>HG995139.1:4800000-6280572 GCA_905333015.3 Bombus campestris | reverse complement strand
GAGATATTTCGACGTTTCTACGCTGATTTTACTCGTTTTCTCACAGCGAATGTAACGCACACCACTTTTAGCATCGAAACAAGCGCAGCGGCTCGGAAAACGCCGTTTTTCGTCGTGTTCCACGGTAATTTCTTTCCCGCTGGAGATATTTCGACGTTTCTAAGCTGATTTTTCTCGTTTTCACACGCCGAATGTAACGCACACCACTTTTAGCATCGAAACAAGCGCAGCGGCTCGCAAAACGCAGTTCTTCGTCGTGTTCGACGGTAATTTCTTTCCCGCTGGAGATATTTCGACGTTTCTACGCTGATTTTACTCGTTTTCTCACAGCGAATGTAACGCACACCACTTTTAGCATCGAAACAAGTGCAGCGGCTCGCAAAACGCCGTCTTTCGTCGTGTTCGACGGTAATTTCTTTCCCGCTGGAGATATTTCGACGTTTCTACGCTGATTTTACTCGTTTTCGCACGCCGAATGTAACGCACACCACTTTTATCATCGAAACAAGCGCAGCGGCTCGCAAAACGCCGGTTTTCGTCTTGTTCGACGGTAATTTCTTTCCCGCTGGAGATATTTCGACGTTTCTACGCTGGTTTCACTCGTTTTCACACGCCGAATGTAACGCACACCACTTTTAGCATCGAGACAAGCGGAGCGGCTCGCAAAACGCCGTTTTTCGACTTGTTCGACGGTAATTTCTTTCCCGCTGGAGATATTTCGACGTTTCTACGCTGGTTTTACTCGTCTTCACACCCCGAATGTAACGCACACCACTTTTAGCATCGAAACAGGCGCAGCGGCTCGCAAAACGCAGTTCTTCGTCGTGTTCGACGGTAATTTTTTTCCCGCTGGAGATATTTCGACGCTTCTACGCTGGTTTTACTCGTTTTCACACGCCGAATGTAACGCACACCACTTTTAGCATCGAAACAAGCGCAGCGGCTCGCAAAACGCCGTCTTTCGTCGTGTTCGACAGTAATTTCTGCGCCGCTGGAGATATTTCGACGTTTCTACGCTGATTTTACTCGTTTTCACACGCCGAATGTAACGCACACCACTTTTAGCATCGAAACAAGCGCAGCGGCTCGCAAAACGCCGTCTTTCGTCGTTTTCGACAGTAATTTCTGCGCCGCTGGAGATATTTCGACGTTTCTACGCTGATTTTCTCGTTTTCACACGCCGAATTCAACGCACACCACTTTTAGCATCGAAACAAGCGCAGCGGCTCGCAAAACGCCGTCATTCGTCGTGTTCGACGGTAATATCTTTCCCGCTGGAGATATTTCGACGTTTCTACGCTGGTTTTACTCGTTTTCACACGCCGAATGTAACGCACACCACTTTTAGCATCGAAACAAGCGCAGCGGCTCGCAAAACGCCGGTTTTCGTCTTGTTCGACGGTAATTTCTTTCCCGCTGGAGATATTTCGACGTTTCTACGCTGGTTTTACTCGTTTTCACACGCCGAATGTAACGCACACCACTTTTAGCATCGAAACAAGCGCAGCGGCTCGCAAAACGCCGGTTTTCGTCTTGTTCGACGGTAATTTCTTTCCCGCTGGAGATATTTCGACGTTTCTACGCTGGTTTCACTCGTTTTCACACGCCGAATTCAACGCACACCACTTTTACCATCGAAACAAACGCAGCGGCTCGGAAAACGCCGTTTTTCGTCGTGTTCCACGGTAATTACTTTCCCGCTGGAGATATTTCGACGTTTCTAAGCAGATTTTACTCGTTTTCACACGCCGAATTCAACGGACACCAATTTTAGCATCGAATCAAGCGCAGCGGCTCGCAAAACGCCGTCATTCGTAGTGTTCGACGGTAATTTCTTTCCCGCTGGAGATATTTCGACGTTTCTACGCTGATTTTACTGGATTTCACACGCCGAATGTAACGCACACCACTCTTAGCATCGAAACAAGCGCAGCTGATCGCAAAACGCAGTTCTTCGTCGTGTTCGACGGAAATTTCTTTCCCGCTGGAGATATTTCGACGTTTCTACGCTGATTTTACTCGTTTTGACACGCCGAATGTAACGCACATCACTTTTAGCATCGAAACAAGCGGAGCGGCTCGCAAAACGCCGTTTTTCGTCATGTTCGACGGTAATTTCTTTCCCGCTGGAGATATTTCGACGTTTCTACGCTGATTTTACTCGTTCTCACACGCCGAATGTAACGGACACCACTTTTAGCATCGAAACAAGCGCAGCGGCTCGCAAAACGCCGTTTTTCGTCGTGGTCGACGGCAATTTCTTTCCCGCTGGAGATATTTCGACGTTTCTACGCTGATTTTACTCGTTTTCACACACCGAATGTAACGCACACCACTTTTAGCATCGAAACAAGCGGAGCGGCTCGCAAAACGCCGTTTTTCGTCTTGTTCGACGGTAATTTCTTTCCCGCTGGAGATATTTCGACGTTTCTACGCTGATTTTACTCGTTTTCACACGCCGAATGTAACGCACACCACTTTTAGCATCGAAACAAGCGGAGCGGCTCGCAAAACGCCGTTTTTCGTCTTGTTCGACGGTAATTTCTTTCCCGCTGGAGATATTTCGACGTTTCTACGCTGGTTTTACTCGTTTTCACACGCCGAATGTATCGCACACCACTTTTAGCATCGAAACAAGCGCAGCGGCTCGCAAAACGCCGTTTTTCGTCGTGTTCGAAGGCAATTTCTTTCCCGCTGGAGATATTTCGACGTTTCTACGCTGATTTTACTCGTTTTCACACGCCGAATGTAACGGACAGCACTTTTATCATCGAAACAAGCGCAGCGGCTCGCAAAACGCCGTTTTTCGTCGTGGTCGACGGCAATTTCTTTCCCGCTGGAAATATTTCGACGTTTCTACGCTGATTTTACTCGTTTTCACACGCCGAATGTAACGCACACCACTTTTAGCATAGAAACAAGTGCAGCGGCTCGCAAAACGCCGTCTTTCGTCGTGTTCGACTGTAATTTCTTTCCCGCTGGAGAGATTTCGACGTTTCTACGCTGATTTTACTCGTTTTCACACGCCGAATTCAACGCACACCACTTTTAGCATCGAAACAAGCGCAGCGGCTCGCAAAACGCCGTTTTTCGTCGTGTTCGAAGGCAATTTCTTTCCCGCTGGAGATATTTCGACGTTACTACGCTGATTTTACTCGTTTTCACACGCCGAATGTAACGGACACCACTTTTAGCATCGAAACAAGCGCAGCGGCTCGCAAAACGCCGTTTTTCGTCGTGGTCGACGGCAATTTCTTTCCTGCTGGAGATATTTCGACGTTTCTACGCTGATTTATTCGTTTTCACACGCCGAATGTAACGCACACCACTTTTAGCATAGAAACAAGTGCAGCGGCTCGCAAAACGCCGTCTTTCGTCGTGTTCGACTGTAATTTCTTTCCCGCTGGAGAGATTTCGACGTTTCTACGCTGATTTTACTCGTTTTCACACGCCGAATTCAACGCACACCACTTGTAGCATCGAAACAAGCGCAGCGGCTCGCAAAACGCCGTTTTTCGTCGTGTTCGACGGTAATTTCTTTCCCGCTGGAGATATTTCGACGTTTCTACGCTGATTTTACACGTTTTCGCACGCCGAATGTAACGCACACCACTTTTATCATCGAAACAAGCGCAGCGGCTCGCAAAACGCCGGTTTTCGTCTTGTTCGACGGTAATTTCTTTCCCGCTGGAGATATTTCGACGTTTCTACGCTGGTTTTACTCGTTTTCACACCCCGAATGTAACGCACACCACTTTTAGCATCGAAACAGGCGCAGCGGCTCCCAAAACGCAGTTCTTCGTCGTGTCCGACGGTAATTTTTTTCCCGCTGGAGATATTTCGACGCTTCTACGCTGGTTTTACTCGTTCTCACACGCCGAATGTAACGCACACCACTTTTAGCATCGAAACAAGCGCAGCGGCTCGCAAAACGCCGTCTTTCGTCGTGTTCGACGGTAATTTCTTTCCCGCTGGAAATATTTCAAAGTTTCTACGCTGATTTTACTCGTTTTCACACGCCGAATGTAACGCACACCACTTTTAGCATCGAAACAAGCGCAGCGGCTCGCAAAACGCCGTTTTTCGTCGTGTTCGACGGCAATTTCTTTCCCGCTGGAGATATTTCGACGTTTCTATGCTGATTTTACACGTTTTCGCACGCCGAATGTAACGCACACCACTTTTATCATCGAAACAAGCGCAGTGGCTCGCAAAACGCCGGTTTTCGTCGTGTTCGACGGTAATTTCTTTCCCGCTGGAGATATTTCGACGTTTCTACGCTGATTTTACTCGTTTTCACACAGCGAATGTAACGCACACCACTTTTAGCATCGAAACAAGCGCAGCGGCTCGGAAAACGCCGTTTTTCGTCGTGTTCCACGGTAATTACTTTCCCGCTGGAGATATTTCGACGTTTCTAAGCTGATTTTTCTCGTTTTCACACGCCGAATGTAACGCACACCACTTTTAGCATCGAAACAAGCGGAGCGGCTCATAAAACGCCGTTTTTCGTCTTGTTCGACGGTAATTTCTTTCCCGCTGGAGATATTTCGACGTTTCTACGCTGGTTTTACTCGTTTTCACACGCCGAATGTATCGCACACCACTTTTAGCATCGAAACAAGCGCAGCGGCTCGCAAAACGCCGTTTTTCGTCGTGTTCGAAGGCAATTTCTTTCCCGCTGGAGATATTTCGACGTTTCTACGCTGATTTTACTCGTTTTCACACGCCGAATGTAACGGACAGCACTTTTATCATCGAAACAAGCGCAGCGGCTCGCAAAACGCCGTTTTTCGTCGTGGTCGACGGCAATTTCTTTCCCGCTGGAGATATTTCGACGTTTCTACGCTGATTTTACTCGTTTTCACACGCCGAATGTAACGCACACCACTTTTAGCATAGAAACAAGTGCAGCGGCTCGCAAAACGCCGTCTTTCGTCGTGTTCGACTGTAATTTCTTTCCCGCTGGAGATATTTCGACGTTTCTACGCTGATTTTACTCGTTTTCACACGCCGAATTCAACGCACACCACTTTTAGCATCGAAACAAGCGCAGCGGCTCGCAAAACGCCGTTTTTCGTCGTGTTCGAAGGCAATTTCTTTCCCGCTGGAGATATTTCGACGTTACTACGCTGATTTTACTCGTTTTCACACGCCGAATGTAACGGACACCACTTTTAGCATCGAAACAAGCGCAGCGGCTCGCAAAACGCCGTTTTTCGTCGTGGTCGACGGCAATTTCTTTCCCGCTGGAGATATTTCGACGTTTCTACGCTGATTTATTCGTTTTCACACGCCGAATGTAACGCACACCACTTTTAGCATAGAAACAAGTGCAGCGGCTCGCAAAACGCCGTCTTTCGTCGTGTTCGACTGTAATTTCTTTCCCGCTGGAGAGATTTCGACGTTTCTACGCTGATTTTACTCGTTTTCACACGCCGAATTCAACGCACACCACTTTTAGCATCGAAACAAGCGCAGCGGCTCGCAAAACGCCGTTTTTCGTCGTGTTCGACGGTAATTTCTTTCCCGCTGGAGATATTTCGACGTTTCTACGCTGATTTTACACGTTTTCGCACGCCGAATGTAACGCACACCACTTTTATCATCGAAACAAGCGCAGCGGCTCGCAAAACGCCGGTTTTCGTCTTGTTCGACGGTAATTTCTTTCCCGCTGGAGATATTTCGACGTTTCTACGCTGGTTTTACTCGTTTTCACACCCCGAATGTAACGCACACCACTTTTAGCATCGAAACAGGCGCAGCGGCTCCCAAAACGCAGTTCTTCGTCGTGTCCGACGGTAATTTTTTTCCCGCTGGAGATATTTCGACGCTTCTACGCTGGTTTTACTCGTTTTCACACGCCGAATGTAACGCACACCACTTTTAGCATCGAAACAAGCGCAGCGGCTCGCAAAACGCCGTCTTTCGTCGTGTTCGACGGTAATTTCTTTCCCGCTGGAAATATTTCAAAGTTTCTACGCTGATTTTACTCGTTTTCACACGCCGAATGTAACGCACACCACTTTTAGCATCGAAACAAGCGCAGCGGCTCGCAAAACGCCGTTTTTCGTCGTGTTCGACGGCAATTTCTTTCCCGCTGGAGATATTTCGACGTTTCTATGCTGATTTTACACGTTTTCGCACGCCGAATGTAACGCACACCACTTTTATCATCGAAACAAGCGCAGTGGCTCGCAAAACATCGGTTTTCGTCGTGTTCGACGGTAATTTCTTTCCCGCTGGAGATATTTCGACGTTTCTACGCTGATTTTACTCGTTTTCACACAGCGAATGTAACGCACACCACTTTTAGCATCGAAACAAGCGCAGCGGCTCGGAAAACGCCGTTTTTCGTCGTGTTCCACGGTAATTACTTTCCCGCTGGAGATATTTCGACGTTTCTAAGCTGATTTTTCTCGTTTTCACACGCCGAATGTAACGCACACCACTTTTAGCATCGAAACAGGCGCAGCGCCTCGCAAAACGCAGTTCTTCGTCGTGTTCGACGGTAATTTCTTTCCCGCTGGAGAGATTTCGACGTTTCTACGCTGATTTTACTCGTTTTCTCACAGCGAATGTAACGCACACCACTTTTAGCAACGAAACAAGCGCAGCGGCTCGCAAAACGCCGTCTTTCGTCGTGTTCGACGGTAATTTCTTTCCCGCTGGAAATATTTCAAAGTTTCTACGCTGATTTTACTCGTTTTCACACGCCGAATGTAACGCACACCACTTTTAGCATCGAAACAAGCGCAGCGGCTCGCAAAACGCCGTTTTTCGTCGTGTTCGACGGCAATTTCTTTCCCGCTGGAGATATTTCGACGTTTCTATGCTGATTTTACACGTTTTCGCACGCCGAATGTAACAAACACCACTTTTATCATCGAAACAAGCGCAGTGGCTCGCAAAACGCCGGTTTTCGTCGTGTTCGACGGTAATTTCTTTCCCGCTGGAGATATTTCGACGTTTCTACGCTGATTTTACACGTTTTCGCACGCCGAATGTAACGCACACCACTTTTTGCATCGAAACAAGCGCAGCGGCTCGCAAAACGCCGTTTTTCGTCGTGTTCGACGGCAATTTCTTTCCCGCTGGAGATATTTCGACGTTTCTACGCTGATTTTACTCGTTTTCACACAGCGAATGTAACGCACACCACTTTTAGCATCGAAACAAGCGCAGCGGCTCGGAAAACGCCGTTTTTCGTCGTGTTCCACGGTAATTACTTTCCCGCTGGAGATATTTCGACGTTTCTAAGCTGATTTTTCTCGTTTTCACACGCCGAATGTAACGCACACCACTTTTAGCATCGAAACAGGCGCAGCGCCTCGCAAAACGCAGTTCTTCGTCGTGTTCGACGGTAATTTCTTTCCCGCTGGAGAGATTTCGACGTTTCTACGCTGATTTTACTCGTTTTCTCACAGCGAATGTAACGCACACCACTTTTAGCATCGAAACAAGTGCAGCGGCTCGCAAAACGCCGTCTTTCGTCGTGTTCGACGGTAATTTCTTTCCCGCTGGAGATATTTCGACGTTTCTACGCTGATTTTACTCGTTTTCGTACGCCGAATGTAACGCACACCACTTTTATCATCGAAACAAGCGCAGCGGCTCGCAAAACGCCGGTTTTCGTCGTGTTCGACGGTAATTTCTTTCCCGCTGGAGATATTTCGACGTTTCTACGCTGGTTTTACTCGTTTTCACACGCCGAATGTAACGCACACCACTTTTAGCATCGAAACAGGCGCAGCGGCTCGCAAAACGCCGTTTTTCGACTTGTTCGACGGTAATTTCTTTCCCGCTGGAGATATTTCGACGTTTCTACGCTGGTTTTACTCGTCTTCACACCCCGAATGTAACGCACACCACTTTTAGCATCGAAACAGGCGCAGCGGCTCGCAAAACGCAGTTCTTCGTCGTGTTCGACGGTAATTTCTTTCCCGCTGGAGATATTTCGACGCTTCTACGCTGGTTTTACTCGTTTTCACACGCCGAATGTAACGCACACCACTTTTAGCATCGAAACAAGCGCAGCGGCTCGCAAAACGCCGTCTTTCGTCGTGTTCGACGGTAATTTCTTTCCCGCTGGAAATATTTCGACGTTTCTACGCTGATTTTACTCGTTTTCACACGCCGAATGTAACGCACACCACTTTTAGCATCGAAACAAGCGCAGCGGCTCGCAAAACGCCGTTTTTCGTCGTGTTCGACGGCAATTTCTTTCCCGCTGGAGATATTTCGACGTTTCTACGCTGATTTTCTCGTTTTCACACGCCGAATTCAACGCACACCACTTTTAGCATCGAAACAAGCGCAGCGGCTCGCAAAACGCCGTTTTTCGTCGTGTTCGACGGTAATTTCTTTCCCGCTGGAGATATTTCGACGTTTCTACGCTGATTTTACTCGCTTTCACACGCCGAATTCAACGCACACCACTTTTAGCATCGAAACAAGCGCAGCGGCTCGCAAAACGCCGTTTTTCATCGTGTTCGACGGTAATTTCTTTCCCGCTGGAGATATTTCGACGTTTCTACGCTGATTTTACTCGCTTTCACACGCCGAATTCAACGCACACCACTTTTAGCATCGAAACAAGCGCAGCGGCTCGCAGAACGCCGTCTTTCGTCGTGTTCGGCGGTAATTTCTTTCCCGCTGGAGATATTTCGACGTTTCTACGCTGATTTTACTCGCTTTCACACGCCGAATTCAACGCACACCACTTTTAGCATCGAAACAAGCGCAGCGGCTCGCAAAACGCCGTTTTTCGTCGTGTTCGACGGTAATTTCTTTCCCGCTGGAGATATTTCGACGTTTCTACGCTGATTTTACTCGTTTTCACACGCCGAATTCAACGCACACCACTTTTAGCATCGAAACAAGCGCAGCGGCTCGCAAAACGCCGTTTTTCGTCGTGTTCCACGGTAATTTCTTTCCCGCTGGAGATATTTCGACGTTTCTACGCTGATTTTTCTCGTTTTCACACGCCGAATGTAACGCACACCACTTTTAGCATCGAAACAGGCGCAGCGCCTCGCAAAACGCAGTTCTTCGTCGTGTTCGACGGTAATTTCTTTCCCGCTGGAGAGATTTCGACGTTTCTACGCTGATTTTACTCGTTTTGTCACAGCGAATGTAACGCACACCACTTTTAGCAACGAAACAAGTGCAGCGGCTCGCAAAACGCCGTCTTTCGTCGTGTTCGACGGTAATTTCTTTCCCGCTGGAGATATTTCGACGTTTCTACGCTGATTTTACTCGTTTTCGCACGCCGAATGTAACGCACACCACTTTTATCATCGAAACAAGCGCAGCGGCTCGCAAAACGCCGGTTTTCGTCTTGTTCGACGGTAATTTCTTTCCCGCTGGAGATATTTCGACGTTTCTACGCTGGTTTCACTCGTTTTCACACGCCGAATGTAACGCACACCACTTTTAGCATCGAAACAAGCGCAGCGGCTCGGAAAACGCCGTTTTTCGTCGTGTTCCACGGTAATTACTTTCCCGCTGGAGATATTTCGACGTTTCTACGCTGGTTTTACTCGTCTTCACACCCCGAATGTAACGCACACCACTTTTAGCATCGAAACAGGCGCAGCGGCTCGCAAAACGCAGTTCTTCGTCGTGTTCGACGGTAATTTTTTTCCCGCTGGAGATATTTCGACGCTTCTACGCTGGTTTTACTCGTTTTCACACGCCGAATGTAACGCACACCACTTTTAGCATCGAAACAAGCGCAGCGGCTCGCAAAACGCCGTCTTTCGTCGTGTTCGACGGTAATTTCTTTCCCGCTGGAAATATTTCAAAGTTTCTACGCTGATTTTACTCGTTTTCACACGCCGAATGTAACGCACACCACTTTTAGCATCGAAACAAGCGCAGCGGCTCGCAAAACGCCGTTTTTCGTCGTGTTCGACGGAAATTTCTTTCCCGCTGGAGATATTTCGACGTTTCTACGCTGATTTTCTCGTTTTCACGCGCCGAATTCAACGCACACCAATTTTAGCATCGAAACAAGCGCAGCGGCTCGCAAAACGCCGTTTTTCGTCGTGTTCGACGGTAATTTCTTTCCCGCTGGAGATATTTCGACGTTTCTACGCTGATTTTACACGTTTTCGCACGCCGAATGTAACGCACACCACTTTTATCATCGAAACAAGCGCAGCGGCTCGCAAAACGCCGGTTTTCGTCTTGTTCGACGGTAATTTCTTTCCCGCTGGAGATATTTCGACGTTTCTACGCTGGTTTCACTCGTTTTCACACGCCGAATGTAACGCACACCACTTTTAGCATCGAGACAAGCGGAGCGGCTCGCAAAACGCCGTTTTTCGACTTGTTCGACGGTAATTTCTTTCCCGCTGGAGATATTTCGACGTTTCTACGCTGGTTTTACTCGTCTTCACACCCCGAATGTAACGCACACCACTTTTAGCATCGAAACAGGCGCAGCGGCTCGCAAAACGCAGTTCTTCGTCGTGTTCGACGGTAATTTCTTTCCCGCTGGAGATATTTCGACGCTTCTACGCTGGTTTTACTCGTTTTCACACGCCGAATGTAACGCACACCACTTTTAGCATCGAAACAAGCGCAGCGGCTCGCAAAACGCCGTCTTTCGTCGTGTTCGACGGTAATTTCTTTCCCGCTGGAAATATTTCAAAGTTTCTACGCTGATTTTACTCGTTTTCACACGCCGAATGTAACGCACACCACTTTTAGCATCGAAACAAGGGCAGCGGCTCGCAAAACGCCGTTTTTCGTCGTGTTCGACGGCAATTTCTTTCCCGCTGGAGATATTTCGACGTTTCTACGCTGATTTTCTCGTTTTCACACGCCGAATTCAACGCACACCACTTTTAGCATCGAAACAAGCGCAGCGGCTCGCAAAACGCCGTTTTTCGTCGTGTTCGAAGGTAATTTCTTTCCCGCTGGAGATATTTCGACGTTTCTACGCTGATTTTACTCGCTTTCACACGCCGAATTCAACGCACACCACTTTTAGCATCGAAACAAGCGCAGCGGCTCGCAAAACGCCGTTTTTCATCGTGTTCGACGGTAATTTCTTTCCCGCTGGAGATATTTCGACGTTTCTACGCTGATTTTACTCGCTTTCACACGCCGAATTCAACGCACACCACTTTTAGCATCGAAACAAGCGCAGCGGCTCGCAAAACGCCGTCTTTCGTCGTGTTCGGCGGTAATTTCTTTCCCGCTGGAGATATTTCGACGTTTCTACGCTGATTTTACTCGCTTTCACACGCCGAATTCAACGCACACCACTTTTAGCATCGAAACAAGCGCAGCGGCTCGCAAAACGCCGTTTTTCGTCGTGTTCGACGGTAATTTCTTTCCCGCTGGAGATATTTCGACGTTTCTACGCTGATTTTACTCGTTTTCACACGCCGAATTCAACGCACACCACTTTTAGCATCGAAACAAGCGCAGCGGCTCGCAAAACGCCGTTTTTCGTCGTGTTCGACGGTAATTTCTTTCCCGCTGGAGATATTTCGACGTTTCTACGCTGATTTTTCTCGTTTTCACACGCCGAATGTAACGCACACCACTTTTAGCATCGAAACAAGTGCAGCGGCTCGCAAAACGCCGTCTTTCGTCGTGTTCGACGGTAATTTCTTTCCCGCTGGAGAGATTTCGACGTTTCTACGCTGATTTTACTCGTTTTCTCACAGCGAATGTAACGCACACCACTTTTAGCATCGAAACAAGTGCAGCGGCTCGCAAAACGCCGTCTTTCGTCGTGTTCGACGGTAATTTCTTTCCCGCTGGAGATATTTCGACGTTTCTACGCTGATTTTACTCGTTTTCGCACGCCGAATGTAACGCACACCACTTTTATCATCGAAACAAGCGCAGCGGCTCGCAAAACGCCGGTTTTCGTCTTGTTCGACGGTAATTTCTTTCCCGCTGGAGATATTTCGACGTTTCTACGCTGATTTTACTCGTTTTCACACGCCGAATGTAACGCACACCACTTTTAGCATCGAAACAAGCGCAGCGGCTCGGAAAACGCCGTTTTTCGTCGTGTTCCACGGTAATTACTTTCCCGCTGGAGATATTTCGACGTTTCTACGCTGGTTTTACTCGTCTTCACACCCCGAATGTAACGCACACCACTTTTAGCATCGAAACAGGCGCAGCGGCTCGCAAAACGCAGTTCTTCGTCGTGTTCGACGGTAATTTCTTTCCCGCTGGAGATATTTCGACGTTTCTACGCTGGTTTTACTCGTTTTCACACGCCGAATGTAACGCACACCACTTTTAGCATCGAAACAAGCGCAGCGGCTCGCAAAACGCCGTCTTTCGTCGTGTTCGACGGTAATTTCTTTCCCGCTGGAAATATTTCGACGTTTCTACGCTGATTTTACTCGTTTTCACACGCCGAATGTAACGCACACCACTTTTAGCATCGAAACAAGCGCAGCGGCTCGCAAAACGCCGTTTTTCGTCGTGTTCGACGGCAATTTCTTTCCCGCTGGAGATATTTCGACGTTTCTACGCTGATTTTCTCGTTTTCACACGCCGAATTCAACGCACACCACTTTTAGCATCGAAACAAGCGCAGCGGCTCGCAAAACGCCGTTTTTCGTCGTGTTCGACGGTAATTTCTTTCCCGCTGGAGATATTTCGACGTTTCTACGCTGATTTTACTCGCTTTCACACGCCGAATTCAACGCACACCACTTTTAGCATCGAAACAAGCGCAGCGGCTCGCAAAACGCCGTTTTTCATCGTGTTCGACGGTAATTTCTTTCCCGCTGGAGATATTTCGACGTTTCTACGCTGATTTTACTCGCTTTCACACGCCGAATTCAACGCACACCACTTTTAGCATCGAAACAAGCGCAGCGGCTCGCAAAACGCCGTCTTTCGTCGTGTTCGGCGGTAATTTCTTTCCCGCTGGAGATATTTCGACGTTTCTACGCTGATTTTACTCGCTTTCACACGCCGAATTCAACGCACACCACTTTTAGCATCGAAACAAGCGCAGCGGCTCGCAAAACGCCGTTTTTCGTCGTGTTCGACGGTAATTTCTTTCCCGCTGGAGATATTTCGACGTTTCTACGCTGATTTTACTCGTTTTCACACGCCGAATTCAACGCACACCACTTTTAGCATCGAAACAAGCGCAGCGGCTCGCAAAACGCCGTTTTTCGTCGTGTTCCACGGTAATTTCTTTCCCGCTGGAGATATTTCGACGTTTCTAAGCTGATTTTTCTCGTTTTCACACGCCGAATGTAACGCACACCACTTTTAGCATCGAAACAGGCGCAGCGCCTCGCAAAACGCAGTTCTTCGTCGTGTTCGACGGTAATTTCTTTCCCGCTGGAGAGATTTCGGCGTTTCTACGCTGATTTTACTCGTTTTCTCACAGCGAATGTAACGCACACCACTTTTAGCAACGAAACAAGTGCAGCGGCTCGCAAAACGCCGTCTTTCGTCGTGTTCGACGGTAATTTCTTTCCCGCTGGAGATATTTCGACGTTTCTACGCTGATTTTACACGTTTTCGCACGCCGAATGTAACGCACACCACTTTTATCATCGAAACAAGCGCAGCGGCTCGCAAAACGCCGGTTTTCGTCTTGTTCGACGGTAATTTCTTTCCCGCTGGAGATATTTCGACGTTTCTACGCTGGTTTCACTCGTTTTCACACGCCGAATGTAACGCACACCACTTTTAGCATCGAAACAAGCGCAGCGGCTCGGAAAACGCCGTTTTTCGTCGTGTTCCACGGTAATTACTTTCCCGCTGGAGATATTTCGACGTTTCTAAGCTGATTTTTCTCGTTTTCACACGCCGAATGTAACGCACACCACTTTTAGCATCGAAACAGGCGCAGCGCCTCGCAAAACGCAGTTCTTCGTCGTGTTCGACGGTAATTTCTTTCCCGCTGGAGAGATTTCGACGTTTCTACGCTGATTTTACTCGTTTTCTCACAGCGAATGTAACGCACACCACTTTTAGCAACGAAACAAGCGCAGCGGCTCGCAAAACGCCGTCTTTCGTCGTGTTCGACGGTAATTTCTTTCCCGCTGGAAATATTTCAAAGTTTCTACGCTGATTTTACTCGTTTTCACACGCCGAATGTAACGCACACCACTTTTAGCATCGAAACAAGCGCAGCGGCTCGCAAAACGCCGTTTTTCGTCGTGTTCGACGGCAATTTCTTTCCCGCTGGAGATATTTCGACGTTTCTATGCTGATTTTACACGTTTTCGCACGCCGAATGTAACGGACACCACTTTTATCATCGAAACAAGCGCAGTGGCTCGCAAAACGCCGGTTTTCGTCGTGTTCGACGGTAATTTCTTTCCCGCTGGAGATATTTCGACGTTTCTACGCTGATTTTACACGTTTTCGCACGCCGAATGTAACGCACACCACTTTTAGCATCGAAACAAGCGCAGCGGCTCGCAAAACGCCGTTTTTCGTCGTGTTCGACGGCAATTTCTTTCCCGCTGGAGATATTTCGACGTTTCTACGCTGATTTTACTCGTTTTCACACAGCGAATGTAACGCACACCACTTTTAGCATCGAAACAAGCGCAGCGGCTCGGAAAACGCCGTTTTTCGTCGTGTTCCACGGTAATTACTTTCCCGCTGGAGATATTTCGACGTTTCTAAGCTGATTTTTCTCCTTTTCACACGCCGAATGTAACGCACACCACTTTTAGCATCGAAACAGGCGCAGCGCCTCGCAAAACGCAGTTCTTCGTCGTGTTCGACGGTAATTTCTTTCCCGCTGGAGAGATTTCGACGTTTCTACGCTGGTTTTACTCGTTTTCACACGCCGAATGTAACGCACACCACTTTTAGCAACGAAACAAGTGCAGCGGCTCGCAAAACGCCGTCTTTCGTCGTGTTCGACGGTAATTTCTTTCCCGCTGGAGATATTTCGACGTTTCTACGCTGATTTTACACGTTTTCGCACGCCGAATGTAACGCACACCACTTTTATCATCGAAACAAGCGCAGCGGCTCGCAAAACGCCGGTTTTCGTCTTGTTCGACGGTAATTTCTTTCCCGCTGGAGATATTTCGACGTTTCTACGCTGGTTTCACTCGTTTTCACACGCCGAATGTAACGCACACCACTTTTAGCATCGAGACAAGCGGAGCGGCTCGCAAAACGCCGTTTTTCGACTTGTTCGACGGTAATTTCTTTCCCGCTGGAGATATTTCGACGTTTCTACGCTGGTTTTACTCGTCTTCACACCCCGAATGTAACGCACACCACTTTTAGCATCGAAACAGGCGCAGCGGCTCGCAAAACGCAGTTCTTCGTCGTGTTCGACGGTAATTTTTTTCCCGCTGGAGATATTTCGACGTTTCTACGCTGGTTTTACTCGTTTTCACACGCCGAATGTAACGCACACCACTTTTAGCATCGAAACAAGCGCAGCGGCTCGCAAAACGCCGTCTTTCGTCGTGTTCGACGGTAATTTCTTTCCCGCTGGAAATATTTCAAAGTTTCTACGCTGATTTTACTCGTTTTCACACGCCGAATGTAACGCACACCACTTTTAGCATCGAAACAAGCGCAGCGGCTCGCAAAACGCCGTTTTTCGTCGTGTTCGACGGCAATTTCTTTCCCGCTGGAGATATTTCGACGTTTCTACGCTGATTTTCTCGTTTTCACACGCCGAATTCAACGCACACCACTTTTAGCATCGAAACAAGCGCAGCGGCTCGCAAAACGCCGTTTTTCGTCGTGTTCGACGGTAATTTCTTTCCCGCTGGAGATATTTCGACGTTTCTACGCTGATTTTACTCGCTTTCACACGCCGAATTCAACGCACACCACTTTTAGCATCGAAACAAGCGCAGCGGCTCGCAAAACGCCGTTTTTCATCGTGTTCGACGGTAATTTCTTTCCCGCTGGAGATATTTCGACGTTTCTACGCTGATTTTACTCGCTTTCACACGCCGAATTCAACGCACACCACTTTTAGCATCGAAACAAGCGCAGCGGCTCGCAAAACGCCGTCTTTCGTCGTGTTCGGCGGTAATTTCTTTCCCGCTGGAGATATTTCGACGTTTCTACGCTGATTTTACTCGCTTTCACACGCCGAATTCAACGCACACCACTTATAGCATCGAAACAAGCGCAGCGGCTCGCAAAACGCCGTTTTTCGTCGTGTTCGACGGTAATTTCTTTCCCGCTGGAGATATTTCGACGTTTCTACGCTGATTTTACTCGTTTTCACACGCCGAATTCAACGCACACCACTTTTAGCATCGAAACAAGCGCAGCGGCTCGCAAAACGCCGTTTTTCGTCGTGTTCGACGGAAATTTCTTTCCCGCTGGAGATATTTCGACGTTTCTACGCTGATTTTCTCGTTTTCACGCGCCGAATTCAACGCACACCAATTTTAGCATCGAAACAAGCGCAGCGGCTCGCAAAACGCCGTTTTTCGTCGTGTTCGACGGTAATTTCTTTCCCGCTGGAGATATTTCGACGTTTCTACGCTGATTTTACTCGTTTTCACACGCCGAATGTAACGCACACCACTTTTAGCATCGAAACAAGCGCAGCGGATCGCAAAACGCCGTCTTTCGTCGTGTTCGACGGTAATTTCTTTCCCGCTGGAGATATTTCGACGTTTCTACGCTGATTTTACACGTTTTCGCACGCCGAATGTAACGCACACCACTTTTATCATCGAAACAAGCGCAGCGGCTCGCAAAACGCCGGTTTTCGTCTTGTTCGACGGTAATTTCTTTCCCGCTGGAGATATTTCGACGTTTCTACGCTGGTTTCACTCGTTTTCACACGCCGAATGTAACGCACACCACTTTTAGCATCGAAACAGGCGCAGCGGCTCGCAAAACGCCGTTTTTCGACTTGTTCGACGGTAATTTCTTTCCCGCTGGAGATATTTCGACGTTTCTACGCTGGTTTTACTCGTCTTCACACCCCGAATGTAACGCACACCACTTTTAGCATCGAAACAGGCGCAGCGGCTCGCAAAACGCAGTTCTTCGTCGTGTTCGACGGTAATTTCTTTCCCGCTGGAGATATTTCGACGTTTCTACGCTGGTTTTACTCGTTTTCACACGCCGAATGTAACGCACACCACTTTTAGCATCGAAACAAGCGCAGCGGCTCGCAAAACGCCGTCTTTCGTCGTGTTCGACGGTAATTTCTTTCCCGCTGGAAATATTTCGACGTTTCTACGCTGATTTTACTCGTTTTCACACGCCGAATGTAACGCACACCACTTTTAGCATCGAAACAAGCGCAGCGGCTCGCAAAACGCCGTTTTTCGTCGTGTTCGACGGCAATTTCTTTCCCGCTGGAGATATTTCGACGTTTCTACGCTGATTTTACTCGTTTTCACACGCCGAATTCAACGCACACCACTTTTAGCATCGAAACAAGCGCAGCGGCTCGCAAAACGCCGTTTTTCGTCGTGTTCGACGGTAATTTCTTTCCCGCTGGAGATATTTCGACGTTTCTACGCTGATTTTACTCGCTTTCACACGCCGAATTCAACGCACACCACTTTTAGCATCGAAACAAGCGCAGCGGCTCGCAAAACGCCGTTTTTCATCGTGTTCGACGGTAATTTCTTTCCCGCTGGAGATATTTCGACGTTTCTACGCTGATTTTACTCGCTTTCACACGCCGAATTCAACGCACACCACTTTTAGCATCGAAACAAGCGCAGCGGCTCGCAAAACGCCGTCTTTCGTCGTGTTCGGCGGTAATTTCTTTCCCGCTGGAGATATTTCGACGTTTCTACGCTGATTTTACTCGCTTTCACACGCCGAATTCAACGCACACCACTTTTAGCATCGAAACAAGCGCAGCGGCTCGCAAAACGCCGTTTTTCGTCGTGTTCGACGGTAATTTCTTTCCCGCTGGAGATATTTCGACGTTTCTACGCTGATTTTACTCGTTTTCACACGCCGAATTCAACGCACACCACTTTTAGCATCGAAACAAGCGCAGCGGCTCGCAAAACGCCGTTTTTCGTCGTGTTCGACGGAAATTTCTTTCCCGCTGGAGATATTTCGACGTTTCTACGCTGATTTTCTCGTTTTCACGCGCCGAATTCAACGCACACCAATTTTAGCATCGAAACAAGCGCAGCGGCTCGCAAAACGCCGTTTTTCGTCGTGTTCGACGGTAATTTCTTTCCCGCTGGAGATATTTCGACGTTTCTACGCTGATTTTACTCGTTTTCACACGCCGAATGTAACGCACACCACTTTTAGCATCGAAACAAGCGCAGCGGATCGCAAAACGCCGTCCTTCGTCGTGTTCGACGGTAATTTCTTTCCCGCTGGAGATATTTCGACGTTTCTACGCTGATTTTACTCGTTTTCACACGCCGAATGTAACGCACACCACTTTTAGCATCGAAACAAGCGCAGCGGCACATAAAACGCCGTCTTTCGTCGTGTTCGACGGTAATTTCTTTCCCGCTGGAGATATTTCGACGTTTCTACGCTGATTTTACTCGTTTTAACACGCCGAATGTAACGCACACCACTTTTAGCATCGAAGCAAGCGCAGCGGATCCCAAAACGCAGTTTTTCGTCGTGTTCGACGGTAATTTCTTTCCCGCTGGAGATATTTCGACGTTTCTACCCTGATTTTACTCGTTTTCACACGCCGGATGTAACGCACACCACTTTTAGCATCGAAACAAGCGCAGCGGCTCGCAAAACGCCATTTTTCGTCGTGTTCGACGGTAATTTCTTTCCCGCTGGAGATATTTCGACGTTTCTACGCTGATTTTCTCGTTTTCACACGCCGAATTCAACGCACACCAATTTTAGCATCGAAAGAAGCGCAGCGGATCGCAAAACGCCGTCTTTCGTCGTGTTCGACGGTAATTTCTTTCCCGCTGGAGATATTTCGACGTTTCTACGCTGATTTTACTCGTTTTCACACGCCGAATGTAACGCACTCCACTTTTAGCATCGGAACAGGTGCAGCAGCTCGGAAAACGCCGTTTTTCGTCTTGTTCGACGGTAATTTCTTTCCCGCTGGAGATGTTTCGACGTTTCTACGCTGATTTTACTCGTTTTCACACGCCGAATGTAACGCTCGCCACTTTTAGCATGGAAACAAGAGCAGCGGATCGCAAAACGCAGTTAATCGTGGATTTCCACAATATTTACTTTCCTGCTGGTGATATTTCGACGTTTATACGCTGATTTTTGTCAATTTAACACGCCAAATGTAACGCACGCCACTTTTAGCATCGAAACAAACCCAGCGGCTCGCGAAAGAATATCTTTCGCCGGTTTTGACGGTAATTACTTCCCTTCTGGAGATATTTCGACGATTAAACGCCGTTATTACACCGTTTCACACGGCGAATATAACGCACGCCTCGTATAGCTTCGAAACAAGCCCTGCTTCTAGAAAAACCCTGCATTTATTCGATTTTGACAGCAATTTTTTTCCTGATGGGGATATTTGGACGTTTCAACGTTGTATCTGATCCATTTCACACGCCGAAAATAACGAACGCAACTTTTAGCTTCGAAACAAGCCCGACGGCTCGCGAAACGCTGCAGTTAGTCGATATTGACAGCATATTTTTCGTGATGGTTATATTTGGACGTTTCAACGCTGTATCTGCTCCATTTCACACGCGGAAAATAACGCACGCAACTTTTATCTTCGAAACAAGCCCAACGGCTCGCGATACGCTGCATTTTGTCGATTTTGACATTAATTTCTTTCCTGATGGAGATATTTCGATATTTAAACGGGGATCTTACTCCGCTTCACACGCCGAATATAACGCACGCCTCTTATAGCTTCGAAACAAGCCCAGCGGCTCGCGAAAGAATGTCTTTCGCCGATTTTGACAGTAACTTCTTGCAATGTGGAGATATTTCGGCGTGTAAACGCCGCTCTTACACCGTTTCACACGCCGGATACAACACTCACCACTTTTGGCTTCGAAACAATCACAGCGGCTCGAGAAACAATATCTTCCGCCGTTTTTGTTAGTAATTTCCCTCCTGCTGGAGATATTTCGACGTGTAAACGACACTCTTACTCCGTGTCACACATCGAATATAACGCACGCCACTTCTTACTTCGAAACAAACCCAGCGGCACCCGAAAGAATATCTTTCGTAGATTTTGACATTAATTTCTGTCCTTCTGGAGATATTTCGACGTGTAAGCGCCGTTTTTCTTCCTTTCTCGCGCAGAATATGAGGTACGCCACTTTTAAATTGGAAAGAAGACCAGCGGCTCGCGAAACGTTATCTTTCGCCGATTTTGACAGTACATTCTTTCCTTCTGGAGATATTTCGGCGTGTAAACGCCGCTCTTACACCGTTTCACACGCCGAATATAACGCACTTAATTTTTAGCTTCGAAGCAAGCCCGGCGGCCAGCAAGACTCAGCATTTAGTCGATTTTGACAGCAATTTTTTTACTGATGGAGACATTTGGAAGTTTCAACGCTGTATCTGATCCATTTTACACGCCGAAAATAAAGCACACCACTTTTAGCTTCGAAACAAGCCCGACGGCTCGCGAAACGCTGCATTTTGTCGATTTTGACGGTTATTTCTTTCCTGATGGAGATATTTCGACGTATAAACGGCGATCTTACTCCGTTTCATAGCCGAATATAACGCACGCCACTTTTGGCTTCGAAAGAAACCCAGCGGCTCGCAAAAGTATATCCTTCATAGATTTTGACAGTAATTTCTTTCCTTCTGGAGATATTTCGACGTGTAAACGCCGTTTTTCTTCCTTTCTCACGCAGAATATGAGGTACGCCACTTTTAAATTGGAAACAAGCCCAGCGGCTCGCGAAACGTTATCTTTCGCCGATTTTGACAGTACATTCTTTCCTTCTGGAGATATTTCGGCGTGAAAACGCCGCTCCTACACCGTTTCACACGCCGAATATAACGCACTTAATTTTTAGCTTCGAAGCAAGCCCGGCGGCCAGCAAGACTCAGCATTTAGTCGATTTTGACAGCAATTTTTTTACTGATGGAGACATTTGGAAGTTTCAACGCTGTATCTGATCCATTTTACACGCCGAAAATAAAGCACACCACTTTTAGCTTCGAAACAAGCCCGACGGCTCGCGAAACGCTGCATTTTGTCGATTTTGACGGTAATTTCTTTCCTGATGGAGATATTTCGACGTATAAACGGCGATCTTACTCCGTTTCATAGCCGAATATAACGCACGCCACTTTTGGCTTCGAAAGAAACCCAGCGGCTCGCAAAAGTATATCCTTCATAGATTTTGACAGTAATTTCTTTCCTTCTGGAGATATTTCGACGTGTAAACGCCGTTTTTCTTCCTTTCTCACGCAGAATATGAGGTACGCCACTTTTAAATTGGAAACAAGCCCAGCGGCTCGCGAAACGTTATCTTTCGCCGATTTTGACAGTACATTCTTTCCTTCTGGAGATATTTCGGCGTGAAAACGCCGCTCCTACACCGTTTCACACGCCGAATATAACGCACTTAATTTTTAGCTTCGAAGCAAGCCCGGCGGCCAGCAAGACTCAGCATTTAGTCGATTTTGACAGCAATTTTTTTACTGATGGAGACATTTGGAAGTTTCAACGCTGTATCTGATCCATTTTACACGCCGAAAATAAAGCACACCACTTTTAGCTTCGAAACAAGCCCGACGGCTCGCGAAACGCTGCATTTTGTCGATTTTGACGGTAATTTCTTTCCTGATGGAGATATTTCGACGTATAAACGGCGATCTTACTCCGTTTCATAGCCGAATATAACGCACGCCACTTTTGGCTTCGAAAGAAACCCAGCGGCTCGCAAAAGTATATCCTTCATAGATTTTGACAGTAATTTCTTTCCTTCTGGAGATATTTCGACGTGTAAACGCCGTTTTTCTTCCTTTCTCACGCAGAATATGAGGTACGCCACTTTTAAATTGGAAACAAGCCCAGCGGCTCGCGAAACGTTATCTTTCGCCGATTTTGACGGTAATTTCGTTCCTTCTGGACATATTTCGACGTGTAAACGCCTCTCTTACTCCGTTTCACACGTCGATTATAACGCACGCCACTTTCAGCTTCGAAATAAACCCGGCGGCTAGCAAAACCCTGCAGTTAGTCGATTTTGACTCTAATTTCTTTCCTGATGGAGATATTTCGACGCTTCACCGCTGTTTCTGACCCATTTCACACGCCGAATACCTATATAACGTTATACATTATAACGCAATGCATTATAACGTTTACGTTATAACGAAATGCTACATAACGTTATACGCTATAACATAATACAGTATAACGTTATACGTGATTACGTAATACTATATAACGTTATAAGTTACAACGTAACACTATATAACGCTATACGTAATACTAATAAGCTATATAACGTTACACGTTATAACGTAACACTATATAACTTTAAACGTTATAACGTAATACTATATAATGTTATATGTTTCGGTGATATTCAATATAACGTTATGCGTTATTACGAAATTCTATATAACGTTACACGTTATAACGTTATACTATATAACATTAAACGTTATAACCTAATACTATATAACGTTAAACGTTATAACGTAATACTGTATAACGTTAAACGTTATAACGTAATACTGTATAACGTTAAAGGTTATAACGTAATACTGTATAACGTTAAACGTTATAACGTAATACTATATAATGTTATATGTTTCAGTGATATTCAATATAACGTTATACGTTATAACGATATTCAATATAACGTTATACGTTATAACGACATACTATATAGCGTTATGCGTTATAACGTTATACCTTATAACGTTGTACGTTATAACGTAATACTATGCAACGTTGTATCCTACATTGGTATGCAATATAACGTTAAACGATATAACGTAATACTATACAACGTTATACGTTATAACGTAATACTATAAAACGTTAAACGTTATAACGTAATACTATATAACGTTAACCGTTATAACGTAATAATATACAACGTTAAACGTTATAACGTAAAACTATATTACGTTAAACGTTATAACGTAATACTATACAACGTTAAACGTTAGAATGTAAAACTATATAAAGTTAAACGTTAAACTGATATGGTATACAACGTCAAACGTTATAACGTAATACTATATAACGCTAAACATTATAACGTAACATAAAATAACGTTAAACGTTAAACGTTATAACGTAATACTATATAACGTTACATGTCATAACGAAATACTATATAACGTTATACGTTATAACGTAATACTTCATAACGTTATACGTTATAACATAATACTATATAACGCTAAACATTATAACGTAACATAAAATAACGTTAAACGTTAAACGTTATAACGTAATACTATACAACGTTAAACGTTATAACGTAAAACTATATAACGTTAAACGTTATAACGTAATACTATAAAACGTTAAACGATATAACGTATTACTATATAACGTTAAACGTTATACTGATACGGTATATAACGTTAAACATTATAACGTAACACTATACAACGTTAAACATTATAACGTAATACTATACAACGTTAAACGTTATATCGATATGCTATATAACGTTAACCGTTATAACGTAATACTTTACAACGTTAAACGTTATAACGTAAAACTATATAACGTTAAACGTTATAACGTAATACTATATAACGTTAAACGTTATACTGATATGGTATATAACGTTAAACATTATAACGTAACACTATACAACGTTAAACATTATAACGTAATACTATACAACGTTAAACGTTATAACGTAATACTAAATAACCTTACACGTCATAACGTAATACTAAATAACGTTACACATCATAACGTAATACTATATAACGTTTAAAGTTATAACGTAATACTATATAACGTTAAACGTTATAACGTTTTACTATATAACGTCATACGTTATAACGTTATACTATATCACGTTATATGTTACAATGTAATGCGGCATAACGTCAATCGTTATAACGCAATACTATATAACGTGAAATTGTGATAATGATATGGTATATAACGTTATACGTTATAATGTAATACTATATAACGCTAAACCTTATAACGTAACACTATATAACCTTCAAATTTTAGCTTACGATTTCCCAGAGGTGGTGATCCTAGCCTCGCATACTCGTCTGATCGTATGAGTGTAAGATCACTACCAGTATCTACCAATGATACGAACTTACAGCCATCTATCAACACTTCCTTCATATATTTCTTTTCTTCGAGTCTTAAAATGGCGTAAGTCTCTTTTGGTCGTGCCGCACACATCGCTGCTATATGCCCGAATTGGTTGCACTTAAAACACTTGACTCCTTTTTCTTTCTCCGGACACCTAGCGCTTAAATGCTCGTCACTACCGCAGTTAAAACATCGTTTGGCATTGCCCGTTTGCTTCGACAGACTTCGTGCTCCCGATTGTCTTCCTTTGTCGTCCTTGCGTCCCTCAAATTTTGTTTTTATTTTGAGGTCTCGTTTCATCGCTTCGTACTGCATGTCCCGTTTCATCGCTTCGTATTGCTTGAAACGTTCCTTAAGCTCCTGTATGTTCCTGGCTCCGTATAACATCGCCTTATTGGTGACCTCATCGGGAATACCCTGAATAATGTAGTCGATTAACGACTGCATATCAACTCTTCCTTGTCCCGCAATTTCGCGCATACTATACAAGTATTGCTGCAGACTCTCATCTGCTTTCTTCTTCCTATGCGCTAACGCCTGATGTATCTGTCGGTCACTCACCACGTTCTGGAATTCGTTCTTCAGCGACGTTTTCAACTTCGCCCAGGACTTCATGCATCGTTCTTGTCGCACAAAAGCTTGAGCGGAGCCTGTGAGCAGTTTCTTGGCGAATACTACCATTTGAATGTCTGTCCAGCCGCACACGTCTGCCATTTCCTCAAAGTCTTCAATCCACCTATTTATGCTCAGCAGATCATCGCCGCTGAACTTCTCTAGCGCGTCTTCTACGTCCGTGAGCGTTAACATTGTGCGCTTAGGCTCGTCTTGCCTTTTGAGATCGCGGTTTCTGGGAACGTTGACGTCTACACGGTCCCCCATCACGCAAATCTCGTCATCATCGTCGTCTTCTGAATCTGCGTAATCATCGTCATCAGAATCGTCTTCCCGCGCACCGTGTTCCCGCTCAAAGCGTAACGCAGCCAGCAATCGCGCTATCAGCTCGCGCTTTCTGCCCGTTAATCTCAGCTGTCGTCTTCTCAGCTCGTCTTTTAGCTCAGGTATTTTCATCTGAGCCACCTGCTCGTCAGTCAAACCTGCTTCTCCTGCATTGTTGTCAGCCATTGTTAAGATATCACTCTCACGAACAAACTATCACTTACACTCTTCACTTGTCACTTGACGCTCTAGATCCCGGACGAGCCCCCAAAATTTTATATGGGGTAACGTAGATTGATGTTGTGTTTGTTGTTAGTTTCTAGAGCAAGGACAAGGAATGATGGTTATTGAGCGTTAAGTTCGTTTATTCGTATGAGCAATGCTCAACATATAGCTGACTATGATCGTCGTGCGTCATCTACTCGGCTTCCAGCTTCAACTTCACGTCTTCACGTCTTCACGTCTTTCCATCGACTCCCAACTCCAACTTCACGTCTTTACGTCTTCACGTCTTCTCTGCAACTCCACGTCTTCACGTCTTCACATCTCCTCTGCAACTCTCCAACTCCAACCTGCCCACTGCAACTCCTTAATGTACTCTCCTTTTACCCCCAGATATGCCTGACCCATTTTCAGGTAGATCCCCTTTAATTACAACGATGTTGTAAAGGGCCTCAGGTATGGCCCATTGTCAGGTAGATCCCCTTTAATTACCCCGATGTTGTAATGGGCCCCAAGTATGGCCCATTGTCAGGCACGTCCCTTTTCCCGATACTACAGTAATATAGCATATCGATATAACGTTTAGCGTTATATAGTATTACGTTATAACGTTTAACGTTATATAGTATTACGTAATAACGTTTAACGTTATAGACCAAATCTGTATAACGTTTAACGTTATATAGTATTACTTTATAACGTTCAATGTTGCATAGTATTACGTTATAACTGTTGACGTTATATGGCATATCGATATAACGTTTAACGTTTTATAGTATTACGTTATTACGTACAACGTTATATAGTATTACGTTATAACGGTGAACGTTATGTAGTATTACGTTATAACGTTTGACGTTATGCAGCATTACATTGTAACGTATAACGTTAAATAGGATAACGTTATAACGGTTAAGGTAATATAGCATATCGATATAACGTTTAACGTTATATAGTATTACGTTATAACGGTCAACCTTATATACTATTTCGTTATGACCTTTAACGTTATAAAGTAATACGTTACAACGTTTAACGTTATATACCCTATCTGTATAACGTTTAACGTTATATAGTGTTACGTTATAATGTTTAGCGTTATATAGTATTACATTAGAACGTATAACGTTATATACCATATCAGTATAACATTTAACGTTATATAGCATTGCGTTATAACGTTTGACGTTATGCAGCATTACATTGTAACGTATAACGGTACATGCCATATCAATATAACATTTAACGTTACATAGTGTTACGTTATGACATTTAACGTTACATAGTGTTACGTTATGACATTTAACGTTATATAGTATTACGTCATGACGTTCAACATTATATAGTATTGCGTTATGACCTTTAACGTTATGTGGTATTACGTTATAACGTTTAACGATATATAGCATTACGTTATAACACTTAACGTATATAGTATTACGTTATAACGTTTAACGTTATAGACCATATCTGTATAACGTTTAACGTTATATGGTATTACGATATAACGTTCAATGTTGTATAGTATTGCGTTAGCACGGTTAACTTAATATAGCATATCGCTAAAACGTTTAACGTTATATAGTATTACGTTATAACGTTTAACGTTATAGACCATATCTGTATAACGTTTAACGTTATATGGTATTACGTTATAACGTTCAATGTTGTATAGTATTGCGTTAGCACGGTTAACGTAATATAGCATATCGTTAAAACGTTTAACCTTATATAGTATTACGTTATAACGTGCAATGTTGCATAGGATTACGTTATAACGTTCAACGTTATAGACCATATCAGAATAACGTTTAACGTTACATACCATATCAGTATAACGTTTAACGTTGTAGAGTATTACGTTATAACGTTTAACGTTATATAGTATTAACGTTATTACGTATAACGTTATATAGTATTACGTTAATACGGTTAACGTTATATAGTTTCACGTTATAACGTTCAACATTATATAATATTGCGTTCTGACCTTTGACGTTATATAGTATTACGTTATAACGTTCAACATTATATAATATTGCGATCTGACCTTTAGCGTTATATAGTATTACGTTATAACGTTTAACGTTATATACCTTATCAGTATAACGTTTAACGTTATATACCGTACCAGTATAACGTTTAACGTTATAGAGTATTGCGTTATAACGTTTGACGTCATTCAGCATTACATTGTAACGTATAACGTTATATAAAATATCAATATAACATTTAACGTTATATAGTAATACGTTATGACATTTAACGTTATATAGTATTACGTTATAATGCTCAACCTTATATAGTATTGCGTTATGACCTTTAACGTTATATAGTATTACGTTATAACGTGCAATGTTGTATAGGATTACGTTATAACGTTTAACGTTATATAGTATTACGTTATTACGTATAACGTTATATAGTATTACGTTAATACGGTTAACGTTATATAGTATTACGTTGTAACGTTCAACGTTATATAGTATTACGTTATAACGTCTAACGTTATCGACCATATCTGTATAACGTTTAACGTTATATAGTATTACGTTATTATGTATAACGTTATATAGTATTACGTTAATACGGTTAACGTTATATAGTATTACGTTATAACGTTTGACGTTATGGACCATATCTGTATAACGTTTAACGTTATATAGCATTACGTTAATACGGTTAACGTTATATAGTATTGCGTTATAACGTTTGACGTTATGCAACATTACATCGTAACGTATAACGTTATATAGTACAATGTTATAACGGTTAACGTAATATAGCATATCGATATAACGTTTAACGTTATATGGTATTACGTTATAACGTTCAATGTTGTATAGTATTGCATTATCACGGTTAACGTAATATAGCATATCGCTATAACGTTTAACGTTATATAGTATTAGGTTATAACGGTCAATGTTGTATAGTATTACGTTATAACGTTCAACGTTATAGACCATATCAGAATAACGTTTAACGTTACATACCATATCAGTATAACGTTTAACGTTGTATAGTATTACGTTATAACGTTTAACGTTATATAGTATTACGTTATTACGTATAACGTTATATAGTATTACGTTAATACGGTTAACGTTATATAGTATTACGTTATAACGTTTAACGTTATATACCATATCAGTATAACGTTTCACGTTGTATAGTATTACGTTATAACAGTCAACGTTATATAGTATTACGTTATAACGTTTAACGTTATATAGTATTACGTTATGACGTTTAACGTTATATAGTATTACGTTATGACGTTTAACGTTATATAGTATTGCGTTATGACGTTTAACGTTATATAGTATTGCGTTATAACGTTTGACGTTATGCAGCATTACATTGCAACGTATAACGTTATATAGGATAACGTTATAACGGTTAAGATATTATAGCATATCGATATAACGTTTAACGTTATATGTTATTACGTTATAACGTTCAATGTTGTATAGTATTACGTTATAACGGTTAACGTCATATAGCATATCGATATAACGTTTAACGTTATATAGTATTACGTTATAATGTTTAACGTTACATAGTATTACGTTATAACGTTTAACGTTACATAGTGTCACGTTATAACGTATAACGTTATATACCATATCAGTATAACATTTAACGTTATATAGTATTGCGTTATAACGTTTAACGTTATATAGTATTACGTTTAACGTTATATACCCTATCAGTATAACGTTTAACGTTATATAGTATTACGTTATAACGTTTAACGTTATATACCATATCAGTATAACATTTAACGTTACATAGTGTTACATTATAACGTTTAACGTTATATAGTGTCACGTTATAACGTATAACGTTATATACCATATCAGTATAACATTTAACGTTACATAGTGTTACGTTATAACGTTTAACGTTATATAGTGTTACGTTATAATGTTAAGCGTTATATAGTATTACATTAGAACGTATAACGTTATATACCATATCAGTATAACATTTAACGTTATATAGTATTACGTTATGACGTTTAACGTTATGCAGCATTACATTGTAACGTATAACGTTACATGCCATATCAATATAACATTTAACGTTACATAGTGTTACGTTATGACATTTAACATTATATAGTATTACGTTAATACGGTTAACGTTATATAGTATTGCGTTATAACGTTTGACGTTATGCAGCATTACATTGTAACGTATAACGTTATATAGTACAATGTTATAACGGTTAAGATAATATAGCATATCGATATAACGTTTCACGTTATATGGTATTACGTTATAACGTTCAATGTTGCATAGTATTACGTTATAACGGTTGACGTTATGTGGCATATCGATATAACGTTTAACGTTATGTAGTATTACATTACAACGTATAACGTTATATAGCATATCGATATAACTTTTAACGCTACATAGCATATCGATATAAGGTTTAACGTTATATAGTATTACGTTATAACGTTTAACGTTATATACCCAATCAGTATAACGTTTAACGATATACAGTATTACGTTATTACGTATAAGTTTATACAGTATTACGTTATAACGGTTAACGCTATATAGCATATCGATATAACGTTTAACGTTGTATAGGATTACGTTATAACGTTTAACGTTATATGTCATTACGTAATAACGTTCAATGTTGTATAGTATTGCGTTATAACGGTTAACATCATATAGCATATCGATATAACGTTTAACGTTATATAGTATTACGTTATAATGTTTAACGTTATATAGTATTACGTTATAACGTTTAACGTTATATACCTTATCAGTATAACGTTTGACGTTATATAGTATCACGTTATAACGTTTAACGATATATAGTGTTATGTTATAAGGTTTTGCGTTATACAGTAGTACATTATAACGTTCTAACATTATATAGTATTGCGTTATGACCTTAAACGTTTTACAGTATTACGTTATAACTTTTAACGTTATATAGTATTACGTTATTACGTATAAGTTTATATAGTATTAAGTTATAACGGTTATCGCTACATAGCAAATCGATATAACGTTTAACGTTGTATACCATATCAGTTTAACGTTTAACGTTACATAGTGTTACGTTATAATGTTTAACGTTATATAGTAATACATTATAACGTATAACGTTATATACTATGTCAGTATAACATTTAATGTTATATAGTATTGCGTTGTAACGTTTGACGCTATCTAGCATTAAATTGTAACGTATAACGTTATATACCATATCAATATAACATTTAACGTTACATAGTGTTACGTTATAACGTTTAACGTTATGTAGTATTACATTACAACGTATAACGTTATATAGCATATCGATATAACTTTTAACGCTACATAGCATATCGATATAAGGTTTAACGTTATATAGTATTACGTTATAACGTTTAACGTTATATACCCAATCAGTATAACGTTTAACGATATACAGTATTACGTTATTACGTATAAGTTTATACAGTATTACGTTATAACGGTTAACGCTATATAGCATATCGATATAACCTTTAACGTTGTATAGTATTACGTTTTAACGTTTTACGTTACATAGTGTTAGGTTATAACGTTTAACGTTATATAGTGTTACGTTATAATGTTTAACGTTATATACTATATCAGTATAACGTTTAACGTTATGCAGTATTACGTTATAACGTTTAATGTTATATGGTATTACGTTATAACGTTTAACGTTGTATAGTATTACGTTATAACGTTTAACGTCATATAGTGTTACGTTATAATGTTTAACGTTATATACCATATCAGTATAACGTTTAACGTTATATACCATATCAGTATAACAATTTAACGTAATATAGTATTGCGTTATAACGATTGACGTTATGCAGCATTGCATTGTAACATATAACGTTATATACCACATCACTATAACATTTAACGTTATATAATATTACGTTATAACGTTTAACGTTATATACACTTACGTTATGACTTTCAACGTTATATAGTATTACGTTATGATGTTTAACGCTATATAGCATATCGATATATCGTTTAACTTTGTATAGTATTACGTTATAACGTTCAATGTTGTATAGTATTACGTTATAACGTTTAACGTTATATAGTATTACGTTATAACGTTTAACGTTATATACCCTATCAGTATAACGTTTAACGTTATATACACTTACGTTATGACGTTCAACGTTATATAGCATATCGATATATCGTTTAACGTTATATAGCATATCGATATAACGTTTAACGCTACATAGCATATCGATATAACGTTTAACGTTATATAGTATTACTTTATAACGTTTAACGTCATATACCCAATCAGTATAACATTTAACGATATACAATATTACGTTATTACGTATAAGTTTATACAGAATTACGTTATAACGGTTAACGCTATATAGCATATCGATATAACGTTTAACGTTGTATAGGATTACGTTATAACGTCTAACGTTACATAGTGTTAGGTTATAACGTTTAGCGTTTTATAGTATTACGTTTTAACGTTTAACGTTACATAGTGTTAGGTTATAACGTTTAACGTTATATAGTGTAACGTTGTAATGTTTAACGTTATATACTATATCAGTATAACGTTTAACGTTATGCAGTATTACGTTATAACGTTTAATGTTATATAGTATTACGTTATAACGTTTAACGTTGTATAGTATTACGTTATAACGTTTAACGTTATGCAGTATTACGTTATAACGTTTAACGTTATGGAGTATTACGTTTTGACGTTTAACGTTATATAGTATTACGTTATGACCTTTAACGTTATATAGTATTACGTTATAACGTTCAACATTATATAGTATTGCGTTATGACCTTTAACGTTATATAGTATTACGTTATTACGTTTAACGTTAAATACCCTATCAGTATAACGTTTAACATTATATAGTATTACGTTATAACGTTTGGCGTTATTTAGTTTTACGTCATAACGTTTAACATTATATGGTATTACGTTATAACGGTTAACGCTATATAGCATATCGATATAACGTTTAGCGCTGTATAGTATTACGTTTTAACGTTTAACGTTACATAGTGTTAGGTTATAACGTTTAACGTTATATAGTATTACGTTATAACGTTTAACGTTATATACCCGATTAGTATAACGTTTGACGTTATATAGTATTACGTTATTACGTATAAGTTTACATAGTATTACGTTATAACGGTTAACGCTATGTAGCATATCGATATAACGGTTAACGTTATATAGTATTGCGTTATAACGATTGACGTTATGCAGCATTACATTGTAACATATAACGTTATATACCATATCAGTATAACGTTTGACGTTATATAGTATTACGTTATTACGTATAAGTATACATAGTATTACGTTATAACGGTTAACGCTATGTAGCACATCGATATAACGGTTAACGTTACATAGTGTTACGTTATAAGGTTTAACGTTATATAGTAATACATTATAACGTATAACGTCATAAACTATATGAGTATAACATTTAACGTTATATAGTATTGCGTTGTAACGTTTGACGTTATGCAGCATTACATTGTAACGTATAACGTTATATACCATATCAATATAACATTTAACGTTACATAAAATTACGTTATAACGTTTAACGTTACATAGTATTGCGTTATGACCTTTAACGTTATATTGTATTACGTTCTAACATTTAACGTTATATAGTATTACGTTATAACGTTTAACGTTATATAGTATTGCGTTATGACCTTTAACGTTATATAGTATTACGTTATAACGTTTAACAATATATACCATATCTGTATAGCGTTTAACGTTATATTGTATTACGTTATTACGTATAACGTTATATAGTATTACGTTAAAACGGTTAACGCTATATAGCACATCGATATAACGTTTAACGTTGTATAGTATTACGTTATAACGTTCAACACTGTATAGTATTGAGTTATAACTTTTAACGTTACGTAGTGTTACGTATTAACGTTTAACGATATATAGTATTACATTACAACGTATAACGTTATATAGCATATCGATATAACGTTTAACGCTATTTAGCATATCGATATAACGTTTAACGTTTTATAGTATTACGTTATAACGTTTAACGTTATATACCCGATCAGTATAACGTTCAACGATATACAGTATTACGTTATTACGTATAAGTTTATACAGTATTACGTTATAACGGTTAACGCTATATAGCATATCGATATAACGTTTAATGTTGTATAGTATTACGTTATAACGTTTAACGTTACATAGTGTTAGGTTATAACGTTTGACGTTGTATAGTATTACGTTTTAACGTTTAACGTTACATAGTGTTAGGTTATAACGTTTAACGATACATTGTGTTAGGTTATAACGTTTAACGCTATATAGTGTTACGTTATAATGTTTAACGTTATATACCATATCAGTATAACGTTTAACGTTATGCAGTATTACGTTATAACGTTTAACGTTATGTAGTATTACGTTTTGACGTTTAACGTTATATGGTATTACGTTATGACCTTTAACGTTATATAGTATTACGTTATAACGTTCAACATGATATAGTATTGCGTTATGACCTTTAACGTTATATAGTATTACGTTATTACGTTTAACGTTGTATACCCTATCAGTATAACGTTTAACGTTATATAGTATTACGTTATAGCGTTTGGCGTTATATACTATTACGTTATGACGTTTAACGTTATATAGTATTACGTTATAACGTTCAACATTATATAGCATTGCGTAATGGCCTTTAACGTTATATAGTATTACCTTATCACGTTTAACGTTATAGACCGTATCTGTATGACGCTTAGCGTTATATGGTATTACGTTATAACGTTTAACGTTATATACCATATCAGTATAACGTTTATCGTTACATAGTATTACGTTATAACGTTTAACGTTATATACCATATCAGTATAACGTTTATCGTTACATAGTATTACGTTATAACGTTTAACGTTATATAGTATTACGTTATAACGTTTAACGTTGTATAGTATTACGTTTTAACGTTTAACGTTATAAACCGTATCAGTATAACGTTTAACGTTATATAGTGCTACTTCGTAATGTTTAGCGATATAAAGTATTACGTTATAACGTTCAACATTATATAGTATTGCGTTATGACCTTTAACGTTATATAGTATTACCTTATAACGTTTACCGTTATGTAGTAATACGTTTATCGTTGTATAGTATCACGTTATAACGGTTAACGTTATGTAGCGTATTGACATAACGTTTAACGTTATATAGTATTGCGGTATAACGTTTAACGTTATAGACCATATCGGAATAACGTTTAACGTTATATAGTATCACGCTATTACGTACAAGGTTATATAGTATCACGTTATAAGGTTTAACGTTATATAGTATTACGTTATAACATTTAACGTCATATAGTATTGCGTTATAACGTTTGACGTTGTGCAGCATTACATTGTAACGTATAACGTTATATAGTACAACGTTATAACGGTTAACGTAATATAGCATATCGATATAACTTTTAACGTTATATACCATATCAGTATAACGTTTAACGTTATATCGTATTACGTTATAAGGTTTAACGTTATATAGTATTACGTTTTAACGTTAAACGTTAAATAGTGTTACGTTATAACGTTTAAAGTTATATACCATATCAGTATAACGTTTAACGTTGTATAGTATTACGTTATAACGTTTAACGTTATATAGTATTACGTTAATACGGTTAACTTTATATAGTATTACGTTATAACGTTTAACGTTATATAGTGTTAGGTTATAACGTTTAACGTTATAGACCATATCAGTATAACGTTTAACGTTATATAGTATTACGTTATTATGTATAACGTTATATAGTATGACGTTAATACGGTTAGCGTTATATAGTATTACGTTATAACGTTTAACGTTATATACCATATCAGTATAACGTTTCACGTCGTATAGTATTACGTTATAACGGTTAACGTTATATAGTATTACGTTATAACGTTTAACTTTATATAGTATTACGTTATGACGTTTAACGTTATATAGTATTGCGTTATGAGGTTTAACGTTATATAGTATTACGTTATAACGTTCAACATTATTTAGAATTGCGTTATGACCTTTAACGTTATATAGTATTACGTTATAACGTTTAACGTTATATAGTATTACGTTGTAACGTTTAACGTTATATACCCGATCAGTATAACGTATAACGTTATATAGTACAACGTTATAACGGTTGACGTAATATAGCATATCGATATAACGTTTAACCTTATATAGTATTACGTTATAACGTTCAATGTTGTATAGTATTACGTTATGACGTTTAACGTTATATAGTATTACGTTATAACGTTTAACGTTATATAGTATTACGTTATAACGTTCAACATTATTTAGAACTGCGTTATGACCTTTAACGTTATATAGTATTACGCTATAACGTTTAACGTTATATAGTATTACGTTATAACGTTTAACGTTATATACCCGATCATTATAACGTATAACGTTATATACTACAACGTTATAACGGTTGACGTAATATAGCATATCAATATAACGTTTAACCTTATATAGTATTACGTTATGACGTTTAACGTTATATAGTATTACGTTATAACGTTTAATGTTATATAGTATAACGTTATAGCGTTTAACGTTATATACCATATCAGTATAACGTTTGACGTTATATAGTATTACGTTATTACGTATAAGTTTATATAGTATTACGTTATAACGGTTCACGCTATATAGCTTATCGATATAACGGTTAACGTTACATAGTGTTACGTTATAAGGTTTAACGTTATATAGTAATCCATTATACCGTATAACGTTATATACTATATCAGTATAACATTTAACGTTATATAGTATTACGTTATGACGCTTAACGTTATATAGTATTCCGTTATAACGTTCAACATTATATAGTATTGCGTTATGACCTTTAACGTTATATACTACTACGTTATACCGTTTAACAATTATATACCATATCAGCATAACGATCAGCGTTATATAGTATTACGATGTCACGTATAAGCTTATACAGTATTACGTTATAACGGTTAACGCTATATAGCATATCGATATAACGTTTAACGTTGTATAGTATTACGTTATAACGTTTAACGTCATATAGTGTTACGTTATCAGGTTTAACGTTATATAGTATTACATTATAACGTATAACGTTATATACCATATCAGTATAGCATTTAACGTTATATAGTATTGCGTTATAACGATCGACGTTATGCAGCATTACATTGTAACATGAATCGTTATATACCATATCAGTATAACATTTAACGTTATACAATATTGCGTTATAACGTTTAACGTTATATACTTTTACGTTATGACGTTTAATGGTATATAGTATTACGTTGTGACGTTTAACGTTATATAGTATTACGTTATAACGTTTAACGTTATATATCGTATCAGTATAACGTTTAACGTTATATAGTATTACGTTATAACGTTTAACGTTACATAGTGTTACGTTATAACGTTTAACGTTATATATTGTTACGTTATAATGTTTAGCGATATATAGTATTACGTTGTAACGTTTAACGTTATATAGTATTACGTTATTACGTATAAGTTTATATAGTATTACGTTATAATGATTAACGCTATATAGCAAATCGATATAACGTTTAACGTTATATAGTGTTACGTTATAAGGTTTTGCGTTATATAGTATTACATTAAAACGTATAACGTTATATACCATATCAGTATAAAACTTAACGTTATATAGTATTGCGTTATATCGTTTAACGTAATATAGTATTACGTTATAACGTTTAACGTAATATAGTATTACGTTATACCGTGTAACGTTATATAGCATTACGTTATACCGTGTAACGTTATATAGCATTACGTTACAACGTATAACGTTATATAGCATTACATTTTAACGTATAACATTATATTGCATTACGTTTTAACATATAACGTTATATAGAATATCAGTATAACGTTTAACGTTATATAGCATATCAGTATCACGTAGCACATTATATAGTATATATGTATAACGTATAACGTTATATAGCATTACGTTACAACGTATAACGTTATACAGGTCTACGATGTAAAGTATAACGTTATATAGCATTGCGCTTTAACGTATAACATTATATTGCATTACGTTATAACGTATAGCCTTATATGGCATTCCGTTATAACGTATGACGTTAAATAGCATTACGTTTTAACGTACAACGTTATATAGCATCACTTTATAATGTATAACGTTATACAGCATTACGTTATAACGTGTAACGTTATATAGCATACCACTATAACGTATAACTTTATATAGCATATCTGTATAACGTAGCACGTGTTATAGCATATCTGTATAACGTATAACGTTATATAGCATTACGTTATCACGTATTACGTTATATAGCATTACGTTATAACGTATAACGTTATATAGCATTACGTTATTGCGTATAACGTTATATAGTATTGCGTTAGAACGTTTATCGCTATTTAGAAATACTTTAAAACGCATATCGTTGTATGTTATTATGTAGTAACTTATAACGTGACATAGTATTACGTTATAACGTTTAATTTTATATAGTAGTGCCTTATGACGTATAACGTTATATAGTATTACGTTATAGCGAATAACGTTATATAGAATGCGTTATAGTAAATAACGTTATACAGTACTTCGTTATAACGTCTAACGCTATATAGTATTACGTAATATTATGTAACGGTACACGTTATACTGATATGCTATGTAACGTTATACGTTATAACGTATTACTATGTAGCGCGATACGTTATAACGTAATACTATAATTTTCATCGTTATACCGCTATAGTATGTAATATTATACGTTATAACGTAATACTGTACAGCGCTATACGTGATACTGTTGCTATATGTAGCGTTATATGTTATAATGTGTGGGGGCACTCGACAGTCAAAACACCACCACTCGACACTAACTAGTGTCGGACGACGGCAGCGTAGTGGGTAGCGCCTTCGGTTGCGGACGTTCGAAACTCGGGTTCAAATCCCGGCGACCGGAGTCCGATATTTTCTTCCGTGATACAAATGAGAAGAAAAGCGACTCCTAACCCCGCAGCGACCTCTACTACCAGCAGCTACAACAACATACCACGGTCTATACGATGCCTCTACAAATGTAATACTGTATAGCGCTATACGTGATACTGCTGTTATATGTAGTCTTGTACGTTGTAACGTATTACTATGCAGTATTAATCGTTATTCTGCATCACTGTGTATCGTGTTGCGTTCTACCGTAATACTATATAGCATTCCACGTAACACTGTTGTTATTTATGGCCATATACGATATAGCGTAATACTATGTATCATTAGACGTTACAACGTAATGCTATAAAACGTTAAACGTTTTACCGTAATACTATATAACGTGTTACGTTCTACCGTTATTCCATATAAGGATGAACGTTATAACCTGATACTATATAAAGTTAATCTTTATACGGTAATAGTGTATAAGGTTATTCGTTATAACGTAAAACTATATAACGTTATACCTTATAACGTAATGCTATATAATGATAACCGATATACCGTAATACTATATAACGTAATACGTTATACCGTAATAGTGTATAACGTTAATCGTTATAACGTAATACTATATAACGTTATACGATATAACGTAATACTATATGTCGCTATACGTTGTAGCGTAATACTATATAACGATGAAAATTACAACGTATTGCTATATAATGTTAAAGATTACACCGTAGTAGTGTATAACGTTACACGTTATACCTTTATATTATATAACGTTATACGTTGTAACGTAATACTATATAACTCTATACGTTACACCGTAATAGTGTATAATGTTATGCGTTATACCGTAATATTATATAACGCGATACATTATAACATAATACTAGATTGCGTTAATTAATACCGTTATAATATATAACGTTATACGTAGTAACGTAATACTATACAACTTTATACGTTATAGAGTAATGGTGTCTGATGTTATAAGTTATACCGTAATAGTAAATGACCTTATACGTTATTACGTAATAGTGCATAACGTAATACGTTATAACGTAATGCTATATAACGTTATACGTTTTCACGTTATATTATATAATGTTATACGTTATATCGTAATACTACATTGCGTTATGCGTTATACTGTTGTTATATATGTCGAAGATGAAAGGACGTTTAGCCTCCCCTTTGGAATCCTTTGGAAAATAGGCGTTGTATATCAAATCAAATCAATTATAACTGTACGAGACTCGCGACAATGAACTTGGTATCGAGGCGATAACTATCCCCCGAACGTAGCCACGTTCACGTGATGAACGTTTCACCTAACAGAGGTATCGAATTTCTTAGTTCTCCTTTAAAGAAGTAGCCGTACCGACACCACCGGTAATAGCCGTATCGGACCACCAATACAGAAATTAGCCAATTAACGGCAACGTCTGTTTCCCTTATTTCCTGAACGAAGGTCGTCCTCCGCGAATCCGATGATCTCGTGCCCTTATACACCACCCTTACGATCAGTGCATAAAGACTTAATCGAGTAATTCTCGTACTGCTGAGAAGTAAGTCAAGTGTGTTTCTTACTTGGGGGCAAAGCATAACTGTTATCCCTTTGATCGCGGATTCGTTACCGATCCCGAGGCCATTGTCATTAGTATCGTGATCGGCTAATCGCCGTGAATAATTGTTAGATTTGTATCAACCCCATTATTGTAATAGACTACACCTGCGTTGTACCGCATCAAAGTCTAATTTCAAGTGCAGATTCATCCGACACCCACAAGCCTAATCCTATTAATAATCCGACATCAGAAGTTGGATCAGGGCCATGTATAGCAATGGAACAACTCATGAGATTCGTGGACCGGTTAACTCAGCCGAGAGAGCAGGTACCGAGTGTGAAAATTGAAAAAATATCGCCACCACGTTTTAACCCCGAAGTCGCAGGCGCCGATCCAGTCGCATGGTGCTCGGCTGTTAATCGGCTTATGAATGAAAACCCTCTTCGAGACGAGTTATGTCATACCTCACAAAACTCTAACTTTAATTATCGACCCGTAAAATGCATTGAGCCGCACTGACCAGGCGAGTGCAAAATTAAAAAAGAAGACGCAGTAAACAAAGACAAAATTAAACCTGCGACCTATAAGCTTACCCAATATAAGTAAAATATTGGAAATAGTTATAAACAACCCTCCAGTCTCCTTTTACACAAAAAACAACGTAATCCCAGAAAATCAAATCGGCTTCCGACACAGACATTCCACAGTTCATGCGATACAAAAACTAACGCCGGACATCGGGTGGGCTCTGAATGCAGAGCAACGAGTAGCCGCATGCCTTGCAAAAGCATTCGATGCAGTATGAATTTTAGGCCTTATAAACAAAATATGTACTTCTTTGGACAATAAACGTTATAATTAAAATTTAAAAAGCACTCGTTTTCATCCGATCACGAAAGTTAAGCAACGCTGGGCATGGATAGTACTTGGTTGACCGCTTGGGAACTCTGTGTGTTATTGGCTTTTTTACTTTTCCAATCTTTTTTGCTTTCCTTAATAATCTATTTTTAGTAATCTATAATATAAGCATCGAGAAAAAGAAATGTTTTAGTATTACGCGACTATTACCATACATTATATCATTCTCATTTTTACATACAGTCTGTCACACAAGAGCGTGTCTGCGATATTTCTGTAAATATTTATATATTTGTAAAAAAATTTATATGAATTGAATCTACATCTAAAACACTAATACGCTATTACAGTAGGGTGTCCAATCTCCTCCATTAGCGATTATAGCTTGACATCGTTTCGGCATACTCTCGACTAATTTTTGAGCGTAGGATTCTGGTAACGACCTCCATATCTTTCGAATGTGATGTACAAGTGTTCTTATTTTTGTGATACGTCTTCCTCTCAGCTTGCATTTCATTAGGGACCACACATTTTCGATAGGGTTTGCATCAGGGGACTGCGATGGCCAAGGAAGTACTGTGATGGCGTTTTTCGCTTTCCATTGGGTGCAGATGCGACTTCGATGTTTAGGGTCGTTGTCTTCTTGCAATATCCATTGGTCCTCGGTTTGGTTGAACCAACGTTTCACGGATGTGAGAAGTCCCCTTTGGTACAATTTCACCATCTTTTGTGCATTCAGATTGTCTGTAAAGACGCACAAAGTCCCAAAACCGCGTGCGTTAAAGCAACCCCAAACATGCACTTTTATAGGGTGTTTTACACTTCTTTGAATCATCCTTCTTCCATGGATAGTCCAAGCACGCCTAATAGGACACCATGCCCAAAACGAAGATTCATCAGTGAATATTATATTACTCCAATCACGATCTCTGTTTTCATTCGCCCATGCCAGACGATTTTCGACGTTTCGCGTACGCGGCACTCATATTAAAAAGCTCTGTTCCTTTCACTGTTTCAAATGAAACTGAAAGGTATTCAGCAACGCGTATTAGAGAAGTTTTCGTTTGTTTACATTCTTTTTATCTCATTCTGATTAGGTGTCAGGTTTCGCAGATATCGCAGACACGCTCTTGTGTGACAGACTGTACATCTGTTTTTAATATTCCTTTTTTCTTGAACACTAAAAGCAAATAACAAAACTACTCATTTCAGCCAACTCTCATACCACGTTGAGCCAGTTGACCGTGCCTTTCTTTTTCTATAGCCCTCCCAGCTCTTGTATTTGCTGTTATTTTTCGTTTTGTTGCTGGGAGTTACAAGCTTCCAGCTTTCTTTATGATATGCTAGATCGTTGTCGTTGTTATTCTTCCCGTCATTCCCCTGTGTATTTTCCATTTCAACTTCCCTTACAACTGAGCAATCATGTTCCTCGTTTTTTGATTTGTTTGGATTTGATATATCTATCGCTCTGTTAATTACATACGTTTCACCATTGTTTAGTATTTTAAATGGTGGAATTTGCTGCATGTTAACGATTGGCTCTGTCTTAAGTCACTTTGTTTTCTCCACTTGTCGCACTTACGGAAGCACTGATTCACACGTCCACATAGCTCGACTGCTCGGGCAGAACTCTCACTGAGCAGTGTGGTACAGAAATGTTCAGTTAAATAAGACGATAAATTTAGAAAAGATCTATCGAATATATACAACGTTCGAGAGGCTTATAAAAGAAACGACCTCCTTGTCAAATTTTTCAATGTTTTAATAATAACGTGAGGTGGTTATGGGTGCAATGTATAAGTCATGCGGTTATAACTCAACAAAGTTTATTCTACGAAATCGTGCGTACAAGCGGTTCGTCGAACTGTTCAGCGTACCTTCGGAAACATTCTGTCTTCTTTACCATTGTCGAAAACGTTCGGTGGACCGCCCGCTAGTCGTTCGGTTCGGTCTCTTATCTTAAGTGTTTAGTTTTCTTCCCGTCGCCTCGCTGTTACCCGAGACGACGGTTTTGCGTAGTATCTGTCGCCACAAACGTATTCTAGTAATCATAGACAAGATTCACGATATGACATAATTCCATAAAAACAATTTTTGTTAAAGTTGTTGCTCGTCAAAATAATCTTTGTCAAATGAGCATAGTTTTTCCTGTTAGGTAGTATACACAATATAATTATTCTAGATATTTATCGTGTTACTTATTGATTTACTTTATTAATTATTTATTGTTTTGTTCGATAATATTTATACAATAGAAGTATAAAGAGCAAGGGTAAATTATTTATTACACTAATTTAATTTGGAAAGATTATATTAATTCCCGATAAAATTTGCAACCATTGTGTAACACAAATATCCTTTAAATAAAAGTTGAAATCTGCGGATTGAAGTGCAAGGTACTAGAATATTTGTTATTTTACATGAAAAAAAGAGAAAAGAATAGTTTTGAAAGTCCCGAAAAAATGAGAAATTTGTTATTTTAACGAAAAATCTTATTAACACGTTTTATTACTTATCCATTACAATGTCATGATAATTGTCATTCATAGTTACTAAATAATTCATGTGCAGCTATTTCAATGTTTTCAGACAAAACGTAATGAATTTCGCCGGCGAAGCGAAAAGTTTCACGTTACTTAACCTCAGCCTTGATGAATAACTCGACGAAAAGCCAGACCTTATTTGATAAATTAAATTGCCGCTGCAGTAAAATTTCAATCAAAGAAATTACAGCAAACACACGCGAGAATAATAGCCTAATCGAAATAAGCCCAAAAATGTGATTTCAGGAACAACTAGGTAGTAAAAACGGTTTTGCAAAATTTGATTCGGAACGATATTTAAAATAAAATAAGCCATTTTGAAACAATTTTTCTCCGCTGTTTCATAAACAAAACGAACTTTAAACGAAAATTAAACGAAAACACATAACTTTTTTTACATTTTGCTTTAAATATTAAAAACTATGTATCGTATGTGAAAAAGTTACAGTGGAATGTGGAAAGTTACAGTATGTCGAGTCTCGAATCGATCAGTTTCTTAGTCTTCGCGCGATCAATTTGTCGACTAGCGAAATGGAAATTATGAAATTTCCAATAAAAATGTATAAGCTTATGTACGCTTTTTGAAAGACCCATATATTGAAATTCAAGTGAAAAAAAATTGTTTCATTCAAATGCTTGGCCAAAATACGACAATCAGTTTTGCTTAGTTATAAAATGAAGTAACTTGCGCATTTATCGTGCTACCGCAATGGAGCTTGTTTCTATCGATTTCCGGGATCTGTGCTCGTAATTTTAAAAATAAAAAAGACGTTTCTCTAAAATTACTTGCCTGCAAGATACGTCCTATTGTCAAAAAAATCGTCAACGGTAAACTATCAAACATCGAGAGATGCGACAGGCGTCTGTGAATTTTTTTCGTATTAATTGGATGTCCGTGAAGAATAAAAAAGCATTTACAGAGTTGTTGGATTTTCGCAGCGGGCAGTCAGAAGGCTTCATTGCAGTTGGCGAGACCATTGAGAAACCCACGCTCTGTTTCTGTCTCGATCGCGCGAAAACTCTAATATCCGAAGGCAAAAATGACTAACTCCATATTTATAGCACTTGGAAAAACAATTTTCTTTTTAATTTCGTGCAACATAAAAAACTATTTTCTCATTCAATGTTATCGAAGAACTGAAAATAAGCAACAAATTCTTTTCGTTTTCATTTTTCACTTACCATTATTGTTAAAAAGTAAACTTATTACTGCAAACTCCGTCAATAATAAGTTATATATTTAATGTTGCCTTTATATCCGCTACTTTTTAACTAATCCTTTTTTCAGTTTTAATTTTTTATTACTATGTTATGTTATTAGATTATATTATTATTGAGTTCAATTTATTCCAGATTCCTGCTCGGGGAACCGAGGTGAACAAATGTGCGTAAGCAAACGTGTGCTCCAGTCAAGTGATTCAGTATAGTGTTAGGAATAGTGAAAGTGCCAAACAATGCAGCAGAAGATATCAACAATTAATATTGCAACCAAAGGAGAAAAATATTATATAAATGGGTCGTTAGATTTACCAGGCTTAAAGCAACAACAGCAAAATAGTAACAACCAAAACGATACGGAAACAGAAGAAATGGAAGAGCAGTGGAGACAGGAGGAGTGCAGACACGATAACGAAAGAAGTTACCAGGACGAAAACTGGAAACTAGCAAAGACAAGCAAAAAACGTAAAATAATTCCAGGCACAAGTGCTGCAGCAAACCCAGACACCGAAAAGCAGCGATGGTTGCAAGAATTAGCGTCAAGAAACTCCTTCAGCTCACTAACTGAAGAAATAGACAATGGCCCGACAAGCAAAACCACAACCAAATCAACTTACATATCAAAACCACCAGCAATATTTGATGAGGCCCAAATAATAGACCCGCTTATTGATCTACTAAACAATACAGTCGGGAAGGACAACTACACAGTAAAACAAACAAAATTAGAACAAGTAAAAATTCAAACAAACACCAAAGAAGTTTATAGGAAGTGATAAAAGGACTAAAGGAAAAGAAATGCTATATACCACACGTACCAACTCAAAACGGAAAGGAGCTATAAAATAGTTATAAGAGGTTTACATCCAAAAACTAAAACAAAAAAAAAAAAAAAAATAAGTGAAGAATTTGGAAAAATTGGCCATCAAACAAGAGTAATAAACAATATGACAAAATACGATACGAAGCAACCATTACCATTATTCTTACTAGAACTTGAATCCAGAACCAATAACAAGGAAATTTACGAAATAAAAAAATACTAAATACAATTGTAACAATGGAATCACCACGCTACAAAAAAGATATACCACAATGCATGCGGTGCCAACAATACGGTCACACAAAAAATTATTGTAACAGAAGCCCAGCATGTGTCAAATGTGCAAAAAATCACCTAACAATACACTGCCCACACACAGGAAAAATAGAAGAAGTTAGATGCTATAATTGCAACGGAAACCACCCAGCCAGCTATAAAGGATGCGAAATCAGGAAACAACTACAACGTAAACTTTTTCCACCACTTCGCAACAGATCACTCGATAACTACCAACCACAACAAAGTACAACGGAAAATGAAACGACATTGAAAGCACAATATGAACCGAGCGCCATAATCAGAAACATAGATCCCCAAAGTAACCGAAGCTACGCACAAGTAACCAAAAACATTAGCCAAGCAACGCTTACAACCTATCAGAACCAAACCAATAACATCGAAGACGCTACAAAAATCAAAGAAATGCTCAAACAATCCACCAAAAGCATGGAAATGCTGGGAAAAATGATGAGCGAGCTAAACACAGTATTAAGACAACAAGTACAACAAACAACAATCATGTTACAACTACTCACAAACTTGCTAAGTAAAAAATAGAGATGGACATGCAGAAAATAGCGGCCTGGAACTCCAATGGCTTGCAACAGCGAGTCCACGAAACTAAAACATTTTTGTATCAAAACAATATTGATATACTACTTGTCTCAGAAACACATTTCACTCTAAAAAGTTACATGAAAATTCCGTACTACACCATCTACGACACCAAACATCCCTCAGGTAAAGCACATGGAGGAACTGCAGTAATAATAAAAAATGATATCAAGCATCACCTACATAGTCAAACAAATCAAGAACACTTACAAGCAACCACTGTCACAATACAAAACAATGACAATTACTTCCAGATATCAGCAGTATATGTACCTCCGAGACACAACATGACACTAAAAAAATGGGAAGAGTACTTTCAATCCTTAGGCGACAAATACATAGCTGCGGGAGACTTTAACGCAAAGCACACATTATGGGGTTCGAGAATTAATACGCCGAGAGGGAGGACATTAGAAAAATATATCAGAAGCAACAACCTCAATATACTATCTACAGGAAAACCAACGTACTGGCCGACAGACCTCAACAAAATACCTGACCTGCTGGATTTTGCAATAACAAAAGGACTAAATGCAAGCAAATTAAAAATAACAACCAGCCTTGAGCTCAACTCCGACCATACACCAATTATAATAGAATACGCAAGCAAACCACTACTTTATAGCAGGACAGATTCACTATGCAATAAGACCACCAATTGGCAATCTTTCAAAGAATTAATCGAAAACAAAATCAATTGCAATATCCCATTGAAAACACCTGAACACATTGAACAGGCAGTATCAACTTTGACAGAAATAATACAGGAAGCAGCGCGGGCAACCACTACCCATGAATCAAATAGCAGGCAAACTAAAATTATTCCGCAGGACATCCTAGACAAAATCAGGGAAAAAAGAAAAGCGAAAGCAAAATGGCAAAAACAGAGAACACGAGAAAACAAGAAAAACCTAAATAAACTTACAAAGGAATTAAAAAATAAAATATGGGAACATTATAATAACGAATTTACAAAATTCATCGAATCACTATCCACGCATGAGAACACCAACTACTCCCTATGGAAAGTCGCTAACAAAGCGAAGAAAACAGTAAAATCAATCCCAGCAATCAGAAAAATAGACAACACATGGGCCAGAAGCAACGAAGAGCAGGCAGAAGAATTCTCAAAGCACCTACAAAATATATTATCGCCGTACGACATTAATAACAGCATCCCCGGATGGCAAACAAATGAAGAAGTTGAAAATGCCAGCAACACAACTGACAAACGCTGCACCATACTCAGCACAACAGCGCAAGAAGTTACAAATTTAATTAAGGCAACAAATACAAGCAAAGCACCAGGATTTGACTTGATCAATGGAAAAATCTTAAAAAACCTTCCCCCAAAGGCAATAAGACTAACAACACTAATATTCAACGCAATTCTAAGAATACAGTACTTTCCTAAATTATGGAAAATAGCACTGATCGTAATGTTACCCAAACCAAACAAAAACCCACACCTAACTGCATCTTACAGGCCAATATCGTTACTACCTGCGTTCTCCAAACTGCTGGAAAAAGTAATATATAACCGCCTAAAACCAATTATAGAAAAAGAAAAACTAATACCGGACCATCAATTTGGATTCAGAAGTAAACACTCCACAATAGAACAAATGCACAGACTCGTGAATGAAATCTTACAGGCACTGGAAACAAAACAATATTGCACGGCACTCTTTATGGACATCGAAAAAGCATTCGACAAAGTTAACCACGTAAAACTCCATCAAACAATCAAAAACCAATTTCCAAAACAAATCTATAAATTACTCGGATCTTACTTAAATAATAGAACCTTTATAGTAAAAATAAAGGATACATATTCAGAAATCAGGGATATCAAGGCAGGAGTACCGCAGGGAAGCGTACTAGGACCAATACTGTACACATTATACACGGCAGACATACCAACAACTGTTAACAGCAAAATACTTACGTTCGCGGACGATACGGCCATACTAGTGAGACACACAAATCCAGAAACAGCAGCAACACTACTACAAGAACACATTACAAAAATAGAAAAGTGGCTGCAAAGAAAACAAATAAAAGCGAACACCAGTAAGTGCAACCACATAACATTTGCACTTAGAAAAGGAACAACACCAGATATCCAACTGAACGGCGCCCACATAGCACATACAAAGCAAGTCAAATATCTAGGAATACTTTTAGACACACACCTTACATGGAAGCATCACATAAAATCAATAATAAACAGAATACGTGAAATAAGGAAAAAGATGTACTAGTTAACCAATAAAAAATCTAAATTAAGCACAACGAATAAACTAAATATATACAAAACAATAATCAAACCAATCTGGACATACGGAGTCCCACTATGGGGGACGGCAGCAATGAGTCACATAAATAAAATAGAGACAGAACAAGCAAAAATTTTAAGAACAATAGTTAACGCTCCATGGTACGTCAGAAATGAGGACATCCGAAAAGATCCAAAAATTCCAACAGTTAAAGAGGAAATCGCTAGATACGCAAAAATGTACAAAGAGAGACTTGCAATACACCCAAACCAGCTAGTTGCAGAAACAAAAGAAACTGTAATAGAAAGAAGACTGAAGAAGAAGCATCCCGCAGACCTCGTAATAGAAAAACAATAAACAACCTGGATGATGGAACCCCGCTGGGGGTAACCATCCACATGCTATATTTTTCAAGTTATAACATTTTACTAAATGTTCTTCTGGACAAATTGTAAAATTCAAACAAATAAATAAAAAAAAAATTTATTCCAGAGGTTAATGCTTCAAATATTCCGTAAGTGTAAAATAGACAAACCGCGTTTTGTGTTATATTATTATTATTCTCTCTTATATCTGTAAAACTTTCTGTACGTTTTCTTCGCGGAATTTTATTGTCAAGTTTTTAAATATTACAAGTTTGTCAAAGGTAAGTACCTAGAAGACTCGCATAAAAATAAGAATATAATACAATCGAAAAACTAAAAATTATGTTCTTAATAGTTGAAGTTTAAATGACATTAAATGTATAAGATTGTATAACATGATTGTTTAAAAACGAAACTTTAATTTAAAAGTAGCAGATATAAATAACGACATTGAAGGTATAACTTACTATTCACGGCAATATGAATTTGCGACAATTATTTTTCTGTACAATAACGATAACTGAAAAGAAAAGATACACAATGCTCGGTGTTTATTTTCAGCGTTTAAAAATAATGCTAAACAAGAAAATGGATATTACCAACTTTGAATTAAAAACAGAATTTGTCAATCGAGTTCGTATCATTTTTTCCGCCAGACTCAGAAACTGCACACGGAACTCTCAATAGCTTTGCCCACTGCGCTATTGTCACACGCTCAAGAAGGTGTAACCCCAAACTCTCAAGCCTTACGTCATCTTGAAGGGCCACCTCTAGACATTCTCCAGACAGTTAACACATTGCCTCCCTGATAGGGAGCTTCCAGGAAAATATGTCCCCACCAACATTTCCATCGCTCTCCCACAATATATAACCCTCGACTATTAACAGGTAGACTAGTCCAAATTTGAAACCGATAACTGTACGTTGTAACGAGATTGTAAGTGGTATTCGAGAGTCACTCACTCTCGAGAAATAAAGTTTTTTATTATTACGGAAGTTTTTCTTTTTGTGTGACATTTTTGGCGATCCTGCCAGTATCCATTCGCTTCAGTGTAAACGAAATTACTGTTTGAAAACCTCAGAAAATTTGTATCCATTAGCATTACCTCAAACGGTGCACGTGATAAATTGCAACATACGCGACAAAACTTTAACGAATCGGTACACAGTTATGTGAAGAGGTTCCGACACAACCTCAACGAACTGATATACGCACTCCAACGTCCGTCGTGATTCGCGACCCGATTCGACGTGCCGTAGCAATCGATCTGGAAAACGAACGCGCGACAAAGACATTTGTGTTAAACTTGAAACCTGAAATAGAAATTCGTACATCCGCCACCAAGCCGCGCGACCTACAAGAAGCCCAAGACGCCGCATTCGAAGCAGAGTTGTTGATCGAAGAAATTGAGCGCAATCGTGGAAACCAACGTAGTCACCAGATAAGAGCTCAATCATTCACCCGAGGGAATGTAACATTACAACGCAACTCCTCACTAAGGAGCCCGATGACTAAGCCTAGCCGTCCGCGAACAAACATTCCAATGAGCAACGATAGAAATACCGCCGGAACCGCATTTAACCAGATGAAGGGAAGACCACTGCAGGAAGGAACAAAAATAAAATGTTACAAGTGCAACCAGATAGGGCATACCGCAAACTATTGCCGAAATTTTCAACCAGTCAGCCAATACAATCTCCCACCGTTAAGCAGCTTCAACATAACCACGGAGAACGAAGAACGGAGAAGGGAAGCGGACCGATACGACACTCAAGAGGGGACGTCATATGAGTACACGCGACAACAGGAAGACTCTTATCCATCGGAGTCCAGTCGAGAGCAGGGAACAAGCGATACCTAATCGACACAGGCGCAGGAATAAACTTGGTCAAAAAGTCAAGTACAACACTGAAACCTCAAAAAACAGAAGCCAAAACATTTTTTATGGGCAACGACAAATACCAAACTGGCGAGACAGTAAAATTTCAATTTTTCAATGTTATGAACACATTTTACGTTGTATCAGATGATTTTCCATTAATAGAAGACGGAATAATTGGTTTACCGATGCTTTCTAACTACCGATACAAAATTACCAATGAATCAATTCAATTAAATGGGAATGAAATATTCTTTCAGGAACCGAAAACCATTCTCCCAGGGCAAACCAAAGTCGAGACGATTTATCTGGATAAGGTACCGACGAGAGTATGTTTATGCAACACTGGTGAGCAGCCAACAGTAATCTCTAATGATCTTTCTTACGAAAAACGATCTCGATAAAGTCGTTAAAATGAAACAAATAATTAGATTCGACCATATTGAAAACAAACTTCGTATTCCTATCGAAAAGATCCTTCTACACTATATAGATATTTTTAACTTAGAATCCGATATCCTACCTTGCACCAATCTAACAAAACACATCATCACCTTACGCGAGAATAAAATCGTCAATACCAAATCATATAGACCTCCCGAAGCCCACAAGGCAGAAATTGAGAAACAGATGAAACAAATGCTAGACAAAAACATTATTGAAGAATCAGACTCTCCTTACAACAGTCCAGTATGAGTAGTACCTAAAAAAACCGACACATCCGGAAAGCAGAAATGGCGCATAGTTATCGACTTTCGTAAACTAAACGAACTTACTGACCAAGACGCTTACCCTTTACCGACAATCGACAACATCCTATTACAATTAGGCACTAGATTTATCATCAGGATTTCACCAAATACCTGTGGATTCCGATTCAAAAAAATACACAGCCTTTAGTACACCTCGGGGACACTTTCACTATAACCGTATGCCGTTCGGATTAAAAAATGCTCCAGCTACGTTTCAACGAATGATGGACACCGCGTTACGAGGCCTATTGAATAGATATTGCTTTGTATACTTTGACGACATAATAATATTCGGTAGCACGATACAGCAGCACAACGAACATTTAGCCATAGTACTGCAAAGATTAAAAGAATTGGGACTAAAGATTCAACCGGACAAATGTGAATTTTTAAAGCCAGAATTAGAATATTTAGGACACGTAATAACACACGAAGGAATGCAACCAAACCCTAAAAAGATTTCAGCCGTAAGAGATTTTAAAATTCCCAAAACATCAACCGATGTAAAATCATTTTTAGGATTAGCAGGGTACTATAGAAAATTTATTCGAAATTTCTCCAAACTAGCCAAACCTCTAACCGATCTAACAAGAAAGACAATCCATTCAGATAGACAGAAGCGCAACAAGCAAGTTTTGACACACTAAAAGAAAAATTATGTTCAGCCCCAGTTCTAGTATACCCAGATTACTCGAAAACATTCACTCTAACCACAGACGCCTCAAACGACGGAATAGATGCAATTTTATCACAAGACGGACATCCTTGCTGTTACGTATCTCGAACACTCAACCCACCCGAGAAAAATTACTCCACCACAGAGAAAGAATTATTAGCCATTGTTTGGGCAGTTAAAAGACTTAGACAATACCTGTGAGGGAGACGCTTCGTTATTCGAACTGATCATCAAGCACTCACTTGGCTTAAGAATTGTAAAGACCCCTCTTCACGTTTAATTAGATGGAGACGTAAACTAGAGGAATACGAATACGAAATTCAGTACTACAAAGGCAAAGAAAACACAGCAACTGACGCACTCTCTAGAAAAGTCTATCAAATCACCGACAAGCCAGTCCCAGACACATCTGCAAACTCTAGAAACATTATAGAACATTTTAACGCATGGTCAGAAGACGCGACACCTCCGAGACGACTTAAAATCACACCAAACGATCACACATTCTACCAATTAAACAGAGAAACACTAGGCCCCTTCGACAAAGACACTTGGATTCGAAAAATCGTCGAACTAACCAAGAAACACAAGAAAATCAGAATAGGAGACAACAGTTTTACCGAAACCGAAAAAGCTAGAATCAAGGTAACACTCATGTTTATCAATAACCAAATTGAAGAAATAACTTTTGCGTACGAACCGATACAAACCATAACCGAAGAACAAGCTCTAGACATTATACGCGAGAATCACAATGACATTAGTAGACATTTAGGTATCCAAAAGACATATGTACAGTAAAATCAAGGACCAATATAAAATCCCACACCTCATGGAAAAGATAGAAGATTTTATAAAGAATTGCGAAGCTTGCCAACGACAAAAACTAGTTAGAATCAGACCCAAGGAACAACCCTTAATTCCTCAGACACCCGTAGAGCCAAACGAAAAGATAGCTATGGATCTAATTGGCCCAATGCCTAAAACCACACGCGGAAATCAGTACATTCTTTCGATCCACGACGACCTAACAAAATATCTCGTTTTAGTACCCCTGAAAACACAACAAACCGAATCAATTATCGATGCACTATTATACCACTACATTTACATCTTCTCAGCACCCAAAACAATACTAACAGATCAAGGACAAAACTTTATTAGCGAACTGATGGAAAAATTCGAAGAAGCGTTTAAGATCAAACATATAAAAACCACTAGTTTTCATCCTCAATCCAACGGATCTCTAGAACGAACACACGCCACGGTAAAAGACATGATTCGCACAAGCCTACACGATTCTAATAAAGAATGGGACCAGGTATTGGACTTTATCTGTTTAGGGTACAACACCGCGATTGTGACACCAAACATACCAACTTTCCGTATCTGGAGATAAGGCCCCACTTGAGCCCCTCGAGACAGTATACAAAGCACGCCCAAAACCAGAGGAAGCAGTCGTCAGCTTAACCTTCTACTATTAAGATCGTTTATATTATTGTACTTATACTTGTAATATTTGAGAGCTAATAAATAACGGGTACTGTTAGTTACGGGTAACAGAAAAGAAAGTTTTTTTTATTATTCTCTCAAGTTTATTACGTGACATTTTGGCGTTCCTGCCAGGATCCATTCGCTTCAGTGTAAACGAAATCACGATTTCGGCGTACGCGCATCATTGAAGATTGAAGGATCAGCGGACCACTGCGAATCTTCGTTACTACAAAGCCCTGCAGCAACTTTCAACGTTCCACCACGGTGAAACTAGACGAGAGGACTACGGTCAGCCCAGAGCAAGCCTACGAATAAGATTCGGAATCTGAGAGGAAACATCCCAGAGACTCCTGAGCGGGCATAACTGCTACGGTAAGCTGGAAATCTGGATTCATTTTTACACTACCGTACGAGAAAACCAAGTTTCTCAAGCGCTTCGAGTTCAACTAGCAACGATAGTTCAGACTCAGTAAACTTAATTAGAATCATGTCCGCACCGAGAAAAAATGAAAACGAAACTACTAATATTGCCTCTGCAACCAGAATTTCGGATAATTCAACTCGTACCATACTCGAGCAAATTGAACTTCTTGCGCGACAAATAGAGGAAAGGCAACGAATAATCGATAGTGAAAACAAAAGACGTGCAACAGAGATAGAACTATTAGGAAAACATCTCTCTAAAATAAATTTAGGACGTGACGCTACCACCGAATTAGGCTCCCTTGTTACTATGGACGAATCTAATATCAGCAATATTCAGAGAAAGCAACCACCTGTAAAACCTAACGAAACGGACGATATGGACATTGAAGAAGAATCATTCTTACGAGAAAAAAGTGACAGGAAAGAAAGCGTAGAAGACAGCATTACTATAATTGAGAGCATCCATAAGGAGGTAAATGCAGTCAGTAAAAATGTGGATGCATCTATGAAACATAATGTTGTTACTAGCAAAAAGAGCAAGAAAAGTCGTTGGGATATGGAATCACAGTCTGAAGAAAAAATAAAGCTTAAAGCTCCTGTTATGTGGGAGGAAGAATGTGCAGAATGGACGAAAGTGAATAAATTCGACCATGATATTGAGAGAGTATCTTTGGAATGCTGTGACCCGATGTTAGCTAAAACGAAGATAAAAGACGAGAACGTTTGTATAGTTGAACAGCAGTTGAGAAAGTCTACATCTAAGAATTCAACAAGTGCAGATATTATCGATTTGTTTCCTAGAAAATGTCAGGATATAGATTTGTTAGAATCATCCTGGACTCCGGAAGAACATACTAGATGTAAGTCGCGAATAAAAAGTTTGGGCAACAGTTCACAGGAGAATGTGCTCTTTGATAAGACCAAGGAATTGACGCCTTCAAAAGAGCAATGTACTGCAGAACAATTAAAGGATACCTTTGAGACAGATCTGAAATTAATGAAAAAAAATACAGAATTGTATAGTCCCAGTTCTCCAGCTGGATCCCGGAAGTCTGAAGATATGGAAATTTTTAAGGATAATCAGGTAAATCTGAAGGAGAGTCTCTTACATGATAAACTAAAGAATGAAACTCTGGTTATGTCTGATAATGAATCAGTTCCTAATATACCACTTCAAATAAAGTATCGCGATGGTAAATATGCAAAAGCTGCAGTGATGAAGGAAGAATTTGAAGAAATTTTAGGAGTGCAGAAGATAGAGGATCAGGCTCTTCGAAAGAAATTCGATGTGAAAGTATCTGAAAGTTCGTCTGAGTTTCCAATCAATGAACCATACCCAGACACAAACTATAAATTATTACGAATGGACATATTCGCAGGGTATGAATCCGATGAATCACATGGAAAATTAAGCAACAAGAGTTCTGAGGCAATATCTTCATCTGCCAGCACAAAAGGAACAGAGGAGACGAATGAAGGGAAAAGGCAATTGAATAAGATGGCTCTAACGATATTAGGTCCATGTATTCCAAAAATGCGTGACGAATTGTTAAACATCATACCTAGAGCACCCACAGGGCTCGAAAATGAGACTATTTGGCTATTGCAATCAAATGCATTTGACTTAAAAACTGCATGCAACAATTTTTTAGTATTTGAAGAAACAATGTTTGCTGAATTTAAAGAAACCCCCGTAACAAGAACTTCTGAGCTGAATTTCCAATTATCACAGAATTTGTCATATGACGTACACAAATTTTTTGCAAGTTATGAATTGAAGAAAAGTCATATAGGTAACTTAGAAAATAATTATTCTTTTGAAGAGAACATGAAAAACAATAAAATTAGCAATCAACATCTTTCTCCATCAAGAAAAAGAAACAAATTTGAGAAGTATAAAAAAAAAAAAAAAAAAAAAAAAAAAAAAAAAAAAAAGGAGAAAAGCAGTTATTTTCATCTATTGTTCCATCTAATCACAATGAATTGAGTTTAAGATGTTCACAAATTACTATTGTTAATCCTTTGGATTATCAAGATATGCAAAATACATGTGAATCACCACTACCGACATTTCACATGTCATATTGTCAAACATCACCTGCAAATGGAAAGAAACAATTAAACTGTGCACATGTTCAACAATTGAAGCGTATGTCTCAACAGAAGCAACAAATAGTACTAAATTTTCATGAAGATCCTATGGTGAATTCAATCTACAGGGAAGATTCTAAATTACAAAATCTCCAGTGCATCATGGAAGATAATATCTCAGAAGATTCAAGAATGTTAAATATACCAGAAAAATCATATGCAACTGAAGATAAATCTCATTTCAAAATATCAAAAAGAAATATGAACATTGATACTAATATTACAAAAGCAAATTTTATAACAGATAAAAACATAACTGAAATTTCAAATAATATAATGTCTGCTAAGTGGACATCACAGAATATAAATGTACAGCCATCAAATTCTATTAAAGAACGAGAAATTTTAGATGAAGATATACCTTTGAAGAAAAGAAAATTAACTTCAAAATTTTCATCAACTGTAAACTCAAATACAAGTATTAGTTTTGTAAATCAGCAAAAAAAATGCGAAGAAAGCATTATGTTTCTACAAAGAAAGGTAACTATATGTTTGATATCTTTGGCAATTTGCCTTTTACCTTGAAATATGAGTCCATTTTCAATATAATTATAGAATATTATTTTGAATAAATAAATAAAATGTCTTATAGCTAAATACTATCATAAAATGATTGTATTATATAAAAAAAAATTTTTATATGTATATTTTACATCTTACATACGTATCCAATAGGAGTATTAAAAACACATAATGATAGTTCTTTCAAATAAAAGTCATCATACTTATTTTAATATTTACATATTAAATTTCGAAACAAAGACAAAATTAATAATTTCCTACATGGAAGATCAACATTGGAAGATATTTTAGTACTTTTAGTGTTTCATAAATTCATCATAATTAAAATTCTTTATATAAACAAAAATGCAATTATAAGTATAAAGAAGAATAAAGTTGGTGGTAATTTGTAACTAAAAAAAAAAAAAAAAAGAAAAAAAAAAAGAAAAAAAAAAAAAAAAAAAATATATATATATATTTAAGCGAATACATTGAATTGATGTTGGATAAAAATAGTTCACCTAGTGTAGAACTTAGTGTAAGCACAGAAAATGATTTATTAGATTTTGTTACTAATATAAAAAATAATAGTGATGATAGTGATAAAAGAACTGTTGAAGTTCCTGTGACTACTCAAAGAAGGAAAAGGCGATCAAAAAGAAGAGAATTTTCAAAGCATCTTGGATATTTCAGAACTCGCATCGCTTACCCGACAGAACAAAGTCTTCTTTATTATTTCAGTGCCAACAATCGTAGACATGGAATGGGATATAGAACAAGTATACCCCATACCATCTCTTACAAATAAAGTCTTTTTAGCACCTTTAATAGTTCATCCAACATTTTTAACATCAGGTTTAAATTACATCAATGCAGACCAAGATTTTCTGGACAAGCAATGCCGTTCTATATCCGACTTTTATATTTGCAAACAAACTCAACCAATTCACGATAGAAGAGTAAAACACGATTGCAGTTCCGAGATCTTAAGCGCCGAAAACACTGTTAAATTCTGTAGAGTCGTGGTTTAGAATATCAAAGACATAACCTTCTTTACATTAAAAAGCGAAAATCATTTTATCGCGATACCTGAGAGACCAATAGACTTAAGCATTTTTGAAGAAAAGACAAATCAGATAATTCGCTTAGAAAAACCATCTTTATTACGAACAAACAAAACCGTTGACATATTGTACAAGAATAATTATATGAGAATCAGTGGTAGCAATAAAGAAATTTCGTATGAAATAAAAATCAAATCGGTTAGCGCCACCAATAATTCAGATTGGACTATATTGCTGAATGATTTAGAGAAAACACCGAAAATTATTAATGACAATTACGGATATAAAAGCACCTTAAATGAAATCGAAGACAGAACAAATCAATTAACTTTTGCTCATAGAATCAATCAAGTAAAATCGTGGGGACTATACATATTACAGATTATCAGGTATTTATCCTGAGGTGGTTATGGGTGCAATAACAAACTAATCGTTTAAACTCAACAAAGTTTATTATCTGAAGTCGCGCGTACAAGCTGTTCGTTGGACTGTTCAGTGTGACGGTCGGAAACATTCTGTGTTCCGTTACGATTGTCGAAGACGTCTCGGTGGACCGCCCGCTAATCGTTGGGTTCGGTCTCTTGTCGCAAGTGTTCATACTTCCCGTCGCCTAGCTGTTACCCGAGACGACGGTTTTACAATGTATCTATCGCCACAGTACCCCCTCACCAGTGGTAACGATTCTATTTTTTTATTCTTTTTAACTAGCTTGGTAACGGTCTGGGAAGCGGACTAGTCTGCCGGATCGTGTCACATATCGGCCTCTTGTGTTCTCTCCTCAATGCTCTTCGGATACAATGTTTTGATGCGTTCGCGTTTCGGGATATAATATTATTCCAGGCGGTTCGGTATTGGTTTCGTCTAATTTTTGTTGAATTTCGTCGAGTACTGTGAATGCAGGTATTAGTCGGTCGATGAAGACAGTCGTATTTTTGTTATTGATTCGAATCTTGAAATTTTTATTGCCACGTTCAATCATCTTATATGGTCCATCGTAAGGCGGTTGAAGTGGGCCTTTAACGGTGTCGTTACGCAGGAATACGTACGGTGTTGTTTCGAGTTCGCGAAAAACAAAGACTTTACGCGTACCATGACGTGCTATTGGTTGTGGTTTTACATCGTTAATACGTTCCTTGATACGTTTAACAAAGTCTGACGTTGCCTGGCTTTTCGCGGGTAGAAAGAATTCCGCTGGAAGTCGTATGCCGGTGCCGTATATTATTTCGGCCGCCGTTGAGTTCAGGTCCTCCTTTATAGCCGTTCGGATGCCCAACAAGACGATTGGTAAAACTGCTACCCAGTTGCTCGTATCGTGGCATTTAATTGCTGCTTTTAGTTGGCGATGCATTCGCTCTACCGTCCCGTTGGACGCAGGGTGATAGGCCGTCGTTCGCAAATGCTTAATGCCGAGCAACCGACATAGCTCCTCGAAAAGCTTTGATTCGAATTGGCGTCCTTGGTCGGTCGTTATTCGTAGAGGTATGCCAAAACGGGCTATCCATGTATTAAGGAGGGCCAAAGCAACGGTCGTCGCTTCCATGTCGACGATGGGTATGGCTTCGGGCCATCGCGAAAATCAATCGATACACGTCAGACAATATCGGTATCCTTGCGAATGCTGCATCGCGATAATGTCCAAGTGAATGTGTTCGAAACGGACTGTTGCCGTTTCGATCGTGCCGACTGGTGAGGATATGTGTCTGGTTACTTTACAACGTTGACAAGGGATACATTGCCATGTCCAATTGCGACAATCTTTATTTACAGATGGCCAAACAAAGCGTGTCGTCACCAGGTTTTGAGTCGCGCGTATCCCGGGGTGTGATAATCCGTGTAACGAGTTGAATACGCTGTGCTGCAAGGGTTTTGGAACAAAAGGTCGTATATTGTCGCCCGAGATGTCGCAATACAACGCTACGTCGTTGTCGGGAAAGCGTATCTTTTTGAGACACAGCGCGGTTGTGTCGGAATTGATTATATTTTGTAGCTCGGCGTCGTTCTCTTGCGCCGCAGCGAAGGTCTGATGGTCGATGGGTTTTTCGATCGCTTCGATGCGAGATAGCGCGTCGGCTACATTGTTGTCTAGTCCTTTTATATATCGAATGTCGGTCGTAAACTGTCTAATGTAGTCTAAGTAACGGAATTGTCGTGGTGAACATTTGTCTAATTTCTGATCGAACGCATACGTCAGGGGTTTGTGATCGGTGAATATTATAAAGTTTCGTCCTTCTACAGCGTGTCTGAATCGTTTGACTGCTACGTACATTGCTAGGAGTTCGCGACCGTATGCGCTATACTTCTGTTGTGCTGCTGTTAACGATTTCGTTAGGAAACCTAGTGGTTGCCATGCGTTGTCGACTCGTTGCTGAAGCGCAGCTCCTATCGCGAAGTTCGATGCGTCTACCGCGAAGCTGATCGGTGCGCCAGGTACCGGATGCGCTCTGGCGGTCTCCCTGGACGTCACGAACACCTTTAACGCCATACCCTGGGAGGGGATAACGGAGGCGCTGGAGCGTTTTGAGGTGCCGCCGTACCTCGTCCGTCTCATCCGGTCGTACCTGTGCGACCGCAGGATCGTCTACTCTGTTGGAAAAGGAGAGGAGAAAAGGCCGGTCGAGAGCGGTGTTCCGCAGGGTTCAGTGCTGGGACCCATCTTGTGGATCACGGCCTACGACTCGGTCCTGCGATGCCCCATGCCTCCGGGCACGGGCGTGGTGTGCTACGCCGACGACACCTTGGTCCTGACCGAGGGTCGTTGATGGTACGAAACGCTGGGGCTCGCGGAAACGGCCGTGGCATGCGCTGTACGCGCCATCAGGGGGCTCGGAATGAACGTGTCGCCGTCCAAGTCGGAGGCCTTGGGGTTCTTTAACCGTCGTCGCAGAGGACCCCCTCCACCTGGACTGTGCGTGAGCATCGACAGTGAGGAAGTCCCGGTGAGATGCCAGATAAGGTACCTGGGTCTCACCATCGACAGCAAATGGACGTTCGAGCCGCATTTTGATCTGCTGGTTTCGAGGGTGACGGCTGCAGCCAACGCCTTATGCGGCCTACTGCCGAACATCGGAGGAGCAGGGGTCGGAGTGCGCCGACTCTACGAGGGAGTGGTCCGATCACGGATCATCTACGGGGCTCCCGTATGGGCCGAAGACCTGATGGCCAATCGTCGCAGCCGGCTCTTACTGAGGAGGCTGCACAGGACGACCGCTATACGGATAGCGAGGGGGTATCGGACCATATCCCACGCGTCGGCGTCCGTACTGGCGGCGTCCCCTCCGTTCGAGTTGCAGGCCCTCACACTCCGACGGGTGTACGAACACCTGAGGGGCCTGGGCTCGGGCGGCGGGGGTACGCATCCCACCACCAACAATAACAACATGGACCGACCGGTTCAAGACGTCCGGGAGGAGGAGAGAAGATGGACCTGGGAGAGGTGGCGCTTGCAGCTGGTGGAGGAAGATGCCGTGCGGCCGCACCGAGCCGTTCGAGCCGTACTTCCCAACTGGGAGGCTTGGAGGGATCGCGGCGGAGTACCGCTGACATATAGAATGAATCAGGTGCTCACCGATCACGGTGTGCTCGGAGAGTACATGCTAAGGATTCAGCGGGAGGTGACCTCCATCTGTCAACACTGCGGGGAGGAGGAGGACACGGCGCAGCACACCTTGGAGTTCTGCCCAGCCTGAGAGGAACCACGCCGCGTCCTGCGTCTCGCCATCGGCGAGAGATTAGCCCCTGAAGCGGTCGTCGAGGCCGTAACGAGGGGCCCACAGGAGTTAGCCGCCGTCCGCGCCTACTGCGAGCAAGTCATGCTTGCGAAGGAGCCGGCGGAGAGGAGCAGAGAGAAGAGGGGAGACCCCGTCAGGGTGGCTCGCCGAAGAAGGGGACTGCCACGACGACACCGCGGGGCCGTGGCACCGCCACTGCCGCCCCCCGACCTAGACGACCAGCGTGCATCGAAGAAGGAGCCATCACGCCGAGGAGGATCTGGGTCCCCCCTCGGACTTGCACGATGGCTCAGGAACGTGGCGCGGGTGGAGCGGGTGGTCCGCCCTAGCTGCCCAGCTCGACCAGGACGCCTCCCGCAACAACAACGACGGGAGGCGATGACAGGGAGTCTCGCGGTAGTATCTCTCTACAGTGAGGAACCGGAACACTCCTAACAAACGTCAGGACGACCACCGTGAGGTTTTAGTCGGTAAGAGTCCGACACTACCCACCGCCTCCCAGAGGGCGGCTGGGTGTCCATGAGGATTTCCCCACGAATAAAAAGAAAAAGAAAAAAAAAGTACCGGATGCGCTAGCATCGTGGCATTCGCGAGGGCGCGTTTCGATTCGCGGAAGGCGTTCTCGGCTTTCGTTGACCACTCAAGGAGCGCGTTGCTCTTTTTTAACCCTTTTAAAAGTTCGTTGAGCGGTTGAAATGTTTCGGCGGCCCCCGGTATGAAACGTCGGTAGAAGTTGATCATACCGAGGTACCTACGCAGTTCTTTTGTATTTGTCGGTTTCGGCGCGTTTACTATGGCTTCAACGCGTTCGGCGAACGGCTTTATTCCGTCGGCGTTCACCGTGTACCCTAAAAATGTTATTTCGCTTACGCCGAATACACATTTCGCGGGATTAACTACAACGCCGTAACTGCTTAATCGTTCGAATAACGTGCGCAAATGTTCGTAGTGTTGCTGTTCGTCTTCGGAGGCTATTAGAAAGTCGTCAATGTATGCGTAAACGAAATCTAAGCCGCATGTTATCTCATCGACGAACCGTTGGCATGTTTGCGCCGTGTTTCGCAGTCCGAACATTGTATTCACGGCTTCGAATAAACCAAACGGGGTCGTTATCGCCGTTTTTTCAATGTCATCGGGCGCAATCGGTATTTGATGGTAGGCGCGGACAAGATCGATCTTGGAAAAGATTCGCTTTCCACGTAATCGTTGCGCAAAATCTTCGATGTGCGGTGGCGAACACCTGTCGGAGATGGTTCGTGCGTTCAATGCCCGGTAGCCGCCGCACGGTCGTAGGCCTTCGTCTTTCTTCGGGACGACGTGCAGGGGTGATGCCCATGGACTTTTCGATGGCCTGATCACACCTTGCTGCAGCATCATCTCGAACTCCGCCTTCATCAGTTTGAGTCGATCGGGGGTGAGGCGGCGTGGTTTGCTGGTAACGGGAGGTCCTGGCGTGGTCTTGATATGATGTACCACGCCGTGTCGTATCGTTTCGCGACCGAAGATGGGCGGACGTGTAAGGTCCGGATATTCGGCTAGGAGCCGGTGGTAGTTCGTCTCTCCTGTAATTGTTTTGACGGACACAGCTTCGGAATCGGCCGCGTGCCCTCGTGTGGATAGGTTGGTGGTTCGATCGATTAGGCGTCGGTTTCGTGGGTCCACCAACAACCCATTGTGGCTTAAGAAGTCCATACCGATGATAGGTTTGGGTACATCTGCCACTATGAAACGCCATTTGAATTCTCGCCGTAATTGCAGACTCAGGGACAGCAGAATCGTGCCGTAGGTCGTAATGGTCGTTGGCGGCGAACAGTTCGTAGTCGTTTTTCTTCGGTTGTCCCTGGATCTTGTTTCGCGGGTACACATACACGTCGGCACCCGTGTCGATTAGGAACGAAATATTCGTGTTTCCGTCGGTCACAAAAATGCGGCGAGAAATTGAGCTGTCGTTACCGTATGCCGCGTCTACGGGCGACTGCTGGAGTTTTCCTGATTCCAGGTGCAGGGAGCTCTACATTTTCTCGCTCGTGCCTCGAAGGCCTGGTGATAATAGCACCAGTCGGGGTGTTGTTGCTGTTGTAACGATCTAATCCTGGAATTCGACCGTGACTTGGCTCTTCCAGATTCGTAACTTGCGTTGGTTTGTCTTCGAAATTCGATTTTCATCGCGGCCAGTTCTTTTCGCAAGGACTTTACCTGATCGGCTAGACCTTCTGGTCGCTCCAGTGGTAGGCGCATTAACTGGACACTGGGTTGCACTTCACTCGCGGTTTCCGTTGCACGTGCGTTACTACGTTCGCGAGACATTTCGATCGATTCTTGGAACAAGAACGTTTTAAAAAATTGCGCCTATATCACCTCGTTTCAATTAATCACGTCGGGGTCACCAATTTGAGGTGGTTATGGGTGCAATAACAAACTAATTGTTTAAACTCAACAAAGTTTATTATCTGAAGTCGCGCGTACAAGCTGTTCGTTGGACTGTTCGGTGTGACGGTCGGAAACATTCTGTTAGTGTACGATTGTCGAAGACGTCTCGGCGGACCGCCCGCTAATCGTTGGGTTCGGTCTCTTGTCTCAAGTATTTATACTTCCCGTCGCCTAGCTGTTACCCGAGATGACGGTTTTATAATGTATCTATCGCCACAATCCATTGTTCTCATATGTTTATATTTCCTTAACAAAATAGAAATGCCAAAATTATGTTTCCATTTATTCTGTTGTAAAGTTAAACGAAACACGGTAAATAATAATCCCCCAGCTAGCGCTCCCATAATGAACAATCCTGCATCAATCAGCATCTACACTCCGATGCTACCTGTACCAAGCACCAGCAGCGATTCACACGTGACTCGCGATTCGGAAACACCAAAGGCAAAGTTACACCCAACCATCTTGAAGAAACGCAGGAACTTTGAGGACTAAGTTCACTCTATGGAGGGGGGAGTGTAACCCCAAACTCTCAAGCCTGACGTCACCTTGAAGGGCCACCTCTAGACATTCTCCAGACAGTTAACACATTGCCTCCCTGATAGGGAGCTTCCAGGAAAATATGTCCCCACCAACATTTCCATCGCTCTCCCATAGTATATAACTCTCGACTATTAACAGGCAAACTAGTCTAAATTTGAAACCGATAGCTATACATTTTAACGAGATTGTAAGTGGTATTCAAGAGTCACTCACTCTCGAGAAATAAAATTTTTTTATTATTACGGAAGTTTTTCTTTTTACATGACAAAGGCCACCCGCTCAGAAACAATAATCAGATAGACGAAACATCCTGCGTACCACAGCTATCGAAACAATAACCAGACAATAACCTTCGGTACATAGCCGCTGCTAATCAATAGTCTTTGGATCTGATATTTATTGATTCACACAAATTAGTTTTTCTATGTTCTGTATTTCACTTCCTCGTACAACGTGCGGGCACGCCGGATACGCAGAGACAATTAACACGTGGTCGTCGTCTAAGACAAAGGAGCGTCGTTGGAAGTCGTACCAACTTAGGTTGTAGGAACTAGTGATCATACCAACCTACTAAATCCTCAACAGCCGCCTCTGATACACAGCCGACGATAACCCCTCCAAAGGGACTAAAACCTCAATATAAAAACCCTCGTAAATTAACGCTCGACACCTTATTCCGTTATAACACTTTGAACCGTTACTCTGTTGCATCTATATAATAAATTCCATTATCATATACAAAGTTCACGAACTTCTTCACCTTATTCGTGAAACATTCGAACTCCGACGAGAGGAGATCATCGGCGGCGATCTATCGGTTTCGTGATTTCTTGCGTCTCCGACGTGACAATACAAATGATCATGGAAGTGCGTTTCTGTTGCCCGGTCTGTTCCAACTATGACCATTTATCTTTCTGATTTTTCCGACTCGACCGTTGCGTTATAAATTGTTTCGTATTTTCTAAAGAACGGACAGTTGAAACTACGTGCTTGCGGTACATTCGACAGCCAGGACAGGGAGGGGGATCATTCGTGCGAAACGAGAAAATTATTAGATTATTAAATTCCTTGATGCAATTGTACGCGGTTTTATGCAACTTTGATTCTACGCGAGAATGATATTTAGTACAGAGGAGACGGGTTAAAATTTGCGTACTAATAGGTTCCCACGTAACTAAAATATAGCACAAGTTGGGCGAAATTAACGGATGACAATTGAGAAATTACGTTTATTACGAAATAGTTGGCTGCGAGAACCGATATTAAGTAGCATCTAAGTTGTCCGAGCTAGTTTCACGATAAAGGAACAGATCTCTGCCGATACTCTCCACCTGAATATCCTAGCAGATTTACCTACTTTTCCAAGCTTCTCCAAATTAATACAAATTTCTAACTACCGTATTTATGTTAATATCATTAATAATATTATACGTCGTAAGGCAAAGTTAATAAGGAGAGTGGCGATAGCCTCGGAAACGCAAAAAATATTTCGGAAGATAGAATTTTGATGGCGCGACGGACAAATACTCGTGATGGTTTTCCCAATAACGATTCTGTTACGCCACAAGGCTTGGTATAGATCGTATTTGTAACCGTCGCTCGCGGTCCTACAGCGTCGCAGACAGATCGTCTTATCTGTCCGACGAAAAACATACAATGTATCGACGAGCGCATAGTTGCAACCAAGCAGCGAGTTCTAGAAACGTCGATTTCGAACCGTTACTTCATACACATAAAGAAGGTTGCACACATGGTCATAGCGCAAACAGTAGCGTGATCTGAGCGTAGTGGGGGTCGTCTCCCCGAAAAGACAAAGAAATGGTCTAATGACAATCAGTCTCATTTGAAGATTCAAACGGCATACATCGAGAGGTCTGACAATTAAAATTAGAGTCGCTTAGTCTAACGAATTCATTGAAAGATATCGTAAAGTCGGGTCGAATTTCTGTAACGCATTAACTGTATTCATCGCTAAATAATTTGTGACGTCTTTATTATTACATAATTTATTGTTAAATATACAAGTTATATTAACCTGTTAACACAGTGTTAAATTCATTGAACCACCTGTGTTATCTTAATCGAAACAGGGGAACGAACAATTCACGGTGTTGATTATATTAATCGTTGCGAGAATTTACGCCTCTCGCTGACGCGTTTCCTCGCAACCGCGTCTCTCCGCGAACGGTCGTAACAGATTCTGATTCCTCCTTCACGTGTCTTCTCGATGCCACTTCCGGCATCGTAACAACCTTTGCAACGTGTATGCCCTTCTCGCTGTTGATGAAAATCCTATTTGTGAAATTAGAAGTTTGCTCGCTTTGAGACAAAGTAAACCGCGTTTCTCACTGACGTTCAGGAGATGCCAATGGTGCGATATAGTGCAACAAAGTGAAATTTTGCGCGCGTGAATCTAGCAGGTGTCACGTCTCGCGCTATGCACGCGCCGTAACAAAGGCTAAAACCTACCAATAGCGCGAGACGGTGTTTCAATTCGAATAAATTTAACAAATTGGTTAGAAACCGAATTCGAGCTTCGCAAACCGCCACATGACGCCCCCCCCCCCTCTTCTACGATAGAGCAAACTATAAATAAACTTAGCAAGTTGGAAGTAGGATTATTATTATTCTTCAGCTCATTATCATTCAGATTGTGATCATTATTATTCTTCCGTTCGTTATCATTCAGATCGTGATCATTATTGTTCAGATTATTACTCAGTGTTCATTATTCAGATAATTCCTTAGTTCTGTGTGATTAGTTCCTCAGTGCTTGGTGATTGATTCCTGGGTTCTTGGTGATCAGTTTCTCAACTTTTGGCAAGTAATTTCTTGGTTTATAGCGATTAGATCTCAATTCCGCAAGGTCTTAACATTTCAGTAACTCTAATCTTTAATTCTTTAGTTCTTTAGTTCCTTAGCTCTTAGTTCCTAAGTTCCTTAATTCTTTAGTTCTTTAGTTTTAATTCTCTGTTTCATTTAATTCTCAGTTCTTGTCGGTTTTTGTTAATCGACGTGCTTGTATTTGTCAATTTGTAAAACGTCGAATATCACTTAAATTCAAATCTTGTAATTAGTAAAGCGTATCGCGAACGATTGTAAATTCGAATATTCTAAATAATTCTGTTAATAACCAATCAAAATCAGAATAAACTCTTGTTGTGGAAAATATTTGTTTTACAATATAATTAGATTAAACGAGCATTTATTTTCGCCAACTTTGATCCTCTCCCGTGCCAGTACTCCTGCGCGTAGCGGGTTAGCCGAAATGTGGAGTTTAGTTGGTAATCGCGCTAAACATCGGTCAGCGCTACCCACCGATATTTAATTGTCGACAAAATTACTAAGGAATACGACAATTCGGGATCATCGAAAAAGATAACGACAACAAAAAATTTCTAATTGAAGCAATCCTTAGATTGTTTCTGGTGGCAGCAACTACTATTTACCCAAATTTCAAAATTAACGGTAACGTAAACCGAACAATATATCTAGAAACGCAACACAGGATTATAACGTAACAGGAGCACGACAAAGTGGAAACTTCTAATGAAAAGAGAAAAAATGTATTGTCAAAGAAACTTTTTTTCTCCATTTTCCTTTGTAGAATTATATTTCACTTGCGATTATTATAGCATGTCTGCCTTTGATACAAATATCATAAAAGGTTTACGTATCTGCAGGTATATTTACGCTGTATGAACGACACTAGAGTATTACAATATCAACAGCAAGTTTTCGGGTGTTCATGCCTGCCTGTTCAAATGCCTCAATTCTTCCTTTTACAGATACCTTGCCATATGGATCGAATAGTGCATTCGATTTATACGTGTTTCTCCTTTTTTGAAATCCTGTAATTGCATTCTTTTCCTTCGAAGATGGTTTTGTTGAAGTATTAGGTATTGCATTTTCGCTCGATGTCATAGATCTCTTGTTACGTTTTTGTTTGGATTATTTTGCTTATGTTGCCGTTAATTTTTTAATTTAGAGTAAATGGTAGTTGCTGCCACCAGAAACAATCTAAGGACTGTTTCAGTTAAATTTTGTGTTATCGCTTATCTTTTCGAAGATCCCGAACTGTCGTGTTTCTTAATAATTCTGTCGGCAATTAAATATCAGTGCGTAGCGTTGACTGATGTTTAATGCGACTGGCAATTAAACTCCACGTTTCGGCTAACCCGCTACGCGCAGGAGTACTGGCACGGGAGAGGATCAAAGTTGGTGAAAATAAATGTTCGCTTAATCTTATTATATTATTAGACAAATATTTTCCACAACAAAAGTTTATTTTAATTCTAATTGGTTATTAACAGAGTTACCGTTGAGATTTTGAATACTCGAAGTTACAATAGTTCGCGATACGTTTTTACTCTTATTAATTACAAGATTTTAATTTAATTAATTTTTCAATAATTTACAAATTGACAAATACAAACACGTCGATTAACAAAACTGACAAGAACTGAGAACTAATGAAACAAAGAACTAAAAGCTAAAGAACTAAAGGATTAAAGAACTTAAGAACTAAGAGCTAGGAAAACTAAGAGCTAAAGAAACTAAGAGCTAAGAAAACTAAGAGCTAAAGGAACTAAGAGCTAAGAAACTAAGGAACTAAAGAATTGAAAGCCAAAGGAACTGAGAAATTAAGAGCCAAAGGAATTGAGAACTAATCGTTATGAACTAAGAAATTACTTGCCGATAACTGAGGAACTGATCGCCAAGAACTAAGGAATTAATCACCAAGAACTAAGGAACTAATCACACAGAACTGAGGAATTAACTACTCTGAACTAAGGAATTATCTATCTATCTTCCATGTCGCTACGCTTATTTATAATTAGGTTTACCGTGGAGGGGTCGTCATGTGACGGGTTATTCCGTGGGGGGTTGTGAAGCTCGAATTCGGTTTCTATACAAATTGTTAAATCTCATTTTTCAAATTGAAACACTCACTCGCGCTATTGGTAGTTTAGTCTTCGTTACGGCGCGTGCGCAGCGCGGGACGTGACACTGTTATGCCGCTTTTGTCGTTTTTTAATTTCTTGTTTCTTAATATTTGCTTTAGACTTTTTCACTTCAGGGGATGACTCGTCTTCTGTGAGTAATTCATCAAACTCTTTGTTTGTCATCGCTTCTTCTAGCTGCTGCATCTTCTCCTGCAAAGTTATTGACGACCGTGATGTAAATTTATTAATTACTACAGTTTTGTTTGATTTTATTGGTAATAAAAGCTCTAAAATTACGGTAGCGTTCATCATCTTCTGCGTATAAGTAGAATTGACGTCCATCGTGGAATTCATAAGAGGAGTAAATTTCTCAAATGCATCCTCGCACATTGAAAGTTCTTCAATATCATTTCCTGTTAGTCCAATTACTGTATCACCAATAATGTTAACATTTTTACCCTTCGTGTTTTCACTCTGTGAAAAAGTTCTCTTTATATTACTATTCCTTATTCTCATTGAAGACTTTAATGGTTCAATCTTTTCTGGCTGTATTGCATCTTCTCTTATATAAACATGATCCTGTGAATGCGATCCTCCTGCGATCCTTCTGCGATCCTCCTAGAAACTATATCGCTTAAAACACTCTTTTCTGTTTTACTATGTTTTGTAGGACCTTGTGTCTTTTTTTCATCTAAACTACTTCTAGCACTTTCCTTTTTGTTAGATCGGCTTCCACGTTTCCTCTAAAAATTTAGAATATATTTGACAACGTTATAATAGAATTTATATACACAATGTACATACATTAAGCAATCAGATTTCAACGTATTAATTAACCGATATCAAGCATTATTAGGTACTATATATAAAGGTTAGTATTGATTAGTAACATAAGACTTTGGGTAGGATTAAAAGTATTCAATTTCATCATAATATGATACAAACATTTATATTACTATCATCGTCAAGAGTCAATGGCCGACTGCTGTTTTTTAATATTAATTGCAGCTTTCCTTGAAGCCTCTCTTTTTGCTCGGCCAATTGTTGTTTCCAGCACATCCCCAGTTTTTATTTCTCCATTTTCTGTTTTATCATGTATTGCAGTAGAATCTGATACTGTATTATCAATATTGATAATATCATTTTCTGGGATAGTCTCTGTACGGTGATAACCTTTTTTCTTCAAAACTTTCGGCGTCTTTGTAGTTGAAGGGCCAGAGGCTGATTGTGCTATTTCAGCAATTAAACTATTTAAATAATCCACAGTATCTTCAAATTAGTCGTTAATACATTTTTTAACATCCAAGCAATAATTATGTATATTCGATATATCTTTGGTAATCATTGCTTTAATCTCATTCTTTGGTCTAGTACCCACATTTAAAATCTACAAATAAATTCTTTATAAGTATTTAATATATACACTAAGCTATACTTTTTAATAATACATACATAATTTAATATTATGTTTGAAATTGTGACATATATAACAATTAACACAAACACATTGTGCTTAGTTCCATTAATTTAGAAGCATATGTAAATTTAAAAAGAAATATTTATATGAAACAATAATAAAATAATGAAGTAACGTTGTGAATAGGATCTAGTTGAATTACACATATATACCCTTTTAACAATTCCGTTCTTATAAATTTTATTAAATTTACAGTGAATTTACGTTTATTATTACACTAAATAAAAATGGAAGTACTGTAATGAAAAATATAATATACTTTAATGGAAATAAAATAAGCAAATAGCAAAGTATTTATTAATATTATTATATAGCATTATATTATATTATTATAATATTTATTAATATTTACTTACCTTTTACGTTTGCATAAAAACTAAAAAATTTTAAATATAAACTTTTATAACAGAGATAAAATAAGTCAAAGAAATTAGCGTCTTCAATGGCAAAATGCGTTAAAGGAAGGGAAACGATAATCTCCGTTTCGTGTCACAAGCCGAACTGTGCCAATTTTGCTCCTTGAAAGTACATGTAACGGCACATGAGCTAGAGGACAATTCAAATCATGTTGTTGTTCTTTGCCTCGGAGTATCAATATCGTTAGGACATACATAATGTATTAATAAATAAACTCCGGGCAAAACAATGTCACTACTACGTGCAGCCGTCGAACGAACACGAATTTGAATTTTCCCATTCCCCCCGGACGAGTTTATACGATATCCGTTTAAACGAACGCAATCATAAAGAGTTCAGTTATCGATCAGTATCTACGAGTATCTGCCGAGTATCGATCAGTTACCAACGAGTTATCAGCGAGCGATTATACATTGTCTTAGCGAATCCGTTAGTACGAGCACCTTTGCGAACATTATCTGTACTTATTTATTTAATCATTTTAAATAATACTTGACCGTTTCAACAACGAGCAATCTCGTTTAATAAATCTCACGATCAACCATCCTCTACGCACAAGCCCTCGAAATACATAACGACTTTTCAGTTCAATTTGAATCATTGCGTTTAACGCCGTCTATTCTCCCGGGCGCGCCATTTTTCTCTAGAATTTAAATCGCATCCAATGTAATTTTAGTTTAGTTTAATTTAGTTAGTTAGTAATAGATTAGTCGAACAATTATCAATTTCTATAATTGTATCTTCATGTAAAATAATTTTCTGTTAGCGTCCGCGGTTATAAAAATAACGATCAGGTATTGAGATATTTATACAATGGTGTACCAACTATAAAAAACATTTCTCGCAAAATCAACTTACAGTCTTAGTAGGCTTGTGAGGTAGAAACGACGTTATTCTAAGCAAACGCTACTTATACGCGATGCAGACGTGTTTGACAACTATGAAAACTGTGTGATTCTATCGGGGAAAAAATCCTTCTATTTGAAACTTCTATTTGAAAAAAATCTTTGTACTAGACAATCAAATGTGAGCATTTATTTAATTAGGCGAATCAGTAGCAGTCTTGTCCCCTTGTACAATTTGTCTAACTCTTAATCTAAACCAATTCGCTCACCAAGCCAATTCCAAGCCTCAGTGGGTTGCGAGTTGGGAGTCGCGAGTTAGCACTAAAAAGGAATCCCGTCCATTGATTGCCAATGTGTGTATTTACCAAAGATAGTATTTACTAAGATGTGGATTTATGGTATGTCATGTTATTTTTATTGAGAACGCAGAGATGAGGATTTAGTAACTCGATTAACCGCAGACGTGCTATTCCGACCGTACAATAATTTCTGAACTTTAGCCTCTGACTTTTTCAGCGAAAAGACTAAACATTAAATATTAAGACAAAAATAATAATCGGTATTCCGTGTTATTAAACTTAACCAGTTTAGTCAAGACTTAGTATTTTCACTATAACGAAATTGATTGTGATTTTCAAGACTCGATATTATAAATTTTACTAATATAACAATAATAAAAAGTAATAACTAAATAAGTAGTAATAACGTTGTATTGTTGTATATACATGTGATTAATGTTAAACATATCATATATATGTCCGAAAAGCATTAAGATTAGGGTTAGGGGTGTGTAACAAATATTCTCTGGAATTAGCCACCGAGGTTACGTAATAGAGAAAGTATCTACTTGTACGGATATGATCATTACAGAATTTGACAAGTAGCCGTGGTAACTAGATACTCGAGATGCTAATGACAATGATCGTAAGTTCGATAACGAATCCGCGGCCAATGGGACAACGAATATACGCCCTTCAAAAGTCTAAGTCAAACTTCGTACTGAAACGTGACATATCCACCGATCACAAAGACGCCGTCCCACTCGCGGACGAGATCATACAAGAATGTCTCCACTCCGTCATCGTGATGCTGCAGAGGTAAACTATGACGAGGTGTGTCTCAGGGCACGAGATCATCGAATTCGTCAAGGACAACCCTCGTCCAGAAAGTGAGGGAAATGGACGTTACTGGTAATTGGTTAATCTCTATGTTGGTGGTTAGAAAAGGATGCTAGCCGCCCTTGAGAGAAAGTTGGTAACAACGGGAAGCGTCGTTCGTGAGGAAAAACAGATTTCCCATATCTTCTCGTAGCGGGTGATAGATTTGAGGACTGTTAAGATAAAGACTGTTTGTTCGTTTGGAGGACCTTAGTTAACTAAATGTCCTATGAAGATGCATCGACATCTGGCAATCGTCTTGCCCGAAGAATAGGGTCTGCGTGTGGCCAGCCACGTGGCAGAGGCCGTTGGAATGCGCACTGTAGAGCATTGGTACTACTATCTTTTCTTCAGGGGGGCTAAGTAATTCTATACTTCCACTAGACAAAATATCCATCCCATGACCGCGGCTACACTCGGCGTTTTGTCTGACGCCTCGAACTCAAGCTCATTGTCTCGGCTTTTCCTAAGAATTCCAACGGGGAGGCCCGATGACTTTTCATTTCCGACATATATGTGCAGCTCTCCTCCGACACTGCATCGTAACTACGAAAGAGTCGTCACTCAACCTTCGATTAACAGTTTTCTTTCGACTGCCGAAGCGTGCACACGTGTGTCCAGTACCCAGTGAAGTTCACAATAAGTAACGACCGTCTGTCGAAGGTGAGTGAAAATCAGAAACAAACCAAGTGTTTTTATAAACTACTCGTGAAAAATCCATCTTTCCCAATCTCTAACAAATCTTAGCCTCTCAACTGGTTATTTCAAATTGAATTAACTAGCTCGAAGATGGTCCGAGTAACTATAAAAAGCCCTCACGAACAAAACCACAACCGCATCGTTCTACCTCCTCCGTGGCAAAACAATAATGATAATATCATCCACCTTCAAAACCACACCAACTGCATCAAAAAACGCAAGCTTGATTCAATCAAAAAAGATGCAAACACTAATCAGAACGAACTGACATCAAGACACATTACCACTCACAACAGATTCGCAATATTAGAATCTACAGAAAATTCAATGGACATAGTTGAAACACCAACAATTCAACACACACAAAAAAATCCTCCTCCTCCACCAATCTTTATTGATGATGTTATTGACATCCAAACTATGATAAATCCATCGAGAAAGATATCAACAAAGAAGATTATCAACAAAAACCAAAAACAATCAGGTTAAAATACTGCCAACCAATCCAGACTCCTATAGAAAAATAACAAAACAGCTAAAAACCCTGAATGCCAAATTCCACACTTATCAATTAAAACAAGAAAGACCCTTTCGAGTGGTACTATGCAACATTCACCACTCTGCTAACTTAGACGAACTGAAATACGAACTCCAAAATCTTGGCCACGAAGTTATTAATATCAGCAATATACGACACAGAATCACAAAAAACCCACTATCTTTATTCTTTGTTGATTTAATGCAAAATCCAAACAACAAAGAAATCTATAACATCAACCGATTAATGAACTCTGTAATAAAATTCGAACCACCTTTTACAAAAAAAAGAGATAGTTCAGTGTAAAAGGTGCCAGAGATACGGCCACGCGCAAAAATATTGCAATCGCAATTACTGCTGCGTCAAATGTGCAGATCCTCATTCTACAGATCAATGCACTAAATCAGCAGAAACTCCCGCGAAATGTACCCACTGTCAAGGAGACCACCCTGCGAACTACAAAGGATGCCCTGCCTACAAGACCTTATATAACAACAAGTACCCCAAACCCAGAGCTAAGAGCCTCACGATTCCAACACCCAGCCCACAAAAACTGTCTACTCCTTCGATATCCTATGCACAGGTAGTTCAAGGAGAACAACGCAGACTGATAACCCAAAATACTCGACCACAAATTAGCGCTCCCGGTTCCACAAGACACGGAAAACTTCAACTTTAACAGACTTGAAAAATTAATAGAAAAACAATCCGAACAAATAAACAACTTGCTATCGTTATTAACACTCATCATGGATAAAATAATACGCCCCGACGTAAAATAAAACCAAGACGCATAGCTCTTTGGAATGCCAACGGTCTAGCTCAACACAAAATCGAACTAGAACTCTTCCTAAAACAACAGCAAATCGACGTAATGCTCGTATCAGAAACCCACTTCACCGACAAAAATTATTTGAAAGTAAACGGATATAATTTCTATCATACCCAACATCCCAGTGGAAAGGCCCATGGCGGCACCGGAATCATTATCAAATCCAGCATTAAGCATTACGAACTTCCATCATTCCAGAAAGATTACCTCCAAGCAACAAACGTAACAATAGAAGACTGCCATGGTAAAATCACCACCTCAGCAGTATATTGCCGTTGTCACGTCGGAGACACAAGAAATCGCGAAATTAACAGATCGCCGGTAATTTCCTCGCGTCCCAGTTCGAACGAAATAATTCTTTCACGAATAGGGTAAAGAAAATTAAACTTCGTATATGAAAATGGACTTTTATTATATAAATCCAACAGAGTGACGGTTCAAAGTGTTACAACAAAAAATAAACAAAAAAGAACTCTAGTACTGACTTGGGAGGGTTTTTTTATATCAACTGTTTAGTTCCTGTGGTGGGGTGATCGCTGGGAGCCGGTCGCATAGGTATGCTGTTACTGCTTAGTTACAATTTTTGATGACTATGATATGCAAAGAATGTGATTATCCTAGCGCTGTATTCCGAGACCCCTGTGACACCCTCCCAGACACTCCATCGCCAGGGAAGACTTTGATAACTTCCTTGACGCTCTGGGCAATAGATTCATAGCTGGAGGAGACTATAACGCCAAACATACCCAATGGGGCAGCAGACTGGTCACAGTAAGAGGCAAAAATCTTTTAAATAGCATAATCACCAACAATCTCAACTACCTTACCACATATGAACCCACTTATTGGCCCACTGACCCTAATAAAATCCCCGACTTACTTGACTTCTTTATAACAAAAAATATCTCGCCAAGATACGTCCAAATTAACTCCTCGGCGGATCTTTCTTCTGACCATTCCCCCGTGATAGCAACAGTCAGTTCAACGATTATCGAGAATACACCTAATGGTTTTATTCATAACCACCTCACCAACTGGCAGCTCTTTAGAGAAGTCTTTAATCACTCAACTTCAGCCTTAATTCCACTAAAAACAAATGAAGATATCGAAGCAGCCACGAAATACCTAAACATGAGCATAATAAACGCCATCCGCTCCTCCACACCTACTAAGACATCCATCAGCAAACGTGAATATCCCCAATACATATTAAAAAAAATAACTAAGAAGAGTATGGCAGACCCATAGAACCCCGGATGACAAACGCAAACTAAACAACGCAACTAGAAAGTTAACCAAACTCATAAAAAATTACAAGAATGACTGTTTTCAAAAATATCTCGCCAATTTATCCCCCAGCTGACTCCAACTGCTCACTATGGAAGGCTTCCAGGAAACTCAAGCGGCCCCCGCAAATAATCCCTCCAATGCGCCGTCCGCAAGGTGGATGGGCGCGTAGCCTCATAGAGAAAGCCAACCTATTTGCTAGTTACCTGTATAACGTATTCAAACCCCACTCTTCCAAAACTGCCGCGGATATTACGAATACCTGCACTCTCCCTTCCAAATGTCTCCTCCTATTGTGCCCTTCACTTCTGCAGAGACTATAGAACCAATCAATCGCCTAAATCCCAAGAAAACTGCGGGATATGACCCAATTTGCAATAAAGCAATCAGGAAACTCCCCATAAAAGGGATTGCACTCATTACATCGATTTTTAACGCAATTCTTCGCCTTGAATACTTTCCCAAGGCATGGAAAATTTCACTGATTGCTCTCATTCCTAAAACCGGAAAACCATTATATGAAACAGGCATTCGACAAAGTTTGGCACGAAGGGCTACTATACAAACTTAAAAAAATCCTAACACACACCTATTACTCCATCCTAAAGTCCTACCTAACCAACAGGCAATTCGTGGTCATATACCTAGACACAACATTCCCAATAGAAGCTGGCATACCCCAAGGCAGTATCCTCGGACCTCTGCTGTTCTCCATCTACACTGCCGATTTATCTATATCAACAGAGATAACATTAGCAACATTTGCTGACGACACAGCGCTATTAGCTTCCAACGCTGACTCGACAATTGCTTCATCTACTCTTCAGCGATGTCTCGACTCTTTGGAAAAGTGGTTCCATAAATGGGGATTCAAAATTAATGAAAAAAAAAATCCACACATGTAACCTTCACGCTCCGAAAACAAACCTGCCCCCAGGTCACCATCAACAACACAACAATTCCAAGCAAAGACACAGTCAGATACCTGGGCATAACACTGGACAGGAGATTAACTTGGAAAAATCACATCACAGACAAAACGAAACAACTCAAGGACAAACTTAAAAAACTCTATTGTCTCACTGGCCGACGCTCCAACCTAAACACACAGAACAAAATTACCCTCTATAAGACCGTAATAAAACGTGTCTGGACCTGTGGAATCCAACTATGGGGAACAGCAAGCAACTCCAACATCGAAATACTTCAACGTTTCCAGTCGAAAACCCTAAGATCTATATTGAATGCACCCTGGTATATCACCAACAAAGTAATACATCGCGACCTCGAGATACTTACAGTCAAAGAGGAAATAGCTAAATATAGCACCAGATACAATAAAAGAGTCAACAAACATCGAAACCCCTTAATTACTGGATTACTCGATACATCGGACCAAATCCGCAGGCTGAAGAGACACTACCCGTTAGACCTAAGCTCCAGATTCAACTAGTCTTTATTCTTTATCCAAAATTATGCATATTTATAAGAAGTTAACTTATTACAAATAATTTAGACATGTCACAGCGCCACGCCAGAGAAAATTACTAAAAATTCTCAAAGCGAGAATTGATTGTAAATTTTATAAAAAAATAAAAAAAAAGACATATATGTACGTAATATGTCATATTATATAGATTATGGATCCTTACCATAACTTAACACAATTATTTGTTTACTATATATACAATTTGATTACTAGAAACTATATAATATGTTTTAAATTCGGTAATAAAGTTGTATAAATATAATATGTTTAATGAATTTTTTGTAGAAAGATTTATTTATTATTAATGAAGCTGACAAAATTCCATGTCTAAATCATTTTGTCAATTTCATTATTCATTATCACATCAAAGCATGTGTTTTTATAATTCATATTATAATAGTGTTTCCATATAGGAATAAAAGCTCCACTAAAATTTTTTATAGAAACGCGTACATTTCTCTTAATTCGAGTTCTGCTCGAGCAGTCGAGCTATGCGGGCGTGTGAAGCAGTGCTCCCGTAAGTGTGACAAGTGGGCAAGAAAGTAACTTAAAACAGTAACCATCGCTGAAATGCAGCAAATTCCACCTATTAAAATATTAAATAATGGCGAATCATATGTCATAAATAGAGCGATAGATATTACTAACCCAAATAAATCAAGAAACGAGGATCAAGATTGCTCAGTCGTAAGGGAAGTTGAAATGGAAAATACACAGGCCAATGACGGGAAGAATAACATCGACAACGATCTAGCACACCAGAAAGAAAGCTGGAAGGTTGTAACTCCCAGAAAAAAACGAAAAATAACAGCAATTACAAGAGCTGGGAGGGCTATAGAAACAGAAAGGCAGCAATGGCTCCAAGAAGTTCCTCTCCACAACTCCTTCAGCGCACTGCTACAAGAAAAAGAACCAGATCCAACCGATAATCCAATAACACACATCGCCAAACCGCCGCCAATATACATAGATGCTCAGACAATAGACCCTCTCATGGAACTGCTAAACATCACAGTAGGAAAAGAAAATTACAACATTAAACAAATAAACCTGGACCAGGTAAAAGCGCAAACCAACACCCCAGAAACTTACAGAAAAGTGGTAAAAATGCTAAAGGTGAAAAATGCCGGGTACCATACTTACCAGCTTAAAACTGATAAAAGTTACAAAGCAGTAATCAGAGGATTATATCCAAAGACAAATACAAGTAGCATATGTGAGGAACTAACCAAAATCGGACACCAGGTAAGAGCAATAAATAACATAACTAGATATGGTACTAAACAACCATTATCGCTATTTCTAATAGAACTTGAACCTAAAAACAATAACAAAGAAATTTTTGAAATTAATAAAGTTCTAAATACAATAGTTACAGTTGAACCACCCAGACATAAAAAAGACATACCATAATGTATGCGGTGTCAACAATATGGACACACAAAAAACTACTGCTACAGAAAACCGGCGTGTGTCAAATGCGCAGAAAAACATCTAACAACGAATTGCCCATACACGGAAGAAATAAATGATGTAAAGTGCTACAACTGCAGTGGAAAGCACCCAGCTAGCTACAAAGGCTGTCCAGTCAGAAAACAATTACAACGTAAACTGTTTCCGTCGCTTCGAAACAGGACATACAACAACTACCACACACAACAGGGCTGCACAGAAACTGAGACACCAACAAACGTACAGCACGTATTGAATATCAACCATAATAAAACCAACACCATTGGTAGCCGAAGTTACGCGCAAGTAACCAAACAAACAATACCCTTAGACAACCAAAACCAGAACAATAACATCAACAACGCTACAGAAATCAAAGAACTACTAAAGCAATCCATTAACAACACGGAAATGCTAACTAAAATGATAAGCGAACAAAACGCAGTCCTCAGACAGCAAACACAATAAATTACAGTCATGCTACAACTACTTAAAAACATGCTAAGCAAAAAATAAAAATGGACATGCTTAAAATAGCAGCCTGGAACTCTAACGGCCTACAACAAAGAGCCCTAGAAACTAAAACATTCCTGTATCACAATAATATCGACATACCACTCGTATCCGAAACACACTTCACTACAAAAAGTTACATAAAAATACCGTACTACACCGTATATAATACCAAGCATCCCTCAGGAAAAGCACAGGGAGGGACCGCAATAATAATAGGAAACGACATTAAACACCACTTACACAGCCAAGTTAGTAAGGAATATATACAAGCTACCGCCGTTACTGTACAAACTAGCAGCAACCATTTACAGTTGTCAGCAATATATGTACCACCGCGATTCAAAATTACAACACAAATGTGGGAAGAGTACTTTCCACAATTAGGCGACAAGTATATCGCAGCGGGAGACTACAACTCAAAACACACACTATGGGGATCAAGAATCACTGCATCTCGAGGTAGGATCCTGGGAAAATACATTAGAAATAATAACCTCAATTTATTGTCCACAGGAAGACCGACATACTGGCCGACAGACCTAAGCAAAATACCTGACCTACTTGATTTTGCAGTTACACAGGAACTTAACGAAAATAAAATAAATATAGCACCCAGCCTCGAGCTTAGCTCCGATCACACACCCATAATAATTACATACAGAAACAAACCAATACTTTACAATAACCCAGAGACAATATGCAATAAAACCACCAAATCTCAAACATTTAAAGAAATAATCGAGAGCAAAATCAACTGCAACATCCCACTGAAAACACCTGAACACATCGAACAAGCAGTAACAGCACTTACAGAAACTATTCAAGAAGCAGCAAGGGCAACCACTATACCTGAACCATCAAATAGACAAACAATAATAATTCCGCCAGACATTCTCGAAAAATTAGAGAAAAAAGAAAAGCGAAAGCAATATGGCAAAAACATAGAACAAAAGAAAACAAAAAACACCTAAACAAACTTGCAAAGGAAATAAAAAACAATATAAAAGAACACAACAACAACGAGTTCACAAAGTTCATAGAGTCACTATCTCCATACCAGAACTACAATTACTCACTATGGAAAGCCACAAAAAAAAAATAAAGAAGGCAATAAAATTAATCCCAGCAATCAGAAAAGCAGACAATACATGGGCAAGAAGCAACGAAGAGCAAGCTGAAGAATTTTCCAACCACCTATGCAATATATTTACACCACATAATATCAATAAAAGCAATCTCAATTTTCATACGGACGAGGATGTGCTAGCCACTAGCGCCGCAACTGGCAAGCAATACGCCATACCTAAAACAACAGCACAGGAAATTAGGAACATAATAAAAAACAAAAAACAATAAAGCACCAGGATTCGACCTAATCAATGGTAAAATCTTGAAAAACCTTCCTCCAAAAGCGATATGACTAATGACTATAATTTTCAATGCAACATTAGGAATCCAATACTATCCTAAACTATGGAAACTAGCATAGATCATAATGTTACCTAAACCAGGCAAAGACCCACACCAAACAGCATCTTACAGACCAATATTGCTACTTCCCGTGTTTTCCAAAATAATAGAAAAAATAATATACGCCAGACTAAAACCAATAATAGAGAAGGAAAAATTAATACCAGATCACCAATTCGGATTCAGAAACAAACATTCCACCATAGAGCAAATGTACAGGTTCGTCAACGAAATAATACTAACACTAGAAAACAAACAATACTGTACAGCCCTCTTTATGGACATAGAAAAAGCATTTGACAAAATAAACCACGAAAGCCTACTACAAACAATCAAGAAACAATTCCTGGAACAAATATACCAATTAATGAGATCATACTTAAGCAACAGAACCTTTGTAATAAAAATCAAGGACACATTCTCCGAAGTCAAAGACATCAAGGCAGGGGTTCTGCAAGGAAGCGTCCTAGGACCAATACTATACGCATTATACACAGCCAATATACCAACAACTACCAATAGCAAAATACTGACATTCGCAGACTACACAGCTGTGCTAGTCAGGCACACTAACCCTGTAACAGCAGTCACACTACTACAACAACACATCACAAAAATAGAAAAGTGGCTACAAGATAAACAAATTAAAGCAAACCCCAATAAATGCAACCATATTACATTCACACTGCGAAAACAGATACCCCCAAACATCTTTTTGAACGACACTCATATAATACAAACAAAGCAAGTCAAATACCTAGCACTCCACATAGATACACAACTCACATGGAAGCAGCATATCAAATCAGTAATAGACAAAATACAAACAGCAAGGAGGCAAATGCATTGGCTAACAAGTTGAAAGTCCAAACTAAGTACGGAAAATAAATTAAAGATATACAAAACAATCATAAAACCAATCTGGATGTACGGAATACCACTGTGGGGAACAGCAGCAAAGAGCCATATAAGCAAAATGGAGACTATGCAAGCCAAAATTCTTAGAACAATAGTTAACGCTCCATGGTACATCAGAAATGAAGATATCCAAAAAGATCTAAAAATTCCAACAGTTAAAGAGGAAATCGCTAGATACGCAAAAAAATACAAAGAAAGACTTGCAACACACCCAAACCAGCTTGTAGCTGAAATAAATGAAACCCTAATAGAAAGAAGACTGAAGAAGAAGCATCCCGCAGACCTCACAATAGAAATACAATAAACAACCTGGAAGATGGAACCCCACTGGGGATAACCATCCACATGCTATATTTTTCAAGTTATAACATTTTACCAAATGTCCTTCTGGACAAATTGTAAAATTCAAATAAATAAATAATAAAAAAAAATTTTCTCTTAATTATGCTTATATTCCCAAAAATAAACTTTTGGAAAAAATAGCAATTTCTTTAATATGTAAAATTTAAAATTTTATTATTATAAATTAATATTTGTATAATTTACATTATTATTATTTATAATATAAGTCTACAAGCCACTATAAAAGTCTATTAAGTTAATGTTTCTAAAGCTTTGTGGAACTTCAATTTATATTTTAATCGGTAAAAAAGAATTGGTGCAATTTGCACATTATGTAATTTTAAATACTGAAGAAAATAGAGATGGTAAAATGGAACATACAAATTTAGAAATGTAAACTAAATGTATAGCTCAGTTTATGATCTATTATTAATAAAACCGTTTATATTTTAAGAGATTATTATATTACAGTCATATAAAATATATGATCTTTTTAAATTGCACAAATTCCTCTTACAAACTAATATATATTATAAACTACATATAATGTTCATATTTTCATGCATTTAATAACAATAAGTAATATATCACAAAGAAAATGTTAAATACTAAATACATATTTAAGGAACACGATTTTAAAGAATAAAATATTTATAATTTATAACACACTTATGTACATACATATACATACTCTATAATAAATATAACATTTCAGTGTACATCAAATTTATAATAAACAGTTTTAGTTAAATGCCTGCGTTCTTGTAATAAGTAAATTTTTTTTATTCCTTGTATATCTAGTGATTAATAGGCCATTTCTATTGCTTTTGAATTTAAAATATCTTATGATTTATATATTTTAAAAACTTTTATATTCGTGGCAAAGATATCGTCTATTTATTTTATTGTATACCTACTATTATTTGTTGTTTCATTTAATTCTAATTTGATAGTAGAATTTCTTCAGAAACCTGTATTACTTTACGCATAAAGTTGTAATACTTCTTCCTTAAAAATTGGATCCAATAGGATAACAATACCTTTTGTTCCTGCTTTCATATATTTTTGGAATATGCTTTTTAAACACTTCCCATAAAGCTCGATTTTCTTTCAGCACGTCAACAAGTGGTTGTAGCATTGGAAATAATGTAAAAAGATTACTAAGAAACAAAATAATGAAATAAATCACATGGAAGACTAAAATTAACTAAATAAAGAGAAAGGTTCATAATCTATAATCTATATTCTACTGTCTTCACAAAACATTCAATTAAGAAAGTCTTATCTGTTACAAAAATATTATTCTTCCTTTTAATTATACTCGTTACGAAAAATAGACCTTAAATCTGATTTTTTGACTTTGAATGTGTATTAAAAATAAAAGTATATACATATATTGTACAAAGACAGTTTCTTTTAAAATATACTTACATAAAAAGTGCAAGGACTATATTTGTAATGAATTGAACTTGTAGGTCTGGTATAGATGCTTGTTCTCTATCCATCATTTCTATGGGGGAACTATCCACACTTTTTTCTAAATCTCCATGTGAAAAAAATTCATCATAAATTTGTTCCTAACGCAAAGTCAAAGAAAAAAAGCACATAAGCTCTTAAATATATTATTGTCTTCGAAATTTGTCTAAACTTAGACTTCTACTTACTACAGTTCTTTTAGAAACTTTCCACTGTTTAGTCTGATCACTAAGATCACAACATGTCACAAGCATATTAAGAAATAATCTCTTTCGTTCAGAGTCATTTTGGTCAAATTTACTTCTAACCATCTCTTCCTGTTTTTCTACCGTTCGAAAGTGGCATGCTAAGTCAGTTGCAAGTATATTATTTTTCAGTAGATCTAGTGATTCGCTATACTCTTCACTATTAACGTTTTCAAATATATTGCACCCTTCTTCATTTAAAATGCATTTTTTGTTATTATTTCTGTATTCATCACAATAGCTATTATTTTATTCTTTAGATAAATCTATCATATCTTCCTGGGCCGAAAAACCTTTATTGCACTTTCTTACATGAACTAGGGATAAAAACAAAAGAATATCTTAAACTTATCGATTAAATCTATCGATTATATCTAGAACTATCTTCTAGTTATTATTTATTGTAACTAGCGCATCTGCATATAGATGGCGAGCGCGAACTCACGTTGTCATTTTCAACATTTTTGTTACAACAGTTTTGTTCTTAAAGGTAATTTATCTCTATTACAGAACCTTCAGAACTATAAAGACTAGCTAGAACCATAGAGCGTTTATTTTGAAATGCATTATTTGTTCCTCTATGATCTATATCATGACATAAACATGACACTAGAAAAACTAAAGCTTCCAAATGTGTCATATAATTTTCATTAATAAAATTTAAATTTTGTATTAATAAGTATCCAAAATGTGCCACAGAAAATGTATGTATCCATTTATGATATGGTGCATCTCTGTATCCTTTCTTTACATATAATATATGTAAATCTGTAACATTTGTATGCATTAATATTTTATGATTTTACAATCCACAGGAAAGTAATAGTACACTCAATATTCTGATTTATGGCTGGAGATAAATAAGAAATATACATACTCTATACAGTACACCACACTGAACATACGGAAAATCGTTAGTAAAACATAGGCTATGAAAACACATTTTAATTCATGGATTTGTTATGAAAATTATGTAAATAAATATTTAAAAAAAGCAATGCGAAATACCATACAAAATATGTCGTGCAGCGAATAAATTATTCATTATTTATAGTATTTCATATCTTATTTTCCTTGTAAAATATCTATTATGTTTTGACATACTCAATTCTTTAATAGTTTTATACTAAATTGTGTTATTTTGCCATAACTTTATAATTTGATTCCTTTACTGTTTGAAATTGACTGCCTCCTGCGAAACTCTTTTGACTAAATTTATAATTTAATTTTCATAATTTACAGCTTATTATACATTTTTACATATTTGTCGGAGATGAAAGGAAAGCCGAAGCCTATTCTTGGAAATTTTGGGAATGTCCTCTAGTACTCTAGCCTAGATTTTATCATAGCTGTAATTGCTCGAGATTCGTGATAGCGAGATTGGGTTCGAGGTGACAATTGGTCGCCGAACGTAGCCACGGTCGCGGGACGGACGTTTTGTCTAACGGAGGTCTGGAGTGGTTGTTGGGTTCTCCGAGAAATGTAGTTGTGGTGGCATGCGGCCTCGAGAGCGGGCCTAGCCACGCGTGATGTTGCCTCGGAGGTGCCGATACGATGGGACATACATTGTATTAAGAATCAAACTCCAGGCAAACACTGCCTAGCAACTGCGTTTGGAACTTTCTCGATGCTTCCAAACGGGTACAGAAAACAAATGCAATCGTACAGCGAGAAAAATCTTCACGACGCGGGCATTCGTGCGATTGCCTTGGAGAGTGACGCATCGAGCATTTCGACAATCGTAATTGCGCTTAGAAAAGAGTTATCCCGTTGACCGTGGATTCGTTTGAACTCAAAAAAAACATTATTAATAGTATTCATTAAACTTGTTATCTGTTAATCTTATTATTCGTACAATTTAGTATTCATTAACTTTATTATTAATCAAACTTATTATTCATTAGTCCTATTAGTTGTTAAGCTTAGTGATAGTTTTGTATATACAGTGCTGGACAAAAGTATTGGCACAGCAAGATTGTTATGATACAAATGCTTATAACTATTAAACAAATTGATTTAAACAAAAAACTTTTTGACGTATTTATTTATTATCTATCCTAGTTTATTACATAACAAGAGCAACAATATAAATAAAATAATACGCAAAATAATAACAAAAATATATTTTTTGAACATTTTATGGGTGGACAAAAGTATTGGCACAGCATGGAACAAACAATGTATCGTCGCCGTTTTCAACGATTTCCGATCGTCATTTGGAAGTAGCGAAGGGAAATCCCCCGTTAGTCTTTTATTATAACACTCGATCAGTGAAACTGGAGACTTCAGTTATTAAACAACAAAAAACCAAGAAAGAGTAATAATGTCTAGAAAAACGAAAGAAACCACAATTGAAGAAAGAAAAATAATATTAAATTTATATAAGATGAATAAATCTTACAACGAAATTGCACAAATCATAAACAGAAGTCGTTTTACTGTGCGTTCAGTCATAAAACGCTTTAAAAGTGAAGAAAATCTAGAGAATCAAATTAGGAGTGGTCGCCCTTCTAAGGTAACAATTCGAGAAAAAAGGAAAATCGTAAATATTGTAAAGAAGGATCCAAAAACTAATTCGACTGAAATTGCTTCGATGTTAAAAGCTGAGTGTGAAAAAGAAGTAAGTACCAAAACTGTACGTAGGGTATTGAAGGATGCCGGTTATTCTGCCCGTGCAGCACGAAGAAAGCCCTACATCAGTAAAATAAACCAAAAGAAAAGAGTGGAATTCGCGAAAGAGTTTGTTACGAAAGATACTGATTTTTGGGAAAAGATCATGTTTTCAGATGAAAGTAAGTTTAATATTTTTAAATCTGACGGCAGAATATTAGTATGGCGAAAACCCAACACAGAGATGGACGAACTGAATCTGCAAGCCACCATGAAACATGGGGGTGGTGGTTTAATGGTGTGGGGATGTATGGCATCATCGGGTGTAGGAGAACTTATATTCATTGATGAGATAATGGATGAATATGTATATTTAAATATACTCAAGCAAAATCTTTTGAAAAGTACTCAAAAATTAAACCTCCCCAGGGATTTCTATTTTCAGCAGGATCGAGATCCTAAACATATGGCGTATATTGTTCGTCAGTGGATAATATATAATACTGCCCACACATTAAACACACCACCTCAAAGTCCCGATATGAATCCCATTGAGCACGTGTGGAACGAATTGGAAAAAAGAATTAGGAAACATAATATCACAAGCAAGTCTGAACTGAAGAAAGTTCTTCTGCAGGAATGGAGCAATATTGTACCTGAATTCACTAAAAAATTAGTCCACTCGATGCCCAGAAGATTAAAGGAAGTCCTTAAAAGAAAAGGACTGCCAACAAAATATTAGAAGTTTATTATGTAATTAGTTATAAGCGTAAATATTCTACTGTGCCAATAGTTTTGTCCACCCATAAAATGTTCAAAAAATATATTTTTGTTATTATTTTGCGTATTATTTTATTTATATTGTTGCTCTTGTTATGTAATAAACTAGAATAGATAATAAATAAATACGTCAAAAAGTTTTTTGTTTAAATCAATTTGTTTAGTAGTTATAAGCATTTCTATCATAACAATCATGCTGTGCCAATACTTTTGTCCAGCACTGTACGTGTAAATATAAACTCGGCTTTGTGGAACGATGGCTGATCCACGTGAGGAGTTGTCGCGCGCCCAAGACTCCAGTCTTAATCCGACATATTTATTATATAATTTATTATCTTATAATTTATATAAACATTAATTAACAGTTTGAATTGTTATTAAATAGATTTTGAGGTTCGATATTTAATTGATTCACACAGATTGGTTTTGTATATTCTGTATTTCACTACCATGTACAGCCATTACAACCCACCGGATACTCTCTGATAATTAACACGTGGCGTAAGGGAAAAACAAAAGAGAATCGTTAGTAGTTGTATCAACTCTGCATGTAGAAACTAGTGATTATACCAACCTAATATTTCCTCAACAAAATAATAGTTTTAATGTATTCAATTGTGTCAACCGATGCATTATCGTGTTCAAAATACCAATCCTTTTGTACAACATGGCTAACATGCTTTTCTAATCCTCAACATATTAAATCGATATATTTACATATGATATAGCTGATATATGTTTCCGTTTCAAATCTATATAACAAGAAGTTCCTTTCTTCTTAAGTTAAGATTACAATAAGTATCTTGAATCTGTCCTTCTGTCTTAATAGTGGAAATACTTGATGTGATATAAATAGTAGTGATGCTTGATGTCATTTTTTATTATTACTGCAGTTCCTCTATGTGCTTTACCTGAGGGATGTTTGGTGTCGTAGATGGTATAGTACGGTATTTTCATGTAACTTTTTAGAGTGAAATGTGTTTCCGAGACAAGTAGTATGTCAATATTATTTTTATACAAAAATGTTTTAGTTTCGTGGGCTCGCTGTTGCAAGCCATTGGAGTTCCAGGCCGCTATTTTCAGCATATCCATCTCTATTTTTTACTTGGCAAGTTTGTGAGTAGTTGTAACATGATTGTAGTTTGTTGTACTTGTTGTCTTAGTACTGTATTTAGCACACTTACCATTTTTCCTAACATCTCTGTACCTTTAATGGATTGTTTGAACATTTCTTTTAATTTCTGTAACGTCTTCGATGTTGTTGCTTTGTTTCTGATTTTTTGTGTGCGTTGCTTGGTTAATGTTTTGGGTTACTTGACCATAGCTTCGGTTACCTTAGGGATCTATGTTTCTATTTGTAGTGTTTGGTTCGTATTGTGCTTTCAATGCTGTTTCATTATCCGCTATACTTTGTTGTGGTTGGTAGTTATTGTATGATCTATTGCGAAATGGAGGAAACAGTTTACGTCGTATTTGTTTCCTTATTTCACATCCTTTGTAACTGGCTGGGTGGTTTCCGTTACGATTATAGCATTTAACTTCTTCTCTTTTTCCTGTGTATGGGCAGTGTATTGCTAGGTGATTTTTTGCACATTTGACACCAGCCGGGCTTCTGTTACAATAATTTTTTGTGTGACCGTATTGTTGGCACCGCATGCATTGTGGTATATCTTTTTTGTAGCGTGGTGATTCCATTGTTACAATTGTATTTAGTATTTTTTTATTTCATAAATTTCCTTGTTATTGGTTCTGGATTCAAGTTCTAATAAGAATAATGGTAATGGTTGCTTCGTATCGTATTTTGTCATATTGTTTATTACTCTTGTTTGATGGCCAATTTTTCCAAATTCTTCACTTATTTTTTTTTTTTTTTTTTTTTTTTTGTTTTAGGTTTTGGATGTAAACCTCTTATAACTATTTTATAGCTCCTTTCCGTTTTGAGTTGGTACGTGTGGTATATAGCATTTTTTTCCTTTAGTTCTTTTATTACTTTCCTATAAACTTCTGGGGTGTTTGTTTGAATTTTTACTTGTTCTAATTTTGTTTGTTTTGTTGTGTAGTTATCCTTCCCGACTGTATTGTTTAGTAGATCAATAAGCGGGTCTATTATTTGGGCCTCATCAAATATTGCTGGTGGTTTTGATATGTAAGTTGATTTGGTTGTGGTTTTGCTTGTCGGGCCATTGTCTATTTCTTCCGTTAGTGAGCTGAAGGAGTTTCTTAACGCTAATTCTTGCAACCATCGCTGCTTTTCGGTGTCTAACAATCCTGCGACACTTGTATCTGGACTTATTTTTCGTTTTTTTTTTTTTTTAGTCTGCTAGTTTCCAGTTTTCGTTCTGGCAACTTTTTTCGTTATCTATGCAATAAGACCACCAATTGGCAAACTTTCAAAGAATTAATCGAAAACAAAATCAATTGCAATATCCCGTTGAAAACACCCGAACACATTGAGCAGGCAGTAGCAACTTTGACAGAAATAATACAGGAAGCAGCGCGGGCAACCACTACCCATGAATCAAATAGCAGGCAAACTAAAATTATTCCGCAGGACATCCTAGACAAAATCAGGGAAAAAAGAAAAGCGAAAGCAAAATGGCAAAAACAGAGAACACGAGAAAACAAGAAAAACCTAAATAAACTTGCAAAGGAATTAAAAAATAAAATATGGGAACATTATAATAACGAATTTACAAAATTCATCGAATCACTATCCACGCACGAGAACACCAACTACTCCCTATGGAAAGTCACTAACAAAGCGAAGAAAACAGTAAAATCAATCCCAGCAATCAGAAAAATAGACAACACATGGGCCAGAAGCAACGAAGAGCAGGCAGAAGAATTCTCAAAGCACCTACAAAATATATTCTCGCCGTACGAAATTAATAACAGCATCCCCGGATGGCAAACAAATGAAGAAGTTGAAAATGCCAGCAACACAACTGATAAACGCTGCACCATACTCGGCACAACAGCGCAAGAAGTTACAAACTTAATTAAGGCAACAAAGACAAGTAAAGCACCAGGATTTGACTTGATCAATGGAAAAATCTTAAAAAACCTTCCCCCAAAGGCAATAAGACTAACAACAATAATATTCTAAGAATACAGTACTTTCCTACACTATGGAAAATAGCACTGATCGTAATGTTACCCAAACCAAACAAAAACCCACACCTAACTGCATCTTACAGGCCAATATCATTACTACCTGCGTTCTCCAAACTGCTGGAAAAAGTAATATATAACCGCCTAAAACCAATAATAGAAAAAGAAATACTAATACCGGACCATCAATTTGGATTCAGAAATAAACACTCCACAATAGAACAAATGCACAGACTCGTGAATGAAATCTTACAGGCACTGGAAACAAAACAATATTGCACGGCACTCTTTATGGACATCGAAAAGCATTCGACAAAGTTAACCACGAAAAACTCCTTCAAACAATCAAAAAGCAATTTCCAAATCAAATCTTCAAATTACTCGGATCTTACCTAAACAATAGAACCTTTATAGTAAAAATAAAGGATGCATATTCAGAAATCAGGAATATCAATGCAGAAGTACCGCAAGGAAGCGTACTAGGACCAATACTATACACATTATACACGGCAGACATACCAACAACTGTTAACAGCAAAATACTTACGTTCGCGGACGATACGGCCATACTAGTGAGACACACAAATCCAGAAACAGCAACAGTACTACTACAAGAACACATTACAAAAATAGAAAAGTGGCTGCAAAGAAAGCAAATAAAAGCGAACACCAGTAAGTGCAACCACATAACATTTGCACTTAGAAAAGGAATAACACCAGATATCCAACTAAACGGCGCCCACATAGCACATACAAAGCAAGTCAAATATCTAGGAATACTTTTAGACACACACCTTACATGGAAGCATCACATAAAATCAATAATAAACAGAATACGTGAAATAAGGAAAGAGATGTACTAGTTAACCAATAAAAAATCTAAATTAAGCACAACGAATAAACTAAATATATACAAAACAATAATCAACCCAATCTGGACATACGGGTCCCACTATGGGGGACGGCAGCAATGAGTCGCATAAATAAAATAGAGACAGAACAAGCAAAAATTTTAAGAACAATAGTTAACGCTCCATGGTACGTCAGAAATGAGGACATCCGAAAAGATCTAAAAATTCCAACAGTTAAAGAGGAAATCGCTATATACGCAAGAAAGTACAAAAAAAGACTTGCAATACACCCAAACCAGCTAATTGCAGAAACAAAAGAAACCGTAATGGAAAGAAGACTGAAGAAGAAGCATCCCGCAGACCTCGCAATAGAAATACAATAAACAACCTGGAAGATGGAACCCCGCTGGGGGTAACCATCCACATGCTATATTTTTCAAGTTATAACATTTTACCAAATGTCCTTCTGGACAAATTGTAAAATTTCAAATAAATAAATAAGAAAAAAAACTTTCTTTACACCGCCGTTTCATTTTTCTCGCAGGCCCTTGGCACGACTGCAGAAAATGTGATCGTTTTTTGGGCAGTACTTCATTTCCACTTGGCATTTCTTCTCTGTGGGGATTCACTATATTTAAAAGGTGATAAATCATTTCTTCGCGGAGTTTTAAAATTTTAATACTTTTAGTACCCAATTATCTACATACATACCATGCATTTACGAGGCAATTCCCACATATTAATTCCATTACAATTTTTTTATAACATTTTATGGTTCTGCGCAAACAACTATAATAGGATGCCATCTGATCGGATAGATCAACCCCATTTTTAGAATCATTATTAAAAAAAAAAAAAAAAAAACAGCGTCTGACTTTAATTTACTATTTTTCTCTTAAACAACAACACATCTATGATTTTTGGAAGTTGGTGGCATACATACCGGCCTTTTGTCAGTCCATTTTATGTAACTTAACACGATTTTCCTGGTGCATGTTCCTTACGCGCGCCGTTGTTCTCCGACGAACATGCATAACTATTCCTTTTTTCTGTACGGAATTAAAAAATTTTTTGATTCGCGCTATGAACGTTTCTTATAGAAAAATATTCAGAGAATTGCGTGCGATGGTCAGAATTCGCGTCAGACCTCTACTTTTTGAGAAAAATCGAAAAAAGTAAAAAATTAGGGCCAAAGCTGTTCCCGTCAGATTTACTTAACATTTATAGATATATGCAAATTGATATTGACAAACTATTCTATATCAATGTATTAGTCAAAGTCCACGGAATTTATTGAACCCAACAGGAATCGTACAGTTTTTGTAATTTTGCTATAAATTGAGGTTAAAGTTGAAAAATTGCGGTCGTGTCGAACAGGTTAATGTGACCCACCGTCGTCCCATGAAGCAGACAGTGAATTCGCGCGCCGCCCCACATACAAAACCATGAATACCGGTGCCGGTGTCACGGAAAATAAAAAAGAAATTTAAGAAAAGAAAAAGAAGGAACTTTATTTTCTTGTTTGCAATACACTTTCAAGCTCTAGGCGTGACTGTTCAAGACTGACTTGGATGATTTTAGGGGGAGTATTTAAATTCTTTTATTCGTGGGAGTGGGAAAAGGCTTCGATCATATATTTCTGAGAACACATAGAGTGACCAGATGTCACTCATGCTAAGGCGCTTGGAATTTCGATATCTTATCGCTTTGTTTATGTCGGATTTCGTCTGTGACATCGGCGTCGACGTGTAAAAAGGTTACGCTATCAGTTATGAATAAATTATGTTATGATCGAACGATACCACACTGTAATAAAATATTAAAATGGATTATGAACTTTTAACTTCACGTTCAAGCCGTGCCATTTATCTTTATTCATCTTTAATGTTTTTAATTTTACCTATGTTTTTTTACACTTTTAATACTGTAGTATTGTGGGCAAAAAGCCATAAAAATATCGAGTAAACCATAAACATTGTCGCGAGCCGAGGTGCCGGCAGGCCCATCAATGTGTCGTCGGTCCTGTAGTTGAAGAGTTTCGTGGAAAAAAGCCCTACGTGACACTAGTCACGAACGGTTGCGTAACACGTGCATGGTGAGACTAAGACAAAGAGACAAAAGGGATGCTAAGGCATCCAAAAACGTTTAAAATGTAAGAAACATTTGTAACGGAGGTCTACGACTTGCCAATCGTAACAGCTTCCATCAACATCTCGTTCATCCAATATTTTTTCAATAATTGTTGGATCGCGTTTCTGTATAATAACCGTGTAGAGGTCTAACGTGAGCAATAGAACGCGAAAAGAGAGGTCCTCCAGCATCCAGTACGTAATTCCTGTTATTTGTCGCCGAGATTCAACAGTTCGATTCATCACGATGCTGGAAACAATATGGAACAATATGGAAAAAGAAAGAAAACATGAGACCGGAAACATTTCCTTCTTTTGTTATTTCCCTTGAAACATATCGCGTTAACGATACGTAAACAGGAATTCACTAACGTCCGATATTCCGTTTCATACCCTTCTAATTCCGATTATATTAGATTCTCTATTATGACAAGACCGTGGAAGTTTATATAAATTTGTAGCTTTATTTAACACTATTACAGAAATACGATTAAGGAAATTTAACTTAAAAAGAAATTTCTTTCATTCAATAAAATTAAGTATCATAACTCATTTATTACGTTAATCCTTAACAATATAATAGAAACTTTACTTTCAATATTTTCGATATCTTTGCACATTATTTTATGCAATCTGGGTATTTCTACACTTTTAAATTTCCCATAAATGTATAATCAATTTATAGCTCACCGTAATGGTTTAGTTTAAATTACGTTTGTAGAATACGTCTTACACTTGTCACCAGAGGGCTATCGACGTCAACAAAGGCCACCGATGTTAATTGCTTTCTCACTAGTGGTCACATTGACCGTTTGTTTCAATAAATATAACTTCCAACACAACTTTTCTTATCCCCAGTGTCTAAGGCATGGATCTGCTAGGTAAGCCTTACTGAAGAGTCTATACCAGCAGATCTTGGACGAAACACTTCACCCTCTCTCTCCTTTTCCTTGTATTTGTCATTCTTACACCCCCCTGCTTTTATCAGACTGTTGTGTTTGTCATTTAGGACTCAGCAGCTGTGTGAACCATACATGTGGCGGGCAAAGATGGCTTCACGAAGAAAGCTAGAGGGGAGGATTAGGATTTTCGCGATGGAGATGTAAAATGTGTTGTAATGAACTTTGCAGCATTTCTTTACGTTTTCAAGTTCGTTGGACGGCCTTTGGGAGAAATACATCACTGGTAGCAAACTGTGGCTGTGTGGCTGTAACAAGTAGTGCGCTCAACAATCATCTTTACCGATTTGTGGAAACGTGTTAGTTGCTCAATCAGATAATAAGCTGATAAGTAGTTAACTATACGGCTTTTCCACCCCAATGAATGCAACTCCGTAGCTGAATGGCGATCCTCCTACATGGATTATCAAACATAAGGACCCAAACTGGTGAGAGAGGTGAGATATCATCATCATCTCATCGGCATCTGTACCGACTTTGATATTTCACAAATGGGAGCAGCTACTGGGAACCGCGCGCGCCATGGGCAGTACATTCGTCTCATCAGCACAGTACAATAGCCCTCACAACTCCTTCCTCTTCAGGAGAAGGGGCCGCTACATTGTGACGTCAAATTATATCAAGGCAATAGACAGAAGTATCCCCTCCGGATCTTTTAGAGCGGTCAAAGAAGATACGGAGTAGGTCGTTCCAATGGACAATGCGCAAGAGAGGGTGGTAGAAGAAGTCCGAGCTGTGTAGATGCAGTGCAAGTCCCGTCGTGAAGAGGGAGAAGATTATTGTAAATATTCCTCACTACCCAATTGTCTTTCACTCTCTCCTTCTCCCTCTTTTCTTCTTTCATTGTGTCTAAGGCATGAGCCTGCTAGACCTTACTGATGAGTCCACTAGCAGGCTCTGGACGAAACACATTTTTTTTTCTCTCCTTTCCTTCTTTCTTCTTCTTTCTCATACGTACGCATAGAGGTGCTTTTGTTCGACAATAACTTGAAGATCTGATAAAAGAGATGTTGAGACTGTTGTTATATTGGAGAATCATCAGTGTAGAGATGATGCCGACTGGTCTGTATAGGCGGAGGAGATCGAGTCCAGAGATGTGGTGGTGGTGACGACTGTTCTCTGTAGTCAGTCGATGAAGCAATCCGAGATGTTGACTGTAGTAATATATGTCTGAGGTGCGGTGGTAGTTAGTTTTCTCTTAGTAGCGCGCGCTAGCCGGCATAGTTAGGGGTGATAGTGCGCTACTGCTCGTGTGTAGAGCGAGAGGTTGGTTCTCCTGCGGGTCGTTGATGTCGCTGCTGGGGTACTGCTGCATTTTTCTCCTCATTTTTGATGCCGTGGATGGAAAATCGGACTCCGGTCGCCGGGATTTGATCTCGGGTCTCGAACGTGGCAACCTAAGGCGCTTACCACTGCGCTGTCGTCGTCCGACACTGGTTAGTGTGGAGTGGTGGTTTGCTGTCGAGTGCCGCCACATGTCGTAGATCCAGTCCAGAGATGTCGACTGATCAGTAGTTCTTTCTATTCCTATTCTATTCTAGTATTCATTCTTTTTCTGAATTAAAATTATAACCGAAATACTAAATAAATGTAAATAAATATACGCGATAATTCATCGTCAGGAAATCGTGATTTTCGATCAATTGCGTATATTATAGAGACAATACTGTATTACATCAAAAAATACTTTGCAGAAATCCAAGAAAAATATCCATAATTTGAAAAGGTCAATGTTTACTATAAAGAGATACCCCGATTTCCTCAAAATAATATTTTAGTAAAGTAGATTTAGTAAAGTTTTATGCGGGTGAAAATAAAAATATTAATCATAATAATAACAAAACGAAAAATAATCACGAAAAATATATTACGTATATTCTTAAAATTGTCTCCTATAACTACAATGTTAAAAATTCTAGGAGAATTCAATAATGATAAAAGTAACTGAAATATAAATAACTGAAAAAAATGATAAATGAAATATTGGTATGTAAACTGGTATTCGCCAGTGACACATGCGCGAGTACCTCGAGTTCGATCTCGAAATAACGAGCTGCCAATTAGCCAGAAATAAAAAGTTCGTCCTTCAGATCGATTCGTGCCGGGAAATTAGGTATCAAGGTACAAGTACGATAGGTACAGTAGTGTCTAATTACCGCGATTACTTTCCGATTCTGTAATACTTGTGCTAATCAACATTACCTTGATTGTATAACAACGATGGCCAATTCCAGTGAAGATTCATTACATGCCCCTACCCTTAATCATAATGGGAACCCGACATATAAAATAGTTATTCTGTTCTAAATAAATTTTCTATTTAATAAAATGTTGTATAGTATTACTTTAACAAATATATATAAATATATATATATATACCATATATTTATATATATATATATATATGTCGGAGATGAAAAGACATCGGGCCTCCCCGTTGGAATTCGTAGGAAAAGCCGAGACAATGAGCTTGGGTTCAAGGCGACAACTAGTCGCCGAACGTAGCCGCGGTCACGGGATGGATATTTTGTCTAGCGGAAGTATAGAATTACTTAGCCCTCCTTAAGAAAAGATAATAGTACCATTGCTCTACAGTGCATTCCAACGGCCCCTGCCCCGTGGCTTGCCACACGCAGACCCTATTCTTCGGGCAAGACGATTGCCAGATGTCGATGCATCTTCACAGGACATTTAGTTAACTAAGGTCCTCCAAACGAACAAACAGTCTTTATCCTAACAGTCCCCAAATCTATCACCCGCTGCGGGAAGATATGGGAGATCTGTTTTTCCTCACGAACGACGCTCCCCGTTACCAACTTTCTCTCAAGGGCGGCTAGCATCCTTTTCTAACCACCAACATGGAGATTAGCCAATTAACGGCGACGTTCATTTCCCTCACTTTTTGAACGAGGATTGTCCTCGACGAATCCGATGATCTCGTGTCCTGGGACACACCCCATCATAGTTTTCTTCGGCAGCATCACGATGACGGAGAGGCATTCTTGTGCGATGTCATTAAGCGAGTATAACGTTTGCGATCAGCGAATACCTTAATTGACGATTAGTCTAACTTTGACTCTGGAGAGACGTGACTACTATCCCGTTGACCGTGGATTCGTTATTGAACTTAGGATCATTGTCATTAGTATCTCGAGCATCTAGTTACCACGGCTACTTGTCAAATTCTGTACTGATTATATCCGTACCGGTATATACTTTCTCTATTATGTAACCTCGGTGGCTAATTCAAGAGAACATTCATTTCGCGCCCCTAATCCTAATCTTAATGCTAATCCGACATATATATATATATCATATATATATATATATATATATATATATATATATATATATATATATATATATATATATATATATTATATATATATATATATATATATATATATACCATACGCGAATGTACATTATGATATAAAATAAAAATCGAAAGAAGGAACATCGAGTATATCGGACATCGAGAACATCGAAATAGTCGTTTTTCTATCGCTGGTAAGCATTCATTAATAATAGGTGCTAGATGTGGTTCACTTGAATTCAATTAGAAAATTTTGAAAAGCACAATTACTATAAATATAAATAAGCTAACAACAAAGGAACATTGAGGAACTAAACTTTCTTTTATATTATAAGTCTTGATAGATCTGTAATATAAGTATGATATAATATGTCAACAATATCATAATATGAATTGTAATAATATTAGGAATAATTATACACATACTTCCAAAATATATATTTTTTAAAAGATTCTCTTTATCGAATGAAGGGACTAAATTTCTCTGTTTGAAGGACTTTGATCATAAATTTTGTTATAACCTGTACTTCGGTAAAAAAAAAAAAAAATGTTAGATTGCCTTCGCTTTCCAAAGATTAATCTTAATATATGGATTTAATGCATCATACAATAACCTCTCTTTGTCAGAAAATTTTAGAAACTATCTATATGACCATAATCTTATTTCATGCTGGATATTTTAGATTTGATTGACTATATTTTAGTCTTATTTTATATTACTATTAATAGATTAGTAAGTAGAAAAATGACGTATATGCACTGTTATATTTCGCCTGTAACAGCAATTTGTAATTCTGTAATTATCTGTCTTTACATAATACTTAAAATTCGCATTTTAAAATCATAGTGAACAATATGTTCCTTCTGAAAATATTTGTTTAAATACTAGATTTTCTTAAAGAAATCATGTTTCTTGATTTACGCATATATACGTGTGCGCCGTAGTGTTTAAATTCTTATAATTACGTGGTTTGAAAATGTTCAGTTCATCAATTCGTAAAATGTAATTTTAATTCATTGAAGTATTTCAATTTCTTGCGTGCATTGCACAGAAACGAGGCCTGGTCGCCTCATCCAATCAAGAATGGGTTAGGCTCACTTTTAGCGGGATACCACCACTCTATCGTCGAAGAGCGAGACTTTTTTCTGTTTTCCTCCATTGGTAGTCTATTTGATCGTTTTCATTACCGGTAGCTCGCATCATAAACTCTTGAAACACAATATAAGTTTGATGTAAGTTTATTTAAATCTTTGATTTTGTTTTGTACAATTCATTGATTAATTGTAGAAACGAATAATGAAATAATTAGCATTCTATTTCACACTTTTTCATACAGTAATGTTTAATAACGTTTGATTTATGATATACACATTTATGATATGACAATTATATATATATCAATCGTATAAATATATACATAGACATGCAATATTTAACGTAATATGACGAAATTATATGTAATTCTATGGTTTCTCTTAAAAACACCAAGGTGGAACTAGACGTAATTGCAAATACGTTTTGATTCATTAACAATCGCTGCTCTTTCACACTGTTATCGCTCTATCCTCGGATATGTTTACGTATAGAACTTTGGTCTGTCACAAACGTTTTCGAATATTTATAAAAAAAATGTCGTTTATAAGTAAGAAACGAACATCCGCAGTATAATTCTTTCAGATAGATTGTATTACATTTAGAATCTCTATAAATACTTATCAATGTCAGGAAACATCTTACAAAGCACAAATAATATTTCAAATGTATTCTATTTTCGAAATATAATATTTTTTTTATTGATAAATAATTTAATTATGAACAGCAGTATTTACTGGAAAAACGCTCACTTCTCCCATCCTTCTTTGTTAATGTAGTTTTACTTTCGGAAATTTTTTGTGACTTTTTGTGAGTTTTTTGTGTAATGCGGTCTTAGAGTCATTGTTTGTTATGTAATGTTGTTATAATTTAATATTTTATAATTAGATTTAATTTTATGTTTTCAAAAGCGTGCTTTGATAATGTGATCGCCTAATGGCATTGCTATTAATATTTTATAGTATTCTATTACACGTTATATTTTATAAAATTACATCTTTCCAACTTTCTCAATCAATTTTGTTTAATAAAGTGACAACGTATAAGCGCAGACATCTTCGTTTCAAATTCAGTTTTATTTGTCAAAATGATATGTTTATACATACATACATACAGGAAAACATATCCTTGAGTGTTTCAGGAATTTGACAAATCCTATTTGTTTATGTACGGATAGCTGACAACTCTAGTCCCCTGCTCCTCCACAGACCAAACTCGATGGGTAAATCGCGGTGCGGAGTGTCAGTTTAGCGTGGACAATCAGAGGGATTAGACGTATATCCAACAATGTTATTTCGCGACAGGTGGCTTTGGCACTTTGGTAGACATTTTTTTCTACCGTTCAAACTCACACTATTGTTATTTTCATTTAATTGTATGTTTTTCTTCAATTATAATCTATTGTTTAATTACCTTTGTTTCTCCGACTGTCTTTTTAGTTGCTCCATTTGCCGGTAGCTCGTACAATGAGTTTTCGAAACAAAATTTGACCATGATCATTGTTTCATTTTCAAATAATTTGTTCTTTTTATTCGTTTGTTTTAATATTTCGCTCTTTTTTTTTTTTGCAGATTACTATTATTTGATTCCGAGGGAAGCTTTTATGTATTAGCGGGATGCTGTGAAATTCGAAAGGACGGGATGAAAGCCAAGAGGCCGCCATGGTGATTGACGATAAATTTGATAACTTTTCGTCGAAATGAGGTAATATTTATTCACTATTAAATCAACTCCATTTCTTATAAATATTTCGTGACATTAACGTAATTAATATCTAATATAACAAATTCTAAATTCACGGTTTATTAAGAATACCAAGATGAAATATGCAAGATTAAAGAAATTATTTTATTCTTTCGAATATATTAAATTATGTTTCTGAAGAAATTGAATAGATTGTTTAACATAAATTCTTTCGATTAGATTCTCTCAATTCTGTTTCATTCGAGTAAGAAATTCAAATAACTTTTTCATTTTGCTTCGTTATTCGTAAATTATCTGTAATATAATATTGACTATTAATTTCGTCTTTCTCAATAACTTTTAGTACATTCAAGAAAGTACGTTATTACAGACAAGTTTGAACAGTTTCTGCATATCGCGTTTTTTTTTTCGCATTGCGCAGCTTTGTTTAACGGTTAGAAAAAGTGCGTCATGTTGCATTACAACGAAGTCATGTAATGCATGAAATAATTGAAGTTGTAATGGCGGACATTCCATTTGGAGGATAACTTTTACAAATCAATCGTATTATGAAATTTTCATATATATGTAAACTCTCTAGAGTTCACGTGTGAGAGGGACTCTCTCTGTTTACGGATAGCACGACTTCCTTTGTTTCACGGACAGAGCGACCTTCCTTTGTTTTGAGAGACTGAGTTCCCAAACGGACGCACAGAGAGCAACATCAGAGATAGACATCAGAGATAGAGATAATATTGAAGATTGACGGAGAAAGATCGGTAGCTCAGGACGTTGAAAATCGATTCTCGATTTTCAGGTAGACATTGCACAAAACTTATTTATTGTTTATGTACTTTATTGTTATTTATTGTTATAGATTGACATTAATTGTTGTTTACTCCTGTATTTTATTTAAATATTTTCACAATAAACACGATTTTCAGACTTCAGAATCGATCTCCTGAATTATCACAAGAAAAACGATATTACAAATTGATTTTCGTTACGCCATGCCGCTAAAAGTGAACCTCCGTATAGTGATGAGCGAGAACTCAAAAGGGGAGAAAATAGAATGCATAGAATCCATAAGAAAACCAGAAGACGATGCGTGCTACGTTCTTCCCCCGGAATATCAAGAAATAAAGTATATACAGTGCTGGACAAAAGTATTGGCACAGCAAGATTGTTATGATACAAATGCTTATAACTATTAAACAAATTGATTTAAACAAAAAACTTTTTGACGTATTTATTTATTATCTATCCTAGTTTATTACATAACAAGAGCAACAATATAAATAAAATAATACGCAAAATAATAACAAAAATATATTTTTTGAACATTTTATGGGTGGACAAAAGTATTGGCACAGCATGGAACAAACAATGTATCGTCGCCGTTTTCAACGATTTCCGATCGTCATTTGGAAGTAGCGAAGGGAAATCCCCCGTTAGTCTTTTATTATAACACTCGATCAGTGAAACTGGAGACTTCAGTTATTAAACAACAAAAAACCAAGAAAGAGTAATAATGTCTAGAAAAACGAAAGAAACCACAATTGAAGAAAGAAAAATAATATTAAATTTATATAAGATGAATAAATCTTACAACGAAATTGCACAAATCATAAACAGAAGTCGTTTTACTGTGCGTTCAGTCATAAAACGCTTTAAAAGTGAAGAAAATCTAGAGAATCAAATTAGGAGTGGTCGCCCTTCTAAGGTAACAATTCGAGAAAAAAGGAAAATCGTAAATATTGTAAAGAAGGATCCAAAAACTAATTCGACTGAAATTGCTTCGATGTTAAAAGCTGAGTGTGAAAAAGAAGTAAGTACCAAAACTGTACGTAGGGTATTGAAGGATGCCGGTTATTCTGCCCGTGCAGCACGAAGAAAGCCCTACATCAGTAAAATAAACCAAAAGAAAAGAGTGGAATTCGCGAAAGAGTTTGTTACGAAAGATACTGATTTTTGGGAAAAGATCATGTTTTCAGATGAAAGTAAGTTTAATATTTTTAAATCTGACGGCAGAATATTAGTATGGCGAAAACCCAACACAGAGATGGACGAACTGAATCTGCAAGCCACCATGAAACATGGGGGTGGTGGTTTAATGGTGTGGGGATGTATGGCATCATCGGGTGTAGGAGAACTTATATTCATTGATGAGATAATGGATAAATATGTATATTTAAATATACTCAAGCAAAATCTTTTGAAAAGTACTCAAAAATTAAACCTCCCCAGGGATTTCTATTTTCAGCAGGATCGAGATCCTAAACATATGGCGTATATTGTTCGTCAGTGGATAATATATAATACTGCCCACACATTAAACACACCACCTCAAAGTCCCGATATGAATCCCATTGAGCACGTGTGGAACGAATTGGAAAAAAGAATTAGGAAACATAATATCACAAGCAAGTCTGAACTGAAGAAAGTTCTTCTGCAGGAATGGAGCAATATTGTACCTGAATTCACTAAAAAATTAGTCCACTCGATGCCCAGAAGATTAAAGGAAGTCCTTAAAAGAAAAGGACTGCCAACAAAATATTAGAAGTTTATTATGTAATTAGTTATAAGCGTAAATATTCTACTGTGCCAATAGTTTTGTCCACCCATAAAATGTTCAAAAAATATATTTTTGTTATTATTTTGCGTATTATTTTATTTATATTGTTGCTCTTGTTATGTAATAAACTAGAATAGATAATAAATAAATACGTCAAAAAGTTTTTTGTTTAAATCAATTTGTTTAGTAGTTATAAGCATTTCTATCATAACAATCATGCTGTGCCAATACTTTTGTCCAGCACTGTATATTTTTTTTTTTTTTTTTTTTTATTTATTTATTTATTTAATTTTACAATTTGTCCAGAAGGACATTTGGTAAAATGTTATAACTTGAAAAATATAGCATGTGGATGGTTACCCCCAGCGGGGTTCCATCTTCCAGGTTGTTTATTGTTTTTCTATTGCGAGGTCTGCGGGATGCTTCTTCTTCAGTCTTCTTTCTATTACGGTTTCATTTGTTTCTGCAACTAGCTGGTTTGGGTGTATTGCAAGTCTTTCTTTGTACTTTTTTGCGTATCTAGCGATTTCCTCTTTAACTGTTGGAATTTTTAGATCTTTTCGGATGTCCTCATTTCTGACGTACCATGGAGCGTTAACTATTGTTCTTAAAATTTTTGCTTGTTCCGTCTCTATTTTATTTATGTGACTCATCGCTGCCGTCCCCCATAGTGGGACTCCGTACGTCCAGATTGGTTTGATTATTGTTTTGTATATATTTAGTTTATTCGTTGTGCTTAATTTAGATTTTCTATTGGTTAACCAGTACATCTTTTTCCTTATTTCACGTATTCTGTTTATTATAGATTTTATGTGATGCTTCCATGTAAGGTGTGTGTCTAAATGTATTCCTAGATATTTGACTTGCTTTGTATGTGCTATGTGGGCGCCGTTCAGTTGGATATCTGGTGTTGTTCCTTTTCTAAGTGCAAATGTTATGTGGTTGCACTTACTGGTGTTCGCTTTTATTTGTTTTCTTTGCAGCCACTTTTCTATTTTTGTAATGTGTTCTTGTAGTAGTGCTGCTGCTGTTTCTGGATTTGTGTGTCTCACTAGTATGGCCGTATCGTCCGCGAACGTAAGTATTTTGCTGTTAACAGTTGTTGGTATGTCTGCCGTGTATAATGTGTACAGTATTGGTCCTAGTACGCTTCCCTGCGGTACTCCTGCCTTGATATTCCTGATTTCTGAATATGTATCCTTTATTTTTACTATAAAGGTTCTATTATTTAAGTAGGATCCGAGTAATTTATAGATTTGTTTTGGAAATTGGTTTTTGATTGTTTGAAGGAGTTTTTCGTGGTTAACTTTGTCGAATGCTTTTTCGATGTCCATAAAGAGTGCCGTGCAATATTGTTTTGTTTCCAGTGCCTGTAAGATTTCATTCACGAGTCTGTGCATTTGTTCTATTGTGGAGTGTTTATTTCTGAATCCAAATTGATGGTCCGGTATTAGTTTTTCTTTTTCTATAATTGGTTTTAGGCGGTTATATATTACTTTTTCCAGCAGTTTGGAGAACGCAGGTAGTAACGATATTGGCCTGTAAGATGCAGTTAGGTGTGGGTTTTTGTTTGGTTTGGGTAACATTACGATCAGTGCTATTTTCCATAGTTTAGGAAAGTACTGTATTCTTAGAATTGCGTTGAATATTAGTGTTGTTAGTCTTATTGCCTTTGGGGGAAGGTTTTTTAAGATTTTTCCATTGATCAAGTCAAATCCTGGTGCTTTGCTTGTATTTGTTGCCTTAATTAAATTTGTAACTTCTTGCGCTGTTGTGCTGAGTATGGTGCAGCGTTTATCAGTTGTGTTGCTGGCATTTTCAACTTCTTCATTTGTTTGCCATCCGGGGATGCTGTTATTAATTTCGTACGGCGAGAATATATTTTGTAGGTGCTTTGAGAATTCTTCTGCCTGCTCTTCGTTGCTTCTGGCCCATGTGTTGTCTATTTTTCTGATTGCTGGGATTGATTTTACTGTTTTCTTCGCTTTGTTAGTGACTTTCCATAGGGAGTAGTTGGTGTTCTCATGCGTGGATAGTGATTCGATGAATTTTGTAAATTCGTTATTATAATGTTCCCATATTTTATTTTTTAATTCCTTTGCAAGTTTATTTAGGTTTTTCTTGTTTTCTCGTGTTCTCTGTTTTTGCCATTTTGCTTTCGCTTTTCTTTTTTCCCTGATTTTGTCTAGGATGTCCTGCGGAATAATTTTTGTTTGCCTGCTATTTGATTCATGGGTAGTGGTTGCCCGCGCTGCTTCCTGTATTATTTCTGTCAAAGTTGATACTGCCTGTTCAATGTGTTCAGGTGTTTTCAACGGGATATTGCAATTGATTTTGTTTTCGATTAATTCTTTGAAAGATTGCCAATTGGTGGTCTTATTGCATAGTGAATCTGTCCTGCTGTAAAGTAGTGGTTTGCTTGCGTATTCTATTATAATTGGTGTATGGTCGGAGTTAAGCTCAAGGCTGGTTGTTGTTTTTAATTTGCTTGCATTTAGTCCTTTTGTTATTGCAAAATCCAACAGGTCAGGTATTTTGTTGAGGTCTGTCGGCCAGTACGTTGGTTTTCCTGTAGATAGTACATTGAGGTTGTTGCTTCTGATATATTTTTCTAATGTCCTCCCTCTCGGCGTATTAATTCTCGAACCCCATAATGTGTGCTTTGCGTTAAAGTCTCCCGCCGCTATGTATTTGTCGCCTAAGGATTGAAAGTAATCTTCCCATTTTTTTAATGTCATTTTGTGTCTCGGAGGTACATATACTGCTGATATCTGGAAGTAATTGTCATTGGTTGGTATTGTGACAGTGGTTGCTTGTAAGTGTTCTTGATTTGTTTGACTATGTAGGTGATGCTTGATATCATTTTTTATTATTACTGCAGTTCCTCCATGTGCTTTACCTGAGGGATGTTTTGTGTCGTAGATGGTGTAGTACGGAATTTTCATGTAACTTTTTAGAGTGAAATGTGTTTCTGAGACAAGTAGTATATCAATATTGTTTTGATACAAAAATGTTTTTGTTTCGTGGACTCGCTGTTGCAAGCCATTGGAGTTCCAGGCTGCTATTTTCAACTTGTCCATCTCTATTTTTTACTTAGCAAGTTTGTGAGTAGTTGTAGCATGATTGTGGTTTGTTGTACTTGTTGTCTTAATACTGTGTTTAGCTCGCTCATCATTTTTCCCAGCATTTCCATGCTTTTGGTGGATTGTTTGAGCATTTCTTTGATTTCTGTAGCGTCTTCGATGTTATTGCTTTGGTTCTGATTGCTTGTAAGCGTTGCTTGGCTAATGTTTTTGGTTACTTGTGCGTAGCTTCGGTTACTTTGGGGATCTATGTTTCCGATTATGGCGCTCGGTTCATATTGTGCTTTCAATGTCGTTTCGTTTTCCGTTGTACTTTGTTGTGGTTGGTAGTTATTGAGTGATCTGTTGCGAAGTGGTGGGAAAAGTTTACGTTGTAGTTGTTTCCTGATTTCGCATCCTTTATAGCTGGCTGGGTGGTTTCCGTTGCAATTATAGCATCTAACTTCTTCTATTTTTCCTGTGTGTGGGCAGTGTATTGTTAGGTGATTTTTTGCACATTTGACACATGCCGGGCTTCTGTTACAATAATTTTTTGTGTGACCGTATTGTTGGCACCGCATGCATTGTGGTATATCTTTTTTGTATCGTGGCGGTTCTACTGTTACAATTGTATTTAGTATCTTTTTTATTTCGTAAATTTCTTTGTTATTGGGTCTGGGTTCGAGTTCTATTAAGAATAATGGTAAGGGTTGTTTCGTGTCATATCTTGTCATATTGTTTATTGTTCTTGTTTGGTGGCCAATTTTTGCTAATTCGTCGCTTAGTTTTTTTGTGTTGGTTTTTGGGTGTAATCCTCTTATGACTATTTTGTAGCTCCTTTCCGTTTTGAGCTGGTATGTGTGGTATATAGCATTTTTATCCTTTAGTTCTTTTATCACTTTCCTATATACTTCGGGGGTATTTGTTTGGATTTTTACTTGTTCTAGTTTTGTTTGTTTTATTGTATAGTTCTCTTTTCCGACTGTATTGTTTAGTAGTTCTATAAGCGGGTCTATTATTTGGGCCTCAACAAATATTGGTGGTGGTTTTGATATGTAAGTTGATTTGGTTGTGTTTTTGCTTGTCGGGTCATTGTCTATTTCTTCAGTTAATGAGCTAAAGGAGTTTCTTAAGGGTAATTCTTGCAGCCATCGCTGCTTTTCTGTGTCTGCGTTTGCTGTAGAACTTGCGCCTAGAATTATTTTTCGTTTTTTGCTTGTCTTTGCTAGTTTCCAGGTTTCGTCCTGGTAACTCCTTTCGTTGTCATATCTGCACTCCTCTTGTCTCCATTGCTCTTCCGTTTCTTCTGTTTCCATGTCGTTTTGGTTGTTGCTATTTTGCTGTTGTTGTTTCACACCTGGTAAATCTAACGACCCATTGATATAGTATTTTTCACCTTTAGTTGCAATCTTAATTGTTGGTATCTGCTGCTGCATTGTTTGGCACTTTCACTGTTCTTAACACTAAACCGTTTCACTTGACTGGAGCACACGTTTGCTTACGCACATCTGTTCTCCTCGGTTGCCCGAGCAGGACTGAAGCACTGTATATGTCGAAGATGAAAAGACGTCGGGCCTCCCCGTTAGAATTCTTAGGAAAAGCCGAAACAATGAGCTTGAGTTCGAGGCGCCAGACAAAACTCCGAGCGTAGCCGCGGTCACGGGATGGATATTTTGTCTAGCGGAAGTATAGAATTACTTAGCCCTCCTTAAGAAAAGATAGTAATACCAATGCTCTACAGTGCGCATTCCAACGGCCTCTGCCACGTGGCTTGCTACACGCAGACCCTATTCTTCGGGCAAGACGATTGCCAGATGTCGATGCATCTTCACAGGACATTTAGTTAACTAAGGTCCTCCAAACGAACAAACAGTCTTTATCCTAACAGTCCCCAAATCTATCACCCGCTACGGGAAGATATGGGAAATCTGTTTTTCCTCACGAACGACGCTTCCCGTTACCAACTTTCTCTCAAGGGCGGCTAGCATCCTTTTCTAACCATCAACATAGAGATTAACCAATTAACAGCAACGTCCATTTCTTAAAAAATGTTGAAGATTATGGCAAAAAGAAAAGTACTGGTCGGCCGTCATCGTTATCTGATCGTAATAAGCGAGCAATATTGCGTGTAACTTCCGACTCGCAGTTAACGCAAACAATTAACGAAGCAAATAATGGAAAAATCTAGTGTTGATATGAGTGTTTCAAGTGTTCGTCGAGTTCTGCCATCCTGCAAAAATATCAAGAGGCTGAAATTGAAAAAGGAACCTTCGTTAACAACGAAACACAAAGTAGGACGTTTACGCTTTGCAAAAAAAAAAAAGAATGCATTGGAAAAAGAAATGGAGAAGGGTACTATTTTCAGACGAAAAATATTCAACTTGGATGGTCTTGATGGGTTCCAATATTATTTTCATGACACAAGAAAAGAGACTATGTCGGCAATTCGACGACAAATGGGAGGAGGCAGCGTAATGGTTTGGGCCGGCATCGGTTATTTCGGCAAGACAAATATCAGGTTCATCGTTGGGAGAATGAATAGTGTTCGATACATAAATTAAATCAAAAAACAAATAAATAATCACGCAGAACGCATTTCTGGGTCTGATTACATCTTTCAATAAGATAACGTACCTGTACACACATCAAGATTGCTCCAATCATGCTTTAATGAAAATAATATATCTATTTTGTCATGGCCTGCACACTCCCCGGACTTTAACATTATTGAAAATTACTAGACAGAGCTTGTTCGTGGCGTATACGCGAATGTAAAACAGTATCAACACGTACAACAATTAAAAAATGTAATTGTACATGAATGGAATACGTTAAGTCAAAATTACATCCAGAAACTATATAAATCGAAAGCAATTCGTACAATAGAAGTAGTAGAAAATAAAGGGGGATGTACCCATTATTAAATAAGTATATACGTTTGATAAGTAATTATTGTTAGTTACAATTTATGTTGATTATTATTTTCTTATAGTACATGTGCTATCACTTCGTTCTTAAAATAAAACAATTTTTTTTGTACTATTTTGTACTAAACCTCATAATATTTTTAATTATACGTTACAGACGAAAAACTTTACACGCGTCATTGAGAAATTAAAGATTGCTCACATGGGCTATCTCTTTGACGAGGAGTATAATTGGGCAATAAGAGCTAGTTTCATGTATTGGTTTTCCAGGTTTAGGGATAAAAGTAATCAATGATATTTTCCAAAACTTAGGATAGTATTCAAGACGAAGAATTGCATTAAAAATAGGAGTGATGAGTGCAATCCCTTCATACAATATTTGGTGTACGCTTTACTTTTTACATTACAGTAATTGATTGTATTAAAAGTGCTCAGAAGCGTACTGTTATATGATATTGGCTCCTCCCCCCCTGTTGTCTTCAAATTTGCTGAAAAAAACTGAACAAATCGGTGGCTTATTTTTTGCTTTTCTGTGGTTGAAGTTTTGAGCGAAGAGGTGGGAAATGTGAGGGGGATGTCATTTAGATATATTTACAATATTTACACTTATTTTACAAGAAGAAAGATTAAACGCTACTGACGTTTTGCGGTTTTCTCTTTTTAATGATTGCGGTGTCCACCAATACATTTTTGCGTTTTCTTCTCTGTTTGCCTTTTGTGTCTTTTTGCGGAAGAACCATATTGTAACGAGAACGAGCGTATCGAGCGCGGTATGAGTGTTAGCTATAGTAGTTTATTTATTTATTTATTTATTTATTTTACAATTTGTCCAGAAGGACATTTGGTAAAATGTTATAACTTGAAAAATATAGCATGTGGATGGTTACCCCCAACGGGGTTCCATCTTCCAGGTTGTTTATTGTTTTTCTATTGCGAGGTCTGCGGGATGCTTCTTCTTCAGTCTTCTTTCTATTACGGTTTCTTTTGTTTCTGCAACTAGCTGGTTTGGGTGTGTTGCAAGTCTTTCTTTATACTTTTTTGCGTATCTATCGATTTCCTCTTTAACTGTTGGAATTTTTAGATCTTTTCGGATGTCCTCGTTTCTGACGTACCATGGAGCGTTAACTATTGTTCTCAAAATTTTTGCTTGTTCCGACTCTACTTTATTTATGTGACTCATTGCTGCCGTCCCCCATAGTGGGACTCCGTATGTCCAGATTGGCTTGATTATTGTTTTGTATATATTTAGTTTATTCGTTGTGCTTAATTTAGATTTTTTATTGGTTAACCAGTACATCTTTTTCCTTATTTCACGTATTCTGTTTATTATAGATTTTATGTGATGCTTCCATGTAAGGTGTGTGTCTAAATGTATTCCTAGATATTTGACTTGCTTTGTATGTGCTATGTGGGCGCCGTTCAGTTGGATATCTGGTGTTGTTCCTTTTCTAAGTGCAAATGTTATGTGGTTGCACTTACTGGTGTTCGCTTTTATTTGTTTTCTTTGCAGCCACTTTTCTATTTTTGTAATGTGTTCTTGTAGTAGTGCTGCTGCTGTTTCTGGATTTGTGTGTCTCACTAGTATGGCCGTATCGTCCGCGAACGTAAGTATTTTGCTGTTAACAGTTGTTGGTATGTCTGCCGTGTATAACGTGTACAGTATTGGTCCTAGTACGCTTCCCTGCGGTACTCCTGCCTTGATATTCCTGATTTCTGAATATGTATCCTTTATTTTTACTATAAAGGTTCTATTATTTAGGTAAGATCCGAGTAATTTATAGATTTGTTTTGGAAATTGGTTTTTGATTGTTTGAAGGAGTTTTTCGTGGTTAACTTTGTCGAATGCTTTTTCGATGTCCATAAAGAGTGCCGTGCAATATTGTTTTGTTTCCAGTGCCTGTAAGATTTCATTCACGAGTCTATGCATTTGTTCTATTGTGGAGTGTTTATTTCTGAATCCAAATTGATGGTCCGGTATTAGTTTTTCTTTTTCTATAATTGGTTTTAGGCGGTTATATATTACTTTTTCCAGCAGGTTGGAGAACGCAGGTAGTAATGATATTGGCCTGTAAGATGCAGTTAGGTGTGGGTTTCTGTTTGGTTTGGGTAACATTACGATCTGTGCTATTTTTCATAGTGTAGGAAAGTACTGTATTCTTAGAATTGCGTTGAATATTATTGTTGTTAGTCTTATTGCCTTTGGGGGAAGGTTTTTTAAGATTTTTCCATTGATCAAGTCAAATCCTGGTGCTTTGCTTGTATTTGTTGCCTTAATTAAGTTTGTAACTTCTTGCGCTGTTGTGCTGAGTATGGTGCAGCGTTTATCAGTTGTGTTGCTGGCATTTTCAACTTCTTCATTTGTTTGCCATCCGGGGATGCTGTTATTAATTTCGTACGGCGAGAATATATTTTGTAGGTGCTTTGAGAATTCTTCTGCCTGCTCTTCGTTGCTTCTGGCCCATGTGTTGTCTATTTTTCTGATTGCTGGGATTGATTTTACTGTTTTCTTCGCTTTGTTAGTGACTTTCCATAGGGAGTAGTTGGTGTTCTCGTGCGTGGATAGTGATTCGATGAATTTTGTAAATTCGTTATTATAATGTTCCCATATTTTATTTTTTAATTCCTTTGCAAGTTTATTTAGGTTTTTCTTGTTTTCTCGTGTTCTCTGTTTTTGCCATTTTGCTTTCGCTTTTCTTTTTTCCCTGATTTTGTCTAGGATGTCCTGCGGAATAATTTTAGTTTGCCTGCTATTTGATTCATGGGTAGTGGTTGCCCGCGCTGCTTCCTGTATTATTTCTGTCAAAGTTGATACTGCCTGTTCAATGTGTTCAGGTGTTTTCAACGGGATATTGCAATTGATTTTGTTTTCGATCAATTCTTTGAAAGATTGCCAATTGGTGGTCTTATTGCATAGTGAATCTGTCCTGCTATAAAGTAGTGGTTTGCTTGCGTATTCTATTATAATTGGTGTATGGTCGGAGTTGAGCTCAAGGCTGGTTGTTATTTTTAATTTGCTTGCATTTAGTCCTTTTGTTATTGCAAAATCCAGCAGGTCAGGTATTTTGTTGAGGTCTGTCGGCCAGTACGTTGGTTTTCCTGTAGATAGTACATTGAGGTTGTTGCTTCTGATATATTTTTCTAATGTCCTCCCTCTCGGCGTATTAATTCTCGAACCCCATAATGTGTGCTTTGCGTTAAAGTCTCCCGCAGCTATGTATTTGTCGCCTAAGGATTGAAAGTACTCTTCCCATTTTTTTAGTGTCATTTTGTGTCTCGGAGGTACATATACTGCTGATATCTGGAAGTAATTGTCATTGTTTTGTATTGTGACAGTGGTTGCTTGTAAGTGTTCTTGATTTGTTGGACTGTGTAGGTGATGCTTGATATCATTTTTTATTATTACTGCAGTTCCTCCATGTGCTTTACCTGAGGGATGTTTGGTGTCGTAGATGGTGTAGTACGGAATTTTCATGTAACTTTTTAGAGTGAAATGTGTTTCTGAGACAAGTAGTATATCAATTTTGTTTTGATACAAAAATGTTTTAGTTTCGTGGACTCGCTGTTGCAAGCCATTGGAGTTCCAGGCTGCTATTTTCAACTTGTCCATCTCTATTTTTTACTTAGCAAGTTTATGAGTAGTTGTAACATTATTGTAGTTTGTTGTACTTGTTGTCTTAATACTGTGTTTAGCTCGCTCATCATTTTTCCCAGCATTTCCATGCTTTTGGTGGATTGTTTGAGCATTTCTTTGATTTCTGTAGCGTCTTCGATGTTATTGCTTTGGTTTTGATTGCTTGTAAGCGTTGCTTGGCTAGTGTTTTTGGTTACTTGTGCGTAGCTTCGGTTACTTTGGGGATCTATGTTTCTGATTATGGCGCTCGGTTCATATTGTGCTTTCAATGTCGTTTCGTTTTCCGTTGTACTTTGTTGTAGTTGGTAGTTATTGAGTGATCTGTTGCGAAGTGGTGGAAAAAGTTTACGTTGTAGTTGTTTCCTGATTTCGCATCCTTTATAGCTGGCTGGGTGGTTTCCGTTGCAATTATAGCATCTAACTTCTTCTATTTTTCCTGTGTGTGGGCAGTGTATTGTTAGGTGATTTTTTGCACATTTGACACATGCCGGGCTTCTGTTACAATAATTTTTTGTGTGGCCGTATTGTTGGCACCGCATGCATTGTGGTATATCTTTTTTGTATCGTGGTGGTTCTACTGTTACAATTGTATTTAGTATCATTTTTATTTCGTAAATTTCTTTGTTATTGGATCTGGGTTCGAGTTCTATTAAGAATAATGGTAAGGGTTGTTTCGTGTCATATCTTGTCATATTGTTTATTGTTCTTGTTTGGTGGCCAATTTTTGCTAATTCGTCGCTTAGTTTTTTTGTGTTGGTTTTTGGATGTAATCCTCTTATGACTATTTTGTAGCTCCTTTCCGTTTTGAGCTGGTATGTGTGGTATATAGCATTTTTATCCTTTAGTTCTTTTATCACTTTCCTATAAACCTCGGGGGTGTTTGTTTGGATTTTTACTTGTTCTAGTTTTGTTTGTTTTATAGTGTAATTATCCTTCCCGACTGTATTGTTTAGTAGATCAATAAGCGGGTCTATTATTTGGGCCTCAACAAATATTGGTGGTGGTTTGGATATGTAAGTTGATTTAGTTGTGATTTTGCTTGTCGGGTCATTGTCTATTTCTTCCGTTAATGAGCTGAAGGAGTTTCTTAAAGGTAATTCTTGCAGCCATCGCTGCTTTTCTGTATCTGGGTTTCCTCCAGCACTTGTGCCTGGAATTATTTTTCGTTTTTTGCTTGTCTTTGCTAGTTTCCAGGTTTCGTCCTGGTAACTCCTTTCGTTGTCATATCTGCACTCCTCTTGTCTCCATTGCTCTTCCGTTTCTTCTGTTTCCATGTCGTTTTGGTTGTTGCTATTTTGCTGTTGTTGTTTCACACCTGGTAAATCTAACGACCCATTGATATAGTATTTTTCACCTTTAGTTGCAATCTTAATTGTTGGTATCTGCTGCTGCATTGTTTGGCACTTTCACTGTTCTTAACACTAAACCGTTTCACTTGGCTGGAGCACACGTTTGCTTACGCACATCTGTTCTTCTCGGTTGCCCGAGCAGGACTTGTTCAGCTTCGTTGAATAAATTTCTCAAAATCCGCTTGTCTCTCCTAGTCCTTTACTTTGCAATTCTTTCGTATTTCATACATTCTGTTACGACGGCCGACTCTGTTCCTAGACCAGGCCACACGCCGTGGGCAAGCTGGCAGCCAGATGTCTTCACGTCCTTACCGCGTACCCTCAATAGTCTCAAGTACCCTTCATAAACCTCAGGAATTTCCAGCTAAAGGTCCTTCATAGCGAACAAACATTCTGTCATTGATTTATTTCCTAAACTTATTGTGCATCACGGGTTGACACGAGAAAGTTAGTTCTTCTCACGTATGCAGCCTCCCACCAGCAACTTCATCTCGAGGGCGGCTAGTACCCTTCCTCACCTACGAACCCAACAAACAGCCAATTGACAACGAAGCCTATTTCCCTCTCTTTTAACGAAATCTATTCCTTAACGAATCAGCTCATCTCATGTCCTCGGACCCACCCATCGCTAGTTTTCCTCCGCCACCAAACCATTGCCAAACGGCACTGATTTTCCATCTCCCGAACGGTCAACACCTTTGACCTAGTTTCTACCATTAGATCAGTCACATATTCAACTTGTACATACGCAACAGCGTAACTATTCACTACAACATTGTTGGAATAAACTGTTAATTATATATTGTTATATCAGTGTAACAATCACTTTAATTACCCCTGTTATCCTAAACGAAATAGGGGATCGGTCATTTCGCGGCGTCGATTATCAAATCGTAACGGGAATTTACGACTCCCGTTGACGTGCTTCTTCGCGAGCGCGTCTCTCCGCGAGTGAGCGAAACATATGGTCCTTCGAGCCGGATCTTGTCGTATATGCGACCAACGTCACCACACGCTTTTACATAGATCCGACGTTCGAATTAAAAATCGGAACATCTCTGAACCAGAACAATTCCGCATCGGGAATCATCGATCACACCTCACGAATACCACCTTCATTAACAAAGCATCGTCATCGCGAAGCATGCACACAAAATATCTACCTGTAACGACGGTAAACGCAAAAGAAATTACCCCCTTGTTTCGGAAACCAAAAACTTTAAACGACCAATTCCCGTCCAGGACAATAACGATCATATTCCGCCGACGGAAACTATCGCGTCGAATCTAGCGCCGATACCGTCGCATGACACGCGGATCTCGTCCCACGACACGCGCGACTTATTGCATAATTCCCTTAGCTCAGTGCCTAAACGCTACCTGTCGACAATCACCTTCGCATCCTCAGCGTCGCAACAATCTGATTCAACGCCACCAAAAGCCTTGAATCACACAACCCTTCACGATCCTCTGGACCAGAAGGAACTGAATTCCGTCCAGGAAAACAACAGTCACATTCCGCCGACGGAAAATATCGCATCGAATCTAACGCCGATACCGTCGCATGATACGCAGAGCTCATCGCACGACAATCGCAATGTGTCACCTACACGCGACCTGATGACAACCATATTCACATCGTCAGCGTCTCAAGAATTCGATTTAACGCTATCAACCGCCTCGAATCAGAAAACCTTTAACACACGCAACTCCTCGTCCACGCGTGACTTGAAGACAATTCCTCACGATTGTCTGGACCGGAAGGAACTGAATCCCGTCCAGGACAACAACGATTATACTCCGCCGACGGAAAAGATCGCATCGAATCTATTGTCGATACCGTCGCATGACACACGCGGCTCATTACACGATACGCGCGGCTCATTATACGACACGCGCGACTCATCGCATAATTCCCGCAGTTCAGCACCTAAACGCGACATGTCGATAACCTCGTTTGCATCGTTAGCATCGCAACAATCTGATTCAACGCCACCAAACGCCTTGAATCAGCTAACCGCTCAAGATCATCTGGACTGGAAGAAAGAGAAGACCTCACCAAGCGACAGGTCGTCGCAGTCGTTGATCTCTACGAATCCGTTACAGGAGGTGCCATACCCTACCACAGTAATTCATAACGCAGAGAGCAATGTGTCAAATTCAGTTAATAACGCCGATGTCAGTCTAAGATCGAGGCCAACGACAAACTCTCCAGAATCCACGATGATCAAATTATCCATAAACAGGTTTTCCGCTATCAATACTCCAACGGTTAAAAACCTATCCTGCATCCCGTCACCTGTAACATTTAACATAGATATCGCATCGGGAACTCATTCTCCGGGACATAACGTGAAGACTTCCCCCTCGCCAAGGCCGAAAGGGGCCACACCTGCGAGTGACCCGAATCGGAATAATCTCCGCGTTATTGCCACCGTGACTAATCATTTAACTAATACCGATAGTTTTCAGAACACACCGTCGGGTCTCAACACTTGTCCACTAAGTCTACAGATCGCTACATCGGACAAGTCTCTGACCACTGCCTTATCTCCGGAGCCCCCCATGGCTCCGACAATGCCCAGACATTCTCCAATGTCCAAACTATCACAATACGAAGAACCTCGGAAACCTTCAGAACGATCAAATTGGTTCATCCGGCCCACCACCGATAAACTAACCAGGAAGGCCGAATCATCACATTTCCTGCATACTCTCAGCATCGGGACGCATCTCAGAAGAAAACGAAGAACAATGCCGATCAACTTAGAATACGACTACCCTTCGAAACCAAGGTTTAAGCATAACAGTCCGGGTTATGCGAAACCAGCGGACGTTATTCCACACAGCGAAACAGGATGGCTATATACACCTCCAGCGGTCAATCCGAATCCACCACATCCAAGCAAGGGGAAGAAATCTAACCAAACGGAAGGTAAGATTTCTCTGACACTGTCCTTTAGGAATAGCCGGGTCATGCCGGCACAGTCATCAAGCATCAAGAAGACACACCACAAATGGGGCAGCGGGGGGAGTCCTGGCCACCAATCGCCCGTATACATCCTTCATATCTTCATAACGTATCTACATGCGAAGTTCACCTTCCGATGTGAAATCGGCGAACTGTACAACGACACCTCCTGGGCCAAGGTGTTCCACGATACTTCATGGGGCAAGCTGTTTCACGATACTTCCTGGATCGTGAACTACAACGGCAAATATCCTGGCAATCCCCAGGATCACAGCGATCCAGTCTACCAGGCAGACAACGTACCCTCAACGCAGCGGCCTTGCAGCACCATCATCGGACCCACCTCAATATCACACCACATTCAATATGTTAATTATCGTTACTCCTTTGCCACAGAGTATCAGTTGTATTATCAATTAGTTTGCAATCAGTAATATTAGAATTAAGTTTTATTTGATCTGAATATTTTAATAATTTTTGTTTCTTATTTTCTTTTAATAGAATAGGCCATTGATGGAAGCCGAATCGAAAGTTCAGCAGTCTATTGAGAAATTTTCCATCCCAGATTTGAACTTAAACAAACGTCCGAAACCACCAAAGATATTAAAAATCATACCGATTGAATACCGTCTACCATCATGGAAGAGTCTTACCACTAGAAGAAACAGTACATCAAATTCATCGTCTTTCGATTCAATAGGTATTATGAAAATGCAGAGATAACAAATGACAAAATTTTTTAATTATAAGTCATGGTCCTTTTTTTAAAGACATATGTCTGTGATATTGAACTTTGAATTTCAGATATATCTCCATATGTGAAGGAAAATGTAAAGGAGAACACTAAGGAAGTCGCTTCGCCTATAACATCCCACAAGAGCAAAATATTTTGTCAGCAAATGTTACCAAAAACTAAAAACACGAGATCCTCGACGAAGTCTTCACCCAAGGAAGAAGTATTGGACGTGAACACTTCGATGATGAAGTTCCGTAGAAAAATTTTCAATACTTTTCCTAAAATGTCGCCTTCTAGAAAAACCCAGAATATAAATCTCGTTTTACCACCCGGTCCGAAGATTGAATTATCAAAAGACATCGAAGACATGTGTAATGACGACTATAACGATGAGACGTCTGTTTTAAAGGAACGACCATTTAACGTTGACAGCACTACTCAAACTGAAGGTTTAATAAACGTCGATGTGATAATAAACAAAAGAGAGAATGGACAAAAGAACCTCAGCTTTCGACGTTCCCAAGTTGTGACGACTCCTTCATCAAGTACGTTAGATGTAGAGCCCAATTTTTTCACATATCGTGTCAAATCTACTCCAAAATTCTCTCAAGTGTCCGACGTTGAGACGACTCCTTCACGTACGTCAGATGTAGAGCCAAAATGTTTCACATATTCTTCCAAACGTACTCCAAAATTCTCACAAGCGTCCGACGTTGAGACGACTCCTTCACGTACGTCAGATGTAAAGCCAAAATGTTTCACATATCCTTCCAAACGTACTCCAAAATTCTCACAAGCGTCCGGAGTTGAGACGACTCCTTTAAGTACGCCAGATGTACAGCCCAAATTCTTCAAACATCCTGACAATTCTACTCCAAAATTCTCTCAATCTTCCGGAGTTGTGACGACTCCTTCAAGTACGTTAGATGTAGAGCCCAATTTTTTCACATATCGTGTCAAATCTACTCCAAAATTCTCTCAAGTGTCCGACGTTGAGACGACTCCTTCACGTACGTCAGATGTAGAGCCAAAATGTTTCACATATTCTTCCAAACGTACTCCAAAATTCTCACAAGCGTCCGGAGTTGAGACGACTCCTTCAAGTACGCCACATGTACGGCGAAAATTGCTCACACGTCGTGCCAGATATGCTCAAAAATTCCCTCAAGCCCATCTATTTTCATCTGCTATCATCGAAGAGGCACCGAAAGAGAAGATTGTTTCACCGAGCTTACTACAGAAATCTTTGATTTTCGAGAACAAGTCAAAGAATGTGTCGAACAAGTCTGAGAATATTCGAAGACCTAAGAAGATATCTCCGAATATTCTGGAAAGGACGTTTATCTTCGAAAGGAGTTCAACGCACAGCAGTTTCCAAGACACGAGTAACCCCGTAGATTTAGAGCTTCCGTTACGGAGTAAGCAGTTCCATCGCAAGAAGAGTATAGTTCGAGAGATCGTTCGAGACTTCGATGAAGAAGTGAAAAAATCGTTGCACCCGCGACATAGTGAAGATGATAAAGAGCGCTTTGTGAAGCAAATAGTGAATGCTTTGAAGAAGCGAGACATTTCTGGAATAAGAAATCTATCATCAAGGAGTTCTATAAACGACGAAGACAGCCCCAGTGAATCAGAGACAAAATCCCATGTCACATCATGCTCCCCCAAGGATACGGACTACAGTGATTATAATCGAAGATCGCCGGATCTGAACAGCGACTATGTTCAGACATTCAATTTTAAACACCCCAAAGAAGACACGTTGAAAGACGAAGAGAAAAAGGAAGGATCTGAAGATGATACTGTTCATTGGATATCCATACCCAGATGTACACTGCCAAGAAGTAGTTCTCCATTGAGTATGGCCTCCATTTCGTCTACGCGTGATCAATCTCCGGATATTAGTCCGATTAAAAGTCCCAATGCAGTCGAATATTCGCTGCAAACAAGCTGGGGAGCTATTTACAAGACGAGCAACCCACTCTGCAAGAAATTGTTCCGCGAGACAGTAGTGATAGATTCGGGATACGCTGATTAGAGTGGATTTTAATTTTCGACCATTGAGTTTCTCCCACGGCAAAAACTTATTTACATTCGATGGTCATCAGAGAAAAATGTAGGACTCTTTCGGAATGATTAAGTCGGTAAAAGTCAAAAGAGAGGAATTTGCGAATTATTTCATGATTCAATTTGACGTGAAATGTAATCTGATTGCGGGAGAATTTATTTCTAAAATCGCGGATATCTGGATATTTGTTTCGATACTTTCCAGATGATGTTGCCAGTGACTGGATATAACGAGTATCTTGTCTTTTGAGTATTCTGTAAATATAAAATAATATTGTAGTATGATAAAATTAGATATAGTATATGTATATAATTTTAATGTATATGTATATGTAATGATAGGTATACTGAGTATTAGAAAGACTGGAAAGATGGAAGTCACATTGAGAATATTCATATTTTTGCGAGCATTTTGTTACATTACGCATGCGACAAATTGGCGATAAATAATTTTCAAATTCATTGCAATTCAACTTTGATCTATTTTTCTTTTCCTTTTTATTGCTAGCAAGTGATCGATCGAAATAATGTGATTTTATATTTGCTAATGATATGAACGAAACCTGAATATTGTAGGCATTCCGTGAAATTCAAATTTGCCTTCCTCTTTCAAGTCGAACTCGAATCCCTTAGAATAACGAATTATTTTAATCATGAATTTTCAATCGTTTCACGCATATTATATGCGTACGAAACTGTATTTCCTATATCTAATATTGTCTAATATCTGAAAATAAAGAATTTGTTTTTGATTGTTTTTTACTTGATAAACTTAACTTATTTTTCCTAGAAAAGTTATATTGGAAATGATGTATCGATATTCTTATCGAAATAATGCATCGATAGTATAGTAAACTAGTTTTACATTACATTAAATATACTTTTCAGGCTGACTAGGACAACGTGGAGACACAGTTGTGATGTTGAAAGCTGTAAACTATGCCAAACATAAGTGTATAAAGTGGATTTTAAAATATTGTTTCAACGTACGTGTTTGATGAAACATAGTATTGTTCATAGTATATACAACTTATTCATGTTTTCAAGGAAAAATTGTTTCTCTGGCGATTCGAACAAATGCCAGGATACTCGGCGATAGTCACTGATCGCTATATAGAAATAAATTGTCTCGTCTGGGAACTTATTTGGAAATTTTCTAATGGAAAACTAGCTGCAAAAGAAAGAGAAGCTATAGAAAACTACCTACAAAAATTTTTGTAACACTACGGAATAGTTACGCATATAGACAACTTATAACGTTCCTATATTGATCTTTTTTTTAACTTTTTCGCGTTAAAGAGATACTGGCAAAACTCTTTTCTAAAATTCAATCGAACTTTTTTTCTTTGAAATGCTACAAAATAATTATTAGCTAACGTATTTCAGAATCAATGGATTCATTAGAATCCTGAATGCGACGAAATGTATCAATGGAAAATTAAAACGCTGATGGAATGTTTAATTATAAGATTGAGTTTTAACACTGACTTATTTGCCATCCAGTAGATAGTGTCTACTACTGTAAAGTATAGTAATGCTTCTTTAACGAAAAATTGTAGAAAGAATTCTTACAAAATTCTAATATTTCAGAATTCCAATATGATGGTAAAATTATTTTGTAAAATATTTCTTATGCGAACTATGTCGGCATCTTTGAAGCAATATTTGTTATAGTAGCATAATCAGTCTTTGAAAAAAAAATACAGAACAATATCATGATAGATGATTTTTGTAAAAGTAGATTTGAAAAAATAAAGCAAAGAATACAAATTTAAACCTAACCAAAAATTAAATAATCTTCAATATATATATTGGAATAACATAAAATAAATTCCCTTTTCTATAAATCGCTTTTACAGATCTATACTATTATAATTAATTACGCGAACGAATAATAACACGGCAGAAAGTCGATTTGAAATTTCAAGCGTTCTACGACTATTTTTTATCTATCTCGCGTATGATGACATACAGAATTCCTATGAATAATTGATTGCAAAATTCTGAAGCGTGATCAATGGACAGCTCTATATTCAATACTTAATCAAGATATTCTTCAAAATCTTGTACACAAATAATGTAAGAGAGGAATCATCCTTAAACTTTTATAGATGCGTATCACTTCTGAAATGATGTAAATTTTATTCTGTATGTATTCTGTCCCACGGCTAATAGTTAACAAACGAAACACATGCGTGTATGACCTGTACGTGAATTAAACATAATAATTAGAAAAATAATAGAAATACAATTGATCTTGGCGAAAAATCGTTGATTATTACCCATCCTTTATACTCGAGAAGATGTTACGGACATTTGTGATAACACGCATCGACTGTGATTGAATCAAACTTTAATTAAACAATTATGCAACAGGTTTGCATGCAGTATTGCCCTCGATAATTCTTTACACTCGTAATTATCAATTATCTTCTAAACATTATGAACTTTCTCAACCAGTTTCACTTATTATCACTCTTTTGTAGGTTATAGTAAACAAGGTGTTGTGTAGGCATGTGAGTCATATGCACATGCAAATGTACGTAAGCATTTTTCAACGGTGAACATTATAATTTTAATTAGATGTTTCAACGGTTATTAAATTGGAATAGTTCACTGTTGCACTCAAATCGTTCCCGTTACAAATAATTAGAATAACATGTACAAAGTTTGGAAAAATGCAAAAAAGATATTTTATCAATATGTTTATGTATACAAATACTTACTTAACGTTGATGAAGTATAGAGCAACGAATATTGACTTTAGCGCTGGACAGTAAATTTACATCGGCAATGACTACAGGATAATTTATAGAAAGGGCCTAGGTAAACATCTTGAACAATTTATTGCATTCTTTCAGTATTTTAATGTTGGCAACGGATTAAGCGACCGTGCTTATGCTTTTATCCGAAGTCCTTCTCATTTGCCCTGCAATATCTGCATTTTATGAGTAATTAGTTAAAAACCTACCATAAATAGTGGAACTCATTTAGTTCCGTTCTAAACATATAAAAAAATTGTTAATTATTTTTAGTAAACCTTATTTCATTTATTTAGCTTTTATATATATATAGTAACTTTATTTAATATAGCGAATATCCTTAATTAAAATTATAAACAATATCGACGATGAAAACGTTGCGTGGAAATTTAATTATTCCATCTTTAAAATTTTGTCAAACAATTTATATTACTTCAACTAATAAGATTAAAGTACGAACACTGTCTATACCTTAAAAGACTTTATAAATTTTTCTTAGATTTACGTAGTTTCAGTTTTAAGACTTTAAAAGACTTCCCGCGCTATATCAGAAAATAAAAACATTGTCATCCGTACGATTTTTCATATATATACGTTGCATATAGCCTAGGTCTTCATACAGCATTCAAAGGTACTTAATATATGAGTAACGAGTACTTTTAAGAAATTTTCAGGAGTTTGTTATACAATCCTGTCGATTATAATTTTCATTTTCCTTATCACCGTATACGTCTGATGATACATTCGTAAAATACTCATCGCCACAATCAACAAATTCCAGTTTCATGTTGTAATTTCTACACTAACTAAAACTCAGCATGTCGAAGATGTTTATCACAGGTGACGATGATCCATACAACTGAAAAATTTGTAAACAAGAAGAGTGAATCAACGGTTCATAAACAGAAGATTCACGATTCACGCCCTCAGCCGTTCACAATTGGTAAACAAAAGCCGAAGATTCGAGTTTACGATCTAAAAAGTTTTAAGAGAAATTTCAAAGCGGATTAGTACAACTTAAAATTTTTCAATCTGCACATAATGCAAAAAGATGTGGAAATAATAAAAGTTGTGTCATATATTCTCTGCAAGAGAAGTACCTCGTGTCCAAGGGAAAACAATAAAATTTTTCCATTCTCGTTATGGCTACCATAAATCCTATTAAAACCAGGTAAAATTACGGTATAACATTTGACGACAAACTACTTAAGCAAGTAAGCTACAATAAAACCACTCGAGGAAGTTCCGTTATTCATTATTTGCAGGTACGGGGTCTCTAAACACCCTTCGAAGATTCCTAGAAACTGCAAATTGTTCTTTGAAATAAAAATCCACGTCTAGTACCTGTCTTGTGCCAGAAGTGGGGGAATTTGGATTCAGTCGACTATATTAAGGAGCTCACAGAGGGTTGACATATCATTTGAGGGAAAGTGCCTTAGAAGATTGGTTTTCCAGTCTCGTCCTTTCGATTTTTGGGTGATTTTTACTTGTTAGCGTTAGTGTTTGTGTTGGTGATAATTGTTAATTAAAAATGGCATTCGAGTGGATTAGACATAATATACTGTCTTTCGACAGAAGACGCGTAAGTTGATTTTATGAATTTGAATCTGATTCCAAATTTCTTCCTTTTTAAATGTTTTCTTATTCGAAATGTACTATTTGTGATAATTTGTAACTGACATTCTGTGATTTACTTTGACTTTGAATAGACTATCGAATATACGTGATACAAGCGAAGAAAACATGTTAACTAATTTGTTTATTATGATTTTAACGGACTTTTGAAAATGTATAACTTTCATTAATTAATAATTAGATTTTGTTCAGCTTCGTTGAATAAATTTCTCAAAATCCGCTTGTCTCTCCTAATCCTTTACTTTGCAATTGTTTCGTATTTCATACATTCAATACGTTAATTGTCGTTACTCCTTTGCCACGGAGTATCATTTTTATTATCAATTAGTTTGCAATCAGTAATATTAGAATTAAGTTTTATTTGATCTGAATATTTTAATAATTTTTGTTTCTTATTTTCCTTTAATAGAATAGGCCATTGATGGAAGCCGAATCGAAAGTTCAGCAGTCTATTGAGAAATTTTCCATCCCAGATTTGAACTTAAACAAACGTCCGAAACCACCAAAGATATTAAAAATCATACCGATTGAATACCGTCTACCATCATGGAAGAGTCTTACCACTAGAAGAAACAGTACATCAAATTCATCGTCTTTCGATTCAATAGGTATTATGAAAATGCAGAGATAACAAATGACAAAATTTTTTAATTATAAGTCATGGTCCTTTTTTTAAAGACATATGTCTGTGATATTGAACTTTGAATTTCAGATATATCTCCATATGTGAAGGAAAATGTAAAGGAGAACACTAAGGAAGTCGCTTCGCCTATAACATCCCACAAGAGCAAAATATTTTGTCAGCAAATGTTACCAAAAACTAAAAACACGAGATCCTCGACGAAGTCTTCACCCAAGGAAGAAGTATTGGACGTGAACACTTCGATGATGAAGTTCCGTAGAAAAATTTTCAATACTTTTCCTAAAATGTCGCCTTCTAGAAAAACCCAGAATATAAATCTCGTTTTACCACCCGGTCCGAAGATTGAATTATCAAAAGACATCGAAGACATGTGTAATGACGACTATAACGATGAGACGTCTGTTTTAAAGGAACGACCATTTAACGTTGACAGCACTACTCAAACTGAAGGTTTAATAAACGTCGATGTGATAATAAACAAAAGAGAGAATGGACAAAAGAACCTCAGCTTTCGACGTTCCCAAGTTGTGACGACTCCTTCATCAAGTACGTTAGATGTAGAGCCCAATTTTTTCACATATCGTGTCAAATCTACTCCAAAATTCTCTCAAGTGTCCGACGTTGAGACGACTCCTTCACGTACGTCAGATGTAGAGCCAAAATGTTTCACATATTCTTCCAAACGTACTCCAAAATTCTCACAAGCGTCCGACGTTGAGACGACTCCTTCACGTACGTCAGATGTAAAGCCAAAATGTTTCACATATCCTTCCAAACGTACTCCAAAATTCTCACAAGCGTCCGGAGTTGAGACGACTCCTTTAAGTACGCCAGATGTACAGCCCAAATTCTTCAAACATCCTGACAATTCTACTCCAAAATTCTCTCAATCTTCCGGAGTTGTGACGACTCCTTCAAGTACGTTAGATGTAGAGCCCAATTTTTTCACATATCGTGTCAAATCTACTCCAAAATTCTCTCAAGTGTCCGACGTTGAGACGACTCCTTCACGTACGTCAGATGTAGAGCCAAAATGTTTCACATATTCTTCCAAACGTACTCCAAAATTCTCACAAGCGTCCGGAGTTGAGACGACTCCTTCAAGTACGCCACATGTACGGCGAAAATTGCTCACACGTCGTGCCAGATATGCTCAAAAATTCCCTCAAGCCCATCTATTTTCATCTGCTATCATCGAAGAGGCACCGAAAGAGAAGATTGTTTCACCGAGCTTACTACAGAAATCTTTGATTTTCGAGAACAAGTCAAAGAATGTGTCGAACAAGTCTGAGAATATTCGAAGACCTAAGAAGATATCTCCGAATATTCTGGAAAGGACGTTTATCTTCGAAAGGAGTTCAACGCACAGCAGTTTCCAAGACACGAGTAACCCCGTAGATTTAGAGCTTCCGTTACGGAGTAAGCAGTTCCATCGCAAGAAGAGTATAGTTCGAGAGATCGTTCGAGACTTCGATGAAGAAGTGAAAAAATCGTTGCACCCGCGACATAGTGAAGATGATAAAGAGCGCTTTGTGAAGCAAATAGTGAATGCTTTGAAGAAGCGAGACATTTCTGGAATAAGAAATCTATCATCAAGGAGTTCTATAAACGACGAAGACAGCCCCAGTGAATCAGAGACAAAATCCCATGTCACATCATGCTCCCCCAAGGATACGGACTACAGTGATTATAATCGAAGATCGCCGGATCTGAACAGCGACTATGTTCAGACATTCAATTTTAAACACCCCAAAGAAGACACGTTGAAAGACGAAGAGAAAAAGGAAGGATCTGAAGATGATACTGTTCATTGGATATCCATACCCAGATGTACACTGCCAAGAAGTAGTTCTCCATTGAGTATGGCCTCCATTTCGTCTACGCGTGATCAATCTCCGGATATTAGTCCGATTAAAAGTCCCAATGCAGTCGAATATTCGCTGCAAACAAGCTGGGGAGCTATTTACAAGACGAGCAACCCACTCTGCAAGAAATTGTTCCGCGAGACAGTAGTGATAGATTCGGGATACGCTGATTAGAGTGGATTTTAATTTTCGACCATTGAGTTTCTCCCACGGCAAAAACTTATTTACATTCGATGGTCATCAGAGAAAAATGTAGGACTCTTTCGGAATGATTAAGTCGGTAAAAGTCAAAAGAGAGGAATTTGCGAATTATTTCATGATTCAATTTGACGTGAAATGTAATCTGATTGCGGGAGAATTTATTTCTAAAATCGCGGATATCTGGATATTTGTTTCGATACTTTCCAGATGATGTTGCCAGTGACTGGATATAACGAGTATCTTGTCTTTTGAGTATTCTGTAAATATAAAATAATATTGTAGTATGATAAAATTAGATATAGTATATGTATATAATTTTAATGTATATGTATATGTAATGATAGGTATACTGAGTATTAGAAAGACTGGAAAGATGGAAGTCACATTGAGAATATTCATATTTTTGCGAGCATTTTGTTACATTACGCATGCGACAAATTGGCGATAAATAATTTTCAAATTCATTGCAATTCAACTTTGATCTATTTTTCTTTTCCTTTTTATTGCTAGCAAGTGATCGATCGAAATAATGTGATTTTATATTTGCTAATGATATGAACGAAACCTGAATATTGTAGGCATTCCGTGAAATTCAAATTTGCCTTCCTCTTTCAAGTCGAACTCGAATCCCTTAGAATAACGAATTATTTTAATCATGAATTTTCAATCGTTTCACGCATATTATATGCGTACGAAACTGTATTTCCTATATCTAATATTGTCTAATATCTGAAAATAAAGAATTTGTTTTTGATTGTTTTTTACTTGATAAACTTAACTTATTTTTCCTAGAAAAGTTATATTGGAAATGATGTATCGATATTCTTATCGAAATAATGCATCGATAGTATAGTAAACTAGTTTTACATTACATTAAATATACTTTTCAGGCTGACTAGGACAACGTGGAGACACAGTTGTGATGTTGAAAGCTGTAAACTATGCCAAACATAAGTGTATAAAGTGGATTTTAAAATATTGTTTCAACGTACGTGTTTGATGAAACATAGTATTGTTCATAGTATATACAACTTATTCATGTTTTCAAGGAAAAATTGTTTCTCTGGCGATTCGAACAAATGCCAGGATACTCGGCGATAGTCACTGATCGCTATATAGAAATAAATTGTCTCGTCTGGGAACTTATTTGGAAATTTTCTAATGGAAAACTAGCTGCAAAAGAAAGAGAAGCTATAGAAAACTACCTACAAAAATTTTTGTAACACTACGGAATAGTTACGCATATAGACAACTTATAACGTTCCTATATTGATCTTTTTTTTAACTTTTTCGCGTTAAAGAGATACTGGCAAAACTCTTTTCTAAAATTCAATCGAACTTTTTTTCTTTGAAATGCTACAAAATAATTATTAGCTAACGTATTTCAGAATCAATGGATTCATTAGAATCCTGAATGCGACGAAATGTATCAATGGAAAATTAAAACGCTGATGGAATGTTTAATTATAAGATTGAGTTTTAACACTGACTTATTTGCCATCCAGTAGATAGTGTCTACTACTGTAAAGTATAGTAATGCTTCTTTAACGAAAAATTGTAGAAAGAATTCTTACAAAATTCTAATATTTCAGAATTCCAATATGATGGTAAAATTATTTTGTAAAATATTTCTTATGCGAACTATGTCGGCATCTTTGAAGCAATATTTGTTATAGTAGCATAATCAGTCTTTGAAAAAAAAATACAGAACAATATCATGATAGATGATTTTTGTAAAAGTAGATTTGAAAAAATAAAGCAAAGAATACAAATTTAAACCTAACCAAAAATTAAATAATCTTCAATATATATATTGGAATAACATAAAATAAATTCCCTTTTCTATAAATCGCTTTTACAGATCTATACTATTATAATTAATTACGCGAACGAATAATAACACGGCAGAAAGTCGATTTGAAATTTCAAGCGTTCTACGACTATTTTTTATCTATCTCGCGTATGATGACATACAGAATTCCTATGAATAATTGATTGCAAAATTCTGAAGCGTGATCAATGGACAGCTCTATATTCAATACTTAATCAAGATATTCTTCAAAATCTTGTACACAAATAATGTAAGAGAGGAATCATCCTTAAACTTTTATAGATGCGTATCACTTCTGAAATGATGTAAATTTTATTCTGTATGTATTCTGTCCCACGGCTAATAGTTAACAAACGAAACACATGCGTGTATGACCTGTACGTGAATTAAACATAATAATTAGAAAAATAATAGAAATACAATTGATCTTGGCGAAAAATCGTTGATTATTACCCATCCTTTATACTCGAGAAGATGTTACGGACATTTGTGATAACACGCATCGACTGTGATTGAATCAAACTTTAATTAAACAATTATGCAACAGGTTTGCATGCAGTATTGCCCTCGATAATTCTTTACACTCGTAATTATCAATTATCTTCTAAACATTATGAACTTTCTCAACCAGTTTCACTTATTATCACTCTTTTGTAGGTTATAGTAAACAAGGTGTTGTGTAGGCATGTGAGTCATATGCACATGCAAATGTACGTAAGCATTTTTCAACGGTGAACATTATAATTTTAATTAGATGTTTCAACGGTTATTAAATTGGAATAGTTCACTGTTGCACTCAAATCGTTCCCGTTACAAATAATTAGAATAACATGTACAAAGTTTGGAAAAATGCAAAAAAGATATTTTATCAATATGTTTATGTATACAAATACTTACTTAACGTTGATGAAGTATAGAGCAACGAATATTGACTTTAGCGCTGGACAGTAAATTTACATCGGCAATGACTACAGGATAATTTATAGAAAGGACCTAGGTAAACATCTTGAACAATTCATTGCATTCTTTCAGTATTTTAGTGTCGGCAGTGGATTAAGCGACCGTGCTTATACTTTTATCCGAAGTCCTTCTCATTTGTCCTGCAATATCTGCATTTTATGAATAATTAGTTAAAAGCCTACCATAAATAGTGGAACTCATTTAGTTCCGTTCTAAACATATAAAAAAATTGTTAATTATTTTTAGTAAACCTTATTTCATTTATTTAGCTTTTATATATATATAGTAACTTTATTTAATATAGCGAATATCCTTAATTAAAATTATAAACAACATCGACGATGAAAACGTTGCGTGGAAATTTAATTATTCCATCTTTAAAATTTTGCCAAACAATTTATATTACTTCAAATAATAAGATTAAAGTACGAACACTGTCTACACCTTAAAAGACTTTATAAATTTTTCTTAAATTTACGTAGTTTCAGTTTTAAGATTTTAAAAGACTTCCCGCGCTATATCAGAAAATAAAAACATTGCCATCCGTACGATTTTTCATATATATACGTTGCATATAGCCTAGGTCTTCATACAACATTCAAAGGTACTTAATATATGAGTAACGAGTACTTTTAAGAAATTTTCAGGAGTTTGTTATACAATCCTATCGATTATAATTTTCATTTTCCTTATCACCGTATACGTCTGATGATACATTCGTAAAATACTCATCACCACAATCAACAAATTCCAGTTTCATGTTGTAATTTCTACACTAACTAAAACTCAGCATGTCGAAGATGTTTATCACAGTTGACGATGATCGATACAACTGGAAAATTTGTAAACAAGAAGAATGAATCGACGCTTCATAAACAGAAGATTTATGATTCACGACTTCAGCCGTTCACAATTGGTAAACAAAAGTCGAAGATTCGAGTTTACGATCTAAAAAGTTTTAAGAGAAATTTCAAAGCGAATTAGTACAACTTAAAATTTTTCAATCTGCACATAATGCAAAAAGATGTGAAAATAATAAAAGTTATGTCATATATTCTCTGCAAGAAAGGTACCTCGTGTCCAAGGGAAAACAATAAAATTTTTCCATTCTCGTTATGGCTACCATAAATCCTATTAAAACCAGGTAAAATTACGGTATAACATTTGACGACAAGCTACTTAAGCAAGTAAGCTACAATAAAACCACTCGAGGAAGTTCCGTTATTCTTTATTTGCTGGTACGGGGTCTCTAAACACCCTTCGAAGATTCCTAGAAACTGCAAATTGTACTTGGAAATAAAAATCCACGTCTAGTACCTGTCTTGTGCCAGAAGTGGGGGAATTTGGATCCAGTCGACTATATTAAGGAGCTCACAGAGGGTTGACATGTCATTTGAGGGAAAGTACCTTAGAAGATTGGTTTTCCGTTCTCGTCCTTTCTATTTTTGGGTGATTTTTACTTGTTAGCGTTAGTGTTTGTGTTGGTGATAATTTTTAATTGAAAATGGCAGTAGAGTGGATTAAAAATAATATGCTGCTTTTCGACAATGAACGCGTAAGTTGATTTTATGAATTTGGATCTGTGGTTCCAAATTTCTTCCTTTTTAAATGGTTTTCTTATTCGATATGTACTATTTGTGATAACTTGTAACTGACATTCTGTGATTTACTTTGACTTTGAATAGACTATCGAATATACGTGATACAATCGAAGAAAACATGTTAACTAATTTGTTTATTATGATTTTAACGGACTTTTGAAAATGTATAACTTTCATTAATTAATAATTAGATTTTGTTCAGCTTCGTTGAATAAATTTCTCAAAATCCGCTTGTCTCTCCTAATCCTTTACTTTGCAATTGTTTCGTATTTCATACATTCAGTACGTTAATTGTCGTTACTCCTTTGCCACGGAGTATCATTTTTATTATCAATTAGTTTGCAATCAGTAATATTAGAATTAAGTTTTATTTGATCTGAATATTTTAATAATTTTTGTTTCTTATTTTCTTTTAATAGAATAGGCCATTGATGGAAGCCGAATCGAAAGTTCAGCAGTCTATTGAGAAATTTTCCATCCCAGATTTGAACTAAACAAACGTCCGAAACCACCAAAGATATTAAAAATCATACCGATTGAATACCGTCTACCATCATGGAAGAGTCTTACCACTAGAAGAAACAGTACATCAAATTCATCGTCTTTCGATTCAATAGGTATTATGAAAATGCAGAGATAACAAATGACAAAATTTTTTAATTATAAGTCATGGTCCTTTTTTTAAAGACATATGTCTGTGATATTGAACTTTGAATTTCAGATATATCTCCATATGTGAAGGAAAATGTAAAGGAGAACACTAAGGAAGTCGCTTCGCCTATAACATCCCACAAGAGCAAAATATTTTGTCAGCAAATGTTACCAAAAACTAAAAACACGAGATCCTCGACGAAGTCTTCACCCAAGGAAGAAGTATTGGACGTGAACACTTCGATGATGAAGTTCCGTAGAAAAATTTTCAATACTTTTCCTAAAATGTCGCCTTCTAGAAAAACCCAGAATATAAATCTCGTTTTACCACCCGGTCCGAAGATTGAATTATCAAAAGACATCGAAGACATGTGTAATGACGACTATAACGGTGACGATAGTAAAGAGACGTCTGTTTTAAAGGAACGACCATTTAACGTTGACAGCACTACTCAAACTGAAGGTTTAATAAACGTCGATGTGATAATAAACAAAAGAGAGAATGGACAAAAGAACCTCAGCTTTCGACGTTCCCAAGTTGTGACTACTCCTTTAAGTACGCCAGATGTGAAGACCAAATTCTTTCAACATCCTGACAATTCTATTCTAAAATTTTCTCAAGCTTCCGGAGTTGCGACGACTCCTTCATCAAGTACGTTAGATGTAGAGCCCAATTTTTTCACATATCGTGTCAAATCTACTCCAAAATTCTCTCAAGTGTCCGACGTTGAGACGACTCCTTCACGTACGTCAGATGTAGAGCCAAAATGTTTCACATATCCTTCCAAACGTACTCCAAAATTCTCACAAGCGTCCGGAGTTGAGACGACTCCTTCAAGTACGCCAGATGTACAGCCCAAATTCTTCAAACATCCTGACAATTCTACTCCAAAATTCTCTCAATCTTCCGGAGTTGTGACGACTCCTTCAAGTACGTCAGATGTAGAGTCCACATTTTCCTCATATCGTGTCAAATCTACTCCAAAATTCTCTCAAGCGTCCGGAGTTGAGACGACTCCTTCAAGTACGCCACATGTACGGCGAAAATTGCTCACACGTCGTGCCAAATATGCTCAAAAATTCCCTCAAGCCCATCTATTTTCATCTGCTATCATCGAAGAGGCACCGAAAGAGAAGATTTTCACTGAGCATACTACAGAAATCTTTGATTTTCGAGAACAAGTCAAAGAATGTGTCGAACAAGTCTGAGAATATTCGAAGACCTAAGAAGATATCTCCGAATATTCTGGAAAGGACGTTTATCTTCGAAAGGAGTTCAACGCACAGCAGTTTCCAAGACTCGAGTAGAAACTGGCGTACTAATTATATTCTGTAAAATATATAAAAGTTCTTTTGTTTATAATGATCCAAATACTTCATAAATTATATTAAAAAAATTATTTACCATAACTTTTATTGGTTTTTTTGCCGAATTTTTCAAAGCAATAGGGTATTGGATGGGGGGTTGCAGTGAGCCGCCCATACCTAAATTAATTACTCCAGAACTTCCACCCCAATGAAGACCAGCCCCACTTTTAACTTCGACTTCAACTGTTACAACAAGCACTTCTGAAGTATTGTTTACTTTAAGTCTGTAATTAAGACAAATATCAATAATTAAATCTAGAATAATTAAAGATAACATTTTTGACACAAACCTAATGTATGCAGTATGATTTTTTTCTGTGTAAGCATTAAAATGTAATCTTATGATAGGCTTTGTCTGATATGGTGGAATTTCCCATAGTTCACGCGAACCTTCTGCTTCTCCTGATGGTAATTCTAGTTGAAATTCTCCACCACTACTATATACCTCTAATACCTTATTCATAAAATATAAAATACAGATAATTATTAAATAAAGTAAAAAGTAAATAATTTTTAAAATATATGATATATATATATCATATAATATATAACAATATTATATAATAATTTGAAAGATATATAAACAAATCCATACTTGTAAAGCTTCTGAGTGTGGATTGTGCATGTATATAAGTGGAGTAAATGTTGCATTTAAAGGTAATTTAACACCCACTACAGGTCTGAGTCGATATGGACTACTGATACTTATTCCTTTCACCTATGTGAAGATAAGATTATATTTTTAATAAAGAAAAATATATGTAGAATTTACAATTATAAATACAATAGTTTGTGGTTACTTGATATTTCACAGTTCCATCTGCTGTATGTATAAAAAGATGTATATCAATATCACCTTCTTCTCGGCCAAGAAAGATAACATCAAATGTTGTATTCCCCAATGGTGGAATTACCTATACAGATTAAATTGTGATAATGAAACTTATTGTATTTTACTTACATTGTTCTATATTATTTTAAGATTGATTTATCAATCTTTCATTCCTTTTAGATATTTTCATTTCTTTTGTCTCTTGAAAAATAGACATAAAACCTTACATCATGAAAAACTTACTTTATTTCGAATGAATGATGAATGGAAATGACGTGTATTTCCAGAAATTGATAAAAGGTGAATTGTTTTGTTGTGATCTCTATTAAACAAGATCACAGTTTCTTGGTGGGGTATACCAAGTTGTCTAGAAACAAAAACATTTTCATTGTATGTATATTCACCTATATTAATGTGACACAGCCAAAATTTATATACCTCTCTTTAAAGTCCAAAACATGTGGTTTGAAATAAACATAAGACAATGAATCTTGTGTTTTATCTTCGTCTGATGTCGTATCCCTTAAAAATCAGTTTGAAAATTTTAATATATCTAATAGTACTTTTCAAATGTATTTATAATAGTGGAAATTGAAAATAGGAAAGGTATGAGAAAAATTAGTTTGAAGTAATCACAGTTAGTAAAGAAGTATTTAGAATTTAAAAAAGCTGTTATTTAAATGTATTACTATAATAAAACAATTAAAATATTTTACTAAATTATTAAAATCATTGTATTGTTACGTTTTTATATGTTATTGTTCGGTTTACTTTTACCGTTAATTTTAAATTCGGGTAAATAATAGCTGCTGCCACCAGAAACAATCTAAGGATTGTTTCAATTAGCATTTTCGTTGTCGTTATAACTTTATCGACAATTAAATATCGATGAGTAGCGTCGACCGATGTTCAACGCGATTGCCAACTAAACTCCACGTTTCTGCTAACCCGCTACGCGCAGGAGTACTGGCACGGGAGAGGATTAAAATTGACGAAAATGAGTGCTCGTTTAATCTAACAAATCAAGAGTTTATTCTGATTTTGGTTGGTTATTAACAGAATTGCTTAGAATAATAGAATTTACAATCTTTCGCGATACACTTTAGTAATTATAAGATTCGAATTTAAGCGATGTTCGACGTTTTACAAATTGACAAATACTAGCACGTCGATTAACAAAAACTGACAAAAACCAAGAATTAAATGAAACAAAGAATTAAAACTAGAGAACTAAAGAATTGAGGAACTTAGGAACTAAGAACTAAGGAATTAAAGAACTAAAGAATCAAAGAACTTAGGAACTAAGAGCTAAGGAACTAAAGAACTAAAGAATTAGAATTTAAAATTAATGAAATGTTAGGAATTGCGGAATTGAAATCTAACCGCTATAAACCAAGAAGTTACTTGCCAAATGTTGGGTAACTGATCACCAAGAGCCCAGGAATCAATCAAGCACTGAGGAACTAGTCACACAGAACTAAGGAATTACCTGAATAATGAACAATGAGTAATAATCTGAATCACAATCTAAATAATAACGAACTGAAGAACAATAATGATCGTACTTCCAACTTGCTACGTTTATTTATACTCCGATCCATCGCAGAAGAAGGGGAGGGGGCGTCATGTGGCGGTTTGCGAAGCTAGAATTCGGTTTCTGACGAATTTGTTAAATTCGTTCGAATTGAAACACCGTCTCGCGCTATTGGTGGGTTTTAGCCTTTGTTACGGCGTGTGCGTGGCGCGGGACGTGACACAAAACCATCCAAGAAAAATCCACTCATGACCAATAGGATCGCCAAATCGTCAACAGACCACACAACGTCGTATACATTCACAAATGCGGCATAGAACATGCCCTCGACTGCATATAAGTGGGTAAATCGGCATACAAAGTACCCGCACCCACCGACGCTCAACGTATAATAGCTAGCCTAACGAGCCGCTATCGCACATATGTAACGAACATCGTCCTCTTATACATTGTAATTATAATAAGTTCTATAAAGGAAGGGTGGTTTGGCTCGAGGAAACTTCTATTCAAAAAACAAAATAAGAACATAACCAAAATAAACTAAAGTAAAATAAAAAAGCCCATAAATAAAATAAAACAAAATAAATCAAATAAAGAAATAAAATAAAATAACATAAATAAAATGAATGAAAAGTAAGTAATAAATGGCTAAATAACCAAGCAAAAAAATGAACTAAAGAGAACAAACAAAACTAAACTAACTGAAATATCATAACGGAAACAGAAAAAAAACATAAAATAAATGAGTGTATATAATATCTGATAAAATAAAAAATAAAATAAAATAAAAAAATAAAAAATAAAATAAAAATAGAGAAAACGACAAAATGAGATACTGGAAACAAAAAGAATGTTAATAATGAACATAATTAGATAACTAAATACTTGATAACGAAGATAAAGAAAATAACTAATAATAAGTAAAAAAGAGTAAATACAATAAAATGAGAATTAAAGAAAATTGACTGAAAAAACTAACGCGGTGATAACTGAAAATAGTCTATACTATAACATAAAAAAATAAAGTATAGTTAATAGAAACGAAAATAATATTATACAAATAACTAACTAGCAAAAAACTGAAACTACAGTACTATATAAGCAAGTAAGCAAATAAACTAAAAAACTGAAAAATAACTAAAATTAATCTGAAAATTAATATAATAAGAAACTATAAATTAAAAGAAAGAAATTAAAAAGAAAGAAAATAATAACCAAAGAATAATAACTAAATAACTGAAAACCAAACTAAAATAAAATAAAATAAAATAAAATTAAATTAATAAAATAAAATAGAACTCTGGTCGACCCGACTAAAATTTCGCTAAAATAGGAACTCTAGTCGAGTAGCCCTATCTTCTTTTCACACCCGTAGGGTGGCGACGCCACTCCACCACTCAACGAAGCACCCTACACGCGCATCGTGCTACGCCACGCCTGGGTTATAATGCAAGTAGACGACGCTTGTCATCACCGCATACCCTTTATGTCTACAATATAGACCTCCTTTATAAAATTACTAAAAAAGTATCCGTGTGTGTGTAATTGTGTCAGCTGGGTAACAATACGCCCAGCATTGCTAAGTGTGTGCCAAACAAATCTACATTTATCACTAAACACGCAAACATTGGCAAAACGCCAACGAGAACTTTGTACATAACCTTACAATAGTAACAAAAAGTACTCACAATTTTGTACAATATCCATCCGCAACGATCGTCACCAATTTGCAGAACTGCGCAACACCGATAAACGCTCCAAAAAAAGCACGGTAAACACCATAATAATCTCACATATATAAACCACATACTTATTGGTATTTATTTTATAGGCTTCACAAGAGCACAACTTAATTTTATTAATTATTAATTATTAAATTAATTAATTAATACACTCCTGCGACGCTCGACGAGCCAATTATTACAAGGCTAATTGGCACAGCGGATGGAGATATAAAATCAGCAACGCTGCATAACCCTTAAAGCCACCGTATTATAATTACCATCGCCACACCATCTAACCGCATAACAACACCATAAAACAATGTGTATCGTAATCAAAACACACACTCATTCAGGCATCAAAACGTAACTCTAATATAAGAATATAACATGCACCGGTGAATATTCCCACCTATATAATAATTAAAACTCAATATCAATACGTTATATAAACCTACACAATATCATGATTAACCTAATAGCCCACTTTTAATTTCACGTATGGAATTAATTCATTATGCTCCACACTATATCCACATACTCGTCATTACTGTAAGTATGTTACATGTGCTCGTTATAATATAATATACTTCTATCGCTTATACCCAAACCAGTAATTCACACTTTGAACTATGAAAAGATTCACACAGTACCGCTTACTCGACTAACCTTGTCGCGTGTATAATATTCATATATCATATTATTACGCTTCTATTAATTTATATGGTAACCCAAATCAATACTTTCAGATGCGAAATCAATTCGATTCCATACTCAACTACCATCTTAACTAAACTAGTTGTAATACTCCTATATTATATTAAATAACTCCTATAAATTATTGAATAACCAATACTATTGCTTTAAGATTATGACATAATGCAACTACTATTGATTATAAATAACCAAATCAAGCTAACAATATGAAAATAATATCACCCTATATTTTAACCAACTAGGCCACTACTGCATGAATAACAGCTCATATATTATATTATCGTTACTTCTATAGATCATGAATAACACAATATCTATACTTTCAGATGCGAAATTATAACATTTCACTCCATACTACTGCAACCACCTTATTCAATACTGTAAGAATACGTACACCTTATAATAATTCAAACTCCTTATGTAGGGTAATAATCTATTCATGCTTTCAGGAAGAAAAGAAAAGAAAAGCCCCACTCCAATACACTTTCGACCAGCTTATCCAATACAATATGCACAATACTCATTATAAATTATATAATAACTTCTATTGCTATATAATGTAACCCAATATTTCTACTATCAGTTGTAGATTCAATACTTCTCCATTCTATTTCTACCAACAGAATCAAAACCATAAGTATACATACTCCTTATATAAATAAAATAGAATTACTTCTATTGATTATAATATCGCAATAATTTTGATTTCAGGTATCTAAATCAGGAAAACTAAATCCACTCCAAACTATTACTCCCAGCTAACCAAATATGTAAGGTACTCGTTACATTATATATTACTACTACTATTGATTATGCTAACCTAAATCAAGCTATAAGGTATAAAAATGAAATCACACTATACTATACTATTACCACCTTGGCTAATACTGTATGTATAAATGCTCCTTTATTATACTATCGTTACTTCTATTGATAATGAATAACGCAATATTAATGCTATCAGAAGTGAAATTATTAAATTCCGCTCCATACTGCAACAACCAGCTTATTTAATACTATAAGTATAACGTACACCTTAATTAATTAACACTTCTTTTGTGGGATAATAATCTATTATTCATTCTTTCAGAAAAAAGAATCGGTGTTATTTACCTGGCGCCCCCCGAAGCGCTCTTCAATCATTCTGATTATGGAGGGTCCAATCTTCTCGACCCTCCTCTCCAGGGCTGCGAGACACGTGTTCTCGCTCTTGCCCTCGCGGGGGGGGGGCGGCCAGACTCGGGGGCCGAACCTCTACACCATGGACATCCGTGCGTGTTGGCACCCCTTCGCGCTATCTCCTGGCGAAGGGCTGCGATTTCCTCTTCCAGCGCGGCCATCCTGGCGTCTTTGAGTCTCGCCGGTGCGTTGCCGCTGCTTTGCGCTGGCCCCGCTCTCTCCGACTGTTTGTTGTGCCACGCGGTGGAAATGTAGCACATCGCGTCCTTTAGCGTTCTCACGTAGGTACCTTTTCGTTTGCTTGATGTCATAGCAACCCTCATTACCTCTGCGATCTGCCGTGTGACTTCGGCGCTGACGTCCGCTGTCGAGCTCGTCCTGACCTCCATCTCTAGCTCCTCCGATACTTCCGGGGTCAGTGAGATCAGTTTCCTCTTTTCCCTTTCGTCACCGTCGAGACCAGGGATGTGCGCGACATGAGGGAGGTAACCGACTCTTCGTCGTCGGACCTCATTCGCGCCCGGAATCCTTCTGCCGCCAGCGACGTGGCATAACCTTTTTTTTCTGCGCGAGGAGGGGAAAATGCTGTTACGCATACCTGATGACCCGCGCCTCCAGGTTATGTGGGACTCGGCCAAGTGACATTGCCATACCCACTAAAAACCCTTCCTCATTCCTCTCTTTCTGTTTCCTGGCCGGACAACCCCGGCAAGGCGACCAGCATTCATCAGGGTTGTCCTTGTCTTGGCCCAATTTTATCTCCTCTGTGTAGTTTCTACGCTCGTCTTCCTAGGAGCCAACTCACTATACTCGTCTGTCTCTTTCTCCCTTCTGCGGTACCTGACTGTCCTGCAGCACTGCTTCCTCTTTTCTGCATAGTTGTTGCGCTCGTCCTCCTCCTAGCCGTCTCTGCCGCCTTCTCCCTCTCCCTTCTATGGCTCATGACAGTCTTGCAGAACTGTCTGAACTTGTGTCAGTTCTCGTCCTTGGCGGTCACCGTGGCCATGATGTTGTCCGCGTCTATCTTCTCGCCCAAGGAATTCTCCAGTTGGATCCTCTTCTCTATCCATTTCGGGCACGCGAACAGGACGTGCTCCGCGTAGCATTGGTAGTCGCCGTCCTTTCCGATCCTCTTCCTGTAGCTTCCGAAGATCCCATGCCTGCTTAGCAGCTGCACGGTGTGGTAGTCTATGTCTCTCTTCTTCGCAAAGAGGAGCGCGTTAGGTATCAACTTCCTGGTGAAGTTCTCCTTCTTGTAGGCGCCTCACTCCCTTTACCATTCGTCGTGGGCCTTCTTCCGATCGCCTCCAGCTCTTCCTTCAGCGCGCTGCCGTCACCGTCGCCGATCCTGGTCTTGTGGATCCTGGTTCTCTCATACGTTTCTCGCAGCAGCTTTACCTTTATGTAGATCGGTAGGTTACCGGTCAACACGCAAAGCGCCGCATGAGAGACCGTGCGGTAGGCCGCAGTCGTGATGCACAGGGTAGTTCTTTGCGCCCTTTTCACGATCTTCCTGTTCTTCTCGATGTCGACTGCGCCAGCCCACACCGGTATATCGTATGTCACGGCAGACTCCCAGACGTTGTAATAAAGCATAAGAGCCAAGTTGGGCGGTCCGTTGATGTAGAATGCCCCTAAGGGCTCCAGCCAGAGCATCGGCCTTATCACAGACCGCCTCGATGTGTCTGTCGAATTTCCTATAGGTGTCGATCGTGACACCCAGGTATTTTATCGCCTCGACCGTGTCGATGACCGAGGCACCCAAGTCGAGCCCGATCACTCTCGGCACACGCATCCCGGTGACGAACATTATCTCGGCCTTCTCTGTTGCCAAAGTAAGACCGACACTCGCGCACCAATCGTTGACAATCCTCAGCATGGCGTTGACCTTGGCGGACGCTACCTCGTTCTTCCCCACGGCACACGTGATGGCCAGTTCATCCGCGAACGCTGTCGCCCTAACAATCACCATTTTGTCGAGCCTCTCGAGCAGCCGATCGTACATCAAGTTCCACAGGAATGGTCCCAGAACCGATCCTTGCGGCACTCCCGCCGATACTTCGTATTCCACCGTACCATGCTGGTTGCTGACGACGATCCTCCTTCCGGATAGGTAGTTCCCCATCAATCTAATCTTCCACGGCAGCTTCCTCCTGTCGAACTCGCCCGCGATGCTCTCCCAACTCACCGAGCTGAAAGCGTTGTTGATGTCTAGGGCGATCATCACACAGACCACCCTCTTCTGTTTGTAGGTGTCGGCAAACTTCATCACCTGTGCGATGGCGTCCACGGTACTCCTCTTCTTCCGGAATCCGAACAACCTTCGATGGAACGGATCCACCCCGATGCACCTTTCGATCACTCTCTTGAAGCACTTCTCCCATACCTTGCTCAAGGTTGGGAGTATGCTTATCGGCCGGTACGCGTTAGGGGAGTCTACGGTCCTTGCCCGGCTTCCTAAGCAGTATTACTCTGGCCGTCTTCCAGCACTTGGGGATCCGTCCTGTGTCGGTGATGTCATTTAGCACGCTGATTACGAGCTCGCTCCTGCGGCTCCCTATCAGCATCACTATTTCGTCCGGCACTGCGTCGACTCCCACGACCTTCTTCACGTTCGTTCTTCCGGCAATGTCCACTCCACTCCACACGGCAAGCTCCCCCCATTAGCTGAGCCTAACCAGCATACAATCCTCCGTGTTCCGCTCCACTCTCGCGGAACTTATTTGACTCTTCGACGCCGCTCTGATAAGGGATTCCCTCGATCGACTGATTCTACTGGCGGTCGGAGTACCGTAACAACTACTCTCTGAAACCGAGATCTCGCCTTCGGATACGCTTCCCGCCTCCTCGGCAGTCTCGCTGGTCGATCTGACGGCTAGGCTCGCCCATGTCACGAGGGAACTTCTCTCTCCCCGGCTAACTCCTCTGACCACCGCGGTCAGGAAACCATCCTTATCGGTGGCGACCGAAACGACTCTCGGCTGCGTTCTTTCGCCACTGCCTTTAAGGCTGCCGGTGTCCTTTCTCCCCACCACCTCACGAATATCGTTGGTGAACTCTAAGACCTTCGTGCTCTTCCTCGGGGAGCGAGGAGTAACCAGCCCACCTTTTGTGTTGACTCTTTTCCTTCTTCCGCTGTCTCCTCCAACGTCAACTTCGCTGTCTTCGTAATTGATATCCCCGGTCGCATTTACCGATCGAGAGGGGGCCCCGGGACCCACCCTCCTATCGTCGTTTGCCCAATCGCTTGATAACCGTCGGGTCGAACCTAGAACGTCACTCGAACCACCAACGGGGCCTAGGGGCTCCGAAACCCCCTGCGCCATAATTTCTTTCCTTTTATTTGCCATGTCCATAATTGATTCAAGGTTTTCGTTGTCCATTCACACAGCAAATCGTCGTATATATCCGTCCTAATTACTGTCCGAGTCAATAGAAAATCATAACCCGATACATGCCAATGTCGTCGTAATATTTAGATGAATTATTTCACTGTTATCGTTAAATATCCATTTTTGTTTATCGTTTATGTATGTGTGTGTGCATATTCAACTTACAAATCACTTTCCACTCCATAAAAATCAATTTAATTTAATTTGATTAATTCAAGATTGGGGTTAGGTTGGGGTTAGGTTGGGGAGTACGAGGTGGGTATGGGTTCTCAGGGCGTAGTACCACGCCCTGGGAAACCCCGATGGATCTGATGTTCCCCTATAGTCGGGTGGCGGCTGGTGGGTCCTTCGGGACTCGCCAGTTCGCTGATCGGGTGCGGGGAATTTCGGAGAAGTTGGTGGGCCCATACCTGCCAAGACCACTCACCTCACCTTCCCGTGGGGCTCCCCGTCACTGACCGGTGCAGGGTGCGAAAGAGTGAGTGGCGCCAGGATGGAACACCGTTGTCGACCACGGCAAATCAAAGAGAAAAAATATGATGGACACACACAGGAAGAAAAACGTTTACGGTGCAGGGGAGGGATACCCCAGTACCGGCGCAGGCGTGGGTGGTCAAGTGGGCCCCACTGCGTCGTCATCTAACGACCACGGCCACTCGGGGGTGGATAGCCAGGCCCCCGTTTGTGTTTCTGTGACTGGCGAAGGGAGCGAAAGTACAAGGATGGAGGTGACCTAAGAGGACAACGGGCCTCCTCTTACCAGGAGGAGGAGCTCCCTCAGGAGGGCTTCAGGAGGGACGGGGAGCGTCTTTGCCGTTCCGGCCCCAGTAGGCGACGCCACACCGCCAGTGGCATCAGGAGGATCGAGGACGCCAGCGAGGTCCGACGACGAAGAGTCGGTCGCCTCGTACGCGTCACGCTCGTCGGCTGCCTCGTCGACGTGCAGGGGCAAGAAACGCAAACTTGCCTGCACTACACCGGAGGTGTCCGAGGAGCTGATGCTCGAGGTAAGGACGAACTCGGCGGCAGACGTCAGCGCCGAGGTGGTGAGGCGTCTGTCGGACATCACGATGGTGGCAACGACGTCGTCCAACCCACCACCACCACCACCACCACCGGGAACACCCCGAAGCCTCCAACGAAGGCGCGGGAGGAGGAAGAATGGAGAGCGGTGGTCTCCAAAAGAGCGCGCAGGAGGCACAGGAGAAGGAGGAGAGTGGCTGTCGCCGCCGAGGAGACGGCAAGAGCAGCAGGAGGAAGGGTTGCAGCCCCGACGACGACAGCAGCACCGCCGCCGGCGGAAAGGCGGCTACGGCAACGGCAGCAGCAGCAGCCCCAGGAACGGATGGCGCGGGCGCCCAAACCGGGCGTCGCTACACCCAGGAAGAGTACGACGGCGACGGCGAGAACGGCCTCGCTCTCTCGCGCACCGCGAACATCCGCGGTTACGTTGACGCTCAACGAGGGAGCGAAGACGACGTACGCCGAGGTCATTGCCACGGCCAGGAGGAGCATCCCGCTGACGGAGATCGGAGTCCAGTCGGTCGGGATGAGGAAGGCGATGTCGGGCGCCATCATCATCAAGATGCCCGGCGACAAAGGAAGGGAGAAGGCGTCCCGACTGGCGTCGCATCTGACCAAAGTGCTGGATCCGGTCACCGTCAGGGTGGCAGCTCCAGTGAGGACGGCGGAGCTGCGGGTCGTCGGGATCGACATCTCTTTTCAGAGAGAAGAGCTGCGGCAAGCCTTGGCGTTGGCGGCGGGCTGCGGAGTCTCGGAGGTGCAGGTCGGCGAGATCGGCGCATCCAGGGACGGTCTTGGCTCGGCGTACGTTAAGTGCCCGGTGGCCGGGGCCCGCAAGATAGCCCAGGCAGGGAGTATCGCCCTGGGATGGTCCACTGCGAGGGTCATCGCCATACCGAAACGGCCCTTGCAGTGCTTCAGGTGCCTGGAACTCGGACACGTGAGGGCCACTTGCGTGTCCGCCGTGGATCGCGGGCACATCTGTTACAGGTGCGGCGGAAGTGGTCATCGCGCGAGAGGCTGTCCCGCCTCCGTGCCCAAGTGCCCCCTGTGCGAGTCGCTCGGGGTGCCTGCCAACCATAGGATGGGAGGGGCGGCATGCACGCCGCCGAGGACAACCACCACCAACAGGAGGAGAGGATCCACCCGCGAACTAGCCACCGCTGGAGGGATACCAGGAAGCACCGACGCCACCACCACCACCGCCGCCGTCGTCGCCACCGCCAAAGAAACAGCAGCAACAGCGACGAAGACGACGACGACGACGACGACGACAGCAACGGCGGTGGCGGTAGATGGCCTGGAAGAGGCCATGGAGTTGGGTCAGTAGAGTACCAACCAATCCTCCAGTGCAACGTAGGTAGATCGAGGCGCGCGCAAGATCTACTCTTCCAGACCATCCGGGAGAGCAGAGTCGCCCTCGCTGTGGTGGCGGAACCACATCGCGTTCCCAACTCTCCCAACTGGGTCGGGGACTTGGACGGGACAGCGGCAGTCGGATGGATGATGGCGACATCGACAACGGCGCCCGGCACTCCCGGCGTCCTGCTGGAACGCGGCAACGGCTACGTCGCGGTCGAGTGGGCAGGGATTGCCGTGGTGGGAGTGTACGTCTCTCCCAACAGCGGCCTGGTCGCGTTCGGAGCGTTCTTCGACGGACTGGGCGACTGCATCAGGAGGATATGCCGTCCCCGCCAAGTACTTGTGCTCGGGGATTTTAACCGCTCCACCCAATGGAACGACACGCGAACCACCACGAGAGGAAGAATGGTGGCCGACTGGGCCGCGGGACTCGGACTGCTGCTGTTCAACAGGGGATCGACGAGCACGTGCCAGGCCTGGAGGGGGTCCTCCGTCATCGATCTGACCTGGGCCACCGCCAACCTACAACGGAGAGTGCGCGACTGGAAGGTGCTGGAGGGGGTCGAGACTCTGTCGGACCACCTCTACGTGATGATGGAGCTCGCCCCGGAAACCACGTCCACCGGACGGGCCGTCGGCAACAACACCAGAGGACCGAACCGTTCCCGCCATCCGCCAACACCGAGAAGATGGCGGGCCAAAGACAGAAACCGGGATCTTCTGCAAGCTGCTGTCTCCGTGTCCGCATGGAGTTGGGACGCGCGGGCAACGGAGGACGGCGGCGGCAGCATCGACGAGGAGGCGGAGGATCTGCGGAGGGACATGGCCGCGGCCTGTGACGCCTCAATGCCGCGCTCCAGAACCAGCCACGGAGCGCGAACTCCAGGCGTCTACTGGTGGGCGGAGGAGATTGCCGCCCACAGAAAAGGATGCGCACTGGCCAGAACAACGCTTCAGAGGGCCCGACGCAGGCGAATACGCGACGAGGAGAGGATCTCCCGCTGTTACGACGTGTACAGGGAGAAGAGGAGAATACTCCAGCGGGAGATCCGGATGGCGAAAGCCCAGGCCTGGAACGAGCTCGTCGGATCGGTCGAGGCCGATCCATGGGGGAGGCCCTACCGGTTGGTCACGAGGTGGCTAAGAACACCGGCACCCCCTTTGACCGCGAGTATGGAGCCAGGGTTGCTCGACATCGTTCTGAGCACTCTGTTCCCGCGACGGCAACGGGACCGCACGGACAGCGTCGACGCGAGGAGGAGGACGCCGCCGCTCCACTCCAACAACGACGTCACCACCACGGAATGGAGAGAAGAGCTGCGAGTGACGGAGGAAGAGTTACTCGCAGCAACGAAGAGGATGGCGTCCCGCGGCGACGTGGCACCGGGTCCGGACGGAATACCGGGCCGTGTTTGGGCAGAGTCGATGGGGACCCTGGCTCCCCGTCTGCAGCACATCTTCACGCGGTGCATGAGGGAGGGTGCGTAACCACGGGCGTGGAGGACGGCGAGGCTGGTGCTGCTACGCAAGGAGGGCCGCCCACCGGACTCGCCTTCCGCGTACAGACCGATATGCCTTCTGGACGAGGCGGGCAAGCTCCTGGAAAGGATAATCGCCGCCCGTCTGGAGGCGCATATGACGGAGCGTGGATCCGGCTGGCATGATAGCCAGTTCGGATTCAGGAAAGGAAGATCCACCGTGGACGCCGTGAGGATGGTGCGGACGACTACGGACGACATGGTAGCGCGGGAAGGAGTGGCCATCGCGGTCTCACTGGACGTGACCAACGCGTTCAACACGATCCCCTGGGCCAGGATCGTGGAGGCACTGAAGCGGCTGGAGGTGCCCGCGTACCTGGTTCGCCTGATACGGTCGTACCTCAGCGACCGTTGGATCGGGTACGCGGGCCGAAACGGCGAGGAGGAGAGGAGGCCGGTGGAGTGCGGTGTCCCGCAGGGGTCGGTCCTGGGACCCATACTGTGGATCACCGCGTACGACTCGGTTCTCCGTTGCCCCATGCCGCCGGGCACGGCCTTGGTGTGCTACGCCGACGACACCTTGGTCATGGCCGGCGGCGGGGTATGGTACGAGGCACGGGCGATCGCGGACACAGCGGTGGCGTGCGCGGTGAGGGCGATCAGAAGACTGGGACTGAACGTGTCGCCGGCCAAGTCGGAGGCCCTGGGGTTCTTCGACCGTCATCGCAGAGGAGCCCCACCGTCCGGACTGTGCGTCAGGTGCGACGGCGAGGATGTACCGGTGAGAGCCCAGATGAGGTACCTGGGCCTCACCATCGACAGCGGATGGACGTTCGAGCCCCACTTCGAGGAACTGGTGCCGAAGGTGGCAGCCGCAGCCAACGCCCTGTGCGGCTTGCTGCCCAACATCGGAGGAGCGGGTACAGGAGTGCGCCGCCTCTACGAGGGAGTGGTGAGATCGATGGTCCTCTACGGGGCCCCCGTATGGGCCGAAGAACTGTTGGCCAACCGTCGCAGCCTGACCCTGCTACGGAGGCTGCACAGGACGACCGCAATCAGGATCGCGCGGGCATACCGGACGGTATCGCACGCGTCGGCGTCCGTGCTGGCCGCGTCCCCCCGTTCGAGCTGCAGGCCCTTGCGCTCCAACGGTTGTACAACCACCGTAGGGCCCTGGGTTCGGACGGCGGCGGCGGCGATCGTCCGTCCCAGGACGTGTGGAGGGAGACGCGGCACAGGGTCTGGGAGAGATGGCGCGCCCAACTAACCGAGGAGGACATCTCACGGCCACACCGGGCCGTGCGCGCCGTCCTCCCCAACTGGGAGGCGTGGCGGGACCGCGGCGGGGTCCCTTTGACGTTCAGGATGACGCAGGTGCTCACCGGCCACGGGGTGTTCGGTGAGTTCCAGAGAAGAATCCAGCGTGAGGTGACGTCCATCTGTCACCACTGCCAGGAGGAAGAAGACACGGCGCAGCACACGCTGGAGCGTTGTCCGGCGTGGGAGGTGCCGCGCCGCGTGCTACGCCTCGCCATAGGCGACAGGTTGGCCCCTGAGGCGCTCGTGGAGGCGACGATGAGGGGTCCACAGGAGTACGCAGCCGTCCGCGCCTTCTGCGAGTAGGTCATGCTGGCAAAGGAGCGGGCGGAGAGGAGCAGGGAGAAGAACCGCGACCCTGTAAACCCAAATTCTCTTACGTCACCTTAACCGGCCACCTCTAAAACATCCGCTGGACATAGGATACCTTCCCACCCTGATAAGGAACTTCCAAGAAGCATAACCCCGAATTGTTTTACGATACCTTAGCCGACCACCTCTAAGATATCCACTGGACATACCTTCTCACCCTGATAAAGAACTTCCGAGAATAATCTCCCCTCCATCATTACCATTGTTCTCACCTAGTATTTAAACCCCGAATAATGACAGTCAAGACAGTCAGAGTCTGAATCGCGAAACGCTACTGGAATATTGTAATATTGGTACTCGAACACTCCTGAGAAATAAAGTTTTTACACATATCATCGCAAGAGTTATTTTTTTACGTGACATTTTGGCGATCCTGCCAGGATACATCAACGTTGGATAAAACAAGACTACGGTTTTGGCCTACGGGACATCCGACCAAAGGTGTATCAAGCAACCTGCACTGAGAACGACGATTTTACTAGTGAGTAGAACCATTTATTTAAAAAAAAAAAAAAAAAAAAAAAAAATCGATCGACTGTATTCGGTGACATCAGACTCCGACGATCTATTACTCTGAGATGGATAAGAAAGATGATAAGAAAAATACACTTGTCGCTTCGGCTAGCGTTGATCCGAACCTACGGGCAATTTTGGATATGATGCAGCGCCAGAACGAAGAACATAAAGCGACTGTAAATAATTTATATAAATTAATTCGCGATGAAAGCACACAACGCATTAAAGAAATAGAATTAATAGGGAAAACTATGGCCGAACTCAAGCTAGGAGCACGATCCTCCGTGGATACTTCCGAATTTAACTCAATCATGACAGACGATATTAGTTTTGCCAGCAGAAGTACTACCCAGAACACTCGTATAGCGAAACCTCCAGTAAAACGCGTACGAATCGAAGAAACTCCAGAAACCACCGACCCAGCGAACTCCGAGGACGAAGAAGAAGAACCAGCCTCGTGCGGACGACTCACGTTCGACGCGAAAACTAGCATCGAGTTCATCCCAGTCCTTAACGGTCAAGATGATATCGGAGTGGAGGGATTCATCAAACGGGTAAGAGAAGCTAGATCGGAATGTAAAGAAAGACGTGCTCTATTAAGACTAATTCTAACCAAACGTATTGTCGGCGAAGCTGAAAGAAGCATTAGACATTCAGTCATCGAGACATATGGCGACTTATTCGAAAACCTGAGAAAGTTCGTATCAATTAATGTAACTTCAAACGGGGCACGCGATAAACTACAAAGAACTCGTCAAAGTCTTAACGAATCAGTACACGGATATGTCAAAAGATTCCGACATAATCTCAATGAACTTGTATACGCGTTGCAACACGAAATCCGCGATCCGATTCGACGAGCAGTCGCGATAGACTTAGAAAACGAACGTGCAACTAAAATATTCATATTAAATCTAAAACCTGAGATAGAAATCAGAACATCAAGTACAAAACCGCGCACCTTACAAGAAGCACAAGATGCCGCGTTCGAAGCAGAATTATTAATCGGAGAAATCGAACGAAACCGCGGAAACCAGCGCAGCCAGCAAATAAGGGCTCAACCATTCACCCGAGGGAATGCGTCATCACCGCGTAACCCCCCACTCAGGAGCAGTCCGATGACTACAGCCAGTCGTCAGCAGATAAACGCTCAGACGAACAACGATAAGGCTATCTCTGGAAACCGATTTAACCAGTTAGAAGGGAAACTACTACAAGAAAGAGCGAAAATGAAATGTTTCAGGTGCAACCAAATGGGACATACCGCAAATTACTGCCGAAATTTTCAATCGGCCAGCCAGCGAAACCTTCCGCCCCCGCGCAACTACAATATAAACATGGAGAATACGGGACAAGAAGAGGAAACGACACTACCAGAACCTCCAGAGATATCATACGAGTACACGCAACAACAGGAAGACTTCTATCCATTGGAGTTCGATCAGGAACAGAAACCAAACGATATTTAATTGATACCGGTGCGGGGATAAATTTAGTTAAAAGATCAAGCGCCACGTTCAAACCTAAAAAGACAGAAGCTAAAACATTTTACATGGGCAATGACAAATACCAAACTGACGAAACAGTAGACTTTCAATTCTTTAACATCATGAACACATTTCACGTTGTACCAGACGATTTTCCTTTAATAGAAGACGGAATAATTGGCTTACCTATGCTTTCTAACTACTCATACCAAATTAGCAACGAATCAATACAACTAAACGGGAACGAAATATTTTTTCAGGAGCCGAAAACCATTCTCCCAGGGGAAATCAAAGTCGAGACAATTTATCTGGATAAAGTTCCGACGAGAGCATGTTTCTGCAATACTGGTGAGCAACCAACTGTAATTACTAATGATCTTTCTTATGAAAACGATCTCGATAAAATTGCTAAAATGAATCAAATAATTAGACTAGACCATATTGAAGAAAAACTTCGTATTCCTATTGAAAGGATCCTCCTACATTACATAGACGTATTTAACCTAAAATCCGATACCCTACCTTGTACCAACTTAACGAAACACACCGTCACCTTACGCGAAAACAAAATCGTCAATACCAAATCATACCGACCTCCCGAAGCCCATAAAGCAGAAATTGAAAAACAAATGAAAGAAATGTTAGATAAAAATATTATCGAAGAATCAGATTCTCCTTACAACAGTCCAGTATGGGTAGTACCCAAGAAACCAGACGCATCAGGCAAACAAAAATGGCGTATAGTTATCGACTTTCGAAAGCTAAATGAACTTACCGACCAAGACGCTTATCCATTACCGACAATCGACGACATCTTGTCACAATTAGGCAACGCCAAATTCTTCTCCGCTCTAGATTTATCTTCAGGATTCCACCAAATACCTATGGATCCCGACTCAAAGAAATATACAGCCTTTAGCACACCTCAGGGACACTTTCACTATAATCGTATGCCATTCGGTTTAAAAAACGCCCCAGCCACCTTCCAACGCATGATGGATACCGCGTTACGAGGATTATTGAATAAATACTGCTTCGTATACCTTGACGACATAATAATATTTGGTAGTACAATTCAACAGCATAATGAACACCTTGCTATAGTATTACAAAGACTAAAAGAGTTAGGACTAAAAATCCAACCCGATAAATGCGAATTTCTAAAACCTGAATTAGAATACTTAGGACACGTCATAACACACGAGGGCATAAAGCCAAACCCTAAAAAGATTTCCGCAGTTAAAGACTTTAGGATTCCCAAAACACCAACAGACGTAAAATCATTTCTCGGATTAGCAGGATATTACAGAAAATTTATCAAAAACTTTTCCAAACTCGCTAAACCATTAACAGACCTCACAAAGAAAGACAATCCTTTTAGATGGACAGAAACGCAACAAACAAGCTTTGAAACACTAAAGGAAAAGTTATGCTCAGCTCCAGTTTTAGTATACCCAGACTACACGAAAACATTTACACTTACCACAGACGCTTCCAATGAAGGAATAGGCGCGATCCTGTCACAAGACGGACATCCCTGCTGCTACATATCACGAACACTCAACCCACCAGAGAAAAATTATTCTACCACCGAAAAGGAATTATTAGCTATCGTATGGGCAGTTAAAAGACTCAGGCAATACCTGTTAGGAAGACGATTTGTTATTCGAACCGACCACCAAGCACTCACTTGGCTCAAAAATTGCAAAGACCCTTCCTCGCGTTTAATTAGGTGGAGACTCAGACTAGAAGAATACGAATATGACATTCAGTACTACAAAGGTAAAGAAAACACAGCAGCTGACGCACTTTCCAGAAAAATTTACCAAATTACCGACAAATCAGTCCCAGACACACCTGTAAACTTTAAAAACATTATAGAACACTTCAACGCATGGTCAAAAGACACTACACCGCCGAAACGACTTAAAATCACGCCAAACGACCACACATTCTATCAATTGAAAAGAGAAACATTAGGCCCGCTCGACAAAGATACTTGGATTCGGAAAATTGTTGAACTAACCAAGAAATACAAGAAAATCGGAATAGGAGATAACAGTTTTACCGAGACCGAAAAAGCTAGAATCAAAGTAACACTCATGTTTATCAACGATCAAATTGAAGAAATAACTTTTGCATACGAACCGATACAGACCATAACCGACGAACAAGCTCTAGATATTATACGCGAAAATCATAACGACATTAGTGGACACTTAGGTATTCAAAAGACATATAATAAAATCAAAGACCAATTTAAAATCCCACACCTCATGGAAAAGATAGAAGATTTTATAAAAAATTGTGATGCCTGTCAACGACAAAAGCTAGTTAGAATCAGACCCAAGGAACAACCTATAATTCCTCAGACACCAGTAGAACCAAACGAAAAGATAGCCATGGATCTAATTGGCCCTATGCCTAAAACCACACGCGGAAATCAATATATCCTTTCGATCCACGATGACTTAACGAAATATCTCGTTTTAGTACCACTGAAAACACAACGAACCGAATCAATTATCGATGCACTACTACACCACTATATTTATATCTTCTCAGCACCTAAAACAATACTAACAGACCAGGGACAAAACTTTATTAGTGAACTAATGGAAAAATTCGAAGAAGCATTCAAAATCAAACACATAAAGACCACTAGTTTTCATCCTCAATCTAACGGATCATTAGAACGGACACACGCCACAGTAAAAGACATGATTCGCACAAGCCTACACGATTCTAATAAAGAATGGGACCAGGTATTAGACTTTATTTGCTTAGGGTATAACACCGCGATACACGATGCAACTGGATTCTCACCCTTCGAACTAACATTTGGAAGAAAAGCTAACCTCCCATCTTCCGTATCCCGAACTTCCAACTACACCTACGAAGAAATGTTTGCTTTGTGGCAAAAACAATTGCAGAAATATAGAATAATAGCAAAGAACACTCTTGAACAAAGTAGGAAAAGATACATGAGAGAACAGAAAAGAAAGATCATTAAAACTCAAACCTTATTTAAGGAAGGAGATCGTATACTCCTTCATAACGATCACAAATCAGATAAATTGGACGACGAATGGTTAGGACCTTACGTCATTAAGTCAGTCAAGACACCGTATTATGAAATTCTTATTAGAGATCGAGTTAAGAAAATCCACGGTAACAGAATAAAACCCTATTTTTCAGGACGATCACCCTCGCCATCGGCTTTACCACCCTTGACGGACTAAAAATAACTCCCATTGGTAATAATAGAATATTTCATGAAAAAATATCCAAAGCATACCTTTATGGCGAACGTATAAATGTAATTATAGGAATAGACATTAGTACTGTATTGGAACAAGTAAAATATACTGAAAAGGAAGTAGCCGAAGTTAGGAATCATTGCGAGACACGAAATGATTGTGCCGTATTGCCGGAAATACACTCCTTACAAGCAAAATTAAATAACGTCAGAACACTTAGCATCAAATTACGATCCTTAGCTCACATTCATCCCAGGAGTAAACGAGGACTAATAGACGCTATCGGATCTATTAGTAAAACTCCTTTTGGAACTTTAGACGCAAACGATCTAGATGTAATTAACAAAAATATAGACAAACTCTTTGAAGAAGGTAACAATCTAAAAACCATAGTAGCCAACCAGACAGCTTTGATTAAACGAATTTTAAATAACGACGTCATCCAACAACTGAAACAAGTAGACATAAGTATAGGAAACAAACTGGAAACGCTTAACAAAAACGAAATCATCTTAATGAAAATTATAATTCTAGAAGGCTCACTCTCGGACTTGCATTTCCAAATAGACGAAATATTCAATCTAATCATCCTGGGAAAACAAGGAATAATAAGCCCACAGATTATTGACCACGGAACTTTTATTGACAATTACGTCCAAATACTAGGTAGTAAAACAGTAGGAAACGCTTTTATACCAAAGGAAGAAAATTTCCAAAATATTTTAGATATCTCAGAACTCACATTGCTCACTCGACAAAACAAAGTTTTTTTTATAATTTCGGTACCAACGATTATAGATATGGAATGGGATATAATACAGATATACCCCATACCATCTCTCACGAACAAAGTGTTTTTGGCACCTTTAATAGTTCACCCGATATTTTTAACGTCAGGACTAAATTACATCAATGCCGATCAAAACTATTTGGATAAGCAATGCCGTTCTGTATCTGATTTTTACATTTGCAAACAAACTCAGCCGATTCACGACCGTCGAGTAAAGCACGATTGTAACTCCGAAATCTTAAGCGCAGAAAACTTTGTCAAATTCTGTAAGGTAGTAGTTTATAACATTGAAGATATAACTTTCATCCCGTTAAAAGCCGAGAATCATTTTATAGCTATACCAGAAAAATCAATAGACCTGAGCATTTTTGAAGAAAAGACACATCGAATTGTTAGACTAGAGAAACCATCTCTGTTACAAACCAATAAAACTGTAGACATATTGTACGAAAATAACCATATGAGAATCAGTGGTAGTAGCAAGGAAATTTCTTACGAGATTAAGATCAAAACAGTCAATATAACCAATGATTCGGATTGGACTATTTTACTAAGTAAGCTAGAGAAAACTCCGAAACTTATTAACGATAATTACGGATACAAAAGCACCCTAGATGAAATCGAAGATAGGACGAGTCAACTAACTTTTGCCCATAGAATCGATCAAGTTAAATCATTGGGAATGTCTACGTTACAAATTATAGGATATTTCTCCATTGTTCTCATATGCTTATACTTCCTCAACAAAATAGGAATGCCAAAATTGTGTTTTCATTTATTCTGCTGTAAAATCAAGCAAAATACGACAAACAACAATCCAGCAGCCAGCGTTCCGGTGCCAATCAACCCGGCGCCTATCAACATATTCACCCCGGCTCTACCTGTGCCCAGCACCAGCGACGATTCACACGTAACCTTCAACCTGGAGACACCCAAAGCAAAATTCCACCCATCCATCTTAAAGAGGAGAAGGAACTTCGAGGACTAAGTTCATTCTAAGGAGGGGGGAGTGTAAACCCAAATTCTCTTACGTCACCTTAACCGGCCACCTCTAAAACATCCGCTGGACATAGGATACCTTCCCACCCTGATAAGGAACTTCCAAGAAGCATAACCCCGAATTGTTTTACGATACCTTAGCCGACCACCTCTAAGATATCCACTGGACATACCTTCTCACCCTGATAAAGAACTTCCGAGAATAATCTCCCCTCCATCATTACCATTGTTCTCACCTAGTATTTAAACCCCGAATAATGACAGTCAAGACAGTCAGAGTCTGAATCGCGAAACGCTACTGGAATATTGTAATATTGGTACTCGAACACTCCTGAGAAATAAAGTTTTTACACATATCATCGCAAGAGTTATTTTTTTACGTGACAACCCCTCCCGGGTCGTGCGCGGACGAAGAGCGCCAGGAGCAACGTCGACGACACGACGCCGCGCGACCGCGGCACCACCACCGACGCCGCCGTCGTAGAAGAGCGCGCGCGCGTGCGTCCGAAGAAAAAATAGGCCGTCAAGCCGGGGAGGGTCTGGGTCCCTCCCCGGAATTGCACGACGGCCCACGGAACGCCGGCGCCGGGGGGCTGGTGGTCACCCCCCGGCTGCCAACAAGAAGAAGAGGATGTCCCCTGCGAAAAATCTCGCGGGGGAGCGACGAGGGAACGCCCTGGACCGAGAGCTTCGAGACAGGAAACGGGACGCTCCCGAGAACCGTCACGGCGACCATCGTGGGGTTTTAGTCGGTAAGAGTCCGACACTATCCGCCGCCGCCTCCCAGAGGGCGGCCGGGTGTCCATGAGGATTTCCCCACGTATAAAAAAAAAAAAAAAAAAAAGGTTGGGGTTAGGTTGGTTAATTCAGAATAACCATCGATGTTCGGCTCTATGTCTTACTTATTCTATAACTAAAATGTGATCCGTACTAAGGAAGTTCGCACTCTCACACTTCGTAGTCTATGGTTCAGTCAGTAGGCCGAAAACAGGATATGATTGATTCAAATTACGGATGTCAAAAGAATTGAAAAAATGTAAATCGTTTACGGCAAAAACGCAATCGAGTCATATACAGAGGCGTCGGTGACTATTGCGAGCAAAAAGGAATGCCAATTATACGTGTTTATATTGCCGTGATACTTCACCATATAATGTTATAAAATATTCTTCAACATGATCTCTTAAGTCCTTTTAAAAATATGCGTGATTACTTTGGTTTCCGCGATTCAATAGACAGAAAACATTTTTGGAAATGTTTTCGTCTTACCAAAAGTCCGATATTACTTCGTGAAAATATTCGTCTCGTGCACTTCGGTATATGAAATAAATATTGAAGATTACTGACCTTTCAAAACGATATGTAGCTTTATATCACTTTTGCATTTAGTTATTTAATTCCCAACTCAATCTAAATATAAAAATCGTAGTCACATCTTCGGTTTGTATCTTTTCCGGCAATTGTTACTCCAATTATTTTTATTATAAATTGAACTTTCTGAAATTGCTGGCCATCGTCAATGTGAAGTTCCTCTCTCAGGGTCGAGTATGTACCTGCTTTATCTCTACATCCAATGGTATGCGATTGTACGCAATAATAAGAGCTTTCGTTCAGTCGCTATCTCACCTCACTTGCATTTCGAAACAAACTGCAGAACGGACGAACAAACTTACGAGCGAATTTCAAATGGACTGTGTGATAGCAAACTTTCAAGCTGCTCTCAAATTTTTTTTCTTCTTTTTTAATATTTAATTTGTACTTTACAATTTGTCCAGTTGGACATTTGGTAAATTTTTCCAACTTAAATTCTCAAATGGATGCACAATTTCAGAGCACTTTCGAGAACAAATGTCACAAGAAACCCTCAAACTGGCTCAAAAGAAGAACCTCAAAGATGCTCTAGAAAAAACCAGCCACGGAGTAGAGAGGGGATGAACCTTCTGGTAAAAGGACTATGATCCTCGGTATTTACCTCAGAACTGTCAGAAAACTACGAGTATCGTGAAAAATTATTATTTACAAGTATACGATTCACAAATTATTATTTGTAAAATTTCAAAGCGTCGGAGAGATTTGAATGCAGTGTTCGAAAAAGGGAATTTTTAAATTAATGAGAAAGAAGAGTTTGAAAATAAACTTCCAAAATTAACGGAATATTTTTCAGTAAATATTTTTCAATCGATAAAGCAGAAACAGAAAGATATTCAAACGGTATATCGCTGCTTGACATTAATAGTGGTGCAATTCGCAAAAAGGTAAATTTTAGCGGAGAGGCTTTTTAACATTTATGAGGAGATTTTCAACGAGTCATTTCAATATAATTATAAGGCTGACTAAACACAAGATATGCCATTATTCGCGAAAGCAGTATGATCTTTCATTTATAGTGTCGCAAACAATCGAAGATATGAAAATATTGTTGTAAAACTAAGGTTAGGGCGATACGTAATAATTTTGTCCTGTGACGCAAAACTGGCGAAATTTTAAATTTACCGTTTTATATGATAGAAAGGAAAGTATAATGTAGAGATTTACTATTCAATAAAAGCAAATTCGAAATTCCTTTTAGTTGCGCCACCATTAATGCCAAGCAATCTAAAAATCTACTTCTATCGAATGGCGAACAAGACATCGTGAGTTGTGCTTCTATATTGCAAATGAAATGCGGTAGATGATGCTTGCCTTGGCAGAAATGTTTGTTGTATCGCGTATTATAGTTATATTTTCTCCTAGATCTTTAGTTTTTTCAATAAACTGAAAAATGTAAGAAGAAATGTTGCGTTTAAGATGATCTAATCATTATTTAGACATGTTTAAATGTTCATAATGCAATAACAATACATATCATTTTATTCGGGAGAGTCGAAAGAATTTTTTCGTCTCAACCGCAACTAAATAGCTACTACTACAAGAACATAAAATATTTTTTCCAAAGTTGAAAATTTGCAATTCTCTTGAAAATTAAATTTTTCGAAAATTGTGAGTTATAGGAAAAAAGGGTTTGCAAATTCGAGTGTAGCTCGCAAAAATCTACAAGAATCGCCTATTGAAGGTTGGAAAATTAGATACGTGTCGAACACTGAACAGATTTTATTCCACATTTTTCTCTTACTTTTTCACGTAGAATAACCCGTCTGCTTACTCGGTAACTAACCAAACTTACATGTTTCGAACAGATTTCCAAGATCAATTTTTTCGAAAACAAAGCCTATTATTCTTTATATCTTTCTTTTTCTTCTTCGTACAAAATTGTCTTTCGTTTATTGATACCATTTGACCGGACCTTATGTTTCATAAGTTCTAATATAATGTATTCATATACAAATTCGCAGTACAATAATCGTTACTTTCGATATTAAAATCATTATTAAATGTTCGTTTAATTATTCTTAAAATTGTGATACAATTATGAAAAGCTAACGAAAGAATCGTGTAGATTTTACAAGCATGTCACGAATTATATATGTCGGGGTAACGTTGTAAGTCGAGGCGTGTAATGAATCTTTCTGCGAGTTGGCCATCGTTGTTGTATACCAGATGATATTTATTGAAGCGAATGTATTACAAAGGTTAACAAGTGATATCGGTAAGCGAATAATTGAGATGTCGATGACGATGGGCTGCAAATGACGATTTGGAACTCGAAGTACGTGTTCACTGGACTAGTCGAACTTATCGGATTGCGAGTCAGTTCAAGTGGAACTGGAACTTTATATACTCCTCTCCGTACCTCTCTGTATCCCACGGCTCAATCTTTGTTTCTAAGGAAAGCTATTTAATTACTTCGTAGCTCTGCTAGATACACGTCCCTCCCGTCGCCGTGGCTACGTTCAGCGACCCGTTATGTCACTTCGAGCCCAAGCCCACTGTCATTAATCTCGGGCGCCCGTACTCAGATTAAATCATAAACAATTATTTCTCAGTTTTATTATTTAAGTAAAGCTATAATAAAAAGTCTGAACTAAAGTATTGAGCACCTTGCCAAACATTCCGAAAGAAAAGCCCTGATGTCCTTTCATTTCCGACATATATATGATTAGAGTTAGGGGCGTGTAATGAATATTCTCTGGAATTGGCCATCATTGTTATGCAATCAAGGTAATGTTGATTAGCACAAATGTGAGTATTACAGAATTGACAAGTAACCGCGGTGATCAGACACTAATGACAATGGTCTTAAAAATAATCATAAAATGATCATTGCTAGCTCAATGATCGCAGTGATTCTTGGCGATCCTGGGGTCAACAAAGAAATATCTGATGGTTTTATACATACAAAATCTATCAGCCGCGTTTTATTATGTATAACCATCTCTACAAAATAGTCATTTATACGCTTTGTATAATTTTTATTCTTTACATCTACAGAAATGAAAATATTCTACGAAATCATTTAAAAACTTAGGTAGTTACGACTGGATTAGATTCTCGTATAATAGTTTTTAGAAATCGTTTATTCTTAGTAACGCATGCACACAGTAGATTCTTATATGATCGATTTCATGACATTGAAATTACTGCTGCTTGTTTTGATGAATCTGAACAATTACTAGTAACAGGCGCTCGTGTAACCCCAAAACTCTCAAGGCTGACGTCACCTTGAAGGGCCACCATTAGACACTCTCCAGACATTTAACGCATTGCCTCCCTGATAGGGAACTTCCAAGAAAATATGTCCCCACCAACATTTTCATCGCTTTCCCACAGTATATAACCCTCGACTATTAACAGGCCAACTAGTCTAAGTTTGAAACCGATAGCTGTACGTTGTAACGAAATTGTAAGTGGTATTCGAGAGTCACTCATTCTCTAGAAATAAAGTTTTTTTTACGGAAGTTTTTCCTTTTTTTACGTGACACTAGCAGCGTTACCCTATGACTGAAAAACTCTGAAGCCAACGTTGCACGTGTACCGTTTTTAGTTTGTCTTTGACAGTCTTTTGTCTATGTGCTGTTGATGGTGTCACGTAAAATAAAAAAGAGATTTAAGAAAAAAAAAGAAACTTTATTTTCTTGTTTGCAATACACTTTCTAGCTCTAGGCGTGACTGTTCAAGACTGACTTGGATGATTTTAGGAGGAGTATTTAAATTCTTTTATTCGTGGGAGTAGGAAAAGGCTTCGATCATATATTTCTGAGAACGGATAGAGTGACCGGATTTCACTCGTGCTAAGGCGCTTGGAATTTCGATATCTTATCGCTTTGTTTATGACGGATTTCGTCTGTGACAATGGCTTCAGTGCTTGAGAAAACTAAAGACCAGATGTAGAGTTTTCTTAGAAGTGGCGACCACTTCAACAGTAATAAACAATGTTAACTAATCAGTGTTATATAAATTTAGAGTAAGATACCACAAAGATGAAATAACGTATAAAATAAAAAATCTGAACAAATTACGAAAGAATTCATTTCGAAACAGAGGTATTCCAAGGTATTGCAATTGTACTTTTCTAAAACAGATCTGAATCATAATGATTCTTATGATGATGTTTATAGTCAATATCCTACGGCTTCTAAACATCAAGAATCCGCATTGAATATTGCACGAATTGTTGCTGTCCGAGCTATGTTATTTTTAAATGCTCGGTTGGTTAGGCCTGATGTTGAAGCATTGTTAGTTTCTCTTGATTCAGGATATGTACAAGTGTGGACTCATCACCCTACTGGTGGATTTCTACAAGCTTTCTCAGTTATTCATTCTATACGTGATAGCGCATTAGCATTAGCAACTAATCCTAAAAATCATTTTCTTGTAACAGCTAAAAAAAGGAATGCATTTAATTTCTACAGGATTACTTATTTATTATAAGATTACTTTTTGTATGTAACGTGATACTTCATTGCGACAAAATATTTAATATAAAAGGAAAGATAAAGCCAGAAAATATGATTGGAGAGTAAGTCCATTTAAAAAAATTGAGGACACAATGCTGGATACATTAAAGTTTGGTATCTCGCGAATTATTACACAATAGTGATAATAAGTCAAATCTAATAAAATTTACTTTTCATTAAAAAGTCGTACCAGAAGAATTATTTATTAATTGCTTTATTTATTAATTCTTAAGAAGATATATATAAATAAGAAAAAATGGTAAAATTAGATTAGAATAATAAAAATAATATATGCTTATGACCATTCTAAAATATAAAAAGTGAAGTAGTCTTACGTTCATTGATATATTAAGAAAACATACATATTTTAATGATAGTTACAATGTAACATCATTTCAATATTACATGCAAGGTATGACAAGTATTCTTGCTCTAAGGCACAATATAAAATCAACAACATTCAGTTTAACAAATTATACCTTTATTCGATTTTCATCATAGAATAACGTGGTGGCGTCTTCCATATTCCACTGGACACGCGTTCTAATCTACTCCTATCTATATTTTAAAACATTTGTCTTAAATCTGGTGTGCACTTTCTGTTATCAAAGAATTTATGGACTGCTTTCTCCGGAATGTATCGTTGCATTGCAAGTTCATTTTCACGCATGTGCGCTAAAATTGATAAAAATTGGAGTACTCTATGCGTTCTAATGTTTATTAACTCATTAAGTAAAACAATATTTACATTGTGCCCAATGTGGAATTGTATGCTTTGGTCTCGACTCATCATCTGATTCATCGTGGTTATCACTTCTAAGAAAACTCTACATCTGGTACTTGGTTTTCTCAAGCACTGAAGCCATCGACAGCGCATAGACAAAAGATTGCGTTGAAGGCAGACCATAAACAGTACACAGGCAACGTTGGCTTCAGAGCTTTCAGTCATAGGGTAACACTGCTAGCGTGCGGATCTGGACCGCTTTATTATATATTCCGATTTGTATTTACGCTTCAGTATTTGAAATATATTTTCTACCTTACAATTTATACACACGTTTCATTGTTCACATACATCTAATAACTTCTACAGATAGTAGAATTTCTTCAGAAACCTGTATTATTTACTCTAAGCATAAAGTTGTATTACTTTAAGGTTTATAAGGTATAATCTATATTCTACTATCTTCACAAAACATCACTGTCCTTTTCAATTAAGAAAGTCTTATATGTTACAAAAATACTATTCTTCCTTTTAATTATATTCGTTATGAAAAATAGATCTTAAATCCGATTTTTTGACTTTGTGTATTAAAAATGAAAGTATATACACATATTGTACAAAGACAGTTTCTTTTAAAATATACTTACATAAAAAGTGGAAGGACTATATTTGTAATGAATTGAGCTTGTAGGTCTGGTATAGATGCTTGTTCTCTATCCATCATTTCTATGGGGGAACTATCCACACTTTTTTCTAAATCTCCATGTGAAAAAAATTCATCATAAATTTGTTCCTGACGCAAAGTCAAAGAAAAAAAGCACATAAGCTCTTAAATATATTATTGTCTTCGAAATTTGTCTAAACTTAGACTTCTACTTACTACAGTTCTTTTAGAAACTTTCCAATGTTTAGTCTGATCACTAAGATCACAACATATCACAAGCATATTAAGAAATAATCTCTTTCGTTCAGAGTCATTTTGGTCAAATTTACTTCTAACCATCTCTTCCTGTTTTTCTACCGTTCGAAAGTGGCATGCTAAGTCAGTTGCAAGTATATTATTTTTCAGTAGATCTAGTGGTTCGCTATACTCTTCACTATTAACGTTTTCAAATATATTGCACCCTTCTTCATTTAAAATGCATTTTTTGTTATTATTTCTGTATTCATCACATATCTATTATTTTATTCTTTAGATAAATCTATCACATCTTCCTGGGCCGAAAAACCTTTATTGCACTTTCTTACATGAACTAGGGATAAAAACAAAAGAATATCTTAAACCTATCGATTAAATCTATCGATTATATCTAGAACTATCTTCTAGTTATTATTTATTGTAACTAGCGTATCTGCATATAGATGGCGAGCGCGAACTCACGTTGTCATTTTCAACATTTTTGTTACAACAGTTTTGTTCTTAAAGGTAATTTACCTCTATTACAGAACCTTCAGAACTATAAAGACTAGCTAGAACCATAGAGCGTTTATTTTGAAATGCATTATTTGTTCCTCTATGATCTATATCATGACATAAACATGACACTAGAAAAACTAAAGCTTCCAAATGTGTCATATAATTTTCATTAATAAAATTTAAATTTTGTATTAATAAGTATCCAAAATGTGCCACAGAAAATGTATGTATCCATTTATGATATGGTGCATCTCTGTATCCTTTCTTTACATATAATATAAATCTGTAACATTTGTATGCATTAATATTTTATGATTTTACAATCCACAGGAAAGTAATAGTACACTCAATATTCTGGTTTATGGCTGGAGATAAATAAGAAATATACATACTCTATACAGTACACCACACTGAACATACGGAAAATCGTTAGTAAAACATAGGCTATGAAAACACATTTTAATTCATGAATTTGTTATGAAAATTATGTAAATAAATATTTAAAAAAAGCAATGCGAAATACCATACAAAATATGTCGTGCAGCGAATAAATTATTCATTATTTATAGTATTTCATATCTTATTTTCCTTGTAAAATATCTACAGTCTGTCACACAAGAGCGTGTCTGCGATATCTGCGAAACCTGACACCTAATCAGAATGAGATAAAAAGAATGTAAACAAACGAAAACTTCTCTAATACGCGTTGCTGAATACCTTTCAGTTTCATTTGAAACAGTGAAAGGAACAGAGCTTTTTAATATGAGTGCCGCGTACGCGAAACGTCGAAAATCGTCTGGCATGGGCGAATGAAAACAGAGATCGTGATTGGAGTAATATAATATTCACTGATGAATCTTCGTTTTGGGCATGGTGTCCTATTAGGCAAGCTGAGAGGAAGACGTATCACAAAAATAAGAACACTTGTACATCACATTCGAAAGATATGGAGGTCGTTACCAGAATCCTACGCTCAAAAATTAGTCGAGAGTATGCCGAAACGATGTCAAGCCATAATCGCTAATGGAGGAGATTGGACACCCTACTGTAATAGCGTATTAGTGTTTTAGATGTAGATTCAATTCATATAAATTTTTTTACAAATATATAAATATTTACAGAAATATCGCAGACACGCTCTTGTGTGACAGACTGTATGTTTCGACGTACTCAATTCTTTAATGGTTTTATACTAAATTGTGTTATTTTGCCATAACTTTATAATTTGATTCCTTTACTGTTTGAAATTGACTGCCTCCTGCGAAACTCTTGAGGAAATTTTGAGGTTCGATATTTAATTGATTCACACAGATTGATTTTGTATACTCTGTATTTCACCGCCATGTACAGCCATTACAACCCACCGGATACTCTCTGATAATTAACACACGGCGGACGGGAAAAACAAAAGAGAGTCGTTACTAGTCGTACCAACTGCGCTTGGACGAGCATACGACGCTGTCACGTAAAAAAAAGGAAAAACTTCCGTAAAAAAAACTTTATTTCTAGAGAGTGAGTGACTCTCGAATACCACTTACAATCTCGTCACAACGTACAGCTATCGGTTTCAAACTTAGACTAGTTGGCCTGTTAATAGTCGAGGGTTATATACTGTGGGAAAGCGATGGAAATGTTGGTAGGGACATATTTTCTTGGAAATTCCCTATCAGGGAGGAAATGTGTTAAATGCTGGAGAGTGTCTAGAGGTGGCCCTTCAAGGTGACGTCAGCCTTGAGAGTTTTGGGGTTACAACGCCGCCCTCCGACAAGTATTGTGAGCATTAACGGTCGACTATTGCCGGCCGTGCCATACCTCGGGTTTGAAACCCATACTGGTTTCGCTTTCAATGATGTTCAACACTCTCAAGCGTCGCCGCCCAGGGAACGGCGCGCGACTTGGAAAAACCCTGCCCTCACTTTTCTGCTCATCGGACAAGTTGAACCTACCCTTTCGGGCAGCAGCTCGCTTAGCTGGCGCGTCAGAATGCGAGCATCCTGCCGCGTCGTTACCAGCGGGGGCCGCGTGGAGGCGGAGCTGCCAGCTTGCGCTCGGTCCCAGCAGGTTGGCTTTACAGCCGATTATACCCCTGCACCGTCACAGCACCCATTTGCATGAGTGCCGCCTGCACGGACGATCGCAGGGAGCCGCCCTCCGACAGCCAGTTGGCTCCAAGCGTCCGGGAGGAGGCGGAGCTGGAAATCTGGGAGTGGTGGCGCTCTCAGCTGGTCGAGGGGGACGTTGCGCGGTGCTCACTGGCCATTGAGTATTCGGCGAGTACCTGCTAAGGATTCGGTGAGAGGTGACCTCCATCTGTCACCACTGCAAGGAAGAGGAAGACACGGCGCAACACACGCTGGAGTTTTGTCCAGCGTGGGCAGAACCGCGGCGTGTCTTACGGTTCAACATCGGCGAGAGATTAGCCCCCGAAGCCGCCGTCGAGGCCATGCTCAGGGGGTGCTAGGAGTTCATCGCCGTCCGCTCCTACTGCGAGCAAGTGATGCTGGTGAAGGAGCGAGCGGAAAGAAAGGGGGTAAGAACGCGCGACCCAAGTAGAATGTCGCACCAGAGAGATCCCGTACGCCGCAGGGGCGCAGCATCGCCGCCGCCCTAGGAGCGTCAGACCAGGGAATGTGGCGTTAGGGGTTGTGGTCCCTCCTAGCGGCCAACTCAGACATGGACGCCTCCCTTAACTTACAGCAGGGAGAATACGACGAGGAGTGCCCCCTCCCCTGGTAGTTTTTCGCAAGAGACCCCGGGGCCACTTCTACTAGACGTCAGGATGACTACGTTGGAGTTTTAGTCGGTAAGAGTCCAACACTACTCGATTGTTGCGATTTTGTAACAGCGAGTGTCCATGAGGATTTCTCCACGTAAAAAAAAAGTAGTCGTGCCAAATTAGCATGTAGGAACTAGTGATCATACCAATTTAATATTTTTGTCAACACAACTAACGCATTGGAATCGAATTTTTTTCATCATTATATACAACTTTTCCTGGATGCTTTCTACACTGTACACGGTACGCGTATATTCGCCAGTTGTCTACGTTTTTCTCTACGATAAGACGTGAATAATATGCAATGTTTTAGTATCGGATGTCTCAAATGTTTACATCATGTAGTAAGAAACGTGAAACGTTTTATTACAAGACCTATTATTTTAGCAAATCCTGCATTGTTAATATCGGCGACCGCTTCCTATTCGTCCTTGTGTTATATTTTGCGAAACTCTCTAAAGATTATATTACTATCTTTCGATTTTTATTAACAAATTTCGTAATTTCTATGACGATATAATTATTTGTTCATTGCAATAGCAGAATTCTGTCGATTTCATTACTATTTTTTGATTACACTTTTTTGACTTCCAAAATTTAGTGAAAGATAAAATTGAGTAGACCTGTACCCTATTACTCTGCTTTCAAAACATTTTGATACTAATTAGTAAGAAATATAGCAAGATTTTACCTAGATTTCCTTCTATAACTTTCACAACCTAGTCTTGTTTTTTTTAATTATTATTTACTTTGTGCTTTACAATTTGTCCAACTGGACATTCGGTAAATCTTTCTAGCTTTTTCACAACTTATGACGACGATATTTCGTATGTTCACGCATGATAGAAGATATATAATTTACAAAATGTAAAATTTAGAAAATACAAACTCGTAAAATTTAGAAAATACAAACTCGTAAAATTTATATAAATATTGAGTGTATTTTCATTTCTTCTTGAACTTTGCATCAAATGTAGTGTCAACTTATACTATAACCAATAGAAATAAGTAAAAAAAGTGGAAATGCAATTAAATAATGGAAAAGAGTGGAATATCTATTGTAAAGGCAACACAAGCTCTATACGCAATCTCTTGTTTCAGTTGCTGCGTTTTCACATGCCAGAATCATTTAAAATTAACTACAGGCGATTAGGATGACATAATTACATAACTATTGTCCAGAATAATTTATATAGCGAGTTTCATTTGAAGTCGGACAGTATAGTATGACAAATATTTTTAATTCTTATCTCTAAAATATTGCGAATAAAAGTATAAGGGGAAATAAGGTTAAGAGTAAATATTGCAATGTGTACTAATTTAATCAACACAGCGTCTAACAGCGATACATCGTCGTTGGTTGTGAAAAGTACTGAAAATGATATAAATTAAATTTTATCTATATTTTCATTTCATTAATAAAATTTATCTTTCCGAATTGTTTGTTATTCCGAAAATATTACGAACGGGATTTGTTCTGTTGCGAGTAATATTGGGCAGTATTGAATAAATTTTCATTTAAATCATTATCTAGATTGAAACCTTTAGTTACCATTAGGCGTGAGTGTCATAAAAGTCTGCTTAATTGATCAAGAACAATGCTTACTAATGCTTAAGAATAGTTCACAAACAATGTTCTTAAACATTTTCAGCTGGTGTAAAACGATATTCAGAATAACCAGAATAACCAGAATAACCAGAATAACCAGAATTGCCAGAATTACCAGAATTACCAGAATACCAGAATTACCAGAATAACAGAATACAGCCATTTAGTGCAGCAACGGCTACAGTTGCTGTTTAGACAATTTTTTAATATAATTTTTAATTTAATATAATTTTATCTGTAGAATAATGAGTACACTTTAATTATCACAGTAGTATTAAATTAAAGTTGTATTTAAAGTTATACTGTAGTTATACTAAAGTTATAGTATATTTATACTGAAGTTATACTAAAATTATAATATAAGTATAGTATAATAGTATAATACAATATACAGTGACGAGCAAAAGTGTAAACACACTCCGCTGATTTTATGTAAAAGGCGATATTACGACTAATTTTTCAAGTGATCGGTAAAGATTAGGTAACAGTAACTACAAGCTACGTCTGATTAATGAAATGTAATATTTCATTTTCATTAACATTAATAATGTACAGAATATTTTATAATAATCGTGTTTTTGAAACAATGTTTACAGTTTTGCACGTTTCGTCAGAAACGTTTATGATAGCATGTAAATGTCAGGGAAACGAAACTGTCAATAAGCACTGATCGTTCACTGTTTCGCAGTCAACTGTTCCACACCATTGTTAGATTATTTTTCAGTTTGATATGCTTAATCCAAGATGAAGCCACTTAGTGAAGATAAAAAGAACAGTATTATTTGTTTGTGTGATAAAGGTTTGTCGTTGCGGCAAATTGCAGAGAAATGTGGCGTCAGTCGTATGATAGTTGCAAGAATACGAAAAAAGTATGTTAGTGCACCAATTTCTTCACAAAACGGTAGACCGCGACTTATTTCGGATAGAACAGCACGTGAAATTGCACACTGTATTCGGTCGGATAGTTACAAAACACCAAAAATTGCTGCTCAGGAAATCGAAATAAGTGCTAGCGAATGGACCATTCGTCGCTGTTTAAAGAGAACTGGTTTACGAGCGAAGGAAAGAAAAAGTAAACCAGCTCTTTCAAACAAAAATATTAAATTATGAAAACAATTTGTTAACACCTACAAAGAATGGACGACCGAAGATTGGAAAAGAGTTACATGGAGTGACGAAACAAAAGTTAACATATTCGAATCAGACGGAAGGTCCTGATATTGGACTTTATTTGAGAATAATGATCAACCAGGTGGTATAAAACAAACTATGAAGTTTGGAGGTGGCTCAATTATGTGCTGGGTTTGCTTTAGTCACAGAGGTGTTGGTCCCTTAGTTCGAATCGAAGGTATAATGCGAAATGAGCATTATTTGACCATTCTACAAAGTAATTTATCATCTGTAGTTAATTCTATTGGATATAATGAACGTGAAGTAGTATTTCAAGAAGTCGGGGATCTTAAACATACTGCAAAAATAGTTAAAGCCTGGCTAGAAAATCAAAATTTTTCTGTGATGAAATGGCCAGCACAAAGTCCGGATATGAATCCGATCGAAAATTTGTGGTCCATTTTGAAGAGAAGGCTGGCAAAAAAAATAATCCACCTTCAGGTGTTCATGAATTATGGGAAAGAACACAACAGGAATGGTACAATATTGAACCACAAATAAATAAAAATTTGATTGACAGTATGGCTCGTAGATTAAAAGCATTAAAAAAAGTAAAAGAAAGTGAATAAAATACTAGGATGAAATCTTAATTCGACGAGTATAATTAAAATGCAAGGGGGTCGTCGGGGGCTAACAACCCGCCAGATCTGCGTCAAGGTTCTGACTCGGGAACAGACATGACTCCGTTTCGGCCGCGCGGCCAGGAAGGGGCATCTTACCAAGGAGCCCGGAGGTCACGGCTGTCCCTTCTTTCTCCAACTTTTCTTCTCCCTTACCGCTCAACTTTCAATCTCTCAGGGGCTACGCACTCGCAATACGAGTACGCGATCCAGAGGAACCCTAGCCCAAAATATCGTACCCCATTAGCCATGCCTCAATGGGCCAGACGTCTTGCCTTTACTACTTGGATCGCGAGGATGACAACCTCTATAAAAAATCCCTAACCCTAAGCAGCGGTGCGCGGCGACGGGGTAGTTCACAGTCCAGGGCACTGCGAGGAGGGTGGTGGATGCGTCAGTCATTAGCGGTCAATACCGGAGTACCTGGCGATCCCCCAGCGGTATCAGCCTTTCTCCGGTGAGCGGTTCTGCAGGGAGCGACATTCTTTCCGCAGGAATTGGAGTGGTGCCGATGGACGCCGATGGACGCCGATGGGTGCCGAACAAACAAAATAACAAAAACAAAATTATGAACGAGATAGAAAAGGCGGAAGAAGCTACGAGAGGAAGGGACGAAGCGTAATTAACACCTGAGCACACACACGTTGACACCAGACATACGAGGAAGTCGGTCCCTCTAAAGGAGGGGTTCTTACGCTCCGCACTGAGCACGGGCAGCCCACAGACCGGGGAAACGTCGGAGGATGTAGAGACTCTCGTCGTCCAAGTGCCCGGCACGAAGAAAAGGAGGGCCGGCGGATTTTCCGAGTTCTCCTTGGAACTGGCCAAATAGACGAGAACATCTACTACAGCGGATATGGGAGCGGAACTGCTCCGTCGAGCTTCTGAGGTGGCCAAGGTTGCCGAAATATCTCGCAACCTTAAGAGCTCGTACGTAAACATGCTGAGGGAGGCGGTGATGTTGGCTGTCCAGCCGATTATCCATGCGCCGTCTCGGTACCCGTTTGAATGGGTACTGCCTGCACTGACGGTCGCAGGTTATCTCTCCGTCTTCCTTGTTATTGTTGTCTTTCTTATTCTTTCCTGTTCGTTGTCCTATTTTTCTAATGCATTGTACTGTTCGTTTGCATCCGTTTGTTTCGTTTATTTCCTCACTGTGAATCGCTCCCTAATCATTACTATTTCTGCTATTGTCAGGTGGAGTCGGTTGCCCTCTGCTCCTTTCATGTTCAAGTTGTGTTAGCCTGACACTTCGCCTCGGGGTTTGGCTTGTCGGTGCACCCGGTTGCATTGATCCTCTTGGAGGCCGCTTCTGCGATAGACCCCCTAGTTCTTGCAAGGCTTTCATTTTTTTTGCTCCTTAGTACGCAGAACGCTCCTTACATAGTGGCGGAAGTGATATTATACGTCTTTTGTGACGAACTCCCACTTTTCCTCCAGCCAGGACAATTCAGGGTCTTCTATGGCGTTCCACAGCTTCTGTCTATCCTCATTATAGATAGGACAGTCTTGAAAATATTGTGAGGGAGGGAATCGAGACAGAAAGAGGCGTAGAAGAGCACGGCGAGGAAGAAGGTAACATGCTGAGCTTAGAAATTTGATCACTCAACATGGAGAGAATGATGAGGAGCATCACGGTCTCGAGCAAGGAAGATTCCATGTTGGGGAAGCTAAACAATGAAAGAGTACTAGAGACCAAAAGAATAAGGGACTGGATTGCTTCCAACGCGGAAGCGAACAGTGGACGTCGCGATAGGAAGTCGGTCGCTACTCAGACGATCTTGAGGGACCAGAGAGAGACTAAGCATGGTAGGGTATCGATGGTCAGTCAGACGGAGACGAGTCTATCGACGAAACGCAAGGCGATATCCCCTTTGGAGAAGAGACAATCGCACAAAAAAGCCTAACAGACAGGAGGAAGTCGACACAATGAATATTAGTGGTGCTTTATTTACGAGGACCATGTATAAATCTTGTGTAACGATATTTTCGATATTTATATGTAAGTATGTATTTACACGCGCAAGACTCTCGATGCCGAGAACACGTAATACGACAAAATATGTAAACTGTTTTTGAATCGATGATAAGTTTCCAATAACCTTTGGAGGGTAGACGAAATCTACAAAAGAACTCCAACAAACTTTCACAGTTATACACAAACCTCACATATACAGCTTTGTTTTTCCATGAGGTATTTCTTCCTTTTTCTCTTGTCGTCTTTTTGACCGCCGCCGTTGGTTAATTTATATGAATATAATTCATTAATTGACAATTGTTTGAAATCTAATATCTGTGAATCGAAAAACGTATGAAATATGTCTTTATCCAAAGTTTCCTTTGTCAAAATTCTTCTGTACATTTTTATTTTCTTCAACATGCTCTTAGTTATTTGCAATTGTTACGTTATCGCCTTATCGACAGTCGTATTTGTTTTTGTTTGAAGCAAGAAGATGGTCCAAATGTCCTCTTAGTTACGAAATGCCCTCCTCGGATTCCTCAACCTTCTCTTTAACGCCTCATTTTCTTTTGCTTCAAAGCTTCTACTTCACCTAGGACTAGTAAACAATAGATTTTATTTGTGGAAACATATAACAAAGAATTGAAGATATTTAATCGAATTGAAACTAATTTTAACATTCATGAAATGTTATAAGATTCGTAATAATTTCTATGCACTTGTATCAATCTTAGTTATTACGATACAAGATTACAATACTGTTTTCAGTAGTTACTTTAGTACAGTTACTTCAGTACTTTCACAGTTATGACAACTGCTATCGGCAAAAGGCTTCCGCAGCCCTCTTTCCAAACTAGCCTGTTACCATTGGTAATATATATTTTCATCACTCGATAAATTAATCATAGATTCGATGATTATATTATACATACATATATAAATATATGTCGGAGACGAAAGAATTTCGGACCTCCCGTCAGAATTCTTAAGAAAAGCCGAGACAAGGAGCTCGGGTTCGAGGCGCCAAACGGGACGCCGAGCGTAGCCGCGGCCACGGGATAAACACTTTGTCTAAACAAAAGACTCTATCCTTCGGGCACGATGATTACCAGATGCCAACGCGTTTCTACAGTTAGCTCGAGGACTCGCTATAAATCATAGGATTTGGCCGCCAAGGCCCTTCGAACGTACAAACGGCTCTTACCCTAACAGTCCCCAAATCTACCACCCGCTACGGGAGAATACGGAAAGTCTGCTTTTCTCACGAGCGACGCTTCCCGTCGCCAACTTCTCCCAAGGGCGGCTAGCATCCTTTTCTAACCACCAACATAGATATTAACCAATTAACAGCAACGTCCATTTCCCTCACTTTCTGTGCGAGGGTTGCCCTCGACGAATCCGATGATCTCGTGCCCTGAGACACACCCCGTCACAGTTTACCTCTGCAGCATCACGATGACGGGGAGACATTCTTATGATCTCGTCCGCGAGTGGGACGACGTCTTCGCGATCGGTGGATTTTCACAGGGTTCGACTTAGACTTTTCAAAAGGGAGGGTAGTCGTTGTCCCGTTGGCCGTGGATTCGTTATCGAACTTAGGATCATTGTCATTAGTATCTCGACTATCTAGTTACCACGGCTACTTGTCAAATTCTGTACTGATCATATCCGTACCGGTATATACTTTCTCTATTATGTAACCTCGGTGGCTAATTCAAGAGAACATTCATTCCGCGCCCCTAACCCTTATCTTAATGCTAATCCGACATCAGAAGTGGGATCAGTGCCGAATATAACAATGCAAAAGGCTTACCATCATCGTGCGCGAGTTAATTCAGTCGCTAGTGCAAAGTTCGAGTGCGGAACCTACAAATTTCTCGCTACCGTGTTTTTACCCTGGGACCGCGGGCTCCGATCCTGTTGCAAGATGCACAGCTGCCAATCTGATTCTGGAGGAAAACCCTTTACCAAGTAGTGTCCTGAAAGGAAACTATAATCTCAATAACGAACGTCTAGTCGACTTCTACGTAGTGGAAGCCCCAACCGATAGATCAAGTCATCTGGGTGAGTCGTTTCCATTTTACTCCGATTCTGGAGCCGAATGTTCACTAATTAGAGAATTCGTAGTCTTGAGATTTTCTGGCGAAAGAACGACTGATATGATAGTAACGCGATGAATAGAAAATATTTGTACATGTACATCTCAAATCTTGCCCATTGTATGCATTAATGGTTTTTTTCCCTTTTTCTTTACATTGGAAATAATTCTCCATGTCCTTGCCGATAGTTATTTAAAATATGATATCGTGAGTCGTTACCGTTTTGTTTCGATTTCGGAACTGAATGCTCAATGATTAAAGAGTCCGTAGCTTTGAAACTTTCCGGCAAGAGAATGACCGACGTGGTAGTAATGCGGGGAATAGGAAAACACCTGCGTTAAATGCACAACTCAAATTTTGCCGATAGTATATATTAACGGTTTCACGTTAGAGATATGTACTCTTCCATGTTCTTAGCGATAGCTACTTAAAGTACGATATCATGATTGGCCGCGAAATTTTGAGCCAAAGCTTCGATGTAAATATTACACGAAATAGCCTCACTATTTGTAAGACAAGAGCGGTCGATGCCTGTAATAGAACCGACGGAAACGAGATCGATATTAACGAAGTCGACGCCGGAGTGCTCGGCAATGATAAAAGCCAACTAATTTCAATCCTCGAAGAAATTCAAGAATTCACTCATTACGGGTTTTCCACGTACGCGCGTAAATACGGGTCAACTAGAAATACGTTTAATTGATCCTAACGTACAAAGAAAGACCCTATAGACCTAGCGAGGGAGAACGAAGGATAGTGCGCGAATGAATAAGCGAATTAATTAAGACAAAAATCATAAGACCTAGTAATTCACCGTTCGCGAGCCCTATATTACTCGCGAAGGAGAAGGACGGCTCCGATAGATTGTGCGTAGATTTTCTAGAGTTAAATAAAAATACGATCGCGGATCGGTACCTCCTACCCCTTATTGCGGATCAAATCGCGAGATTACGAAAGGCAAAGTACTTCATTAGCCTAGACGTGACCAGTGGATTCTATCAAATTCCCATTCGTTCGAACTCTACCGAATACACCGCGTTTGTCACCCCGACGGGTAATACGAGTATATGACGATGCCGTTTGGATGGAAAAAATGCACCATTCGTTTTGTAAAGGGCCATTTTCAATGCCCTATGCGACCTCGCGTATTCCTACATTGTTGTTGACATAGACGACGTTTTAATTATTGCTGACTCGTTAGATCAAACTGTGGAAAAATTGTACACTGTATTAAATACCCTTGAAAACGCCGGATTTTCTTTTCAATCTTTTCTTCCTAAATGTTCTTTTCTAAAGACGCCGATACTTTCTCGGATATTTAACTCACCATGGAGAAATTCGCCCCAACCCTGGTAAAAAGACGAGTCTTGAATTCTTTACTTGCGCCGAAGTCTGTCATACAGCTTAGACAGTTCATGGGTTTAGCTCCGTATTTTAGAAAATTTGTCCCTAAATTTTCACTTGTCATGAAATCGTTATACGCACTTACTTCCGGTAATAGAGACATAACCTGGACAGATAAGCTTGAACCCATAAGACAAGAGATAATTTGCGTCTTGACCGACGCGCCGGTGTTAATGACATTCGACCCGAATTACCCGATAGAATTACCTACTGACGTTAGTTCGGGTGCATACGGTGCTATTTTTAATGCATAATGTTGACGATAAAAACCGGGTAATCAAGTACTATAGTAAGAAAGCTAGTCCCGCGGAATCCAGATATCATTCGTGTGAATTAGAGATGTTGGCAGTGGTAAACGCCGTCAAACATTTTCGTCATTCTCTACACGGGCGGGAATTTCTTGTAGTCACTGATTGTAACCCGTTGAAGGCAACTCGTATTAGAGTAAATTTAAAGGACAGGGTTTATGGGCGGTGAGCTTACTTACAAACTTTTACTTTCGATATCACGTACCGAGAAGGTAAACGAATAACTCACGTGGATTTCTTTTCGCGAAACCCCGTAGACAGTGACCGTGCCACACCTAACAACACTGAAGAAAAGGAAATTAATCTGGCCGAAAATCGGAAGATTGGCTATCCGCGGAGCAACGTCACGGTCCTCAAATTGAAGAGATCACCAACAAATTGCAAAAGGACGAGCTCGCGAAAGATACAGCGAGTACATATGAATGGCGATCCGGTACCCTTTTCCCGTAAAATACGAAGGAGAGGTAGAACTCTCTGCTTACCCATCGTACCAAGGGATTTTAGGTGGTCCGTTATTAGTCATATACGCTAGTCAATTATGCACTTAGATTGGGATAAAACGCTCGAAAAGCTAACCGAATATCACTGGTTCGAAGGAATAGCAAAATACGTTCGTAAACTCGTAACGAACTGTCATACTTGTCAGGTTTCTAAGTCGAGTTCAGGTAGAACACCAGCCGAGTTACGCCTTATACTTAGGATCAGCAAAACCGTATGCTTTGTTGCTACTCGATAATATTGAAGAACGGGAAGTAGATATCTCCGATGTAAGACAGCAGACAATAGAGAATGTAGAGACTGGCACTGGGTATGATGGATGCAGATTTGACAAAGTCAAAGCTAGTGTGGTTAGATTTAATCTCGGTGATTTTGTATTACGTAAAAATGAGGAAAGAAATCAAACTAAATTATATCCAAAATTTAAGGTCCCATTTGTAGTGGCAGAGATTTTGAACGGAGACAGGTACATCAAAAAAAAAAAAAAAAACTTTAGACAGCAAACGGTCATATAAGTACTGTTACGATAGGTTGCGGAAAATGCCGGGTAGTTGCTTTCCTGCTGAGTTGGACGTTTGTAGTGGTGGCAATAGTAGTGACCATGACGAGATGAGTACCCTGACCTCGAAGATCACTAGCGGCCGGTGGGGGGGGGGGGGGAGTTCGGGTACGCCCGTGAGCAATTGTGATTACGCCACTTAATGCCTGTAAGGCCCATCGTGATGTGTGTGTAATTGTGTCTCTTGCCGCCCAACGTGTGTCTTGGCGGATATGTAATTGTGTCTCTTGTCGCCCAACGTGTGTCTTGGCGGATATGTAATTGTGTCTCCTGCCGCCCAATGTGTGTCTTGGCGGATATGTAATTATACCACGTGGAGCCTGTAACGTACTTGTGGCAAAGGTAATCACGCTCGCAGGCCGCCGAACGAAGCCTCTGGTCGCGTGATCTAGAAAAACGAGACTCGTCTGGGTGCGAATTCGAGGATGGTCCATCATGTCACCGCGATCGGCAGATAATTCACAGGATGCAACTAACACGTCGAGTATTAGTTATAGTGTCACGAACCATTGTTTTTATTTTTGCCATTGAACATTCGATCAAAGTTCTGTTACTACACTGGACCCCTGGCTTATTTGAACGTTTAGTTAAAATTGTAAATAACGTCAGTCATATCGAGACTAATGTTAGGAAAATCCAATATCTTAGCCACACACGAGGACGTGTGATAGTCAGGATGGCCGTGTCAATGAGCTCATTGTCTCGGCTTTTCCTAAGAATTCCAACGGGGAGGCCCGATGTCTTTTCATCTCCGACATATATGATTGATGTTATTTTATTTTGTATATTATTTTAAATAAATCATACACATTACACAGTTTATTTCATTTATTTGACTTGTTTATGTTTCTTTTATTCATTTACATGTTTGAGCTCATAGGGTAGATTAAATATTTTAATGGATAATCCTGGTATATTGCTATAGTAGTAATAAGTAATATTAAAAATTCGCTATATTAGTAAATAGTAAAGCGATTTCTGTTATTAACTGACGAGTAAACTAGAACTAATACAGTCTGTCACACAAGAGCGTGTCTGCGATATCTGCGAAACCTGACACCTAATCAGAATGAGATAAAAAGAATGTAAACAAACGAAAACTTCTCTAATACGCGTTGCTGAATACCTTTCAGTTTCATTTGAAACAGTGAAAGGAACAGAGCTTTTTAATATGAGTGCCGCGTACGCGAAACGTCGAAAATCGTCTGGCATGGGCGAATGAAAACAGAGATCGTGATTGGAGTAATATAATATTCACTGATGAATCTTCGTTTTGGGCATGGTGTCCTATTAGGCGTGCTTGGACTATCCATGGAAGAAGGATGATTCAAAGAAGTGTAAAACACCCTATAAAAGTGCATGTTTGGGGTTGCTTTAACGCACGCGGTTTTGGGACTTTGTGCGTCTTTACAGACAATCTGAATGCACAAAAGATGGTGAAATTGTACCAAAGGGGACTTCTCACATCCGTGAAACGTTGGTTCAACCAAACCGAGGACCAATGGATATTGCAAGAAGACAACGACCCTAAACATCGAAGTCGCATCTGCACCCAATGGAAAGCGAAAAACGCCATCACAGTACTTCCTTGGCCATCGCAGTCCCCTGATGCAAACCCTATCGAAAATGTGTGGTCCCTAATGAAATGCAAGCTGAGAGGAAGACGTATCACAAAAATAAGAACACTTGTACATCACATTCGAAAGATATGGAGGTCGTTACCAGAATCCTACGCTCAAAAATTAGTCGAGAGTATGCCGAAACGATGTCAAGCTATAATCGCTAATGGAGGAGATTGGACACCCTACTAAGTAATAGCGTATTAGTGTTTTAGATGTAGATTCAATTCATATAAATTTTTTTACAAATATATAAATATTTACAGAAATATCGCAGACACGCTCTTGTGTGACAGACTGTACAATAAGAACCACCAGTCACGATACTCTTTATTCCGTATTTATTACAGGTATCACCACCCCTTTACAATATCTCCGCAGCGCAGGAATCATCACGATAGAGTAGAGCACGAACACTTAAAAACTAATCAGTCGCTGTCAGTACAAACTATCACATAACCCTCTTTTGACATATTACAGGTATTGCAACCTTCTTTGGAGTACCGGTCCCAGGAACCCTATCGCTCGGTAAAAGCGACGAGAGATCAATTATATTGCCGCCTCCTTTATGGTTTTAATGTAGGTGTTTTTTAGATTCGACGATGCTGTCGCCCTCTTTATTATATCCTTTACCCGCCGAATTAGTTCGGCCTCTATGTCAGCTGTGGAGGATGTTCTCATTTCCAGGGCCATCTTTACAAGTACATCTGGGGTTGTGGATGTTAGCTTCCTTTTTCTTCCCCTGGGTAGACCTTGATGAGAACGAGGCCAGCGGCTCTTCGACGTCCAAACTCGCACTTCCCTACGAGATTTCTACCGTGATGGTTCCGGTGTCTGATTCGGTGCTTGGCGTCATGACCGGATCCATGCCTGAATCCTCTGGTCTATCCATCCTGTCTGTAATCCTCTTGGTTTTCCTGGTCACCTTTGACGCAGGCTCCATTCCTTCCTCCATATCCTCCCTTCTGCTAGTATTATCCTCGTCAGACGCAGGAATCCGTCCGGTGACCTTCAACACAGAGAGGGCCTGCACGCACGTGCTCTTGGGTAGTTTCCGATGTAGCTGCAAGATGTCTGCGCCAGTCCACGCGTGTCCTGAGACGTAGCCGTGTGGCGGCGCTGCCGGCACGCGTCCTAATATGTCCTCCTTACTGCTTCGTCGACATGGCTGAATTTTCCTTGCTTTCCTGTCCCATCCTGTCCAGTCTGTTCCTTACCAGTTTTCTTGCGCATTTTTGCACACACGAAATGGAACAACACTCCGGTCCACTTTTTTTTTGTCGTCTTTCCTTATTTTCACTTAGTTTTAATTGCTTTATACTGTAGTTTTCTTTTCCAGCAGTGTTGTTCAATGATTCGATTAGAGGATGTATTATTTGGGCATCTATGTAGATTGGTAGTGGTTTAACGATATGAGTTGTGACCTTTTCTTTTGGGTCCGTATCTATTTCTTCTATTAGTGAACCGAACAAATTTCGGAGTGGGATGTCTTGTAGCCATTGTTGCTTTTCTGTATCTGAAGTTTTCATGGCGCTTGTGCCTGGTATTATTTTACGTTTTTTGTGCGCTGTTTCCATCTTCCAGTGTTCATCTTGATATGATAGTTCGTCATCGTAGCTGTTTTCTTCTTGGTTTTGCATTGTTTGCATTTCTTTCGTAGATAAGCTTTCCTGTTCTTTGCTTATTGGTTGTTTCCTACTTAACGTATTTGTAGCTTTATTTGTATAATATATTTCACCTTTATTTCTTATTTTGATTGGTGATATTTGCTGTTGCATTTTGGAGCATTACCATTTGGCAGTGTTTGTTGTCTTTCCGTTTATCTCAATTCACTGTTTGTTGCACTTTTATTGAAGCACAGTTTCTGACGTCTGTTTAGCTTCGGCGAGAAACTCTACAAGAGTGAGAATTTCTTACCTTTTCCCGCTCTGCCCGCTCCTTTGCAAGTATTACTTCTTCGCAATTGGAGCGGACTGCGAGGAACTCCTGCTGCCCCCCTTAGCGTCGTTTGCAAAACTGATAAAGAGTCCAAACTTTCGCCAATCGCTAGTCGCAGAATACGACGGGAGCCCCCCACGCCGGACAAAACTCCAGCGTGTACAGTCGTATCCTACTAGAACTCGTACGGTTCGGATGTGGGTAAATGCGATGATTAAGTAGTTCGTTATTCTTCATTTTAATAATTAATCAGACATTTTGTTACATTCATATATTTCACACATTTATTTTTCTTGTGATATTTCTGTTAATCAATCCCACAAACGTGTAATAATGTGTAGTAATTTTCCTAATACCAACTGATTTTTATTAATTCCAGAATGTTTAAATTATTCTTCGAGGCAATCGGAACAAGTTTCCGCGGCAGATATTAGTACTATTCGTGTGTCGCAGCGCATGCAATATGCTACGAATGTGTAACTTAAATGTGCTCAAATGTAGTGACGTTGTCGAATTTTCATGTAGGTTTTAGCGATCTTCATCTAGATTGTAATAACTGTTTCCATAAATGATACGGTCCTTGATATTTGGATGAGCGGGCTGGACTAACTGCACGCAACAGGATGTGAGTAATTCTCCATACACCTCTGGGTGATAGGCTTTTTTTTTATTTTTTATACGTGGAGAAATCCTCATGGACACTCGCCGCTGCCAGATTGCAACAACCGAGTAGTGTCGGTCTCTTACCGACTAAAACTCCACGGTAGTCTTCCCGACGTCCAACAGAAGTGACCCCGGGATCTCTTGCGAAAAACGACAAGGGGGCACTCCTCGTCGTCTTCTTCCTGCTGTAGGTTAAGGGAGGCGTCCATGTCTGAGTTGGCCGCTAGGAGAGACCACACCCCCTAACGCCACATTCCCTGGTCTGACGCTCCTAGGGCGGCGGGGATGTCGCGCCGTGTCTTCCTCTTCCTTGCGGTGGTGGCAGATGGAGGTCACCCCCCGCCGAATCCTTAGCAGATACTCGCCGAACACTCCTTGATCAGTGAGCACCTGCGTCATCCTAAAGGTCAACGGGACTCCGTTTTGGTCTCTTCAGTCCTCCCAGTTGGGAAGCACAGCGCGAACGGCCCGGTGTGGCCGCGCAGCATCCCCTGGGTGATAGGCTTTTTTCCGTGGAGAAATCCTCATGGACACCCGCCGCATTGCGGTCGGGTAGTGTCGGAATCTTACCGACTAAAACTCCACGGTGGTCTTCCTGACGTTTGTTGGGGATGCCCCGAGTTCTCTTTCAAATTTCTATCGGTCGACATCCCCCGTCTTGTTCCTTTCTTAGCGGAAGCATCCTTTATGATGTATCACTAGTGGGACCACTCCCCTAGTGTCATAGTTCCTGGTTGGTTATTCTTAGGGGGAGGGGGTGGTTGTGCCACTCCTCCCCTGAGAGCACTTCCTTCAGTTCTGTCCACCCTCGCTGGGTCGCCGGTTCCAATCCGATCTCTCTCCGCCCACTCCTTTGCCAGCACTACTCGCTCGCAAAAGACGCGGACGGCCGAGTATTCTCAGCGATCCCTGAGGGTGGCTTCCACTATTACTTCCGGGGCTAAGTTTACCCCTATCTCCGCTCGCAGTATCCGTCGGGGCTCCTCCCATGCTGGGCAAGATCCCAATGTGTGTAGCGCCGTGTCTTCCCCTTCCTTGCAATGGTGATATATGGAGGTCACTTTCCGTCCAATCCGTAACAGGAATTCCCCAAATACCTCGTGATCGGTGAGTATTTGGGTCATCCTGTACGTTAATGGGACTCCTCTCTGGTTCTTCCAGGCCTCCCAGTTGGGGAGCACGGCGCGGACTGCTCTGTGTGGTCTTGTCTAGTCCTCCATGTCCAGTTGCGTGCGCCAGCGTCTCCATATTTCCTCGTTTGCTGCTTCCTGGTCGACGGGCTAGGGTGCCGCCACGGATCCTTGTTGCAGTGTGATGGTTCTGCCTTCATATCTTTTCTTGAGTGCGAGGTACTGTAACTCGAAAGGGGGGGATGCCGCCAGGACGGTCGCTGAGACGATACCGTCCTATATCCTCTGATTATATGGATGGCGGTCATCCTGTGCAGCCCACTCACCAGCGCCAGACTACGCCGACTCGCACTCAGGTCTTCCGCCCATATCGGGGCTCCATAGAGGACCCGTGAGCGTATCACCCCCTCGTAGAGGCGCCGTACACCCAGCCGCGCACCGCCTAGGTTTTGCAGCAGGTCGCATAGGGCGTTAGCCGCAGTGGTTACCCTCGGCACCAGCTGTTTAAAGTGCGGCTCGGAGGACCAGCGGCTGTCGATGATGAGATCCAGGTACTTCATCTGTAGTCCCACCATCACTTCCTCCCCGCTTAAACCTACCGACAATCCCAGCGGTGGGGGGCCTCTGTTGCGACTGTTATAAAATCCGGTAACCTCCGACTTTGCTGGCGATACACGCAGCCCCAACTTTCTGATCTCCCGGACCACGCATGCTACGGTGTCTTCGACGAGATTGGCGGCTTCATACGACCAACGGCCCCCTGTCAGTATGTGGGTGTCCTCCGCGTAGCATACGAGGTCCGTCTCCAATGACCTCGGGTAGTGTAGCACTCGGTCGTACCCGGTGATCCAGAGGATGGGTCCTAGTAGTAATCCCTGCGGGACCCTCCTCTCGACCGGTCTCCTTGTTATCCCCGACTTACCGTTGTACTTGATTCATCTATCGATGAGGTAGGCTTGAATTACCCCAACTAGATACTGCGGTACCTTTTTTTTTTTCTTTTTTTTACGTGGGGAAATCCTTCATGGACACCCGACCGCCCGGAGGCGGCGGGTAGTGTCGGACTCTTACCGAATAAAATCCCACGATGGTCGTCATGACGGTACTCAGGAGCGTCCCGGTACCTGTCGTTAATTAGTGTCCGGGGCGTTCCCTCGTCGCTCTTCCCCGAGATATTTCGTGGGAGGCATCCTGGTTCGTTGGTCTTGGCAGCCAGGTGGTGACCACCTGTCCCCTGGCGCCAGCGTTTCGTGGGCCGTCGTGCAATTCCGAGGAGGAATCCAGATCCTCTCCGGCTTGACGGCTATTCAACCCCGACGCTTCTACGACGACGGCGGTGGTGGTAGTAGTGTCGCGGTCGCGCAGCGACTCCGCTCTTCCGGTTGATCCGAGAGAGCAGATCTCGCGCGTGCGCCTAGTTCTTCCTATGCTGCTGCCCTGAAGGATGCGTTGGAGTCCTATTGTCCCAACTCCATGGCATCCTCCAGGCCGTATGCCGCTGATGATGCTGCTGTCGTCGCTGCTCCTTTGGCTGCGGCGGCGGCGGTGCTTCCGTCTTTGCCGCCCGCGGTGACTGGTTCGCTGGTGGGTCTCCTCCTCCTGGTTGTTTTCGGCGGCGAACATGCCGCCCCTCCCATCCTGTGATTAGCTGGTGCCCCGAGTGACTCGCACAGGGGGCACTTAGGCGCGGAGGCGGTACAGCCTCTCGCGAGATGTCCGCTTGCGCCGCACCTGTAGCAGAGGTGTCCTCGCTCTACAGTGGACATGCAGGTCGCCCTCACGTGTCCCAGCTCCAGGCACCTGTAACACTGGAGCGGCCTCCTCGGAATTGCGATAACCTTCGCGGTCGACCATCCGAGGACGACGCTCCCTGCCCGGGCTATCCTACGGGCTCCGGCCACCGGGCACTTGACGTACACCGAGCCGAGACCGTCCCTGGAGGTGTCGATCTCCCCGACCTGCACCTCCCCGGCTACGCAGTCTGCAGCTCGCGCCAGCGCTTGCCGCACCTCTTCCCTCTGAAAAGAGATGTCGATCCCGACCACACTTAGCTCCGCCATCTTTATGGGGGTTGCTACCTAGATCGTGGCCGGGCCCAACACTCTCGTCAGGCGCGCCGCCAGTAGGGACGCCTTCTCCCTTCTCTTGTCGCCGGGCACCTTTATGATGATGGCGCCCGACATCGCCTTCCTCATCCCAACTGACTGGACGCCAATCTCCTTCAGAGAGACTTCACTCTTGTTCGTGGCGATGACCTCGGCGTACGTCATTTTCGCTCCCTCGTTGAGCGTCAGCGTTACCGCGGATGTTCGCGGTGTGCAAGTGAGCGTGGCCGTTCTCGCTTTCGACGTCGGCCGTTTCCTTGGTGTAGCGACGCCCGGTTTGGGCGCCCGCGTTGTCTTCCCTAGATACTGCGGTACCTGGTGATACCCCAAGGCCTCCATGATCTTGCTCTAGGGGATTGAGTTGAACGCGCTGGTGACATCCAAGGAGACTGCCAGCGCTAATCCCTGGTGTGTAACCATTTCTTTCGTTCTTCTCCTCGCATGCCCTACCGCATCCACAGTTAAACGACCCTGGCGGTATCCGTATCGGCTGCTGTGCCAGCCAGGCTCCCTCTTCGTCATATATGCCTCCAGACGGGCGGCAATATTTCTTTCTAAGAGTTTGCCCATCTCGTCCATGAGGCATATGGGTCTGTATCCCGATGGCGAGTCCAGCGGGCGTCCTTCCTTCCTTAGTAGGACCAGCCTCGCTGTTCACCATATTCGCGGGTATACGTCCTCTCTCATACATCTATTAAAGATGTGTCGCAGGCGGAGGGCCATGATGTCCATAGTTTCGGCCCAAATTAGGCCTGGTACTCCATCTGGACCCGGCGCTACGTCTCGGGAAGCCATCCTCTTTACTGCCATCATCAGCTCTTCCTCCGTTATATAGTAATCCTCTTTCCATTCTGATGTGGCAGCCTCCCACTCCCCTTCGCTGTCCGGAGGGATAAGGGAGTGGAATGGCTCCGGTTCTCCTGGACAGTTATCCTGTTTTGGGAACAGGGTCCCAACTATGTTGTGCAGGGTGTCCGGGTCCATGTTCTCGGTCAGTGGGGGGGGGGGCGACGGTCTTAGTTTGTTCAATACCACCTTGTATAGCCGTGCCCACGGGTCTGACTCCACTGACTCGATTAGTTCCTTCCAGGACCGAATCTTCGTGTTCTTGATCTCCAACTGCAAGGTTCTTCTAGCTTCTCTGTACCTTCTGTACGCGTGGGTGATCTCTTCTTCGTCTCTGGTCCACCTGCGACGTTGGGCTCGTGCGAATATTCTACGAGCCTGGCTGCATCTCTCCCTAAGATCTTCTATGTCGGGATTCCACCAGTAGACCGGTCGGTCGAACCCACTGTTGGTGGAGGCCCGTGACATTGCGGCGTCGCATGCTGCGTGCATCACCTTGCGAAGTTCTTCCGTTTCCTCATCCACCGATTTTCCTGTCGTGGTGTCTAAAGCATCCCAGCTCCAGGCTGAGACGGTGGCTGCCGCCCGCAGTGTCTCCTTGTCTCTGTCTTTGAGACGCTATCTGGGCGGCCGAGTGCCGGTCCCCTTCGTTTTTGTGCTGCGGGTATCCGCCTTATCGCTGTGCAGGGCCAGCTCCATGCGCACATAGAGGTGGTCGGACAACGTCTCAGTTCCCTCCGCCACTCGCCAGTTTCGTATTTTTTTACAGCTCTGGGGTGACCCAGGTGAGGTTGACGACCGACGCCCCCCTCCATGCCTGGATGATAGACTGGAAGTTCTCCAACCCGGGAACCGTAGTATTCCCCTTCTTGTTCGTGTTCATAATAAACGACACCCATTCTATACATAATAGGACAAATTTCCATTATTAACGTGTCCCTTTAGTTTGTTCTCCTTGGTCCACTCATTTATCGGTGCGTCACTGTCTATTGGGACCGTGTGCTAATTTTAATTTATTTATGTGTACTTCCGTGACATTCCCTTTACTTCGATTTTAACATCATATTTGTTAAGAACATCGAGTACTTTGTGAGGTGAACTGTATACAGGTTTCAGAATTTTCCTTTTTTGAGTTCTCTCGATAAATATCTTAAATCTCCCGCTCTGAAATCTTGCCGATTGATTCGTCTGTCGTAATATTCTTGAAACCTTAATGTTGATTACATTAGATTTTCGAGTGTTGCGAGTTGTATCGTATTGATCTTGTCAAACAATTCTCTTAAATATTCTACGTATGTCGGTTCCATATTTTCTTCGATTACTACTTTAGCGGACGGTTATCTGACAAGATATCCGCAAAATAACTCATGAGCAGGGAACTTCGTTCCTTCATGTACAGAAATGTTGCAGGAAAACGTGACTGACTCGAACCACTCTTCCTAAATCCTTGCATTCTCTGTATATAATTTGAGGTACTCGACCAACACAGAGTGCGATAGTGAACGTATTTTGACAAACCATGACGATTTCTGTTGACTCGCGACATGACTGTCCCTGCTGTCCCTGCACATTACGTTACGTTACATTACGTTGACATCGTACAATTTCCTTAGTTGGAGATTGCTCACTTGGCTTAGAATCTAGAACATTCAGAATTAGCGCGAAACAAGAATCCGTTCCATGAAAAATCGTAAGACATCAATAGCATATTTTCAATATTTTACACAAACGATTATGTATGTGCTTACCTTAATATATCAATGACTTTTTTGTTACAAAAATGGATGAGGCACATGCACATTTATCTCATATATCTATCTTCTATATTTTATATACATGCTTATATATATACATATAGATATCGATACATGCTCTATTACGTTACGATAAGCCCAATTATTAAGGTAAAAATAAATAAAAAGTGCGTAGAGTTTGTTTTTCTTAGATCGTATGTAATATTAATTGTCGTAGGATATCGAGACTTTGTGATAAGTAACACACATTTTGATTGGATCCGTTAATTTTTCCACGATCAATCTGTTAAGTTACGAGACGAGAAATTGAATGTAATTTATAATAAAAATGTATGAGCTTACCTTCGTTTATCTTCCGAGCGTGTACGCTTTTTCAGAGATCTGTAGCGGCACTAGGCCGCAAAGAACAATTATCTCTCCAACAGTTTCTTCGGTACATAGTATAGCATCGCTGGAACACTGTTTACAAAAGATGAACGAAACACATACAGGACCGGGATAAAGCAAAGGTGCTGACAGACCGAAAGTTTCGGGAAACTTCAATAGTCCTAATAGCCCATCGATATCCCCTTGGTCCTTCCGTCAAATAATCGGAAGAAGGCGTACAAACCAAAATAGAATACGGTTAAGAACACATGCGTAATGGAAATATTGAAAGATGGCAAAGGGAAAAATATAATCACTGGACGTCTAGGGTACATTATCGAGAACACGAAAAGGAAATAAATATATCCGGACCACACAGGATCTATTGACCAAGTGCTCCCTTGGAATTCCAACTGTAGCAGCTAATGGCTATGAAGAAAGTTTCAGGGTTTAAGCGCATGTTTTGGACACAAGGCGTGCGAAATCCGACGTTCGAGGCCAGGACATCGTCAAAGAACAAACCCTTTGACTTACAATAAAGCGCAAGTGTCTTCGATAAAGATAACCGTTTGTTTACCCCAGAAGAAAACTTTCTGTTTCGGGAACCTCGACATCTTATATAAAGGGAAAGGTGGAAAAACTCGACACACAAATGCACAGAGTCACAGAGAGACAGAGCGTCGCGAGAGATCAGTGAAGTGGAGTCGACAGTGAGCACGCGAAGAATAGTACGAGTACAAACCAGGTAACGCGCGTAGGCGAAACTGTCAGGTCTTTGACATCCTACACGCCCTACCACCTCACTGATAAAATCAAAAATAAAATCTAAAGAATATTACGGCTCAATAAAGAAAATTTCAAAATAGTAGATTTGTTACATTTAATGAAAGAATTCAGTAGAGGGAAATCTCAAACAAATATACAGGACCTCATAAAGTTCCCAATATTTTCAAGTACCATAACGTTAAAATCGAAGTGAAGGGAATGCCACAATCAGTACATATGAATAAAGTAAAATTAGCGCGCAGTCGCAATAGATAGTAACGAGCCGAAAAACGGGCGGCCCAAAGACAACAAACAAAAGGAACACGTTAATAATGAAAATTTTTCTTACTGTATACGGAATGGGCGTCGTTTTTTATGAGCAAGAACAAGGAGAGGCATTCCACGGTCCTTGGGATGGAGAACTTCATGCCTATCATTCGGAGGTGTATGGAGAATTATTCGCTTATTGCTACGTCCAATTACTTCAACCCGCTTATCGAAACATCAATTATCGTATCATTTGTTAAAACTGTTATTACAATGTAGATGAAATGCCAAAAGCAAGAAGGATATTTTATTATCGAACCCACGATAAAAATAAATATAATGTTCGAGCCCTTCTCGCGGGGGCATTCAATTGTTGCATATTCACTACCATAATCCCCAGGTCGCAATATACATTTTATTTTACAATCCGCGGGAAAATAACATACTCAATATTCTGATTTGTGACTCAACATAAATAAAAAACACAAATTTATACGTTCTCTGTACTGCATATCTCGTTGAACATGTGGAAAATCGCTAGTAGAACATAGATTATGAAGATACATTTTACTTGTTATGATATATTAATTTTAGTTTTTCAGCACTGTATCATATTTGGATCTAGGCTTGAACACTTTTTCTCTACTAGTGTTGCTGTCTTTAACATGTGTTTCTCGCAGTAGGCCTATAGCATTGTACTACAGTCTGTCACACAAGAGCGTGTCTGCGATATCTGCGAAACCTGACACCTAATCAGAATGAGATAAAAAGAATGTAAACAAACGAAAACTTCTCTAATACGCGTTGCTGAATACCTTTCAGTTTCATTTGAAACAGTGAAAGGAACAGAGCTTTTTAATATGAGTGCCGCGTACGCGAAACGTCGAAAATCGTCTGGCATGGGCGAATGAAAACAGAGATCGTGATTGGAGTAATATAATATTCACTGATGAATCTTCGTTTTGGGCATGGTGTCCTATTAGGCGTGCTTGGACTATCCATGGAAGAAGGATGATTCAAAGAAGTGTAAAACACCCTATAAAAGTGCATGTTTGGGGTTGCTTTAACGCACGCGGTTTTGGGACTTTGTGCGTCTTTACAGACAATCTGAATGCACAAAAGATGGTGAAATTGTACCAAAGGGGACTTCTCACATCCGTGAAACGTTGGTTCAACCAAACCGAGGACCAATGGATATTGCAAGAAGACAACGACCCTAAACATCGAAGTCGCATCTGCACCCAATGGAAAGCGAAAAACGCCATCACAGTACTTCCTTGGCCATCGCAGTCCCCTGATGCAAACCCTATCGAAAATGTGTGGTCCCTAATGAAATGCAAGCTGAGAGGAAGACGTATCACAAAAATAAGAACACTTGTACATCACATTCGAAAGATATGGAGGTCGTTACCAGAATCCTACGCTCAAAAATTAGTCGAGAGTATGCCGAAACGATGTCAAGCTATAATCGCTAATGGAGGAGATTGGACACCCTACTAAGTAATAGCGTATTAGTGTTTTAGATGTAGATTCAATTCATATAAATTTTTTTACAAATATATAAATATTTACAGAAATATCGCAGACACGCTCTTGTGTGACAGACTGTATACAACTGTACTGTATATTCAACATTACTTCATGAATATAGTATGAAAATTATGTAAGAAAATTTAAATAAAATACAAATTTGAAGTAACAAACTGATAGAGTATGTCATGTAAAATATGTTATAAAACGAATAAACGGTTCACTTTTTATAACATTTCATAGTTTATTTATTTTGTAAAATATTTCAACGTACTCATTTTTTATTATTATGCAAAATTATGTTATTCTCCCTGAACTTTATAATTTAATTCTCTCAAGTTAACTTACTGTTTGAAATTGACTTCCTTCTGCGGAAACATTTTTGATTAAATTTCCCCGAATATTCTCTGTATCCAACACTCCTGTAGAGGCGTCGTATAGACCGTGGTAGTTGTAGTCGCTGGTGTAGAGGTCGCTGCGGGGGTAGGAGTCGCTCTTCTTCTCATTTGTATCGCGGAAGAAAATATCGGACTCCGGTCGCCGGGATTTGAACCCGAGTTCCGAACGTTCGTAACCTAAGGCGCTACCCACTACGCTGCCGTCGTCCGACATTAGTTAGTGTCGAGTGATGGTGGTGTTTTGACTGTCGAGTGCCCCCACACTCCGATTCGTTGAATATGCGTAGCAGTTCAAGGCTTGAATTTCGAAAGAGATCCCATGCACCACTGTTAGGCATGAAGTAAGTCATCGTGGGGTTTTAGTCGAAAAGTCCGACACTACCCCGACACTGTCCATGAGGATTTCCCCACGAAAGAAAAAGTTCAAGGCTTGAATATTTTTAAAAAAATAATAATTTCACTGATCTTAGTATCAATTTCAGTAATTTCAGTAAAAATAAAAGTAATTTTCAGCATTACTAACAATTCTATTCGCTGATAAAATTAACATGTTTTTCCGAAACTTCCACTTTGTTTTATACTCTTCTTACCACATTTTGAAATACAAATTTTTAAATCTAAATTTCAATCTAACAACGAAGGTCATCATCCAGGTTGATACATGTTCCCATTTCGAATACACATCAAAAGAAGTGTCTGCTTTCATAAGTTGGGATCACAATAAGCATCTTCAATCAGCATTCTATTCTTCTGTCTTAAAATAATACAATATGCTCAAATATACTACAACCTGCTACAATATACTGCAAGAGCAATATAGGCAATTGTGACCGAACACAGAAGATCAGGAACGATAGCGTCATAAGCAGCTTGTTCCTTTTTGTTCCTTATTTGAATTTTTAGCTTTCGTCCCTTACATTAATCAACTCTTTGCGTTCTATCTGTTTCGTCTTCTTTTTCCACCTACTTAGGGGTTCATTCCTTGGAATCCGCGAACGCAGTACGTAATTGATCTTCATCGAGCAACCTTGCCAATATGCATCGTCATTTGCCACTCGCTCACTTGAAGAGATTTGAGAGGCAACGATTCTGATTTATTTTCCTTTAAACTGTCACGTCCCGCATTCCGCACGCGCCGTAACGAAGACTAAAACTACCAATAGCGCAAGTGAGCGGTTCAATTTGAAAAATGAGATTTAACAATTTGTATAGAAACCGAATTCGAGCTTAACAACCCCCACGGAACAACCCGTCACATGACGACCCCTTGACGGTAGACCTAATTATAAATAAGCGTAGCGACATAGAAGAGTAGATAGATAATTCCTTAGTTCAGAGTAGTTAATTCCTCAGTTCTGTGTGATTAGTTCCTCAGTTCTTGGTGATTAATTCCTTAGTTCTTGACGATCAGTTCCTCAGTTTTTGGCACGTAATTTCTTAGGTCATAACGATTAGTTCTCAATTCCTTTGGCTCTTAATTTCTCAGTTCCTTTGGCTCTTAATTTCTCAGTTCCTTTGGCTTTCAATTCTTTAGTTCCTTAGTTTCTTAGCTCTTAGTTCCTTTAGCTCTTAGTTTTCCTAGCTCTTAGTTTTCGTAGCTCTTAGTTCTTAAGTTCTTTAGCCCTTTAGTTCTTTAGCTTTTAGTTCTTTGTTTTATTAATTCTCAGTTCTTGTCAGTTTTGTTAATCGACGTGTTTGCATTTGTCAATTTGTATATTATTGAAAAATCAATTAAATTAAAATTCTTGTAAATAATAAGAGTAAAAACGTATCGCGAACTATTGTAACTTCGAGTATTCATAATCTCAACGATAACTCTGTTAATAACCAATTAGAATTAGAATAAACTTTTGTTGTGGAAAATATTTGTCTAATAATATAATAAGATTAAGCGAACATTCATTTTCACCAACTTTGATCCTCTCCCGTGCTAGTACTCCTGCGCGTAGCAGGTTAGCCGAAACGTGGAGTTTAATTGCCAGTCGCATTAAACATCAGTCAACGCTGCCCACTGATATTGAATTGATATTTAATTACAGAATTATTAAAAAATACGTCAGTTCGGGATCTTCGAAAAGATAAGCGATAACAAAAAATTTAATTGCAACAGTCCTTAGATTGTTTCTGGTGGCAGCAACTACCATTTTCTCTAAATTCAAAAATTAACGGCAACATAAGTAAAATAACCCAAATGTTACGTCGGCCGACTTTCTACCTGGGCCAGGCTACACACCGCGGGCAGGATAACAGCCACATGTCTGCACATCCTTGTCGCGTATCCTCAGTAACCTCAAGGACCCGTCATAAATCTTACGAAATTCTGTCTAAGATCCTGCGAGCCGGATGTAGCATCTGTTTAACAACTGTCCTCAGGTTTATTGTCTATTACGGGAAAGTTAGTTTTTCGCACGTACGATACCTCCCACTATCAACTTTCTTCCGAGGGCGGCTAAGACCCTTTCTAGTCTACCAGTCATCTTATTAGCCAATGAGAAACAATGTCCATTACCCACACTTTCCTAACCAAAAATGTTATGAACAAATCCGCTGATCCCATGCGCTAGACACACCCATCACTAGCTCTCCTCCGACATAGCATCGTCACTTAGAATCAATCGTTGTTCGTCGTCAGAGCAGTCAAGTCTGTAAAGGGTTCTACCCTCAAGTAAAAATCGTTCTTCTTAGTCAGAATAGTTAACAAGTCTACAACGGGTTCGACCCTTAAACATTTACTTCACTCGCACCGACGCATCAGTGTAATTATTTATACTTAGTAAGCTGCTGGAATAAACAATAATTTATACTCGTTAAATCCGTGTAAATTCAATAAAACCACCCATATTATCGTAATAGAAATAAGGGGATCGATCAGTTCGTGGCGTCGATTGTTTAATCGTAACGGGAATTTACGACTCCCGTTGCCGTGCTCCCTCGCGATCGCGTCTCTCCACGAACGGTCGTAACACCAAACAAAAACGTAACAAAACATCATCATCTCGATAGTATTCCTATTACAGCATGTATATATTTCATGATATGGAGTAATGTCATATGATGGTAATAAAAACATACATGGAGTTCAGCAGACGTTCATATAGATCAAATTTTTGATATCCAAATTTACTACAGTGGTGCAGTGCAACATATGATTAAGTGATTTCACAAAACGACCTGAGTTAAACATTTGGCAGGAGTCCCATGTCAAGAATAGGTTATCCAGAACAATAAACTCCATACATTTTAGGGTAGACCATATAAGATGGTTGTCCCAATAGACTCAAATGCCAACAAGAACATCTTACAGGATTTTCAAATTCAAGTCGAAAATGCATTCATAAGCAGTTGCAATTTTCATACAGCGATAATGGATTTAAGTCTCGTGTGCAAGCACTAAATATGTTTTCGCTTGAAATCTTTTTAACTTCAAGTGTCTTCCGGTTTTTCTTTGCATTTTATCTATTGACTTGAGTGCAGTGACGTTGGTTTGAAAATTTTGGCTGGGCTCGACATCTGTGCTTTGATGAGAAACGTAATTGTTGACAATACATCTGTTCGATTGAAATGTACTACTGCACTGATACATTGTATTGATTGTACATGATTGTTACCTACACCGTGACTATAGCCAATTTTCAATGGTACGAGGAGTATTTTAACTTGTACAAGGATGACTGCAACGACATAAAAGAGGAAATTACAACGGAGTGCGTTGCCTGCAGCCAAAGCAATGAAACGTTGTGCTTCTGTTTAGCAACTAGATGTCGAATTACGCGAATTACAGTTTTCTTTGTACAAGAAAATGCAAATACGTCTGTAGTAAATGCCGCATATTTATCGAAAAGTAGGATGTTCATAAGATTTTCGATTTTCAACTATTTTTCAGGTGTTCATTAATTTTCTCCAAGAAGCTTTTACATCTTACGATCTTTTCCACCGAATACGATCTCACTGCGTATAGTTTTACATGTAAGAATTACATGTCGGAGATGAAAGGATTTCGGACCTCCCCGTCGAAATTCTTAAGAAAAGCCCAGACAAGGAGCTCGGGTTCGAGGCGCCAAACGGGACGCCGAGCATGGCCGCGGCCACGGGATAAACACTTTGTTTAAACAAAAGTCTCTATCCTTCGGATACGATGATTACCAGATGCCAACGCGTTTCTACAGCTGGCTCGAGGACTCTCTATAAATCATAGGACTTGGCCGCCAAGGCCCTTCGAACGTACAAACGGCTCTTACCCTAACAGCCCCAAATCTACCACCCGCTACGGGAAAATACGGGAAGTCTGCTTTTCTCAGGAGCGACGCTTCCCGTCGCCAACTTCTCCCAAGAGCGGCTAGCATCCTTTTCTAACCTAGCAACCTACCAATTAACAGCAACGTCTATTTCCCTTTCTTCCGAACGGAGATCGCCCTCGACGAATCCGATGATCTCGTGCCCTTAGACACACCCCATCATAGTTTTCCTCTCTGGCGTCACCGCGACGGAGACGCACTTTTTGTACGATCGTTTAGAAAGGATTACGTCTTCCGTAATCAGTCTATACCTCGTGTGTTCGACTTGGACTCGAGAGAGAAACATAATTGTTATCCCGTTGGCCGCGGATTCGCTATCGAACCTCAAGCCAATACCGTTACCGTTTCATTGTCACGGCACCGCGTCCGTTTCTTTGTATCCCGCGTTCTTGTAATAAACGATACGTTGTTCATACCGAATATGGATAAATCTGGTGAACGTTCGTTACCCGCCCTCCACTCTGATCCTAATTGCGATTCGGATTCGGCATACATAAGCAACCGTTTCATTTGTTCGTTTATCCAAATTGAAACGATAATATTTTATATTATTGTTGCTATGCTTCATTGCACAATTCTTGTATTAAGAGAAACATTTTAAAATTCTAGATATAGTTTCCTTACAGATTGTTACGATCGTTCGCGGAGAGACGCGGTCGCGAGGAAACGCGTCAGCGAGAGGCGTAAATTCTCGCTACGAGTACTATAATCGACGCCACGAATTAGTCGTTCCCCTGTTTCGGTTAAGATAACAAAGGTGGTTCAATGAAATTAACACTGTGTTAACAGATTAATATAGGTTATATATTTAACAATAAATTATGAAATAATGAAAATGTTACAAAGTATTTCACGAAGAATACAATTAATGTGTTAAAGACAATTTGACTCGACTTTGTGATATCTCTCGATATTCGTTAGACCTCTCGATCCATGCGCTTAGAATTCTCAAAAAAAGACTGATTGCCCTTATATCATTTCTTTGTCTTCTCGGGGAGACGACCCCCACTACGCTCGGATCACGCCACCGTTTGCCCTATGAACATGTGTGTCATCTACTTTATGTATATGAAATAACGATCCAAAATCGACGTTTCTAGAACTCGCTGCTTGGTTACAACTATGCGTTTGTAACCCCAAATTCTTTTACGTCACCTTAGCCGACCACCTCTAAGCTATCCACTGAACATAGGAGAATACCTTCCCACCCTGATAAGGAACTTTCAAGAATAATATCCCCTCCATCATTACCGTTGTTCTCACCTAGTATTTAGACTCCGAATAATGACACTCAAGTCAGTCTGAATTGCGAAACGCTACTGGAACATTGTAATATTGGTACTCGAGCACTCCTGAGAAATAAAGTTTTTATACATATCATCGCGAGAGTTATTTTTTACGTGTCATTTTGGCGACCTTGCCAGGATACATCAACGTTGGGTAAAACAAGACTACGGTTTTGGCCTACGGGACATCTGACCAAAGGAGTATCAAGCAACCTGCACTGAGAACGACGATTTTACTAGTGAGTAGAACCATTTATTTAAAAATCGATCGACTGTATTCGGTAACATCAGACTCTGACGATCTATTACTCTGAGACGGATAAGAAAGATGATAAGAAAAATACACTTGTCGCTTCGGCTAGCGTTGATCCGAACCTACGGGCAATTTTGGATATGATGCAGCGCCAGAACGAAGAGCATAAAGCGACTGTAAATAATTTATATAAATTAATTCGCGATGAAAGCACACAGCGAATTAAAGAAATAGAATTAATAGGGAAGACTATGGCCGAACTCAAGCTAGGAGCACGATCCTCCATGGATACTTCCGAATTTAACTCAATCATAACAGACGATACTAGTTTTGCCAGCAGAAGTACTACCCAGAACACTCGTATAGCGAAACCTCCAGTAAAACGCGTACGAACCAAAGAAACTCCAGAAACCACCGACCCGGCGAACTCCGAGGACGAAGAAGAAGAACCAGACTCGTGCGGACGACTCACGTTCGACGCGAAAACTAGCATCGAGTTCATCCCAGTCCTCAACGGTCAAGATGATATTGGAGTGGAGGGATTCATCAAACGGGTAAGAGAAGCTAGATCGGAATGTAAAGAAAAACGTGCTCTATTAAGACTAATTCTAACCAAACGTATTGTCGGCGAAGCTGAAAGAAGCATTAGACATTCAGTCATCGAGACATATGGCGACTTATTCGAAAACCTGAGAAAGTTCGTATCAATTAATATAACTTCAAACGGGGCACGCGATAAACTACAAAGAACTCATCAAGGTTTTAACAAATCAGTACACGGATATGTCAAAAGATTCCGACATAATCTCAATGAACTTGTATACGCGTTGCAACACGAAATCCGCGATCCGATTCGACGAGCAGTCGCGATAGACTTAGAAAACGAACGTGCAACTAAAATATTCATATTAAATCTAAAACCCGAGATAGAAATCAGAACATCAAGTACAAAACCGCGCACCTTACAAGAAGCACAAAATGCCGCGTTCGAAGCAGAATTATTAATCGGAGAAATTGAACGAAACCGCGGAAACCAGCGCAGCCAGCAAATAAGGGCTCAACCATTCACCCGAGGGAATGTGTCATCACCGCGTAACCCCCCACTCAGGAGCAGTCCGATGACTACAGCCAGTCGTCAGCAGATAAACGCTCAGACGAACAACGATAAGGCTATCTCTGGAAACCGATTTAACCAATTAGAAGGGAAACTACTACAAGAAAGAGCGAAAATGAAATATTTCAGGTGCAACCAAATGGGGCATACCGCAAATTACTGCCGAAATTTTCAATCGGCCAGCCAGCGAAACCTTCCGCCCCCGCGCTACTACAATATAAACATGGAGAATACGGGACAAGAAGAGGAAACGACACTACCATAACCTCAAGAGATATCATACGAGTACACGCAACAACAGGAAGACTTCTATCCATTGGAGTTCGATCAGGAACAGAAACCAAACGATATTTAATTGATACCGGTGTTACGACGGCCGACTCTGTTCCTAGACCAGGCCACACGCCGTGGGCAAGCTGGCAGCCAGATGTCTTCACGTCCTTACCGCGTACCCTCGATAATCTCAAGTACCTTCCATAAACCCCAGGAATTTCCTGCTAAAGGTCCTTCATACCGAACAAACAGTCTTTCCTTGATTTATATTTCCTAAACTTATTGTGCATCACGGGTTGACACGAGAAAGTTAGTTCTTCTCACGTATGCAGCCTCCCACTAGCAACTTCATCTCGAGGGCGGCTAGTACCCTTCCTCACCTAAGAACCCAGCAAAACAGCCAATTGACAACGAAGCCTATTTCCCTCTCTCATAACGAAATCTATTCCTTAACGAATCAGCTCATCTCATGTCTTCAGACCCACCCATCACTAGCTTTCCTCCGCCACCGCATCATTGCCAAACACCACTGATTTACCATCTTTCGAACGATCAAGATACTCAATTTGTACTCACGCAACAGCGTAACTAGTCATATGTAACAAGTTGTTGGAATAAACTACGAATCATACATTATCATATCCATGTTGCATTCAATTAACTACCCCTGTTATCCTAAACGAAATAGGGGATCGGTCATTTCGCGGCGTCGATTATCAAATCGTAACGGGAATTTACGACTCCCGTTGACGTGCTTCTTCGCGATCGCGTCTCTCCGCGAGTGAGCGAAACAACCGGTGCGGGGATAAATTTAATTAAAAGATCAAGCGCCACGTTCAAACCTAAAAAGACAAAAGCTAAAACATTTTACATGAGCAATGACAAATACCAAACTGACGAAACAGTAGACTTTCAATTCTTTAACATCATGAACACATTTCACGTTGTACCAGACGATTTTCCTTTAATAGAAGACGGAATAATTGGCTTACCTATGCTTCCTAACTACTCATACCAAATTAGCAACGAATCAATACAACTAAACGGGAACGAAATATTTTTTCAGGAGCCGAAAACCATTCTCCCAGGGGAAATCAAAGTCGAGACAATTTATCTGGATAAAGTTCCGACGAGAGCATGTTTCTGCAATACTGGTGAGCAACCAACTGTAATTACTAATGATCTTTCTTATGAAAACGATCTCGATAAAATTGCTAAAATGAATCAAATAATTAGACTAGACCATATTGAAGAAAAACTTCGTATTCCTATTGAAAGGATCCTCCTACATTACATAGACGTATTTAACCTAAAATCCGATACCCTACCTTGTACCAACTTAACGAAACATACCGTCACCTTACGCGAAAACAAAATCGTCAATACCAAATCATACCGACAAACCAGTCCCAGACACACCTGTAAATTTTAAAAATATTATAGAACACTTCAACGCATGGTCAGAAGGCACTACACCACCGAAACGACTTAAAATCACGCCAAACGATCACACATTCTATCAGTTGAAAAGAGAAACATTAGGTCCACTCGACAAAGATACTTGGATTCGGAAAATTGTTGAACTAACCAAGAAGTACAAGAAAATCGGAATAGGAGATAACAGTTTTACCGAGACCGAAAAAGCTAGAATCAAAGTAACACTCATGTTTATCAACGATCAAATTGAAGAAATAACTTTTGCATACGAACCGATACAAACCATAACCGACGAACAGGCTCTGGATATTATACGCGAAAACCATAACGACATTAGTGGACACTTAGGCATTCAAAAGACATATAATAAAATCAAAGACCAATTCAAAATCCCACACTTCATGGAAAAGATAGAAGATTTTATAAAAAATTGCGATGCCTGTCAACGACAAAAGCTAGTTAGAATCAGACCCAAGGAACAAACTATAATTCCTCAGACACCAGTAGAACCAAACGAAAAGATAGCCATGGATCTAATTGGCCCGATGCCTAAAACCACACGCGGAAATTTATATATTCTTTCGATCCACGATGACTTAACGAAATATCTCGTTTTAGTACCACTGAAAACACAACGAACCGAATCAATTATCGATGCACTACTACACCACTATATTTATATCTTCTCAGCACCTAAAACAACACTAACAGACCAGGGACAAAACTTTATTAGTGAACTAATGGAAAAATTCGAAGAAGCATTCAAAATCAAACACATAAAGACCACTAGTTTTCATCCTCAATCTAACGGATCATTAGAACGGACACACGTCACAGTAAAAGACATGATTCGCACAAGCCTACACGATTCTAATAAAGAATGGGACCAGGTATTAGACTTTATTTGTTTAGGGTATAACACCGCGATACACGATGCAACTAGATTCTCACCCTTCGAACTAACATTTGGAAGAAAAGCTAACCTCCCATCTTCCGTATCCCGAACTTCCAATTACACCTACGAAGAAATGTTTGCTTTGTGGCAAAAACAATTGCAGAAATATAGAATAATAGCAAAGAACACTCTTGAACAAAGTAGAAAAAGATACATGAGAGATCAGAAAAGAAAGATCATTAAAACTCAAACCTTATTTAAGGAAGGAGATCGTATACTCCTTCACAACGATCACACATCAGATAAATTGGACGACGAATGCTTAGGACCTTACATCATTAAGTCAGTCAAGACACCGTATTATGAAATTCTTATTAGAGATCGAGTTAAGAAAATCCACGGTAACAGAATAAAACCTTATTTTTCAGGACGATCACCCTTGCCATCGGCTTTACCACCCTTAACGAATTAAAAATAACCCCCATTCGTAATAATAGAATATTTCATGAAAAAATATCCAAAGCATACCTTTATGGCGAACGTATAAATGTAATTATAGGAATAGACATTAGTACTGTATTGGAACAAGTAAAATATACTGAAAAGGGAGTAACCGAAGTTAGGAATCATTGCGAGACACGAAAAGATTGTGCCGTATTGCCAGAAATACGTTCCTTATAAGCAAAATTAAATAACGTTAGAACACTTAGCATCAAATTACGATCCTTAACTCACATTCATCCCAGAAGTAAACGAGGACTAATAGACGCTATCGGATCCATTAGTAAAACTCTTTTTGGAACTTTAGACGCAAACGATCTAGATGTAATTAACAAAAATATAGACAAACTCTTTGAAGAAGGTAAAAATCTAAAAACCATAGTAACCAACCAGACAGCTTTGATTAAACGAATTTTAAATAACGACATCATCCAACAACTGAAACAAGTAGACATAGGTATAAGAAACAGACTGGAAACGCTTAACAAAAACGAAATCACCTTAATGAAAGTTATAGCTCTAGAAAGCTCACTCTCAGACATGCATTTCCAAATCGACGAAATATTCAATCTAATCATCCTAGGAAAACAAGGAATAATAAGCCCACAGATTATTGATCACGGAACTTTTATTGACAATTACGTCCAAATACTAGGTAGTAAAACAGTAGGAAACGCTTTTATACCGAAGGAAGAAAATTTCCAAAATATTTTAGGTATCTCAGAACTCACATTGCTCACTCGACAAAACAAAGTTTTCTTTATAATTTCGGTACCAACGATTATAGATATGGAATGGGATATAATACAGATATACCCCATACCATCTCTCACGAACAAAGTGTTTTTAGCACCTTTAGTAGTTCATCCGATATTCTTAACGTCAGGACTAAATTACATCAATGCCGATCAAAACTATTTGGATAAGCAATGCCGTTCTGTATCCGATTTTTACATTTGCAAACAAACTCAGCCGATTCACGACCGCCGAGTAAAGCTGTAAAATTGTAACTCCGAAATCTTAAGCGCAGAAAACACTGTCAAATTCTGTAAAGTAGTAGTTTATAACATTGAAGATATAACTTTCATTCCATTAAATGCCGAGAATCATTTTATAGCTATACCAGAAAAACCAATGGACCTGAGCATTTTCGAAGAAAAGACACATCGAATTGTTAGACTAGAGAAACCATCTTTGTTACAAACCAATAAAACTGTAGACATATTGTACGAAAATAACCATATGAGAATCAGTGGTAGTAGCAAGGAAATTTCTTACGAGATTAAAATCAAAACAGTCAATGTAACCAATGATTCGGGTTGGACTATTTTACTAAACAAACTAGAAAAACTCCGAAACTTATTAACGATAATTACGGATACAAAAGCAGCACTCTGGATGAAATCGAAGATCAGACGAGTCAACTAACTTTTGCCCATAGAATCGATCAAGTTAAATCATTGGGAATGTCTACATTACAAATTATAGGATATTTATCCATTGTTCTCATATGCTTATACTTCCTCAACAAAATAGGAATGCCAAAATTGTGTTTTCATTTATTCTACTATAAAATCAAGCGAAATACGACAAATAACAATCCACCAGCCAGCGTTCCGGTGCCAATCAACCCGGCGCCTATCAACATATTCACCCCGACCCTACCTGTGCCCAGCACCAGCGACGATTCACACGTAACCTTCGACCTGGAGACACCGAAAGCAAAATTCCACCCATCCATCTTAAAGAAGAGAAGGAACTTCGAGGACTAAGTTCATTCTAAGGATGGGGGGAGTGTAACCCCATTATCTTTTACGTCACCTTAGCCGACCACCTCTAAGATATCCACTGGACATAGGAGAATACCTTCCCACGCTGATAAGGAACTTCCAAGAATAATATCCCCTCCATCATTACCGTTGTTCTCACCTAGTATTTAGACTCCGACTAATGACAGTCAAATCAGTCTGAATTGCGAAACGCTACTCGAACATTGTAATATTGGTACTCGAGCACTCCTGAGAAATAAAGTTTTTATACATGTCGGATTAACATTAAGATTAGGGTTAGGGGCGCGAAATGAATGTTCTCTTGAATTAGCCACCGAGGTTACATAATAGAGAAAGTATATACCGGTACGGATATGATCAGTACAGAATTTGACAAGTAGCCGTGGTAACTAGATACTCGAGATACTAATGACAATGATCCTAAGTTCGATAACGAATCCGCGGCCAAAGGGACAACGACTACCCTCCCTTTTGAAAAGTCTAAGTCGAACCCCGTGAAAATCCACCGATCGCGAAGACATCGTCCCACTCGCGGACGAGATCATAAGAATGTCTCCCCGTCATCGTGATGCTGCAGAGGTAAACTGTGACGGGGTGTGTCTCAGGGCACGAGATCATCGGATTCGTCGAGGGCAACCCTCGCCCAGAAAGTGAGGGAAATGGACGTTGCTGTTAATTGGTTAATCTCTATGTTGGTGGTTAGAAAAGGATGCTAGCCGCCCTTGAGAGAAAGTTGGTAACGGGGAGCGTCGTTCGTGAGGAAAAACAGATCTCCCATATCTTCCCGCAACGGGTGATAGATTTGGGGACTGTTAGGATAAAGACTGTTTGTTCGTTTGGAGGACCTTAGTTAACTAAATGTCCTGTGAAGATGCATCGACATCTGGCAATCGTCTTGCCCGAAGAATAGGGTCTGCGTGTGGCCAACCACGTGGCAGAGGCCGTTGGAATGCGCACTGTAGAGCATTGGTACTATTATCTTTTCTTAAGGAGGGCTAAGTAATTCTATACTTCCACTAGACAAAATATCCATCCCGTGACCGCGGCTACGCTCGGCGTTTTGTTTGACGCCTCGAACTCAAGCTCATTGTCTCGGCTTTTCCTAAGAATCCCAACGGGGAGGCCCGATGTCTTTTCATCTCCGACATACATATCATCGCGAGAGTTATTTTTTACGTGATACGTTCGTCGATACATTGTATATTTTTCGTCGGGCAGATAAGACGGTCTGTCTGCGACGCTGTAGGACCGTGAGCGAAGGTTAGAAATACGATCTATACTAAGCCTCGTGACGTAACACAGATAAAGCATAATTCTACATTCGAAGTATAAAAATGTATTCTTTTGTGAAATAATGAAAATTTCGTCTTCATGATTAGAAAATTGATGTGCTGCATTGCATATCTGACGAAAATAATTGGGTCCATTTCCTTGAGTAACGTTGATACAAAACTGCGTACTATTGACGCGATCATGTGATTTGAGAGCAGAAATGAAGGATTGAAATCGTTATAGTTTTCTTCTTTTTATATATATATCTGTATGTCGGATTCGGGCTAGGATTAGGGTTGTGGGCGTCCAAGGAATCCGCGCTTGGATTAGACATTGGTGTGGACTATTACGATGACGAGTTTGGTGCAAAGATAATAAATATTCACGGTGGTTAAATGCTCGCGACTAGTGACGATGGTCTCGGGTTCGGTAACGAATCCGCGATCAACGGGATGACAAACACAATATTGGACTTGGTACACTTGTTCCCTGTACTAGTCAAACTTCTCGAACTACACTGACTCAACTGACTTGAGTTATACTGAATATTGAATACTGAATACTGCATACTGCATACTGCCTACTGCATCTCAGTCAAAGTGGAACTGCCCTTATATACCCCTCTCCATATTCCTCAGGTCGATCCCTGTTGTAAGGAGAGTTATTTAATTACTTCATACCTCTCTTAGGTACACGTCCCTCCCGTGACCGCGGCTACGTTCAGTGACTCATTATGTCACTTCGAGCCCAAGCCCACTGTCATAAATCTCGAATAATCCTATTCGATTTAGCTCATGAACAACTATTTCTCGGTTTTATTGTTTAAGTACGGCCGTAATAAAAAGTCTGGACTAAAGTATTTGGGAGCATCCCAAACACTCCGAAAGAAAGGCTCCGACGTCCTTTCATCTCCGACATGTATATAATTTTGCACGTTTCAAGCGAACCACGTTCTTCATCTTTTTCTCGTTACTGTGTCGAACTTCATAACGCAAATATTTTTCTTTTATTTTTTCCTAATAATTATTTACGAAACTGCCAAATTATTCAAATTCCCCATTACATAAATAGATATCACAAGTTCGAAACGTTGCTGTGTCATTGTCCAATCTGCATAGAGTTTTCGACGATATGATGACCAATATCTATGTGTTTAGACGTGTTATATATATCTTCAACATATGTTGATATGCGACAAATTTCAATATAGTAGATAATACATTGTTGGTTATGAATTTCCTGGATATTCTACAATTCCGTTCAACTAAACGGATTGTATTGGAGACGGATTCTTCTTCATCGCTAAATACAACTTTTCTTTAATGTTTTCTACACTGTATACTGTACACGTATCTTTATGAATTCTATACGTTTTTCTTTACATTGAGGTGTGAAGGGTATCTAACGTTGCAGTGTTACATGTTGCAAATGCTAATATCGCTGCAAAATACATTGTACGGTTTATCGCAAGACCTACTATTTTAGCAAATTGCCGATGCGACTGCTCTCTGTTCTTTCTTGTTTTATACTTTGTAGCATTTCTAAACAATTATGTTGCTATCTTTCCATTTCAGCTAACAAATTTTGTAACTTCTATGACGATGTAATTAATTGTTTACTGTAATAGCAGAATTCTGTTAATTTCATTATTATTTAAAATTTTCCCTTGAAGGGAGATTAACTTACTTCCAAAATTTAATAAGAAATAAAAGAATGAAATTTTGGGTAGACTTGTGCTCTATTAGTTTGCTTTAAAAATACCTCAACAGAAATTAATAAATGATGTAATAAGATTTCTTCTATAACTTTAGATTTTCTTCTGTAACTTTCATAATTTATTACAGCGATTTTCCGTATACTTTCCTTGACACACATAACTTATAGAATATAAAATTTAGAAAATATAAACTTGTAAAATTTATATAAATATAAAGTATATTCTCATTTCTCCTTGAATTCCGTATTAAATGTAGTGTCAGTTTATAATATAACCAATAAAAGTGTGTCCAAAAAAAAGAAAAAAGAAAAAAGAATGGGAAATGCAAACAAACAAAGGAAAAAGGTAGAATATTTCTTGTAAAAACAACACAACTCCTACACGTACTCTGCTGTTTCAGTGATCATGCTTTTACATATGAGAATCATTTGCAATTAATTACAACCCGTTGGAATGAAATAATTACGTAACCACACAGAATGATTTATACAGAGAATTGCACTTAAAATCGTCCTGTGTGATGCAAGAAATATTTCTCATTGTTTACTCATAAAATATTGTAAAGAAATATAAAAGGCAAAATAAGGACTTAGAAACTTAAATACAGTTAGTATTACATTGGCCATGTTAATTAGCAATAAAGTTAGAAAGATTTACCGAATGGACAAATTGTAGAGTACTATAGTATCGTGGACGAAAGGCCTAAGAGATATCGAGCAAACTATAAACAATGTCGCGAGAGAACCGAAGTGCCGACAGGCCCATCAATGTTTCGTCGGTCTTTCGATCGATTAGTTTTGTGGTAAAGACGAATTAACAGTCAGTGTCAGTGGAGAAGCCGGAGAGTGTGAATCGAGAAGTCAGGGAGGTAGTGTTGCCGGTGTCACGTAGAAGACACAAGAAATCACGAGATTGATGGGCCCCCGGTGATCTTATCTTTTTTTTTTTTTTTTTTTTTCGTGGGGAAATCCTCATGAACATCCCCCCGCTTGGTAGTGGTAATTGACGGGGTAGTGTCGGACTATACCGACTAAAACCCCACAGACCGCTCGACGCTCAGCTGGGATGCCCGAGACCCATTTCGAATTATTGCCGAAGCACTCCTGCGTCTTATCCTGTCTGAGGGAGTCGTTCCTTGGTTATGTAGCGGCACATGAGTAGAGGACAATTCAAATCATGTTGTTGTTTTGCCTCGGAGTATCAAGATCGTTACGATACAAGTAATGTAAGCATAAACTTCGGGCACCACTACACACAACCGTCGAACGAAGACGAATTTGAATTTTCTGACTCCCCGTCACCCCTCCGACCAGTATAAATAAACCGACGCAACCGAAATGAGTTAATCTACGAGTTTCTTTCTGTATCAGCGAGCAATCCCAGTGTTATCTACTGAGTTATCGACGAGTATCTAGCGAGCATTCATCGAGTATTAATTAGCAATTTTACTTTGCAATTTATATTCGGTATTCGTAGACCCAGCGAATATAGTCTATATATCTTTTTATTATTTTTAAATATATTCGACGGTTATAACAACAAGCAATAACATCTAATAAATGTCACGGTCAAACATCCTATATACCAAACCAGTCCTCTACAGTTAAGTTCGGGCATTGGTAGGGGCCACCCCTCTCCCGTATTCAGCTCCAACAAGATCTTATTGGAGTCGCTTCCTGCTTTTAACTCGATTAAAATATCACCAGCCCTGGTCCTCCTAATGCCGCAGCTGTCCTTTAGGGCCTCCCTCGCCCCCATCATCTCTCTATAGACCTGTAGCCACTCTTTACCTTATCTTACCTTAACAAGGATGGCTTCAGGCCTATTTTTGATCCTCTTCGACCTTTTAGATCTCCTAGGCCTGTCCACGGTCGCTGCCTTACCTAGTTCAACCCTACTCTCCGTTTCAGGGTTGGTCCTCCTTCTATCCTTCCGCCCACGGACGGCGATCCACTCCTCTCTCCCGTCGCTGTCCGTGTAATACGGAGTCACCATTGCCGATCCTCCGTCGGCACAGACTTCGGCGTAGGAGACCTCGCCGCTCCTCGCCCTCTTTAATTTATTATTATTTTTTTTAATTTATTTGTATGAATTTTACAATTTGTCCAGAAGGACATTTGGTAAAATGTTATAACTTGAAAAATATAGCATGTGGATGGTTACCACCAGCAAGGTTCCATCTTCGAGGTTCTTTATTGTATTTCTATTGTGAGGTCTGCGGGATGCTTCTTCTTCAGTCTTCTTTCTATTATGGGGAGCACGAGGTGGGTATGGGTTCTCAGGGCGTAGTACCACGCCCTGGGAAACCCCGATGGAGCTGATATTTCCCTATAGTCGGGTGGCGGCTGGTCGGTCCCTTGGGACCCGTCAGTTCGCTGATCCGATGCGGGGAATTTCGGAGAAGTTGGCGGGCCCATACCTACCAAGACCACTCACCTCACCTTCTCGTGGGGCTCCCTGTCACCCTGCACCGGCCTTGACCGGGGTAGGGTGCGAAAGAGTGAGTGGCACCAGGATGGGAACCGTTGTTGACGACTCTGGCGATGAAACTAAAATACAATGGACAGAGGAATGAACGCAAAAAACGTTTACGGTGCAGGGGAGGGATACCCCAGTACCGACACAGTTATGGGTAGTGAAGTGGGCCCCACTGTATCGTCATCTTACGACCACGGCCACTCGGGGGTGGACCGTCAGGCCCCCGTTTGCGTATCTGCACCTGGCGGATCAATGGGAATCAGGAGGATAGAGGTGTCCGAGGAAGACAGGGAACCCCCAAGAAAAGTAACCAGGGCTGCCGCGCGGAGGACGTCGAGTACCCAGGAAAACGATTTCCTCGTTCCGGCCTCGAGAGGCGACACCGCGCTGCCTATGGCAATAGGAGGACCGCGGGCACGAGCGAGGTCCGACGACGAGAAGTCGGTCGCCTCGTTCGTGTCACACTCATCGGTGGCTTCGACGGGGTCCCTGGGCAAGAAGAGGAAACTTGCAAGCACGACCCCGGACGTCTCGGAAGAGCTGAGGATGCAGGTGAGGACGAGTTCGGCGGCGGACATCAGCGCCGAAGTAGTCAGGCAGCTGTCCGAAATAATGAGGGTTGCGACGACGTCGTCCAATCTGAATGGGACGTTCGTCAAGACCCTGAAGGATGCGGCGAGTTTCCTCATTGCCTCATGGACGAACGAAACATCGAAGACGACGGATGCGATACACGGCAGCAACGCTAGGGCGGTCAAACTCGCCGGTGCGATGATGTCCGGACAGAAGAAAAAGACGCAGCCCTACGCAACGAGCTGGCACGGGGGGCTGCCTGTGCGCACGAGTGCCTGCGATGTGGTGGCACGGCTTTCGAGTCTGGCCACCCTCTGCGCGAGTGTAAGCGTGAGAGTGCGCGTCTCGCAGCCGTGAAGAGGAGGGTCGAGGAGATCGGACCCACCATAATCAGAGCGACCGAGGAGCGTTTCGGGGGCCCCCAAATACACAACCCCGCAACGCGACAGAGATCGCCGGAGCGATCTGGGGCAGGTCGCTCCATCTCCAACACCTCCGAGGAGGCAGGAGGGAGACGAATGGAGAGTGGTGGCATTGAAAGGAACGCGGGGGAAGGAGGCCAAGAAGAAGAGGATGGCAACTGCTGCTGGAGATGCGGCGATAAAAGGGGGAAGGGCTGCGGCGCCAGTGTCAGTACTATTGATGACGAAACGCCGTCAGCAACAGCAACCACAGGGGAGAACGACGGGCGCGCCAAAACCGAGCGGCGGTGCCGCTACCGTGGTGAATGGGCCGACGTCGACATCAAGGACGGCCACGCTTCCTCGCACACCGCGGACATTTGCGGTGACGTTAACACTCTGCGAGGAATCAAAGATGTCCTATGCGGCGGTGATAGCCACGGCCAGGCGGAACGTCACACAGAAGGAGATTGGAGTCACGTCAATGGGGATGAGGAAGGCCATGACGGGCGCCATAATAATCAAGGTGCCCGAGGACAAAGACAGGGAGAAGGCGACGTAGTTGGCGAATCACCTGACGAGAATACTAGACCCGACCGAGGTCAAAGTGGCAGCTCCCACGAGGATGGCGGAGCTGAGGGTGATCGGGATAGACATCTCCATGGGAAAGGAGGAGCTGAGGGAAGTACTGGACTTGACCGCCGAAGAAGAGGACTGCCACGACGACGCCGCGGGGTCGCGACACCGCCACCGTCGCCGCCGACCTAGACGACCAGCGTGCGTCAAAGGAGGAGCCATCACGCCGGGGAGGGTCTGGGTCCCCCCTCGGACTTGCACGATGGCCCAGGAACGTGGCGCTACGGGGCGGGTGGTCCCCTGTAGCTGCCCAGCTTGACCAGGACGCCTCCCGCAACAACAACAGCGAAGCGAGCCGATGACAGGGAGTCTCGCTGTAGCATCTATCAGGTTTTCCAAGATGGCGGCAAGTAGTGAGCACGCGTCCACGTCGCTCCGTACTAATTGATCGCTAAATCGCGGAATATCAAAGAATTCGGGCAGAAAAGTAACGGGAAAGTGAAGCGTTAATGCTTTAGACCAAAAGTGAGTAAAAAGTGCAGTGGATTTCCTTTTGGCAAACGCCTGAGAGCGAAGTTAAAAAAGTGGCAAAGGTTAGTGAAAAGTGGAAGCCATATTGGGACGCGCGACCATAGCGCCACCAGACGGGCTACTTGTGCACTACAACGTTCACAAAGACACACGCTGCAGACCCTAGAGTAGCGTTCGCAAAGTAACACGACGCCGACCCTAGGGACAAACAAGCTGCAGCTAGTGGGAAAAATTATAACCATACAAATAAAAGTACAAGTGGCAGACCAATGCCGCCTATACGCCTAAACCTGTACCCAGAGTGAGAGTTCACAAAGCAATACGCCGCTGGACTTAAAATCCGCGCGCGCGAAGCAATACGCCGCTGGACTTAGCGCCAAACACGCGGTGGTGTGGGAAATAGAACATAGACATAAACGCCAGTGTAAGTGGTGTGCCAGTGCCGTCTTTACGCCTCGCACTTAGACTGCGAGCGCACAAAACAATACGCCGCTGGACTTAACACCAGTTGACAACACGACAGACAAGTAAGAGTAAGGGTAACTACAAACCAGATAACAACGTGGCCCCGGTAAGTAGCACAACAACCTCTAACGCGACCGGCGGTAACGCGACTGTCGGTAACACGACTGTCGGTAACACGACTGCCGGTAACGTGGCTGTCGGTAACACGACAGTCGGTAACAGAGCAACAGTCGGTATTAAGACGGCAGTCGGTAACCCGACTGTCGGTAACACGACAGTCGGTAGCAGGGCATCAGTCGGTATCAAGACGGCAGTCGATAACAAGACTGCCGTCGGTAACAAAACGGCCGTCGGTAACAAGACGGCGGCCGGTAGCGAAACAACAGCTGATAATAGGACGGCAACCAATCACCACAAGATCGTCGGTAACAAGACAGCTGCAGGTAACAAAAGCCCAGAGACAAATCATTTCTTTACCCCGCCCAGTACACGCAAACAGAGCGAACAAACAAAGATGCCGGTACAGGGCCAATCGTCACCAACAATTGCTAAGGCTAGAGTGGTCTTGCAACCGCTCAAGGCGCAGAAACCTGGGGGCTCAATACCTGAAAAACTGAGCCCAGAAATGAAAAAGAGGAAGAGGATGGAGGAGGAAGACAAGGACACCAAGAAAGCACCTCGCACCGAACAGGAAACGAAGAAGGAAACGCCAGAAATCAGACAACAAGCCAAAGAAATAGAGAAAAAGATCCTAGCCTGCTGCCTGGATCCGATTAAAAAGATCAACAAAGATTAGACAGCAACGATCATGAGGCATTTTACAGGCATGCGAGGGCTTCTGGAGGACCTCCTGCTAGAAAACAGCTTCCTGAAAGGGAAGCTGGAACAAAGTACAGGCACAGAGCAGAAGAGCTCGGAGATTCTTAGCGCGATGAACAAATCGCTACAAGCCAGCAAACGGCTAGAGACGGCAGTGAAGAAGACTGCGACAGCCGAACCACGGAAACCTATATACGCTGAAAAGGTAGGGATGATTAGCAACAAAGTGGGGCAAATCTCAATAAAACCACCTAAAAACGTGGTAATCATCCGCCCCGAGCAAGAAGACGGCAACATCAAGACCAGCGAAGAAGCGTTAGACGCGGTATTCACGCTTGTAAACCCTCGAAAGAAGGGAATACAGGTTACCGCGGTGAGAAAAATCGGCGGCAATGGGCTGGCAGTTGAGACCACGAAACCAGAAAGTTTAAAGGCGTTCACGGAGAACGCAAAACTAAAGGAGGCCGGCCTAAAAACCAGCACGCCGCAAAGAAGACTGCCGAGAATGATACTGTTCGACGTCCCCAGGGATATCCCTGAAAAAGAGATACAGAACTGTATCAGAAAGCAAAACCAGGATAGGCTCAACGAAGACGACGTAGCGGCCATCAAATTCTGCTTCACAACGGGCCGCAAGGATGCAGAGGAGACTAACTGGGTACTAGAGGCTCCCCCCCCCCAGGTAAGAGATAAACTGATTAAAGGAAAAATCTTTATATCCTGGAACGCATGCAAGGTTCGCGATTTCATCTCCATAAGTCGCTGCTACAAATGCCAGGGCTGCGGGCACGTGGCAAAACACTGCCGCATTAGCTATGAAATCTGTGCGCATTGCACAGAAAGCGGCCACAGTACCAAAGATTGCACAAACAAGGAGAAGCACCCCAGATGCGTTAACTGCAAAAAGGCAGGAAAGATAGGTGATCACGCAGCCTCGGACGTAAACTGCCCTGTACACAAAAAAGCACTGGAAGCCCTCATATCCAGAACTGACTATGAATAAAGAGCGCAACAGAAACGGAACAGGACATGGGAGAGAAAGGGGGATACGGATCTTGCAACATAACATGCAGCGATCCAAAACCGTCCCCTACGAGATCAGGATGCAGACAAAACTGATGGCGACGAAATCTTGCTGATGCAAGAACCATACAGCATTAACGGAAGGATACCTGGACTCGGAACAGGAATTGCGATCGCCTGTCGAGGCTCGAAAGACGACCCGCCAATGGCAGCAATAGGAATCAGATCAAAATACCTTACACCACTGGAAGTTACCGGACTCTGCACAACACACTGCGTATGTGTGCAAATCAGCGACGGGAAACACGAAATATACGCAATAAGCCAGTACTTTCCGCCGACCGAGAACATAGAAGTCGGCATTAAACAGCTGGACAAAGTACTGAGGAGTTTAAGAGGCAAGAAAGTCATCATCAGCCTAGACTCCAACGCGAAGTCACCACTGTGGTGTAGCAGGACCGAAGACGATAGAGGGAAAGCCCTAGAAGCTGTCATAGCGCAGTATGGCCTTCATGTCCTCAACCAACCGGGACAGGCCTACACTTTCGAAACAACCCGAGGACGATCGAACATAGACGTAACGCTAGCGAGGCCAGAAGCGATACCGCTCGTGAGAGACTGGAAAGTCCACGAGGACGGAACCTCCAGCGACCATAGAGTACTGGAGACGCGCCTAGATCTCGGAAAGCAAACCACCAGGCCGCTGCTTCAGGAAAGACGATACAACATGCGGAAAGCCAACTGGGAAGTGTTCCAGAGAGTTGTCATGGAAGAAAGCGAAATACTCCGAGGGACAACCCTCCAGCAGGCTGAAGATGTTGAGCGAATGGCCGAACAAATTCAGGCAGTCCTTATAAAAGCCTGCGATGCGGCCATTCCCAAGAAAGAATGGCATTTTAGGTCGGTACCATGGTGGACCTCGGAGCTCACACGAGCAAAAAGGAACACCTACCGAGCAAGGAGAAGGTACCAGGGGGCAAAGGACCCCGCAACGAGGGAGCGAGAGAAGCTGCGGTACAGGAGACTCAGGAAAGAATTCACGCAGAGGATCGCGAATGCTAAAAACGAAAGCTGGCGTGAATTCGTTACAAAAGAAGGCAACAGAGAACCATGGGGGATACCCTATAGGACGGTCACGGGTAAGCTAAGGAGAGAAGAGACAGTGTCAACTCTACGGACGCCACAAGGGGAAACCTCAGACTGGCGTGCGACTGCAGCAGCGATGCTGTCCGCCATCCTACCCGATGACCAGGATGAGACGGACACCCAGGAGCAAGCGGCAATCAGAAGAAGCACGGTAACTCCACCAAACACCGAAGACACCCCCGAATTCCAACTACTCGAACTCATGGGAGCCGTTAGAAAACTAACGAAGGGCAAGTGCCCCGCCCCCGACCTAATCGAAGTGGAAGTAATTCAACGCGCCTGGGGAGGAATCCAGCAAGAACTCCTCAAGCTCATGAACGGATGCCTCACCTGGGGAGTCTTCCCGACGAGGTGGAAGGCTGGAAATATCGTCACCATTCCCAAAGAACCGGACCGAGACAGGAGTAGCCCGAAGTCATACAGACCGATTTGCCTACTGTCAATGGTGGCAAACTGCTGGAAAGACTGATGGCTACTAGGCTGACGACCATCTTCAACAAACAAGGAATGTCCTCGGACCGGCAATACGGCTTTCGACCAGGAAGATCCATAGTAGACGCGATAATCAAGTTCCGCGAAAAAGTCGCGGAACTGAGCGACAAGAAGTATATTCTAGCAATCGCGTTAGACATCTCAGTAGCCTTCGATAACGTCTGGTGGCCAAACGTGCTACACGAACTGAAAAGAAGGGAATGTCCAAACAATTTGTACCAGCTAACACAAAGCTACTTCACAGACAGATCGGCACAAATAACCGGGAAAACTGAGACAGTCAGCAAATCCGTCAGCAAAGGATGCCCGCAGGGATCGGTACTGGGTCCAAGCTTCTGGAACCTAATATTCGACGACCTGCTGGCGGAGCTAACAGAGAGCACGATGGACTGTGAACCCATCGCGTACGCCGACGACATAGTGATCCTAGTCGCTGGAAACGCGAGGATCGAACTGCAAGAAAAAGGACAACTAGCAGTTACACGCGTATCCACGTGGTGCGATAGGAAGAAACTAAAGTTATCGGCGGAGAAGACGGAAATGTTACTGGTCAAGGGTAAGCTGCACATCGAGAGACCACCAATCATCAGGATCAGCAACAGAAGCATCAGGATGGCACAATCAATCAGATACCTAGGAGTCCACCTGGAAAGAGATTTAAAGATCAATAGGCATGTAAAGGAAACAACTGGGAAGAGCCAAAAACTGTTCAACAGCCTCGCAAGAGTGGCCAAGGCGAAGTGGGGACTCGGTCACGCGGCCATGAGTACACTGTACAAAGGGCTGTTCGAACCGATAACCACGTACGCGGCGGCCGGCTGGAGCGACCTGCTGAACGAGAAAACAAAAAGCACATTAATAAGAGCACAAAGGATGGCACTCCTACGGGTTACCAAAGCCTACAAAACGGTATCAACAGAGGCACTACAGGTCATTGCCGGAGTCATGCCCATCGACCTGCTAGTCGAAATCAGGGCAAGGACCTACAGGAGGAAAAGAGGCCTGGACGGGGAAACCAACCAGCGAAGCATTACCAGGGAAGCCATCGAAAGGTGGCAGGAACGCTGGCAGGCGTCATCGAAAGGGCGGACAACATTTCAGTACTTCGACAAGATCAAGGATAAGCTTGAGAGCCGCTGGATAAAACCCGACCACTGCATGACACAATTCATCAGTGGTCATGGGGATTTCAACGGCATACTCAGGACATTCTGTCTGAGCGAAGTAGACACCTGCGACTGTGGGGAGACGGAAACACCCCAGCACATCCTAGAGAGTTGTCCAATCTTCTACGAAGAAAGACAAAAAATGCGGAGAGCGATTGAAGAACTAAACTTGCACTGGCCGGAGGAAAAGTGGGAGTTTGTAACGAAGGACGTATACCCCCACTTCCTCCAGTTCACAAGGAGCGTTCTCCAAGCAAAGGAGCAGAAGAGAAGGAGAACTACTCTAGGCACAGTACTCGAACCACCACAACAACGGTCTGCAGGCAGAAGAGCGGCTGAAATACGAATACGAACATCAACAAACCAACCTCCGAGACGAAGCCCGAGAATGGCCCGGCAAGACCAACACCGGAACGAAGACAATGACGAAGAGGAAGAAGGAGATGAAGAACCCACAACACCGGACAACAGAAACACCAACAACAACAACAACAGCAACAATAATTAAGAAAGAACTGACTACCGACGGCAATAGCAACAACAACAGCAACAACAACAGCAGTGAGAAGAACAACACCAAGCAGAAGAAGAAGAAGAAGAACCAGCGGAACTGATAGAGAAGCACACAAACACGGCAGGAGAACAAAAGGAACCAAATAACGCACAAAGAACAGGAAGAAGCAAACGATAAGACCGATCTGAGGACAACCCCCTGCGACCGTCCGTGCAGGCGGCACTCATGCAAATGAATGCTGTGACGGTGCAGGGGAATAATCGGCTGAAAAGCCAACCTGCTGGGACCGAGCGCAAGCTGGCAGCTCCGCCTCCACGTGGCCCCCGCTGGTAACGACGCGACAGGATACTCGCATCCTGACGCGCCGGCTAAGCGAGCTGCTGCCCGAAAGGGTAGGTCCAACTTGTCCAATGAACCGAGAGGAGAGGGCAGGATTTTTCCAAGCCGCGCGCCGAACACCTACGCGCGCCGCTCCCTGGGCGGCGGACGCCTGAAAGTGGATATATTAAATTAACGAACATCTTTAAGCGAAGCCAGTATAGGTTCCAAACCCGAGGTATGGCGCGGTCGGCAATAGCCGAGCCCTTAAACGCTCACAATACTTGTAGCATCAATCTACAGTGAGGAACCGGGCACTCCTAACAAACGTCAGGACGACAACCGTGGGGTTTTAGTCGGTAAGAGTTCGACACTACCCGCCGCCTCCCAGAGGGCGGCCGGGTGTCCATGAGGATTTCCCGACGTAAAAAAAGGCTTCTTTCGATTATTGTTTCATTTTTTTCAGCAACAAGCTGGTTTTGGTGTGTTGCAAGTCTTTCTTTGTACTGTTCTGCGTATCTAGCAATTTCCTCTTTGACTGTTGGAATTTTTAAATCTTTTCGTATATCTTCATTTCTGACGTACCATGGAACGTTAACAATTGTTCTTAAAATTTTTGCTTGTTCTGTCTCTATTTTATTTATGTGACTCATTGCTGCCGTCCTCCATAGTGGGACTCCGTATGTCCAGATTGGTTTGATTATTGTTTTGTATATATTTAGTTTATTCGTTGTGCTTAATTTAGATTTTTTATTGGTTAACTAGTACATCTTTTTCCTTATTTCACGTATTCTGTTTATTATTGATTTTATGTGATGCTTCCATGTAAGGTGTGTGTCTAAAAGTATTCTTAGATATCTGACTTGCTTTGTATGTGCTATGTGGGCGCCGTTTAGTTGGATATCTGGTGTTATTCCTTTTCTAAGTGCAAATGTTATGTGGTTGCACTTACTGGTGTTCGCTTTTATTTGCTTTCTTTGCAGCCACTTTTCTATTTTTGTAATGTGTTCTTGTAGTAGTACTGTTGCTGTTTCTGGATTTGTGTGTCTCACTAGTATGGCCGTATCGTCCGCGAACGTAAGTATTTTGCTGTTAACAGTTGTTGGTATGTCTGCCGTGTATAATGTGTATAGTATGGGTCCTAATACGCTTCCTTGCGGTAATCCTGCCTTGATATTCTTGATTTCTGAATATGCGTCCTTTGTTTTTACGATAAAGGTTCTATTGTTTATGTAAGATCTGAGTAATTTGTAGATTTGTTTTGGAAATTGCTTTTTGATTGTTTGAAGAAGTTTTTCGTGGTTAACTTTGTCGAATGCTTTTTCGATGTCCATAAAGAGTGCCGTGCGATATTGTTTTGTTTCCAGCGCCTGTAAGATTTCATTCACGAGTCTGTGCATTTGTTCTATTGTGGAGTGTTTATTTCTGAATCCAAATTGATGGTCCGGTATTAGTATTTCTTTTTCTATTATTGGTTTTAGGCGGTTATATATTACTTTTTCCAGCAGTTTGGAGAACGCAGGTAGTAATGATATTGGCCTGTAAGATGCAGTTAGGTGTGGGTTTTTGTTTGGTTTGGGTAACATTACGATCAGTGCTATTTTCCATAGTGTAGGAAAGTACTGTATTCTTAAAATATTATTGTTGTTAGTCTTATTGCCTTTGGGGGAAGGTTTTTTAAGATTTTTCCATTGATCAAGTCAAATCCTGGTACTTTACTTGTCTTTGTTGCCTTAATTAAGTTTGTAACTTCTTGCGCTGTTGTGCTGAGTATGGTGCAACGTTTATCAGTTGTGTTGCTGGCATTTTCAACTTCTTCATTTGTTTGCCATCCGGGGATGCTGTTATTAATTTCGTACGGCGAGAATATTAATAACTAGTACCAACTCAATAATAATAATATCTAAAAAATAATAATAAATAAATACTAATAATATAATGCAAAATAATAGAAGCAATATGTGAGTGATAATTGACTAATACATGCACATCTTGCATTTGCATCATAATCCTTTTCAACGCCACGTAACTCGTGTCTACCTACGGGTCCCGTGGTGTTCCATCACTTATTTATTTACAGAAAGTAAAGAAAACGGGAGTTCAGCTCGAGTAATACTAAATAATATAGAACTCTGGTCGACCCGACTTTATTCCTTCAACTAGGAACTTCCGTCGAGCCGACCATACGTTCTCACAAACTCTGCCCGTACGGTGGCGACGCCACACGTCGACGCAGCGAACCACCTCGCATGCGCGTGGCACCACGCCAGCGCGTGCTTCTTGGCGTTTCCAGTCACGCAAGATGGCATCGAACTCCTATTTACGTGCACGTCTTAACTAAAATTATTACGCATCGCGATACCATTCAGTGTCGCGACGCCAGGAGTGCAGATATTAGTCAAAACGAATGTGCCGTGTCGTGTGTGATCGCGAACGCCGTCAATTACTAATTGATAATTGCTAATAACTATAACTTGTGGGGCCACGTCGAACATGCCACGGTGCGTGTATTCAGTGAACCGTTTAGTACCACCTTCGCTCTCTGAACCCGAATGATGAACATCCAGAAAGGTACTTACGCAATCCGCATAAACTCATCGCAGCTCGGCCACGTGTGACTCGCCACTCTCCTCCGTCCTTGTTATCAAACCACGCACCGTCTCACGTCCAGCAGTAATTCACTATCAATTACCGATATTATTGCTGCACAAGGTAACTCTTAACTCTTTAGTAAGCAGTAAGCACCCGGCTTCCTCGTAACTGATATATATCCCACATTAGCTCACCCTCAATATAGTAACATAACCTTTATATATATATAAATAACTAAACTATTTAAATTTTAATCTATACTTCAAATACCATCAAGTGTCCAATAGAATATAAATAGTACTAATAGTACACCCTACTTAACACCGTAATCATTCACTACTCATTCGCTACTTACTTACAGGTATCAAACCTACTTTGCCAAATCTACTTCTGCGTCAGCTATTCTCTCTACTTCATAGAAGCAGGTACATCCCTCTCATTTGTTTATAATGATTAAAAATACAAAAGCACTTAAAAATAGTCAATATAAGTAAAACAATAACACTTAATCTAGTAAGATAACCTATTATTATATATATATAAAATAACTACACTAACTAGACTTAGAAAACACCATTTCAATATCAGTTTAATATATGTAAGTAGTGCAAATCACCTGTCACAATAATCATCATTCGATACCTACTTACAGGTATCGCAACCTCCTTCGCAACACTACGCCATCATCGCTTGGTACCATCTAGCTCTTAAAAGTACGCACATTCTTCTCCTATGCTTACATTTAATAATTAGCGATAATTAAACCCATAAAGGAACATACGTACTACCTTTTTTTTCGCGAGAAGGAGAAAATGCTGTTACGCATACCTGATGACCCGCGCCACCAGGTGGACTCGGCCAGATGACATTGCCATACCCAATAAATCCCCTCCTCTTCCAATCCTTCTATGAATAAGGGATCCGCCGAAACCGCAACAAATAGGCATTACTTCGACGGACCCCCATTCGGCGTTCCATCCGTTCTTCTTCGTCTGCCTTCTCCTCAAAACCTTTAGTCTTCAGCTGTCGCTATGGCGACAGCTTCGTCATCCTCTTCTCGGCCGCTCTATCTCCTTCTCCTTGGCCTGCCTGGCCCTCATCACCATCCCGCAGAAGGCCATAAATTGCCCCCAGGTACGGTCATCGGCCGTGACTATACCGGCGATGTTCTGCACGGTCATCCTCTGTCCCACCATGTTTTCCAGTGTGGTGCGCTGCAAGGCCCATCTTGGGCAACCCAGTAACACATGCTCGGCGTCGTCCGGGCTCGCTCCACAATCCCAGCAACTGTTATCCGTCGCCTTCTTGATCCTCACGCGATATTGATTAAAAATACCATGCTCTGTAAGCAGCTGCATGGTATAATGATCAATATCCCTTTTCCTCCTCCAAAAGGTGGCTCCGTCTTCGATCAGCCTCCTGGTCCAATTGTCCGCGTTGTAAAGCGACCAGTCCCTCCTCCAGTCTTCGACTGCTTCCTCTTGCAATCTGGTCAACCGAGCGGAAAGCTCCTCTGGCTCTTCGAGATCGATTCTAGCCGATTTCTTGGCCTCGAACATCTTCCATCTCCAAAGAGCCCGGATATGGATTGGCATCGTCCCCGTCAGCACGCACAGGGCCGCATAAGAAACGGTCCTATACGCTGTCGAGGTGCCAATCAGCGCGCTTCGCTGTGCCTTGCGAAGCTCCTCGATAATCCTGCTTGTTGCCAGCGCATCCTTCCACACCGGTGAGGCGTATAGCACGACCGACTCCCATACCTGGTAGTAAAGCCTCCTACAGGCATTTGAGGAGCCGTTCACATTCGGCAGGAGCCCTCTGATGGCCCCTACGATCACGTCTGCTCGGACACAAACCGCCACAATGTGCTTATAATAAGTTTTTCTGCTGTCCAGCACAATACCAAGATACTTCACTGTGTCGCGCGCAGACAGCGTCGTTCCCACCAATCTCACGTCAAGATTTTTCGGGACTGTCATCCCCGTCAATATGATAATGTCTGTCTTCTCGCCTGCTATCTGGAGGCCTGTGTTCTTACACCAGTTGGTGATCGTCTTCATGTGGAGGCTCAAAGCGCTCTCCACACTCTCCGTCTTCCTCAGGCCCACCAAGATGGCAAGGTCGTCCGCGAAAGCTATCGCTTTCGCATTTACCAAATTGTCAAATCTGGTCAACAGACCATCGTACACTATGTTCCATAACAACGGGCCCACAACCGATCCCTGTGGAACACTACCGTATATCAGTCTCTTCACCGTTCCGCTCGGGCTCTCGAAAACCACGTAGCGGTCCTGTAGATAGTTTCCGAGAACCCTCGTCAGTCTATGCGAGAGACCCCCGCGCCTCGCCTCCTGCATGATCGCGTCCCAACTAAGCGTGTTGAAAGCGTTCCTTATATCCACGCACATCAGGACGCAAACCAGCCTCTTCTTCCGGCAGGTCTCTGCAAACTTGCTCACTCACATAATGGCGTCGACGGTGCCCTTCCCTCTTCGGAACCCGAACTGGTTTGGATAGAACGGATCCACTCCAATCTCCTTCTCGATGGCCCACTTGAACGTATACTCCCAGACCTTGCTCATCGCTGGAAGTACGCTAATATGTCGGTACGACGACGGGAGCCTAGGATCTTTCCCTGGTTTATTAAGCAGGATCAGTCTGGTCACCTTCCATCTGGCCGGTATTCTGCCGCTCTCGTAGATCGAGTTTACCATGGCCAGCAGATCCTGCGCTCTGTGGTCGTGGATGAGCTTGATTATCGACCCCGGGATCCCGTCCACCCCGACGGCCTTCTTCACCTTCAAGCGGGCCACCGCTCTTCTTAGATCACTCGGCTGGATCAAGTCCCTGGCTGCGTAAGTCCCACCGACGTTTCCTCCGATGTCCCCGCAACCTGGCACTCCACTTTCCTCCGTTATGAAGAGAGTGTTGATTATCTTCACCGCCTGCTCCCTCGCGAGGCTTACGTAAGGATTTGCCGCCTTAAGTCTGGCAATAACCGTCTTGTACGGCAAGCCCCACGGGTCACGGTCGAGAGTGGCAGTGAATTCCTTCCAGACCATCTTCTTACTGGAGAAGATGGCGGACCTAATTTCTCTTCTGGCCTTCTTGCAATCGGCCCTCTTCTGTTCGGCTGTCTTTTCGCTCTTCTTAACGGCTGCCTGCGCCCTCCTTCTCTTCTTCTTCACTTCCTCCCGTATCCGAGCGATCTCCTCGTTCCACCAATAGTTCGGGTTCCTACTCCCTCTCGGTGGAAAAACCTTCACTAGCGATTCCTCGCACGTCGATTTTAGAGTTTTCTGGAGCGAGTCGTTCTGTCCTAAAAGCCTCCTCTTCGCGTCGTCAAATTTATTAATTACTAAATCCGGCACCATGTCCTTCGTTGAAAATTTAAAACTTTTCCTCGCTTCAGGCCTCTGCACCTTCTTGAATCTATGAAGCACATGCTTGTGGTCGGAGGCGTTATAATCGTCCAGCACCACGGAGAGCGTGTGCCCCTCCCGTAGCTTTTCGGTGATGCTCGCCACGTCAAGGAAGCTCTCCTTGGAATCCCTTTGGAAGGTCGGACCCGGACCGACCCTGATGGGAGCCAGGTGATTTCTGTGTAGCACCTCTGACAGCACCCTTCCTCTGGTATCGGTCATGGTACCACCTCAAGCCTTCGACTTCGCGTTAAAATCACCCGCGACGATGAGGTGTTTCTCATTCTTCGCCGCTGACCTTGTCGCACTTACAAGTCTGTCCGCGAAGTCTTCGAAGATGGCCAGGGAAACATTGGGTGAGCAGTAACCACTCACGCAGTATGTTACCCCCACCTTTATCCCTACCAATCCGTCTTCTGTCACTACTGTATCTTCGCTGGGGTGGAGACCGTTAAATCTCGTGACCCAGATGGACGCGTCCCCTTTAGTATCATTATTCCAGAAGCGTTGCTGTCTGTTAGGCTCCGAAATCAGCACTACATCCACCCGACGCTCCCACGCAAATTGCTGGATCAAATCTTGGGCCAGCCTGCTCTTATTTAAGTTCGCCTGGAGGACCTTCAGGCTTTGCGCCCTCCAAGGCCCCCTTTCTTCAAATAGCTCCTGTAGGTGGGACACGCGAACGACCCCATAACATGGTCTGTCCGCCCATCTCCTCTTCTGCTGCACCATACGCATTTAGGTGCGTTCGTGCAGCCCGCAATCCCGTAGTCTGTTGTTCCACATTTCCGACACCTCTCCTTCCCAGGGCTTATCGTCGTACACCTATTGGCTACGTGCCCGATTTCGTGGCACCTGTAGCATCTAATTACCCTGGGAAGGACCCCCATTGAAGCAATCGTGAGGCCAGTTCTAATTTTTCTACTCCAGGTGTTCGCGTTTACATACCTCTTCGGTACCACAACGATCGCCGACTGCGTGCCCCATGGTGCCGCTTTCAGCGCGTTGACTGTCACCTCCTTCGCGTCCTTAATTTGGAGTCCCTTGACTATATCCCTTTCTAGGTCCTCCTTTGTTTCCAGGGGGTCTATATCTTTAATCTCCAGAGTCACCCTACTCTGGAGGGGGGAAACCAAGATATTACCCCTGTCGTCTCCCTGATATTTCGGGCGACTTCTCCCCCTTTCATCCCCGCTTTAAGTTCTACGAGGATGTCGCCCATCCTTGTTTTTCTAGCGCCTGTGCTTTCGGACATAGCGTCCCTGGCTCCCATGAGGCCCCTATAGGCCTCGAGCCAATCCTGGCCCTCTCGAACCTTGACCAGGAGGGCCTCCGGTCTATTTCTCCTTCTAGGTGGCCTACCCACCCGGTCACCGCTACGCTGTGGTCCCATATTCTCCTCATCTCTGGCCTTTACCATGGTCCGCCTTTTCCCCTGCGGCTCATCATTACTGACCATTCTCCGCCAGATTCACTCGTCACATTATCCCTCTGGTCAATTTGACCCCTTGTCACTGACCCACATGCCACCGCATAGGTGACCTCTCCTCTTCTACTCCTCTTCATTGTGACCCATTTCTTTTCTTCCAGGGGGGAGACACGTTTTTCCTCTTCCCGCCAGTCTCGAGGAACAACGCTCTCTTTCCATCTCTGTTTCCCTTTTCTACCTCGTCTTTCCGAGGGGAGGTCTGAGTCGACGCATTGGCTGACTTCTGGGTCTCATCCCTTCCCCTTCTTATACTCCGTTTCTTGTTCAGGGCAGACTGCAGCCTATCCCAGACCTCGTTCGCCTTTTTGTCTGCGGCTGCGGCCATCTCGCGGACCTTCGGGTCCTTCTTGGATATCAAATGCAGTCTACCAACTACATTTTTCATATCTTCAAAGGCCCCACGTAGCAGATCAACCACCGCCTGCCACTCGCCGGATCTCACCACAACCCATTCTTCCGAGTTGTTCTTACTCCTCTCCTCCCCAGCGGAACACTCCTGTCTCTCAACCACCCTCCTGACCGTTCTTCTGCCGCCAGTTGCCATTCTGTCCGCCAGCATAGACGAGCTCAGTTCACTTTCGCTCGCCACCAGCGAACCCTCGGTCTCACTGCCGTCCTCTCTATCCATCTTGCTAACGGCCACTGGGCTCCTCTGCAACCTCTTGCTAGGCGCAAACGGGCTATTCCTCGCCCCCGTTCCCGCCTTTCCGTCTTGGTGTGACCGAAATGGTCACACCGCCCTTCAGCAATCTATCGGAGACAATCTTTACTTTATTTATGTCTTCGATCCCTTCATTCCTCTCCTCACAACTCCTCTCTTCTTTCGATCCAGTAACTCTTACCGATCGAGGGGGTGCCTGGGGATCCACCCCCCGTCGTTCTTCCAGTAACTCGATGACCGTCGGGTCGAGCCTGGTAAGCCACTCGACATCCCGACGGGGCCTGGGGGCTCAGAACATACGTACTACCTAATTAAATAATAACTTGCCCATCCGATTTTTTACTTGTAGGTACCCGTCATCACTCGAGCTCCAAGCAGATACCAATATTGGAATTCTTCTACGAAGACCTTCGAGCTTTGCCGGAAAACACAACTACATTCTTTTCACGGCGACTATTTATCATAATAATTATAATATTAACTAATTTTACCTTTTTTTACATGGAGAAATCCTCATGGACACTCGGCAGTCGCTGGAGTGTGATGTACCCGCCACGGTCGGGTAGTGTCGAATTCTTGCCGACTAAAACTCCACGGTGGTCTTCGTGACGTTTGTTGGGGATGCCCCGAGTTCTCTTTCGAATTTCTATCGGTCGACATCCCCCGTCTTGTTCCTTATTAGTGGAAACATCCTTTTTGATGAATCACTAGGGGGACCACTCCCCTAGTGTCATATTTCCAAGTTGGTTGCTCTGGGGGGGGTGTCACTCCCCCCTGCAAGCACTTCCTTCTGATCTGTCCACCCTCGCTGGGTCGCCGGTTCTAATCCGATCTCTCTCCGCCCACTCCTTTGCCAGCTTTACTTGCTCGAAAAAGGCGCGGACGGCCGAGTATTCTCGGCGATCCCTGAGGGTGGCTTCCACTATTGCTTCCGGGGCTAAATTTACCCCTATCTCCGCTCGCAGTATCCGTCGGGGCTCCTACCATGCTGGGCAAGACCCCAGTGTGTGTAGCACCGTGCCTTTCCCTTCCTTGCAATGGTGACGTATGGAGGTCACTTCCCGTCCAATCCGTAACAGGAATTCCCCAAATACCCCGTGACCGAAGAGTATTTGGGTCATCCTGTACGTTAATGGGACTCCTCTCCGGTTCTTCCAGGCCTCCCAGTTGAGGAGCACGGCGCGGACTGCTCTGTGTGGATTATCGTGTCCTCCATGTCCAGCTGCGTGCGCCAGCGTCTCCATATTTCCTCGTTTGCTGCTTTCTGGACGAAGGGCTGGGGTGCCGCCACGGATCCTTGTTGCAGTGTGATAGTTTTGTCCTCGTATCTTTTCTAGAGTGCGAGGGCCTGTAACTCGAAAGGGGGGACGCTGCCAGGACGGTCGCTGAGGCGTACGATACCGTCATATATCTTCTGATTATGCGGATGACGGTCATCCTGTGCATCCTGTGCACCCCCCTCACCAACGCCAGGCTGCGCCTACTCGCACTCTGATCTTCTGCCCATATCGGGGCTCCATATAGGACCCGTGAGAGTATTACCCCCTCGTAGAGGCGCCGTACGCCCAGCCCCGCGTCGCCGAGGTTTGGCAGCAGGCCGCATAAGGTGCTGGCTGCAGCCGTGACCCTCGGGACCAGCAGATCAAAATGCGGCTCGAACGTCCATCCGATGTCGATGGTGAGACCCATGTACCTCATTTGGCGTCTCACCGGGACTTCCTCACCGTCGATGCTCACGCACAGTCCAGGTGGAGGGGATCCTCTGCGATGACGGTCAAAGAACCCCAAGATCTCCGACTTGGTCGGCGACACGTTCAGTCCGAACCCCCTGATGGCGCGTACAGCCCATGCCACGGCGGTTTCCACGAGCCTCAGCGTTTCGTACCACCAACGACCCCCGGCCAGGACCAAGGTGTCGTCGGCGTAGCACACCACGCTCGTGCCCGAAGGCATGGGGCATCGCAGGACCGAGTCGTAGGCCGTGATCCACAAGATGGGTCCCAACACTGAACCCTGCGGAACACCGCGCTCGTCCGGCCTCTTCTCCTCTCCTTTCCTAACGGCGTAGACAATCCAGCGGTCGCTCAGATACGACCGGATGAGGCGGACGAGATATGGCGGCACCTCAAAACGCTCCAGCGCCTCCGTTATTCCGTCCCAGGGTATGGCGTTAAAGGCGTTCGTGACGTCCAGGGAGACTGCCAGCGCCACTCCTTCCTTGGACACCATGTCCTCCGCCATGGACCTCCCGCGCCTCACTGCATCCACCGTCGAGCGTCCTCGGCGAAATCCAAATTGGCTCTCGTGCCATCCAGGCACGCGCTCCGACACGTGGGCCTCCAGACAGGCGGCGATGATCCTCTCGAACAGCTTGCTCACCTCGTCCAGGAGGTACACCGGCCTCTATGCGGATGGCGAGTCCAATGGGCGACCCTCCTTCCGTATTAGAACCAGCCTCGCCGTTCGCCATGCCCGGGGGTAAACGCCCTCTCTCAGTAATCTGGTGAACAGACTTCGCAGGCGGGGAGCCAAGGTGTTCATAGACTCCGCCCAAACCCGGCCTGGGACTCCGTCCGGACCCGGTGCTGCGTCGCCGCGGGATGCCATCCTCTTCGTTGCTGCGAGGAGCTCTCCCTCGCAGCTCTTCGCTCCACTCCGTGTTCTCGTTGGAGCGGGAGGATGATGTCCGCCTCGCGTCGTCGTCATCGTCGTCGATGACGTCTCTCCGCCGTGGGAACGAAGTCCCGATGACATTGGCGAGCAACACCGGATCCATGTTTGTGGTCAGCGGGGTGGGCGGGGGGCGGTCGCAACTTCTTCGTGACCACTCGATAAGGCCGCCACTACGGGTCGGTTTTCACCGACTCGACCCACTCCTTCCAAGACCAGGCTTTCGCGATGCTGATCTCCCGCCGAAGAGCGCGTCTCTTGTCCTTGTAGTCCTCGTAGAGGCGGGAGATCTCCTCTTCATCGCGTATCCGCCTGCGGCGGGCCCTTTGGAGACCTCTGCGGGCCCGAACGCATCTTCTTCGCGCCTCCGCGATTTCGTCCATCCACCAGTACACGGAAAGGCTGCGCGCTCCAGGCACTGAACGCGGTATCGAGGCGTCGCAGGCCGCGCTCATGTCCTTTCGCAGGTTCCTCCTCGATGCTGCTCTCCTGCGTCGCCCGCGTATCCCAGCTCCATGCAAACACGGTGACCGCCCTCTGAAGCAGATCCTTGTCCATCTCCTTCAGGCGCCATCTTGGTGGCGGTGGTGGGCGGGAGCGGCCCGCTCCTCGGGTGCCGCTGCAGTCAAGTCCAGAAGGCGCGGCCCCAAGGGCCAGTTCCATCAGCACGTAGAGAGGTGGTCGGTCAGAGTCTCAACCCCCTCGGACACTCTCCAGTTACGTATACATCGATACAGGCCAGAGGTAGCCCACGTGACGTCGAACCCCTGTTCGCTAGCAGCAGTCCGGCACCCGCGGCCCAATCGGACAGCATTCTTCCTTGACTGTTCGTTCTGCATCCCCCCACTGCGAGAAACGAGCGTTGAAATCCCCCAGGACGAGTACCTGACGTGGAAGGCATCTTCTTCTGACGCATTCGCCAACCCCGTCCAGAAAGTCTCCGAACGCGGCCAAGCCGCTGTTAGGGGAAACGTAAACGCCCACCACCGCTATCCTGGCCCACTCAATCGCTACATGGCCGTTGCCACTGTGGCGACAGATACTACGCAAAACCGTCGTCTCGGGTAACAGCGAGGCGACGGGAAGAAACAAAACACGTAAGATAAGAGACCGAACTGAACGACTAGCGCGCGGTCCACCGAACGTTTTCGACAACGGAAAAGAAGACAAAATGTTTCCGACCGGCACGCTGAACAGTTCGACGAACCGATTGTACGCACGATTTCATAGAATAAAATTTGTTGTGTTATAACTGCATGACTTATACATTGCACCCATAACCACCTCAAATTGGTGACCCCGACGTGATTAATTGAAACGAGGTGATATAGGCGCAATTTAAAAAAAAAATAAGTCCTACATCCAGGAATAACTCGAAATGTCTCGCGAACGCAGCAACGCACGTGCAACCGAAACCGCGAGTGAAGTGCAACACAGTGCCCAGTTAATTCGCCTACCGCTGGAGCGACCAGACAGAGTCAGCAGATGGTTCGCACTTCTAGAATTACAGTTCGAGCTCGCGCGTGTCCACAGCGATGTGGCAAAATATAGTGCCGTAATCATGAATCTCAATGATCAGCAATTAGAAGTGATCGACGACATACTCAACAACCCTCCTCCGACGGAACGGTACGAAAATGTGAAAAAGGAACTGATTCGCAGACTTTCCGACTCCGACGAAGTTCGAGTGCAAAAATTACTCGAAGCACAAGAGATAGGAGATAGAACACCCTCACAATTCTTCAGGGACATGAAGAAGCTGACTACTCCATCGGTATCGGACAGCTTTCTCCTAACAATGTGGAAGAATCGCCTACCGGCTACTATGCGGGCGATCCTGGCTTCAGCGAAGTCCAAAGACCCCAGTGAACTCACGGAGATGGCGGATCGGATCCACGAGGCACGACGGGAGATAAATGCAGCAAGCACCTCCCACACACAGGGGCCGAAACCATCCCACGAACAACAACGGCAAACAATCGAAGAAAGTCTGGTCGATCAGGTAAAGTCCTTGCAAAACGAACTGGCCATGATGAAAATCGAATTCCGAAGACAAATCAACGCAAGTTACGAATCTCGAAGAGCCAGGTCACGGTCGAATTCCAGGAGTAGATCGTCGCAACAGCGACAACACCCCGGTTGGTGCTATTACCACCAGACCTTCGGGGCACGAGCGAGAAGATGTAGGTCTCCCTGCACCTGGAACCAGGGAAACCCCAGCAATCGCCCGTAAACGCGGCATACGGCAGCGACAGCTCGATTTCTCGCCGCATTTTTGTGACCGACGGAAACACGAACATTTCATTTCTAATCGACACGGGTGCCGACGTGTGTGTGTATCCGCGAAACAAGATCCAGGGACAACCGAAGAAAGACAACTACGAACTGTTCGCCGCTAACGGAACGACCATTACGACCTACGGCACAATTCCGCTGTCCCTGAATCTGCATTTACGACGAGAATTCAAATGGCGTTTCATAGTGGCAGAGGTACCCAAACCTATCACCGGTATGGACTTCTTAAGCCACTACGGATTGTTAGTGGATCCACAAAACCGACGCCTAATTGATCGAACCACCAACTTCTCCGCACGAGGGCACGCGACCAATTTCGAAGCTATGTCCGTCAGAACGATTTCAGGAGAGACGAACTACCACCGGCTCCTAGCCGAATATCCGGACCTTACACGTCCGCCCGTCTTTGGACGCGAAACGGTACGACACGGCGTTGTACATCACATCGAGACCACGCCAGGACCTCCCGTTACCAGCAAACCACGCCGCCTCGCCCCCGATCGACTCAAACTGGTGAAGGCGGAGTTCGAAATGATGATGCAGCAAGGTGTGATACGGCCATCGAAAAGTCCATGGGCATCACCCCTGCACGTCGTCCCGAAGAAAGACGGAGGCTTACGACCGTACGGCGACTACCGGGCATTGAACGCACGAACCATCCCCGACAGGTATTCGCCACCGCACATCGAGGATTTTGCGCAACGGTTACATGGTAAGCGAATCTTTTCCAAGATCGATCTTGTCCGCGCTTACCATCAAATTCCGATCTCGCCCGACGATATCGAAAAAATAGCGATAACGACCCCGTTTGGTTTATTCGAAGCCGTGAATACAATGTTCGGACTGCGAAACGCGGCGCAAACATGCCAACGGTTCGTCGACGACATAACACGCGGCTTAGATTTCGTCTACGCGTACAGTGCTGGACAAAAGTATTGGCACAGCAAGATTGTTATGATACAAATGCTTATAACTATTAAACAAATTGATTTAAACAAAAAACTTTTTGACGTATTTATTTATTATCTATCCTAGTTTATTACATAACAAGAGCAACAATATAAATAAAATAATACGCAAAATAATAACAAAAATATATTTTTTGAACATTTTATGGGTGGACAAAAGTATTGGCACAGCATGGAACAAACAATGTATCGTCGCCGTTTTCAACGATTTCCGATCGTCATTTGGAAGTAGCGAAGGGAAATCCCCCGTTAGTCTTTTATTATAACACTCGATCAGTGAAACTGGAGACTTCAGTTATTAAACAACAAAAAACCAAGAAAGAGTAATAATGTCTAGAAAAACGAAAGAAACCACAATTGAAGAAAGAAAAATAATATTAAATTTATATAAGATGAATAAATCTTACAACGAAATTGCACAAATCATAAACAGAAGTCGTTTTACTGTGCGTTCAGTCATAAAACGCTTTAAAAGTGAAGAAAATCTAGAGAATCAAATTAGGAGTGGTCGCCCTTCTAAGGTAACAATTCGAGAAAAAAGGAAAATCGTAAATATTGTAAAGAAGGATCCAAAAACTAATTCGACTGAAATTGCTTCGATGTTAAAAGCTGAGTGTGAAAAAGAAGTAAGTACCAAAACTGTACGTAGGGTATTGAAGGATGCCGGTTATTCTGCCCGTGCAGCACGAAGAAAGCCCTACATCAGTAAAATAAACCAAAAGAAAAGAGTGGAATTCGCGAAAGAGTTTGTTACGAAAGATACTGATTTTTGGGAAAAGATCATGTTTTCAGATGAAAGTAAGTTTAATATTTTTAAATCTGACGGCAGAATATTAGTATGGCGAAAACCCAACACAGAGATGGACGAACTGAATCTGCAAGCCACCATGAAACATGGGGGTGGTGGTTTAATGGTGTGGGGATGTATGGCATCATCGGGTGTAGGAGAACTTATATTCATTGATGAGATAATGGATAAATATGTATATTTAAATATACTCAAGCAAAATCTTTTGAAAAGTACTCAAAAATTAAACCTCCCCAGGGATTTCTATTTTCAGCAGGATCGAGATCCTAAACATATGGCGTATATTGTTCGTCAGTGGATAATATATAATACTGCCCACACATTAAACACACCACCTCAAAGTCCCGATATGAATCCCATTGAGCACGTGTGGAACGAATTGGAAAAAAGAATTAGGAAACATAATATCACAAGCAAGTCTGAACTGAAGAAAGTTCTTCTGCAGGAATGGAGCAATATTGTACCTGAATTCACTAAAAAATTAGTCCACTCGATGCCCAGAAGATTAAAGGAAGTCCTTAAAAGAAAAGGACTGCCAACAAAATATTAGAAGTTTATTATGTAATTAGTTATAAGCGTAAATATTCTACTGTGCCAATAGTTTTGTCCACCCATAAAATGTTCAAAAAATATATTTTTGTTATTATTTTGCGTATTATTTTATTTATATTGTTGCTCTTGTTATGTAATAAACTAGAATAGATAATAAATAAATACGTCAAAAAGTTTTTTGTTTAAATCAATTTGTTTAGTAGTTATAAGCATTTCTATCATAACAATCATGCTGTGCCAATACTTTTGTCCAGCACTGTATATCGACGACTTTTTAATAGCCTCCGAAGACGAACAGCAACACTACGAACATTTGCGCACGTTATTCCAACGATTAAACAGTTACGGCGTTGTAGTCAATTCCGCGAAATGTGTATTCGGCGTAAGCGAAATAACATTTTTAGGGTACACGGTGAACGCCGACGGAATAAAACCGATCGCCGAACGCGTCGAAGCCATAAAGAACGCGCCGAAACCGACAAACGCAAAAGAACTGCGTAGGTACCTCGGTATGATCAACTTCTACCGACGTTTCATACGGGGGGCCGCCGAAACATTTCAACCGCTCAACGACCTTTTAAAAGGGTTAAAAAAGAGCAACGCGCTCCTTGAGTGGTCAACGAAAGCCGAGAACGCCTTCCACGAATCGAAACGCGCCCTCGCGAATGCCACGATGTTAGCGCATCCGGTACCGGGCGCACCGATCAGCCTCGCGGTAGACGCATCGAACTTCGCGATAGGAGCTGCGCTCCAGCAACGAGTTGACAATGCATGGCAACCACTAGGTTTCCTAACGAAATCGCTAACAGCAGCACAACGGAAATATAGCGCATACGATCGCGAACTATTAGCAATGTACATAGCAGTCAAACAATTCAGACACGCCATAGAAGGACGAAACTTTATAATATTCACCGACCACAAACCCTTGACGTACGCGTTCGATCAAAAATTAGACAAATGTTCACCACGACAATTCCGTTACTTAGACTACATTGGACAATTTACGACCGACATCCGATATACAAAAGGACTAGACAACAATGTAGCCGACGCGCTATCTCGCATCGAAGCGATCGAAAAACCCATCGACCATAAGACGCTCGCCGCGGCGCAAGAGAACGACGCCGAATTACAAAAGATAATAAATTCCGGCACAACCGCGTTGCGTCTCAAAAAGATACGCTTTCCGGACAATGACGTAGCGTTGTATTGCGACATCTCCGGCGACAATATACGACCTTTTGTTCCGAAATCCTTGCGGCGCAGCGTATTCAACTCGTTACACGAATTACCACACCCCGGGATACGCGCGACCCAAAACCTGGTGACGACACGCTTTGTCTGGCCATCTGTAAATAAAGATTGTCGCAATTGGACACGGCAATGTATTCCATGCCAACGCTGGAAAGTAACCAGACACGTGTCCTCACCAGTCGGCAGGATCGAAACGGCAACAGGCCGTTTCGAACACATTCATGTGGACATTATCGCGATGCAGTACTCGCAAGGATACCGATATTGTCTGACGCGCATCGATCGATTTTCGCGATGGTCCGAAGCCATACCCATCGTCGACATGGAAGCGACGACCGTTGCTTCGGCCCTTCTTAATACATGGATAGCCCGTTTCGGCGTACCTTTACGAATAACGACCGACCAAGGACGCCAATTCGAGTCAAAGCTTTTCGAGGAGCTATGTCGGTTGCTCGGCATTAAGCATTTGCGAACGACTGCCTATCACCCTGCGTCCAACGGGATGGTAGAGCGACTGCATCGCCAACTAAAAGCAGCAATTAAATGCCACGATACGAGCAACTGGGTAGCAGTTTTACCAATCGTCTTATTGGGCATCCGAACGGCTATAAAGGAGGACCTGAACGCAACGGCGGCTGAAATAATATACGGCACCGGCATACGACTTCCGGCTGAATTCTTTCTACCCGCGAAAAGCCAGGCAACGTCAGACTTTATCAAACGTATCAAGGAACGCATCAACGATGTAAAACCGCAACCAATAGCACGTCATGGTACGCGTAAAGTTTTTGTTTTCCGCGAACTCGAAAAAACACCGTACGTATTTCTGCGCAACGACACCGTTAAAGGCCCACTTCAACCGCCGTACGATGGACCATATAAGGTGATTGAACGGGGCAATAAAAATTTCAAAATCCAAATCAACAACAAAAATACGACTGTTTCCATCGACCGACTAAAACCTGCATTCACAGTACCCAACGAAATTCAACAAAAATGAAACGAAACCGATACCGAACCGCCTGGAATAACATTATATCCCGAGACGCGCACACACCGAAACATTGTATCCGAAGAGCATCGAGGAGAGAACACAAAAGGCCGATATGTGACACGATCCGGCAGACGTGTCCGCTTCGTAGACCGTTACCAGGCTAGTTAAAAAAAAAAATATAGAAACGTTACCACTGGCGAGGGGGTACTGTGGCGACAGATACTACGCAAAACCGTCGTCTCGGGTAACAGCGAGGCGACGGGAAGAAACAAAACACGTAAGATAAGAGACCGAACCGAACGACTAGCGCGCGGTCCACCGAACGTTTTCGACAACGGAAAAGAAGACAAAATGTTTCCGACCGGCACGCTGAACAGTTCGACGAACCGATTGTACGCACGATTTCATAGAATAAAATTTGTTGTGTTATAACTGCATGACTTATACATTGCACCCATAACCACCTCACCACGATCGAGCAGGATGCAGGGGGCACTCGACGCCGAGTATAACGTTTGTGATCAACGAATACTTTACGTATTCACGAAGAGACTGACTTAGATTCTGGAGAGAAGTGCAACTGCTATCCTGTTGAGCGCGGATTCGTTGTTGAACCGAAGGGCATTATCCTTAACGTCTAAACACCGCGGTTACTTATCAATTCTATAGTGTCTGTGACATTCGAACTTGCGCGAATAATCGCCACCGCGATTGTGTATCAACGATGGCCAATTCCCGCGAAGAATCCCCACGCGCCCCTAGCCCTAATCTTACTGCTAACACGATATATATATTTTGTATTAAGAGTAATATCTAAACGTATTGCTCTGCTCCTAATGTATATCCGATTAAAGATTTTCAATATTACGTGTTCCATCCAGGTACGTTGATTTATATTTAAACTCTTTTGCCTTAAATTTTAGTATTATAGTATAGTAACTACAGTTACATTCCGCCGTAGATTTTATACATATAATATTCATGGTGTTTTAATTTCCCGATATTCGATGTATCTTTACCTTAAAATCATTATTACAGAAATTATTTTATAAATAAACAATATGTATATGTCGGAGATGAAAGGACATCGGGCCTCCCCTTTGGAATTCTTGGAAGAGTGTCAAGCACTGTCTGTGTAAACTTTTAGCGTTTATAAATCTTATAAATCTTTCTGAGTTAAACCGATTGTAGTTGTGATAGTGAGCTTGGGTTCAAGGCGACAACTAGTCGCCGAACGTAGCCGCGGTCACGGGACGGACGTTTTGCCTAACGGAAGTATAGAATTACATACAGTGCTGGACAAAAGTATTGGCACAGCAAGATTGTTATGATACAAATGCTTATAACTATTAAACAAATTGATTTAAACAAAAAACTTTTTGACGTATTTATTTATTATCTATCCTAGTTTATTACATAACAAGAGCAACAATATAAATAAAATAATACGCAAAATAATAACAAAAATATATTTTTTGAACATTTTATGGGTGGACAAAAGTATTGGCACAGCATGGAACAAACAATGTATCGTCGCCGTTTTCAACGATTTCCGATCGTCATTTGGAAGTAGCGAAGGGAAATCCCCCGTTAGTCTTTTATTATAACACTCGATCAGTGAAACTGGAGACTTCAGTTATTAAACAACAAAAAACCAAGAAAGAGTAATAATGTCTAGAAAAACGAAAGAAACCACAATTGAAGAAAGAAAAATAATATTAAATTTATATAAGATGAATAAATCTTACAACGAAATTGCACAAATCATAAACAGAAGTCGTTTTACTGTGCGTTCAGTCATAAAACGCTTTAAAAGTGAAGAAAATCTAGAGAATCAAATTAGGAGTGGTCGCCCTTCTAAGGTAACAATTCGAGAAAAAAGGAAAATCGTAAATATTGTAAAGAAGGATCCAAAAACTAATTCGACTGAAATTGCTTCGATGTTAAAAGCTGAGTGTGAAAAAGAAGTAAGTACCAAAACTGTACGTAGGGTATTGAAGGATGCCGGTTATTCTGCCCGTGCAGCACGAAGAAAGCCCTACATCAGTAAAATAAACCAAAAGAAAAGAGTGGAATTCGCGAAAGAGTTTGTTACGAAAGATACTGATTTTTGGGAAAAGATCATGTTTTCAGATGAAAGTAAGTTTAATATTTTTAAATCTGACGGCAGAATATTAGTATGGCGAAAACCCAACACAGAGATGGACGAACTGAATCTGCAAGCCACCATGAAACATGGGGGTGGTGGTTTAATGGTGTGGGGATGTATGGCATCATCGGGTGTAGGAGAACTTATATTCATTGATGAGATAATGGATGAATATGTATATTTAAATATACTCAAGCAAAATCTTTTGAAAAGTACTCAAAAATTAAACCTCCCCAGGGATTTCTATTTTCAGCAGGATCGAGATCCTAAACATATGGCGTATATTGTTCGTCAGTGGATAATATATAATACTGCCCACACATTAAACACACCACCTCAAAGTCCCGATATGAATCCCATTGAGCACGTGTGGAACGAATTGGAAAAAAGAATTAGGAAACATAATATCACAAGCAAGTCTGAACTGAAGAAAGTTCTTCTGCAGGAATGGAGCAATATTGTACCTGAATTCACTAAAAAATTAGTCCACTCGATGCCCAGAAGATTAAAGGAAGTCCTTAAAAGAAAAGGACTGCCAACAAAATATTAGAAGTTTATTATGTAATTAGTTATAAGCGTAAATATTCTACTGTGCCAATAGTTTTGTCCACCCATAAAATGTTCAAAAAATATATTTTTGTTATTATTTTGCGTATTATTTTATTTATATTGTTGCTCTTGTTATGTAATAAACTAGAATAGATAATAAATAAATACGTCAAAAAGTTTTTTGTTTAAATCAATTTGTTTAGTAGTTATAAGCATTTCTATCATAACAATCATGCTGTGCCAATACTTTTGTCCAGCACTGTAGCTCTCCTTAAGAAGAGATATCGGTACCGACACCCAATAGTAAACAGTCCAACGGTCTCTGCCGCGTGGCTTGCCACACGCGCCGACCCTAGTCTTTGTCTGGCAAGACGATAACCAGATGCCGATGCATTTTTCACAGTATATGTTCGGACGGCTTGGTGGTCCCGCCACAGATCTCAATACTTAGTCAAACAAGGTCCTCCAAATTTATAAACAGCCCTCGTCGGGAAGATACCGAAGGTGTCCTTGGCACGCGCGATACTTCCCGCTAGCGGCTTTCTCTCAAGGGCGGTTAGCATCCTTTTCTAACCACCAACATAGAGATTAGCCAATTAACGGCGACGTTCATTTCCCTCACTTTTTGAACGAGGATTGTCCTCGACGAATCCGATGATCTCGTGTCCTGGGACACACCCCATCATAGTTTTCTTCGGCAGCATCACGATGACGGTATATACTTTCTCTATTATGTAACCTATTTGTTACACACCCCTAACCCTAATCTTAATGTTAATCCGACATATATATCAGATATAAATAACATTATACTTAAGTACATATGTTTACTATATATACATGTCGGAGAAGCATTAAGATTAGGGTTAGGGGTGTGTAACAAATATCCTCTGGAATTAGCCACCGAGTTTACGCAATAGAGAAAGTATCTACTGGTACGGATATGATCAGTACAGAATTCGACAAGTAGCCGTGGTAACTAGATACTCGAGATGCTAATGACAATGATCCTAAGTCCGATAACGAATCCGCGGCCAACGGGACAACGACTACACCCCCTTTGAAAAATCTAAGTCAAACTCCGTGAAAATCCACTGATCGCAAAGACGCCGTCCCACTCGCGGACGAGATCATACAAGAATGTGTCTCCCCGTCATCGTGATGCTGCAGAGGCAAACTATGACGGGGTGTGTCTCAGGGCACGAGATCATCGGATTCGTTGAGGGCAACCCTCGCCCAGAAAGTGAGGGAAATGGACGTTGCTGTTAATTGGTTAATCTCTATGTTGGTGGTTAGAAAAGGATGCTAGCCGCCCTTGAGGGAAAGTTGGTAACGGGGAGCGTCGTTCGTGAGGAAAAACAGATCTCCCATATCTTCCCGCAACGGGTGATAGATTTGGGGACTGTTAGGATAAAGACTGTTTGTTCGTTTGGAGGACCTTAGTTAACTAAATGTCCTGTGAAGATGCATCGACATCTGGCAATCGTCTTGCCCGAAGAATAGGGTCTACGTGTAGCAAGCCACGTGGCAGAGGCCGTTGGAATGCGCACTGTAGAGCATTGGTATTACTATCTTTTCTTAAGGAGGGCTAAGTAATTCTATATTTCCACTAGACAAAATATCCATCCCGTCACCGCGGCTACGCTCGGTGTTTTGTTTGGCGCCTCGAACTCAAGCTCATTGTCTCGGCTTTTCCTAAGAATTCCAACGGGGAGGCCCGATGTCTTTTCATCTCCGACATACAATTACATCTAAGAATACATTATAATTTTACATACAATTACACGTGTAAATAAACATAGATATTGGAGTTCAGTAATTTTTATCCTGTGTATCACACACCACGTATATGTTTTACTGTAAATTATTCTTGACTATTTACATAACATAGCCACATATAATTCTTAATTTGTATGTACATATATAGAAGTACGTAAAAACAATCTTAGTCTAAATTAATTTTGAAAAAGTGAGCTATCGATTAAATATTAAGTAATAAATAGGGAAAGACGCGTTCTTTCACAAACACGTGAAGAATAAAAAGACATCTGTTGTTTTCCAAAATGTATTTACTTAAAAATACAATGAAAGTTCAATTCTGATGGAATGGGCAGAAATATAGTCTGTGGTATCGGTTACTGTTTACGTCGAAAATGATGATGCGATGGTATCCTGTACAAAAGTAGTTTGAACAAGACTTATGAACACACAAACCAAATTCTTAGCCTAGGATTTCGTTTACCTTTAATCGTGACATGTTTCATTACCAGATTCATTAAGATTCTTAAATTCTTCTTTTCTTTCGTTTAATCCTCACCTAACAAACGTAAGGATGTAAGGGTATCTAGGCGTTCAGCCTGATTGTTTTAAGACCCGCGTTGCGTGCAGTACTAGAGGATAGAAAAGTTCTGTGATCTCCAACTCAAAGTACAGAACGCGTCTATCCTCATATCTTTTGAACATGTTGCAAACGGGGCTTGGTATTGTATTAATAAAATTAAATGGACTTATAGTGTATGTATTGTATACTATGAACGCTAAAGTACTCATTTTTGCTCAGGCACCTGTACTTCAAGATAGTTCTTTGTCAACATAATCGTCAAAGTACTATGTTGAAGTGAACACGTGTAAATACATCAACAGATTGTGTATATAACAGTAAAGTAACAGAGTTCTGGAGATGACATGGCCTGTAAACAATACAATACATTGTTATGTTTTACACATCGTTATTTATGGTGTACTCGAATATTATTTTTTGCAGTGTAACATCGAATAAATTGAGTTTATCATATAAACACGTATACACAGACCACTCCTTCTCCTCGGATTCTATGTAACAGAATTCAGTCCACGAATAGCAGTTTTTCTTCATTCTTTTAATACTGCTATTACTGTTATTTGTTTTCGGAAGTTAAACCCATTACTACTTACGAGAACGATCATTCTCTTATCATTTTCTCTGATCTAACTGCGTTTTATTTAACTATTTCATTCGAAAATATTTGTACATTAAAACGTGGGACATCGTCTCGCATTCAAATTATCATTACCTTTATTTATTATGCAGTTATGGTACAATGGTATCGTAACCGCAGTGTCTCTTCACCCATTTCTTATCTACCAGTCTCCCGAAATAAGTGGTGACATGGACCAATCCATTTGCAAAGATCCACCTACTCTAGCACAAAGAGCATCTATATTTCAATTGTTGGTATCCAGTGAATAGTACTATAACTCATATATTGAATGTTATCTGACACCTTTAATAATTCCATGGATATGTCATTAATAAAACATTGATCACTGTGTGCACAGGCGATCGCCATAATGAGAATACTGTCACCCGTTCTGCGACAGTCAACGAATCATTGCTCGAGTAGTCCATGACAATGAAGTCAAGATAGAATAAGAGTACATAAAATACGAATACATTACGATCAAATAAGTGCAGTCGAATAGGGAGAGTGTTGTAGTTACTATGAATGTAAGGAGCGATTAAGGGAGCACGAGGCGAGTATGGGTTCTCAGGGCGCAGTACCACGCCCTGGGAAACCCCGATGGATCTGATGTTCTCCTATAGTCGGGTGGTGGCTGGTCGGTGCCTTTGGCGCCCGTCAGTTCGCTAATTCGGTGCGGAGAACTTCGGAGGAGTTGGTGGGCCCATACCTGCCAAGACCCCTCACCTCACCTTCCCGTGGGGCTCTCCGTCGCCCTACTCCGGCTTTGACCGGGGTGGGGTGCGAAAGAGTGAGTGGCACCAGGACGAATCTATAAGTTCACGACCGGGCAAAAACATTAAAAACCAAATATGGATATGGAAAACAAAGGAAAAAATGTTTACGGTGCAGGGGAGGGATACCCCAGTAGCGGCGCAGCCGCGGGTGGTCAAGTGGGCCCCGCTGCGTCGTCATCACACAACCACGGCCGTTCGAGGGTGGATCGCCAGGCCCCCGGACGCTTTCATACGCCTGGCGAGGCGAAAGAAGGCAAAGGAGCAAAAATGGAGGTGGATGAGTCGCCCACGCGGAAAATGAAAAATCCCCGAGGGTCAGCGGAGGGAGCAAGAGACACCTTCCTTGCTCTAAGCGCAGTAGAAGGAGCCAAAACCCACGGGAAGAAGAAACCGCATAAGGTGACAAGATCAGAGGACGATGAGTCGGACGCGTCACTTGCGTCGCACTCGTCGGTAGCCTCATCGTCGCTATCCAGGGGGAAAAGGCGCAAATTAGCAACACCATCGCTATCCCCGGACATCACGGAAAAGCTACTGCTGGAGATAGGAACAAGCTCATCCGCGGATGTGATCGCGGAGCACGCCAGGCAGATAGCTGAAGTGATGAAGGTCTCTGTGAAATCCACTAACCTGAAGGGCACATATATCAGAGCCCTAAAAAATGCAGCGGCCTTCTTCTCAACCGCGTGGAGGGACCAAACCAAGAAAAGGTCTGGAGGAGCGCGCAACAGGGGGTCAACAGGAGAAGATAGCGTGAAAGCAAGGCTGGCACTATTAGAGGAAGAGAACGCAGCTCTCCGCCAGGAGATAGCAAGGAGACCTGCCTGCGCCCACGAGTGTACGCGATGCGCCGGCCAGTCACACTCGTCCAGGGATAGAAGCAGCGGCGCCCGAATGGATGCCCTGGAGAGGAGAGTGGAAGAGTTGGGCCCGCAAATAACGAGGGCCATAATAAAACACCTAGAAGGACGAAGAGCCAGTTCCCCAGAAGGGAAGAAAAAAGCAGGTCCGGCCACAACAGCCCTGGCCAAGCAGACAGCAAAGCCTCCAAACAGCACCGAAAAGGAAGGTGAATGGACAGTGGTAAGGTCAAGAAGAACAAGAAGGGCGGAGGAGACTACCACTGCAAGAGAATTCAGGAGGGAAAAGAGGTCAGCAGCCAGGCCAGCTCAAAATATAAGTGCGCCGAGACCAAACGGTACAGTGACACCAAGAAAACACCGGGGCAGACAGCAAGGACAGCTACACTCCCTCGCACCCCACGAGCATCCGTGGTAACGGTAACCCTGAGCGGGGGTGCCGGCATGTCATACGCGGATGTACTAGCGCAAGCGAGAGAGAAAATATCCCTAGAAGAAATAGGGGTAGAAAAAGTTGAAATGCGCAAAGCAATGACTGGGGCTATAATAATCAGTGTCCCGGGGGACAAGGGCGGAGACAAAGCCTCTAAGCTGGCGACGAGACTAACGGAGACACTAGCCCCGTCAGCGGTACGGATAGTGGCCCCATTGAAAACAGCCGAACTCAGGGTGGGGGGAATAGACGTATCCGTCAAGAAAGAGAAACTGCGCCGCATCCTAGCCCTTGCAGCAGCCTGTAAAAAGGAGGAGGCGCAAGTGGGTGAGATCGAGGTAGCCAGAGGCGGACTCGGATCCGCATGGATGAGATGCCCGATAGCTGGAGCAAGGAAACTAGCCCAAGAGGAGAAGGTTGCAATAGGATGGTCGTGAGCGAGAGTAACGGCCATCCCCAAAAGGCCCCTCCAATGCTTTAAATGCCTGGAGTTGGGGCATGGAGCGCGACCTGCACACCAGCCGAGGACAGGGGGCAACCTGATGCGAGGTGAGCCACGCATAGTTATGTTCGGTGTCTGTTATACAGAAGTTGAGTGATAGTAACTGTGTTACGTTTATGGTACTACGGTGAATATTAAAATCTGTTATACAGATACCACGTAGTGAGAGATGGATAGTTTCTTATCTGAAACAAATTATTAGTTATTAAAATAGTAATAATAAGAAGAGTAGAATTGTTGACGTATGGTAATATTAAGTTTACACGTTGAATATCATCTGCAAGTATAAATTTGGGATGCTATAATAGTGGAGTTGACCTTATGGTAAGGTGTAGAAAAGCGACCATTACGTACGATTAGAGATAGATCATAATTATTATTTCATGAGCGGGGCTGCATCCATTGTGCTGTGATTAATAGTTTTGTGTTTAGTATGTAAATTTGTTATATACACGTGACCATGAGTAGGAGGTCGAGATTGTATATCTGAAACAAATTTAAAGATAATAAATAGACCTGTTAATTGATTGAAGATTAAAAAAATTTAATTCTAAACTTAATTTGAAAGTTCTGATATCATAGATGATAAAGAGGAGTCCTGTAGGAGGGTTACTATATGATTTCTTTTAAATTTTGTAAAATCAAATAGAAGTAACAATTAACATAATGAGTAATTTATACATACAGCATTGAATATGGTCACGAACGTGAATGAGTAGAGGATACTTTCTTGAAGCAGCGTTATAGGAATCTATAATTAAGATTAATAAGACCATGAGTTAGGCTGACTGTTTTTGGTATTCCTCAGCTGGAAGAATAAATTTTAGTTATTATAATCTGAAGTGGATCGTACGATAAGATGTATAAATGGTTATAATATGCACGATTAGTGATTGATCATAATTATTACATTATGATCATGGTAGATTCCATCCATAGTTGTGTTAATTTCGATGCGAGCACGATGAATGATATTAAGTAGGTATCTGAAAATAGTTACAATTAATTTAATTTGATTTTGAAACTATTATATAATGTGGGAATATATTGTGATGTGAGTGTGATATATTACTACAGTAATATATAGTTACTTGGTAGTTAATTAATTCGATTATGATTGTCGATTATGGACAGGATAGTTGATGTAATAATTCAAATTATTTAATTACTTAATTGCTGAATGTAATGTGAAGGTGGGCACGGGCTATCTTCTCTATAACTTATAATTAATAGAACAGATAGGGCAATTAATTAGGATTATAATTATAAGATTATATTATAATTAGGATTATACTTAGAATAGTGTGTTATATGCGACTCTTTTAGCGATGAATATATGGATTAATAATGAGATAATATATAGGAGAGCCACCATTGATGGGCCAGAATTGCTCCATTCTTCTCTGTTATACATATGTAATGATGCGAGAAGGCACTAGCTATAAGGATGGCTATGACAGTGTATATTGACAGTTGAGGTTATGTCGACTGTACAATGTATACTGGTCATTGTTATATGTTCTCAGCAACTAAGCAGAATATGTTTGTATGTCTTAGAAGGAGCTCTTGATTACGATACATACCAATATATGGTGATGTTATGTTATTTAATCAAGGAGGTGTATTGGCAGCCAAAATTAGTGGCGGTTACAAAGGCTATTTAGTGTTGCTGATTATTTCTCCAGCTGTTGATCCAGCTAATTCAGTAATGATAAGCATGAAGAGCGTCGTAGGAGTGCAATAAAATTAAGAATGTGTTTATACTTGAAACCTATAATATAAAATAGAAATAAATTATGTGGTTTAATCTATGTGTGAATATTTTGGATACTTACTGAGACTATTGGAACGGCTGCTGGCGGTGTGCTGCTATGCAAGCTGGAGATGAACGTCCTGGATAGATGTTTTTTACATAAATGTGAGTACTTTGTATAAATTATTGCGAGGTGAGATACACAAAATTTCCATCGGCGATTTATTAATATATGCGAGAAGGTGACAAAATGTAAATATGATTAGCACGCACATAGCACAACTGGGCTTACCGAAGCAAAGTTTGGCACAATTACACACACTGTTTTCGTAAATGAGGTTATTATTATTAATATAAACGTGGGTGCAATGATGACAAACGTCGTCTTTAGCACTATAGCGCATGCGTTGTCGTAGCATGATGCGCGAGTAAAGTGGTTCGTCGTGTTGAAGCGAGGGGTTGCCACCTTACGGGCAAAGAAGGTATGAGAGAAGGTATGGTCTGCTCGACTGAAGTTCCTAGTATAAAGAAATAAGGTCGGGTCGACCAGAGTTCTATTATTTCATATATTTATTTTCATTTTATTTTATTTTATTTTATTTTAGTTTTATTTCATTTATTTATCTTTATTTAGTTATTTCCATGATTATTTATTTTACTTTATCTTATTTTTACTTTATCTTATTTTATTTTATTTTATTTTTTATTTTTATTTTTTATTTTTTATTGCATCTTTGGTTATTGACTATTTATTTCTTATTATTTATGATATTATTATTTTCATTATTAGTTTTCTCGAGCCGAACTCGCCTTTGAACGCATTGTATATATTAAATTATAAAATTAAGTGAGAGTACGATGCGTAACTCATGGTTTTTTTTTAGAAAAAATAGTGTAACGATAATGATGGCTTATATAAGATCGAATGTGTGTATATGCAAACATGCCTGTATGCTTATACATATACACGTAGTATGTGTATGTGTGTATGTAGGTATATTTATGTATAAATATTGGTTGTATATAACTCGGATGGCTTTGTTGACGATTTGGTGAACTTATTAGATATGATTGACAATTGGGATGGTTGATCAGGAATGGTGGCGACTAGAACCACGATCACGGTCTTATTATTGTACACGTAATGTACATATGAATGCATTATCGGGTCCATCAGATAGGACGCCAGAGTATGGATAATGAAAAATAGCACTGAGTTATATACAAAAGTCAACGCAAATGTAGACGTACCATATAAACGCGAAATTAGAAATGGTACGAGCGAAGGAATACACTAATATACTTAAATGGATTGTATCGAAATACGACGATTACTGTTGACAACTTGGCGAGTTTTTGATTATGATTGTATGCATTGGGACGGTTTTGATCAGGTTTGGTGACGACTTTGGCTATGACGCGGACTTTCTATTTAAATATAAAATATGGACAAGTCTAATAAAGTGAAAAAAAATTACGGCGCAGAGGGTTTCGGAGCCCTCAGGCCCCGTCGCGAATTCGAGTGGCTTACCAGGCTCGACCCGACGGTTATCAAGCTACTGGAGGAACGGTGGGGGGGGTGGATCCCCAGGCAGCCCCTCGTTCGGGAAAAGCGACTGGGTCGAAAGTAAATGAGTCTGAGATTCAGGAGTTAATGAGGAGTGTAGGCGCAGAGAGATCAAATAACCACGATGGTATTATGGGTAATAGTCAATGTTCCCTTCACCGTATACAAACAACTAGAGGTGAAGATAAAGGGAAAAACAGCCCATCGAGAAGCCCATTTTTGCAAGTTGGAGTCTGCAGAGTCCGGTGACTAGAAAAAAGGGGGAAAGAGAAGTGGCTAGTGATTCTGACGGCTCGCTGGGTGCGAGCGACTGTGATCATATCATGACCGTAACACCAGGAAGAGGGGTGTGCAAAGGAGAAAGGCTGCTCAGGAAGGCGGTCGAAGGTCAGCGAAATTATGTTACTGGAGAGCCGAGTGCCGAAGATCTCACGATGGTGAGATACAGTGACTTCTTAAGGGTAAAGGACCTGGTCGAGGGAGCTTTCTCAGAAATTAAGGATGCGATGAGAGGGCTACATGAGATCTCGGAAAAGGACCCGAAGATCCGTGAATCAATCGCATCTGCCGCCAGGAAAGCGGCAGATGCTTGGGATATTATGATAGGTACCCAAGGAAACAAGGAAAGGAGAAACAAGAGGTGGATAGAAAACCCCGGGACAGCTCACATGGCTACAAAGACTTCTACTCGAAGCGACGAGATGGTAACGAATAGAGGAGTAGGAAGAAGAACGATGCCTCTCGAGACGGGAAACAAAAGAAAAAACGTGTCCCCCCTTATCGAGGATAAGAGGGTAGAGGGGACGAAAAAGGCGAAAAGGGGCGACGTCACCTACGCTGAGGCATGTAGCGCTATAAGGAGGGGTGAAGAAGTACCTAGCGATGCCGAAACTTACGAATCTGGCGGAGAGTGGACGGTCGTGAGGAGGCGTAGAGAGGGAAGAAGCACCATCGTGAGGGAAATTAACGAGGACTATCGACCACTGCGGGCTCGAGACCAAGGGGGTAGGTTTCCCGTGAAGAGAAACAGGCCTGAGGCCCTCTTGGTTAAAGTGAGAGAGGGCGAAGAATGGTTTGAGGCCTATAAAGGTCTCATGAGAGCCAGGGAAGCGTTGAGTGAGAGCACCGCCGTTAGGAGAACAAGGAGTGGTGATATCCTTGTTGAACTTAAGATGGGATTGAACGGGAGAGAGGTTGCCCGTCAAATTAGAGAGAAAACAGAGTAGGGTGTCCCTGGAAATTAAGGATATAGACCCACTCGAATCGAAGGAGGACCTGGCGATAGATATCGCAAATGGGTTGAAGGTCAGTGAAGTAAGTGAAACCGCTGTAAAATCACTGAGGGTAGCGCCGTGGGCACTCAGACAGCGATAGTAGTAGTGCCGGCCACGTATGTCACCGGGAAGGAGTGGATCCCAAGGATTAGGACGGGCCTCACTATAGCGAAAATGAGGGTCCTACCGAAAGTGATAAGGTGCTTCAGGTGCCACGAAATCGGGCACGTCGCCAGTAAATGCACGACAATAAGCCCTGGGAAGGAGCGCTGTCGAAAGTGTGGGGCTATGGACCATACGATAACGAGCTGCACGCATGCTCCTAGATGCAAGCTGTGCAGCGAGACACCGGATGGAAGGACTGACTATGTTATGGGATCCTTTGCCTGTCCGGTGTTCAGAAGACTTATGAAGAAAGGAGGAGGTAGCAGTCAGAGGACCTGAAGGTCTTGCAGATTAACCTAAATAGGTGCAGGCTGGCGCAGGACTTATTACAGCAATTCGTATGGGAGCGTCGGGTCGACGTGGTGCTGATTTCCGAACCCAATAGACAGCAATCCTTTTGGTACAACGACACCAAAGGCGACGCGTCCATCTAGGTTACTAGGTTTAATGGTCTCCATCCCAGCGAAGATACGATGATAGCCGAAGATTGTCATGTCGGGATCAGGGTCGGGGATGCATATTGCGTGAGTGGTTACTGCTCTCCAAATGTTTCCCTGGACATTTTTGACGACTATGCGGAGAGGCTGGGTATAGTCATTTGGGCAGCCAAGAAGAGAGAGGACCAGGTTATCGTCGCTGGTGATTTCAACGCAAAATCCAAGGCTTGGGGTGGCAAGAAGACTGATACTAGAGGAAGGATACTGTCGGAGGTTCTGGAAAGGATGCCCCTTGCTCCTATTAAAGTTGGCCCTGTTTCGACTTTTCAGAGGGGTACTAAAAGCAGCTTCCTGGACGTGGCGAGCGTAAACGACAAGCTACGGGAGAAGCATAAGCTCTCCGTAGTGATTGACGCATATAATGCCTCCGATCACAGATATGTGCTGCATCAGTTCAAGAGTGTTCGGAGGCATAGTACGAGTAGTGCTTTTAAATTTGTAACGAAGGACATGGAGCCGGATAAATTTATAAAAAATTTCGACGACATGAAGAGGAAGTTTGTAAATCAAGACGACGCGCTACAGAAGATTTTAGAGGAGACGTGCGAGATTTCGCTAAAAATGGCTTTTCCCAAGGGACGGAGTAGGAACCCAAATTATTGGTGGAATGACGAGATTGCGAGGCTCCGAGGAGAGACCCTTAAAAAAAGAAGGAGATACCAACTAGCCGGTAAGGGGAACGAGGTGAGTGTTGATAGAAGGAGAGCCGATTACAAGGCGGCAAAGAGAGCGCTGAGGTCAGCCATATTTTCGAGCAAAAGGCTGGCCTGGAAAGAATTCACTGCTACCCTCGATCGTGATCCGTGGGGCTTTCCTTATAAGACGGTGATTGCCAGATTAAAAACGGCTAAACCGCACGTAAGCCTCACGAGGGAGCAGGCAGCGAACGTAATTGGTTCTCTTTTCCAAACGGAAGAAGAAACTAGCACGTCGAGTAGCCTGGACGCTGATGATATTGGCGAGGGGTTCCCCCGGAGTCGGTGATACGATCCTAGCCGAAGACCTCAGAAGAGCGGTAGGCCGTCTAAAAGTGAGGAAGGCTGTCGGCATTGACGGGATCTCTGGGGCGATAGTAAAGCTCTTCTATGAACATAGAGCGCAGGATCTGCTGGCCATGTTTAATTCTATATACGAGTATGGCAGTATACCGGCCAGATGGAAGGTGGCCCGGATGATTCTACTGAATAAACCAGGGAGGGAACCCAGGCTACCTACGTCGTTCCGACCTATAAGTATACTCCCGTCAATGAGCATGGTCTGGGGGTGTACGTTCAAGGCGGCTATCGAGAAAGAGTTGGGAACGGATCCGTTTCACCAAAATCAATTTGGGTTCTGAAAAGGGAGAATTACGGTGGACGCCATTTCACGTGTATGTAAGTTCGCGGAGACCTGCCGGAAGAGGAGGCTAGTCTGCGTCCTAATGTGCGTCGATATAATGAATGCCTTCAACTCCTTGAAGTGGGACGCAATTATGGACGAGGTGAAACGCAGAAGTCTTTCGTGCCGGTTGACGAGGGTTCTCGGATACTATCTGAAAGATCGCTATGTAGTTTACGAGAGCCCGAACGGTGTGGCGTCTAAAAAAATCTACCCGGATGTGCCACATGGGTCGGTAGTGGGACCTCTATTGTGGAATCTGGTGTACGATGGCCTGCTGGCCAGATTTGATAATAGAATAAATATAAGATCTATCGCGTTTGCTGACGACCTTGCTATCATGGTGGGTCTGAAGAAGATGGAGAATGTGGAGCGGATGCTAAACCTCCACATGACGACGATTGCTAATTGGTGCAGGAGTGCGAGCCTTCAGATAGCAAGGGAGAAGACCGAGATCATAATGCTGACGGGGATCAGAGTCCCAAAAAAACTTAGACATAACATTCGCGGGAACGACGTTGTCCATGCACAACACAGTGAAATACCTGGGGGTCGTGCTGGACAGCAGAAAGAACTTTGGGAGGCACATCGAGATAGTTTGTGCCAGAGCTGACGGGTTGTTGGGGCTATTAGAGGGCTCCTACCGAACGTGAACGGCCCCTCTTATGCCTGCAGGAGACTCTATTACCAGGTATGGGAGTCGGTCGTACTTTATGCCTCACCGGTGTGGAGGGATGCGCTGGATACGATTAAGGCGACTAAAGAGCTTCGTAAGGCCCAGAGAAGCACGCTGATTTGCACCTCGACGGCGTATAGGACCGTGTCGCACGCAGCCCTATGTCTGTTGACGGGGACAATGCCAATTCATATTAGAGCGCGTTGGAGGTGGAAGATCTTTGAGGAGAAGAAATTGGTCAGATTCGATCCTGAAGAACCGGAGGTGCGATCCGCTCGGTTAGCGAGATTAGAGGAGAAAGCATTGGAGGAGTAGAAGGGCGACTGGTCACAATACAATTCAGCGAACTGGACCAGGAGGCTGATCGCAGATGGAACCACCTTTTGGAGGAAGAAAAGGGGTATCGATCACTATACCATGCAGCTGCTTAATGGGCATGGTATCTTTAATCAATACCGCCTTAGGATAAATAAAGCCGGCGATGACAAATGCTGGGATTGCGAAGCGAGCCCAGATGATGCTGAGCATAACTTCTAGGAGTAATATATTAATTTTAAAGTAATATTTATTGCGAGGATATACTATGTTTAGCACTGGGGTATACTTGTTTTGTATTTTGTACTTATTTATTTATATTCGTTAAATATGTTTATTATATTATTATATTGGCTTTTGTTGACGACTGAGCGAGTTCTTACGGTTTATGATTGGATACATTCGGACGGTTTTTGGCTAGGCTGACGACGACTTTGGCGATGTCCACGGTATTGATTCTTATTATAAATATGGATAAGGTCATTAAGGGAAATAAAAGTACGGCGCAGGGGGTTTCGGAGCCCCCAGGCCCTGTCGGGATCACGAGTGGTCTTCCAGGTTCGACCCGACGGTCATCTGGCTACTGGAAAAACGGCGGAGGGAGGTGGAACCCCAGGCATCCCCTCGTACGGTAATGGCGACTGGGGGCAAGACGAATGGTAGGAGGCTGGCGGCCAGCAAGGAAAAACCGAAGATGGTGTCGGACGTTAGGATGAGTAACATCGCCATCTCTGTGGTATCTAGAAATAAGGGAGACGAGGAGGGTGACCCCTGCAGGCCGAGGAGTAAAGTTCAGAGGAGCCCCACGAGTGGCGGTAGGCCTGATGTGGAGATAGTCAAAGGATCGGAGGGCTCTACTGGAACGAGGGATAGTGATCTCGGCATGCCAGTGATGACAAGAGGCACGTCCTACGCCAAACAGCTGGCGAGAAGCGTGGCCGAGAAGAACGTCAAAGTGAAGCAGGTGAGTTCAATCATGCCTGTCGAAGCGGAGGACAGCGCTAGGGAGGATACTATGACTAGCAATGTCGATGACGAGGAAGTTCTAATAACGAGGGCGGAGCTTGGCGGGCTTGTGCATCCCTCATAGGCGTTGTGCAGATGCTGAGCGCCCTCACGAGGAAGTTGTGGACAGATAAGGATAAAGGAGAGGAGATCAGGGAGGCAGGCAACCTGGTAAAGGGGGTATTGTCGTTCCTGGAATTGTGCGGAAGGCACAGAGAAAGGAGGAGGAAGAGAAGGGTTGAACCTGTTGGCGGAGTGGTTAATAGGGTGACGACGGCCAGCGAGGGTGGGCATCCGAAACAGAAAGGGACATCGCCGGCAGAGCTAATGATGATGGAGGCGCATAAGAGACGCAGAAAGGGGGAGGTCTCTTACGCGGAGGCCTGTGGGAGCGTAGCTAGTAGGACGGGAATAGAAGAGGACTACAGCGACGACTCCGAGTGGTGGAAGAAGGTTGAGAGGAGGAAAAGGGAGAGGAGAGCTCCCCTGACAGGAGAGGTCCCCAAAGTGCGCCCGATGGATAGTCGGAAGGTGGCCCGGGAGGATTGGGGTGCATACAGGGATAGATGAAGGAAAGAAGCGCTCCTTATAAAGGTGGCAGAAGGCACGGAGTGGATCCGGGTGTACGGAAGGATAATGGCGGTTAGGAACACCTTGGAGGGAGCCACTGGGGTCCGGAGAACGAGAGCAGGGCATGTACTGATCGAGTTCGACCGGACTGTGTCGGTGCACGAGGCGACAGGTAATCTATGAGCCGCGTTGAGTGACATGGAGGTGACCGCGCTCGTTAACACGGCGACATTGCAGGTCAGAAACATCGACCCCCTCACCAGCAAGGAAGAGCTGGTGGAGGAGATTCGAGCGCAATGGGGGGTCAAGGATGGCGTGGATGTCGAGGTTAAATCCCTGAATATGGCACCTTGGGGCACGCAGGCGGCGGTGGTGGTCCTCCCGGCTAACGAGGTACCGAGCGAAGAAAGAGAAAGGAGGCTGAGAACGGGGCTAACTATAGCCTCGGCCAGGCTGCTTACCAGCGCGCAGCGCTGCTACAAGTGCCATATGCTGGGGCATGTGGCAGCGAAATGTGCTGTGGTGTGCCCGGGGAGGGAGCTTTGTAGAAGGTGTGGCAGCACTGAGCACACCATGAAAGACTGCGATAGGGAGCCGAGATGCGCAATGTGTTCGAGGCAGGAGGGGGTCGGTGCGAAACATATCGCCGGTTCGTTGGCGTGCCCGATGATGCGCCTAAGTGTGAGGAACTTTAGGAGGGGACACAATTAGAGTCTTACAGATCAATATAAACAGGTGCAGGTTGGCGCAGGAGCTGATGGTGTAGTACGTGTGTGAAAGCAGGGTGGACATTGTGGTCATCTCTGAGCCATACAGACAACTGCCTTATTGGTATAACGACGAGGGCGGGGATGCATCCATATGGGTCACCCTGTTTAACGGTAGATACGCGAGGAGCGAGACCCTGATCCAAAAGACGGGGATTGTGGGTATTAGGATCGGTGACCTGTTTTGCGTCAGTGAGCATTGTTCTCCGAACACGTTTAGGCAAGTGTTCGATGCCTTTTTGGGGGAGTTCGATGACGTTTTGAAGGAGGGGAGAAAAAGTGCCTTTAACGCCAAGGCCAGGGTACGGGGCGGTAACAAGACCGATTGGAGGGGAACATGCCTGCTGAACGTGGACACGAAGCGTGGTTTGCTACCGGTTAGGACGACGGGGAACTATTCCTTCTTGAGAAATGGAGGGACTACTTTCCCAGATATATTGAGTATCGATCGACGTATGAGGCTGAGTTGGAGGAGTAGCGCAGTTTTGAAGTGGTACTCAGCCTCTGATCATTTTTATATGATCCATGAGTTTACGAACAGAGTCAAGAGGGCGGTTGGTGGGGTGTTCGTATACTCGACGAAGCGGATCGACGCGGATAGTTTTTTAACCAAGTTTGATGGTATTTATGCGGAACAAGTTTTACAAATTGACGAGGCGGCATGCGGCGAAAGGCTGCAGAATATCTTAGAGCGCGCGTGTGCCGAGGTTCTCAGGAAGAAGTTTCCGTCGCGAGGGAAAAGAAGGGCCAACTATTGGTGGAACGAAGAGTTGGCTACTTTAAGGAGCGCTGTCTGCGGGAGCAGGAGAAGAGCCCAACGAGCGGTGGCAGCTCGCAAGGAAGATGCCGAAGTCCTGGTGGCCGAATTTAAGGCTGCACGAAGGAGCCTAAGGAGGGCGATTCAACACAGTAAGGCGGAGTGCTAGAAGGAGTTCTGCGCCACCTTAGACCAGGATTCGTGGGGCAGGCCGTACCGAGTCGTGAGAAGTAGATTGGTGCGGTCGGTACCACCTGAGCCCCTTGCAAGTGACAGGGTGGCGAGCATCCTGGACGACCTCTTCGTTACTGGGCAGCAACTGCGGCCGGCTAGATATGGAATCAAATTGGCCCAACCTGCGGTATCTGACGGTGAGGGGGAATAGTGTATCGGCGAAGAAGACCCAAAGGCGGCCGTCGGAAAGTGTGATCCTAGAAAGGCTGCAGGGGTGGATGGGATCCCCGGTACGTTAATCAGACTGTTGGCGGAACAAGATGAGTTCCTAAGATGGTGACAAGTAGTGAGCACGCATTCACGTCGCTCCGTACTATTTGATCGCTATATCGCGGGAAATTAAAGAAATCGGGTAAACAAGTTATGAGAAAGTGAAGTGTAAGTGCTTCAGAGTAAAAATGCGTAAAAAGAATAGTGGAGTTCTTTTTAGCAAACGCCTGAGAGCAAAAATAAGAACGTGGCAAAGGTTAGAGCAAAGTGGAAGCCATATGGGACGCGCGACCACAGCGCCGCCACACGGGCTACTTGTGCACTACACGCCAATGTTCACAAAGTCACACGCTGCGGGACTTAGAGTAGCGTTCGCAAAGTAAGACGACGCCGACCCTAGTGTCAAATACGCTGCAACTAGTGGAAAATAAAGAACTAGACAAGATACAAGTACAAGTGGCTGACCAACGCCGCCTATATGCCTGAACTTGAACTTAGAGTGAGAGTTCGTAAAGCAATATGATGCTGGACTTAGAATCTGCGCGCGTGAAGCAATACGCTGCTGGACTTAGCGTCCGAAACAATAAAACAAGTGACAGTGCAGATAGACATAAAGCAAGAGAAAGTGGTTGACCAGTGCTGCCCTGCAAGGGACTGAAAAGCTAAACACCACTGACTCAGAAATACCAAAAATTACAGGAAACGTAACAATAATCGATAAACATCGATAGTCGACAATACGGAGACAAATAAACGGCAACCGAAAGACAGTCGGTAACACGACCGCAGTAGATAACACGGACGTCGGTAACACGGCAGTCGGTAATGCGACTGTCGGTAACACGACAGTCGGCAACAAGGCAACATGCCATATCAAGACGGCAGTCGGTAACAAGACGGCGGTCGGTAACGAAGCAGCAGCCGATAACAAGACGGCAGTCAATTGCCAAAAGACTGCCAGTAACAAGACGGCAGTAGGTAATAAGAGCCCAGACACAAACCATCTCTGGACCTCGTTTAGTGCGCACAAACACAGCGGACAGCCCAGGATGCCGATACAAGGCCAATCACCACCAACCGCTAAGGCCAGAGTGGTCCTGCAACCACTGAAGACACAGAAGTTGAAGGGCTCAACATCGGAAAAATTGAGCCCAGAAATGAAGAAGAGGAAAAGAACGGAAGAAGAAGAAAAGGATACCAAGCAAGAACCACGCATCGAACTAGAAATAAGGAAAGCAACACCGGAAATTAGACAGCAAGCAAAAGACATCGAAAAGAAGATTTTAGCTTACTGCCTCGATCCGAGCAAAAAGATAAACAAAGATCAAACAGCTACGATCATGATGCACTTCACGGAAATGCAAGGGCTCTTGGAGGATCTTCTGTTAGAAAATAGCTTCCTGAAAGGAAGGCTGGAACAAAGCGCAGGCTCAGAACAGAGAAACACGGAGATACTGAGCGCGGTAAACAAGTCGCTGCAAGACAGCAAGAGGCTCGAAGCTGCTGTAAAGAAAACCACGACGTCCGAACAAAGGCAACCAACGTATGCCGCAATATAGGGATGACAAGCAGTAAAGTAGGACAGATGTCAATAAAACCACCGAAAATTGTGGTAATAATCCGACCCGAGCAGGAAGATAGCAACATAAAAACGAGCGAGGAAGCGCTAGACGCGGTATTCACGCTTGTAAACCCTCGAAAGAAGGGGATACACAGGTTACCGCGGTAAGGAAAATCGGCGGCAACGGCCTAGCAGTAGAAACAACAAAGCCAGAAAGTCTGAAGGCGTTCACGGGGAACGCAAAATTAAAGGAGGCCGGCCTAAAAACCAGCACGCCGCAAAGAAGATCTCCAAGAATGATACTGTTCGACGTCCTCAGGGATATCCCGGAAAAGGAGATACTGAACTGTATCAAAAAGCAGAACCAGGACAGACTCAGCGAAGACGACGTAGCGGCCATTAAATTCTGCTTTAGAACGGGCCGCAAGGATGCAGAGGAGACCAACTGAGTACTAGAGGTACCCCCCAGGTAAGAGAAAAATTACTTAAAGGTAAAATCTTTATCTCCTGGAATGCATGCAAGGTCCGCGACTTCATTGCCATAAGCCGATGTTACAAATGCCAGAGTTATGGGCACGTGGCAAGATATTTCCGCGTTAACTACGAAATCTGCGCACATTGTGCAGAAAGCGGGCATAGCACGAAAAACTGCACAAGCAAAGAGAAGCACGCCAGCTGCGTTAACTGCAGAAAGGCAGGAAAGAAAGGTGACCACACAGCCTCGGATGTAAACTGCCTTATGCACAAAAAAGCATTAGAAGTATTAGTATTAAGAACGAAATATGAATAAAGAAGGCAACGGAAACGGAATAGAACATGGGAGGAAAGGGGGGATACGGATCCTGCACCATAACATGCAGCAATCCAAAACCGTCCCCTACGAGATCAGGATGCAGATAAGAGCTGATGGCGACGAAATCTTGCTGATGCAAGAGCCATACAGCATTAATGGAAAGATACCTGGACTCGGAATGGGAATCGCGATCGCCTGTCGAGGACCGAAAAACGAGCCGCCAATGGCAGCAGTAGGTGTTAAATCAAAACACCTAACACCACTGGAAGTTACCGGACTCTGCACAACACACTGCGTATGCGTGCAGATCAGTTATGGGAAAATGGAACTATACGCGGTAAGCCAGTACTTTCCGTCGACCGAAAACATAGAAGTCGGCATCGAACAGCTAGACAAAGTACTGAGGAGTCTAAGAGGCAGGAAAGTCATCATCGGCCTAGACTCTAACGCGAAGTCACCGCTGTGGTGTAGTAAGAGCGAGGACGACAGAGGGAAAGCTCTAGAAGCTGTCATAGCGCAGTACGGCCTCCACGTCTTCAACCAACCGGGACAGGCCTACACGTTCGAGACGACTCGAGGGCGATCGAACATAGACGTAACACTAGCGAGTCCAGAAGCAATACCGCTCGTGAGAGAATGGAAAGTTCACGAGGACAGAACCTCCAGTGATCATAAAATACCGGAGACGCGCCTAGATCTCGAAAAGTTAACCACCAAGCCGCAGCTTCAGGAAAGACGATACAACATGCGGAAAGCCAACTGGGAAGTGTTCCAGAGAGTTGTCATGGAAGAAAGCGAAATACTCCGACGGACAACCCTCCAGCAGGCTGAAGATGTTGAGCGAATGGCCGAACAAATTCAGGCAGTCCTTATAAAAGCCTGCGACGCGGCCATTCCCAGGAAAGAATGGCACTTTAGGTCGGTACCATGGTGGACCTCAGAGCTCACGCGAGCAAAGAGGAACACCTACCGAGCAAGGAGAAGGTACCACCAGTCTCTTATTTTTAGTTCATGTAGTACGTTCGGCCACCAGACGTTATCGAAGGCTCCTGAGATGTCTAACGCGATTGCTAGAATATACTTCTTGTCGCTCAGTTCCGCGACTTTTTCGCGGAACTTGATTATCGCGTCTACTATGGATCTTCCTGGTCGAAAGCCGTATTGCCGGTCCGAGGACATTCGTTGTTTGTTGAAGATGGTCGTCAACCTAGTAGCCATCAGCCTTTCCAGCAATTTGCCTACCATTGACAGTAGGCAAATCGGTCTGTATGACTTCAGGCTACCTTTGTCTCGGTCCTGTCCTTTGGGAATGGTGACAATATTCCCAACCTTCCATCTTTTCGGGAACACCCCCCAGGTGAGGCATCCGTTCATGAGCCTGAGGAATTCTTGCTGGATTCCTCCCCAGGCGTGTTGTATTACCTCCGCTGCGATTAGATCGGGGCCTGGGCATTTGCCCTTCGTTAATCTCTTAACGGCTCCGGTGAGCTCATGTGGTTGAAACTCGGGGGTGTCCTCGACGTTTGGAGGGGTAACCATGCTTCGTCTAATTGCCGCTTGTTCAGGTGTGTCCGTCTCTTCCTGGTCATCGGGTAGGATAGCGGACAGCATCGCTGCTGCAGTCGTTCGCAAGTTGGAGGTTTCCCCTTGTGGCGTCCGCAGAGTTGACACTGTTTCTTCCTTGAGGCTCGGTTGTATTTTGGAGGAAGCGTGTAGGAGACGGTTGCTGGGACGACTGCAGGAGCTGATCGGGGATTACCTGGCTGATCGGGGATTACCTGGCTGATAGGAGGATTATAGCGCACTCTCGGGACGGCGTCATAAGGAAGAGGGTCGATGCGGGGGTCCCGCAGGGGTCGGTTTTAGTGCCGCTGCTCTGGAACCTCGTGTACGACGGGATTTTGGAGACGCTTGACCGGGAGAATGACATCGAAGTTGTGGCGTTTGCCGACGATCTGGCGGTACTCCTTAAGGCCAGGGAGTCCCTCGGCATCGAAGATAGGATACGGGCGATGATCAGCATGGCCACCAGATGGTGCAGCGACGCGGGGCTTTACTTGGCAAGAGTGAAGACGGAGGTTATCCTTCTAACCAGGAAGAGGATACCGAAGATTTTTAGCTTGGACGTGGGGGACGGGGGGATCTCCACTAGTAAGACAGTAAAGTACTTGGGAGTCTGGTTGGATAATACTAGGGGGTTCTCCCCCCCCCCACCTCAAATCGGCGTGTGAGAATGCGGAACGGTTCTTGGGTGCCATACGGGGCCTGTTCCCTAACGTGAATGGGCCTTAGGACGTGGTTCAAAGGCTCTATTATGGGTTGTGGGAGTCTGTGGTCCTGTATGGTGCACCTATATGGGCCTCATCCCTCGACAGGGTGATGAACAGGAAGATTATCAAGAGGGCACAAAGGGCGGCGATGATCCGTACGTCTCCTGCCTACCGTACAGTGTCGCATGGGGCCTTGTGTGTGGTGACGGGCAACATGCCTACACACATAAAGGCGTGGCTGCGGTAGAAGCAGTACGGTGTGAAGAGGCGGATCGTTGAAAGCTCGGATGGAAGGGAGCATGCATCGCGCGAAGAAATGGAGGAGCTGAAGACCGAAGCCGAGGATAGATGGAGGGTGGAATGGACGTTCCACAATCCCTACAACTGGAACAAGAGGCTGATCAAGGATCCGTTGATCTTCTACAGGACGAAGAGGGACGTCAATTATTACGTTATACAGATTCTCACAGGGCACGGTATCTTCAATTGGTACCGGCGCAGGATTGGGAAGGAGACGCACACCAGTTGTTGGGATTGTTGAGCCACCATGGATGATGCCGAGCATGCGCTCTTTTGGTGCCCTAGATGGGCGGGGGAGCGCGTGGAGTTAGAGGCCGAGATAGGAGAAGAGTGCAGGATCGAAAACCCTTTCGTGGAGAAGATGGCTGCCGAGGTGAAATTCGGCAACTTTTGTACAAAGGTTATGATAAGCCGGCTTAATAAGGAAAGGGAGGTGGAGTCCCAAAGAAGAAGGGAAAGTAGGAGGAGAAGACAGCGAATGTTGGGCGATTGTTGATGAAGATGGGTACGTGTGTGCAGAGGCCAACCCGAAGTAATGTTGTATGACTGTACCGGGTTGGTACCTCCAGTACCGTAAAACAGGGAATAGGAGGAGGGGTTTTTGGTGGGTAAGGCGACGTTATCTGCGAGTCCCACATAACCTAGTGGCGCGGGCCATCAGGTATGCATAACAGCATTTCCCCTCCTAGCGCAAAAAAAGGACACCGAATGGGGGGAGTAGCATGCGCCCCTCCGAAAGTCAGAAAGAAACGGGCAACAAGGGAGATAAACAACAACAACAACAAAGGGAGCTCTGCCCGAGCGACAGAAAATGGCCGGGAGGAGGACATGGAGCTGAATTAGCACGTTCGAGACCCTCCATCTTCTACAATGCAACCTAGAGCATGCGAGACGGGCTCAAGACCTGCTCTGCCAGACCATCCGGGAGAGAAGGATAGCCCTCGCAGTTGTGGCCGAGCCGTATCGTGTACCAGGCGCACTAAACTGGGCGCAGGATACAAGCGGGCGAGTGGCCATAATCTGGTCTCCAGTGCTGGGCGTCCACGGCGCGCTGCACGACCGCGGCAACGGATATGTTGCGATCGAGTGAGCAGGAATAGCAGTCGTGGGAATCTACGTTTCCCCTAACAGCTGTCTGGCCGCATTCGGGGATTACCTGGATGAAGTGGGAGCCTGCGTTAGAAGGTGTCACCCCCGCCAGGTACTTGTCCTCGGGGATTTCAACGCCCACTCAACCATGTGGGGAGACGGTAGAACAACAGCAAGAGGAATGTGGCGGACTGACTGGGCTGCCGGTCTTGGCCTTTTGCTGGCAAATAGCGGAGCAGTTCAAACATGCGTAGCATGGAGGGGGCGTCGGTCGTCGACCTCACCTGGGCCACCCCAGAATTGTATAAAAAGATACAAAACTGGCGGGTGGTGGAGGGAACCGAGACGTTATCCGACCACCTCTATATGCGCATGGAGCAGGCCCTGTACGGCGATAAGGCGGATGCCCGCAGAATAAGAACGAAGCGGACCGGCACCCAACCACCCAGATGGAGTGTCAAAGACAGAGACAAGGAGACACTGCGGGTGGCAGCCACCGTCTCAGCCTGAAGCTGGGATGCCCTAGACATCACAGTGTGAAGATCGGTGGACGAGGAAGCAGAGGAACTTCGCACGGCAATGCACGCAGCATGCAACTCCGCAATGCCACGGGCCTCCACCAATAAAGGCTTCGATCGGTCGGTTTACTGGTGGAATCCCGACATAGCCGAACTAAGGGAGAGATGCAGCCAGGTTCGTAGAAGATTTGCACGAGCCCAACGTCGCAAGTGGACCCGGGACGAGGAAGAGATCTCCCACACATACAGAAGATACAGGGAAGTCAGAAGAGCCCTGCAGTGGGAGATCAAGAATGCGAAGATTCGGTCCTGGAAGGAACTGATCGGGTCATTGGAGTTAGACCCGTGGGGACGACCGTACAAGGTTGTATTAATCAAGCTAAGACCGTCGGCCTCCCCACTGACCGAGAACATGGATCCGGACACCCTGGACAACAACATAGTTGGGACCCTGTTCCCAAAAAAGGATAACTGTCCAGGACAACTAGAGCCATTCCTCTCCCTCACCCCTTCGGACAGCGAGGGGAAGGGAGAGGCTGCCACATCAGAGTGGAAGGATGAGTATTACATAACGGATGAAGAGCTGATGATGGCAGTAAAGAGGATGGCTTCCCGAGACGTAGCGCCGGGTCCAGATGGAGTACCAGGCCGAACCTGGGCCGAAACTATGGACATCATGGCCCCCCGCCTGCGACACATCTTTAATAGATGTATGAGAGAGGACGTATACCCGCGAATATGGCGAACAGCGAGGCTGGTCCTACTAAGGAAGGAAGGACGCCCGCTGGACTCGCCATCGGGATACAGACCCGTATGCCTCATGGACGAGATGGGCAAACTCTTAGAAAGAAATATTGCCGCCCGTCTGGAGGCATATATGACGAAGAGGGAGCCTGGCTGGCACAGCAGCCAATACGGATACCGCCAGGGTCGTTCAACTGTGGATGCGGTAGGGCATGCGAGGAGAAGAACGGAGGAGATGGTTACACACCAGGGAGTAGCGCTGGGGCAGTCTCCTTGGATATCACCAACGCGTTCAACTCAATCCCCTGGAGCAAGATCATGGAGGCCTTGCGATACCACCAGGTACCGCAGTATCTAGTTGGGGTGATTCAGGCTTACCTCAACGACAGATGGATTGAGTTTAACGGCAAGACAGGGATAACAAGGAGACCGGTCGAGAGGGGGGTTCCACAGGAATCAGTACTGGGATCCATCCTCTGGATCACCGCGTACGATCGAGTGCTACGCTGCCCGAGGCCATTGGGAACGGACCTCGTATGCTACACGGACGACACCCTGATACAGACAGGGGGCCGTTAGTGGTATGAAACTGCCAACATCGCCGAAGACACCGTGGCATGCGTGGTCCGGGAAATTAGTAACCTGCGATTGTGTGTATCGCCAGCAAAATCGGAGGTGATGGGGTTCCATAACGGTTGCAACAGAGGCCCGCCACCGCCAGGATTGTCGGTTGGCATAAGCGGGGAGAAAGTGATGGTGGAGCTACAGATGAAATACCTGGGTCTCATCATCGATAGCCAGTGGTCCTTCGAGACGCACTTTTAACAACTGGTGCCGAAGGTAACCACTGCGGCTAACGCCCTATGCGGCCTGCTGCCAAACCTAGGTGCTGCAGGGCCGGGTGTACGGCGCCTCTACAAGGGGGTGATACGCTCACGGGTCCTCTATGGAGCCCCGATATGGGCAGAAGATCTGAGTGCGAGTCAGCGCAGCCTGGCGTTGGTGAGGGGGGGCGCACAGGATGACCGCTATCCGCATAATCAGAGGATATAGAACGGTATCGTACGCCTCAGCGATCGTCCTGGCAGCGTCCCCCCTTTCGAGTTACAGGCCCTCGCACTCAAGAGAAGATACGAGGGCAGGACGATCATACTACAAGAAGGATCCGTGGCGACACCCCAGCCCGTTGACCAGGAGGTAATCGACAACGAGACATGGAGACGCTGGCGCACGCAGCTGGACACTGAGGACCTGACGAGACCACATCGAGCAGTCCGCGTCGTGCTCCCCAGCTGGGAGGCCTGGAAGATCCGAAGAGGAGTCTCACTGACGTACACGATGACTCGAATACTTACCGGTCACGGGGTATTCGGGGAATTCCTGCTACGAATAGGACGAGAGGTGACCTCTACATTCCATCACTGCAAAGAAGGGGAGGACACGGCACTGCATACGCTGGAGTCTTGTCCAGCATGGGAGGAGCCCCGGAGGATACTGCGCATGGAGATGGGAACGAGAATATCCCCGGAGGCACTGGTGGAAGCAATCCTCAGGGATCGCCGAGAATACTCAGCCGTCCGCGTCTTTTGCGAGCGAGTAATGCTGGCAAAAGAGTGGGCGGAGAGAGAAAGGATAAGAACCGGCGACCCGGCGAGAGTGGATAGATCTGAAGGAAATGCTCGCAGGGGAGGCGTGGCACAGCCCCCCTTAAGTATAACCATCTTGGAAATATGACACTAGGGGAGTGGTCCCCCTAGTGATACATCATAAAGGATGCTTCCGCTAAGAAAGGAACAAGACGGGGGATGTCGACCGATAGAAATTTGAAAGAGAACTCGGGGCATCCCCAACAAACGTCAAGAAGACCACCGTGGAGTTTTAGTCGGTAAGAGTTCGACACTACCCGACCGCAATGCGGCGGGTGTCCATGAGGATTTCTCCGCGAAAAAAAGGCGTCTTTCTCGTCACATTGTCCTACGATAGTTTAAGTATAGCTGCACGGCTTGTACGAACCTAGGCTTTCCCAAAATAATGATTGAATCAGCGTAGCATCCCTCCTTGCCCTCTACTCTCGTTTCTCTTCCCTTGGGACTTGGGACACGTGTGTGCAGTGCCTCTGGAACTATACCTGTGAGCAGCTGTCGTTCCGCTGGCTAGAAGTTTAACACAAAACTTCTATCCATGATCATTAACTTGCGCTTATTTTTCTCGCTGGTATTAATAAAAAATTACGCGTAACACATTCTACGTCAATCATCGCCTACATTGCGACATAAATATATATTTTCCTTCAAGATGCGCGATCCACGCTTTTGAGCGTTCGATTTTCTTTACATCGAATAAATCGATTTGGCAATCCATCTCCCCCTCTGCGCTATCGTTTCATTTTTTCCTAGGTATTTATCGTTCTTCAGGCACTTGTCATCTTATTCTTATTTTAACGAAACGCGCGCGAATTTTTTCTTTTGCTCGATGCTGCGAAATTTGTGTGAAATGTTGGTTCATGTGGTTACTTCCCCTCCTTTGACAAAACGTTCAAAATACGCATCAAGCAGTAAAGAGAATTTTTATGACTTGTTTATTGTTTTATAATCATTGTTATTTCAACAAAATTGATAAAAAAATTTTTTAACAACAATGAAATACAATGTAGAGGTATTATTTCATACGAAATGACAATGTATGTTGAAACAGAATTTATTTTTCAGATGGCTACTGTTCGATGCATTAAACAGTAAGAGGCATGGAACAATCTCATGATATGAGTGATGGAAATATAAATATAAGTGATGTCAGTAAGTGTTGAAAATTTTATCATATATGTAAACTCTCTAGAGTTCACGTGTGATAGGGTTAGGGACTCTCTCTGTTTACGGATAGCACGACAGAGGCAAAGAAGAAAGCAATCTATCTTGAAAGTCTTGCTATTAAAGAGGTGATTCAATACTGGCAACATTGGTTAATCGGTAGACATTTCACCGTACTTTCAGATCATAAACCGTTAGAATCAATGAGAAGCAAAGCAAGAACCGATGAAACTTTAGGAGACCTAATGCACTACCTATCTCGGTATGACTTCAAAATCATTTACGCTCCCGGAAAAAATAACATAGAGGCAGACGGACTATCCAGGAACCCCGTCTTAGAAAATTTTGAGAATGAAGATGTTCTAAAATTGGCAAATATCATAAAAAACAAGACACAATTCAAGATTAGAAAGAAAACAAAAAAAATATTGAAAATACAAAAAACCTCACAAAAAGATCGAAAATATTTTTAAAAAACATTAAAGGACGTTAACGTATATTCGTCTCGCGAAAATTTGATGAACATATCACAGACGGTTCATGATTTCTTTGGTCACGTTGGAAGGAACCATATATTGAAAAAATCTGACTCTTTTACTATTTCAAAAATATGGACCGAATAGTCGACAAATTCTGCAAAAAATGCGAAATTTGCATCAAAAATAAAAGTAGAACGAGAAGACCGGTCGAATTTATGTCAAGACTAGGACCAGCTAAGAAACCTTTTGAAATTATGTCAATCGATACGGTCGGAGGTTTTTCCAATAACAACTCACAAAGAAAATATATGCACATTCTTATTGACCATTTTTCAAGGGCCGTTTTTATGTCTACGCCAAAAACACAACACTCAGACGATATCACAAAACTTATAGACTCGACGGGAAAAATCGATTCCATAAAAATCATCCTTGCAGACCGATATCCAGTAATGACATCCAAAAAAAGTCCAAGAGTACGCAAGAGAAAAGAACATCAAATTAATTTTCACCTCTACAGACTGTCCATCCTCGAACGGATTGAACGAAAGGGTAAATCAAACATTAGTAAACAGGATCCGATGTAAGATCAATTCAGACAAAAAAAAAAAAGAGAGAGAGAGAGAGAAACAGGACAAAAATCACAGAAGAAAGTGTGGAAGAGTACAATAACATAGTGTCACAGAATTTGCTCCGAATCATTTATTGTATGGAAAAATAATTGAAATCGTCCCTAAGGGAATAATTGAGAATAAAATAAAATTTAAAAAAGACAGAGAAGAAGCATTCAAAAACTCAACAAGAAATTTCGAAACTAATAAACAGAAATACGATTTAAAAAAGAAGAGAAAACGAATTTAAAATTGGTGATATGGTCTTCACTCACAATGGAATCAAAACAGATTAAACAGAAACAAGTTGCAGGAAATTCGGAAATGACCTTTCAAAATTCTGAGAGGGATTTCAAATTGCATATACGAAGTGGAGAACGATAATCGTAAATCTGAAGGGAATTTCTTCCATTCGCGTAAACTGGTTCCTTATAGGGAAGACAATTAACGATGTAACTGTCAACACGAGGTGGGGAGGTGTAAACTTTCTACAGTTCACGTGTGGTAGAGACTATCTGTTTACGGATAGCACGACTTCCTTTGTTTCACGGACAGAGCGACCTTCTTTTGTTTTGAGAGACGCTCAGTTCCCAAACAGACGCACAGAGAACAACATCAGAGATAGACGAGATCGTAGATTAATTATTTAAAATATTGAAGATTGACGGAGAAAAATCGGTAGCTCAGGACGTTATAGATTGATATTAATTGTTGTTCACTCCTGTATTTTATTTAAGTATTTTCACAATAAACTCGATTTTCAAACTTCAGAATCGATCTCCTGAATTATCGCAAGAAAAACGATATTACATATGTTTATATAATTTTCATATTAAATATTTTAAACTATACCTAAGATTCTTGATACAGTTGAAGTCATCCAAACTACCGATCCTGGGTTTGTGCTATGTAGTGGAAAGGAGGATCAACTGCCACTGGAAATAAATACTGGGAGGTTATTGCCATATGTTGAAATAATAGAACAACCAGCAAGTAAAGCTTTACGTTTTCCCTATGAATGTGAAGGCAGATCGGCTGGTAGTATACCAGGAGTAAACAGTACACCAGAAAATAAAACATTTCCTAGTATAAGAGTAAGTAGTAAGAACAAAATATAGAATATATTTGGAATTAGTATGATATTACAATAAATAATACTTATTACAGATAGTTGGATATAAAGGTCGAGCTGTAGTTGTAGTATAATGTGTAACAAAAGATCAACCACACAGACCTCATACTCATAATCTTGTTGAAAAGGAAGCATGTAAACGTGGTGTATGTACAGTAGAAGTCTCATCAGAAAATATGACTGTCACATTTGCAAATCTTGGTATTCAATGTGTTAAGAAAAAGGATATCGCAGAGACACTTAAAATAAGAGAGGAAATTCGTGTAGATCCATTTCGAAGTAAGCTGAAATCCAATAGATTTATGTAAATGTGTTTGAAATAAAACAAATTATTTTTCATTTTCTAATAGCTGGCCTCGAACACAAAAGACAACCTACTAGTATTGATCTAAATGCAGTGAGATTGTGCTTTGCAGTTTTCTTAGAAGGGGAACAAAAAGGAAAATTCAATGTGCCATTACCACCAGTTGTATCTGACCCTATATTTAATAAAAGTATGTTTAAGTTAATTATATATTATATTCAATTTCAAAGGAAAATTAATTGTTTAATTTGTCTTTAAATAATTAAATATTTCAGAAGTAATGTCAGATCTTGTGATATGTAAGCTCAGTCACTCTAATGCGTCGGTCGCTGGTGGTATGGAAATGATTTTATTATACGAGAAGGTTGCAAAGGAAGATATACAAGTTAGATTTTTCGAGGAGAAAGATGGGCAAGTGATTTGAGAAGAATTTGGTGATTTTCAACCCGTTCACGTATATAAGCAAGTATGTACGATGTTTAACGTTTGTGTAGAACGTTACACGTTGTATATATTATACATCTTCATTTAATTTAAATTTGATTTATTTTAATAGACAGCAATTGCATTCAAAACACCCACATATCGCATGCAGCAAGTGGAACAACCGATGCAAATATGCATTCAACTGAAAAGACCGTCGGATGGTGCGACGAGCGAACCATTACCTTTTCAGATGTTACCCCTCGGTGCAGGTAGGCCTGCTTTCTGGTCTTTACGGAAAGCATTTGCCAGGAAGAAAACAGATTATAGTACATTTAGTAAAATCTTAGCCACTGAATCGGCATTATTTTCAAACGTTACCCCTAAATTTCAGCGTAATGTCGATGAGTATAATAATAATGATGATGATTTCAATGTAAAAAAAATTGAGTAACAAAATTTTGAGCGTTAGTAGACGAATGAGGCAGAGTTGGAAGAAGAGTTCCGTTATGGATTGGTACTCTGCCTCTGATCACTTGTTTTTATTATACAAGTTTTCGAACTATAGAAGGAAACCAGCGCGGGGTGGTGTTAAGTATTCTACCAAGAACTTTGACGCGGGTAAATTCCTAAGGAGGTTCGACGAGAACCTCGATTTTATGGAGAACGGCGACGTGACACACGGCGTCCAATTCCATAAAGGTCTGGAACGTACGTGTGCCGACGAATTGAAAAAGATTTTCCCGCCGCGCTGCAAGAGAAGTATCAACCACTGGTCGAACGAGGAATTGTCCGGGTTGAGAAGGGCAACTCTGAGATCAAAAAGAAGAGCGCAACGGGCAGTGGCTGCTGGGAGAAACAATGCTGGCCACATGGTAACTGAATTCAAAAAGGCAAGGAGGAGACTGAGAAGAGCGATCGAGCGCTGTAAGGAAGAAAAGTGGAAGGAATTTTGCACAACTCTGGACCAGGGTCCCTGAGGAAGGATGTATCGAGTCGTAAGAGCCAAAAAAATGTCTCTACAAGGACAGGTTTGCGAAGATTCTTGAAGATCTTTTCGTCATCGGTAGAACGGAACAGTCGGAAGAAGATCATAGTTTTCGGATCCCGCAGACGCGGGTAGAAGAGGAGCAAGATCTGCGCGTAACGGAGGAGGACCTGCTAACGACCATGGCGAAATGCGACCCGAGGAAGGCTGCCGGCGTGGAAGGGGAAATCGTTAGGATCGTAGCGGGACAACGATCTGGATGGCTCCCGGACCTGTTCAACAGTATAGATAGGTCTGCACGGATACCGGCGATGTGGAAGGTGGCGAAGGTGGCTTTTTTGCCAAAACCGGCAAGGGACCCGCTGTTGTCATCGTCATACAGGCCAATAAGTAATTTGCGGGCCCTGAGCAAGGTCTGGGAGCATACGTGTGAGGTGTATAGACCGTGATAGGATGTAGTTGTTGGTAGTAGAGGTCGCTGCGGGGGGTAGTGCCGCTTTTCTTCTCATTCTTGTATCGCGGAAGAAAATATCGGACTCCGGTCGCCGGGATTTGAACCCGAGTTCCGAACGTTCGTAAACTAAGACGCTAACCACTGCGCTGCCGTCGTCCGACACTAGTGAGTGTCGAGTGGTGGTATTTTTACTGTCGAGTGCCCCCACACGTGTAAGATCCTCATAGAAAGGTGCCTAGGGGGGGGGGGGCTTTCACAGGGAGCAATAGGGATTCAGGAGGCGCAGGAGCATGTTGGACGCGGAGCTATATTGGAAGAGAAGACTAGTGTGCGTTTTGATTGCCCTGGACGTAAAGAACGCGACATTGAACTTGACACACATGTTCCCTGTACTAATAGAACTTATCGAATTGAACTGAACCTCAGTCCAAGTAGAACTGCCCTTATATACCCCTCTCCGTATTCCTAGTGTCAATCCCTGTTTTAAGGAGAGTTATTCAATTACTTTATACCTCTGTTAGGTACAAGTCCCTCCCGTCACCGCGGCTACGTTCAGTGACCCATTATGTCACTTCGAGCCCAAGCCCACTGTCATAAATCTCGGATAATCATAATTGACTTAGCTCATGAACAGCTATTTCTCAGTTTTATTGTTTAAGTACAGCTATAATAAAAAGTCTGGACTAAAGTATTTGAGACTTTCCCAAACATTCCGAAAGGAAGGCTCCGATGTCCTTTCATCTCAGACATATTTAACATCGAGTATGCTCGTTACTGCGTTAGGTTATTTTGAAACCGCTAGTTTTTGGGAGAGAACTATTGTTCTAGAAGCAACCGTGGCTGGTTACACCGTTTTTTTTTTTTTTTTTTTTTTTTTTTGATCGACTGGGAATAGGAACACGCACAGCCTTCGGTTCGATTCGGTTATTGCTACGCAAGTTTGCAAAGTTACCGCCATGGGCCAGAAAGATCCGCATGCCGGGCATACGCGACCAATCGAAGCAAGCGTTAAGACACTGTGTGACCTAGCTAACTATGCTAAGATGTCGAGGATGCCTGTTAAGCATTGACCAAACAAAACTCGAGGAGATGGTGGCCGCTGTCGCACAGACAAGATCAGCGTCGGCGTGCCTCGAACCGTCCCGCGGAGCTTCGACTCGATGTGGCTCCGTTTTCCGTTGACGGCGGCGAAAATGAGCAACATATTTTTCTATAAGCAAAAGACGAAAACGTTTCACGAAGCGTTCAAGATTCAGTGTATATAGTATGTAGTATGAGTATATTTTCATTAATATATTTAGCATATATTGTTTGTTGTGTATACATTCTTGTATATAATATCGTAGAAGCTGAAATATGATAAAGTAAGGGCCCCGACGTTTAACATTTGAAATAAAAGATAGTGGAGATACTATACGTTGGTCCTGAAACTACAATCTTCTTCCGAAAAGTAGATACTCCTTTAGGTATCAAGAAGAAATGATGCTACTCTTCAATCGTCACGGGCTTGCAACTTTCCGATACAAAAAGAAAGGAAAACAGCAAGAAATTGCCATCACAAAAGGCACCTAATTTGAAGATATACCGGGAAATAGTCATCGATGTCAGAAATGTAAAAAACAGCTTTTTTACAGTTTTATGAACAGCTTTTTCCTCGCGGCAGGCTGATCAATGAATAAATGCCAGCTTGAAACATAAGAAATTGCTGATAAAGGAAAAACGCTTACAAATCGCGCCATTTGCAATTAGTACAATTTTTGTCGAAACGTGGTTATGTTTGTTGTCATCAATTGTTTATTGCCTATATTGTAGCTTCTCCAGGTGCTTATTAATTCTCGTCGAATTGTTGTCCAAGTTACCTACGCAAACCATTGTTCGTCGTACAAGTATATACAATATATTCGTTTTAAAAGTGTACACGCAATTATTTCTGTATCACATCGAAACCACACCAGGCCCATCCGTCTTCAATAAACCCCGCCGCCTCGCACCTGATCAACTCAAACTGGTTAAGGCGGAGTTTGAAACGATGATCGAGAAAAGAGTGCTGCGGCCATTGAAAAGCCCATGGGCATCCCCTCTGCACGTCGTATCAAAGAAGGACTGAGGCCTGCGACCTTGCGGCCACTATTGTGCGTTGACCGCTCGCACCGTACCAGATAGATACTCACCACCACATATTGAAGACCGGCGCAACAACTGTGTGGCACACGCATCTTTTCTAAGGTCGACCTCGTTCGCGTTTACCATCAAATACCGATCGCACCCGAGGACGTTAAAAAAACGGCGATGGCGACAGCGTTTGGGTTATTCGAGGCAGTTAATATGACGTTTGGACTGCGGAAAGCCGCGCAAACATGTCAGCGATTCGTGGACGAAATCACGAGAAGGCTCGATTTCGTCTACGCATATGTCACGTAAAATAAAAAAAAATCGAAGATGAAAATAAAAAAAGAGTATTTATTCGCTAACACCTTGACTACAACAATGATAGTTTAGTTCTGAGCTCCAGCCGTGACTCTCCAAGACTGAAGCTCTTGCAACTCGACTTTCTATCGGATTCGATTCATTTCCTTCTGTCGCCCCTCAATATTCCCGTTATTCACGCGTTTGTTAGGCGTTCGCGATCGTTGCCACGTACGCCTTCTTCTCGAACACTCAGCGAAAGGATCGTTGGGATATTGATGACTCATTAGACATTTCGCTTTGGCGATAAGCACTGTTGACGAGTGCCGCCACATCTTTATCTCCGTCATCAGCCCATAGGTTTTGAAGTGTGTCGGTCGTGACACATACATCGATGATTTTCTAATTTTTTCGGAAGACGAGAAGCAACATCGCGAACACTGGCGAACGTTGTTTAATCGCCTAAACGACTACGGTGTCGTAATCAATCCCGCGAAATGCAAATAATGCGCGCGCGAATTACTGGTAGGGGGTGTTGTAGCGGCACATGCGTCATAGGACCTTTCGATTCGATGATGCCTCACGTAGTTGTTTTGCCACACGATATTCAGCATAAATTCAGTAAAATTAGAAATATGAAGGTATTAAGGTCTGAACCTATCTATTTCACGGGAAGATTTAATACTGTAATTACTGTAAGTATTGTTAATGATTATGGATCTTTGTCGCCGAAATAAAGGTATAGAAACAATAAATATTCATTTAATATTCACAATAAAATAATTATGCATTTATTTAGCAAACGATTTCAACCATATTGAACGATACAATCTTGCACGTGTCTCAGCACTTCCTTCTCACACTACCTTCCATACCATATGCCCTTCCATACACGACTGACTGCAGAACATTTTACGTTCTTTTGTCTTCGAGACGCCGCGCGCACACATACCCATACTCACATACTACGCAGTCAATTCAGCACATAAAATTACACATATCTCAACAAGTATTAATTAAGTGATCTATAGGTAATTGATCTCAATCTAACACTTCTATGATTAACGTTAGATGTCAATTGGGAATCCAATCTTAACACAAAAAATTACAGAAGTGTGGTGTGAAATATCGACTGCGTTGCGTGTACGATTAATTGAATCAGTGTCTTGCAGATGACATGCAGTCTTCAAATCCAAGAGATATAAGAGTTCTCTAACATCTTAATATATTATTTTTTTTGTTGCAGTTGTCAATACAAGTAATTATATAGTGCGAGCAATATATGATTCTTAACTTTTGTTGTAAAATTTCCCGATTCAGTATTAATCTTACACGAGTCTAATCGAAAAATATATAATTGTGATTTCATATATACACTGTTATCTTCTTACATTATTTTTAATTTCGGCCAATGTATATCAGAATATAAAAAATACACAGTAATCTCTAAGCGATCATAATGTTTTTCAATATCTGACAATAAGTGTATTTTATATTTATTTTTATTGCTGAATTCTGACCCATATATCAGTCTCTTAAGAGCTTGAATTATCAAACAGATTTCGGATATGAGGAAAAATAATACACTTAAGTTCCCCAAACACCAAACAGGGGAGATAAAGTTGCAGATTCCGCGCTTGCTATACCGATGAACAAGAGGAATTAATGGGAGCGCATGCCCATCAATTAATTCAAAAGCATGACAACACATTGAAAACTGAAAGAGTGCAGTTTTTGACATTCACACCACAGGGGAACCATGTAAATGGGATTGTAAAAAGTATATGTGAGGACCACTTTCCGCAAAACGTCTTCGAAGAACAAGTTTTAACATCATTCAGGTCAAAGTTGTTAAAGTGGACAGATTCGAAACTAAGCATCTTCAACAAAGCAATAACAAACACGATACGCTCATCATGAAACTATCACTTGGAAGTGTGATAATGAGTCTGTTCCAGAGGCACTATATCTTCGGCAAGATAATGACATGAGATATATACAGGAAATCCTCCAAGCTACAATGCGAGAACTCGAAGAATCGATTACGTTGCAGTGAACTGCAACAGTAAAAGAGTACAATACGGTGCGTAAAGTGTGTTGGGCGATCACGCTCCGAACTCATGCCCGATAAACAGATATACAGTTGTGAGCCAGTAAACGAAGAACAGGAAGTCAGGTCCTATACAGAAGATACCCGATTCCTTTAGAAATCAGAAAGCGTGCTGAAATGACAAAGAAGCGGAAGAAGAGTAAAATAAAATCCTTCGACAACTGTGTAAGCCCGCCAAACAGTTCACACGTTTTCACCCCTTTACGAACAATACTCCTGATCAAAGTAACCCCTGGTCTCAGTAGTGCGCACTATGAGTATGGACAATATGGTGAACCTGACGGAGAGCATAGACGCCTTCAAGGAATTGTTCCATGTTCATTTGACGGAGATGAACGCATTGTCGCTAAGATGGATAAACTCTGACAGATTTACCACAAGTGACTTTGGACGTTTAACAAAGTTCGCAACTGCGAAATTCAATACCAATCCGCTTGTCTCTAATAATCGTAAGTTACTACTGCTGCAGCCCCTGCAAGCTCACTCGTTTGAAGTGCGCCTGCTGGCAAATACGAAGCTCACGGAGAGTCATAAGGTGTAGTTCAAGGGTCTTCGATTCGAAAGAGTGTGACTACCTGAACTTGAAGTTCGACGGCGGAACGGCTTTGAAGCGATAATCACTAGCCGTACAGACAAGTGGAAAATGGAGCTTTCAGTTGTCACGATAAACCTAGCAAACAAAACGCGGCTTTTCATATATTCTAATTTCGATGCAGGCTTTTAAGCTTGTGTCTTGTCACAACGTCTTTGCCGAGGAATGAAACGTGCTTTTCAAAAAACTCTACTCGCGTGTTTTACAAATTTTTCATCTTCGGTGGTGATCATAACGCGAGACACGTTCCCTGGAGCAGCACGTTAGATAATAACAGAGACGAAAACCTGTGACACTGATTTAACGAGTGACAGGTGGATCTGGTCCTTTGATGTGGTTCAGTGACACTGATTTTGATGGCATTCGATTTGTCAAGGCGCAATCGTTCTTGGATTTGGTACTCGCGGAAAAGCCGGATATTTTTCAGCACCGAGCTGTCAGAATTTGATATCTTTGTCTGCGAGGGTAAGAACACTGAAACAACAGTCACAAAGTAGAGACTGTCCTCCAGATCATAAATAATAATATTCTTTCGGCCCTAGAAGCCTCCACTCCAGCTCTCGCATGGGACTTCAATTGCGTTGAGAGATATCTCTATTCCCGCTTCTGAGGTTTGTTACATGACGAACACAGAATCTCTCGCATATTAAATCGGCTGAAGAAGCGCTTCGGCACACTATGTTACTCTATCCCACTGTTCATCGAACACGCAAGTGCTATAGTGCCATAAAAAGGCGTATCAGGAAGGCCCCTGATAGATCCACGAGTTCTCTGGATCCACAGAATTAAAGATTCCAAAAACCATGTTTCCGCAAGTTAGACGAGTGCTAGGCAACAGGGCTAACTTCGTGATCTTCGCCCTCAAATTTTCTTCGGACGATTCTCACCATCTTCCACAGCTGAAAATGCTCCTCGATTAGTGTGACAGAGCAGAAGATGCATCGTTACTGGTACCAAGCCGACAAACAAGTCGAGATCGTGATGTTTCCGCTGCCGCCGGCTCCCCAGAACTTAATAGTACCGCGATGAGGCGCCAAGAATAAACGTGTATGCAACACATGCTTCTTCTTGTTCACGATCGTGTGCCGTGACTTCCTTTCAAGTTATAAAATGCTCCCTGCACAGGTCTTTAATTCCTATTGTGCTTACGTGCTATTTCATCACTCGTAAAACTTTTATCACTCGTTACAAACGCACTTGTTATTTGTATGTAGCGAAGCATTCTTGTCCGGTCTCCATTATACCGCGCGGTAAGCTTCGTGAATCCCATAAAACTACAGGGGATAAATTTTCGGAGTGTGCACCGAAATGTGTGCGATGATCTTCTCAGATTCCCAAATTTCATAACCTTGAATATGCAGATCTTCGTTGAATCGGGGCCGCTGGAACAAGGTCTGTACCTTCACCCGAGGAAACAGAGCTAGTAATCGCTCTGGCTCCGATGTCTCCGAGAACTATCACACATCGGTAGGTTCATTAACGTTTCGATATAAGTTTCTGAATGGGAAAAGGTTATCTGGCTTCGATATCTTCAACGCAGTACCAATATAGCTCCCGCAAAGATACACATTCCTCTTCACCTTGATCTTCAATGATCTCTTGAACCTGCGTATTTTCCTAAGATATGGATGATAGGGAAAGTGGTTCCCTTGCCAGGAAAGGATAAGAACAAACCAAATCTAGCCAGGTACAGATCAACGAGTTTGCTGTTTGCAGAGTAACCATTAGTAAGGTCTTTCAGAGGGTGATACAGAGACTCATACTGTTTCATTGTAAAGAGGCTTCCATACCTCTCGATCAGAAATTTGGCTTCCGGTTCAAATACAGTAAGACCCACGCAACAATAAAATTCGTGTCAGACGTCTGCTGGTAGGAAAACTCGCCTCATAGACCTAGAAAGGACTTTTGACATGTTTCGATCGAGCGGTTTGGTGTAAAAGCTGATACGATACGGTTTCCTTAAACATCTAGTTCAAGTGATTTGGTCCATAATCTCCGGAAGCTTTTTCATGGAATGGCGCAAGCTATAATGTCGTCTTCGGGATAGATAACGGGCTGCAACTGGGAACGTTAGAACAGCTCCACCCAATTTAATTAGTATTTTAGTCATGCTTTGAACCTCTTCCATCTCAATAGCAACTTTAACATATGCGCGTTGATATTTGCTAATGACCGGATTTACGCGGCGGCAATGTATACGTTAAAAATTAATTCCAAACCACAGATAATTGTAGATCGAATTATGGTTTACCGTGATAACTGAAAGTTCCGTGTAAGTACTAGAAATTACGAGTCTATTCCTTTCAGGCTGTGCATGTCTAGACATTTTAATTTCAACCGTGATGTGACTCGACATTTTCGCTGATTTCTTATGACCGGCAATAGCCCGTATCCGTTCCGCATAAGAAAATGGCCAAATATCTTAGTATATATTTGTATTGTAAATTACAGACGACACAGCATATTAAAACGCAAGTGTAAAATAAATCAGAAAAGACTTTTATAGCAAATAATAGTTCGTTCTTCTCAAAGCATCTCTGCGCGAAGTGTAGTCTTCTGTTGTACAAATTGCTGGCAATAAACCTATCCCGACTTATGCCTCTCCGATTTCGTTCTACATCACAACAAGCTAGATGGACCAGCTGAAGCGTTTCAAACGGAAATGCCCGAGGCATTGCATGGGGCTGTATCGCTCAGGCTATTTTACATACCAATACAAATATTTTATATAATTTTATATACTATATATAAATTACATATAGCTTTTAAATTCCTTGTGTCTGTGGGACGCGGTGAGAGTGCCATGGATTGACCTGTTTGTGTTAGAATTAGCGAAAAATAATAGAGCCAAAATACGTCTAATCGTCGATAAACTTCGATGGAGATTTATCTGATCCAAATTATTCCTTATATCATTTTTTAAAATGAATTCAAAGTACAGTACGCACCATCTAGTTTCCTCTTCAGGATTAATATTTCAATAAAACCGCGAACATGTATAAACCACGATAAATAATTTACGACTGCAACTATAATGCATTTTTATATGCTACTAAGAATACCTACACTTCCTTATATGCAGTATGATGGATCCTCGCGAAAGAGATGGCATTTGTCCGTTATTTGTTATTTGTATCAATATGGAAGTGTAACGACACTAGTGGTTTAGTACAGGAATTACTGGAAATTTTAAGAATAATCATCATTTTGGGCAAATTTTCTGAAAACTAATTTCTCTATAACTTGGACGATATTGAAATATATTGCAAGGCTCAACGTTGTGGACAATTTTTTCCTATACATATGACTGGCGATCGTTAGTTTACAAATTATGTAGAAAAAATGTACAAACGAAACTTTGGGTCAGCTTTGCTAATAAGTTATATTAATCCTTTTGCTCCTAAAGCCGGATATATCCGGCACGTACGATGTGACGCGATAGTATCGTTTGTTCTTTGCGACTGCAAGACGGGTTACATTCAAGACTTTGTTATTTATATGGAGGCTGGTACTACTATAGGGCCCGATTATAAAGACTGTGTTAAATTGGAAAGTATTGTAACGTCCCTCCTATAACCATATATAGGTAAAGGCCATACCATTTTCGTCGACAATTGGTACACAAGCCTTGCATTATTTGATATATTATACAAAAATTTTACAAATGCGTGTGTCACCGTAAAAGAGAGGAAAGAGGAAATACCAGAAATGAACAGAAAATTACAAAAAGGAGAAGCGCGCTTTCGCTCGTCTGTAAATATATTAAAAATACAATGGCACGATAAAAAAGAGGTTTTTATAATTTCAACAATACATACAGAAGAATTTGTGGATGTACAAAAACACTACAGTGCACAAGAAATTTTATAGAAACCATCTTGTGTACACGACTATAATAAATTGATGGGTGCTGCAGACAGGATCGACATTGTCATCAGCACTGTAAATTCTACTCGCAAAACAACGAAATAGTACAAAAAAGAAATATTTCTTCCATTAGATCGATATGTATTTATGGAATTTATATTGTCTGTACAAATTGAAAACCAACAAAACAATATCAATTGCGAAATTTCAATTGAAATTAATAGATCAAATTTTAATGAAATAACAGAAAAAAACAACCCGACGTCTTATTACATCCGGAAATAATCACTCATCAAGACTCAACGGAAGACATTTTCCTTGACTTTATGAAGCTACAGGAAAAACTACATCACGAAGATGTGTTGGGTGTGCGAGAAACGATAAAAGACGAGAATCTCGTTATCAATGCCAAGAATGTGATGTTGGGTTGTGCGTGTTTTCATGTTTCAAAACATATTATACTAAATTGAATTATTAATCACTCTATATTATTCTTTCACTATTTTCAATCGTTAATCAGACTCTTTATACCCATTAAATAAGTTTATATCCATTATGTAGGAATTATGAGTATAATTTTTTAAAGCAAAGCCCCCATTCTTCTGAGATAAACTGTCCACGCACAATGTGCATACTTTCGGCGCAGAATCCAATTCAGTAGCGGTTCTACGGCGGACCGAATCGCCGTAGCAAAAGGGTTAATACCGATAAGAGAATCCCAGGCCTAGCTGTCTCTAACCAAATTCGGATGGCCCCTAAAGATGTTAACGTAATGTGATTTCTTCCCAGTGCGTTAAATGCCAAAGTGAACGAAGTTAAAAAAAGCGCGGGTAAACGGCGGGAGTAATTATGACTCTCTCTCTCTCACACACACACACACACTCTCTCACTCACTCTCTCTCCTTCTCTAAAGGGAAAGCAATATGCCGCTGGACTTAGTCGCGGATAATGCTAATCTCGGTCTCGTCTGCTCAAGTTGCACTCTCACTTCCCCTCGGCATGGCGAATGGTCCGCCGGATGCGGCGCCCATGGCTAAACGGAGCGCGGCGACGAAGGAGCGGAAGAATATATAAATAAACAATGAATCGGCTTACCGAGTTAACGGTTTTATAACGTGAATAAGAGGAGCGTAACATATATCTATAAATAAAGGAATCCGTTCCTTTAGAATCTGTTGACGACCTGGCTATGAAATGGATTTTGTATCGGATTAGTTGGACAAACGTACAGGTTTAACAAAGAATAATAATGCGAAATCAAAAAGATAAATGATGCCTCGCACGCAGCGTTTCTCAGTCCCAGAAGCGCTGAGGCGGATTTATCCGCTTCGAAGGGGATTATATTTGATGACCCAGCTATGTCCCTGGACTTGAATTCTAAGATCATGGTGCCGCTAGTGGGGGATCGGGTTACTTGTCCGGTCTGTGAGAAAAGGGAAGTCCACCTTTTCTTTATGAAGCTAACAGACCTGGACAGGCACCTTGAATCGACATCACACGGATGCCCGCATCGAATGGGGATGCTTATATTGCGAAACAAGTTGCCCCAAGCTTCCTGGGGCAAAGTGCCACATACTGAGGTCTGGTGGCACAAGTCAAAGTAAAGAAGGAACGCATAAATTCGAAGCGTGGCCCATGGGCTTCGGGATTCGAAGAAGGCTATCCAGCCACGAACGGCATACACACCTTGCCGGAAGGAATGAAAAAAGAAAAAGCACGACCCGCCCAAACACAAGAAAATAGACAGTAGAGGAGGTAACTCGGGATGCTCGGGACCCATTTTGAGTTACTGCCGGGGCATATACTTGTATGTCCTATTTATTATTTATTTATTTATGCAATTTTATATATTTATTGCTGTTGACTTATGTCAATTTTAAATGAACGTCAGTTATAAGTTCTACGAGGGGGTACCACTGAAGTATGGTGTATGCAGTACGCCGCTGATTAACGATCGTATCCTGGGTCCCTAGGAGAGTCACAGTAGCTCGGGAGCAGGGGAGACCTTGGTCTAGCCTGCTCAAGTCACACTCCTATCTCCCCATGGTACCGCCGGTAACATGTACGCCGTGAACGAGAGGGCGATTTATGCCCCGGTCACGGAGTTCATGGCTAAACGAAGTGTGGCGTCAAATGAGCGCAAGACAAATTTATATTTTAGTTCATAATTCGGCTTGCTAACTAACGGTTTACATCGTGATGATCCGGGGACGATAATATAAGTATAACAGAAATCCGTTCCACTGATGGGAACAGTTGACCACCCGGCTAAGTAAAGCTTATGAGACGGACAAGATTGGATTAATCGCATAAATTACAGAAACTTTTTAGTTAAAATTAGTAAAAACAATGATAATGCATCGGACGCAGATTTATCCGCTTCGGAGGGGACTATATTTGATGACCCAGCTATGTCCCTGGACTTGAATTCTAAGATCATGGTGCCGCTAGTGGGGGATCGGGTTACTTGTCCGGTCTGTGAGAAAAGGGAAGTCCACCTTTTCTTTATGAAGCTAACAGACCTGGACAGGCACCTTGAATCGACATCACACGGATGCCCGCATCGAATGGGGATGCTTATATTGCGAAACAAGTTGCCCCAAGCTTCCTGGGGCAAAGTGCCACATACTGAGGTCTGGTGGCACAAGTCAAAGTAAAGAAGGAACGCATAAATTCGAAGCGTGGCCCATGGGCTTCGGGATTCGAAGAAGGCTATCCAGCCACGAACGGCATACACACCTTGCCGGAAGGAATGAAAAAAGAAAAAGCACGACCCGCCCAAACACAAGAAAATAGACAGTAGAGGAGGTAACTCGGGATGCTCGGGACCCATTTTGAGTTACTGCCGGGGCATATACTTGTATGTCCTATTTATTATTTATTTATTTATGCAATTTTATATATTTATTGCTGTTGACTTATGTCAATTTTAAATGAACGTCAGTTATAAGTTCTACGAGGGGGTACCTCTGAAGTATGGTGTATGCAGTACGCCGCTGATTAACGATCGTATCCTGGGTCCCTAGGAGAGTCACAGTAGCTCGGGAGCAGGGGAGACCTTGGTCTAGCCTGCTCAAGTCACACTCCTATCTCCCCATGGTACCGCCGGTAACATGTACGCCGTGAACGAGAGGGCGATTTATGCCCCGGTCACGGAGTTCATGGCTAAACGAAGTGTGGCGTCAAATGAGCGCAAGACAAATTTATATTTTAGTTCATAATTCGGCTTGCTAACTAACGGTTTACATCGTGATGATCCGGGGACGATAATATAAGTATAACAGAAATCCGTTCCACTGATGGGAACAGTTGACCACCCGGCTAAGTAAAGCTTATGAGACGGACAAGATTGGATTAATCGCATAAATTACAGAAACTTTTTAGTTAAAATTAGTAAAAACAATGATAATGCATCGGACGCAGATTTATCCGCTTCGGAGGGGACTATATTTGATGACCCAGCTATGTCCCTGGACTTGAATTCTAAGATCATGGTGCCGCTAGTGGGGGATCGGGTTACTTGTCCGGTCTGTGAGAAAAGGGAAGTCCACCTTTTCTTTATGAAGCTAACAGACCTGGACAGGCACCTTGAATCGACATCACACGGATGCCCGCATCGAATGGGGATGCTTATATTGCGAAACAAGTTGCCCCAAGCTTCCTGGGGCAAAGTGCCACATACTGAGGTCTGGTGGCACAAGTCAAAGTAAAGAAGGAACGCATAAATTCGAAGCGTGGCCCATGGGCTTCGGGATTCGAAGAAGGCTATCCAGCCACGAACGGCATACACACCTTGCCGGAAGGAATGAAAAAAGAAAAAGCACGACCCGCCCAAACACAAGAAAATAGACAGTAGAGGAGGTAACTCGGGATGCTCGGGACCCATTTTGAGTTACTGCCGGGGCATATACTTGTATGTCCTATTTATTATTTATTTATTTATGCAATTTTATATATTTATTGCTGTTGACTTATGTCAATTTTAAATGAACGTCAGTTATAAGTTCTACGAGGGGGTACCTCTGAAGTATGGTGTATGCAGTACGCCGCTGATTAACGATCGTATCCTGGGTCCCTAGGAGAGTCACAGTAGCTCGGGAGCAGGGGAGACCTTGGTCTAGCCTGCTCAAGTCACACTCCTATCTCCCCATGGTACCGCCGGTAACATGTACGCCGTGAACGAGAGGGCGATTTATGCCCCGGTCACGGAGTTCATGGCTAAACGAAGTGTGGCGTCAAATGAGCGCAAGACAAATTCATATTTTAGTTCATAATTCGGCTTGCTAACTAACGGTTTACATCGTGATGATCCGGGGACGATAATATAAGTATAACAGGAATCCGTTCCATTGATGGGACCGGTTGACCACCCGGCTAAGCAAAGCTTATAAGACGGGCAAGATTGGATTAATCGCACATATTACAGAAACTTTTTAGTTAAAATTAGTAAAAACAATGATAATGCATCGGACGCAGATTTATCCGCTTCGGAGGGGACTATATTTGATGACCCAGCTATGTCCCTGGACTTGAATTCTAAGATCATGGTGCCGCTAGTGGGGGATCGGGTTACTTGTCCGGTCTGTGAGAAAAGGGAAGTCCACCTTTTCTTTATGAAGCTAACAGACCTGGACAGGCACCTTGAATCGACATCACACGGATGCCCGCATCGAATGGGGATGCTTATATTGCGAAACAAGTTGCCCCAAGCTTCCTGGGGCAAAGTGCCACATACTGAGGTCTGGTGGCACAAGTCAAAGTAAAGAAGGAACGCATAAATTCGAAGCGTGGCCCATGGGCTTCGGGATTCGAAGAAGGCTATCCAGCCACGAACGGCATACACACCTTGCCGGAAGGAATGAAAAAAGAAAAAGCACGACCCGCCCAAACACAAGAAAATAGACAGTAGAGGAGGTAACTCGGGATGCTCGGGACCCATTTTGAGTTACTGCCGGGGCATATACTTGTATGTCCTATTTATTATTTATTTATTTATGCAATTTTATATATTTATTGCTGTTGACTTATGTCAATTTTAAATGAACGTCAGTTATAAGTTCTACGAGGGGGTACCACTGAAGTATGGTGTATGCAGTACGCCGCTGATTAACGATCGTATCCTGGGTCCCTAGGAGAGTCACAGTAGCTCGGGAGCAGGGGAGACCTTGGTCTAGCCTGCTCAAGTCACACTCCTATCTCCCCATGGTACCGCCGGTAACATGTACGCCGTGAACGAGAGGGCGATTTATGCCCCGGTCACGGAGTTCATGGCTAAACGAAGTGTGGCGTCAAATGAGCGCAAGACAAATTTATATTTTAGTTCATAATTCGGCTTGCTAACTAACGGTTTACATCGTGATGATCCGGGGACGATAATATAAGTATAACAGGAATCCGTTCCATTGATGGGACCGGTTGACCACCCGGCTAAGCAAAGCTTATAAGACGGGCAAGATTGGATTAATCGCACATATTACAGAAACTTTTTAGTTAAAATTAGTAAAAACAATGATAATGCATCGGACGCAGATTTATCCGCTTCGGAGGGGACTATATTTGACGATCCAGCCATGTCCCTGGACTTGAATTCTAAGATCATGGTGCCGTTAGTAGGGGATCGGGTTGCTTGTCCGGTCTGTGAGAAAAGGGAAGCCCACCTTCTCTTCAAGACGTTGAGGGATCTGGATGAGTATCTCAGTTTGCATCATGTTGAGACCCCCATTCAACGGGCATGTACATATTGTAGGAGAAGTTTCCCGAAGCTACACGGTGCAAGATGCCATACGCCAAAAGGTAGCGGTCCCACGCAATGTCGTAAAGGTCAATTTAGATACGCAGCCTGCTTGAGCTTCGGGACCCAAAGAGTGCTATCGACCCAACAACCCACCAACCATGGAGGATCCTTGCTGCGCGTCAGCGCGCGATGAAATAGAATTAGGTAATGAAGAGTCTATTCGTGAATGGAGGCTCAATTTGATTAAAAAAATTGAAAGTTCAGCCGAGGTGTTCCCAACGTTAAAAAGGGTTTACACCCGGTTGGAACCGATCTAGGCTAAAGAGTAAAATGATAGGGAAGCCCTAAAAAATGAATTGCAAGAGTTTATATGCATATCTTTATACAGAGCAATGAAGAAAAATATAAGTGACAAAGGCACGAAACAAGTGATGCCCCAAAATAGAAAAGTAAGAAAAAAGGGAAAAATAATAACAGAAATCGGAAAAAAGATACTCCTACGCACGTTGCCAGGAGATCTTCAAAGAATGTCCGAAGAAGTTAGCCGACGTGGTAGTGAACAACGATCTGGCATAAATGGAGCCGGTCAGGCAACCACCTGAAGCAACAGAGGTAAAGAGGCTTTATGAGGATATAGAGGGTCGAGCAGGACCATTTCCCACAGCTTCAAGTTCGTATACTCAACTGTATATAAATATGTGGTGGCACATGCACTAGAGGACAATTTAAATCATGTTGTTGTTTTGCCTCGGAGTACCAATATCATTAGGACATACGTAATGTAATAATAAATAAACCCCGAGCAACAACAATGTCGCCACTACGTGCAACCATCAAAAACGAATTTAAATTTTCCGGTACTCCCCCGATCAGTATAAATAAACGAACGCGATAGGTGCGATATTACAACAACGCGTTAACGATACCTGGCAACCGTTAGGCTTCATGACGAAATCCTTGTCCCCTGCGCAGCCAAAGTACAGCGTGTACGATCGGGAATTACTCGCAATGTACACCGCGATTAAACGTTTTAGACACGCCATTGAAGGGAGAGATTTTGCGATCTACATGGATCATAAACCCCTCATCTATGCGTTTAACCAGAATCTCGACAAGTCGCCGAGACAATTCCGACATCTCAATTACGTTGAACAATTTACAACCGATATCCGGTACATTAAGGGGATAAAGAATAACGTAGCCGACACTTTATCCGATAGCGAGCTACGCGAAATCATTAACTCTGGCTCCTGCGCGCTACAGCTAAAAAAAAGTACGATTTCCCGATCAAGAAGTCGGTATATATTGCGATATTTCAACCGCTCATATATTTCAGTCGCTATATGGACTTCCCCATCCGGGAATACGCGCCACGCAAAACCTAGTGACGACACGGTTCGTATCGCCGTCGATAAACGAGGATTGTCAAAAATGGACACGACAATGTATCCTGTGTAAGCGATGCAAAGTTACCAAGAACGTATCAACACCCGTCGGAGCATTCGGAACGCTAGCAGGCCTGTTCAAGCATATACACGTAGCCATTATCGTAATGCAGTACTCGCAAGATTATCGATATTGTCTAACGTGTATCGACCGTTTTCCGCGTTGGCTCGAAACCATTCACTGACATTGAAGCGCCAACTGTTGCCTCGATCCTCCTTTCGACATGGATATCTCGTCTTGGTGTACCCTTGAAAATAAAAACTGATCATGGACGCCAATTTGATTCGCAAGTATTTCAAGAATTATGCCGGTTGCTCGGTATCAGGCATTTACGCACAACGGTCTATCATCCCGCGTCCAACAGGATGGTAGAACGCCTACATCGACATCTAAAAGCGGCGATTAAATATCACGATACCAGCAACTGGGACTTTATTAGGCATACGAACCGCTCTAAAGGAGAACTTGAACGCAACGGCTGTCGAAATGGTTTATGGCATCGGTATACGATCGCCGGCAGAATTCTTCTTACCAGCGAATAAACAGGTCAACTTGGAATACGCGAACCGGTTGAAAGTGCGCATAGGAAAAATCAAGCCTTACCTGATTATGCGACACGGCGCGAACAAAACCTTCGTTTCCCCCATCTTGAAGCATCGCCATACGTATTTTTACGCTATGAGGCGAGCGGAGGCCCTTTACAACCACCCTACAACTGGCCGTGCAAGGTAATACAGCGAGGAGAAAAGACCTATGCTATTAAAATAAGTAATAAAAATGTAGTAGTTTCCATACATCGACTGAAACCCGGGTTTTTACTAGACGACAACATTGAGCATCATAGCATCGAAAATCGTAACGTGATAATACCGCTTGGTGTTCAAACCGAACAAAGCGAAAGTTAAGAAAGCAAAGATAATAAAAATAAGACAAATGAATGTCAGACGTTCGGGCAGAAGAGTCAGATATCCTGATCGGTTTCAAGAAGGTTTCCGTTAAGCATTGAAAATTGGCGGACACGGGAAATACCCACGTAATTTTTAAAAATAGCGACGGACAAAGAAAATGTTGAAAATGACAACGTGAGTGCGTGCTCGCCATTAATATGCAGATGCGCTAGTTACAATAAATAGTAACTAGAAGATAGTTCAAGATATAATCGATAGATTTAATCGATAGGTTTAAGATGTTCTTTTGTTTTCATCGCTGATCCATGTAAAAAAGTGCAATAAAGGTTTTTCGGCTCAGAACGGTTTTCAGATTTCTCCAAAGAATAAAATAACAGCTATTGTGATTCTACCTCTGAATACAGAAATAACAACAGAAAACTGTGTAATCCTATTATAAATATAACATTAAAAAAAATATTATCACTGGTATGAGGTGATGTAGCGGCAGATAATCTAAAGGGCGATACAAATCATGTTGTTGTCTTGCATCGGAGTACGAATATCGTTAGGACATACATACTGTAATAATAAGTAAAATCCGGGCAACAACAATGTCGCCATTACGGACAAGCGCCAAACAAAGACGAATTTAAATTTTCCAGTATACTCCCGACCACTATAAATAAACGAACGCGATAGTAACGTGACCAGTTTTTTAGTCTCAGCGTCGAGCGATTTTAATAGCGATCAATACGAACATTCTCTGTATCTATTATTTTACACTATATTTGACGGTTTTCAATATCAAGATATCTCGTCATTTAAAACACACCACCAATCATCTTCCACAATCCTGTGACATGGATCACTGGGTATGCGTAATAGAATTTTCCCCTTCTCGCGAAAAAAAAGGGTAGTATGTATGAAATACAGGTGACCGAGTGCTGAGTCGAACTGGTAAAACGGTCGACGTGGAAATTTGTATGTGATTCAGGCATAAACGACCAAAAGGGGCAGTCAAACACACGCTCTAAGGGCAACAGGTGCTGAATCTTAGTTCAAAATCGAGAACACAAAAGTCAATTCAACCAAGAGGAAACCATCGTGCAAATGGAAGAATAGCCTGGTGTTCGCCCATTCAACCGATAAAAACATCAGTGACTGATGCCAAATGTCACACTCAAGAGAATCAGGAAATCGTATGAAGCGCGTAAACGATAAGTCCTACATATACACATAGAAACGCGCGTACTACGGGGCAACAGTTCGCTTGAATATTTTCTTACCACGTGTTCGATCTATTAGCGTGAAAGCATATCAGCAAACGATATCCCATCTCAAAGAGGAGGTGTTATGTTCGCGCAATATATTTTCATTCATATTTATTTAGAGATCGTACGCTCGATTTAGACTATGGAAAAATTAGGACCAACACGAAGCAGAAATCCTTTAAACGAATCTCACGAACACCACGATTTCCCCCTATTCAGCAATACTAATTTTTCTCCAACTTCTGAGGTGTGCAAAGGGTGGCAAGAAAGATTAGACGGGTTCAGTTGGTCAACACATTCGCTACGAGAAATATCTGCAAAATTGGGTATCGAAATCACACGCATCACCGACTTTAGTAACTATGCGGTACATCAAACTGCTATTAAACATTATTTCACATTACTTTTTCACCCTCGGTGAACCATATGGCCAGAAGGATTAGATTCTTGGTTCGTCGCGATCGAAGCTTAATTTCAATTTAATATCCTTTTTGAAATGTCATGTTTTCTGAGATAGAGTCTACACGTAAATGCAGTTATTATTACACTAGACAGTCATAAGTCATAACGTATACAGTATGTCCATTTTAAGTGTATACGCGCCATTATTTCTATACGTATAAAAAATGGGGAAAAAGTTTCATATAGAAATTGAATTATATCAAGGGGGACTTGTACTCCTGTTATTAAGTGCTCCAATGTATGAGCGGCAATCGGAATTTGAAATTGATATATCGCTAGAAAAGTAACAGCAAACACAAAGAAATTTGTTTCTAGAGCTTTCTGAGGCGTTTTATTTTTTCGCTAGTAGTATACTACGTTATTTTCTGATGTAGCGACACATGAGTCATATGACGAGGCGAAGCGAGAGCAACTCATGTTGTTGTTGTGCCTCGATACATGAAATTAGCGCTAGATTATATTTAGGCAAAAGCAATGTCGCCGTTGATGGCAACCGTCGTTCTAAGACAAATTTGAATCTCCTGACTCCTTCCCGACCAGTATAAATAAACGGACACGATCGCGAGCGGAATTATTATCCGAGTTATACGAGTTATTACACGAGCTACTTATCCGTGCTATTATCGGCCATTAACAGAGAATACGAGTTATCGAATTATCCGCGAGCGTTCCTACTCTATCTCTGCGAATACGTTGTACAAACGTCTATCGACGGTATTTATACTCTTATATTTATTATATTTATTCTAAATATACTTGACGGTTGCAGCAGCAATCTCTCTCTTTATTTCGTAATACCGATCCTCGCATCATCCGCCAAACCAACATTTGAGATCGCATTTCAACTAAAGTATGTAATTCTAGCACTTAGTTTTGCACATTGCTTCTATTTTCATATTCAGAACTGACAATCCTTTCCTTTCACTTCGAATATCGAGAAAAACACCGGCAGTAGGGAATGAGCCGTTGCATTCTGATTTTTCTTCATTATTTGTACTCAATATATTTATTGGAAAATACAGGAATAAAATACTCGATCCAATTGTAAAATCTGCTTTTTGACGCTCACTTTATTATTGGAAGGAAAGGGAGGAAACTCCAGACCATAAAAAATGGAAGGAAACAAATGCTTATGAATGTTCTATCAACCACGAGAGAAAAGTGCAGGAAAATTGAGGGTAGACGCCGTGACTGAAATGTTTTTGCTCTCAGAAAAATTACATGGCGTGAAATACGTGAATCATATCGATACAAAGGCATTTAATACGTTAAGCGCGATGCTGATTTTGATGTGCTCTCCGTTTAAGCAGCATGCAGACGTGGCCGCGGGAGGTGCAAGTTAAGTTATAAGCAGACGATAATACACACATCGCGGTGACGATTTAGTTTCATCTTATACAAATTATAAATGAAAAATAATAAAAATGAAGTTAAGAGAACAGTGAAATTGTTTATCAAAAGTTTACTAGAAGTATCCAGCAGAATTCTTCGCTGACGGAATGAAGAAACTTGTCACGCGTTGCCAAATATGGCTTGATGCAAATAGGAATTGCGTTGAAAAATAATTAACATATTTTATAGGACAGTTCTCATCGAGCAGTCGAGCTATGCGGACGTGTGAATCGGTGCTTCCGTAAGCGCAACAAGTGGGGAAAACAAAGTGACACAAGACAGAGCCAATCGCTAAATAATGGAAAATATGCAACAAATACCACCTATAAAAATACTAAACAATGGCAAAACATATGTTATAAACAGAGCTGTAGATATAACAAACCCAAACCAATCAACAAACGAAGATCATAATTGCTCAGTTATAAAGGAAGCAGAAATGGAAACTACACAGAAGAATGACGAGAAGAATAACATCGACAACGATCTATCACACCAGAATGAAAGCTGGAAGGTTGTAACTCCCAGCAAAAAACGAAAAATAACATTAAATACAAATGTTAGGAGGGTCGTAGAAACAGAAAGGCAACAATGGCTCCAAGAAATTCCTCTCCAAGAAATTCCTCTCCAAAACTCCTTCAGCGCACTGCTACAGGAGAAGGAACCAGACCCAATTGAAAAACCAAAAACACACATCGCCAAACCACCGCCAATCTACATAGATGCCCAGATAATAGACCCCCTCATCGAACTGCTGAACATCACGGCAGGTAAAGAAAATTACAGCATTAAAAAAATGAAACTGGACCAGGTAAAAGTGCAAACCAACACTCCGGAAACTTACAAAAAAGTGGTAAAAATGCTAAGGAGAAAAATGCCGGGTACCATACTTACCAGCTTAAAACTGATAAAAGTTACAAAGCAGTAATCAGAGGATTACATCCAAAGACAAATACAAGTAGCATATGTGAGGAACTAACCAAAATCGGACACCAGGTAAGAGCAATAAATAACATAACTAGATATGGTACTAAACAACCATTATCGCTATTTCTAATAGAACTCGAACCTAAAAATAACAACAAGGAAATTTTTGAAATTAAAAGAGTTCTAAACACAATAATTACAGTAGAACCACCCAGACATAAAAAAGACATACCGCAATGCACGCGGTGTCAACAATATGGACATACAAAAAACTACTGCAACAGAACCTGGCGTGTGTCAAATGCGCAGAAAAGCATCTAACATTGAGCTACCCATACACGGGACAAGTAAACGATGTAAAGTGCTACAATTGCAGTGGAAACCACCCAGCTAGCTACAAAGGCTGTACAGTCAGAAAACAACTTCAACGTAAACTGTCTCCGCCGCTTCGAAACAGGACATAAAATAACTATCACACACAACAGGTCTGCGCAGAAACTGAGACATCAACAAACGTACAGCACGTAACGAATATCAACCACAATAATATCAACACCTTTGGTAGCCGAAGCTACGCGCATGTAACCAAACAAACGACACCATTATACAACCAAAACCAGAACAGTAACATCAACGACGCTACAGAAATCAAAGAACTACTAAAGTAATCCATCAAAAACATTGAAATGCTAACAAAAATGATAAGCGAACAAAACGCAATCCTCAGATAGCAAACGCAACAAATCACAGTCATGCTGCAATTACTTACAAACATGCTAAGCATAAAATAACAATGAACATGCTTAAAATAGCAGCCTAGAACTCTAACGGCCTACAACAAAGGGCCCTAGAAACTAAAACATTTCTGTATCACAATAATATCGACATACCACTCGTATCCGAAACACACTTCACTACAAAAAGTTACATAAAAATACCGTACTACACCGTATATAATACCAAGCATCCCTCAGGAAAAGCATACGGAGGGACCGCAATAATAATAGGAAACGACATTAAACACCACTTACACAGCCAAGTTAGTAAGGAACATATACAAGCACCCACCGTTACTGTATAAACTAGCAGCAGCCATTTACAGTTGTCAGCAGTATATGTACCACCGCGACACAAAATTACATCACAAATGTGGGAAGACTACTTTCAACAATTAATCGACAAGTATATCGCAGCGGGAGACTGCAACTCAAAGCACACACTATGGGGATCAAGAATAACTACATCTCGAGGTAGAATCTTGGAAAAATACATTAGAAACAATAACCTCAATATTTTATTCACAGGAAGACCGACATACTGGCCGACAAACCACAATACACGCAAGGCACGCACACAATACAATCAAGGCAAGTCAAATACCTAGGACTCCACATAGATACACAACTCACATGGAAACAGCATATCAAATCAATAATAGACAAAATACAGAGAGCAAGGAGACAAATGCATTGGCTAACATGTCGAAAATCCAAATTAAGCCTAGAAAATAAATTAAAAATATATAAAACAATCATAAAACCAATCTGAACGTACGGAATACCACTATGGGAACAGCAGCAAAGAGCCATATAAGCAAAATAGAGACAATGCAAGCTAAAATTCTTAGAAGACAGTAAACGTCCCATGGTACGTTAGAAACGAGGACATTCGGAAAGACCTGGGAATACCAACGGTCAAGGAGGAGATTAGGAGATGTGCAAGAAGCTACAGAGAAAGAATAGCAACGCACCCGAACTGGCTGGCAGCGGAAACGATCAACACATCAAGCATAGAAAGAAAACTAAAAAGGAAACATCCAACAGATCTTATATAGGATATAACCTAGCTAGCACGAAGATGGTACCCCACGGGTGGTAGCCACCCACATGATAATCATACAACTAAAAAATTCTACCAAATGTCCAAATTGGACAAATTGTGAATGTGAAATATTAAATTTTAAAAAAATATATTTTATAGGAAATGAATTGAATTTTCATTTCCTTTCTGTTTCATTTCAGTCAACCGTCGTAGTCCCCATTAAGAACAGAACCGCGGCTTCGTATCCCGGAAAATAATGTGAAAAAGAATTGTTTGTGTTGCTCGATGATTCCGTTAAATAAAATAATGTTAGCATTTATTTATCTTTTGCGCGTTCATGTCTCTAAAAAGCTAATTTCATACATTAAAGGAAGAGGTTTAAAACAGGCGCATTTTTCGGCTACATTCTTATACTACAATATAAATATACATAACAATAGGCGTAGTTAATAATTATATTAAAACAATATATATAAACTATATATAATATGACCTGTTTGATGAGAGATTCGGAGGTGAACGAAAGGTTCGTCCTTCCAAATCGAATCTTTCTTGTTATTATTCTTTTTTATTTTTTTTTCTTTTCTTTTTTTATCTACCAATCAGTCGAAACTCGTGCTTTGTAAGCAACAGCGGTGTAACCGATATCGTAACGTTTCATATCATATACAAAAATTAACCTATTTATGTCGAAAAACTGTTAGTTTAGATTATATCTTACGTTTAATTTGTCGTATGAAAGATAAGCATAGGACACGAAGCGGTATTGTGTTTATGCTGAAACAAACGAAAGACAAAGACAACGTAAATACAAGAGCACCGTTTCGCGTCGTTACCTGACTTTCATACGACGAATTCAAGTTGATATCTGGTGAACTAACAGCTCCTTTTAATTTTTTCATAAGGAATACGAAGATAGATCGATGAATGTATTAAAAAATACATAGTTCCATTTGCAAAAATGAAGTTGAAATGGGACGCTACTACTGGATCTACAAAAAAGTAATTTGCACTATATATGACGCCTTCTTTCCAACTAAACAATTTTTGTTGAAATTTTTTCTGATAACATCAATATCACGTGAGATATTCTACCGCTTATTGTTTCGCCATTGGTTAAATACTGAAGTTAGGTTTCTATGTATAATAAATTTCTATGTGTAATAAAATATCTACATATACAGTACATAGAAAAATTGAAAGTTTTAGACGATTCTGTAGATATCAGACTCGGTATATTATTTAAATCATCTCCATATCTAATTGTAATGACTTGCAACGGAATCTGAGAACTGATATTTGTTGTTTTTTTTTTTCATTCATAATTTTTGGTTAATAAATAGGAAAGGTAGCGAGCGAATATACTGTTTCACGTTTCTTAAATGAAACAATGCATTTTGCGATTAAAATGCAAACATTATAGCAAATAATGCAGTAATAGTGGATAATCAAAAAGAAGTAGGGAAAAAACTTACCATAGCAGCATGGAAAAGAATTTATGAAGAATTGTGTTATTGGAATAAGCTTCTTTGTGTATCACGAAGTGCATCAGGGGAGAATTCTGAAACAAATTTCGTAAAAAATTACTATCTATCAGATAAATACAATACGACATTCGAAGAATAATTAATATTAACAAAAATATAATTATTTTATAAGAACGTAATATTAAATTATAGAAATAATTATACGTTAAGTTCTGTTATTAGTAACCATTATCGATGACCGACTTTATTTTTGGTTCTGAATAAGCATTATCGTTGATGAAAACATTTTTTAGCGGAAGAAGACAAAATAGGAAGAACGATCTAACTTTTTTATAAAAAGATATAACCAATATATTTAATTAAAGCTAAAACATAAACACGTATATCATCACTCTTACGTTAATATAAATGTATAAATGCAAGTAGTACATTAAAGATGAAAAATATAATGAAAATAAGAAAAAAGAAAAATAAATAAGAAAACTGTATAGGTTTCTACGACTTACTTCCACATGTGGATTAGTCTATCTGGTTGCCGTGTGACCCATCCTACAGACAGAACAAAGTTATTAGATTAAAATAATCCACAGAAAGTTTTTAATTCGTAAAATTTACAAGTATAAAGTATTTATCCTGAATAAATCCTTTTTATAGAAAATTGCAAGTCAAATTTCGAATAACCAGACTCTATATTTTATCTAGTAGCTAGCACTTCTTACCAATTGCACAAACACTTGCTAAACACAAGAATTGTAACGTTTAAATAGGTAACTATTCCGTAGCTCATCCACACTACCGCGTTTCAAATTTGAAAGTCGTTGAACAATACTATCCCCAATAAAGGCAGATGCGTACTGCTTGTTCATTGTCTACGCTTCTGGACTATAAGTAAATCCTGTACGCTGCGCACATCTCTCTGCGCCGATTATATATGGTTGTCCGAAAAGTGTCTTTCTTTTACAGACACGTCTTTTACAACAGCGCATCTTTATACAAACATGAAACTTAATGTCTCAAGCGTTGTGATTTTTATCGTGATAAAATAAAATGGATCGTACGTAACTCGATAAAATAATATAAAACGAAAGATGTTGTGCATCCATTATTTTCTTATAAAACGGAACGAATTTTTCGGACGACCTAATATTTCAATTTTACTACAATACAATAACGACTTAACATCTCGAAAATTGTCACTATCACGCTGCTAGTTTTTATATAGATATTATATATCAAAGTGGATAAAATATGTAAATGCAAAATATATTCAAACTATGTACTAATTGTACAATATTTTACAGAAAATAGTTAATTTAATGATTGTTATCCTCTGAAGAGTAAGTAATGCTAGAGATATTTGGCAAATAATGGAGGTTATATCTGCATTCGCCACTGAAAATTGTGTAACTGCTGCACACATACGTAAGTATAATACATGGCATAAACCGCTACAATGCTTATAGCTATATCGAAAAAGACATTCTATACGTAACGATTCTCTAACCTCCACATGACCAAACCATGACCCTAGGGAACAGTGTATAATACAAAGCCGTATTATACATGTACGATGTATATGTACATATTTTACTCACTGTCAACGATATACATACAAGAAGAGTACTTTTACGTATCCCTACAACAATATTTTAAGAGCAATTTTTGTATCTAAATACTTCAGATAAAGAAGGTAATACCAGAATTCTACAGGATATTTTCTTGCACGTAACGAATATAGCAGGGAAAGATTTATCAAACAAGAAAAGAAGTTTATATAAATATACATATACGCAATGTGATCTTATTTTCGAGTTATTTATGGTTTATTTTGCTATTATTCGCCTTTACCAGTTGTAGAGCGATACATTGAAATCGATTCATAAGAGAGAAGAATTTTGTATTGCATAAAGATGAGCAAAAAAAGTTTCTCTGTAATGTATGCAACATAATTATTTAGAAAAAAAACGGACGAATAAATGTTCTTTTTAAAGAAAAAGTTAATGAATAATGAATAAGAATGAGTAACATTTTAGACAATAGATTATTTAAGAAGTTGCCGGAAGCTTGAATTTCCATAATATGCTGTAGAAATCAACATTATCAATAACTTCTTCCTTGGCATTTTACCGCCGCTCGGCTATAGTTTCCGAGATATTCGCAAAAAACTGTCGGTAACATTGCATGTATATCTCTAACACAGTCGCAAGCATAGCTGGAACGTTCGCCGCTTTGTTCGTCGTGTTGCTTGGCGATTTGTTTATTTACATCCATTATACATTAATGTTTTTGTCTTTGAACTCTACTTTCCGAATCTAACAATATTTAAATATTTACAACTGCGTATTCGAGACTGTAAGAATCAATGCTGATATTGGCTGAAATGTATTTAACTTGAAATAATAACAATAAAATATAAAGCTCGATATAAACTGTAATTTAAAAGACAGATTATTCTAAACCTAACTCATGCCATTAATAATAATAATTTTTATTACGCAGTTCTGCAAGCGGCTATAATTCGAATGATTCGTGGGATACCCACGTTTGTCCAGTCTTCGTTTATATATTGCATGTAAACGGAAGATGAGAGTTAGGTTTACATTAGCTTTCTAAATTCGGCCACCGCAAAGTAGTTGACAAACAATACGAACATATGCTGTGCTACAAACACACAATTATATGTATCATTCACTGTAGTGGTGGAACCGATAGATTTTTGCAAAGACCTCGCAAAGTAAGGCCGAGTAGTAATAACATGCAAAGGAAAAAGTTGTTCAGAACGTCGATTTCTACGACATAATGAAAAATCACCGAAACCCACGCTGCGAGCAGTTTTCTATATAATAACCAAATTTTATTCGTTGTTCCTTATTCCACAGACTACCGATTTTAGGATCCTGACGTACAGAGAGCATCCAAATTTAACCTATAAATGCGAATTGCTCGTAAACTGCTGGCCGTGTAAGAAAAATGTTGAGAAAGAAATTTAATGGTTTCGCGAGTGTAATTAGTATTTCTGTAAATAAACGTATAAGGGTCACATTTTCTATAAAAAAAGAATATCCTATACATGTAAATTCTATAGAATTTAGAACACCAACCGACAGTTTGACTTTTCCTGTGTTTACAACGAGTCGGTCGAACGATATAAATAGGGAAGGACGGGTACTTAGAAGAGAGCATAAAACAGGACTTCGAGAACAAAGGACATGTAGAACAAAGAAAAAGAAAAGCAAGTTAAGAGTTAGAAAGAGAAAGAGAAGAGGGATTAGAAGCGGAGAGTTTTTAGGAGATACGGAAGAAGACAGAAAATAGATTCTTGAGTTTTCACGAATCGATCGCCTGATTTCCAAAAATATTACAACATTACAAATCGATTTTCTCCACACCATGCCGTTAAAGGTTCTTCTCCGTTACCACCATTAACGAAGACACGAAAGGTGAAAAAATAGAGTGTATAGAATCCATAAGGAAACTGTAAGATGAAGTGTATTACGTTTTGTTTTAGAAAGCTTTCTTTCATCCAATTTTTAGGCTCAAACGCGCAAAAGAGTAAATTAATATTAAATTACTTTCCAAGATATACCAGTATATCAGTATATTAATAGATTTAAATAATAAAATGGCAGTCTTAATACAACAACTTTTCCTGAAACATTGCATTTTATAAAATGCTTAATATTTTAAAATACCAATAAAACGTGGAATTCCCTCTTGTGGTGAGTCCCTCACATAATAAAAAGAATGCTAAAACGACTCAGTCTGGTTCAACAAACTAAAGGACTTTGGACAGGGTAATAGAAACATTTTTAAAGTTAAAAAGTTGTACTGCTAAAAATAGTGTGCAAAACCGAACCATTGAATACGCGCGCGCGCGCGCGTGTGTGTGGTTGTGTTTCTAGCGAATGTCTACGTGAAGACAAGAAGGCTTAGTCAGCGAGTTTAAGCGGACGTCTGTTTTTACCTAGCAGTTAAGTAATATTTCAATCTCCCGTAGTATTCATCCGCTCTATCATACCTACATACACTGTGAACAAAATATTGTATCTGGTAGCAACCGACGCACATGTTGCACGGACGCACAACTATAGGCAGAATTCACTCGAGCGATATCGACAGTTTTTCGCGAATATCTCGGAAATTAAGCAAGTTTAGTTCTTGTAGCACAATAAGGCATTATAGATATTAATGCAAAGTCCAAACACGACTGCTTATCCCAAAAAGCCAATATCAAAATATTAAAATCTAATATCTTTTTCTGCATGAATTACTTCACCATATGACGTACAATAATTAGAATCAGACAGAAGCCTATAATTTCCAAGTCGCATCTGTAATTTTTCAGTCGTGAATTACTTTACTAAGAAATAAGATACGTAAAAATTTTGAAAGCAATGTGGTAAAAAAACTGTAATACTTTGATAGAGAGCTTTAAGAGTATCTAATGTTAAATGACCACTTGTCTCTAAATTTTAGCAAGAATTTAATTTTTTCAAATTACAAATTTCTTTAAAAACTCATATCTAAAGTAATTAAAAATCGGTTTACGAATTTCGTTTCTTTCTCTGTTGTCTTTCACACTACTTGCAATATCCGTAATGCGAAATATTTCTAGAAAATCAGCTGTATAAAAATAATTGTAATCTTCCAATTGCTACTATTGTATTGTTGTATTGTTGAGAAGGAGCTTTCGTCGGTCAAAATTATTAGGATATGACTTACAGTTTAATTTATAAGCTTTCCTGGCGCTGGAATCTTTTTCGAGATCCGCACATAATCGTACGAAATCGTACGTAATGTGCACGTAAACCATAGAAAATCATTAAATCTAATTTCTAGTTATTAGTTCGTCTATATAGTAGTTGATGAAAATGAATATTTTATCTAAATTTGTTATATTTAACCAGTTATTTCGTACGTGTACTTTTCGTTGCATGAACGAAATCGCAAGAAAGAAAAATAATTTTGTTAGATTCTGAAGGATTAGGAAAACCTATTTTCCCATTATTTTCCATCGTTTTTGAGGATACAGTTGTTACGTTCCGTTTAGCAGGCGAACGAGAAGGTAGCGTCAGCTGGTGTTTACTGCAACCAGCAATAGCTCCACTTTCGGCTAACCTGCTATGTGCGGGAATACTAACACGGGAGAGGATTAAAGTTGTTCGATAGTAGACTATTGATTTAAAATGGTTTATTTTGAATCTTACCGGATTAACAGTTGATGTTCCTTCGGTGGACAGATGATAGTTAAACGTTTAATAGAAGAACGCTGATTAGTTCACTTGGTAACAAAAGGGAAATATTCTCGAATTCGAACTCCAAAAGTACTCAATCTGTTGCTCCAAAAACTGCTGCTCAAAATCACTGTTTCAAAACTACTCTTCCAAAATTACTGTTTTTAAATTACTGTTTCAAATTTACTGTTTCAAAATTACTGTGTCAAACTTACTGTTCTGTCAAAATTACTGTTCCTGGCTTCTCTGAGTCACTACATGTATATCCGTCGGAAATGGAGAAAACGTCAGTCTTTCCTTTGGAATGTTTGGGAAGATTCCCAACGTTTGTTCAACCGCCGACCCTGCTTACAATACAAATCATCACAACAAAAACACAGTATAATAACGTAATTAGACGAGTCCTCGCAAAACATGACCCCCAGCGGCCTCAAGTGCCTTTCACCTCAAATACCGCAAACACGATTTCGAATCGACGTTTCAACTGTTTTGATTTGACGGAATTTATCGATAACGCTTTTACGCCACGGGACGCGCGGGTCGCGGGACGTGACAACAGTAACGAGATAAGGTGTAGTGGCTATATTAGATGAAAGATGTCGTAATCACCGGTTATGGGGTAAAATAAAAAAAAACTTCTTAATAAATTGTATCGAGCCGATGCTTAGATATATAACGAAAAGATCATAACAATGGTACACGAACTGTATCTATTTTTCTATTTTTTATTTCTTTTATTTGAGCTATTACTATTTCAACATTTTTCATGCAAGCAAATTCAATCGATTATCAATGCTCATATCGAGTTGAGTGCATTTGTTCTATTTGTAAAACAAAATAGGGGCAAGATAAAACAACGATCTATCAACTATCCTAGGAGAGGATAATAACAAAAGTGAAAATGAAACACGTGGCTTCGGTAACATAGTGAGACACCTTAACATTAAAAAGAGAACCGAAAATGGAAATAAAGAAGACGGTATGGAAAATTAGTGACTTCCAAATATCTGCAGAAAATAGATATATATTATTGTGCTACAATGATGACACTGATACGAGATGAGAAACGGAGACGCGATGACGACCGAAGGGGAAAGGAAAAAACAAAAAAAAGTGACAAATTAGCGTGTTACAGGGTAAGACACAAGACATGTGCGAAACATAGTATATAAATAATACTCGTGTAATACGATATTTACAATGTGATAGAGAAATAGAATCAAATAGCAACTCGATTTTTCTTCTTAAAAGTGGTATCTGAATTGCGATGCTACTGCAAGGAATAGCCAACAATCCAACAACATGTAACATTAAAGATTATAATTGAAGGTTAAGTTACAAGCAGAAACTTCTGTGTATACAAACTTCAGACAACTCCTACGTTAATGTAATATATGTCGGATTAGCATTATGATCGGGGTTAGGGGCGCGTAACGAATTTTCACCGGAATTACTCATCGTGACCACACAATTCGAGGTATCGTTTATTGACACGAGCAAAGATGTTACAATGCTAACAAGTGACAGAGATAATTGGGTAATGATGACAATGATGCTAAGTTCAATAACGAATCCGCGGTCAACGGGATAGTAGTCACGTCTCTCCAGAGTCAAAGTTAGACTAATCGTCAATTAAGGTATTCGCTGATCGCAAACGTTATACTCGCTTAATGATATTGCACAAGAGTGTCTCGCCGTCATCGTGATGCTGCCGAAGAAAACTATGATAGGGTGTGCCCCAGGACACGAGATCATCGGATTCGTCGAAGACAATCCTCGTTCAAAAAGTGAGGGAAATGAACGTCGCCGTTAATTGGCTAATCTCTATGTTGGTGGTTAGAAAAGGATGCTAACCGCCCTTGAGAGAAAGCCGCTAGCGGGAAGCATCGCGCGTGCCAAGGACACCTTCGGTATCTTCCCGACGAGGGCTGTTTATAAATTTGGAGGACCTTGTTTGACTAAGTATTGAGATCTGTGGCGGGACCACCAAGCCATCCGAACATATACTGTGAAAAATGCATCGGCATCTGGTTATCGTCTTGCCAGACAAAGACTAGGGTCGGCGCGTGTGACAAGCCACGCGGCAGAGACCGTTGGACTGTTTACTATTGGGTGTCGGTACCGATATCTCTTCTTAAGGAGAACTATGTAATTCTATACTTCCGTTAGGCAGAACGTCCGTCCCGTGACCGCGGCTACGTTCGGCGACTAGTTGTCGCCTTGAACTCAAGCTCACTATCACAACTACAATCGGTTTAACTCAGAAAGATTTATAAGATTTATAAACACTAAAAGTTTACACAGACAGTGCTTGACACTCTTCCAAGAATTCCAACGGGGAGGCCCGATGTCCTTTCATCTCCGACATATATAATATATTTATGTATTTGTTGTAAAAGTAAAAATTGTAAATGTCCTTGTTGTTTCTTCTACTTTTCCCAATCATTTCTTTTTTTTTTTTTTTTGTATTATCCGTAAATATTAACGTTATGGTCATCCGCCATTTCTTCCTCCATACTTTTGTTTACAATAACTTCCCGATACATGAAAGGCGATGACAGATGATCTTCGCCTTGAAGATAGAGGATATGGTTATATTGCAAAAATTCTGAATCGTTGCAATTTACAAACAGTCTTTGTCCTAGCAGTCCGTAGATTTGTCATCTGCTGCGGGAGGATGCGAAAGATCTGTTTTTCCTCACGTGCGACGCTTCCCGCTATCAACTTTCTCTCAGGGGCGGCTGGCATCCTTTTCTAACCAGCGACATAGAAATTAGCCAATTAACGGCAACGTCCATTTCCCTCACTTTCTGAACGAGGGTTGTTCTCAACGAATCCGATGATTTCGTGCCCTGAGACACACCCCATCATAATTTTCCTCTGCAGCATTACGGTGACAGAAAGACACATTCTCGTATGATCCTGTCCGCGAGTGGAACGGCGTCTTTGCGATCAGTGGATATTTCACGTTTTAGTAAAGAGTCCGACTTAGGCTTTTGAAGAGGATATATTCGTTGTCCCGTTGACCGCGGATTCGTTATCGAACTTAGGATCATTGTCATTAGTATCTCAAGTATCTAGTTACCACGGCTACTTGTCAAATTCTGTAATGATCATATCCGCACGAGTAGATATCTTCTCCATCACGTAACCACGATGGCTAATTCCAGAGAATATTCATTACACGCCCCTAGCCCTAATCATAATGTTAACCCGACATACATATCTTTGATGACAAAAATTCTGGCGAGAAAGGACGTCCGAATGCACAGTCAACCTTTCATGCCTTTCGAAATTTCTTCTCGGAGGAATTGGTCTCACAAATTGCCGGACAGACGAATTAAAATTACAAATTTTTTTTATTTATTTATAAAATTTACAATCAATTCTGGCATTGAGAATTTTTAGTAATTTTTTCTGGCGTGGCGCTGTGACATGGCTAAATTATTTATAATATGTTAATACTTATTATAAATATGTATAATTTATAAGTAAGTAATACGAATATGTAAAATTACATAAAATAAATAACTAGTTAAATCTAGAGCTTAGGTCTAACGGGTAGTGTCTCTTCAGCCTGCAGATTTGGTCCGATGTATCGAGTAATCCAGTAATTATGGGGTTTCGATGTTTGTTGACTCTTTTATTATATCTGGTGCTATATTTAGCTATTTCCTCTTTGACTGTACGTATCTTAAGGTCGCGATGTATTACTTCGTTGGTGACATACCAGGGTGCATTCAATATGGATCTTAGCGTTTTCGATTAGAAGCGTTGAAGTATTTCAATGTTGGAATTGCTTGCTGTTCCCCATAGTTGGATTCCATAGGTCCAGACAGGTTTTATGACGGTCTTATAGAGGGTAATTTTGTTCTGCGTGCTTAGGTTGGAGCGTCGACCAGTGAGCCAATAAAGTTTTTTAAATTTGTCCTTGAGTTGCTTCTTTTTGTCTGTGATGTGATTTTTCCAAGTTAATCTCCTGTCCAGTGTCATGCCCAGGTATCTGACTGTGTCTTTGCTAGGAATTGTGGTATTGTTGATGGTAACCTGGGGCAGGTTTGTTTTCGGAGCGTGAAGGTTACATGTGTGGATTTTTTTTCATTAATTTTGAATCCCCATTTTTGAAACCACTTTTCCATAGAGTCGAGACATTGCTGGAGAGTAGATGAAGCAATTGTCGGGTCAGCGTTGAAAGTTAATAGCGCTGTGTCGTCAGTAAATGTTGCTATTGTTATCTCTGTTGATATAGGTAAATCGGCAGTGTAGATGGAGAACAGCAGGGGTTCGAGGACACTACCTTGGGGTATGCCAGCTTCTATTGGAAATGTTGTGGTAGTGGTGTCTAAGTATTTAACCATGAATTGTCTATTGGTTAGGTAGGACTTTAGGATGGAGTAGTAGGTGAGTGATAGGATTTTTTTAAGTTTGTATAGTAGCCCTTCGTGCCAAACTTTGTCGAATGCCTGTCGAATGTCTAGGAATACCGCTGAGCAATATTTTTCTTTTCAAGGTTTTGGCTGATAATGTGTGTTATGTGATGGATTTGCTCTACTGTTGAATGTTGTTTCCGAAAACCGAATTGATGATCTGGAAGTGTTTTCAAATCCTCTAGGAGTAGAAGAAATCGATTCGTTAACATTTTCTCGAATAGTTTTAACAGGGTAGGTAGGAGACTAATTGGGCGATAGGAGCTAGTTTCATATATTGGTTTGCCGGGTTTAGGGATGAGAGCAATCAGTGAAATTTTCCATGCCTTAGGTATTCAAGGCGAAGAATTGCATTAAAAATCGATGTGATGAGTGCAATCCCTTTAATGGGAAGTTACCTGATTGCTTTATTGCATATTAGGTCATGCCCCGCTGCTTTCTTGGGCTTTAGGCGACTGATTGATTCTATAATCTCTGCAGAAGTGAAGGGTACAAAGAAGGAGACATTTGGAAGGGAGAGTGCAGGTATTCGGTAATATCCGCGGCAGTTTTGGAAGAATGGGGTTCGAATACGTTAGACAAGTAATTAGCAAATAGGTTGGCTTTATCTATAGGGCTACGCGCCCATCCACCTTGCGGACGGCGCATTGGTGGGATTATTTGCGGGGGGCGCGTGAGTTTCCTGGAAGCCTTCAATAGTGAGTAGTTGGAGTCAGCTGTGGGGGACAAATTGGCGAGATATTTCTGAAAACAGTCGTTCTTGTAATTTTTGATGAGTTTGGTTAACTTTCTAGTTGCGTTGTTTAGTTTACGTTTGTTATCCGTGGTTCTAAGGGTCTGCCATACTCTTCTTAGTTATTTTTTTTAATATGTATTGGGGATATTCACGTTTGCTGATGGATGTCTTAGTAGGTGTGGAGGAGCGGATGGCGTTTATTATGCTCATGTTTAGGTATTTCGTGGCTGCTTCGATATCTTCATTTGTTTTTAGTGGAATTAAGGCTGAAGTTGAGTGATTAAAGACTTCTCTAAAGAGCTGCCAGTTGGTGAGGTGGTTATGAATAAAACCATTAGGTGTATTCTCGATAATCGTTGAACTGACTGTTGCTATCACGGGGGAATGATCAGAAGAGAGATCCGCCGAAGAGTTGATTTGGACGTATCTTGGTGAGATATCTTTCGTTATGAAGAAGTCAAGTATGTCGGGAATTTTATTAGTGTCAGTGGGCCAATAAGTGGATTCATATGTGGTGAGGTAGTTGAGATTGTTGGTAATTATACTATTTAAGAGATTTTTGCCTCTTACTGTGACCAGTCTGCTACCCCATTGGGTATGTTTGGCGTTATATACTCCTCCAGCTATGAATTTATTGCCCAGAGCGTCAAGGAAGTTATCAAAGTCTTCTTTGGCGATGGAGTGTCTGGGAAGGCAATAAACTGCTGAAGCCGTGATTGTACCATGGCAGTCTTCTATTGCTACGTTTGTTGCTTAGAGGTAGTCTTTCTGGAATGATGGAAGTTCGTAATGCTTAATGCTGGATTTGATAATGATTCCGGTGCCGCCATGGGGGCCTTTCCACTGAGATGTTGGGTATGATAGAAATTATAGCCATTTACTTTCAAATAATTTTTGTCGGTGAAGTGGGTTTCAGATACGAGCATTACGTCGATTTGCTGTTGTTATAGGAAGAGTTCTAGTTTGATTTTGTGTTGAGCTAGACCGTTGGCATTCCAAAGAGCTATGCGTCTTGGTTTTATTTTGTGTCGGGACGTATTATTTTATCCATGATGAGTGTTAATAGTGATAGCAAATTGTTTATTTGTTCAGATTGTTTTTCTATTAATTTTTCAAGTCTGTTAAAGTTGAAGTTTTCCGTGTCTTGTGAACCGGGAGCGCTAATTTGTGGTCGAGTATTTTGGGTTATCGGTCTGCTTTGTTCTCCTTGAACTACCTGTGCATAGGATATTGAAGGAATAGATAGTTTTTGAGGGCTGGGTGTTCGAATCGTGAGGTTCTTAACTCTGGGTTTGGGGTACTTATTGTTATATAAGGTCTTGTAGGCTGAGCATCCTTTGTAGTTCGCAGGGTGGTCTCCTTGACAGTGGATACGTTTCGCAGGAGTTTCTGCTGATTTAGTGCATTGATATGTAGAGTGAGGACCTGCACATTTGACGCAGCAGTAATTACGGTTGCAATATTTTTGTGTGGGGCCGTATCTCTGGCACCTTTTACACTGAACTACATATTTCTTTTTTTGTAAAAGGTGGTTCGAATTTTATAACCGAGTTCATTAATCGGTTAATGTTGTAGATTTCTTTATTGTTTGGATTTTGCTTTAAATCAACAAAGAATGAGGATAGAGAGTTTTTTTGTGACTCTGTGTCTGATATTGCTGATATTGGTAACTTCATGGCCAAGATTTTGGAGTTCGTATTTCAGTTCATCTAAGTTAGCAGAGTGGTGAATGTTGCGTAGTACCACTCGAAAGGGTCTTTTTTTTTTAGTTGATAAGTGTGGAAGTTAGCGTTCAGGGTTTTTAGTAATTTTGTTAATTTCCTGTAGGAGTCTTGATTGGCCGGTAGCATTTTAACCTGATTATTATTAATTTTTAGCGTGTAGTCCTCTTTGCTAATGTCATTCTCGATGGACTTTATCATTATTTGTATTTCGATAACATCATCAATGAATATTGGTGGGGGAGGAGGGTTTTTTTGAGTGTGTTGATCTTTTGGTGTTTCAACTACGTCCATAGAATCGTCTGTAGATTCTAGTATTGAAAATCTATTGTCAGTAATTATATGGTGTGTTAACTCTTGATTTAAGCTAGTGTTTGATTTTACTTTGACTGGTTCTCGCTTACGTCTTTTCGTGATAATGAAGTCGTTGTTGTCCTTCTGCCACGGGGGAGGTAGAGGTTGTAGTTTTGCTCAAGAGAGCCTGGTCGCGATTCTTGGGCCATTATCGAGCTAGTTAGCTCAATTGAAATAACTAGTCGAGAGGCAATAATTCGGGACAGAGGTTTGGAGCGTTTGAACTTCCACTAGTAAGTTTAGAAAACACTTGCTTAAGTCTGTTTCGATGCACTTTAGACGGATGGGCGTCACGTATTGTATTGGGAACTTCACAGAGCACCAGACACACGTCTGAACGCTATGGCACTCGATAGCGAACTGACGTACCAATTTTAAAACAAAAAAATTCTTGCGAGCCCTATATCAACAATAAAATAAAAGAACTACAACGAGATAAAAGCTACATACTCTCCAAAATAAACAATATAAAATACAACTATTATTACGACAAAAGAGAAGAATTAGAATTCCTAAAGTACCTACTACACAAAATAAAAGCACAACTGAAACAAGAATTCGCAAACTCTATAAACCATTACTGGACAAACAAAATAAAAAACATTTCCAAAAACGACACAGCCAACATGTTCTCACAAATAAATCGGATCTTTAGACCAAAAGAACAAAGCCTCATTCCACCTCTCAAATTGCTTCCAGAAAAAGCCTCCCTCATCCAAGAAGCAGGTATAGCGACACACAACACCAACAAAGACACCGAGGATAATTTCATAATAACTAAAACAACGGAAAAACTAGACATTATCGGAACCCAATTTTCCAAAACACACACGCAAAACGAACACATGGATCGAGAACAACTAAACAGAATTATTATCGCCGAAACAAACAAACTCAAAAATGAAATAGAACAAGACACAAGGTTAAATAAAACAGTCTGCACATTCTCAAACGAAAACACCTCAGATAACCCCAAACAACCAGAACCAGAAATAAACTACTTTACAAATTACAATCAACTAAACAAAATCTTCTCCAAACTAAACAACAAAAAATCCTCCGGCTTCGATGACATCCCAAACATCTTACTCAAATGCCTACCGAACAAAATAAAATAGTACTATACAGTACTCTTCAACAATGCACTAAATAACACATATTTCCCCAGAAAATGGAAAAAACAAACTAATAGCTATTACAAAAAAAAAAAAAAAAAATAAGGACGGCTCATCACCCGCAAACCTACGACTTATAAGTCTCTTCCCCAACATAAGCAAAGTATTTGAAATAACCATAAACAATCCCCTAACCTCCTTCTGCACAAAAAATGACATAATCCCAGAAAATCAATTTGGATTCCGGCACAAACACTCCACAATTCATGCAATAAACAAACTTACGTCGGATATCTGCTGGGCGCTAAACGCAAAACAACGAGTAGCCACCTGCTTAATAGACCTCGAAAAAGCTTTCGACACAGTCTGGATCCCAGCCCTCATATATAAATTGATCAAGAAAAACTTTCCTAAATACCTAATTAAAATAATCTGGGACATGATCACAAGCAGAACATTCGTAATGACCGAAGGTTCACACTCATCAATCAAAGAATTCTCCATAAAAAAAGGTCTGCAACAAGATACAGTAAATTCTCCATTACTGTTCAGTATTTACAATAGCGACTTACTAAATCTGTTTATCTCAATATATCCACCCATAAACGCTCCATAGCCTTCGCAGATGACCTAATCATCTACGTAACAGGTCGCAAAGCCAAAACAATAGAAACAGAATTACAAGAACTTTTTAACAAAATTAACGATTACTACTACACATGGAAACTAAAAATCAACGCAAACAAATGCGAAATCATACTATTTAGACCCAAGTTAAGCAAACTCGGCCCAATAGAAAAAGAACACTGCAAAAAATTCCAACTAAAAGAAAAAGCAAACGAAGAGGCACTCATACCATACAAAAACTGCGTAAAATACCTAGGAGTAAATATAGACGACAAATTAAACTTCAAACAACACATCGAAATTCTACTCTCCAAGGCCAATAAAGCATTCCGGAAAACAAAAAGACTATTCTACTCCAAACTTTTCAACAGCAAAATAAAAATACTATGCTACCAAGCACTGATCAGGCCGCCCATCATATCCTACGGCTGCCTAATCTGGTACAACATATCAGCTTCCCTCATGGAAAAAATTCGCATATTCGAAAGAAAATACATCAGAGCTTGCTTGAGTACTTACAGATCAGAACACAGCGGATTCAAAAAATATGTAAAGAAACAAAAAAGTCTACGACCTAGCCAACATTCACCACATAGACTGTCATATCTTAAAACTAATAAGAAACGACTTCGCGCAAGCTGCAAAGATAAAAGAAAACAGCCTAATCTTCAGTTGCTTGTTTTCAAACGACGCATATTACAAAAACACACTGACAACAGGCTACATCGCCCCAGAAGCGTTCCTATACTTAGACGAAATAAACTACCTCCAAGACCAAAATAATATCTCAATAATCTATTACATAAAAAGAAAAATAGGGATCAAAACTATACTCTACGAAGAAAACTTAAATGGACAGACAGTAGACACTAGGTGGAGATACAACATGGACCTCCCTCTGAAAGACACTAAAACAAGCACAGAAAAAACACAAAAAAATATTGGTGGATACCGAATCCATAATAAAATACATAGAGAAAACCACTAAATCGACAGAATTCAGTTCTGCCTCCGTGTAACATAAGCGAAAACATTGTAAATATTGTAAATTTTGTAAATAAACCTATTTAATAACTCCTTCCCCCTCCTTCTCCCTCTCTTCCCACCCCTCCCCAAGTTCCACAGCACCCAAAAAGTAGACTACCGAAATGTCCTGTTTTGCGGCCAAATTTTCAGAACAGAAATAACAATTAAAAACAAGATCACAAAAAAGCTCCGCTCCCCAGCGACTTAAATCCAAAGAATATATCAAACACACAAAAAATGTAAAATCTCCGACACATAACAAAGTATGGCTACGTCGTACCGTATCGGTACTTTTGTCTAACCCATCTTACCAAAATTCATAGTTCATTGTGAATACTCAAATGTATTAAAAAAGAATCTTGGTCTAATAAACGTTATTAAAAAAAAAAAAAAATACTCGTTCTCGTCCGATCACGAAAGTCAAGCAGCGCTGGGCACGGTTAGTACTTAGATAGGTGACCGCTTGGGAACTCCGTGTGGTGTGGTGGCTCCTTTTACTTTTCTTAACACAGCCAACTGAACGGGCAGATCTCCCCTCTGTGAAGAACATTGCTGAGTGACGACCGGACGGGGGAGATCTCCCATTTGACTTTAGCAACGCGTTTTCTTTTTTGTCGTAGTTGTTATTATCAGTTATTTTTTACCTGGAATTGTCCCCAATGAATTGCGACACTATTTCTGCTTTTATAAAGTAAAGTAATGTAATGAAATACATCGATTTAGTGGTGTTAAAATTAATTAACACGTTGACGCCGGCGCGATCCACCGGTGGGTCAGACTTGTCTGTCCCCGAGGGGCGGCGATGGGTCACACATGTATTTCACAAAATAGGTAGTATAAAATAGATTTAGAGACTGTTGGGATAAAGACTGTTTATCCTTAGTCAACTAAATCCTAAGGTTTATAGTGAGTCCTCAGTCTAGCGGAACATATACTGTGGAGGTGCATCGACATCTGGTAATCATCGTGCCCGAAGAATGAGATCTGTGTGTAGCGAGCCAAGGGACAGTGACCGTTTGAATGTTTACTGTTAAGTGTCGGTACAACTATTTCTTTCTAAGGAGAGCTATGCAATTATTCCATAGCTCTGTTAGGTAAAACGTTCATCCCGTGACCGCGGCTACGTTCGGCCACTAGTTGTCGCCTCGAGCCCAAGCTCATTATCACAAATCTCGTACAATTATAATCGGGTTAACTTATAAAGATTAAAGTATTGGGGATTTTCCAAAGAATTCCAAAGGGAAGGTCCGGTGTCCTTTCATCTCCGACATATATAAACTAAAAAATATTTTTGTGCTACCTGACAGCGCTACAATGACTTTATTTAAGCGAAAGTTGGAGAGTCGCCCTTTTAACTTAACACAATAGCGTATTGCGTTAATTCTTAACTAAACACGCTCAAACTCTATTTTTTTTTTAAATGAAGTTTCAAACGGGGAAACTTTATTCCACGTTTGACTTATTTTCGTACGTATAACGAGCTTCTATTAATCGTTTACATATACCCAGGCGGTACTTAGCCAAGTATAAGTATGCTATGACAAATTTTGAAATTCAATTTTGTCGTACACCATGTGATAAATGACAAAATTTTATTCATTTGATTCGTTGATTCGTTGATTCATTCTTATCGAACGCAGGAATTTTCAGTCAGCATGCTTTACATTTTAGTGTTGCGCACGTCCTCCCACGTGTTCTTATTCACACACAAAGATACGATCAGGATGAAACTCCTTGTACAACACTACATTACTAACACATTTACAATAATATATATGTCGGATTAACATTAAGATTAGGGTTAGGGGCGCGAAATGAATGTTCTCTTGAATTAGCCACCGAGGTTACGTAATAGAGAAAGTATCTACTGGTACGGATATGATCAGTACAGAATTTGACAAGTAGCCGTGGTAACTAGATACTCGAGATGCTAATGACAATGATCCTAAGCTCGATAACGAATCCGCGGCCAACGGGACAACGACTACACCCCCTTGAAAAGTCTAAGTCAAACTTCGTGAAAATCCACCGATCGCAAAGACGCCGTCCCACTCGCGGACGAGATCATACAAGAATGTGTCTCCCCGTCATCGTGATGCTGCAGAGGCAAACTATGACGGGGTGTGTCTCAGGGCACGAGATCATCGGATACGTCGAGGGCAACCCTCGCCCAGAAAGTGAGGGAAATGGACGTTGCTGTTAATTGGTTAATCTCTATGTTGGTGGTTAGAAAAGGATGCTAGCCGCCCTTGAGAGAAAGTTGGTAACGGGAAGCGTCGTTCGTGAGGAAAAACAGATTTCCCATATCTTCCAGTAGCGGGTGATAGATTTGGGGACTGTTAGGATAAAGACTGTTTGTTCGTTTGGAAGACCTTAGTTAACTAAATGTCCTGTGAAGATGCATCGACATCTGGCAATCGTCTTGCCCGAAGAATAGGGTTTGCGCGTGGCAAGCCACGTGGCAGAGGCCGTTGGAATGCGCACTGTAGAGCATTGGTACTATTATCTTTTCTTAAGGTGGGCTAAGTAATTCTATACTTCCACTAGACAAAATATCTATCCCGTGACCGCGGCTACGCTCGGCGTTTTGTTTGGCGCCTCGAACTCAAGCTCATTGTCTCGGCTTTTCCTAGAATTCCAACGGGGAGGCCCGATGTCTTTTCATCTCCGACACATATATGTCTCTTTCAAGATTTCGCTGAAAAATTTACACAGTTTTATGGAAGTTTCGATCATTGTAGAGCTTGCGGTTGTTCCTTTCTCAGCCTACTAACTATTCTCAGTGTACAGTGTATTGGTTTAACGGATTTGGATGGTTTATTGTTCGCGACTTGTATTCACGGATATTCGCTGAATTTCCTCCATCATATAGATATCTTTCCTTTTAATTTTTATTTGTTGTATCTTTTTTATACGAGCTATTTAATTTTGAGCTCAGGTATTGTCCCAGATATTCGACCACTTTTGTTTGTCGTATTTCATTGTTGCGAAGTGAATTTATCCTCAGCCTAAACATGCAGTAAGAGTTTTTTTTATATTTAGCAGCATCAATATAATATTTTGATGTTGTATTGAAATAGATCTTAAAAAAGATTTTGCAACTTTGTAATTTTTAACATATTTTCAAAGATATCGAAAACTCACAGTCGTGCTAAAACAATAAAAATTATTTGACAAGTAATATTTATCATGTGTATGTGTATATATAGGGTGTCTGGGTTAAATGAGATCACTTAAATGCATATCTGTATTATTTACCATTGTATGAAAAAAAAACTTCTCAGAAAAGAGTTAAATTGTTTCAAGTGCTACGTGCAACAGTGAAAGGAACTTGGTAAAAATATCCCCCGTCATGTTCTCTAGCATGACGCGCTTAACTGCCCATTTCGGACACTTAATAAGACATGCTCGGCGTCATCCGGGCTCGCATCAAAATCCCAACATTTATGGTCAGTTTTTTTTTACCCTGATCTTGTAGTTATTGAAAATACCATGCCCAGTCAACAACTGCATGATGAAGTGATCGATGTTTCTCTTTCTCTTCCGAAAGGTGGCTGCATCCTCGATCAGCCTCCTCGTCCAATTTTTGGCGTTATACTTGGACCATTCCCTCCTCCACTCCTCCAGAATTTCCTCTTCATGCAACTCAAGTTGATCGAAAAACACCTCCGGATCCTCGAGGTCAGGTCGGACTACTTTCTTGACTTCGAAAATTCTCCTACGCCACCGCGCCCTAATATGAATGGACATGGTCCCCGTCAACACGCACAGCGCCGCATGCGAGACTGTCCTGTAGGCCATCGAGATACTTATCAAGGCACTTCTCTGAGCCTTGCAGAGTTCGTTCACTACCTCGGCCTTACTCAGTCCCATACCGACTCCCATACCTGGTACTACAGCTTCCTGTAGGCATTAGAGGGGCCGTCTACATTCAGCAGGAGCCCTCTGATGGCTCCTAGAATAACATCCGCTCTAGTACAAACAACCTCTATATGATCATAAAAAATTCTCTTGGTGTCCAACACCACGTCTAAGTATTTCACCCTTTCGCGTGTGATCAGTGTCTTCCCTGCCAGAGTTATGTTAAAATTCCTGGGGACTCTCATTCTCGTCAATAACAAGATTTTATCTTTTTCCCTTGTTATCTGAAGACCCGAATTGTCACTCCAATTGATGATCGTCCTCATGTGGAGCTTCAAAGTGCCCTCCACACTTCCCTTTTTATTCAGGCTCAGCATGATTGCAAGGTCCTCCGCAAATCCAATGGCTCTCAAATTAACACAATTATCAAATCTGGCCAACAGGCCATCGTAGACTAAGTTCCACAATAGCGGGCCCACCACTGAGCTCTGAGGATCTCCTTCAAAAATTTTCCTTATGATCAATCCACTGAGATTGTCGAAAACTACGATTCGATCCTTCAAAATTACCTCCCATCGCATGGTATTAAATGCATTTTTAACATCGATGCACATCATAACGCAAACTAGGCCCTTCTTTCTGCACGTATTGGCAAACTCGCAGACCTGCGATATGACATCGATTGGACCTTTCCTCTTGCGGAACCCAAATTGGTTCAAGTGAAACGGATCCGTACTCAATTCCTTTTCAATGACCGACTTGAACGTATTCTCGCAAACCATACTCATCGCCGGTACAATACTGATTGGTTGGTACGACGAGGTAAGCTTGGAATCCTTTCCTAGTTTGTTCAGTAAGATCAACTGGACCACCTTGCATTTAGCTGAATCTCTTCCGATCTCATATATAGAGTTGATCATGACAAGCAAGTCCTACGTTCTATGCTTAAAGATCAACTTCATAATTGGCCCCGGGACCCCCTGCAAAGGGGTTCCCTGCGACGGCGAGACTTCCTTGTTACCACTTACGGCCGCGGGCACGCGGGTGGTTCTTCTTGTTTCCTTCCTCGGAGGAGCGCAGACCGGACCCCATCCTGTGCGCCAACGGTACCCTGAGTGCTTCGCAGAGCAGGCATTTCGGGTTTGCGACAATGCATCCCTTGGCTCGGTATTCCGGGCCGCCGCTTGAGTGGCACAGATGCCGCTTGTCCTCCTTAGAGCTGCACATCTTCCTCACATTCCCGATCTCCAGGCACCTTGCAAAGATTTTCGCGCTATGGCTTCGATCTTCGCTATCTATCATACCATAGTGAATTTGCCAGCCTGGGCCAGTTTTCGCACTGACCCGGCCGGACCTCACATCCACACGGATCCAAGGTCGTTTAGGGCGGAGCGGACCTCACCCAGTTGGACGTTGTCCGCCTTGCATCCAACCTCCTTCGCAGGGTGTCCCTTATACCTTCCTTGATGGCCGACATGTCCATTCCGACTATCCTTGCATCCGCGACTCGGAAGGGTGCCGTTACGCGGACCTTGTTCGGATCTAGGATCCGCGTCAACTGTGCTGCGAGCGTGGCGGCTTTTTCCCTCTTCTGGTCTTCGGAGACCTCCAGCACGAAACCACAGCTCATGGCTTTGCGCATTTTCAGCGCCTTGACGCCGACCCCGGCCAAAGGAATGCTATCTATGCTGTACTATACTACTAGCGAAAAAATAGTATTATATAACGTTATACGTTCTAACTCAATGCTATATAACGTTATGCGTTACACTGACATGCTATATAACGTTGTACGTTATAACGTAATACCATATAACGCTATACGATATTACGAAATACTAAATGACGTTATGCGTTATAACGTAATACTATATAATGTTCCACATTATAACGTAATACTATATAACGTGATACGTTACACTGACATGCTGTATAGCGTTATACGATACACTGTTATGCTATATAACGTTCTACGTTATACTCATATGATAATTAACGTTATATGTTATAACGTAATACAATATAACGTCATACGATATAACGTAATACTACATAACGTTATATATTATAAAGTAATACTATATATCGTCAAACGTTGTGACGTAATACTGTATAACGTTATACGTTATACTGATATGCTATATAACTTTATACGTTACTACGTAATGCTATAAAACGTCATACGTTACACTGATATGCTATATAACTTTATACGTTATAACGTAATACTATATATCGTTATACGTTACACTGATATGCTATATAACTTTATACGTTATAACGTAATACTATATATCGTTATACGTTACACTGATATGCTATATAACTATATACGTTATAACGTAAAACTATATATCGTTATACGTTACACTGATATGCTATATAACGTTATACGTTATACTGATATGCTATACAACGTTATACGTTTTAACGTAATAACACATAACATTATACTGTATACTGTTAAGCAATATAACGTTGTACGTTATAACGTAATACTATATAACGTTATACGTTATAACGTATTTGCACATAACGTTATAGTATATACTGTTACGCTATATAACGTTGCACGTTATAACGTAATACTATATAACGTTATACGTTATAACGTAATAGCACATAACGTTATACTATGTACTGTTACTCGATATAACGGTATACGTTATAACGTAATACTTTATATCGTTATACGCTACACTGATATGCTATATAACTTTATACGTTATAACGTAATACTATATATCGTTATACGTTACACTGATATGCTATATAACTTTATACGTTATAACGTAATACTATATATCGTTATACGTTACACTGATATGCTATATAACTTTATACGTTATAACGTAAAACTATATATCGTTATACGTTACACTGATATGCTATATAACGTTATACGTTATACTGATATGCTATACAACGTTATACGTTTTAACGTAATAACACATAACATTATACTGTATACTGTTAAGCAATATAACGTTGTACGTTATAACGTAATACTATATAACGTTATACGTTATAACGTATTTGCACATAACGTTATAGTATATACTGTTACGCTATATAACGTTGCACGTTATAACGTAATACTATATAACGTTATACGTTATAACGTAATAGCACATAACGTTATACTATGTACTGTTACTCGATATAACGGTATACGTTATAACGTAATACTTTATATCGTTATACGCTACACTGATATGCTATATAACTTTATACGTTATAACGTAATACTATATATCGTTATACGTTACACTGATATGCTATATAACGTTATACGTTATACTGATATGCTATACAACGTTATACGTTATACTGATATGCTATACAACGTTATACGTTATACCGTAATAGCACATAACGTTATACGCTACACTGATATGCTATATAACTTTATACGTTATAACGTAATACTATATAACGTGATACGTTACACTGACATGCTGTATAGCGTTATACGATACACTGTTATGCTATATAACGTTCTACGTTATACTCATATGATAATTAACGTTATATGTTATAACGTAATACAATTTAACGTCATACGATATAACGTAATACTACATAACGTTATATGTTATAAAGTAATACTATATATCGACAAACGTTGTGACGTAATACTGTATAACGTTATACGCTATACTGATATGCTATATAACTTTATACGTTATAACGTAATACTATATATCGTTATACATTACACTGATATGCTATATAACTTTATACGTTATAACGTAATACTATATAACGTCACACGTTACACTGATATGCTATATAACTTTATACGTTATAACGTAATACTATATACCGTTATACGTTACACTGATATGCTATATAACTTTATACGTTATAACGTAAAACTATATATCGTTATACGTTACACTGATATGCTATATAACGTTATACGTTATACTGATATGCTATACAACGTTATACGTTTTAACGTAATAGCACATAACATTATACTGTATACTGTTACGCTATATAACGTTGTACGTTATAACGTAATACTATATAACGTTATACGTTATAACGTATTTGCACATAACGTTATAGTATATACTGTTACGCTATATAACGTTATGCGTTATAACGTAATAATATATAACGGTATACGTTATAACGTAATACTATATAACGTCATACGCTACACTGATATGCTATATAACGTTATACGTTATACTGATATGCCATACAACGTTATACGTTATACTGATACGCTATATAACGTTAAAAGTTATAACGTACTACTATATATCGTTACACGTTATACTGATATGCTATATAACGTTATACGTTATACTGATACGCTATATAACGTTAAACGTTATAACGTACTACTATATATCGTTATACGTTACACTGATATGCTATATAACATTATACGTTATAACGTAATACTATATATCGTTATACGTTACACTGATATGCTATATAACTTTATACGTTATAACGTAAAACTATATATCGTTATACGTTACACTGATATGCTATATAACGTTATACGTTATACTGATATGCTATACAACGTTATACGTTTTAACGTAATAGCACATAACATTATACTGTATACTGTTACGCTATATAACGTTGTACGTTATAACGTAATACTATATAACGTTATACGTTACAACGTATTTGCACATAACGTTATAGTATATACTGTTACGCTATATAACGTTATGCGTTATAACGTAATAATATATAACGGTACACGTTATAACGTAATACTATATAACGTCATACGCTACACTGATATGCTATATAACGTTATACGTTATACTGATATGCCATACAACGTTATACGTTATATTGATACGCTATATAACGTTAAAAGTTATAACGTACTACTATATATCGTTACACGTTATACTGATATGCTATATAACGTTATACGTTATACTGATACGCTATATAACGTTAAACGTTATAACGTACTACTATATATCGTTATACGTTATACTGATATGCTATATAACGTTATACGTTATAACGTAATAGCATATAACGTTATACGTTATAACGTGATAATATACAACGGAATACGTTATAACGTAATACTATATAACGCCATACGCTACACTGATATGCTATATAACTTTATACGTTATAACGTAATACTATATATCGTTATACGTTACACTGATATGCTATATAACGTTATACGTTATAACGTAATAGCACATAACGCTATACTGTATACTGTTACGCTATATAACGTTGTACGCTATAACGTAATACTATATAACGTTATACGTTATAACGTATTTGCACATAACGTTATAGTATATACTGTTACGCTATATAACGTTGCACGTTATAACGTAATACTATATAACGTTATACGTTATAACGTAATAGCACATAACGTTATACTATGTACTGTTACTCGATATAACGGTATACGTTATAACGTAATACTTTATATCGTTATACGCTACACTGATATGCTATATAACTTTATACGTTATAACGTAATACTATATATCGTTATACGTTACACTGATATGCTATATAACTTTATACGTTATAACGTAATACTATATATCGTTATACGTTACACTGATATGCTATATAACTTTATACGTTATAACGTAAAACTATATATCGTTATACGTTACACTGATATGCTATATAACGTTATACGTTATACTGATATGCTATACAACGTTATACGTTTTAACGTAATAACACATAACATTATACTGTATACTGTTAAGCAATATAACGTTGTACGTTATAACGTAATACTATATAACGTTATACGTTATAACGTATTTGCACATAACGTTATAGTATATACTGTTACGCTATATAACGTTGCACGTTATAACGTAATACTATATAACGTTATACGTTATAACGTAATAGCACATAACGTTATACTATGTACTGTTACTCGATATAACGGTATACGTTATAACGTAATACTTTATATCGTTATACGCTACACTGATATGCTATATAACTTTATACGTTATAACGTAATACTATATATCGTTATACGTTACACTGATATGCTATATAACGTTATACGTTATACTGATATGCTATACAACGTTATACGTTATACTGATATGCTATACAACGTTATACGTTATACCGTAATAGCACATAACGTTATACGCTACACTGATATGCTATATAACTTTATACGTTATAACGTAATACTATATAACGTGATACGTTACACTGACATGCTGTATAGCGTTATACGATACACTGTTATGCTATATAACGTTCTACGTTATACTCATATGATAATTAACGTTATATGTTATAACGTAATACAATTTAACGTCATACGATATAACGTAATACTACATAACGTTATATGTTATAAAGTAATACTATATATCGACAAACGTTGTGACGTAATACTGTATAACGTTATACGCTATACTGATATGCTATATAACTTTATACGTTATAACGTAATACTATATATCGTTATACATTACACTGATATGCTATATAACTTTATACGTTATAACGTAATACTATATAACGTCACACGTTACACTGATATGCTATATAACTTTATACGTTATAACGTAATACTATATACCGTTATACGTTACACTGATATGCTATATAACTTTATACGTTATAACGTAAAACTATATATCGTTATACGTTACACTGATATGCTATATAACGTTATACGTTATACTGATATGCTATACAACGTTATACGTTTTAACGTAATAGCACATAACATTATACTGTATACTGTTACGCTATATAACGTTGTACGTTATAACGTAATACTATATAACGTTATACGTTATAACGTATTTGCACATAACGTTATAGTATATACTGTTACGCTATATAACGTTATGCGTTATAACGTAATAATATATAACGGTATACGTTATAACGTAATACTATATAACGTCATACGCTACACTGATATGCTATATAACGTTATACGTTATACTGATATGCCATACAACGTTATACGTTATACTGATACGCTATATAACTTTATACGTTATAACGTAATACTATATATCGTTATACGTTACACTGATATGCTATATAACGTTATACGTTATACTGATATGCTATACAACGTTATACGTTATACTGATATGCTATACAACGTTATACGTTATACTGATATGCTATACAACGTTATACGTTATACCGTAATAGCACATAACGTTATACGCTACACTGATGTGCTATATAACTTTATACGTTATAACGTAATACTATATATCGTTATACGTTACACTGATATGCTATATAACTTTATACGTTATAACGTAATACTATATAACGTCACACGTTACACTGATATGCTATATAACTTTATACGTTATAACGTAATACTATATACCGTTATACGTTACACTGATATGCTATATAACTTTATACGTTATAACGTAAAACTATATATCGTTATACGTTACACTGATATGCTATATAACGTTATACGTTATACTGATACGCTATACAACGTTATACGTTTTAACGTAATAGCACATAACATTATACTGTATACTGTTACGCTATATAACGTTGTACGTTATAACGTAATACTATATAACGTTATACGTTATAACGTATTTGCACATAACGTTATAGTATATACTGTTACGCTATATAACGTTATGCGTTATAACGTAATAATATATAACGGTATACGTTATAACGTAATACTATATAACGTCATACGCTACACTGATATGCTATATAACGTTATACGTTATACTGATATGCTATACAACGTTATACGTTATACTGATATGCTATACAACGTTATACGTTATACCGTAATAGCACATAACGTTATACGTTATACTGATATGCTATACAACGTTATACGTTTTAACGTAATAGCACATAACATTATACTGTATACTGTTACGCTATATAACGTTGTACGTTATAACGTAATACTATATAACGTTATACGTTATAACGTATTTGCACATAACGTTATAGTATATACTGTTACGCTATATAACGTTATGCGTTATAACGTAATAATATATAACGGTATACGTTATAACGTAATACTATATAACGTCATACGCTACACTGATATGCTATATAACGTTATACGTTATACTGATATGCCATACAACGTTATACGTTATACTGATACGCTATATAACGTTAAAAGTTATAACGTACTACTATATATCGTTACACGTTATACTGATATGCTATATAACGTTATACGTTATACTGATACGCTATATAACGTTAAACGTTATAACGTACTACTATATATCGTTATACGTTACACTGATATGCTATATAACATTATACGTTATAACGTAATACTATATATCGTTATACGTTACACTGATATGCTATATAACTTTATACGTTATAACGTAAAACTATATATCGTTATACGTTACACTGATATGCTATATAACGTTATACGTTATACTGATATGCTATACAACGTTATACGTTTTAACGTAATAGCACATAACATTATACTGTATACTGTTACGCTATATAACGTTGTACGTTATAACGTAATACTATATAACGTTATACGTTACAACGTATTTGCACATAACGTTATAGTATATACTGTTACGCTATATAACGTTATGCGTTATAACGTAATAATATATAACGGTACACGTTATAACGTAATACTATATAACGTCATACGCTACACTGATATGCTATATAACGTTATACGTTATACTGATATGCCATACAACGTTATACGTTATATTGATACGCTATATAACGTTAAAAGTTATAACGTACTACTATATATCGTTACACGTTATACTGATATGCTATATAACGTTATACGTTATACTGATACGCTATATAACGTTAAACGTTATAACGTACTACTATATATCGTTATACGTTATACTGATATGCTATATAACGTTATACGTTATAACGTAATAGCATATAACGTTATACGTTATAACGTGATAATATACAACGGAATACGTTATAACGTAATACTATATAACGCCATACGCTACACTGATATGCTATATAACTTTATACGTTATAACGTAATACTATATATCGTTATACGTTACACTGATATGCTATATAACGTTATACGTTATAACGTAATAGCACATAACGCTATACTGTATACTGTTACGCTATATAACGTTGTACGCTATAACGTAATACTATATAACGTTATACGTTATAACGTAATAGTACATATCGTTATACTATATACTGTTACGCTATATAACGGTATACGTTATAACGTAATACTATGTAACGTCATACGTTACACGGATATGCTATATAACTTTATACGATATAACGTAATACTATATATCGTTATACGTTACACTGATATGCTATATAACGTTATACGTTATAACGTAATAGCACATAACGCTATACTGTATACTGTTACGCTATATAACGTTGTACGTTATAACGTAACACTATATAACGTTATACGTTATAACGTAATAGTACATATCGTTATACTGTATACAGTTACGCTATATAACGTTGTACATTATAGCGTAATACTATATAACGTTATACGTTATAACGTAATAATATACAACGGTATACGTTATAACGTAATACTATATAACGCCATTCGCTACACTGATATGCTATATAACTTTATACGTTATAACGTAATACTATATATCGTTATACGTTATACTGATATGCTATACAACGTTATACGTTATACTGATATGCTATACAACGTTATACGTTATACCGTAATAGCACATAACGTTATACGCTACACTGATATGCTATATAACTTTATACGTTATAACGTAATACTATATAACGTGATACGTTACACTGACATGCTGTATAGCGTTATACGATACACTGTTATGCTATATAACGTTCTACGTTATACTCATATGATAATTAACGTTATATGTTATAACGTAATACAATATAACGTCATACGATATAACGTAATACTACATAACGTTATATGTTATAAAGTAATACTATATATCGACAAACGTTGTGACGTAATACTGTATAACGTTATACGCTATACTGATATGCTATATAACTTTATACGTAATAACGTAATACTATATATCGTTATACATTACACTGATATGCTATATAACTTTATACGTTATAACGTAATACTATATAACGTCACACGTTACACTGATATGCTATATAACTTTATACGTTATAACGTAATACTATATACCGTTATACGTTACACTGATATGCTATATAACTTTATACGTTATAACGTAAAACTATATATCGTTATACGTTACACTGATATGCTATATAACGTTATACGTTATACTGATATGCTATACAACGTTATACGTTTTAACGTAATAGCACATAACATTATACTGTATACTGTTACGCTATATAACGTTGTACGTTATAACGTAATACTATATAACGTTATACGTTATAACGTATTTGCACATAACGTTATAGTATATACTGTTACGCTATATAACGTTATGCGTTATAACGTAATAATATATAACGGTATACGTTATAACGTAATACTATATAACGTCATACGCTACACTGATATGCTATATAACGTTATACGTTATACTGATATGCCATACAACGTTATACGTTATACTGATACGCTATATAACTTTATACGTTATAACGTAATACTATATATCGTTATACGTTACACTGATATGCTATATAACGTTATACGTTATACTGATATGCTATACAACGTTATACGTTATACTGATATGCTATACAACGTTATACGTTATACCGTAATAGCACATAACGTTATACGCTACACTGATGTGCTATATAACTTTATACGTTATAACGTAATACTATATATCGTTATACGTTACACTGATATGCTATATAACTTTATACGTTATAACGTAATACTATATAACGTCACACGTTACACTGATATGCTATATAACTTTATACGTTATAACGTAATGCTATATACCGTTATACGTTACACTGATATGCTATATAACTTTATACGTTATAACGTAAAACTATATATCGTTATACGTTATACTGATACGCTATACAACGTTATACGTTTTAACGTAATAGCACATAACATTATACTGTATACTGTTACGCTATATAACGTTGTACGTTATAACGTAATACTATATAACGTTATACGTTATAACGTATTTGCACATAACGTTATAGTATATACTGTTACGCTATATAACGTTATGCGTTATAACGTAATAATATATAACGGTATACGTTATAACGTAATACTATATAACGTCATACGCTACACTGATATGCTATATAACGTTATACGTTATACTGATATGCTATACAACGTTATACGTTATACTGATATGCTATACAACGTTATACGTTATACCGTAATAGCACATAACGTTATACGTTATACTGATATGCTATACAACGTTACACGTTTTAACGTAATAGCACATAACATTATACTGTATACTGTTACGCTATATAACGTTGTACGTTATAACGTAATACTATATAACGTTATACGTTATAACGTATTTGCACATAACGTTATAGTATATACTGTTACGCTATATAACGTTATGCGTTATAACGTAATAATATATAACGGTATACGTTATAACGTAATACTATATAACGTCATACGCTACACTGATATGCTATATAACGTTATACGTTATACTGATATGCCATACAACGTTATACGTTATACTGATACGCTATATAACTTTATACGTTATAACGTAATACTATATATCGTTATACGTTACACTGATATGCTATATAACATTATACGTTATAACGTAATACTATATATCGTTATACGTTACACTGATATGCTATATAACTTTATACGTTATAACGTAAAACTATATATCGTTATACGTTACACTGATATGCTATATAACGTTATACGTTATACTGATATGCTATACAACGTTATACGTTTTAACGTAATAGCACATAACATTATACTGTATACTGTTACGCTATATAACGTTGTACGTTATAACGTAATACTATATAACGTTATACGTTATAACGTATTTGCACATAACGTTATAGTATATACTGTTACGCTATATAACGTTATGCGTTATAACGTAATAATATATAACGGTATACGTTATAACGTAATACTATATAACGTCATACGCTACACTGATATGCTATATAACGTTATACGTTATACTGATATGCCATACAACGTTATACGTTATACTGATACGCTATATAACGTTAAAAGTTATAACGTACTACTATATATCGTTACACGTTATACTGATATGCTATATAACGTTATACGTTATACTGATACGCTATATAACGTTAAACGTTATAACGTACTACTATATATCGTTATACGTTACACTGATATGCTATATAACATTATACGTTATAACGTAATACTATATATCGTTATACGTTACACTGATATGCTATATAACTTTATACGTTATAACGTAAAACTATATATCGTTATACGTTACACTGATATGCTATATAACGTTATACGTTATACTGATATGCTATACAACGTTATACGTTTTAACGTAATAGCACATAACATTATACTGTATACTGTTACGCTATATAACGTTGTACGTTATAACGTAATACTATATAACGTTATACGTTACAACGTATTTGCACATAACGTTATAGTATATACTGTTACGCTATATAACGTTATGCGTTATAACGTAATAATATATAACGGTACACGTTATAACGTAATACTATATAACGTCATACGCTACACTGATATGCTATATAACGTTATACGTTATACTGATATGCCATACAACGTTATACGTTATATTGATACGCTATATAACGTTAAAAGTTATAACGTACTACTATATATCGTTACACGTTATACTGATATGCTATATAACGTTATACGTTATACTGATACGCTATATAACGTTAAACGTTATAACGTACTACTATATATCGTTATACGTTATACTGATATGCTATATAACGTTATACGTTATAACGTAATAGCATATAACGTTATACGTTATAACGTAATAATATACAACGGAATACGTTATAACGTAATACTATATAACGCCATACGCTACACTGATATGCTATATAACTTTATACGTTATAACGTAATACTATATATCGTTATACGTTACACTGATATGCTATATAACGTTATACGTTATAACGTAATAGCACATAACGCTATACTGTATACTGTTACGCTATATAACGTTGTACGCTATAACGTAATACTATATAACGTTATACGTTATAACGTAATAGTACATATCGTTATACTATATACTGTTACGCTATATAACGGTATACGTTATAACGTAATACTATGTAACGTCATACGTTACACGGATATGCTATATAACTTTATACGATATAACGTAATACTATATATCGTTATACGTTACACTGATATGCTATATAACGTTATACGTTATAACGTAATAGCACATAACGCTATACTGTATACTGTTACGCTATATAACGTTGTACGTTATAACGTAACACTATATAACGTTATACGTTATAACGTAATAGTACATATCGTTATACTATATACTGTTACGCTATATAACGGTATACGTTATAACGTAATACTATGTAACGTCATACGTTACACGGATATGCTATATAACTTTATACGATATAACGTAATACTATATATCGTTATACGTTACTCTGATATGCTATATAACGTTATACGTTATACTGATATGCTATACAACGTTATACGTTATACTGATATGATATACAACGTTATACGTTATACTGATACGCTATATAACGTTAAACGTTATAACGTACTACTATATATCGCTACACGTTATACTGATATGCTATATAACGTTATACGTTATAGCGTAATAGCACATAACGTTATACTGTATACAGTTACGCTATATAACGTTGTACATTATAGCGTAATACTATATAACGTTATACGTTATAACGTAATAATATACAACGGTATACGTTATAACGTAATACTATATAACGCCATTCGCTACACTGATATGCTATATAACTTTATACGTTATAACGTAATACTATATATCGTTATACGTTACACTGATATGCTATATAACGTTATATGTTATACTGATATGCTATACAACGTTATACGTTATACTTATATGCTATACAACGTTATACGTGATACTGATACGCTATATAACATTAAACGTTATAACGTACTACTATATATCTTTATACGTTATACTGATATGCTATATAACGTTATACGTTATAACGTAATAGCACATAACGTTATAGTATATACTGTTACTCTATATAACGTTGTACGTTATAACGTAATAATATATAACGTTATACGTTATAACGTAATAGCATATAACGTTATACGTTATAACGTAATAATATACAACGGTATACGTTATAACGTAATACTATATAACGCCACACGCTACACTGATATGCTTTATAACTTTATACGTTATAATGTACTACTATATATCGTTACACGTTATACTGATATGCTATATAACGTTATGCGTCATAACGTAATAGCACATAACGTTATAGTATATACTGTTACGCTATATAACGTTGTACGTTATAACGTAATAATATATAACGGTATACGTTATAACGTAACACTATATAAAGTCATACGTTACACTGATATGCTATATAACTTTATACGTAATAACTTAATACTATATAACGTTATACGTTACACGGATATGCTATATAACTTTATACGTTATAATGTACTACTATATATCGTTACACGTTATACTGATATACTATATGACGTTATGCGTCATAACGTAATAGCACATAACGTTATAGTATATACTGTTACGCTATATAACGTTGTACGTTATAACGTAATAATATATAACGGTATACGTTATAACGTAATACTATATAAAGTCATACGTTACACTGATATGCTATATATCTTTATACGTTATAACGTAATACTATATAACGTTATACGTTATAACGTATTTGCACATAACGTTATACGTTATAACGTATTTGCACATAACGTTATAGTATATACTGTTACGCTATATAACGTTATGCGTTATAACGTAATAATATATAACGGTATACGTTATAACGTAATACTATATAACGTCATACGCTACACTGATATGCTATATAACGTTATACGTTATACTGATATGCCATACAACGTTATACGTTATACTGATACGCTATATAACTTTATACGTTATAACGTAAAACTATATATCGTTATACGTTACACTGATTTGCTATATAACGTTATACGTTATACTGATATGCTATACAACGTTATACGTTTTAACGTAATAGCACATAACATTATACTGTATACTGTTACGCTATATAACGTTGTACGTTATAACGTAATACTATATAACGTTATACGTTATAACGTAATAATATACAACGGAATACGTTATAACGTAATACTATATAACGCCATACGCTACACTGATATGCTATATAACTTTATACGTTATAACGTAATACTATATATCGTTATACGTTACACTGATATGCTATATAACGTTATACGTTATACTGATATGCTATACAACGTTATACGTTATACTGATATGCTATACAACGTTATACGTTATACCGTAATAGCACATAACGTTATACGCTACACTGATGTGCTATATAACTTTATACGTTATAATGTAATACTATATATCGTTATACGTTACACTGATATGCTATATAACATTATACGTTATAACGTAATACTATATATCGTTATACGTTACACTGATATGCTATATAACTTTATACGTTATAACGTAAAACTATATATCGTTATACGTTACACTGATATGCTATATAACGTTATACGTTATACTGATATGCTATACAACGTTATACGTTTTAACGTAATAGCACATAACATTATACTGTATACTGTTACGCTATATAACGTTGTACGTTATAACGTAATGCTATATAACGTTATACGTTATAACGTATTTGCACATAACGTTATAGTATATACTGTTACGCTATATAATGTTATGCGTTATAACGTAATAATATATAACGGTACACGTTATAACGTAATACTATATAACGTCATACGCTACACTGATATGCTATATAACGTTATACGTTATACTGAAATGCCATACAACGTTATACGTTATACTGATACGCTATATAACGTTAAAAGTTATAACGTACTACTATATATCGTTACACGTTATACTGATATGCTATATAACGTTATACGTTATACTGATACGCTATATAACGTTAAACGTTATAACGTACTACTATATATCGTTATACGATATACTGATATGCTATATAACGTTATACGTTATAACGTAATAATATACAACGGAATACGTTATAACGTAATACTATATAACGCCATACGCTACACTGATATGCTATATAACTTTATACGTTATAACGTAATACAATATATCGTTATACGTTACACTGATATGCTATATAACGTTATACGTTATAACGTAATAGCACATAACGCTATACTGTATACTGTTACGCTATATAACGTTGTACGTTATAACGTAATACTATATAACGTTATACGTTATAACGTAATAGTACATATCGTTATACTATATACTGTTACGCTATATAACGGTATACGTTATAACGTAATACTATGTAACGTCATACGTTACACGGATATGCTATATAACTTTATACGATATAACGTAATACTATATATCGTTATACGTTACTCTGATATGCTATATAACGTTATACGTTATACTGATATGCTATACAACGTTATACGTTATACTGATATGATATACAACGTTATACGTTATGCTGATACGCTATATAACGTTAAACGTTGTAACGTACTACTATATATCGCTACACGTTATACTGATATGCTATATAACGTTATACGTTATAGCGTAATAGCACATAACGTTATACTGTATACAGTTACGCTATATAACGTTGTACATTATAGCGTAATACTATATAACGTTATACGTTATAACGTAATAATATACAACGGTATACGTTATAACGTAATACTATATAACGCCACACGCTACACTGATATGCTTTATAACTTTGTACGTTATAATGTACTACTATATATCGTTACACGTTATACTGATATGCTATATAACGTTATGCGTCATAACGTAATAGCACATAACGTTATAGTATATACTGTTACGCTATATAACGTTGTACGTTATAACGTAATAATATATAACGGTATACGTTATAACGTAATACTATATAAAGTCATACGTTACACTGATATGCTATATAACTTTATACGTAATAACTTAATACTATATAACGTTATACGTTACACGGATATGCTATATAACTTTATACGTTATAATGTACTACTATATATCGTTACACGTTATACTGATATACTATATAACGTTATGCGTCATAACGTAATAGCACATAACGTTATAGTATATACTGTTACGCTATATAACGTTGTACGTTATAACGTAATAATATATAACGTTATACGTTATAACGTAATAGCATATAACGTTATACGTTATAACGTAATAATATACAACGGTATACGTTATAACGTAATACTATATAACGCCACACGCTACACTGATATGCTTTATAACTTTATACGTTATAATGTATTACTATATATCATTACACGTTATACTGATATGCTATATAACGTTATGCGTCATAACGTAATAGCACATAACGTTATAGTATATACTGTTACGCTATATAACGTTGTACGTTATAACGTAATAATATATAACGGTATACGTTATAACGTAATACTATATAAAGTCATACGTTACACTGATATGCTATATAACTTTATACGTAATAACTTAATACTATATAACGTTATACGTTACACGGATATGCTATATAACTTTATACGTTATAATGTACTACTATATATCGTTACACGTTATACTGATATACTATATAACGTTATGCGTCATAACGTAATAGCACATAACGTTATAGTATATACTGTTACGCTATATAACGTTGTACGTTATAACGTAATAATATATAACGGTATACGTTATAACGTAATACTTTATATCGTTATACGCTACGCTGATATGCTATATAACTTTATACGTTATAACGTAATACTATATATCGTTATACGTTACACTGATATGCTATATAACGTTATACGTTATACTGATATGCTATACAACGTTATACGTTATACTGATATGCTATACAACGTTATACGTTATACCGTAATAGCACATAACGTTATACGCTACACTGATATGCTATATAACTTTATACGTTATAACGTAATACTATATATCGTTATACGTTACACTGATATGCTATATAACGTTATACGTTATACTGATATGCTATACAACGTTATGCGTTACACTGAAATGCTATATAACGTTGTACGTTATAACGTAATACCATATAACGCTATACGATATTACGTAATACTATATGACGTTATGCGTTATAACGTAATACTATATAATGTTCCACGTTATAACGTAATACTATATAACGTCATACGTTACACTGATATGCTATATAACTTTATACGTTATAACGTAATACTATATAACGTCATACGTTACACTGATATGCTATATAACGTTATGCGTTATACTGATACGCTATATAACATTAAACGTTATAACGTACTACTATATATCTTTATACGTTATACTGATATGCTATATAACGTTATACGTTATAACGTAATAGCACATAACGTTATAGTATATACTGTTACGCTATATAACGTTATACGTTATAACGTAATAATATATAACGGTATACGTTATAACGTAATACTATATAAAGTCATACGTTACACTGATATGCTATATAACTTTATACGTTATAACGTAATACTATATAACGTTATACGTTATAGCGTAATAGCACATAACGTTATACTGTATACTGTTACGCTATATAACTTTGTACGCTATAACGTAATACTATATAACGTCATACGTTACACTGATATGCTATATAACTTTATACGTTATAACGTAATACTATACAACGTTATACGTTATAACTTAATAGTGTATAACGTTATACTCTATAACCTAGTAATATATATCGATACTGCGTAAAGGAACAATAAGTTTTAATTTCTTTCAAAATACAAAATGATTAAATTGGTAAATTATATTGGTAAATTATAGGATTACAATGTAGATGAATAATTTGAAAATCGGCGGGTGTTTAATACGAGCATTTGAAACCTTTTTATAAACATTTCTGAACGTTAAAGGTTTTTTATGTATCCAGAAATGTTTCTACATAAAATTTGGTCCTGAAACACAGGTTAATGTCATCATGTCATTCAAATGGCTAGCGATGAATGTATTTCTAGGACCTGCACATAATTAATCTGTTTTAGTACATTTCAAAGTTTCAAAAACATACTGGCAAACTGAATTTAATTAACTTCCAGAAATGTCTTTAACGCGATCCTTATGGAATGTACAGTGTGCAGCCGAGAAAATCCAGATACACGCGGTACCGAGAAACGTTAAGGTCGTTAAACTCAATATCGATGGCTTCGAAATACGTAAGGTACAAAATACGGTATCAGTGACTTTAGGAGCTATTCTATGTCTTCTAACTACTTCTGGACCGAGAAACTGGATTTCAACTGTATGCGATATAACAAGCTACAAAATGTAGAATTGTAGATGCTCAGGATTCGTAAGAAGGCGTTTGAAATCATAGTTCTTAGTATGACGTGAAAGATTAGATTCATTCGCTATGGAATAATATAGGAACATAATAACAGCATATCCGTAGTGTCATTTCCATAATTTGACGTTGTTAATCTCATTGTATCAAATATTATACAATTATCAGTTCTTAACCGTTGTTATCCGAATATCAGATCATCGATTATTGCTACGGATGTAGAATTTGGACGTATCTAAGATTACTTATAAGGATTCGGCGTATACATGAGATGTTTCAATTAGGATGAAATAGATTCTAGCGACTTTAGATGTTGCCTGGTGCCACGGTATGTATTTGGAATTGTGTTAGCAATTCTGTATAGGTCAGAGAGGATTTGCGTGTGTTAGATGGTTGGACGTGGTCCAGGAAGGCCAAAGTTACTCTCGATGGTTTATTTTTTGAAGCAAGTGGAATTGGATTTAGCGTATGAATATGTTAATGCGTATTGTGACAAATCTTTAAATCTCACAAAATCCTTTCGGATCCGCTACTTCAATGTTTTTTAGTTTTTTCTAGCATCAGTTATGAGACAGGTATACGTTATATTTGGTTTAGTCATTTTATTGTATTTCTCTTATGCATGTAATAATTTTTACAATAACTTTTAATCAGATTTCTATATTAGAATTCTTGTAGTTGCCTTTTCAATGGATATTTTCTTAGACTTGCTTTGTTTCTTTAAAAATCATCAAATCAGTGTAGTCAATTCGATATATTTAAATTTACTAATACACATAGACATTTCCGTTATCAGTGTTATCGGATAAAACGCGTACTGCGAAGTTCATGTACAGATATTTGTGTGGATGGACATTTAGATCCAATCGTTGCAGATATGTTTTCAGTACCTATATGCCTTTAAACAAGTGATTTCAATCATTCCTGAATTCTGTTGCGATGACATTCAGAAGTTTTCGATATTTTCAATCAAATGAAACAAATTTTTCCATCGGCCATTCAAACAACAAAGCATTTCTACTTCAAGAATTATTGAACATGACACGGAACCATTAACAGTCAAATTACTAAATAAAATTATAACAATTCGAATAGTCCATTCAGATAAAGAGGAGCGTATCACAATAGGATCCAGGGAAATCAGCAGAAGAAACTTCGTTGGCAAAAGTTTCGTCAAGTTGGATGAAGAAAATGAACGAAGTGTGGTTTCTATCGCAAGTTCCAATCTTGCGGAATACCACTTGGAACATGCTTCGAATATTAATGAATTCCTTTGTATAATGTTCTACCTATAATTTGTTAAAGCGTCATACACAAATTCCATGATACATTTTCACCTCGATTGGCAATTTTATTCGTATTTCATCCAGAGGAAGTACATAATATTTTACTAAATAAGAAGAAACATTGTATGTCCTTAACATTGCACTCTGATACAAGTATCGTGTTATTCTTTCCTAAGTGACCTCATCGTGCCAGAAAACTCAATAATAGCTTGTACTTGTACGAAGTTGATTTAAATTAAAACGACATCTTGCGTACCTACGTGCGACGTTTGTAATGCTCTACGTATAACGTCCAGCATAGGGGATGACGCAAGGTAAAAATAGATAGAAATGAGATATTTTCAAGTGGCAATCGGAGCACAAGAGGGAGGAGTTTGTATATTACGTCATTCTGACACTTAAGATGGGCAAACGTGGGCGAATGATCAGATGTTGGACCGAAGTGGAGAAAAGATCCGAGAAAATGGTCTTCGTGTAATGCTTGAAATGAGTAAGAGGACCACCAACACGACGTATTGAAAACAAGCCACAAAATTCTGCTTTTCTTCGACCGAATACCGGCTACTTTTCAGACATATATTTCTCCGTTCAAGCCACGCGGTCCAACAAGACTGTTACATAACTTTTGATATATTTGTACGATTTATATTCGGTCGGCTGATTATTGTCTATAGACGCAGAATTATACGAATTACGGAATAAATTGAAACGTATGGTAGAGAAAATTTAGAAGTCGATAAGTTTCTGTTATTCGTTGAATTGGGATACAATCGTCTAACTAATAATTGGAACATTCTTATTTTCCGTCATGTGGTAGAAAAGGATGTGTGTATAAATTTATTTAGTGAAATAACAGTTTAAATTTTAATTAGTTATTTTATGCCATGAAATGAAGTAGAGTAGTTTCATGAAATACATGGTCAAAGACGTCGGTAACTACTGATGTATTGCTGCAAAGAGCAATACAGACCAGAGCAAGTAGTATTACCGCAGAACAAGGGAAACGATTTCCCAGTGGTACAAGTCAGCATTTGATGCTAGCTTGGGAGTAATGAACCCGTTATTGATACTTCCACATCGTAGCTTGGTTTAACTTTGTCTGTAAATAACAAGTGATACAGATTCTGCAAAAAAATCAAAAAGTAATAACCGGTGATGGAAAAAATGATTGTCGAACGTTATGTATAAAATATTTTGTACTGCCATCTCATCATATCTTTGGACAATCAACTATTATATTGTTCTATTTCAGATGATTCAGAAGAACAAATTCTAGACATTGCGTGTACTCTAGATCGTTCAACGTTATATTACAGTCGCTTCTCACGCGAGCAATAACACTTTACATGCAACCATCGCAATGAACCAATTTTCTGCCTAAAATGTGTGGGTTCGAAATATTTGAAACTTACGATGTTAACAGTTTCATGATTTACTGACTATACGGTAGAAATATATCAAGACATCATTCCTGTTAAAATAATATATTTCTTATAATATATAAAAACTTATATTTCTAGTTGACATTTACTTATACCAGAAGAATGATGAATTTGTAATGATTATAAACATTCAATGTAGAACAGTCATAAATTAATGAAAAATATAGGAATAATAAAGAGAAATAGTCACTTTCCCGAATTTTTAGTTCATGACTAAATATAGTAAAGAAATGATATATTAGAAAGTAAGAATAAACGAGACACTTGAATGAACAGTAAAGGAATCGATTAAAGACTTCTAGTTCGTACTTGTATCCTGCTTAATTAATTTCAGATAGAACGTACCACGTGGTGATTTCTACACACGAAAAACGTTTACACTCTATCTGGCACGATACCTATCGCAATAATTAACAGCGCGTTATGTGCGACTGCGTATTGCATCGCGTAACCGATATAAAGAAGATAAGGATAAAACAAAGAGAAAAACAAAAAACGGTAAAACAAATCGTGTATAATTAATCGCAGTGTTAAAAGAAGTGTCCTGAAAGATTTGAGAAACAAGTTGACTGAACGTCGATTGAGCGTGCAATCGTCGACAGAAACGTCGAATTAGAAATGAGGCAAACAATCGAAGCAAAATGCACGGCAGTTACGCGAGAGCAGTCGAAAGGGGAGGCTGATTCGTGGTTGCTCGCCGAAACGGTCGTTGAAGGTCGGTGACGTTCGTGTGACTCCGACGATACGACGCCGGCGCTATGTAACCTGCTTGACGTAGCAAGATGGCGGCGGCGTGTCGGAGGCGTCTCCGTCAGCACAGTGCTCGACTTCGAGCAGTCCGCGTACGTTCGTAACAACGTTTCATCGCATTAATGTGGTAGTGCACCCGGAGCATCGCACACGTCCGTGGTTACGGTTCAATCTCGTGTTTCACATCGTAATATCATCACAATTAAAGAAACAACGTGCGACACCGAGACGTCGCGAACAGTGCTAGCACGACGAAAACATAGGGAGAGCAGTGTGAACTCAATTGGTCCCGTTCGCAATAATTCTTGTTAATTTTGCTCGTGGTGCGTGCTATTCATCCCCTCCATATCCTTTACATTTCCTCTTCCCTTTTTCCCTCCGTTTTCCCTCTCTCTCTCTTTTCTCTTTTCCTCTTGTTTTACATCCCTCTCGTTTCTTCTCACCTTCTGTTCGCTGATTCCTTGCGAAATTCTACTTTCATACGCATATACATACATACATACATATATATATATACACACACACGAGCATATATCTTGTTTCTTTGGTTTCCGATCCGTGTTCCCTCTATCCGTCCCGTTTTCCTCTGTGATCGTTGTGAAATGTCCGTGATAACCGGTCGTGCCTCTCGACGACAAGGAGGACGTGACGCTTGTCGTTGGTCTACGATTCCTTGACAAGCACGGTATACGTGCAAACCGGCGCATGCACTGCAGCCCTTGCTACTATGATAATAACGAGAAAGGTGGCACGGTGGGCGCTCCTCCTGAAGCGAGAGGCGCTCGGCCGAACCTACGGTGCACAAAAGCGGTTCGAGCAAGCACCCCGCGGTGCCACGGCGATGCTGCCTCATTCCGGCCGGGTGGTAGATGACAACATCGACACCGACACCGACACCGACACCGACACCGTGGCCACCGACCTACACAGGACCAGCAGCTGCGTCGCGTTGGCGCTGCCGTTGCCGTTCCCGTACTACGAATACTACTACTATCCTCATGCTGGGATCGCCGCCTCCTTATTAAATTCAGATCGCCGCACGCTCACCGACAAACATGAGGACAACTACTTGCTATCGTTACTCGCAAGAATCGACGAACCGCCGGTACCAAAGTGCTTCAATTTATTGTTAGTAGCATCGACCAAAATACAGTCAAAGGAGCTGAACGAGCAACAGGACGAACAGGAGGAATACGGTGAACAGGAAACGGAAAACGTGGCCAGTCCGACAAACAACGAGGAAGTAAGAGTGCTCGCGAACGTGAACAGTAACCGCCTTAACCACCAGAACGGGCGAGCACGATTTTCCGCGTGACCAACAGCCACTCGCTGTTACGCTGTGTCGATGGTAATCACAAGTGCGATTCATACAATACCGGCGTGGTATAACGGTTACGACTGGAACGAAACGACCCTCGTGCAGACACAGTATACGCTGAACGCAAAAACATACACATTAAATCGCAGTTCTAATAATTAAGCAGACCGAGCTTCTGAGATACTCACGTAAAAATAGGGGAATTCAAATGCAAAGTAAGAGAACGAAGTACGTACATACATTGTCATATATACGCGCGTGATCCCTCGTGTGTATTCTTTGTGGCTTTTAGTGACAGTCGAATCGACGAGCAGAGTGCGCGTATGTAATAAATTTGGGTTATAAATTATGTGGACTCCTTGCTGGTCGTAGTTTCGAGCCTCCAAGTACGTGGAAATTTTCGCCGGCATTCGTGTACAGTGTACGATCGACGAGAACAGAGCGTTGCGCGACAGCCTCGCCGGGATATCGTAGAAGAACCACGATAACCTCATTGTTGTTTTGGTGCACGCGTGCCGGGTACAAAAGAGAAAAACTCGTTGCAAAAAAAGGACACGACTGTGAATACGTAGTGCCATATGCGAATGAGAGAAAAAAAGAATAGTAAATATACAAAGGAAATATAGAACAAAGGAATGGCAGAAGTGTGATATCGGACTGCCCGTTGCATTCGTACTCCTGCCCTGAAATTTCGATTCGTGTAGCGCCATATCGCGACACACATATACATATTGTATCTTTCTCTGTCTATCTGTCTCCCTCTTCCGCCTCTTTCTTTATCTCTTTTTCTCTCTTTCTCTCTCTGTAATATTTACATATATATGCATACGTATTATATACACATATACTTATATATACGAGTATATATGCACGTATAAACATACGCGAGTGTTTTTCTCGTATTCACACGTTATACGTGGGTACAGGCGCACAGTGCGGAAAAGAAAAAAGAAAATAGTAATATCACTGCGGAAAGGGGGTAGTAAGTACGTCGTATAGACGAGTGTGCTCCTTCGATCCGGCGTGTCTCGTTATATAGCTGCAATCTCTTTCCTACGGATCTCCACGCTACATGAAGTGTCGCTCGACCAATTAAGCGAAACTCTCAGCGTTAAGCCGATCTACTAAGAACATCTTCGAATATGTCGCTACTCAGCGTCACGGGTGAGTCTTTTTCACTTCTTTATTTCTTTTTCTCCTTTTCTTCTTATCTCATGTATTTCACTACACGCGCCGCACCGCGCCGCACAGGTTCAAGATGACGACCGTTAACTAGAAAATATTTCGTTTTATCGTTCCGCCATCGCGACACTTTCCATCTTATCGAAATCGCTTCCGATTATTACAATGTTTTATTTTATGTATTTTTTATTCCTCTCTAATCTTTATACATTTACACAATTAGTCGTTTATTTTAGTGAAAAATTTGACTTTTAGTCGTCTCTTTTATTTTATTCGAATTTTTACATAATAGGAAATTGCTGTAATCGCTTCTCTGCAAATGTCGTATTACTTAAGTGGCTTGGTTTATTTTAAAGCGGGTTACCCGAAATTCTCCGGATGAACGTGAAATAGAGTTGTAGAACTGACGATAAAGTAAGGTTAGAACAGCCTTGCAAGGATGGCTGCATCAGATTTGGAACTTTTTTCTTATTTTCGAATAAACTGCTCGAGAAGAGCAAATGCTTCTAAACAAACTTGTAGAAATGGAGAAATACTTGGAGCACGAAGTAAGGCGAAAAGAAATTTCCAAGATTCGTTCTGAGAGTATTAAATACGATGGAAACGAATGTGTTGATTAATAGTCGTTGTTAAAGTTATTCATTACGCAAGTAATTAAGAACATTTCTTCATACGTTCCATATTTTACGCATAGTAAACAATGCTTGAAGCGTATTTCCTTCCAATTTCTTTTGGTCTGGAAAGGTAAACGCGGCATATTTATTTCTATGGAATGTGCAAAAATAACAGGAATGAGAGGAAATATTATCTCAGTGATTATACGTTGTCTCTTAAATCGTCGCAAGTGCACGAAATATAGAAGATAAGCTGTACATAAAGACAACAAAGGAATATTTGTTATTCAACCCACTTTCTTAATTACTTAATGGTTTTCTTCGTTTCGCGTCTAAAGTCTTTGATATGCAATTTACAAGTTCACATTCTATTTTCCGTGTATAGAATATGCAACGAAATGTCTCACGATTTTAATTTAATTACGTAACTGGGTTAAGTTGCTGTTTCGTTCTTAAACACGTAGATATTAATATAAGGAAATTATAAAAATGACGAAATAACATCTATCGTCGCTACACTGTTAAATTTGTTATTATACTCTAAATTGAAGCGTTTAATACGAACATAGAAATTTAACATGTCGTAGGAGTAATCCTTTAGAGATGAGTAATTCTAGATAAAGCAATCACTATAAGTACGTTGGATGATCTTCGTGGAAAGCAAGTGAGCAAAAGCAATTGGAACATCTGTACAATTTATAGAAACTTATAACTTACGCATAAGAGATATTTATAGTTAAAAACTTCTACTATTTTTACTCATATTTTATTCAGCATCGTAACTTGTATCTTTTTGTTATCTGCTTATATGGTTGGTTAAGTTTCTCGAGCAAATTCCAGTTTAAAATATATTTTTCGTACAATTTACGTATTTAGGTGCACATATTTTCAATGAATAAAAAGATTTTACAGTTACAAAAAACATTTAACGCAAATTAAATTCAACGTAAGAAAATAAAGGTACATATAATTTTCAATATGTGCAAGCTATTTTCCCATATTACCGTAGCTATTTTTATCCCATGTTTTTGAACCGAGCAAATCATTTCCGAACTTCGTATTACACACGGAGTTTTTCGTGCGGCAATTGCTAAAACGACTAAAGCTAAAAATTACATTTCGTAAAACGAGCGTTCATACAAAGTGAGAGAGGTGTCCTTTTTATTGGAAAACCATTCAAGGATGAGAATAGAGAGAGCTAAGGTTAGGGTTAAAAGACGATGTGATAATTGGATTGGTATATGAAGCAGCGAGGTTATTATCCGATTTTTCTGTAGCTTTGATAGGTACTGATTTATCCGTGATTCTTACATGAAGTTAATCACCTAATTAATTAAACCTGATTTGTGTTTGATCTTTTTATCGTTCGATTTCAATGATTATCTATCGAGAATTTCTCACACTAAATCGATTTTCGTTAAATTACACTTATATTAGCTTTGTATTACTCCATCTTCTGATATTTCAAATTCTCAGTTTAAAGGGCTACATCTCGTCCATATCCTTATTCCGATTTGAATATAAGGAGGAATTCCAGTTTCCAATACATATAAGTGCATCAAATCTGCATCCAGGATTTTTTTTCCATTCTGACTTTTGTATACGGCCTCGTATGATCAGAGTTTTGAACGACTTAACCGACTAGTATAAACGACCAAGAGAAGAGTTACTCGAGGGTTTACTTCTGGATCGAGTCAGTCCTCGATCAGTGACCGCCATTGATATCCTTTAACGTATCGTCTTAGACGTATATACATATGTAGAAATGCAGTATGTCCTATGAGATATAACGCGAACAGATCCTTTGTATTCATAATCGGATCCGCCTGTACAAATCACAAGTTTTCAGTTGCTTCACGTAGAAAAAATCAATGTGTAAATCGTGGTAGCTGCGAGCGGGAGGATTTCCGGCAATCCTTCCAATAACGATGCAGGCCAAACGTTAAAGGCGCATTGACCAGCGAATAACGAGAAGCGATTCTCGATGCTTCTTTTATCTTTGTCCTATATCTGGTCATAAATATCGCGAAGGTTTTCAAGCCTTCCTGTTCATCTAGGCACGTAGACGCACGTGTACAGACCGCGTAGATGTATTCAGGTGGTAACGTTTCTTCGACAGTGTGCAGTCGGTATACACTGATAACAAAGTGCATGAACGTTCGTCTATGACTACGGAACGGCGAGAGGGTCGAGGGCGGTGGGAATGAGGAGGCGGATGAAGGGGGGTATGTTGGAGGGTGGAAGGTGAGAGGGCAAGAGAGAATAAAGAGAAAGACGACCAGAAGAAGAGAAAGAAAGAGAGGTAAAGAGAGATAGAGAGCATAGTGCAACGGTTGACCCCGGTACACGGGGTCATTCCCTTCTTCAACCACCACTACCGACCCCTAGTGCCGCCGGTTCTACCGCCCCTACTACTGGCTCTTCCACCCCTTCTCATCCTCGTATCCTCCACCAACGCTCTACCATCACAACCACGCAACTCGACTCTCCTCTCGCTCACCCGGCCAGCAATGTAGCTACGAGGTGCTACGGGAACGTAGGTTCTCGTGCATACGTTGGGCTGACAGGACCGATCTCGGGGCAAAGTTCCACCTAGATCTTCCTTTGCTTGTCAGTCTACCAGACAGGTAATAACTTACGAAATATTTGATTTATGATAATGTTGATAGTGAGGGGTTCAAGCGTGTATCGAATGGTCAGGATGCCAGCTTGCATTTGTCGAGTTAATGATCGCGCACATAACACACTGGAAATTTGATTTGAGCTCGATTGGATTGGTATAAAAATTTCATAGGATGTATATTTCTCTTTGTTCTTTAGATTACAACGTTTTCATGAATGCACTAAATCACCGGGCACACTCGGCGGATAGGTAGTCAGTTCTTTTTTATTGATTTCGTTCGAATTGATGGGAAAACAGCGTAGAAAACCGGGACAAGATTAATAGAGAAATCTCGGAGGATTTGCAGTACTAGAGATTACACGGATCAAATTTAAATGTAACAAGAATTTACGTTGCCACGTTATTTATTGCAAGGTGACTACAGTTCGAGAGCTGCAACTTTATTTATTCGCCATTGGTGTATTCACGATAAAAATAGGTCGAACTGATACGAAACGAAAAACGTCGCCGAGTCGTATCTTTAGAACTGCACTTGCAAGATATCGTCTCGCGTCGTAGAGAGGTATTTGCTTCGGTGTTTATTATCGGAAACGATCAATCTCATGAAAGATCGACGACAAGATATCATAAACAGACAAGTACGTAAGAGCATATGTACGTGGATCGTCGATGGATAAAATCATAGCTACGGCATATGTATACGTATCTTTCAGGTGTGTATTTTTAAAATGGCTGGGGTCATACAGGTTATTCGGGTCACCTCGAAATCCAAATAAGTCGAGGGAAACGAGACTAATAAAGGAATGCTTTCGCGATACTTTTGATTACGTGTGCTTTTCGAGTTATTATAAAAATGAAAGTGAAAAGAATGAGAACGGTCGAGTATATTTTCTTAGGGAACACTGCTTTAGGTTTGCGTAGGCGTGCGCCGGCGTTAATTTATTCGTGATCATGAAAGTGCGAATTCCTGCTGCTTTTCGCGACAAAGAGCACGTACATATAACAATAGCAGCATCGAGGAATCTCCCTGGTGGGAAACCGAATGAAAGACTTCCCAGAGCAACGACACGTTATTGAAAAGACGACGAAAACAGAAATGAAAATATTGCGTGGTTTAGTACTCGGAATAGATATTACGCTTCTACGTGTTTCGAATCATTCGCTTGCAATTGATCTTCCATTCACGTAATTGCCGTATACGTGTCGTAATTACGTTTCTTTCGTGTGTTTGAAAAATTACGTAACTCGCATTAATGGCCGATAGTAACATTTCATTCGAATAACGCTCTTGCGTCGACAATATGAATTTATCGTTTACCATTTCACATTCGCGAACGATACATCTCTAACGATGTACGCGTTACTTGTTTTATTAGCAGTGGAATGGGAATAGAGAGAGGTTGACGCACCATGCGATGGCAAATTTTATTCGCGGCGTACCCCGATTTATCAGACGGACTATAAATTAGTATAAGAAAAAAGACAATATGCAAAAAGGGTTCAACTACTGTTTAGCCGATCTATTCTATTTCTTTTCCTTTTCATGCTTCATTTTTCTTTCCCTTTCTTTATTGTATGCTCAAAGGATTCACACTTGCAAATCCCCAGCTTTAGCTTTTTTTTTCATTCACTGCGTATAATATTTTCAATGACAATGTCTCTGCCAGAGACCTACTTTTTGCAACTCGCACTTAAAAAGGGAACAACGTTGCATTTGAACGCCGCGTTTTTCACCATGTCGTGGAAATGTGTCATCGTTAATGGAGATGCATCACCTACAATAACGAGGACAATCTATTTTACACTCGTAAAGACCAGCCAAACTTCATTTCGGCCTGATGGCATGCAGAATCGTTGCTATGGAGGAACTGGAATATGTCCCATTATTTTACATCAAGTTCTTTATGAACAGAAACGCTCGCATTTCACGTTCGATACATTTGTTCTTCGGGTGTATGAATGCACGTTCGGTCTCTGTGCGAGGAAAATACAAACGTTTAATGTCACTATCATGCATTCATCGATAATTTATATAAATTGCGTTGTTCGTTTGCGTTGAACGTCGAGCGAAATATTTGAACAAAGAATTTCAAACTGAAACACTGAAACTAAAAACAATTTACGACGAAGATTGTTTATTAAGTTACACGATACGCGTTTCTCCATCGAGTTACGAGAAGAGATGTTTTCGATATCTCATACAGTGCTGGACAAAAGTATTGGCACAGCATGATTGTTATGATAGAAATGCTTATAACTACTAAACAAATTGATTTAAACAAAAAACTTTTTGACGTATTTATTTATTATCTATTCTAGTTTATTACATAACAAGAGCAACAATATAAATAAAATAATACGCAAAATAATAACAAAAATATATTTTTTGAACATTTTATGGGTGGACAAAACTATTGGCACAGTAGAATATTTACGCTTATAACTAATTACATAATAAACTTCTAATATTTTGTTGGCAGTCCTTTTCTTTTAAGGACTTCCTTTAATCTTCTGGGCATCGAGTGGACTAATTTTTTAGTGAATTCAGGTACAATATTGCTCCATTCCTGCAGAAGAACTTTCTTCAGTTCAGACTTGCTTGTGATATTATGTTTCCTAATTCTTTTTTCCAATTCGTTCCACACGTGCTCAATGGGATTCATATCGGGACTTTGAGGTGGTGTGTTTAATGTGTGGGCAGTATTATATATTATCCACTGACGAACAATATACGCCATATGTTTAGGATCTCGATCCTGCTGAAAATAGAAATCCCTGGGGAGGTTTAATTTTTGAGTACTTTTCAAAAGATTTTGCTTGAGTATATTTAAATATACATATTCATCCATTATCTCATCAATGAATATAAGTTCTCCTACACCCGATGATGCCATACATCCCCACACCATTAAACCACCACCCCCATGTTTCATGGTGGCTTGCAGATTCAGTTCGTCCATCTCTGTGTTGGGTTTTCGCCATACTAATATTCTGCCGTCAGATTTAAAAATATTAAACTTACTTTCATCTGAAAACATGATCTTTTCCCAAAAATCAGTATCTTTCGTAACAAACTCTTTCGCGAATTCCACTCTTTTCTTTTGGTTTATTTTACTGATGTAGGGCTTTCTTCGTGCTGCACGGGCAGAATAACCGGCATCCTTCAATACCCTACGTACAGTTTTGGTACTTACTTCTTTTTCACACTCAGCTTTTAACATCGAAGCAATTTCAGTCGAATTAGTTTTTGGATCCTTCTTTACAATATTTACGATTTTCCTTTTTTCTCGAATTGTTACCTTAGAAGGGCGACCACTCCTAATTTGATTCTCTAGATTTTCTTCACTTTTAAAGCGTTTTATGACTGAACGCACAGTAAAACGACTTCTGTTTATGATTTGTGCAATTTCGTTGTAAGATTTATTCATCTTATATAAATTTAATATTATTTTTCTTTCTTCAATTGTGGTTTCTTTCGTTTTTCTAGACATTATTACTCTTTCTTGGTTTTTTGTTGTTTAATAACTGAAGTCTCCAGTTTCACTGATCGAGTGTTATAATAAAAGACTAACGGGGGATTTCCCTTCGCTACTTCCAAATGACGATCGGAAATCGTTGAAAACGGCGACGATACATTGTTTGTTCCATGCTGTGCCAATACTTTTGTCCACCCATAAAATGTTCAAAAAATATATTTTTGTTATTATTTTGCGTATTATTTTATTTATATTGTTGCTCTTGTTATGTAATAAACTAGGATAGATAATAAATAAATACGTCAAAAAGTTTTTTGTTTAAATCAATTTGTTTAATAGTTATAAGCATTTGTATCATAACAATCTTGCTGTGCCAATACTTTTGTCCAGCACTGTATATACATACATACTATATCGTACGCTTTCTTGTCGTTTATCGAGAAGTTTAATCGTACCTACATAGCAGACAATAGGAGTCATAACCGGAATATGAAAGTGCATTTGTACGCGAGTTACGCGTAGCTGCGACATTTCCAGTTCCATAAATTTCCCTTGGCAGAATCTTTGTTTCTATTCAGGGAACGACGTTTTCAATGTTTCGCCGTATTACGTACTGTGTTTCTGTTATTTCTTCTTCGTCATCGAACTCGGTTTCGTCGTTCGAACAGAGAGAAGTTTCATAAGTGACTCGAAGTATTTGCATATTCTTGATCACTCAAAGTTTAAAGTTTAAAGCGTCGTGAATGCGCTGTTATCCGTGTACCTATACATGGAAACGTAGTCGAGCAGCATTAGGTAGGTTCCTTTAGAAGCAAGAATAGGAAACGTTATCGAGCACGGAAACCATCGCAGTTACCCTTCGCAAACGAAGGTAGATCTTGTCTTCCTTCGCCAATGATATTTTCCGGGTATTTTCTCTTCAGACTCTCAGACTGAAACAAGACACTCCAGCCGTGTTTCGATCGTTTTCTTTGAATAAGAGTGGTTCAAGAACGCCGTCGCGTCGCACCGCTTTTAAATGAACCTTAACATTATTTTCTTGCCACGAAAGGAGCAATTAATTTCGATTACTTTCGGTTGACGTAGCGGAAATTCGTTAGTTTTAATGTAATTTCTTCCCCCCTCCTTTACCTGCTTAGAATCAATCGAATTTGCATTAGAGCATAATGCAGCAAATGGTTACAGTTTTTTATAGAGATATTGTTATAAAAGCGTGACGGTAACTCGCGTAATTAATTGCTACGAAATTAAACGTGAATTACGTACTAATATCGCAAAAGCAATTACGCTCTGTGTCAGAACACGAACATCCCTTATCTGATAATATAATGACGTTAAACAGATGTAACGATGCCACGTTGAATGATGTATGAGATACAAGTAGGAGAGTGTTCGTTACTCGTTATTACTCGTTACTTGAATAATAACCGAAAATCGCTGAACTCGTCTACTTATGCCACGACATGTATACAGTTGCCTTCATTTACGTCGCTTTTTCGGCACCGATCGATCGGTTTCTTCTCCCACTAAACCGCCGTCATGCTCTGAAAACTTTTCAAAGGTAACAAAAAGTAGCTCTCACGAGACAAAAATATTAAAAGGTTATTCGGGCCTTTCACGTTTCAACCTCTTTCTTACACGAGTATCTTCGTCCAGACAATATTTTTAAGAAGCTTTCGTTATCCTTTCCTCGTCGTTCGTCGAGAAGCTCCTTCAGGTTACCACTTTCGTTGCAGTCTACTTAGGTTGATTGAAAGGGTGGTCTCGTGCAAGCAAATAGAAGACGATTTCGAGTGGCTGTCCACTAAAAATAACGATCGAGAATGGCCACGTTTAAAGAGCGTACGCGACGTAGAATTTCTGCTTATCTTCGTGAACTAACTGGTGGTTTGGCATCAACGATACCTACATTGTGGACTCGTCCGGAATGAACTTTAGGAACGCTTTGATCTAACGTGCCACTTTGTGTCTCCACTTTGGTGCCCCGACGCAACGTCCATGTATCAGGATAGCCCGAAAAGGTATGCGCTCTAAATCGAGCGCCAGTTAATACTACGTAGATAGGACAGGTGAATCGACGAAACTTGGAAATTCCTGTTTTTTTCGTGCACGACAACGCGCCAGATCTCCATCGATGACATTTTCAAATGCGTTCATATATTCGCCGACTGTTTCGCTCCACCGCTAAATAAATGCACAGCGTACCTGAGCATTAATGGGGACACCAATACGTTAATTCAAATACTGACCATAGTTGCAAAAATACTACGAATAGTCAAACGATAATGAATAAATTTCTGAAAATCTATTTTGGAGAATGCCTTTATATTTATGTTACGGAATGTTTTCGTAGCGAAGTTTATATTGAATTTTAGAGTCTCGAATATAGCAGCGAGTAATCAACCAAATCGGAGAATTCCTATTTGCTTTTTCTAAAAATAGGATTCTCACCAAAATTCACGGCAATTTACATTAAACGGTACATTAAATTACTTCGATTGTTAATTGATAGACTCGTATCTGTGTTTAATGCTTACGAAATATTAATATGTATGTGTTTAAATATAATCTTCAAAATGATACTAACAGCTTTAAAAAGTTTTCTTTTTTTTTTTTTTTTGACACACATTGTTCTGTCTCTGTACTTCTGATATATTACATCCATCTAACAAAAAAATTGGGAATCCTGCGTAGTTTTAGTACTATTAGAATGAAAATAATTTTGTCTGTATACACGTAAAGTTAAAGGAACGCAACTGTACCCTGTACCCATTGCGTAGCGATGAAAATGGATTTTACGAACCGTTCCTCGTCACAAATAATACGATGAAATTTTTATGAGTGTAATTCTTTAGCTATGAATACGCGTTAACGACAACAGGGTGGCCAGGTTCTTTCGTGTCGGGGACATTTTTCGTCGGTAGACAGAAGTCGCACGCAAAATGGACTTTAATCTACGTCATAAATATGCATTACCTGGGCGCCATCCCAGGAAGCGACAGTTAAAACCACGCTGAACAAGTTACAGATTACAATTGCGCAAACAGTTTCCAATAATCTTAACCGACGAACCAAATTCATTACACATCGACAACATATGAGAATGTAGTCTCATATGTCCTATATAATGTAATACCATTGAACATTTTTGTAACAAAAAAAAAAAAAAAAAAATCAGAAACAAAGGAAAGAACTTTCTTAAATTTTCTTTCCGGGATACATGCACAATAATACGCAAGCGTATTTGTGATAAATATTAGATATATCCAAGCATATTTATGATTTCAAATCGACGCTTCGATAAATCTGATTATAAGCGTACGTTTCTTCTGATTAAATATTTTATCTTATTTAATACCTTTTTGAAGAGTATTCCACCAGCGAAACCGAACAGATGAGATTGTACAAGTGATATTAAATGATATTATCTATACTTTGCGAAACATGGATCATGTATACGGAACACGGGAATATATACATATAAGTACTTCATCATAGGAATTATGGGTCGTTAGTCAATTAGTTTCCTGTGAATCTACTCTTTAACTACGAACTCATTCAGATCGACTCTGATAACTTATAAATTATTATATACGTATTAGTCGGTCATGCACCTGCAAGCGATGCAATCCATCTCCATTTTCCGACGTTCAGAGCAAGATAACTAGGTATCGTGAGGTTTTGAAGTGGAGAGGGTAGGAATCCAATATGAGGATCCTGTGGGAGTTTCTAGCCGCAGGAAGGATCGTCCTTGGTTAAGGATACGGGCATCGTCATTATAAATGGGGTGCTTTGAACTCCGAGAACGATGCGTTGGGTAGAAAACCAGGGGTTTGTAGGAAAGGGGAAAAGCAATAGCTTGACTGTCGCCAGACAGCGAGCTATGAATTCTATCTCCCTTCTCTTTCTTTCTCTCTGTCCCTGGTACGTTTTCGATCATCTATCTTTTCTTTCTTGTCCGACTATTCTCTCGTTCTATTTATTTCCGATAAACGGAGAAAATCCGTGACGTGCAGAAATCAGGAAGGTTGAAAGGAAATTTCAGCGGTAAGCCATTATTACTTGCGCGTACCCGGTATGCTCCGATGATGTTATTGAAAAATGCGTAAATATTATCTGTCATAGCGTAGCTTAAGTTAGCATTTTATGGTATAAGTAATAAAATTACTTGTACGCACGCCGGTTGAAACTATTTAATAACTGAAATAATACGTACTACTTGAAATAATTAGAGAATCTCAACTACTTTCATTTGATTTAGCGATTTCTCCCGTTACTTTGACTTTTACATCCACATTTCCTGTTTCTGGATTTTGTTGAATTATTTTCTTAAAGTCAATCCTTGTATCCAACATCGTACGAACGAAGTATCAATCCATCAAACCTACAGAATTTATAGATATTTGTTTGATCATTGAATCGTTTATAATGCCGATTCTTTAATTATCTCGAGCGGATTATTATTAACAATCTATAAGTTAAATAAAAGTTTCATTTAACTTGACAACAACAGGAGATTTCTCAAATCCAGATTAATCGTGTCGTAAAAACATCATTGAATTGAAATGAATCATGACGTCTTTTTAATTAGCGCTGGATATTTCTATTAAGATCTTTTCCATCTGTTAAAACCAAAGGAGAGACGAGTTTCTTAAAATTGTTCGTCGACTTCCCTCGGATATAAAATTTTCAAAAATGTCGATATAACAGGAAAGGAGACGTAAAGACGTAATAGCGGTTTCTTTATAGTTATATGTATCAGCAGTGCCAATCAACCATCTTTATTCCTCTAATTTTTCAACATGTACCCGCGTCATCATTGCCTCGCGTGTATCTCTTTTCCTTTCTGCTGACGACACGAGATCTGCCAGTAGCGTTGGACGATTTTCGTGCGGTCGTGTTATACGCGAGTAACTATGTTGTGATGGTTATTGGTTTTATGGAACAGCTGGAGCAACCGAGAATTTCAGGAGAGAAGACGGTGCGCAGGCCGGTTCACGTGCTAGCCAGGGAGTTAATTACGCGCGAAAACAATATTATCGAACGAATTATCGGACAGGAGAGCGAAACTCCGTTAAGTGCGGAGCCGACGGGGTCGCTCATTACCGGCCTCTTCCACGTAAATGTACTGTACGACATAAATTATTTAGGCGGATGGCCAATTGGCCGGATTCAAAGGGAACCGCTGTTCACCCTCCCTTCTTTTCGGTTTGCTTTTTCTTTTTCAATTTCACTCCGCGTTCTTTCTTACCACGCGCTTTAATCCTATTATCGTCGATCGAGGACAAGGCTTTGACCGAGATTTTCACCCGACCGGGAAAATTTTTTCGATCGTACGTGTAATACTACGCGCGAAATTGAACGCTTGTTTTTATAAGATGAAAGGTATTTAATTATGAAATCGTTCTCCTTAGAATACCACCCACCTTCTCTTTATCGTCGTAGGAGGCTGTATGGATCATTGGTTAACCAGGTTGAAAGCTTTACGAAAGAAACGATCGATTTCGCTATGTTTAAGCATGGTAGTTGATTGAATTTTAATAAATTAAACAATTTTCTCGGTGTTTTTAATTATGATTGGAAATTTGTTAATAATCAATTGTAATACGTTATTATAGGAAACTAGAGATTATACTTGTTAACCATTCATAGTTGTGGAAATCTTAGAATGTTTAAGGCGGCTTTAGAATATATCGTGATCTGAAATATTCAGTGATTGTTTTAGTATTAATGACTGACAAATTTTGATTTATTTACATTTCACACTGAATTAATTATTCTATAGCAATCCTACTATCGATAATCTGAATATGGAGCTATGAATAGAATTTTCTATAATTACATTTGCATTGCTACGTTTATTTTTAGTTTCTTTACTTTCATAACATTTAATTCCAATTCTTCTTATAATCTCCAATTGCATAATTTTATTGGGAAAGAAGAGCATTGATTAACGAATAAAGGTAGAAGCAGGTAAATCGTATTTTTGTACAACTACTTATTAACGGGTGATCTGCTTGCTCAAGCAGTTGCATAATTGTCGTACAGTAATAAACCACAGGTTATTAGCACGATATCCGTTAGACACTTGGGATCTTCAGAATATTTATTTACCTTTAAGATGAAATTTTTATTCTTCTTGGGAAAAGTGCATTAAAGTGAATGAAATGATTTCTGTAAAGTCTAAGTTCAACCTACTTAGTAATCCTCTTTCGTCGCTGTACGTAGTTGATATTTGAATAAAGAAAGAGGAAGGAAACGTCTCGTTGGTGTAAATTAAATGGGAGCATTACTCGATCATTCTTGATGAATTTAGTTAAAAATTAAACACTCTGTAAGAGAATTAAAATTGCGTCGTAACTTCTTGATCGAATGGTTTCACTTTGAGAAATCGTGTTTGTTCGAATCGCGTGTTGTTTTAAACACGATGAATTTTTAATATTGCAGGGTGCTGTCTTTCACGCGATGCACAGTCGAGTTCGTGATATCGATTTGGTTTAGTTTACGAGGCTAGTGGCCGATATTAATGGAAGGGGGAAAAACCACTGAAAACTTCTCCTTCACGGGCAATTTATTATTGCAATAAAAAACGTTTTATTTTCTCGCTATGCGCATTATTGATAGTCGAACTCAACAAGAGAATATTTATCGATTACAGGTTCGAACGCGGTTCCTCGTCAGTTCGCATAAAATCGTAAGTTTCGCATACGAGATATCAGATTTTACGGTAGGATGAAGACGGATAAAAGTCGGTCTTGATTTACCTCTCTGTCGAAATGAACGAAGAAGGAGCGCAAAGATATCAGGTTTTATACTGTTCGCGTAGCTACTTAGCGAAGAAAAAAAACTGAACAGTTCTGATCCATTGATTTTTCATTTTGTAATTTTGTATCACTCGAGTGTTTCAAGATATATGTAATTTAAAAAAAAAATGGGTTAAATTATACATATCGCTGTGTGTCATGAGTGTAGCGGCAACGCTCTTTAGGACGATATACAATGTAACGGCAGATAGCTCGCCGCTATTTAGCCTCACCATAATTTATAGCTGGTCCGAGGGTTCAATAAGGACCCTGCCACGGTACAGTGCTTGAGTGAATGTTTGGAAAGTCGATAACTGGCGATTCGAAGTCGCCGAGCTATGAGTTATCGATGATACGACTGTTTAGAGTTTAAGGGATGCGTGACACAGTTTAAAAATAGTAAGCGGTCCAACGTTGCATTGCCAAAGAACGAAGACATTGTTCAAACGGTTTAAAAACTGCCAGAGATGTCTTTTATTTAGCATGGGATTACACTAGTCCAAATAACGAACTTTTTTCTTTAACGCCTTTGTATATATATCAAATATACGTAATACATATATATGTTACATTTTATAGAGGAAATATTAGTTTAACGATGGAATAATAAATACAATATCTGGATTTTCAAGTATTAGCAAAGTATCATGCAGTATTAATAAAAGCTTGATGTTTATAAAGCAGTTTTAGATCTACAAAGTACAGAAGCCGTCCGTAACTATTAGACGCTGAATCCTGAATAAATTAGAATCCCATTCGAGGGTATCAAACTGTCTGATTTTATCGAGGAATGAAACCGGCGAGTTTTATTGGTTTTCAAGGGGCTTTAGAAATCCTTAGGGTAAAAGGGAGTAAGACATCATATCCACGATCTTGGGAATTCGTTCGATTCACTTTGGACGAGGCATATTATTTGGTATTGTTGTTCTAAACATAAAGTTCGCCAGAAAGCACATTGGATAAATAATTCTTTCAATGTTTCATTTGGTACATCATACATTCTGTTGATTCGTTTCTTGTCTTATTTTATGTTTAATTCTAATAGACAATTAACAAACTTTTTGAAGTCCTTAGGTTTATTTCACGAGGGTTTATTGTTCCCATAATTATTTAGAAAGTCGACGTATTCTCGACTTTGAGGATCTTTAAATACGTCGTGGAACTCAACGGATTCGAACAACTTTTTCCTGCACATGTTACCACCAGGCTCTTCTACTTTTCAAGATATTCGCGAAAGCTGTCGGTACCAATACGGTGAATTTTGTCCACACGTGCCTATCCGTGTCACAACCACAAGCATAGCCGGTAAATCTGCTGCCTCCTTCAATTTCCGTTTACGTAAACTACAAACAAAAGATAAGAATTAGGTTTAGGTTGGATGTTATTTTATTCGGCCACTTATTAAACTCAAGTCGCGCGAAAACAAAAGGACGCTTCTTCATCGTATGCAAATTGTAACGATACGATGCGTTCGATGCATACGTGTGATTTGGGTTTAAGCTTTTGGCGTAGACGCGTGCGTCGAACGCATAGTGGAAATTTCGCCTTAAAGTGACTGACAACCGATGATGACGCATATGCTGTAACGGACGCACAATTATAAGCAGAGTGTATCGTAGTGGTGCCGTTTTTTGCAAATCTCTGAAAAGCTAGGAGATTCGTATACGTACGTGTATAGGAAAAGCATGTTCAAAGTGTTGATTTCTTTAAGATATTTAACGATCATCGAAATCGAGAACGCGTCGTCTTTCTAAATACGTAATTACCATTGTTTCTTAAAATATGTATGTCGCATCAATAAAGCCATATGTTCACTTAAGGGTGTTTGTAGAAAAACCGTAATCGCAAATACAGTTATCTTATCTTTCTCATACGTCGTGTCTGGGACATTTAGAACGCCATTGAATCGGATTTATAGCAATTGATTGTTCCTCTAGTTTTGAAAGCAATGAATGGAATTTCTTTTTTCTTTTTCACAAAGCCTTTTTGTACGTGAATTTCATTGAAAATTTACGATGACACGTGTTTCCTTTTATTATCTCTTTTCTTATCAGTCCTGACGACTTATGGGATACACGCGCTTTGTATACATGTCATTTATACGCTTGCACCACATTATGCAAATCACAATGTTACGTAAGAAATATCGTTTGAGTATATTGACAGCGATTGCATGTTTTCACACGAAGGAGACGAATATTGTATAACGGACTTGCATTACGTAAAAATATTACGAAATGGAAACTAAGGAGTTTGATTCTTGTACAAGGTGAATTTTATTTTTCATATTTGACTTATCGAAACGTGCAATGAAGGAAAAGAGAAAACATATAAACCATCGAAATTATCGATTGTCTGTATATGTATAGTACGTACAGTGTTACATCGAAGATCATCTAGATACCATTTTCAACATATAGTATCAGCAATGCGCTTGGCTTGATGTTCGATTCGAGACGATCTTTTATGGGTGATTAATTTTACGATTAATCCATTCGGCTTGTAATGACCGAATTATATTATTGATTGTACTTTTTAAGTACGCTAATTAATGCTTGTCGATAGCTTTGTCGATGACGAATCGCCACAGAAATCATGCTAAGATTATTAGCGGCGCACATATGTAAGTTCGAAAGTGAAGTAATTAATTGGTACCGCGCGGAACGAACTCTCCTTTGATTTATCTCTAATGTCTCATTAGAGATTCCATAATTACGACGAATCTTTGCTGCTTCACCCGTGTCTGATGACGTAAGAAAATTTTAGGGTCAATCACGTTTGTGCAAAGCTCGTGCCAGGCTTAATAAACTTATTAGTTACCACTGTGCTTTCTTTTCTTAAAGCCTGTTACAGTTTCTCGTTTCCTCCTTTACACGAATATTCCAAGATCTTTCCGATCAATAAAGGTGAATTAATTCTGATTAAAAAATGTAAATAAATGATATTAATTAATAAATAAATAATAAGGGGAATACTGAAAAGTAAAGGCGAATTGTTCTATGATATTTGAAGAAACATCTGCTTCCTTATTTTTTTGAATAATTACATTTGCAATTGGTCCGAGTGATATATATATATATGCTCATAGTAATTTTTAACGTCACTAGAATTTGTCGGCTTTTGTCTAAATTGGTTCTGTTGAAAATCAATGGTTTATCTAATCAGACTACGGCCTTTATCTTCCTTCGATATCGCCTCATTAACCTTTTAGTTGGGATCGTTTTATATGTTTTTCGTGCATGTACCGGTACAGGAGGATCGTGTACGCGCATAGCCAACTGTGGAGCGATTCAGCGAAATTGTTGGTACGCCTGGCACATGCGACTCCATCGTAATCCTCAGTGTCATGCGACTGCAGAAAGACGCCGTTTCATAAGGAAACAACGACAAAGCGCTCGTACGCTTACGGACTTACGTATTACAGACATCTAATAAGGAGTCTTTGCCAGATGATTCTTCCTCCCTTTCGTCGTTCTCTTTCCATTCGTGAATCCCTTTTTCTTTCTTGCATCCAGCCCTTTGTAATGAACATGGTAGCCGTAACCCGTAGCCTCGTTTCAAAATGCCAGACGTTTCCACGTTTATTCCATACCTTCGGCCGGCTTTACTTATCGGAGAAAACGCGCGAATAACATTTCTATTGAAATAGAAACCAGATAGCAAAAGTATGGAATGTTTCTGCAGAGACGTTCCGTGAGTCTTTTATTGTCGGCCAAAGAGAGAGAGTAAGAGAGAGAGAGAGAGAGAGAGAGAGAGAGAGAGAAGGCGACAGTTCAGCAGGCATTCGAAGAAGAATTCCTTTGCAAGAAGAAAGCCGTTCAACTCTGCGTACAGGTTCTTGAAAACTACCCGACCATTTCGAACGAGCGCACGTATCATTCTTAGGAGTCGGGAAGACGACGAGTTTCATAAAAATTTATATTTTTCCTTACTTGGTACTATTTATTTCTCTTGAATTATATTTCTATATTTTAAGTCTACAAGCGTATATACGTTAGGATTTTTATATGTGAAAACAACGAGTGTTATTCTTTACAGCTTTCTCGAGAATCGATATTATTAGTAAATTTCATTTTATGTTGTATGTATGAGTAGTATCCTGGCAGCGAAAGATACGAGGAAAACGTGTTTATTGTACAATTACGCGATGAAGTCGATAAAATACCGTATCGTGTTTGTCTCTCCCTCGACGATAATTCGCTGGGATGGAGCAAAAAGTGCCTGTCTCCTCTATCAGATACTTCTTCTCCCAACCACGCATCATCTTATTCTCATTACCCGATAGGAAAATCTTAATCCAATACGCAAAATATCAACAAAAAGTATGCCAAGATACATTAACTCTTATTCGTCACAATGTCCTGCTCAACAGTTGATATGTTCTCCTTGTACAGAAATATAATCACGTAGCATCTTTTATGGATCGAAACGATTTCAGCGTATGAATTCAAAATTTGTTTGCGAGAATAAAGACCGCATTCCAGACACAACGCCGTCTTCTCATCTTACGTCAGGTTGAATCCTTATTCCCGAGGTTTATTCTCGCCATGATGCAAATCGTCGACGAACACGGTTCAACATTTTCAACCAAGCTGATATGATGTGACGGGGTTACTTTCGAGGCAGAGACATCATCCCATCCGTGAATCTTTCACGATTCTGTGATAAGCCGCGATAACGTATCGGATTTACACGTCACGTAAATATTATCTTTAATATAACTGAGTTATAAATAACAGCTGGGTTATACCGTGGCCTCTCATCGTCGACCCAGCGCGTCTTCGCCATTCACGAACTATGCGTTTTCGCAATATTGAGACGCGCGACACGGGGAAAAAGTATGGGGTTGAAAGTATTCCATTAACTTGGTGCAGGTGCGCGCACACAAAAGCAGCCTTCGCACGTGTGCTCGCTGAAGAACGGATACAATGGAACACGCGAGTGCGGCACAATGTCGACAAGAACATCGACAAGAACTTCTCGTCTGGTATTCATACGTAGAAGCCTATTGTCTCGAGTTGTTCGAAGGTAAAAGACATCACGCGCAACTTCGTATGCGAAGCGATAGTATATAGCTTCGCGCACATTTTCCATAGAATTTTGTCGCTTCTCGAGCATCATTTACTCTCTTTCCGCCGCTATCCTTCTCTTACCTCCTTCGTACCAACCTAGAACCGTCGTGCATTTTAGTTTATGACGTTTCGGCAACACTTTCGCTTTGTCTACGTTACTCTCGTACCAGCTTTCTAGAAACTAGACGGTGGCTAAGCTTCTTTGACGGGTCGGGTATAGTTTTTATACAGAACTTTACATCAAAGTGGCGAGCAAATTAAAAAAAAAATAAAAAAAAAATAAAAAATAAAAAAAAATAAAAAAGAAAGAAAGAGGAAGAATAAAAGAAAGGAATGTGAACCAACAATTCTTGTGATATCTCTTTCGTTGGTTCGCTGGAATATATATTTTAAATACTCAATCTGTCACGTACCGTGGGCATAAACATACGGGGTGTTCCATCGATGTTTTTTTATTTCAAATATCTCTGTTATTTTGAATAACAAACGAATATTTATGAAAGCTGTGTAGATAGAAGAAAGACATAACAATGCAATCAGGTGTCGATAATTCTTTATAGCAAGAGGCGGAGATAAAGGTTAAATCGAATGTTCGATTTATTATAATCAAATTTAATAAAATATCGAATTAGGTCAAAGATGTATAACACAGAATGACTTTAATAATTATATTTCATAGAATAGTAAGTTCGGTATATAAAGCTACTAAGGTACTTTATTTATTTTAGACTTTACCGCATTCGAATTTCTATTAATGGAATTGATTATTCATAGTTGACACTATTTTACTAATCATGAATTAAACCAAGTCCACAATTCTGAATGGGTTTTCCCGTTTCACTATGCTATTGTTTTCCCTGTTGGGCAGACTGGTCAATGCTCTGGAAGTCATCCAATCTAGCATAAGCAAACAAGTCTACTTACAAACTTTGCTTTACTCACACAGAGTATGCATGAAGATACGATTTGTAAACAAAAACTCCATCAATCTTTGCAAATTAACTCCCACAATTAACCAACTCGGCAGCTTCTAATTTGTCCAAGAATAATAGTTGGCGTCCTCGATTAAAGAGAGTGCTCTTTGTACATGTCATGATCATTCGTGTTTGCGATTATTTTCTGTAAATAATCGACATATATATATATATATATATATATATATATATATTAGTTCTGTCTGGCAATGATACATTTAACGATAAAAGTAACAGGTGTACGTTAAAAATCTGCGAATGTCACTCGTACGTCGATTTCCATTGCTCTTTCAGTTTTCTGTTTCAATTAATTTTTTCTATTATTTGTTATTTATATCTGCGAAGAGACTGGAATATCAAGCTTAAAACTCTAGAAACAAAAAAACTGAAGAATATAGTAATATGAATTTGAACTCGGACAAACTTCGCAAAACTCCGAAATACTTTGATTAAAAATTTTTGATTAAAATTCTCCTACAATATTTGCATTTTATTTCATTTCCGTGCCGTTTCTTTGATATTACAGTGCCAGGGCATTAAATACGTTCCCACTAGTTACATTTCTTCTATAAATAATTCTGAAATTACGTATGAATATTTAAGTATCGTTTGATTTACGTAGCGATTCTGTCCGATTTCGTGATTTCAGACTCGATTTAGTACTAACGGGACCTTTTTTTTCGTGCTTTTGGTATTGCATATTGGATTTCAATTGCATCTGGCTAGACGCCAACCTGTGTAGATATCAAATGACATCATGTACGGGGAAGGACGGTATTTTTAAGTGGTTCAAAGTAATTAATTTGGAAAGAAAAGATAATTAAGTGATATGCACCTGTTGGTTGTAGCCGGTGTCTGCTGGTCACGAACTTTGAATGCGTAGTCGTGACAGTAGCTCGAGCATACACCGACTGTTTTAAATTATTATTTTCCCGCGAGGTCATCGGTGTTGCTTTACCAACATTTCCGCAACATGTATGAATTTTCATGCACTATTAAAGCTAATGTAACGATATTTCGTTTATATTTTCCACTGTTAAATCGATATTGTTTTCGTTTCACTCATACGTTTGGTATCAGTTAACCGTAAGCTGTTGAATTATTGATAGGCTGAAAAATCGTATGTTTTTTCGCTAAACTTTGCAACAACAAAAAAAAATGAGAGAAGAAAACGGAATATCAACGATACAGGACAAATTACGAAACTATAAAACGTAATTAATTTGCGCTTAAGCGAACATGCTAACTTTTTTCCCCTTCGTCGCTTTACGTGCGTGCGTTCTTTCCTGAAACGGTCTCTGCGTACATGTTTAACGTTAAAAAATTTAATACTAGAAACGAATCGATACGAGCCGAATGGAACCTCCATCGTCAACTCCGTGCTTTCATGCGCTTGGGAAATTATGATTTCCCGGAATCGTAACACTTCCGTGCGTCCCATTTGACCTGTTATGTTAGCTAAAGAGAATATTACGTGTAACTTCTTCTGGAAATTGTGTTAACGTGGAAAAATTAGTATCAAGATTCTTCCCTGATTCAAATCTTTTTGCTAAAATGTGTGTATGACGTTACATTAATGAACCGTGTGAAACCGCAATTGCACCTGTTTCGATCGTTCTGTCGCTACAGAAGCAATTTTCTTATCAAACAGCTTCCATCTTTCAAAGTTACAATCTTCTCGATATGCAGGTTGCCCTTAAAAGTAAGTGGGAACTGGTGGTAAATGAGATACCAAAGAGTTTGGGAAACGATTATTTATAGAGATATAATAAATACTTTGTATTAGAAAACATCTGCAAATCTGTCTTAGAAATATCAAAATAGAAATATGATGAGTCTATTTCTCGCCTGCTTTTCCTATTTTGGGTGTATATGTAGGTGAATCGAGGTTTATTTTTGAGCAAGTGAGTTGAGAAATTCTATTTACGCAAGTAGCTGTAACAAACATCTAAATTGTATCTGCTTGCGTTAAGTTTCAAATACAATTTCTACTATATTTAAAATTTTAATGCAAACCTAACCCAACTTTCTCGTTTACTTCTTGAGAACAAAAGGTCCTACAGAAAGTCTTGTATTCTGTTCACTTGACCGATATTTACGATATTTATTGGATATTTAAAAGCGTAAACATTTACAGAAAACATATGATAAACGTTAAACGTGATCTCATCGAATACCGAGACTTATTAACATTGTAAATGCTTGGCGGCTCAGTGCTTTTGTAATCTCCGCAAAATATAGTACTTGTATTTAAATATCTTGTCCTTTTTATATACATATATTTCCAGATCTGATTCCAATTTTATCAATATAATTATGCCAATTCAATCTCCTATAATGCATACGATACATTCACAGAAAATTTCTACAAATATTTAAATACCTTCTTGAGCCTCTTCTCTACGAGTCGTTTTTTAAAAACACCCAGTATATCATAAATATACACACCAAACAACCGCGCAATCGATGTTTCTGGCTAGCGAGCTTTTTCACCCCTGGAATGGTAGAAGAATCCATTCTCTGCTCGCGAAGCGTTAATAAGAACACTTTTTCGCATGACAGAATAAATGCGGCTGATTATCGTCCTACGGACAGTTCGGATTACACGTCGCGTGGCTGTGTACGCGACTAACGACGCTTGCGTGTGTACTATGGCAACATTGGTGAAGCCATTCTTGTGCCTTGCAGTTAACCTTAGGCCAGTTATTCGTTCGTATAGGTTCCAGCTCATTGTCTGGCATTTATTAGTACAGGTCATTGCTTTAAATCTCCGTTGGTTCGTTAAAATCTTGCCTCTGCCGCCGATGAACACGCACACTTACGGAAAGGAGCACGAACCCACGGCACGTTAGCCTTATAAGCTTGCGCGAGTCAGGATACGTATACGGGTCACTTCGTGACCTTTTCATTAGGACCGTTAAAAAAAGATTAGCGTCGGTACGACGTTATCTATATACTTGAATCCTTATTTACATTCGAGAAGTTTGCGAACACTCGATCTTTCATTCATCTGCTTTATTGTATTTGATAGGGGGAGGGGAGAAGGAGCGAGAAGATTTAATTTAGAAATAATAATCCACGAAATAAAGATTAGAAGTTAAAAGAGAGACACGCTATGTATACAAAGTACATTGTTCGATTACCACAAATGCTTCCACGATCATTGATGAAATGTCTAGAGGGATTGTGCAAGGAGGATTATATTAAAAAGGTCAATAAATTATATATTTATTCTAGGTTTTATTTTATAATTTTATGAACCATTTAGTACTTTATCCGTGCCAGGAAAATTAATTCCATGTCAGCTTAATAATTTTCTCAAAAGTTACTTTTGGACTCTTCATATCATGGATTAAATCATTTGCTTTTTTTAAATGAAATTTAAAAGGTATTGCTTATAATTTAGGATACTCTAGTGGACTCTAAATTCAAGTAGCTTTATTTATTTGTAATAAAAGATCCCCGGTTTTCAATTTTGATTTCAACTCTATTTATATCGACGATAGATAATGAAAGAGTTAGAAACTTCGCATATACAGTGTTTTTAATCCATAACAATTGGGTGTAATTCCAATCGATATTATGATCTACGCGTGAATAATACCTGGATTGTTTGACCTAGACGTCTCTCTGAATCTGATTAAGTCCAATCGGGGTATCACGGTGCGGTGCTGCTACTGTTCAATATGTTGTACGGTGAAACAATAATGTAGAAATAGCCTCTTGTCAATTCAACGCTGTGTTCTCGTGTTCAACTTTACGGGTTTCCAGTCAAAACTCTAATCTACGTATATCCATCAAAAACACATTATTTGTACCGTAGAATTTGTTTGAAATATCATTTCGATGGTCAACACATATACAGTAACACGATATCGAATAATATAACTTAAAATATTAGATTTTTATGGATCAGTTGATCATGTGATTCAGTTTGCAAAGTTAGTTGTTTCAAGTATAGTACACGTAATATAATCTCGATAATCTTAAAGCAAGAGTTGACTGTGTTGTTCGGCGACTATTACGTTTTAGTTTACTATCTTATTTGTAGCTAATTTTCAACAGGTAGGAAGAGAAGCCAGGAATTCGAAGTTTTACGCCTACTGTATGTGGTATGCATACAATGTTGCTAGTGACAAGAACACGAAACTATATATGTGTCTAGATAACATCGATGTTAGTATAGAGCGTAGGCTTTTGTGTAGGTGTTCTTTAGAGTTCAATCAGAGATCACTTTGGTCGTAAATCCACATTGATAGTGTCCTATATGAATTATAAATACTAATTGGCTCATTATATTATCGACTGCGTAATTCTAGGAAAATATATGTATAATTAATTTTCAATTAAAAAGAAAAGTATATGTGTTGCCATAATATAACGATATTCGAAATTAAGATCCATTAATCATCAAATACCAGATTTATAATTAACAGCAATATATATATATATATATATCATGGAAAAAGTAACGTGAAATTTAAAAAAGTATATCACACACCAGCAGCCAATTCTTTGCATACTAAAAACAGCAGAGGAGCAGAAACTCAGCAGCAATTATCGCATTCGAGCGAACGGTACTCAAATATCTACTAGAACAAGGAAATTCCCTTTCTGAAGCTCGTTATGACGTAGAGAATTAATTATTTTTGAGATTCCAAGAAGCACGATAATAAGTCTTTCACGGTATTGTCTCCGCTGTATTCTGAGTGCCGATTTAAATGCTATAATAGAATGTACTGCTACGTAAAAAAAGTAATTTTGATAGCTTTGATATCGAAGCACAAAGCATTCAAACATCTGGAGGAAATTTTTACGATCTAGTGAAACTGTATTTGTTAGAACTGGTTGTTCGACAAGATTGATTATATAATCTAAAACGATAGCTGTTTTTGTGAGCCCAAATATAATGTTCTTATCATATCTAGTTATGTATTACACGATTCATCGTATTTCAGATAATATACAATCAGTTTAATATAATTCTTATAATTAATATAATTCTTATAATTAATATAATAAGCTCTTTTATCCATACTTAGAGCGTTTCAAGGTATGCGTAAGATATTTTTAAAGTCTACATATATCACATAACGCATAGGTGACATAAAGTCTACGTATATCACTGCAAAGATGAGAATAGAATTTTTCGTATTATATAATCAATTACATGTAATCGGTTTAAAAATACGATAATATTTAATGTAATGTTTTCAAATGTCATCTTTGATGTTGTCGTAAATAGATATTAATATTTATATTTTATATAGATTTCTTTTTCATATTGTTACGACCGTTCGTGGAGACACGCGGTCGCGAGGAAAACGCGTCAGAGAGAGGCGTAAATTCTCGCTATGATTCGTATAATCGACGCCGCGAATTAGTCGTTCCCCTGTTTCGGTTAAGATAACAGAGGTGGTTCAATGAAATTAACACTGTGTTAACAGGTTAATATAGGTTATATATTTAACAATAAATTATGTAATAATAAAGACGTCACAAATTATTTAGCGATGAATACAGTTAATGCGTTACAAAAATTCGACTCGACTTTACGATATCTCTCAATGAATTCGTTAGATTAAGCGACTTTAATTTTAATCGTCAGACCTCTCGATATATGCCGTTTGAATCTTCAAATGAGACTAATTGCCCTTAGATCATTTCTTTGTTTTCTCGGGGAGACGATCCCCACTATGCTCGGATTACGCCACTGTTTGCCCTATGACCACGTGTGCCACCTTCTTTATGTATGTGAGGTAACGATCAGAAATCGACGTTTCTAGAACTCGCTGCTCGATTACAACTATGCATTAATCGATATGTTCTTTCGTCCAGTCGCGGGGAGACGCGATCGCGTTGAAGCGCGTCAACGGGAGTCATAAATTCCCGTTACGATTATAACAATCGACACCACGAACAGGTCGATCCCCTTATTTCTTGTGGGATAATAGGGATATTTGTTGGGGAATAAAACTGTAGTCTACAGTCTTATAATATTTATATTTTTAACAACTTGTTACATTTGAGGTTCCGTCGTGGCGGAAGAGATAATTGATACAGGTGATGAAGAATAATACACTTGATAGATGAGTAGTAGTAATAAAGAATAGATTAAGATAATATCAGTTTGATCGAAGTGAGGACTATGTTTTAAGTTGACTATGCGAAGCTTATAGGAACAATCGTGTTGACTGCACGACGTTTAGTAGAACAGTGATGACCCGTCTCGTTCAATTACGGAGGAAAGCTCGGTATGGGTGTCCTTTTTAATGGGAAATACCTGCTGTTTTTAATGGACAAACAACCGTTTTCTCCGTAAGTTATAAGAGCGTATAATAAATCTAAAGACTGTTTTAAGGACCATCCATAAACCGAAAATACTTATGTGAATAGAAATTAAGCTAAAAAGATTCGGTTTATGGTGGTTCCTTAGGTTTATTGAAGGTCAGTATAACAGTATGTAGGCCTCGGCGGTCAGACCATGAGGGCCGTCGCACGGACCGTCTTACGCGACGTAACACGATACATTGTACAGTCTGTCACACAAGAGCGTGTCTGCGATATTTCTGTAAATATTTATATATTTGTAAAAAAATTTATATGAATTGAATCTACATCTAAAACACTAATACGCTATTACTTAGTAGGGTGTCCAATCTCCTTCATTAGCGATTATAGCTTGACATCGTTTCGGCATACTCTCGACTAATTTTTGAGCGTAGGATTCTGGTAACGACCTCCATATCTTTCGAATGTGATGTACAAGTGTTCTTATTTTTGTGATACGTCTTCCTCTCAGCTTGCATTTCATTAGGGACCACACATTTTCGATAGGGTTTGCATCAGGGGACTGCGATGGCCAAGGAAGTACTGTGATGGCGTTTTTCGCTTTCCATTGGGTGCAGATGCGACTTCGATGTTTAGGGTCGTTGTCTTCTTGCAATATCCATTGGTCCTCGGTTTGGTTGAACCAACGTTTCACGGATGTGAGAAGTCCCCTTTGGTACAATTTCACCATCTTTTGTGCATTCAGATTGTCTGTAAAGACGCACAAAGTCCCAAAACCGCGTGCGTTAAAGCAACCCCAAACATGCACTTTTATAGGGTGTTTTACACTTCTTTGAATCATCCTTCTTCCATGGATAGTCCAAGCACGCCTAATAGGACACCATGCCCAAAACGAAGATTCATCAGTGAATATTATATTACTCCAATCACGATCTCTGTTTTCATTCGCCCATGCCAGACGATTTTCGACGTTTCGCGTACGCGGCACTCATATTAAAAAGCTCTGTTCCTTTCACTGTTTCAAATGAAACTGAAAGGTATTCAGCAACGCGTATTAGAGTTTTCGTTTGTTTACATTCTTTTTATCTCATTCTGATTAGGTGTCAGGTTTCGCAGATATCGCAGACACGCTCTTGTGTGACAGACTGTATGTTTTTCGTCGGGCAGATAAGACGATCTGTCTGCGACGTTGTAGGACCGCGAGCGACGGTTAAAAATACGATCTATACTAAGCCTCGTGGCGTGACACATATTCTTTTCCTTCTCTTTTCTGCAATGTGATATACAAAATGCGTTTTATTCCTTATCTCTCAATAATAATAACAATTACATACACAATTGAATTGTATTGATCGAGTAAACTCACCATTGTATATTTCAATATGGACATTTTCACAATCATACTATTACTCTGTTATAAACCGCATATTATTTTCATCATGGATCTTTCGATCATTTTCACACGACGTCATCAGCCAGTTGGTCGGATAACGCTGCTTTTCTTTCAACCGTTCCATGTAAGATCAATCGGTCAAATACAGATTTTATAATATCATTACCGATGCTTTTCTCCGGAAGAAATTGAATTCTCTTCTCGTTTTCAAATAGTCAGATCTATTAACATCTGGACGTGCGTGTGTGCAATTGTACAAGTGTGCACAGCCCTATCTGTCTACGCGTTCGATAAATTCATATATAGAAGCCGTTTCAAGGCAGGCTCATTGTCGTTGAAGTGTCACACGTGAATTGCGGCGAATTGATTTATTCATAGATAGCGGATGCTCAATGGAAAATCGTGGAACGTCGAAATCGAATTTACCAGCCACCGGCTTCAATTTCCGTGTATATGTGTCTTCGGGATGCATTTAAAGGTGGCTGCCTATTTTTGTGACCAAGCCGAGCTTCCCAACGGGTTTCCATGGAATCGAAGATCCAAAGATGCAATGTTTCAATGTTTCAGTTAGAAAGTATAAATCCAGGATTAATTTGAAGAATAGAGTTTTGCAGATTTCGAACATTTAGTATCGTTTGTTCTACAAATTAAATAGTTCATATTATTCATATTGTCACGAAAAAAAGTATAATTTGATGAAATCTTAGCGGTTCGACGTATCGACTGATGACCAGCTCTACTCTGTTCTTTTTTTGTATAATATGCACGAATTTGTTGGAGTGGACATATTCTGTAATTCGAAAAAAGCAATGTGTAATTCGATTTGACATTATGGTAAGAAGATAAATATGTGCTTCGAATCCGATGAGAGTCACTCTTGTAATTACTGCGGGTGATGATTCTGCGCGTAAAAGAGGATTAGATACTTCTCGAGTTATTACGTTGATTTTACGACATTTTCTTCTACTATAAGTTTAGTTATAATAAAATTGTTTATATAATCAGTATTTTTCGATAATGCAGAGATAATGTAGAGATGTCCTTTTCTAAGCTAACTTATGAAAGCTGTTATTTAATGTGTCATAAAGATTTTCGTGGTTCGAGCGATAATAAAATCATTAATTGAGCATAAATAAAAAAATGAAACTAATTGATAGGCAATAAATTCGAAATGATCATAAAATGACACAAAAGTTCTCGTAGAAACATATATGAACTCTTTTCAAGGAGTGTCGTTTCCTATGTTCGTCGAACGATCTTGGCCTTAGGATAGAATGGAATTAACCATTGACTCGCTTGCGTTAAGACAAATAAGTGAAATAACCTACTTTCGTTTTAATTATTCCGAACGTCCAGCTGCGTGCATATTTACGTATTCTTTTAATCGAACCAGCGTGCTTTAATTCCATTTATGCACATGCTCACACGCTCATACAGTTGATACGTTGATTTAGCGAAATTAAGTGACCCACGAGAACTGTTAATATTATCTTTCACCGGTATCGTGTAAACAATCATTCGGAATCAATCGGTACCTTTGATTTATGACCTATTTTCTTCTTTTCTGTTGCAGTGAAGAAGGCGCGGTTCGTCTGCGAGGAAGGTTTGTATCCTATGAAAACGGGAAGAAGAGTCTAATTGGGATCCAAACTTGAAGTTATTCTAAAATGAGCCTTAAAGACTTGCACGAGCGTGGCGCAAATAGGTACCTACATATGCAAATTACAAGCGATCAACGTTTACCGTGGGACGATTGTTTCGAAAATTGAGATAGAAGCGATACTATTCGCGAAATGAAGTCTTTACTCACGCTCCAGTTTTAAGGTTCGGGCAAATTTGTTGCACTCCAATTGGAACGCTTCCAAGCTAAAGGTTATGCGATTCCTCAACCGGAATATCGCGATGTTCTGTCCATGCCGAAATAATTTTTCCGTGGTACCGACGTGCAGATCCTTCGCGACAACGCGACTGCCAGTTTCTCAAAATCTTCTCCTTTCTTCTTTTTACCGATGTTTGCCTCGGTTTGTTTTCGAACATGAAAATAAGCTATGCTCCAATCCATGAGAAGACTCCAGTTATATTAAACGATCAGATGCCTCGTAACTACCGACCGACTTAGTTCCACTTAGATCGAAAACTTAAATCGCTCTCTACGTGCTTCGTGAAGGAACGTGTCCTTGATCTTTCTTCGATAGCTGCATTCGCTCATTAGTATCGTTTGTTCGCAGAAAACGACTCGGTTCGCGAGAAACCTAATGTTGCAGGGAATTTCGAACGAATTATTAGAATCGTTAACGATGGAGATGTGTATCATAAAGGATTTCTTGGTGTTACGCGATTCGCTGAAAATACTCGAGAACGACATTGGAAATATGCAAAAATTTGTTATTCATCGCCCTAAATCGTTTCATTTACTGTTTGAGAATGTCACGAATTCGCGATATCACAGTGAAACTGTTTATACCGGGTGTAGAATTTATTCTTTATTTTAAGGCGACGATCTTGCTGCTAATCATGAATGATCGTGATTTTTGTCGTGTCGCGGCGTTATTTAAAGCGAGTCCATTTTCAGGAACAACAGCGATCTTTGCACATATATGCTGTTAACGCGTTTAAACTTTTCAGATCATAGTAATTTCCTGTTACGTCTAGCCAGTTTACCGACTCTCGCGTTTCATAGCATTCTCTCGTTAGTTATAGGCAAAAGCCTCGAGATTTTGAGTAACTTCGCATTCATATCGCGCGTCTTTTTACGTTAGGTTACGTGTGTTACATATAGCCTGAGGCTAGTATAATCATTGTTTTTCATGTAGATAATATTGTGTATAGAAATACAACGTTTATGGATTATTTTAATTGTGGAGTTCTCTTGCAAAATTGGATTAATGCTATTGGAAAAATTGTACAAGTGACGATGAATTGTCTTGCACAACAGTAACAAGCCTGATAATAAAACATATAAAATTCTAAAAGTAAATTTTGCAGCTAAATTGCAAATCGCTTAAAGTTATAAAATTATCAAAGTGTCAACTTACTAATTGTTAATTTTCTAATATTATTAGTTGGTAGGTTACTATGCAAGAGAGGCCTGCACGAAGTGTTATCAGAGTCAACGTTTCAGTGTGAAAAGCCCTTGATTTGTTGTTCATAAAATCATACGAAAAAAATTATTCCTATCAGCATTTGTGTGACCAATTTCTATCGTTAGACAGGTACTGCGTAGATTGTCAGTTTCTTTTGTTTCACACACTTCTGACGAGACATAATAACGATTCTGCTACATAAACTCATTCATATTTTCATGGTATATTGTTTGCTGAGGCTCTAGCATAATTTTTAGCTTAAACAATATGGCAATAACAAAGTTACCAAGATTTCAGAACCATAGATGTACATATATAAACCTTTACTATCAGAATTCACTTGACATACCACGGGTAACTTGGAGCCAAGGTTTCTCTATCCCAAGGGACTATCTGATTCCGCAGTCCTATTGCCGCAAGAGTTCTCTTAATCCGAAGAACCATTTAATTCCAGGGTTCAGTCACACGAAAGGTCCACTTTTGGCCATAAAGCTTGTTTAACCAAGGTTTTTATACCTTTTGGAACCATATAGCTTTTTGAGGCTGCTGGTTTTTGCAATCTATTTGATGATTCTTGCAACTTCGAGGTAGAATTCGTTTGGTTATAGAGTTCATTTGATCTGAGAGCTCACCTGGCGCCAAAAATGTTGATTCTATAAATAACTTTGTCGCACAATTTGCTTGTGACAGCTCCGAGGATCTTTAAAGCGATAATAATTCTGAATCTGAATAGTCACGTACCTAAGCAAGGCTCTGGGTCCAAATTGACTAAGACTCCTAAGACTCGTGGTCGCTGCCATAGACGATAAATAGGCCGTATGGAAGTTATCTGTGAAACCAAGATGTTTTGATAATCTCCCTGTATAAATAAGTCCTGGCACTATGCGGTTCCTGGTGTTAGGTGGACATTTTTGAGTCAAGCGGTACGCGATGCTATGTGGTTTCCTGGAGTAAGTGGATTCCGGTATCGTGTGGCAAGTAGAGCTAACGGCTTGAACTTTGAACGACTTTAAACGATAGACGCTCCGTAGTCTATGGTGTCGTATAATCACTAATACCAAAGCATCAGACGATAAGTAGCGTATATGGTTTGCAATGTTAAACAGATTCTCCAGTTAAGTGAATCTTGGTACTTCGTGAGCTGTAAATCCTTAGAATTTCTACAATTCATTTATTACACACTCTAATTGCTTATTGTATATCTTGTGAATTTATCTGTTAAGAAGTTATCTGTGTACCGTTTTGTAGATTCTTGTCTTTATCCAATATCTTCGAACAAATTTGCACGAATCTACAGCCATTCGAATCTTGTTTCTCTTATCTGAATGGTTTGACATCAGACTTCGAGATTCCAAGAAAATCTTTTTTTTGTTCATCTTGCCATTGACTGAACTCGCTAAATTTACTTGTCCGCTCTTACAAGCTCATTGCTCCGAATTCTCTTTCAGCTCGACTATTTTGTACATTTCCAATATTAATATCGTCAAATAGTTAATGCCGATTCGTATATATATAACTTTAGTTAATTATAGTTAGTTTGAAAATTTGATTCTAGTTATTGAATATTAAAGTCGTCGATTGAATTTTTAAATAGTCGGGTAAATCCGGCTAGCGCTGGTTATTCGCTGCAGCGATGAGAACGACCTGAAGCTATGCTAATATCACTAATGTATGCACGTACTTAAATAAACGAATGCAAGAGCTTTCTGTACCGAAGTAACCTCGCGTTTACTTCGATGTACGAACACGTGAACGAGGAATTGTTTAGAAGGTTCTGATAACAGGCAATATATCATGCAAATCAGAGTGAAACGTTCTTCCTGGTGTATCGTTGGAAATACGATCATTTCAGATGAAATAAGACTCCAACAAGAATTTCAATTATGCAAAACGGTTCAGGCTTGCGCTCGTGTGTCCCACTTAAACGATAGCCTCCGTTGTTGTTATTAATAACTCGTTTTACGGCAATTACATTAACCGTAATTAAATATTCATCGATAATGGAAATTGTCTCGCTTTATAAATCAATAAAAATATACTGCAACACAAACGATATCGTAAGCAAGGGAATTGTAGATCGACATCGAAATTTCATCTATTTCTCTGTATCTCTATAAGTAATCACTCTATTCGAAGAAATTTTTCATTCTATGAAGAAATTAATAGAATATTTCGATTATTTGGATAATTATTTCAACTTTCTATCTAGACGATCCATATATTACCTCGTTTATCACATTATCTTTCAGTTCGCTCATTTCTTTTTCTACACGGTCGTATAATTTTTAATTCTCGATAATAATAATTAAATCTCGAGCGTTTTTGGACGAATTAATTCGTCAATTCTGAGTATCGATCCATGCGTGGCTTCGTTGATTCGATCGCTGTGATACAAACTTCAATCGGTAGGAATAATTTCGTTGCACGTAGTAACAAAATATCTAGTCAGTCTAGGTGAAACACGCATCGAATATCGTAAAACGGATTTTTTTCACGAGTTATCGAGAGCTTGCAGCCGGAATGTATACTCGTGCACAGACGACGGAGTCGAAAGCTTATAGAGCTTTACGGTTCGTCTGCACCGTTTTCCAGGCACGCAGATGGGTCGACAGACTATCCGTATCTTTGGTAAATTGAGAAACGATCGGGCTTTCTTCGAAAGAATGTTACGATTCTATGTATGTATCTGCGTGTCTCTGATCTTTTGTTATCGATTCGACATCGACTTACGGATGTTCACCGTCTCCATGGGTTGTTAGACGGGTCAAGCTTTGACAGTTTATCGAGAAAACATGGTCACGAAGGATAATCGTTTGTCTTTCTTTAATTATATGTACAGTAACTCACGAAAGTATTAGATCGTTCGGAAAAATCGTAGCTGAAGTTAAAAAGGATTTAAGCGAAGTTAAACTATTTGCCATCTATAACTTCGTGAATTTTTTCTTGAAAAATCGCGTGTCTTTTTCAATAATAAATTCCTTCGAGTAATTTTTTTGAGGCTTCTAGAGTACTTAATTTCTTGTACATATTTTTCGGATAAAATATAATATAATCTGACTTACGTTCTTCCTTAGTGATTTTTATATTTTAAGATCGATATTCGCGCCGTATACTAATCTTCTAGTAAACGTATGTTCGTAATAGATGGCTTGTAACTTCCATACATATACATTTTCGAATTTCTTTTCAATTTTATCGGTATAATATAATTACCATAGTCGCCCTCGTTATAGTGCTAATGAATTTTAGAAGCTTTCATATCACGCACAGGATACGTGCATAAAAATTGTTTGTGTTGAGTGTCTGTTGAACATTTTCACGAATCTTGAAACGAAACACTTGAAAGTGTTTCAGTAATTTCCATAAATGACGCTTTAATTGTTGCATGACGAGAAGGTATGCGACAGAAATATAACGATGTTTCGGATATTCGTTACAAAGCTAACTGCGATTTTTCGTTTCCCGACTGGATAAAAGTCCTCGCCGGCACGGAAATATTTTATTATTTTTTCAGTCGCGCGCTCGTGTTTGAAATATAAACGCGCGACATCCAGTTGCGGTAATTAAAAGATTTTTTTTTGATTAAAGCACTCGCGATTCCTTTCTCTATCTGGCATGCTCAGATGCGAAAAGAATGTAATTTCGTGACCGTTCCTCTAATCAAGCGTCACATCTTATGATATTAATGAACAAGAACGGATACAAAGGAACGAACGGACGATTAGCGAACAACTCGGCTAATTTCGTTCCTTCCTTTCGATGAAAGTGTCTCGAACTATGTGTCCACGATCTTCTACAATTAAATTAATACAAAATTAAGCTTCCGAAAGAACAACATTATTCCTTCTCAGAAAGCAAACTTTCATATGCGCTTAATCAAATATTGCGTTGACAACTAAGTGATTGTGGATCTTGCCATTAGGTGGTATTGACAAAATCTGCAATCAATTAGTTGCCAACCCAATACAAATATACAAACGCCATTAAACAATTTAGATGAGATTCTCTAGAAACAATCAATTCTAAACATTTATACACGTGTCGTGTACATTCCGTTCGTATCAAGATCTCTGTTGGAGAATTTCAATAATTAATTTTTTATCTCGACGTACTGTTTCGGCCTACGCGAGTCGACGTTCCAGAACGCGACCGTAAAGCGTAACGTAGCTTGTTCGATTTAATTTATTGATACCTTGATGCTGACCCTTGTCTATTTATCAACGTCATCATTCCCATTTTCGTGAGACAGATTTCTTTTACAAGCTGCATTGTGTGTCTTTCTTTGCACGATCAATCGAAATCGCATAATCCTGGCCTGGCCGTGATCGTTGCGCCCCGCTCGTTCAAGGGAAAACAAACCGCTTGATTTTTCTCGGACCCGATTCAGATTCGATCAACCACGATTTCAGCGGAACAATTCAACTCCTACGTAACACTGAAGCTGCAGAATGTGAAGTCGACGACAGTCACGGTGAAAGGGGCCAATCCATGCTGGGAGCAAGATTTTCTTTTGTAAGTACATATCTGTGAACGTATTTATTAACAAGAAAGGTCGGTAGGTCTGCTGAATTTACGATAGAGCCCTGAATATCATCCCTCGGTATCCAATGTTTTCCACGATTTCCCCCTTCGAATAGATAAAAGCATAGGGATAAAACAGACGAAAGGGACGGACCGTTTCAATTTCGAATTTGCAGTTCACCGATGTTCCAAGTTCGCCATCTGTTGTAGTCTATCGCTCGTAAATGTCTGGATATTATTTGAATTTGTGCGTGTAACAACACGTGAATTTCTTTAAAGCGTATAAATCAATGGTAGATCGATAGAAGCAGTCTTTGCTACTTCCTTATGTAATTATTAGAATGTACACATTGAGGTATGTATAATTTTGTGTGCTAGACTAGATTGACTGCGTAGTAGCGACACACGTATGTGAATACAGGTGTGTAGAAGTATGTGTGTGCGTGGCGTCTCGAAAAACAGATGAATGTAACTGTTTCGTTGGCAGTCTGGTATGGAAGATGGTGAGACAAAGAGATTGCTGAGACGCGTGCAAATGTATATCGACGAAGATCCTGGAAATTGTTTATTAAATAAATCTAAAACTATTTTAATATGAATTCTAAGTGTAACCTTAGTGTTCCTTTACTTTTATTTCGGCAATTAAGATCCACAATTCTCAACAGTACATTTGAATAATTTGTTAAAAAACTTAGCAATGGTGCATCTTTTTTTCTACGATAAAATCATCATCATTGACTTTGAATATCAATATTTGTAACGATATCGGTTTACGAGAATCTACTAGCCGTGTCCAACTTCTTTCGTCTCCGATAACAATATTTAGTGGGTCGGTGTTGAATGAAAATGATAAGAGTCGAAAGAAATCGACGAGATCCGAAGTGTGTGCGTTATCATTGCTCGTTCATTACTGAGTTTGTGTCCGAGCTCGATAACGTAGAGGTTTTGCGATCGACTATGGAATCCCTTTAAGAGGTAAAATCCTCCCCCACTTTAACATCCCTAATTGATATAATAAATATACGCTTAGTCGGTTCAACAAAATAATCTATTCGTTGTTGAAGATAATACGATTAGCTAATTGGTAGTTGTATTTCGCGGCTCGATCCATTTACATTCGGACTAGCATCCTCATTTGCTTTCTTTTCGCTCTTTTCTCAGTTCTGATGATATTTCCCATTCGAGTATCGATTTATCACGTCGACAAAAGCGAACTTCGTTCCTTTGCGGCACGGTATGGTATAATTACGCTTTAGAATAATTCTGTCGACGTTGTTTCCCGGAATGCTTTATCATTCCGATATTATCAGTAGTACGTGGGTGTTGAGAAATATAATGTGGGATATGATTTGCTTATTTATAAAAAGAGGACGATGGTGATGGATGTAATATTCAAATATTTTCTGGTTGCTCTTTATTATTAGCCTAGTTTTCTTTTTCTCTTTCTCTCTCTCTTTCTCTCTCTCTCTCTGTCTGTCTCTCTTTAACTTTTTCTTTTTTTCATCCACTTTATTCGCCAGAAAGTTAGATTCTTCAATGAAAGTTTTCACGATGTAATTTTATTTTCGATATTAAATAGAGCACGATATAAATTCATTGAAAAATTTATTTTGAAATTGCACTTTCATAGATGACAATTTAAAATTGGAAACAATCGGTTATATTCGTTAATACGTTGTCAAAATTGGAACAGAAAATTCGGATAGTTCAATTTTCAGAATGTATTACGAGAATGTGCCAGTTATTATTAACAATGGTTCGCTTGATTTTCAATCGCACGAAATACTACGAGCTACGTGAAAAATATACATACATTAAATTTCTTATTATTTCAAGACAATTTAAAGGACCAGAAAATTCGCGATTTGTTAATACTCACTCAGAGAAGCAAATTAATCGACGCATTAGTACGTATGTGTAATTTTAATATTCGATACGTAGTACAAATATTCTTCTATAGCGTTGCTAACAAATCTTGCGGTTGATGCGACATTGAATCAGAATTTAAAAAAAAGGGGGGAAATGACGGAGGTGAAGAAAATATCTGTCTATCTACAGGCAGCATTGTAGTTGACCGATGTTCGAGCAAAAGTTATGGAAATTTCGAATAAAATTACGACGACGAGCAGCGTCTTTTCTAAGGAAAAACTTTCGACTTAAAATCCCTCGTTCGATTCTGCATGGCTGGTGTTCGCGAAGAAAGCACGCAGCCGCGTTCGTTTTTCCGTTTATACGAGTCGTGGGATAGGTTTCTAAAAACGAATGAGGTCTATCAAGTTATGCCAAGTTATGCGACGTTATGAACGCATTTCTGTGCCGATATGCGTCCAAGCTACACAGATCGAAATAAATGGAAACGAATAATTCTACACTGATTCATCAATTTCCATATTTCGTCAAAGCTTTCGCTTAAATCTTCGTTTAAATTTCGCAACGATGTCGAATTCTGATTTACGCTTTTAACGATTACTCTTGCTTAGTTTACATTGTTAACGCGAAAATCAGATCGCGTGAAATGGTCGACACGAGAACACGCTATTGATCGACCGTCTAAAATATATAAGGAGGACAATTGCGAATGATAGAGGTAGAAAATAGGAGAATTTTGGATCTTAGCTTTCTGAAATATCCTTACTGGCGCCGTTAAATCCTCACTTGCCAAGTTGCGAACCTTTAACCTACTTTCCCTTTGACGCCTCCCTTTCCGTACGCGGCTAGGCTGCATTTAAATCGTATTTATTTAACCTGTGACGAAACAACCGAAAATAAGAATCTTGACGATGTTATCGATCAATTTCCCTCGATTTAGAGCATCCGCATCGATTACGCTAATAATGCTGTTACGAAACGTCTATTTATATTTCCTATCGATCCATAACGATGTAAGAGGCAAAAAGAATCAGCTGATTGGATTGCTGGTTTTCAATATAAAGGCACATTTATTCGTCGATTGGCCAACGTGGTTAAGCAAATGCAAATTATTCGTTAGTCTTAGTCGTTGTTTAAGTTTACTGTTCGAGACGGTTCCGCTATTAAGATGTGATAAATCGTCGATTTAACATCAACGTGACAATATATAACGGGACAGTAATAAGAATCGTGGACGCGAAAGTTGTGAGTTTGAATGTTGCTTTTAACAGCTACAGAGAACGAGGGAAGGATCAGTCGATATCGAGTCACCGGATCGTGATTCGAATGCGAATTTTCTGTTTGCCGTTCTAACTAATTAAGTTTTCCAATCAGTCGACGAATTGTTACCCCTTAAGTTTAATGTTTAAACTATCCTTCGTCTAGAATAGTTAATCGTCTAGAATATAATACTTTTTCTATAGAGCGACGTACAAAAGTTTCAGATAGATTTTTCACTTTATATCGGAAAAGCGACATCGAAAAGAATTTTGATCGATATCGAGTATGAAGAGCACGAGGATACGGCAAGTAAACGTGTTATTAGTTAAGATTCTTTAAAATATCATTTTTAGGATATAAAGTGAAAAATCTGTGTGAAACTTTTGCACATCGCCATAAGCGACAAAGATTCTTTGCCAATATAATAAAACGACAAAATAAGAAACGAAAAGTGTAAAATAAAAATTTGTTTGTTACCCAGCGAAACGAACGATATGAATACGGGCCTTCTGGTGGAAGTTTGGTGCAAGGGTTTCCTGTGGGATCGTTTCTTGGGCTACTACTACGTCCCATTATCAGAAGTGTCCTACATGAATGAGGTAACGTCTAAGCAGTCCTACAATACATCCACTGGCACGGTATCGACAGGGAAACAAGAACAACAACACATATCCTCTGACAGCATGCGAGACACGAACAGCAATACACAGCCACCAGACATCATCAGCACGGTACACTAATTGATACATGTAGCTAGCCAGATTTCTGTCTTACCAACACTGCAGATTAATTTCTAACCATGCATGCGACCCCGCTGTCATATTTCCGAGACGCGGTTACAGTAAAATCATGATTACACTCTCGGCGTACATACAGTGCTGGACAAAAGTATTGGCACAGCATGATTGTTATGATAGAAATGCTTATAACGACTAAACAAATTGATTTAAACAAAAAACTTTTTGACGTATTTATTTATTATCTATTCTAGTTTATTACATAACAAGAGCAACAATATAAATAAAATAATACGCAAAATAATAACAAAAATATATTTTTTGAACATTTTATGGGTGGACAAAACTATTGGCACAGTAGAATATTTACGCTTATAACTAATTACATAATAAACTTCTAATATTTTGTTGGCAGTCCTTTTCTTTTAAGGACTTCCTTTAATCTTCTGGGCATCGAGTGGACTAATTTTTTAGTGAATTCAGGTACAATATTGCTCCATTCCTGCAGAAGAACTTTCTTCAGTTCAGACTTGCTTGTGATATTATGTTTCCTAATTCTTTTTTCCAATTCGTTCCACACGTGCTCAATGGGATTCATATCGGGACTTTGAGGTGGTGTGTTTAATGTGTGGGCAGTATTATATATTATCCACTGACGAACAATATACGCCATATGTTTAGGATCTCGATCCTGCTGAAAATAGAAATCCCTGGGGAGGTTTAATTTTTGAGTACTTTTCAAAAGATTTTGCTTGAGTATATTTAAATATACATATTCATCCATTATCTCATCAATGAATATAAGTTCTCCTACACCCGATGATGCCATACATCCCCACACCATTAAACCACCACCCCCATGTTTCATGGTGGCTTGCAGATTCAGTTCGTCCATCTCTGTGTTGGGTTTTCGCCATACTAATATTCTGCCGTCAGATTTAAAAATATTAAACTTACTTTCATCTGAAAACATGATCTTTTCCCAAAAATCAGTATCTTTCGTAACAAACTCTTTCGCGAATTCCACTCTTTTCTTTTGGTTTATTTTACTGATGTAGGGCTTTCTTCGTGCTGCACGGGCAGAATAACCGGCATCCTTCAATACCCTACGTACAGTTTTGGTACTTACTTCTTTTTCACACTCAGCTTTTAACATCGAAGCAATTTCAGTCGAATTAGTTTTTGGATCCTTCTTTACAATATTTACGATTTTCCTTTTTTCTCGAATTGTTACCTTAGAAGGGCGACCACTCCTAATTTGATTCTCTAGATTTTCTTCACTTTTAAAGCGTTTTATGACTGAACGCACAGTAAAACGACTTCTGTTTATGATTTGTGCAATTTCGTTGTAAGATTTATTCATCTTATATAAATTTAATATTATTTTTCTTTCTTCAATTGTGGTTTCTTTCGTTTTTCTAGACATTATTACTCTTTCTTGGTTTTTTGTTGTTTAATAACTGAAGTCTCCAGTTTCACTGATCGAGTGTTATAATAAAAGACTAACGGGGGATTTCCCTTCGCTACTTCCAAATGACGATCGGAAATCGTTGAAAACGGCGACGATACATTGTTTGTTCCATGCTGTGCCAATACTTTTGTCCACCCATAAAATGTTCAAAAAATATATTTTTGTTATTATTTTGCGTATTATTTTATTTATATTGTTGCTCTTGTTATGTAATAAACTAGGATAGATAATAAATAAATACGTCAAAAAGTTTTTTGTTTAAATCGATTTGTTTAATAGTTATAAGCATTTGTATCATAACAATCTTGCTGTGCCAATACTTTTGTCCAGCACTGTAGCTCCTAAACGGAAGTGGGTGTCCGTAATATTCGAGGATCGATTAGAAGCGGCGTGTCTCGATATTCCGTGCACGTGGCACTCTTATCACGATATGAACTCGATTTTCGCGTGTACGTCGACGTCGTGTATATTAAATGAACCCGTGCTCGTTCACGACGTATATGACGTAAAGTGGGTATAAACGAAAAAAGAAAAAGTGTAGAAACTAGGAGAATAGGCAAGCAGCGGTTCTTCGGTAAAAATATTACGTACCAGCTGCCACGAACTAATTTGTAAAATCGTAATCGATGGTATTCGAGATTTACGGTTTAAACGTGTTATCGATACTTAACCGTGTACGTATATATTTCTCATGTTCGCCCGGTGCAGTGGTTGAACTGTTTCGCGAAGCGGCGGTATCTTCCGATCAGTGTAGATACAACTAGGCGCGAAGGAGCACGATTGCGAAGTAGCGAGACGTTTAAAAGCGTACGAGTTCCACTTTACGACTGATCGATGATACAACACGTCAGGCAGAAATCCCGCGACACTTACGTGAAATAGCGGTAATTTTTTTCTGCTGACTAGTTTCCAAGTCAACGAAGTCAGCGCGTGTAATGTTGCATGGATTTGCTAAAAAGAATTAATCACCCCTTTGAGACCGATACCTCGAACCGTGCACTGTTTATCGTTTAACTTGTGGCACGAGGGAGTCATTTTTTCAAGGAACATTGACCAGACACAATCGACATGGAAAATGTAATTAGTACATTGGGTGAGATCTTGGATCTCTTCTTATTAAAAAGGACTGGTAGGTGTGTGACGAAGCAGAAATTTGATTTGTTGTTTATACGCCAGTACGAACTAAAGGCAGCTATTCATCGAAGAACGACGTCAAAAGCATAGCGAATTCTTTATTCGTATCGCTCCCTTCCCCGTCCTGTTATTTTCCAAACGACTTTCCCGTAAACGCCGCGGGATCGCGCTCCATCGAGCATAAACTTTGCACGATTTTGTAACAGAGGAAAGAAAAAAGGAAGCGTGACAAAATAAGGGCATGGGATATAAGCCATGGTATACACCGGCATACGGCATGCTGACAGGTTTAAATGGCATCGCGTGAGTGTAACTGATCGAGAAAGCTGCTCATAAAAAAGAGAGGGAGCAATACGTGTGCAAACGACCGGTTTAAAAAATCCCGTAGATAGATCGGTGACACGATACATTGTCGTGGTAGGCTTCTGTAGGAGATTTTATGCCACTTCGTACCAGGTATCGCGATAGTAAACTCGTGTAGGACACAATGTATATTAATAAATAGGCCGCTGATGTTTATGCATTTACGAGAAATTTAAATGTGCAAAAATGTAAATATAGTATGCTTAGGCATACAAAATGTTCTAACGTAAGTAAAGTGATCGTGAAACGAATTTTTATTTAAACTCCGTCTCTTTAGTCGTGTTCATAGAAACATGAATTTGCATAAGCATCCGCAGTGTGCTAATGGATAACACGGATGAAAAATGAGATTTTTCTGTTTACTTGCTAATTATTTTATTTCGAATTTAAATATCTTGTCGCGGCGTTCGTAAGAATCATCTCTCGATACTGATTTTTCGTTAAGAACGATTTCATCGAATTTATGGGAATTACTTCTCTATATCAGTTTTTCATTAAAAAGTATTTTTTTCCTTTCAGAAAGTTTCATCGAGTATTATCTCAAGTATTGATCTCTTCTTCTTTGTAGTAACACGACTGTGAGAAACTGGTGAAATTTTTATCGAACGAGTTAAGGGCGTTTGGAGCGAGTAATGGGCGTATGAGAAAAGAGTATTTGTTTAGTTCGAAGTGTGAGAGGTGCGAAAGTAGAGTGTTTGGACTAATTGTAAGTTCTTGAGTCATGACGCGAATGAACGTTCTACGATCACCTAAGGTTTTTAGCTGTTTTCCTTTCTCATTATATATCTTTTCCATTATATATCACAGTGGCTAACGAAAGTAATCGAACGCTCATTATTAAAACAATGTTACAACTAATATAAGATATACGTATCAAGATTACATATCTAAAGTTTAGGACGAATTCGATAACATTCGTCGAATATTACGAAGCATATGTGGAATGTTATGAGACATTCGTTACAACGACGTACATAAACAAGGTCAGGGAAGTAATCGAACGTCTAGATGTTAAGCGAATAAACAATGCTTTTGTATACAAAGTGGAATCATTCGTAGGCTCAGTTGATGTAGAAACATCGTGTAGTGAGCTTCTCGTTACATTGTGAATAATATCAGTTTGCGTACCGACAATGAGTTCGAAAATACTAGAAATTTGAAAGGGAATTTATATTAAAATTGCATAAAGATGGAAAATCATATAGGCAGATCGCCAAATTATTAAACGGAAGTGTGTCTACGATACATTATGTTATAAAAAAAAAACGAAAAAGCGAAGTAATAGTGACAGGAAAGCACCGTGCTGTCAGGTCAAAGACACTAACTAATAGAAAAGAAAAAGCTATTATACGCGAAATAAAGAAGGATCCGAATATCTTGGCTACGAAGCTCACTCAAATGGTTGCCAACTACTTCGGGAAGAATATTCACGAGGAAATTATGTCGCAGAATTTTGTGATGTAATGATTTCCATGGTGGAATTCCAAGAAACCATTCGTTAACAAGACGAATCAAGCCAGACGTTTAAACTCCACGAAGCAATATATGAACGAAGATACTACTTTCTGGGATAAAGTTATATTCTCAGATGAAAGCAAATACAATGTATTTAGATTGAATGGACATCGCATGTCTGGAGCAAAGCCAATTCAGAAACGAATATTAAACATTTATGTTCTGCTATGAAGCATAACGATGATTCCGTGATGTTGCGTGTACGGCTACCAACGGCACTGGGAATCTCATTTTCATAGGTGATATTTGTAGAATATTATTCTAGACACGTATAAATCTTGAAATATTTTTAAAAAATAATTTAAAAGGCAACGCTACAAAATTGAGTTTATTAAACAATTTTTCTTTTGAACGTAACAATGACTTCCAGGCAAACACGGTCGGAATCGCGAAAGAATTGCGAACGTGAAAGAATTGTCGCATAATACGTGTAACATACGCCCCCACAAAATCCGGATTTTAACTACATCGAACATTCTTGTGGGCGGAAATCAGTAAAAGATAAAAGAATTACGACATAACTTGGAAAGACATACTGGTAAAACAGATAAAAGTTTATTGCAGTATGGAGCTATGTATCTGTTCGTTATAAACAAACCTTCTGTCTTATATTACATACAAAACCTTATACCAGATTTCCTCCTATTTTCTATGCCAATAGGCTGAGCGCAATCTGAAATTTGTAAATTCCGCACAAACGTAATTTGCAAATTCGCGCAGGTAATACGCGACGATGCTCTCATTAAAATGTTACGGCCAAAGAGTTCTGTTTTCTTTCAAATTTCGTTTATATAACCCACAAAAGTAGTGCGCGGTCTACATAAGCAAGCAGAGAAAACTAGTCTCGTTTTCACCGTCAATTCCCTACTTTTGATTTATGAATCTTAAAATTAAGAATGATAGCGAACTACATATCTCTATCGATGTTTCAACTTATTATCGATATTTAAAATATTATCTTGCATTTGAAAATCCATCGCGGAAATTCTACAGCTTTTCGCTTTCTCTCTTAAACGCTGTTTCCTTTCACAATTAGCAAAGCGCGAAGTATCGACATAATAATTATTTCGAATCAACGTGTCATTCGTGTTTCATCATTAGACATCGGATACCGCGAATTATTTATTAAATAATCTTGGAGATCGATAAGTGAACAATCGGCAAAAACAGAATAACGAAGGGTACGCGCACATAGAAACGTAACGATATCGAGCGTTGCACGAACGGTTTGATTCGACTACGGTTGTTTGTTTCGTAGAAGCGTTGGCCCATTCTCGATCGACCAAATATCGCGCGTGGCATCGAGTGGATCATCGAAATGACTGGATATTCTCGCAGAGCTCGCCGTACATGTCCGGTAGTGGACGTGAAATGAAACTGAAACGAGCGTTTAGTGTTTACACATGGAACGAACCTCGGATCAATTGACGCCGGTTATACGTTCGGATGGAAGTGCGTAACGAGTTTCAGGTTAGCCTTCATGATGTCGCCGTTACGCCGGTTTGGTCTGTGCATCGGCCCAAACCTGGTCGATAATGCGATTACCGGTGGACGCCAGTGTTTGCCTCCGTGACTGTCGCGAACCGGGGAAATAAAATGTGATATCTTGAAAGTTCCGCTCGAGGAAATCGCCAGTTTCTGCTCGCTCGAGAATTAATTCGATCGCCGCCGATAAAAGCTTCTTCATCTCGATCGAGTTCGATGTTTGATCGTCCTGAAAATCGTGAGAACCTCGAAGCCCGAGACACGTGTGCACGCCCGAGTGCAAATCTTCAAAAGGATATACGGGATACAATTTTGAAATTACTGTTCGTTATTTCACTTTCTAAAATATTTGTGCTACGATGAAGATGGTTGTCCAAAAATGATAAAAACCTTGCCACGATTAATTCGTACAGCGATGTAGATATTTGCAATGAATAAATTATGTACGTTACTGGTTTACGCGAAACTGCTTAATAAATAATTTAAATTCATAACCAGTTACTCGTTTAGTATAACAAATATTGCTTTTAGTTATTAATTTATTGAATCTCATATTTCCGTAGCACTCGAGTACTATTAACGCGAACTGATTATAATGTGATACTTATCAATGGTGGTGTACATGTATTAACCTTTCGATTAGCGAGATCGAGAATTTTCCCGATTCAGTTTTAGCCTGAGCACGATTCGTCGATAATTGGAGAGTGTAGGTAGCATCTGATCCGATCTATCTCGTTCCGATTCTCTTATCTCTCATCTTCTCCATATCGATGGTTTCTTCTTAATTTAGAAGACTAACGATACGATCGCGGGTGTAATTACACGATGCCAGCGTTACCGTTAGCTTTGTTAGCTTAGCGTATAACGCTATTTCATACTCTGTGTTTCTTCTATCATACTTTTGTAGCGAAACATTTCTTTACTCCTTTGCAGATAACCATATTCGCGACAAGAACGGTGGGATTAATAAAAACAATTAGAACTGAGAAAACGTATTTAGCGTTGAATCATATTTAGAAAGGTTACAATGGCTTAAGTAATTAGCCTTTTCATCAACGGAAATCGGAAAATCACATCAACGGATCGTGTTACCGGTGAAACACGGTAGACTGGCCCGTCTATATGCAGAGTCCGCTTTCACTCTGGTGACACAGGTGAACTGCGAACTACAACAGGCTTAAAGTTTACAGCCTGTCATAATCGATCCCAGAATTAGATTTCCTCTTGTTAATGTCATAGTACGCGCAGGTCGATCGTTCGTCGACTAGGAAGTTATTTTTTCCTTTCACCATTTCTCCGTTTTCTCTTTGTTCGTTATCTAGCTTTCTTTTTTTTCTTTTTTTTTTCTGAAGGAAGACGGTGAACTTCCTATTTTTCCTTTCTTTTATGTCTTATCTTTCCACATCGTCTATATTTGTATTTCCTTGCCTTTCTCCTTATACTTTTTCTTTTGCAACTGGCGTCCTTTACGTGCTTGCAGAGCGATTATTTTTACGCTAATGTCACTTCGTCTCCGTATATAAAATAAATAAATAAATAAATAATGCGAGAAAGCAATCGTCGAGCAGAGCGGAGAACTATCGAAGTTTCACAATGGTAGAAGTCGTAAAGGAACGAAATGTCTGCACGCGAAAGGTTCCGTTTGTGGTCACAGAAGTCGTTTCCATTGTTCCGTACAAAAATATCGGATCTCTGTTCCAGTTCGCGATCGATTCGATATTCGGAAGGAAAACGCTCGTTCCCGTGGAAATCGAATGGCCGACTAATCGTCGGAAAAAGCGAAAAAAACTGTGTCCGACGATGGCCTCCGCTATTTATGCTTCGTCTCGTTTCGCTCGCAGATTTACTATTCGTATTATGCTAATTAATAGCTATTAATAATTAACAGCGAATGTTAACGATACTTGGAAACATAATTTCACTTATCTTTCGCATCGTCCTTGTCGGCTATTTCTTCGTTCCGTAAAACACACAGTCCGGGAAACTCGGTGATATCGATTTGCATATAAAGCAAGTTGGCCGCTACTTAGAAGTCGTATGACAAATTGGTCGTGTGGAGCAATTTTACTTGGCAAATGGATACCTTCTTTATGGCGGCTGCCGGATTGATTGTTTTCACGCGTCTCGATGGCGAAAGAAGAAAAAATTACACCTCCCTATCGTACTTCTAATCTTAACATTCGTTTTGTAACGTATCGTCCCTTTGCATTAAAAGCCGCGTGATTTATGTGAAAGCGTAAATTATACAGAGACATCTCTGTCGGTGTATTTGAATGAATTTTATTACGCCTGACTATCGGTTAAAGTTTCCAAGAAAGTCTTAATAATAGAGTTTTAATCATTCAGCCAAAACAGTTCCTTCGTTTAATTTCGTTATCCTTTTCTTTTCTTCTTCGAGATCCTTTTAATCGCGAAAGGTCTAATTCCTTTCTCTACATCATTCTCGAAACAAAAGGTGTGAAATCCACGATGAAATTAAGGTCCATTACGTCACGAATCCTAGTGGCCATTCCCCGAGGTTCTTGAACCTGTAAGATATTTTCCTGCGAGAAATTTCGACCGAAGAATTCCTTTATCTACCGTTCTTTCTTCGTTCGCAAGACTCGGTCCACTGCACTTTCATACGACGATAAAAGGGAATTCATGCTAATTAAATTGGACGGCTTCTTTATCAGAGACGAACAGAAGAAACGAGGGCGTGACCATCCTTGCATTCAACAAACGTAGTTTTTCTCTTTTTGTCAGTGAAATTAGAATACTTGGTTCTAGAACTTCTCATCCCTGTTCGCCGTTTCTCGTTTCAATATTTTCACAATGTGTAGCCTACTCGCCGTTCATTATCCTCTTTAAATATAAAAGAAAAGAAAGGGAAAATAAAGAACGCGGAGAAACGTTAATTGCATAACCGAATATCGATCTTCGATTAAAAATAACTCGATATTCCTTTCAGCTACTTATTCGGTCGGTTAATTTGTCCGCGGTAACGAGGATATCGAGTTATAATAATATTCATCCCGTTCCCGCAAGTCGATCAATATTTTTAAAACGAGACCCAATTTAATGAAGTCAAAATAGAATCGCAAGGTTCACGAGGTCGCGTTGATGCGTAGAGAGGCTGCTCTTTAAATGGGACGCGACGACGTTTCGAGCGCTGGTGAATTTATAATGTAGCCGTAAACCAACTGAAACGGTGAATCGGATTCGGCGAATAGCGTCGATTACAAAGTGCAAGAGCTTAAAGCAAAAGAAAGCGAAAACTGAAAGGCCCTCTTTGCTTTTTTCCGCACGAAGTGCACCAAGTGCATCTTGTCTTTCGACGGGAGGATCGAACAAATTAAATTAGAGGGCAGCCTTACCTCGGATAGGGGTGTAATTCAGTCACGTGCGAGTGGCTGCCCCCACTTTTATACACATTCGAATACTCGTGTCGCTCTTTGGTTGGCAGGTGCAACCATCTTGCACAGATTTGTCGTAATCTTCTTGTAAGCGTTCGAGCAAACGATAGGCGATAATCATGCTATATATCTACGTTTTATTGTCTATGTAGGTATTCCCTTCTGTCTGTATCTTTAAGATCATTCTTAACGGTCCAAATAAATGGAATAATAAATTTAATCGGAAAGGGGAGAGTCGAGTGATATTCTTCGATTTTTCGTTGATGCACGCGAAATCCTCTTGGTTAATACGATCCTCGGGAACAAAGACCCGCTCCGGCTACTTCGCGGATATTAAACGCTTTTCTATATTACACCAGCTATGTTATAAACGCAATATCCGGCTTTACGACCGTACGATGGTCGCCATAAAATAACAGAAATGCGAAAATTCTTCATGGAACAGAGGACAATGCTTCTATCGGCGTTTGAAATTGATTCAGAGATTACTCCAGTAACCGACAAGTCAAGTTTCTTTTTTTTTTTTTTTTTTTTGAAATGGCAAAGGAAACAACAACGGATAGAAAACTAGAAACAGAGATTAGGCGAAGGATAAAAAAGGGTGAAGAAGAAAGTGGAAGATCCTGGTCGCTGCATTTGCCAGAAATTTCTCTGAGAATGGAGCAAATTGAATTACGAAGTGGCATGAGTAAGAGTTGTGTTTTAAAGGTGGCATTCCTGTAGTTTTCTTGACTCTGAAATCAACTGGAAGGCAGTGGCACACAGAAGCTCTCGGTACCACTATCGGCAGCTCTGTTCCCTGGCAACGATATCCTCCGCGGTTCCATCACCACATCACTGCTGACAATCCCCGAGTGTCTTCTGGTTGTGACGTCACTTGGCGCATAGCCAGCTCGCAATGCTCAATGAAACAGTCGGGGAAGCCAAGGCGACGTGGTTCACGTAGCTTTACGCCGGCGTTATGCTGCTGCGTGCACACATTCGAGCTTGGGCTTGTGTGGCAACGACCTTCGCAAAAGATTTCCTGGATTTGTTCACGCGCTTCTCCCTCTCTTCATAATATTCGTATCGTACAGTCGCGAACAGCGCACAAAAGAGAGAAAAAGAGAACTGTCGAGTAAACAATTGGAATTTTACTGAGGAAAATGGTTCGAATGTATCGTCGTTTGATATTTAGAAGTCATCGAGCGGAGAAAATTCTCGAAAAGTAAACGTTGCTTGAATAAAAAACGAAATATATTTACATTCGCAAACAGAGGGTACGTGATTATAAGCATCACGGTTCACGTTCATCGAGGGAGAGGAGGGAAAACATTCGTAACAAATTTCTGTTTGCTGCGTTAATTATCTTTGCCATTGTTCCATTCTATTCTATGTCGAAACTCATCGTGGAAACTGCGAGAACGCATTCGTGTAGTTACGATAGACTCTGTCCGAGCTATGAAATGTTTCGGTCGTGGTTACGGAAAGAGGATTGATGAATCACCGGCAAACTGGTTCCTTCATATTTCTGGACGATCGATCGACAACCCTGGCGTTCCAGGGCTAGCGATAGCTACGTTGACGGAAAAGAGGACGGTAAAAGTAGATAGACGAGGAGAAAGGAAGGGATAGAAGGCGAGCGTAAGGGTATAAATTGGTGGGAAAGGGAGAACGAAACGAGGAAAATAGAAAAGTACGATAGTGGAGGAACGAAAGAGATGGCGATAATACGGAGAGCGCTAGATAGAGAGACGATGCGTGAAAGAGAGACAGAGTTAGCCAGAGTTTACTGATCAACGGTGAACAAGGAAGATGACACGAAGGATGCGGTAACTCGTACACGATGAAAAGGATAACAAAGATGCGATGACGAACAAAGGAAAAGGGACGAAGATGTGGCATGGCAAACATGGAAAATGAAAGAAAGGGAGAAAGAAGAGGAGGGCAAGTAAAAGCTGAGGAATGAAGCGAGATTTGTGAGTGGAAGCCGAGGGCAGGTTGCTTTTCCTGTTGCGAGGACAATCTGGGTCAAGCCCGGCTTAAAATATTCATAAAGCTGCACGCGAGATCCACGTACGACCGGTTCGATTCACATTAGAAATGCGCTGACTGAGGTATGTCAAGTAACTCTAGAGGGATGACGATGAAACATCACCGTTGATTCGTCCTCGCCTGTATTAGTGATCAGCGGTAACCGGTGTTCGTGCACGCCCACTCCTTTCTGACAGAGGCTTGACAAAGCTCTTACCAACACCCTCCGCCTCCATTTTCCTGTCCCACGCGGTGATGGTCTGCCATTTCTGGCTGCTTCAGGGCTGCATACGTCGCGGTAGCGACAAAATCCTTGATTTTACCAGTCGAAGAAAGCTTTGCCCGCGCGTACGAGCGGATTTTACTGTGTGAAACGTGTCAGGGCTTGAAAATGAAAGTTCAAACGCGAACGGTATGCTGCCGAAAGGAATTCCGGTCGCCGCTCCATCGTCCCCTTCGCTCCACGTCAACGGTGAATACTTGCCGAATGACTGGAATAATATCTTCATTCTCCTACAAAGCCAGTGTCCATGTGAAATTATTGCGATAATCCGGATCCCTTGTGTTTCATGATTAATATACATACTCGCACGTCGTACGTATGCCAGTGTATATTACGAAATTGGCGAATCGAAGGAAGCGACAAGTAAAACTATGAGGAATCTCTATAGTCGATTCTATAACTGATACTCAACTGACACTCAAGAGAATTGTTACGACCGTTCGCGGAGAGACGCGATCGCGAGGAAGCACGTCAACGGGAGTTGTAAATTCCCGTTACCATTAAACGATCGACGCCACGAACTGATCGATCCCCTTATTTCTATTACGATAATAGGGGTGGTTTGATTGAATTTACACGGATTTAACGAGTATAAATTATTGTTTATTCTAGCAGTTTACTAAATAGAAGGAATTACATTGATGCGTCGGTGCGAGTTAAGTAAATGTTTAAGGGTAAAACCCGTTGCAGACTTGACTGTTCTGACGACTTTGACTTAAGGGTAGAACCCTTTTCAGACTTGTTGATTGACTTAACGTTGAGTGAGGACTGACTTTTAGTTATGATGCTATGTCGGAGGAGAGCTAGTGATGGGTGTGTCTAGCGCATGGGACCAGCGGATTTGTTCATCATTTTTTGTTAGGAAGTGAGGGTAGTGGACATTGCTTCTCATTGGCTAATAAGATGACTGGTAGACTAGGAAGGGTCTTAGCCGCCCTCGGAAGAAAGTTGATAGTGGGAGGCATCGTACGTGCGAAAAACTAACTTTCCCGTAATAGACAATAAACCTTAGAACAGTTGTTAAACAGATGCTACATCCGGCTCGTAGGATCTTAATCCGAATTTCCTAAGGTTTATGTCGGGTCCTTGAAGCTATTGAAGGTACGCGACAAGGATGTGCGGACATCTGGCTGCCATCCTGCCCGCGGTGTGTAGCCCGGCCCAGGTAGAAAGTCGACCGACGTAACAAGAATCAATCGGAATTGTACCGATAGAGTAATCGATCTTCCAGTGATTCCAGGTTTTCGTCAAAAAAGATTACTTTTCGAAATTTACATTTTCATTAAAACGACTTAAAATTTCGCTGAGCGGTGCTCCGTCAATAATGTCGTCCTTCGTTTCGTTACACCGAAAGAGGGATTTGTCGTTAATCGGGGATACTTCGGTGCTTCTTTAATGCGTTTCATTGCGCTTGCGGATTAAGACAGAACTACGTTCGAAACTAATCGCATCTATGAATGATTTCTGTGAAAAAAATTGCCTGGATCTATCCGCGTGTATAAACATTCCGTGGAAAATAAAGAAGAGAAACGTCGAGAGGTAATGGTATATCTGAGCTTGATGGAAAAAAGATCCAGGGTCATCTTCGTGATCCATGGAAGATTTCAGACTGATGGATGATTCCTTGCTAACCAGCTAGTGAAAGCAGAGTGAAAGGAAATTACGGATCGATCGACTTCGCTTCCTTCGTTCCATCTTCATTCCATCTTCGTCTATCCCACTTTTCGTTTCCTTGCCCCTCTTGAGACAAAAAAAGAGTGGACTCCACTAAATTGTTTCTCTAATCCTCGAGAAATCACGTCCGACCGACACGTGGTCGAGTAGATCCTCGTTGTGTACGCTCGTTACCTGGGTACGGGCTAAACGGGGCTTACCAGGAGGTCAAATCTTTGGCTGGATTTTCATTTGTAGCGAGCAAACTCTAGCTGGAGTTACCTGTTTGCTCTTCGTCGTAGATTGACGTGCCTTCGATATGCGAATTGTTGACTCGAGAAATTGACGAACGACCATCGGCTAACTCTTCTTTCGTTCCCTCTTTTTTGACCGACGTTCGATATGCCACGGTGGATCGTGCCGAGCCACAGCCGGGAATTTGATTGAGTAATTGCGGTTTATCTATCCCCATGTAACATTGGCAGTATCAGTTTTGCGGTATCTTTGCGTGACAGATGTCTAAACAATTATGGACCAATTATAGTCCTTTTCATATATCTTCTATGTGTCAAACGATCGAATTTTGTTTCCATGGAAGCGACGAATTTGAAACAGTATTAGTAGAGTCTAATCAACGTTTAGAATTATATTATCTTATAGTGATAAAACGAAGGACCGATTGAAAAAGCTTTTTACTTCGGTATAATAATTAAATGAATTTAATAAAAATAAAATTGATAGAATATATAGTATGCGAATGTAACTTGAAATCGAATAAATATGAAATGTCTGCATGAATCGGGATTAATCCAGTTTTCGATATCCTACAGATAATTTTTATAAGGAAGAACTTCGATATTGACTGTCCATTATAATCAGCGATATCAAGTATACAAAGAGAATTAACATAAACAAAGAGGCAGGATGGAATTTTAATTCTCCGCTTAATTAACCAAGTCCGTTATCATTTGTCCCTTAATGATTTACATTTCTCGTCAAGTCAAGCGAAATAACGCTAGCGCGCAAGGAAAACTGCCATTGCATATGTCAGATAGATCGTCGGTCTTGTCGCCCGTAACAAATGTGCCTGTAAGTAGATGCAGGCCTGCAAACGTCAGACGTAGGAGCGCGTGTCTTCGGATTCACGTGATTAATATACACGTATTCCGCTCAAATAGGCAACTGGTATCCCCATCGCGCTATATTTACAGCAATTTCCACCTGACTTGCTGGAATCCGACGTCACATGTTCGCTATGCCTCGATTCTAAGAAAATTGCCCCATAAATCGAATTACGATTAAAAGTTGTTTTTATTTCGGGTAATAGCATCGTTTATCAATGGAGCCATTTTTTATTAGTCTTTCTTCAAATGTCTCATTTTCGATTTGCCTTTTTCTATCATTTATCATTAGTAGACTGAAGATACTTGTACAGTTTCATATTATTATGAATACAATTAAAGAAACGTAAGTCAGGTATTTGTTCTAATTGCTAAACGTTATAAACAGTACTTTATTTCGAATATTTAATTTATGTTATGTATATTGTGTATATTTGTTTATCTTTGTTCCTATAAATCCATAAATATCCACAGTTTACTGATCAGTCTGCAAAGAAATAATATTCCATTCTTATGGTACTAGTTTTTCGCAGTTAAATATTGAAACTTATTTTAGCATTAGAATTCCAATCTTACACGTCGTCTCGGTTTTCAAAAAATTAGCAAACTTGCGGTTTACAAAAACTCAGTCCTCGAATACGTTTCTCGACACAGATATATGTACGTGCATGTATATATTCCGTTCAAACCAATAGCCAGCATCACTGTACTGCCGTAACAGGTAAAATAGAGCTCCCTAAGCTTCGAAGCTTATCTTAGCCGGCATTTTCTTTCGACGAATCATGTTAACAGCATCGAATTTAAATTTTACCGTCGACGTCTTTAAACGACGTTTCCTCCAATTTACTACATCGTAATTTTCCCACAGCATTAAATTTTCCAGCCGAAAGAACGTCGAGCTAAACATACTTGCACCCGAGTTAACGACGTTTCTCATAAGAAACGTCGCAAACAGACGAAGAGTTCGAAGGAACGTTCATTATCGCGTTTCTTCGTTCCTGTAGCAAATTGAAGGATGCACCATGTTTGTCTTGGCGAAACCCACCCTTAGAGGAGAAACTTCGTCATTAATATACTTCACGGGATATCTCCCTTGACGGAGATGGAAATCGTCGTATTCGTTCGCCTTGCGCGATGAATTCGTGCGGCGCAGCCTGACGTTAGTAATCATTTCTAGCCAGCTCGAGAGTCATTGTGTCGTTGCGCTTAATTGCGAAGGTGTCTTGTCCCATTCGCGAGTATCCACCAACGTCACCCTTCGTTGCGACTGTAATTCTCTTTTTGTCCCGGCCCGGTTCCATTGCGAATCTTTACATTCACGTGACACGGCCACCATCGCAACGACGCTAACGGTGTCACCAGTAAGTTCGCAAAAAAGATACAAGCGAAAGGAGAAGTGAGAGGAATGCGATAGACGTTAAGAATCGTGTCGCCTACTCTCTTGTATATCGTGATACCTTGAATCAAGATATAACGTGTGTTTATGACAAAACTGTTCGGGATTTACGATGCATTGGGTTTTTATTAAACTTGACCTTTTTACGATCTTTATGACACTTATCGAAATTTATTGGTATTTTCTGGTGATTTTTTTATGGTTGCGAAACGTTCATACTGATGATCGTACAGGATTTATTGATGTGCTTTCTTTCTGTTCTGAGAGAAAAAGAATCTGTTTTTCGAAAGTATTATCGGTATATACTTAATGATTTTGTGTAAAGTGATTGATATACTGCACGCGAATAAGATGTAAGTGAATGGATCGTTAGAAAACAAGTAGAATTTTAATTTTCTAAAAATATATTTCGACTACATTCTTCTTTAGAGTTTGTTGACATAAGACATGCTCCATTTCTGTAAAAAAACTAAAAGATAATAAAACGATACATTATTTCATTAGCCAGGTCTGAAATTTCTTTTCAATTATGGCTAATTAAATAATTTTGATTCGCATGATCATCAAAACTATGCGTATAATCCTAATACTTCGTTCAGTCAATAAATTAACGGCATAATATCAATTGTTGAAATATCATTGCTATTTCAAACGACTCGACATATTGATCAGATAATATGGATATTCGTATTATTGAACTAACATGAATATTTGTTCGATGCAGATAATTCTCGTGCGGTAAATTTACATGTTTTCAATCCCATTTTATACATATCCCCTGCACTGCAATGTCATTATTTGCTAGATTCTGTAATTATTTCTTCAACGATTGGCCACGTTTTGGACCAATCGAGTTCGTTTGCATAGAAGGAACGCGATGAAGGGCCATTTTGTTTGTGGCGCTAGCACGGCCGAACGAGAAAGGAAAGGGCAAAGGAAACGGAAATGACAGCCGATAAATTGGAGAAAACTTGTTTCCTGTGCGGCGAAGGGACTCGTTGAGAAATCATATTGAGAAATCAAGGCGCCTGATGAAAGAACATATTCGTTTGGTGAGCGAACGAGAGATCGATCGGCTCGCTTACTTTTCCATTCTATGTAGCTGTAGCCGCTGTAGGCCGGTACGAGTACGTCTTCCTCGTGGCTCTCTCTCCCCATTCAATCTCCTATTTCTTCTCACGTGGTCGTCACGATAATTGGGCTCGGTTGCCCGGAAACAGATTGATACCAGAATGGGAACAGAAGGGACACAGTGTGCGTCACACCAGCACCACCTGTGACTGCTAACCTAATTTGCGTCTCCCTGATAGCACCATAATCATATAGAATTAATTGGAACGAATCTTCGCCAAGATAGCGGCGCTGCACTTTTACCACGACCACCTCGGAAATGTTGGTCCTCTCGGCTCAAACGCCGCTATCCCAGACGAAAACAAAGTTATACTTTTATAACAGCTGTAAGCAGATAGTTGGATGATTATATTCGTAGTACGGACAAATTAGTTGTGAATATTGCTATAAATAAGGGACAAAAAGAGATAAGTGAGCGGTCGGAGTGTAGGTCGATCGATCTTGTATAACAATAAAAACGATACGCATAATGAGCATAACGAGTTATATCTGTCACCGAAGCTGGAGAACATGTCGCGAACAAGAAGACATTTTGACTAGCGCGTCTTCTCTTCATCTTTTGGCTTTCCTGCCTTCCAAATCCCTGTCATCATGTCTACGGATTCTATCGCGTTTCATTTTTGATGTCCAAGCAACGTTTTCATCCTTTCGTCTGTCTCATGTCCAATCTGGAAAATTAAATTTTACACCAGTTGAGATGCAAGAAAAATCAATAGCCGCTGCTTGTACGTTTTCGCTATATATCATACACACATGACTTCCTGCCATTTCGACGGTCAATAGATTTTAATAGAATGCTTGAAACGATCGTTCGCGTAATTGTATTTCCCTCAGTTGATTTTCGTATAACAACGAGCAAAAAAATAATTTTGCAATTGAAGATAATTTCCCAAGCGATAACGACAACTTTGAATTGCCGGTTTGTTTTCCCGCGAAGATCACAGAGAGAATTTCTTTGCATTCGTTAGTACGCACTATCGTTATCGCACTATCTACTTTTATATTCCTACGGGATTGCATCAAAAACTATTATACTTTGTATTATTCTACGGTATTTCATTTTCATTGAAGTATTGAATAGCAATCAATTCGTATAGTTAGAAATGGAAATTGCTTTACTAAAAAGGTCAGTTAAATTTTGAAGCTCGAATTAAAAATACCGAACAATGTGGCTTCGTGTTTTTAATTGCGTGAATAAAACACGTTTATAGTTGATGAAATTACGTTGAGTCGTTATTTGACGCTTATTCTGGTATTTGCAGATGCACCGCGGGTTATTAAAATTTTATAAAATTACACAGCTATGAATAACTCACTTTTTCTTGGCCATGTGACTAATAATATGTTCATAAAAGCAAATTTTTAATAAAAATAAACTTGATCCCATTAAATATCAAATATTAATCACGATGTGTTAGAATAGTAACATTGATACCTGGGTATTTAACAGAGAATTTGACATATGCAATTACATGTGTATATAATTATAGAATTCTTCAAAATACATTCATTCGGAAATACGATTCATTCAAAAAGTAATATAACAAATTTTTCGACACGGATGTTCTGGGAACTCTATGCCGCATTATTCAAATTTGCCGCGTATTTAAGCAGTACTCTTATAACTTTCTCCGATAGATAGAGCGATTGTAGCTAGAATCCAAGATGGAGATGTGTAACGCGGTGCGTGTGAAGCGAATAATGATGTTTCAAATTTCTTAACAAGCAACTTGGTGCGTACTTTTTGAATTAACGATAAATACATCAAAATATTTGTAAAGAAAGTGTGGATAAGTAGCTTTCCGTAATAGTAACATGTGAGTTTTGGATTGGGAGCGAAACATTGGATTTGGCGCGTTTCTACTATCAGATGACAAGATTTGAAATCACGAGGTATTTATCTGCGATGAAAATATATGTACATACACTCAAATATAAGTTTTAATCGTACTAAATGTACATCTTTTTAAGGAAATATGATATTATCGAAAACTCAAGCTGGTAGAGTTATACACTACGGTAGGGTTATGAATATATTACATATACATACATACATACATATTAGACATGTAGCATCTTATCGTGTAAGTTGTACTGAAATAAATCGTAGACCAGGATATGAGAAGTATCTATTATTCTCGTAAAGAAGATTATTTACAGGTGAATATTATTCCCTCTTGATGTGCAAAAATCAATTTAACTTTAGCGTTCACACTGTTTCGGAATCAATTTAGATAAGAACAGTTTATTCCTATGGGATCTCGTTGGTAGTAATGCCACCTTGGTCCCTGGAATACTATAGTCTAGAAATTACTTTAATCTCGGAGTAATTTTGGCACTCAAGTTACTTTAGTCCTTGGAGGTTATTTTGACTGTAGTCAAGGCTGAAATTACTGTAATTTTATAAATCTGTTTTTAGGGCAGAGTTATAGCAGATTACAGATCATTTTGATCTTTATTCACGTGTTGACAAAGTTTCTTTAATTCCAGGAAACACCTTAGAGATTAGCTTCGTCTTTGGTTTACCATATTCTAGAAGTCAGCTTGGCGTCGAAGACTTTCTGTCTCGTAGGAATTTCATACCTTATCAGGAATCACATTTTCTTTTGGTCTACCTTGGACTCAAGATCCCCTTAGTATCAAGGTCACAGAGATTCGAGGCTTCATATCTATAATATCCTAATATCACAGCATCGTTAAGGTTTCTAGATTGCTAGCGTTCTTAGATCGTAGATTATCGAATTTATTAAGATCGTTAGGACCATTAGAATACCATAATAATGCTCCAAAATTACGTAATTATACCATAAATTCGTTCCACTTTCATAAGAAATTTAGTACCCTATACCGTGATTGTATCGTGATATCATAGTCATAGTAATTGTTTTTATATTGTCATTTAATGCGTATATATTATGGAATATTGTTAATTTGTGGTATTCTTGTTAATTTTTCGATTAACCTGCGTACAATACTTTTCTTATTTACGAATAAAACAAAATATTTGCAGATATATTTAGCCATAAAAGCTTTAACTATATTTTAAATCATCTTCTTATTTTCTCTTATTTATCACATAATATAGATATGTTTACGTACTACGATCAGTTAAGCAAGTACATTGAATGGCATCATTGTTTAGGCGATCTATTAGAGTAGTTTCGGAGCAACGGCATTAACAATGAATCGACCCTTTCCTAAATCTCGAAATTTGTAGCTACCTATCGATATTGTTACTGTCGAAGCACTAGCCATAGTACACGTGGTTCATTATCAGCTTAGTTAATGGAATAATACCCATGGCTATATCGTGTTGTTAATAACTTCATCGGTAGGTTTATATGCGTTCTGATAGGAAAATATATTTACTTATATATATATGAAACGTTTCTCGTTCCCTTTATTTCTTTACATATACATTTATTTTTGCTCTGGATTTTCTCTTGTGTTTTATTCGTGAAACCTCTTTCGATTTCGAATGCTTGGAAGTAAAATTAGTAAGGTTTACAATTGTAAGCATTGTGATCGTTGACCTTGTTTTCCACATATTTTGTACATAGCTCACGAGCGTTTTCGTTCTCCGGTTTTATTATATACGTCAGGTTTTTTCTAGATAAACAGACCGATTTCTATAGAAACGAATTGGATAGATACGGTTCTTACTTTCACGAGAATCAGTTCCCTAAAATAATCCCTATTTGTTTCCCAACGCGAATCAGAGCTAACGTGTATTATCCATTCACTTAAACGAGATATTTGATGAGAACGTTAGCAAATAAACATCGCGTCTTCTTCTATTCTTTCTTTATACATCCACAGGATTTCTCCGTAGAAACATGTGAAAATTCTTGGAAACTTGTTCTTAAAAACTCTTAATCCTTGCCTGGCGGAAGAATATTTTATTTCACAGCGATAAAGCGGAGAGCAGACTGAAAGATAGACTTTTTGTGTCCATGTGATACCTAAATTTATTTGAAACATAAAATTTGTTCATATAATATAATGGAGTAATAGTACGTAAATGTAACAGAAAGCTATAAACGTAAAATATCTGCACGAGTGCAGGACTGGCACAGTCTTTCGAGTGATAAAAATCGAATAACAAAAAGAAGTTTTACGTCCACCGTTTAGATTAGGATATCAACGTTAATCTTATGAAGTAGATTTTTCATCCACTTATAGGAAACTTAAAAAATACGGCATCAGTATGACATTAAACTTAGTTGCGTTGATAAAAATTCTCGTCTATTAATGGTTAAACTAAAATCATTCCGCCATTAGATATTCAATTCTTCGATGTTTGTCGATTGTTCACAGAAAAATAACAATGTTTACCTTTGGGCAACGCTGCGAATTCGATCGTTGTACCTGGAATAAATTTTTAACGAATACCTATGTCGGATTTCCTGTATGCCATTAAGTAGATGGCCGGCACGACCTTTAAATATACGTACAGATTGTCGAAAAGGATCGGTTCTGCACGTAAAAATCCAAATTAACGGGAACAAAGGTCTCGCTGGAGCGTGATTGATTTGATCGCTCAGCCGTCACCAAGCGTTTAAGCCGCAAATCCGCCCTGGAGTTTGAGGTTGCGCTTTTTTTTAAACGATCAAATATATGGAGGTTTTACAGCGTCGCGTCGCCTCTTCCTCTCTGGCCAATCTATCGAATTTTTTACGGTTCTGTAATCACGCATAACAATCAGTTTAATTTGGTAACGACCATGTGCACTGACCATGGTCAACTTTAATGATTTGTTAATGTTTCAACGTTGACCTGCTTTTGACTATTTGGATGCCATAACGTGTTGGATAACGTTTAAAGGTATTAAAAATAGGACCGTCTTATTTTAACCTGATCTTTAATTAGATACTCCGGAGTATTTGCGTGCCTCGTATCATTTTTTTATTGACTAAAAATGTTTATTAACGTTGCAAGTTACGTGATAAGCAACTGCATATGCATTTTCGATCCGCTTGTAACTGGTTTTTCTAGGCAAGCGTGATATTTTTGTCGTTATTATATTATGTTTTTAGGTAGATTTGCAACGAATCTTTAAGTATTAATTTAGTTTAGTATATTAGTTGGAAATATTAGTCGAAAAAGTTCGAATTTTGTAACTCGGAGATAAATATATCAGGAAATTTATTATTGGAAGTAAGATACAAATAGAGATGAGAAATGAAAGGAAGAGATAGCAAGCTGCGAAGGATTCACTACGCTTGTTGTATCTTTTCAATAATTAAACGTCATATTTTGCTCATGAATACAATGCAAAGCTCTTAACAGAAATTAGATTAATCGCCCATTGACGTAAAATCTTAAGCCTTGCTAAATGAAAGCTATTTATTCAGAACTTTAAACATTAACAAAGGCGAGTGTTGAATTATTGTTATTAATGTAATATCGTTGTCTGTTTTTGCTCAAAAAATTTTTTTGTATATACCAAAAAAAGTCTTCTCTTTTTATTAAATCTTCAAAAATTGATAAGCAAGCTTGCGAGAATATCACGTGTACGTTTGTCGAAAGTCAACGCCAGTAGTATGAAGTCTAACATTGATACAACAGGTGTAAACAGATAAGTTGATTTGTAGTAAAAGCAGCCCGTTGAATGGAAAGCCGTATTATCATAACAAACCAATTGGCCTCGATTTACATTTCCCCTACTGTCGTTACATTCCTACCAATATCACGATGTTAGAAGCGTAAATTTACGAAAGTGCCTTATCTTCTCTTGAATATCGTAACCTCCGTTTACATTGTGAATCGTAAATGTATCAATATGTCGGCGATGTTGCGATTCAGCTCCTAAATGCGAACCTAAACGCGAAACTACAGACCGTTCCATGGAAGTTTCGTTCAAACTTACGCTTTATGCATCGGTGAAACTGATATTGGTGGAAACACGCAGATACGAATTAAACTCGTCTCAGCGGAATTGTTGCTGACGCTTTCCCTTTGAGCAGAAAATTTTTTTATCACCATCAGTGTTAACGCGTTTCTCCGAATAAAATATCATCGACACTGGAAAGTAGAAACGCAGAATATTCTAAATCCAAGATCTTTCTCGCAAGAAAGTAGTGGTTTATCGACTTTTTCTTTCTTACTTTTATGCGCAATGTACACGTATAACTACACATTTTCCTACGAATAAATTTTTATTCAGACACACAGGCAATCAATTCAGTTAATTCACGCGGTTAGGAGGATAAAATAAAAAAAGAATCTCGGTCGAGTCAAAGTCTGGCCAAGTGCCGTGCCCACTTCGTAAACGGAACGCGTGTGGCGGTAAATTTGAAACAGTCGCGAAATCTGCTGCGTATCGTTTTGATGAAATCGGTAGGGCCGGTTAATTGATCAACGTGATCCCGTTACAAATAATTAAGAGGAAACGGCACGGTGGTAAGATCCACGTGGGCCGCGTAACTTGGAAAAATACGACTAAGCCATGGCAGTGTTCGTTTCGGTTGTAAGTCGCAGCCGGCGGCAGCTGCGGATAAAAGAGAATTGCCTTAATTACGGCATGCCATTTGCAAACAGCCGCGCGTGCACTTTGATAGCCATGCTTCGCAGCTCGTTTCTGAGAGTACGAAACGGCGAAGCCACGGAAAGAGGCCTTTCTAGAATTTATGTACACGCGTTATATGCCTTTAGTCGCGGTACATGGCCATTACCAGTCTGCGCCGCTGTTTCTACCACCGACATTAAATCCTGTATGTACATTATGTATACATACAGCTATGTACATGCACGCGTATAATACAGAGTGTATTCAGAGTGTGATCATAAAGAATAAAATCCTCGCAATTCGATTTATCCGGAATTTTTAAATTAAAATCGATCGTGCCAAGAATACGCAACCGCCCGCAGAATTTTGAACGCCGGTGGACATTGCGTAGCGAGTGCGTATGGCATTCCAGAAGAAAGTTGTATCGTATCGTCGCATGACATACTCTCGTGCCCTCGAATTTCTGTATTTTCCTTGGAGTCTGACGGAACGCAATAAGTTAAAATTGAATTCTCTTGTAAAGCTTGATTACGCGCATTTGCATCCCTTTGTGTTTAATCTTATCAATTATTCCATAAATAGAAGAGCGTAACGTTTCTATTCCTTGTTACCAATGTTTGATTTTCATTGTAGGAAGGTTCCGGACAATGGGTCAGCCTCGATTCGGAGCTGGAGATGAGAGGCGCCGAAATTATCGGCACGAAAAAGCCAACTGGCCACTCGCTTCTCATAGACTGCCGTTTGGAGCTTCCGTTCGGTAAGTTAGCAGAAAATTCCTTCTTATTCGGTGTAGAACAGTGATGGAAGCATGTCTGTCGAATGTAAGCGTACGTGTCCGCGAACGTATATATGTACCCCAGATTACAGATAAATGAATAGAAAATTGGAATATTAATATTGAAAATCTGAAGAAAAGTCACGTAGATTCTTGGAATAATTGGAGTAGAAAATAAGCGAATATGAAAATAAATACGTAATTCAATTATCGAGTCGGATTAAAAAAGGAGAAACAGCAGACACTTTGTATCTTTGAAATGGAAAATATTACCGTGGGCGAAGCTCTCTGATTTGCAAATACGCCGTAGTTTCGATCAATGTTTAATAGCCATTAAAGATGTGGCATTGGAAATCCTTAGCAGTTCATTCTGTTTCTTCGGTCGATCGATTCTGTGTGTTGTTTCAATCTGCGTTATTCCGATATTTTCTAAGGCTTCCATAGAGAGAAAGGGAGAACACAATTGATTTGAAATAATTAAATGCTGCTTGTGAATTTGAAGTGCCTGTCGAGGTATCGTTTTACAATTCAAAACAAATAGCAGAAAAAATACTTTCTCGTTAATGCGTTTTCGTTATCGATGTAGACTGAATCGTTTGACCTTTCGCCATGAAAATCCATTCACAATTTTTGTCATGGTTATTAGTTATCACATATGTAGATAGAAACCAAAAGAAGATTTTGTTTTTTCAAATGCTTTTTACAATACGTTTATAACCGATCACCGAGGTATTATATTGGATATCGCGTCAAATATATTTTAGCTTAAAACAAATGTCGACGGTTATCAACGACGTAATTTTCTACGTTGCGCAGATCCATAAATTCATTTTCTACTTAAACATCGATTAGTACATTTACCAAGAAACAAAAAAAAAAAAAAAATATACACCTCGAATAAAACGCTCGAATAAAACACACGAGAAACAACGAATCGATGAATATCCTAATTAATGTTCCACGATTTTCATTCCAAACGATTGATAACACGATTCATTTTCTATTCATTTATCCACCTTGCCCACCCAACATAAAGACCTTACGAACCGTCATCATGGTGCACGCAATATGCGCCATACTTTTCACGCGTTAATCAAGTACGATTACGTGAATCAAGTAGATTGCTCTTTACTGTGCGAGATATCGTCGAGCCTACAGCGATTGCCAAAACTTACCTATATACCACAACCGTCTATTGCCACTCTCGTACCTAACAAACACGATTAGCATGTAAAGTATCTTATCGAATCGTATTCCAATCCCACTGACTAGATCGTCAGTGTCAGACGATGTAATCGGTGGAAGCAAACTGTAACGTTAAACCGGTGGAAAAAAGAGGTAGACAGAGGTTAAACGAAGGGAATAGGATGTAGTTGTACTAAAAGAAGGTGGCGACGGGTGGGGTGGGGTGGAGATGGGGCTGGGGAGTAAGAGGGTGGAAGCCTGTAGGGATGCATTGCAGCGGTGAATCTAAGGGGTCGAGTGAAATTGCCTGGCAGTAACCGGCAGCACTCGTGTAATCGAGGCGATAATGAAATGCCAGTGGATCGTGCCATTTCCTCGTGATCGACGTAGATCCACTTGAGAAAAAATGAAGACAGAATGGTTCTGCCCCGTGCACAGTGCACCCGGTCCTCCGCGCCACTCCGTCCGAGTGGCTGGAACTTTTAATTGAGTACGTCTAGAAACTTGTCGAAGTGTTGGTTTGGCGCCTGTTCGCTTTCTGTCGTAGGTATATTGGTCGCTCGATGCATCGTTATGCCCGGCACAGACACGGCTGAATACTGTCAACTTGCAGGATGTACGTATGTACTTACACATCTCGATTTATATGTGTTAGGGCACTTACTGGCTTCCACGGAACGTAATAATTGATCGAAGAAAATGATTAGTCAAATAGAAGTATTTGCGTATCTATAATACGATGTAAATATGTAAAGTATAGGCGAAAAAGAATGTGTAAAGATGATTTACAATGGTTGAATGAAAATAATGAATTAGCGATTATGCGATGACAATCGCAATGTCCTAAATCAACAGTGTACGGTTAAATAAAATATAGAATATTTGATATAAATATAATAAAGAATTTAATAATATAAACGTGTAGATCGATATAGACGATAAATACGAAGGGAAAGAAACTTATTTTGTTATGTGTACATATATAATGGACAGGATTCTTATATGGTGTCAAACATATACGAGTGTCACAGAGTCCTAAGTTACAAACGAGACAACAACTCTTGAGGTTCTAAGTTCCTAGTGATTCTTTAGATTCGTTTTATTTTCCTTTGTTTGTGCCTTAACACTTACGAAAATGCTTGTATGTACTTACGTGTTACCAAGGAAAGTATATCGGAAGGAAAACGCGTGATTGCAATGCACGTGGATGAAAATAGGAAAGATTCGCCAAGTTTCGTATCGTCGGCGCGAACTTTTGCCAGTTCCTGCTGGCCTTTGTAATAATCGTTGTTCCGTTGTTCGCCTGTCTTTCTGAAAAATTAACGGGGACGTGAAACGATTCTCGGCGGCTTATTTTCTTGATTTCGCTTGCGATAAAACACGGTCGAAACACGCTACACAGGAAGTCATGCACAAGTCACGAAACGAGGTTTCAACGCGTCGGATCTAGCGTCGTTAAAAATTAATTACTAAAAATGTATTACTAAATCTGGATGCGAGCTAACGCCGTTAATAAGCTCGATAAAAGGAAAGAATCGTAAGAAGTTTTGATGAGTTTAAAATGGTTTGTTTACGGTCTTTCTTCGTTCCAGGCTTGTTAATCTCGAACGATCGATATTAAAGTATAGGCCAGGAGGAATTCCGTGACAGAAAGAACGGTATTGCTGCCACAAATGATTGCATACACGCGTCGATCTGATCCGTATGTAACGCAATGCGAGAAACATGCATTATTTATAGCAAGGCGCTGAATAACTGCGAAAAAATGTAAATCTGGTTTCCCATGGGCAACGAGCATAACTCCGACTGATTTAGAGCAACAGATAACTGGTATTTTTGGAGAAACGGACCCGTGTGTGGAAAACGTAAACAATTTTGAAGAAAGATAGAAGATAACGAATTTAGATAGCGATTTGACGGGCGAAATTGACTTTCTCGTCGTTTTCCTGCGCTGTAGATGGATTTTTTTTTTTTTTTTTGAAGCTCAATAATTTGCAAATTTTTCTAATTAGAAACAAAAAATGAATTTTGAAGGTAATTTTGCAAACGGAACGTGTTCGAAGTTCGAGTGTAGAAAAGATAGGAACATTTTTAGAATCTTTAAGACGGAATAACGGTGCTTCGAAGAATCTTATAAGTAAAGAGAAGACATTCTCTGCAAGAGTCGGCGGAAATTAATTCTTCCAATTGCCTAGGTAGTAGATAGCCTTCTGCAGCGGTATTCTTTCTTTTGTATCTCGCGTAGCCTATTTCTCGAACGTCGCTGCCTCGATCTAAGCAATCAAATCTCAGGAAATAATTGCCAAGAAGCAAATTTCACTCACGCGAGCTCTCGTTAACAAACGCAAAGTCGAGCAAGATTAATCTTATCGAGTGCGAGAAAGGAGAGAAGAAGGAAAAGTAAACATAAGTAAAACGAATGTTATAAATAACATTTTGTTATTCATATTTCTTCAATGATCATATTAGCTCAGCACGTAGCGTAACGTAGTGTACACGCGTAAAGAAGAAATAAGTGTACGTAGTACGATAGTGGATCGATACAAATACTGTCAAAGAACAATCGAGGTATACGGTATCGGTAGTAGTACAATCGTAACTTTACGACGATCTTTGAGCTTTCCAATAGTACGTATGTTATTTGTTTTCGGCATTTTGACGCCATTTTCCTAGCAACAAGTCTACCGGTTTTACGACTTTTGCATAAGAATGTAGCAAGTGCGCGGTGGCTTTCATCGAACTTTTTATTCTCAGGGGATGGATAGAGGGCTCGTTCGGTTCTTCTCTTCTGAAAGTAGCATGCTTTCATACATTGCCCGGTCACCGGCATATCAACGATCCATTACTATCGATCCTTGGTTCTCTCGAAACAGGGTTAACGACACGTTACGATTCAGTCGTGGTTCTTTCACTGGCTCCAATTTCTTAACTTGTATAGACGATCGAGGATAAGAACCCCTATAGATTATATAGAATTGTTTGCATTTGAAAGAAACATCTTTTGATAAATGATATTTCTATTATTGTATTTTATTTTATATTATTTTTACACAACCGATTTATTTATAACGATTATTAAAATATGTTACTTCCAAAAGATTGTTGAAGATACAGTAACATTGTTTGAAGGTTTTTCCTAATGTTCAAAAGTATAACAAATGAACAATTTATTCGACTCCTTTTTTTTCTCTTTCAGTCGGAACTACATACATCACGATATTTATTTTCCACTTTTGCGCAACGATGAATTTCAAGAATTATATTCATCGTTTTAAATTAGTCTCGTCTCACGTCTTTAACCGTGATCGATCCGCGCCTCCATTGAAATACGTTTGGCGAAAAATTTTCAATTATTTTACATCGTTTACGGAAAGTTTCGAGCGCGCTCGAAACGCTATTATATTCATATTGGCGGTCGTGGGAGCGCGCGATACTTCGATGGCTCGTTAAAAAAGTTGCGTCGCGGTTCGTTGATCGCCGAAACTTTTTTCATCAACGCGCCTTTTTAAATTTACACCGACAAACCGGACAACGAGGGATTGTCGACCGATTTCACGACCGATTCGCGAATAATTCGTGTGCGATCATCGTTTCGCACTGACGAAATTTTCCTTCCGTTTCTCTTAGTTTGGAAAGAACCTCGGTTCAGTTGTGGCAATAGCTTTCTCGACGCAGAGGCGCAAATTATTTTTCACCACGCAATGCTCCACTTGACCGTATTGCGAAACGAAGAAAACGAGGCCGTTTATAATAAACCTACCGGCAACGAAAGCTGACGTTTCACCCAGCGCTCCTTTTCCCTTTTTTCCTCTCCTCATTCTTTCCCGCTTTTTTTCTTGGCTCGTCTCTCCTTGTTTTTATCCCTCCTTCTCACGTTTTCCCTCTGCGTGTTCCTTCCGTTTCTCAATTCACGTCAACTAGTTTAATGGAATTCCGCCGAATGCTGCACGCTGTTCCATCGTTTCTTTCGCGTACTTTTTGTTGGTGTTTGCTCGTACGCTGAAAACGCTTGGCGCGGTGCGGGGCAACGCGGTGATCCTTCGTTTTGAATATTAAGCTCGTCGAGGAGAAGAATTTTAACTACCGAGAATACGTAATTTAATTACCATGGTGTTATGTTTTTCTCTATATTCTTCTCTTTGTTGTCGAGGGAATGATTGATGGTCGATAAAATTACGGCGTAAAGATGGAAAATACAGTTGCTTTGTTACGATTACGATAGCATAGCAAATTTTCTGCCTACACGGCATTAATTATCTTTAATAAAAAATTTACATTCATTGCGTGATTGCATGTATTTATAAACTTGTATTATAGGTATATACGTATTTGACACCTTTTTCATATTATATTATATTATATATTATTATATATTATATATTATATTATATTATATATTATATATTATATTATAAGATATGTACATATCTTTTTACGCAGAAGTTGGTACACCAGCGTAGGTTAAAATCGCCGAGATAAAATGCGATAAAGGTGGAAGTTGCTTGGAAGGTGGAGTTATCCTCTTGTCGTTCTGCGTAGAATGCTTTTCGTATCCACTTCATATTTCAACTGAGTTTTCAAATGTTTGTAGTGTCTAATTACATGTACTTTAAAAGAATCCTCCGTCTGCTTCGAATTGCTCCATAGACAAGTTAGACGAAGTCGTAGTTTGTGCCTCTAATTAGCTTTCACAAATGAAGGAAATGTCCTCTATTCTCGGCGGGATTTGCAAATTTACGTTAATTAAGCGTTTGTTACGACCTAGATCGTAGTCTTTAATGTCAGATTTAGTGCACTACAACGTCGTTCTATTGTAGCTGTACGCTGCAATGTATTGTTGCAGAATTTAAGACCGAATTTATTGACGAAAACGCGACAGAAATTTTTTACTATCTAACTATATTTTTCTAAAACAGCATCAAACAACGTATAACAGTAATACGAAAGAATTATATTATCAATTGAATATCAGAGCATATCATTTAATTATTGACAAACTGATCAGATTCTCTATGAATTTCCAAACTCAAGTCAATTACTTTATACTTCCATGTTATTTCAGCTCTTGAAAATCACGTACTGAATGATTGATTCTTTACATACAACCAACATCGATCGAAGACAGTTGATCGATACCAAAATGAAAGAAAGAACGAGAATCGAATATGACTCGACAAAATAATATTTAACATTGTTATTTGTTAGAGAAATAAAAGAAACGTCATAAACAATTAAAGTAATAATACATAGTACTCTTCCAAATGAAACGAAATCTTTGAGGTCCTACTATTAAATCGAAAAATAAATTATTCCGATTTAAAAGAAGAAAAACGACTACCTACGTTTATGTTCTTTTAAAGTTGTCCATGTCCCCTCTGGCATATTTAAAAATATGCATATTTAAAATCGTTATATTAATAAATAACATACAAATATTTAAACTCGTGTATATTTAAAAACCTATTACATACAATCGACCGCATCCATGCAATCTAAATTCAACCCGACGCTGTGCTGGCAATTATTTCGGCTACTTGGCCACTCGGATAATACTTTTGAAATTCACTATTCACTTGCCGGATTCGCGCAAGTTGTCCTCGAATCGCGGCTGTTATTTCGGATTCCCAGGACGCAACGCGAGGATAAGATCTTCTCTCGCGAAACAACCGAGCCGTCTCTCTTCCACCCTCTTTTCTGCCGAATCTTCCCGTTTGTTTGTCTCGCTCCTTGATCCCCCTGGTGGTTCTTACTCGCTCGTGAACTTTCTGTCTACTGAGAGGAAGATCGACCCGATCACGTTTCGTTCGTTCTTCCTTGCTCCTCTATATCGTTTCGTTGCACAAAGAGAGGGAGAGTCAGTATCAGAAAACAGATAAAGAATAGCTGCGTGATACGATCAACGAAGTCAAAAGAGTCTGTTTATCGAGCAAAGTATCGATATGTTGGAGGGATGCGCGCTCACAACGATGAAAAAGTAAGATGACTATCGGCCACGATGTACCAGCTTCTTGCGATAAAGCGAATGTTCAGTAGCATCGCTGGCACCGGGGCCAAGATACGTTACCAAGAGAAAAATTGCGCGATGCACGATAGAGGCAGGAAGTTTAATTACACACGAAGCGTGGATTAACACGTTCATTCGTTCTTATCGATGCGTACGTTGCGTTGTTTTCATTTTCGGGTGGTATTAGTACGGCATAAATTGTTTTTGACGAAAGTCTGAAAAATAAATTGATTGTCCTATGAGTTCTTCGTATGTTTGTAAGAGTGTCATACGATGTAATGGGATTTTTCTTGACCTCAACGAGATAAGTACAGATTTGGTTACTGTATCGTAAAATAATTGTAAGTCAAGGATCTTTTTTAACTTTTTTTCAATATTTCCATTTTAGGAAATTTTCGTAAAATTGTTTACGTATTTTAACGTTGTATAAAGATCATGTTAAATCTAAGAGATCAGAGCGTGACGTGTGGTAGTCTGAGAGATCGTGTAAGAGGTATCCGACTCTGGAGATAAAAGATTTCACTGTAATCGTACTAGCGAACATATACACCAAATGTTGTCAATACTGTTAGTTTTATAATAATTATCTAAACTAGTAACCTAATATAAAAAGTGTTAAGGAAAGTTGTTATAAATGCCATTTGTGACGTGCTCAATTAACTGTTCTAAGTGAGAAGGTAAAGACAGGCAAGTACGAAGATAGATATTGGGAAGTACGTCTTGTCGTATAGATTCTAATAGTATAGATATGTAAATAGAAAATTTCTATACACGCTAACCTCTTTCTACCTTGTTCTTACTAAGAAATTGCCGTATACGGCGCTGGAAGTTCGATCGAAATAACGCGGGGTGGAATATTGGCAACAAATTGAAAGTTTCATTGTTTCTCTGTATCCAGCTCGATTTATTATTGATTCTTTGGATTCTGACTTTGTGCTACAGTATATCATAAATTATGCAAATCGGTGTACTATAGCCATTCGCAAACAAAAGGATAATCGCTCAAAGCAACGATTATCAACATCTTCTTAAACCAAAGAAACAAGGGAAGGATTGTTTTCCTTGAATTATTTTGTGTTTTCTTTCCAAAACAAATCGCTCGTCTAAGGTAGGACGATCTTGGAATAGAAACAAAAAATACTGAAACGGGATTTAAACTCTTTTCCATTGTGTAAGTAAAATAACTACATACGAATAGTTTGAAATGAAAATTCATTCTAATCGAAGTATAATAGAAATCGTTGAAGATATTATCTTTGGTAATCGCTGGTAGGCGATGGATCTCAAACGTTGAAGGGCTGAAAAATTAGGACATGATCGCTAATCGGATCATGCACGGCCGATCTTCAGTCTGATCAGTCTCTGACCAATCAGGAAAATGCGAACAACGAACGAGATGGAAAGCCCTGCTAACGAGTGAAACGGCAATGCAGTTGCGAGCAGCCCGGCCCATGTGTGGCTCAGGTACCCTCGTCAAGATCCTTGGTCCTGATCGTAGGACCGTCCTGACTTCAGGATCGTCCTTGATCCCGAGATCTTCGTTTCGCTTTTAATATCCTGGTTTTTCTGACCAATGCATCTGACTTCCACACGATGTGGATTTCTCGTCGATCGTGCGTCGAACTACGGTACGAAACACACGGATTTTTGTTCGTCTTTCTCTCAAAACGTAATAGCCATATACGCAATCTTGGCAATTCTTGGCCATTCACATGATCATTGCGTACATTTCGTTGTTTTTATTATATAACGCGTTATGATTTTACGTGATTTCGTTTATTACATTTTCGCTGATTTACGTTTACGTTTGTTAACTCTGGAACGCTTACAGCGCAAGGTTTCGAAACCAATGGAACGTGCACACGATCCACGAGAAATAAGAATCCACGCTGTTTGTACGTAATTAGCGATACGTAACCCCCTTCTTGCTCGTCAGCCACTGCACCTGAGTTTTCTATTACGATTCTAATTTTACACCCACTCTTTCTTTTTCTCTATTCTTCTTCCCCTCGTATATTCCATTTCAGAGACGGAGCGCCGCTCGTCAAGCGCTCCGCGACGATTGATCGGTTCGCTGGATATCGAAAACCGCTTTAAATATTGTCGAGCGATAAGCATGCTGAAGAAATCCATCGTCGATAATGAACCGTGTTACGCGTTGCCTCCCATCCAAGGGAGGAAGAAAATCGACCGAGACATTTTAGCGTAAATCGAGACGCGTTTTGGAAACTATGCTCAACTTTAACCGTAACGATTAAGAGATAACTGCGTTTGATACAACTACAAGCACGAAGCCGCGGTATTTCGGTCGCGTACTTTTAGAGTAAACACTTGTAAAAGTCCGCAAGTTTGCGTCGAGTGGTAACGAAAAGCATTCTGTTAGGAAATGTATGCGGATTAATTAGAGCCAAAGCTAATCTAACGAAGGACTCAACGTAAACCTAAGATCGCGATATACACTGGTTGGCGAAAATATTTGAACCATCGGAAAGTTTATGTCCATATTATATGCGTTTTATACAAAAACACTCTATATGTTAATTTTTTCATTACGTATATGTCTGTAATAAATATTTTGTAATTTCTACATATGTCAATGAAAATATTCAGACTGGCTCTGTCAATATAATCAAGATAGTACTGTTCCCTTACAGTGCTAATGAAATTTCAAACGGTTTTGTATAATATGTATACAGCAAGTTTCCATAAGTGTGCAGGCATTTTCGCCAACCGCTGTACGTAAATGAGATGTTTAGAAAAGAAGAAAATAAAGGTGGCATGGAATGGAAGGCGACGACTTTTCTAACGCGTCGGTGGAAGAAAATGGGAGGAAGCTTAACTCCAGGACGAGTCGATACCGAGAGTTGACTTATCGAAAAAGGAATTTCCGGCTTTAAATTATATTCGAGGAAGAAATCCCCGATTGAATTATGGAATTCCATTAAGCGTTCTCGATGCAACGTCTTCGTTTAATATTTTTACAAAATTATTAAACGTACTTTCAGATATTACATAAATACGGTTAACCCCTCCGCCCGTTGGCTCGATTGATCGACGAGAGTGTGGGAGAGAGAGAAAGAGAGAGCCGAGTTCTCATCGGTTGCGAGATTATTTTAAATGTCGAAATGACACACTTTCCCCGTTTCCTGTGATGTACATTTTTTCCGTTCTCTTTTATCACCCTTTTCAGTTTCTTTCCTTTTTAGTATTTTTCCCCCAATTCCGGTCTCAGGGGTGTTTCACGGTTTTGTATATTCGTCCACCCTTCGATCGTATTTCATTAACTTAATTGTAAAGGGTAGACCTTTGAGTTATACCGCGTGTATACGTGCTCGTTGGACAGGCTGGTTGGAGTTCGGTGGATAAGTCACGCCATTGAAACCCGTTTCAGTCGTTACCGGTGTACTTTGATGATTGATTAAACGACTTTAATTATTCTATCAGCGGTATGATCGCGTTACCTATAGGACCGGAGTGATAAGACCGGGAGGAAGTTTTCATTTGCGAAAATCACCGGTGGCAAGATATCGACGAACCGATACTTCTTCCCACTATTTTCTATTCTCCTTTATCGTTTATCGAGTCTGCACACACACACACACACCTGTGATACGAACCGAGCAATCTCGCAGCTTTCAGAAAAAAGGACTCATGTCGACGCACACGTACACTAATACGTAAGCAGACATATAACACATACCATGTACAGCGTTCTTTCCAAAACAAGCTATGTTTTTCACGTGACACGTACGTGTCAGATTGGCGTATGCGTGTGCGAATTAAATCAAGGAAACCGCGGATTTGAAATTTTCGACGTTCTGCTTTTGAGGTCCTTTTTTCTCTGTCTGTCTCTCTGTCTCTCTCTACCCTTTTCTTTCTCTCTGTATCTCTTTCTCTTTCTTTCTTTTCCTCTATTTCTCTCTGTTTTTATTCTTACGTTTCTCTCTGCCTCACTGTTTTTCTCTCTGTCTGTCTGTCTGTCTGTCTGTCTGCCTTCTATCTTTTCTGTCGAATGTCGTTGCGAGCGAGATCACGACGACGCGACGACGTTTTCTCGTTGTCGCCACTTTCTCTGCTTCGCGAAGAGAACGGGAGGAACGGCCATCGTGACGAGTCGTCCGCCGGCTGCCTCCCGGGCTATTTTCTTGCTTTTGATTCTACTTTATTCTCCATTCGTTCGGAAAGTTCATTTTTAGAGCACACACCGGTTCGACGTAGTAACCGAACGTTGCGTGCCTTTTGAGAGACAGCACCGTGTTGTTGAGTGAAGCACGTAGTGAAAGAGAACTTCGTTTGATACCCTATAGGAAGTATATTTATAGGTTAAATGTAGTAATAAGTTGCGATGAGAGATAAAAGAAAGGGAAATGACTTTTCCTTGGACATGTTGACCGCGGAAATCGGTTCCTCAATTAGTAATTCCGTTATTTCGTATTCGTGATACGGTGAATGACGGAGTAGAAAAGATATCAGTTCCTATATACAGTCTGTCACACAAGAGCGTGTCTGCGATATTTCTGTAAATATTTATATATTTGTAAAAAAATTTATATGAATTGAATCTACATCTAAAACACTAATACGCTATTACAGTAGGGTGTCCAATCTCCTCCATTAGCGATTATAGCTTGACATCGTTTCGGCATACTCTCGACTAATTTTTGAGCGTAGGATTCTGGTAACGACCTCCATATCTTTCGAATGTGATGTACAAGTGTTCTTATTTTTGTGATACGTCTTCCTCTCAGCTTGCCTAATAGGACACCATGCCCAAAACGAAGATTCATCAGTGAATATTATATTACTCCAATCACGATCTCTGTTTTCATTCGCCCATGCCAGACGATTTTCGACGTTTCGCGTACGCGGCACTCATATTAAAAAGCTCTGTTCCTTTCACTGTTTCAAATGAAACTGAAAGGTATTCAGCAACGCGTATTAGAGAAGTTTTCGTTTGTTTACATTCTTTTTATCTCATTCTGATTAGGTGTCAGGTTTCGCAGATATCGCAGACACGCTCTTGTGTGACAGACTGTATTTGTTCCATTTTTACGCATCCCTTAATTCACGATTGTTTAACGCGTAGGAGACGATATTTGATTATTTTAATTTTGGAGAATTTGTTAATTAAATTAGTTTTGGTTTGTACACTCTCCCAAGTGTTCGTAGACCCACAATAGTTCAATCGGTCATGTCTATACAAAGTTAAAAAAAAAAGAAAAAAAAATATATTTCGATCGTTCTATCCGAATTAGTTTCGCGGAGAGATATGAACGATGAATGAGCAACTTCTGTTCAATTGGTCGATATTAAATTGAATCGACTGAGGACAAAACTCTCGGGAGTTTTTCCCCCTTTCGTGCATAACTTTCGTTTCAGCACAAATTCACTTTGGAAGCACCATAATCGCACGTGCACGCAGTGGCGCGGCGATAGCACTAGAGGGGGAGGGGGGATGTGGATTATTAAAGCAAAAAAAAAAAAAGAAAAAAGAAAAGATCAATGAAAATTAATTGAATCAAGTATGAAATTAAAGATAGATTTAAAATGATACGAAAAGATCGTAGAGAAATAGAAAGGATCTTTTCTGCTTCGCGAAGCTGTTATACCTACAGCGGTAGTGAAAACCATCTATTTGATGCAAAACTTGTCTTCTTTTGAAATGTACAAATATGAAAGAGGGTACCTGCAGATACATCGAGCTATGGCTGCGACACTGTAATCAGTTACCAATTGCCCGTAGACGTTTTGTCTCCTTTACCTTCGATTCTTTTTCTTGCTCCTTTGTTTGCTACACGAACTATACATTGCGATTATTTTTATCGACATTACGACGTACGATTTTGTCAGACGGAAACGTCGAACACGCATTTTTCGCCAACTGATCGATGACACGTTCTACTTTTATTCGATATATTATATACATATACATATATAATATAATGTAACTATATAATATATGTATATGATTCTAATGGATTCGATTAGAATGGCAAACCTTTTAGACTAGAATTTTTTATTCACGCATGAACTAGCATCGTGAACGTTGTATTTTGCTCGTCCGTTGGCGTCTTACGATAAGGAAGGGTATCTTGTAATAATTAAAGAGCACAAATATCGGGGTAAACGGTTATTTTAGTCCGCCGTAAAATATGTCGTTATTGTTAGGTTCGCGTTATTCTTTCGAAAAGCGAGGCTATTTTTACAATCGTATATGGATCTTGATTTAGAAAATAATCCTGTCGAAGGAAAATATCGCTCCAATGAGACACCGTTTCGTTTCAATCCTTGAGAAGCTCGAGAAATCGTACACGTTGCTTGAAAGAAAGATTCGTATCACGACGAAAACGAATATAAGCGAATATAAGTGTTTTGTTAGTCTATCGGTTTAAATCCATGAATTAAATTATCATTTGAGATGACAGAAACGATATATATCGAAAAGCTTTACAGTAAAAAATATTTGTATTGAAATTCATTTATATTCATCGATTTTACCAGTAACATCCGTTTGAATGGCTCTCTTAATCAAATATTTTCAAAACAAGATTGTAATTTTAAGCTGGAAAAACTATTTGTACCAAACTTGATTCGCTGAGGCTTTGTGCGTTCAGTTAATTTTTATTAAAAACGGAAGTCCTAGTTTTCCTAGTTTTAAAACGTCTCTTGAGAGTCATAATTAGAAAAAAAGCAGGAGGAATAATTAAATGGGCAGAGCAGATAGGAAAAGAAAGAGTAATCAAATGGCAAACAGGGAAAATGGAAGTTGTAAGTGTTAGAAGAATAGAGGATGCGAGGGATCTTTACCTTGCGAAACCTCAAGAGGCCATGACGGTTAAAAACTATCTAATAGCACCCTAAAGATTCTAATTTTTCTCTCTTTCTCTAGTGTGACTTTAGAGTTTTAAGTGGTAGATGAGGACGGATAGTGGAAGGCCGACGAGGAAGTTCTGGGCGGCTTTTTTAAATTCATGCAGTTTGCATAAAGTGGGCCATGCACGTATGCGACGTAGAAACCTTACATACCTCCGTAATTTTAGTGTTCTACAGGGTTTATCGTTGGTTAATCGTTGTTTAAAATCTGTAAGATACTTCAACTTGTGCGACCTTTGATCCTCGGGTTTTACAAGTTTTCTAAGGCACGAATATGTTCCTTGAGAACGCCGAGTAAAAGACGTTCATAGTCTTTCGAAGTGATAGAAAATTGCATCTATGTTCGATAGTAGTAGGGCTCGAGTCGATTCAAAATGTGCTTAATCGGAGCTCGATTATCAAGATATTTCGATATAGTCGTATAGTCCAATAAATTGTATAAAATACGGGAGATGTCGAGTGTCTTAAAATTTGTGTTCACACGAATAAAATTAAATTCAAAGGGATATGGAAGAATTCCTAAGGATTTATGATAAATCAAAGTCTGAATTACGGACAATTTTGCCTTTTTTTATTAAAAAAATCAAGAAAACAGCTTCCAAGGTTGTCGATGCGTTTAATCTCCGTTACGAGTTTCAAAGCGAGCCTAAACCGTTTTGGAACTAGTTCGTTTAAAAAGTAGGTAAAAGCGTATAATGAAATCTCACTGGTGGCGTCACCCGTCATTATAATCTTCGCCACTTTTCCGGCGAATCGCGCAGACGACTGTTACGCCAGAAAAACAGTTGTAACTCGAAAACTACATGGAACAGGAACCTGGCGCAAAGTTTGTCGATTGTTCGTGCGCGGTGAATTCAGCTGCAGCGAAATTAGCTCCACGCTCTATGGTGCACTCTTTTCTAACCATTGGAAAGGCTGTCTCATGCTCGTCGGAGCTGTCTCCATGACCGTTCAAGCAATCTTGTACGCGTGACCTGGGTTCCTCCTTCTTTGGTCTGTTCTAATTTTTCTTGTCGTGTGGAAAATCGCTGACAAAACTGGTCAAACGAAAATAGACTAATCATACGGTTTTTAGCTGGCTCGTGCAGACAACCGAAGGAGTAAACCAGACAGTATGAGATTAGAGAAGGTAAAGGTGGCGGCTGGCGATTAGCAGAACGAAAATGACTTTTCAGGGATTTAAAGTTTCCTCTGTCTGGTATATCTGCTCGGCTGACTCGTGAACTTGCGGTGTATGCGGGTAGCCTTTTCTCTTTCGGGCTCGAAACACATTAATCCATCGTTGGAACCCGGAGGATAAAACAATGTACATTATATCGTATACCGCAGCCGAAAGATCCAATGGCAATAGTTCTGCTTTAAAAGCCAAATAGACGTTTCACCATCAGAGAGCTCAATTAACTCGATTAACTTACGCCGTGGCTTTTTGGTAGGCAATTCTCGCCTGGTAAAAGCAGTATTCATCGAGTTCGACTCGCTGGTCAAGCTCGTTTTCCGACGTTGCGTCTTTTGTACCGTTCTTAAGTATTGAAAGCTCGATATCGTGAACCAGAAACGATTCAACTCGAGCCAGTTTCGGTTTAACCAGAGTGGCTTTCCATTGAAAATCGAAAGTCAAGTGTGGTTTGGAATCGCGAGGTGGTGAGTGGTATGTCTGTACGAAGGTTAGATGAAAAGTAGCTGGAATAATGGTTGGATATGCGGCTGGATACGAGGCTGCTTGCACGTATAATACAAGCGAAAGTGTTGTTTGCGTAACAAGTTTGTTAACATAACCGCTTATAGTTTATTGCTCACGTATCTTGTCTCACGCTGAATTTTATTGAGATGGATCGCTTAATACTCGAGATTGAAAATAGCGTTTACGTGTAGCGACGAGAGTTCAAGTCTTGCGTTCATCCTTGCGGATCATATTATTCTGATTTTCTAACCGTTTGCGATAGAATACTGTAGCTTGGCCGAGATCCGCTATCTCTGCTTTTTATTCTTAAGTTAAGAATCACGATGGATATAATTAAATTTAAGCGTAGGTGAGATATAAAAATGTTTATCCTGAGGTTTTCTAAATAACGTTCAGCTCCTATGACACGATCTATCATAGATGATCTCGTAATGGATGATCCTTTTGTGACCATAAAAGATCTCTTTGAGTCACAGTAACAAAACATCAGTAACCCTACTTAACGATTTGCAAATGATATTTAGCGTTTATGGGAATGGTCTTCCTCTTGTCTTTCGTTGTAGGTAATTTCTTTAAACAGAAATACGTACTTCGGAAATCTTCATCACGACCACACGACAGTTTCTGCTTTTTGATTAGATACTCCATCCTTGAAATAATTCTTAAATAGTATTAACAACCATGGTATTTTTTAACATAATAGTATCGGTTTTCAATGAGGATAGACTTTTTCAAAATAAACGATCTGAAAACATATTAGCTCTTGAATTAACGTAATTAGGTGTTTGAATCGTACTTATTAGTGCTACGTACTATACTTTATTGATACTTAGCTTGTATCAACGTTCTTGAAATATGATACGATCGTTTAAATTTACTCCATGTTTGTGACAATGAATAATCTCATGTAAATTTCGCTCTGCCTCTAATTTCCAAAATTGACTTTGCTTTTAATAAAATAAGTCTGAAGTTCAATATACATTGTAAATTTGGAAAAAATAATCACCAGAAGTTTTTGCTATATACGTACTTCACGAACTCACCCTACACCTCATCGAACTAACCTCAGTTTAGCGTCAGAAGATAATTTCATCTAAGCATATTCCATTTAAGAATTATCCAAAAAACATTTCTCGCGTAAATTCTACACATCACCTTCAGTTTGTCTTCGTACTTTGTAATTTATGATTCTTTTCACGTCGAGATTCACGCCGCCAATAACAAGTAGAGCCGACGAGATTCGATCTAAAGAAAGGCATAAAGAGAAACTCGAGGTTCTGTGAGTCAGTCAGTTTCGGCTGACAAAGACGGTTTGCGGTAAGACGCTTCCTCTTTCCATTGTTTTCTCCTTACGAAGTTTGTCAATATATCGTCGACTAGCTGTTATCGTTCGTCCGACTATTACTACCAGTGCGTGGCATTCCTCCATTGCATTTATTTCGAACGATCGATCGCGACAGCGACACGACACGCCGCGCCGCGTCGAGCCTCGAAACTGTGCTCGCGGGAGTATGACCACGGCGGACAGGAAAGTGCAAAATACTTTGATCCCCGGCTCGAGCACCGGAATGGCTGAAGTGCAGCCAGTAAAGTTTTCTTTTTTTTTTTTTTTCTTTTCTTTACTTTAAAGAGACGTCCCAGTGCCAGGGTAGAGGACCTCGATGCACTTGGAGTGATGAGGTGGTGGGACACGAAGCGGCATCGTGGTGGGATAAGAAAAAGGGTGGTTGGCAGAACAGTGGGAAGAAGTTGGAAGGGGTTGGAGGCGGCGAAAGCCTCGCCAACAGGGACCGGGAGGTCTCAAAGAAAAGAACTACTCGCGCTGCCGAGACGCTCTCCTGTCAGGGCTTGACCTTTTTTTTAATTGCATCCAGACCAAAGTTAGAAACAACGAACGGTGCCTTCTTCGCTGGTATGACAGAAAAACGGCTGCACGAGGGAAAGGGACGAAAGGAAAGAGAAGAAATGAACGAAAGACGAGCAGGAGTGTGATGGTCCGCCACCGGAAGAGACGGTATACGTTGGAGGAGACAAACCGCGAATTCGTACGTGTCTGCTCGATGTTTGAGCATCGGAAGGAAATGATGGAATGCAAAATATGTAGGTCAGGGTCATGCTCGAGAGCATCGAGTTCGTTTCCTTTTTCTCTCTTTCTCACTCTCTCCCTCTCTCCCTCTCTCCCTCTCTTTCTCTCGTCTGCTTTTCCACTCCAACTCCTCTCCTCTTCATCTTTTTTAGTCCCAGCAGCCTCGTCTTTTCCTTTTTTTCACCTTACTCTGTGCTTTCTTCAAATCCGACCTTAATGGGCTCGTGCGGCCGTATTACATTTCTGATATTATTACGAGAGATTTTTGCGGAGAACCGAGGGATTAGGATTCCTTAGACGGTCTCTTCGGTTTGCGAAGGGCTTCCGCAGTTTTCGGCCTTAACGTTCATTAACAGTTCGTTTGCTTAATCGTGTTTAAGGATAAGCCGACGCGATTATTTTCCTGGATAATTGGAACGCATTAACATTGAACGTAATCTCAGCGCTGGCGTCTTAGGCTTGACATTGTTTCAGACCTTTGTTCAGCATTGTATTCTTCGGTTTGTACAGGATTTTTATCTCTTCATCATCCGGCTAATAAAGGGATAGAACGTTAAGAAGAAGCATTGTTAAAGAAGTAAAATATTGAGAAGAAAAGACAAAGATCAGGTGTTGTTTATCTTCTGATGATTTTGTGCTTCTGCTCTTCAATTTCGTCCTTCCATTTCTACAGGATTTTTATCTCTCTGTTGTCTGTCTTAAAGCGGTTCAAAAGTAAGGAGAGACACTGTTAATCGTAGAATTGTCAAATTAGTCAAAATGACCAATATCAAATTTTTTGTTTTGTTACTTACTAAAAACGTGCAATCTCTGGTAATTTGTTATTGAAACAGAAACAAGATTACGTATATATTATATATTTTTGTCACCTTGCTTTAAATTTAATCAACTGCGTGCAACGTATCAAAAATCAGTAATTTTATTATTAAACGACTAGAACGTAAAAGAGAAAAGAGAAAGTTCAAGTATTATTCATCTGATGACTTTACATATTTTTTATTAAGCGTACTGTCACGTGTGCAATCTACAAAGAGATTAAAAAAAGATGTCCTATTTTACTCGATAGAGTGAGTTTAGGATGAATCAGTGTAATCAGGATGTTCGATCTTTTTGAAATTTTATGCTTACATACAGAATGTACGATTTTCACGATTTTGTCATTATCTCGCATCTAGGTTTGCGGAACGCTAAGTTCCTTGAATGAGTGTTTTATCGATTTTGTCTGATGAGATACGACCCCGAATGCCAACAATAAAAGTAATATTCGCGTGACTGGGACACATTTCATCATACAACATACGCATACCGTGTATTTCTAAGAAACAAGTTAAATTCACTAAACTGATTATTGCTAAATATATGGTAATCCATTAACACGCCCATAAACATTACATTCAACGCATTAATATACATATATCGCGATTTATATCTCGTTTTTAGATTTTTATACAAAATTATATATATTTTCTTATTACCGACTATATAATGTACGTATATAAGTTGGCAAAGTTTAAAAATCTGTTCAGATAGAAATTTCTTTGTTTCTCCTTTCTTTCCTACTTTTGTTATATATTTTCTAGTAGGTACGTTATAATTTATTTCCTACTTTGTTCCTATTTTTCTCACAAGTTACATTCTCTGTAGTCGATAGAAATAGTACGTAATCGATAAGTTGCTGCCAAATCATCAAAGTAAAACTAGGTAGACTAAATATATCTTGCACATGTTACTTTCTTGTTACATCGAGTCTAACCATCGACGATAAGGAAATAAATTAAGTCGACTAGAAAGGTAATCGAAATCGAAATTCTTAATTCTCCTTGTATCGTCATGTTGAAACTTTCACGATATGGAAACCGGGGGTCGTACTATTTTATAATTCAACAAGAACACGAAAAGAAGAAGGTAAAATATGTGTTTGTCATTCATATTTAACCAGACTGCTAGCAGTTACGTTATTGAACATTTAGAATATTATCATATGTTCCACGATCGAACAACAACTACGTCCAAATTATTTTTATCGATACCTAGGTAAAACAACGAATGCGTGACTGATTGTAGACTTATGTATTTTACAGTTACGTTTTAGAGTACAGTAAATGAATATCTGTAGTAAACATATAATGTTGATTCAACGATCGATTCGTATGTTAATTTATGCAGATGTGTGTGTTAGTAAAATTAAACTGAAATGTAAACAATTTGAGGTAGAAACATCCAAACGAAAATAAGTACGCGCAGAAAGTCAGAATTTAATAGAAGCACAAAATAAGGGGGGGGGGGTTCCAATTAAACTGTTTCATAAAACTAGAGAGTAGTTTCAGAGATTAATTCAGTAATTTCAGTAAGTTTCATTTGAGTCAAATCGATTTTGCATTTATACAAATATGATATCATAAGTTTTTAAGAAAAGTAAAATGTCGCGAGAAGGAATCGCCAAATAAAAATATTATACGTAAGGGACGAATTCGAGTGACGAGTTTACTCGTCCTCTCCAGTTAACACGTTAAATTCACCCCCTGAGATCGCGTCCACGATCGTGAAACGGTTCGAACTTCCACATAGCAATTCATTTCCAGTTCACTGAAGAAGAGGGAAGCAGGGGATGGTCTGAAACTTCTGATTTCTAGCGTACGCTCACGTAGTTTTCATTTAGGGTTTAAGTTGGTAATTTTGCTTTCTCAAACACGCTAGTCAGCCAAAGGGTTTCGACGCGAGTCACTCAACTGGTTGCGTAATAAATCGTTCTTAAGCTGTGGAATTAGCGCTGGTTACGTAGATCCAGTTGATGCGCACGCGTTTATGATGGAATCTCTAAAGGACGATGCCAGCCATACTTCGTTCAAATGCGATATTAATAAACCGCTGAAGCGAGCAAGACCGCAGATCAATTTACACGGCTTCGAATGCCTGTGTAGCATATAATTATGGTTTAGGATAAATTAAGCTACAATGGCATCAATGACGGCGACATGGTACGGTAATTAAGGACGTTACTACTTTTCAGAACGTCGAACGTGTTGCGTTTACGACTTATTAATCGAGAACATTAGACGATAATCGGTTTGAGTGTAATTCAGAGGATCCTCTTAGGTCATGGTTATCTTTCAAGCAACGTGTAGATACTCAGTCGGATAAGAGCGTGTAATGCGCAAAGTAAGCGCGTAACACGAGTTTCCTTTCAAAGACAACGGCATATTAGCGCGCTCGGTTCGGTATTATCGAAGAAACGAGTATAGCCGATTTTTCATGCCTTTTGTAAAGTTCCTTAGAGAACATAACATATCACACCCTGAGAATAGTAAGATAATAACGGGATGACGAATCGAGGAGGCAGCCTCTCCTCGTCTTTCCTTAGATTGTCGAGTACCTATAAAACGTAATCGATGCAGATTAGAGACAGTAGAGACAGTCGAGACAGCCGCGATTAACCATTTCCCCACCGATGTCTATCTTTTCGAAAGACCCCGAGAACACGGAGGCGGCCGATCTGCAGAGGAAGCTGGAAATGCTGAACAACATGATGGACCAGGAAGCACGAGCCGAACAGGCACGACGACAGATATTGTACAATATAGGCCACTGTAAGTACTTGCCAAGTCACTGTTTAAGTGGCTGCTGTTTTATTCGAATATTCTCTCTAACACGAGAGGAACGTCCCCGGTCAATTGCTACACTCGACGCGATTCACCCGTGCGCCATCACTTGCGCTAATTTCATTTTCCTTTTTAATGCGCTAAATATCACGAACATCGATTATAATTATAGAATGTTTCCCCTATCGATGCGTTTTGCGTTGGCCGCGATCAGATCATCGTTATCATTCCGTTTGGATGAATTACAGATCGCAGGCGAACGGACGATTGAATATTTACGTATATGATTTCACATTTATCGATCGTACGATTTCGTTCGATTCTTTATTTTTCTATATATCTGACACCGTGCCGTGGATGTAGGGCTATTCGAATTGTAGGATATGGTTAATTGGTAAATTTGTTTAGTGAATGTACAGAGAATGTTAAAGATCTGTGAAATTTCACTTAAACTCGGATAAACTGTATAATTATCGTTATCTTCTTATTCGTGTACAAGTCCAACGTTATGGTACAGATTTCCGTTTAAATCGACAGTGGAAAAAGTACTTGTTTTTTCGGGTTTGTTAAATGATTGTTAAGACGTCGGTATAGTCAATTCACGATGAAATTCGTACAGATCAAACGCGTATGTTAAGTCGATTGAAATAAAATTGTATAATAATTTCACATATTCACAAATACGTTTTACGTTGATTTTAGTTGTACGTATAATCGCAGCTTTGAGCGAATATAGTCGTATCGTCATATTGATTTTTATTTTTTACAGTTCTTTCGCAGAAGCTTTTTTGTTTATGGCTTCCAGACAAAATTCGCTTGAACGCTACTTTCGATTAGCGTAGCAAAGGCTTTGTACGCTGCCAGCTTTTCGCATAAAAGTCAATTCCAGCGTGATGTTCGTTTCTTTCTTGTTTTATTTGCGACCACCGACCATAAGAGTACTTTATACAATTGCAATTGCATTATCTACGGAGTATGCACGTGGATATTTTCAATGAGCAAGTACGCTACGAAATTCCACTCCCGTTGTTGGTTATCGACCATCGAGAATCGTCGGTAACTTATCCCTAAAAATTCAGCCCCTGTTCAAAAATCATTTGTCGCTATATCAATGATCGCTACACCCTTGGCATGGTAAAGTTTGTTTAACGATGAATTCTTTCTTTTTCTGTTCCATGCAAGTAGTCGATCCGCCTATTTCATTCCTTTTTCTTCATTTTCAATTATTTCGTCCTCTTCGTTTGTGGACCTCCTTTTTCCCCTGAATGAGAATTCTGATGATTCTCCTGACACGTCAAATACCTTGATAACAACTATCAAATCGCATGGACATTAACCGTTTCTGTTTCCCGCTGTTGCACCGTTTCAATTTTCGGATTCGTCCAATATCGACCAATTTCGTTCCCGGTGAAGCACATTTAAAATTAACGCGATCGAAACGACGGTTTATACGCTTTACGAGGCAGAAGACAAACGAATACCGTTCGCGATTATCTTTTTTTTTCTCCAGTACAATATTCCGGTAATTGTCGTTTAATATCTTCTCTGCCCTGGGGACAGCAAACAGAAGGAAAACTCATCGTGGTTCGTTCCCGATATTTTCTTCCTCGGAAGAATTCACGATTAGAAGGATTTTAGGATATTTTTCAGCAACTTTATCTCTGCATTGTTACACACATTTACACGCAATTTGTACATTTGATTTTATTTAAGACAGCAATCTTTTTGCTTCCGAACGCGTTTTCAATTAGCCTGTAAGAAAAAGTGGTTGTTAAATCGCACGACAGTTAGCGAACTTGTTTCTCTCTGCATTTGAAATTTTCTTTTTGAACAACACGAGTCTCACGATTCTGCAACGAAAGATTTTCACTATGCCACGGTAACATTACATTTGAATTGTCTTTCAGCGGGGTACTCAGAGGATTCGGACTATACGTCAGATCTGAATTATCCAGTCGGCGGACAGGGTGCAAACAGCTCGGCTTCGCAGTTTCGTACCGCTGCTAACCAATTGGCTACCCCTCAAAGATCCCTCGAGACCTCCAGAGAAAATAGCTACGAGAGGGACGATCATCAGGTATTATTAGAACGATATTTCGATATCTCTGTTTATTAATTATAAACATTCACAATCACTCGATATCACAAAGACGTTGATCTTTAATCGCCGATCGAGGTTTCTTTTGTCGTATTAAAGTATAACATTAGATCGCTATTGACTTCTTAATGAATAATATTTTTATAAAATTTTATTTAAAGAATCTATAGAAACATGCTCGAATTATCAAACGTTCCAGAAAGTATACGAATAGAGTTAAGACTGAAGCATTGCTACTTTATAAACTATTCGTTAAATAAAAATATAGAGTCGTAAATTTAAGATACAGAAGCCTAAGAAACAAAAATTCCAAGAATATCGTTATCCAATATATACAAAGAAATTATTGATAGAAGCTCTATCTCTAATCGTTGTTCATAAACATTACATTAATTTATTTGTAATACTCGAATAAAATTTGCTTCGCCGAGACATCGAAATCCTACCGTAGTTTGTTCCTTTTAAATCAGTTAAATATAGCACGTAAGATAAATTTCTTAAATATATTATATTTCTATTGGAAGTGACATTTAAGTTTCGTTGAAAGATTAAATCTCGTCTATAGTATCTCGTAGAAAGCGTGGTTCACGGAACCGTATTTTATCGATTGTTCATGCCATCAGATTCCAGCTACAGTCGGAGGAAGACTAGCTCCGAGTAATTACGGAGGCTATGGTGGATCGGGCCACAGTCCACGATATGACGAACCATATCCCGAAGAAGGTCCACCGCAAAGGTATCAGTCTCAGCACACTTCAGAATCTTCCGAGCCACTCTTCTACAATAGTAGACCAAGACACTATAAGGAGTACAGGTATTTGACATTTACCGAGCCTTAAAATACAATATACACACAAAATCGATAAAAAGTATCGCACGTTATACCAGAAATAACAGTTCCTACAGTAAAACTTTTTCTTTGAAACGACTTGCAATGACCAGTACTCGTGATACAACTACCAGTAACTTACTTCTTTCTCTTCCTCCTGCTTCTTTTTTTTCCTATTTCGTTGCTACTGCTTTGAAATAAAAATCAACATAAATTTACTCGAATAATTATAGCTGGATGTTAAAAGATGACAGATAACAGGGTCGTGCAATGAAAAAATAGTTTAGCATTTAACTTTAGCGAAATAGATTCGTCGTATCCGATGAATGTTTAGAACTTAACTGGAAACAATGTGCACGACTCTGGTCGTGAATCGCGTGATTCGAATAGGAAAAAAAAACGTTTATTATTTTCTTCTGCCTGATTTAGACGACGGAAGCACACGTGGGATTACGAGGACAGGTACGAAACGAGTACCCCAGTTCTGTTTCGTGAGAAAGTCTACGATTTTCATCGTATAACTCGCATTTTTGAATCGTAGATCACACATTTTCATCTAACATCTCCTTCATTAGCGTGTCACCGTTAGTTCAGTCCTGTGCCTTGGAACACCATCGAAATAGCTTTTACAGAAACGTAGCACATGAATCAAACGCACATAGTTCGTCACACGATAAAACGATTGTGCAATCACTTAGTTCGTCATAATTCTCCGTAGGTCATTCGTAACGGTTCATATTCGACATTTACTCTGTAATTTTTATTTTATCCCATCGATGAAATTGCAAATCGTATAAACTTATTACATAAAAATCGATATAATGGTTGGTCGCATATTAACTTTTTTGCATTTACGAATGAAATATTTCGCGTCACGGTATTCTGCATACAACGCTTCAAACGAGATATTTTGCGCGTTTATTCGTTAGAAATCGTCGTTTGTATCTGTACGTGATAAAAATTAACTTGCAAACTACGACAGAATTAAAAAGAACGTAGAATTCTAATATTTACAGGATAGTATTGAAAGAAACGAAAGAAGAAATAACGTAGACTAAGATACTATAGTTCGATGTTTAATAAGTTAAAGAGAATGCACTGAGCGTTCACAGGTAGTTTTGCATGGCGCAGTTAGTGACGCTGCGAATATTCGAGGGAATTGTTGGGAACGCCTTTTAACCAAGCGTATCATGCTTTCAGCAAATATCATCATTTAAAGCGGGTCATTTCATCTCTGCTTTTATCTCCCCTATCTGATTATTACGGTTTTATCTCATCGTCATCCCGTGATTTCAGCCAAGATGGTTGGCATAGCGAGGGTTACGACTATCATGGCACGAGAGTCGACGAAACGAGGATCTATAGCGACACAGAGTATTATCCAAGTACCACAACGAGTACTTCGAGACGAAGAGGTAAGACGTAAAGCAGCATATTCTGTTGGTTTTCGGCCAACAATGGATACATTAGTGCTTTCGATGTATGTTTTGACATATATAGCGTACGCGTCTCTCTAACAATAGTAAAAGAGATCTTAACTCGGTTTATTTCTGCATGTAAATAGGTCCTCATAGAAGACCGTCTTTGGAAAGACAGATGACTTTGTACGATGATCATCCATATTATACCGACGGATATAGCAGCGATGGAAGAGTAGGGAAAATGAGTGCTACGTATCCTGAATGCCAAACAGACATTAGGTACAATGAGTATTACGATAGCACTACGGGATACGGTTATCAAGATGAAAGGTAAGTATAGTAATTACGTACTATTATTTGACTTTCCATCTCGATGTATTTTTGTACAACGCAATGTAAAAGAAACTGAATTAGGGAAACCAATAAGGTATCGGTTTTCTTTATTTATAAATTAATTATTTAAATATAGAAGATAATATATGTTAAATCTTTCTTTTATTTTAATTTTGAATGTGTCACCAGGTATGGTCAAGACGACGAAGATAGGCAATGGGATAGCGGAGGGAAATGGTACTTAGGAACTAGCACCTATTATGAGAACAAACGGAATAGAAAAACGCTTCCACAGAGGCCTGCATCTAGTATCGGTATTCATCGACCCGATTATAGACCAATAGTTACCCGACAACGCAGCTATGAATCGGAGGAACTCAATCACAGGTATCAGTCAACTTCCTTTTCTTCAATTATATCGATATTACCAAGATAAGTATTTTAATACGAACCTTTGTGTTTGTTTTTAATGGTCGTAGCACTCGTCGTCGAAAACCGCTTCAACCACAACAACGACCGCCGTCTCGAACAGAAGGCACTGGAAAGAAACTACCTCCGACACCAACAAAGCCAAGCAATGTTGTTATCAATCGTAAGCTTGTCTCTCTACCTGCCACACCGAGCAGGCAACTGCCAAAGACTAGAACTCCTTCCGAGGAGAGCTACTACAAGCCTGACTACAACCAGGACTACAATTACGCTTATCGCAGCCATGATAATTTACCTCAGGATACCTATATTGACAGTATATATAGCGAGGAAAGAGGTTACGTCCAAATGCATGCGCCTGACAAAACTCAATACGGGTCCAGTTACATGCCCCAGGTCGATGACCAGTATACTAGTTCGTGTCAAGAGCCACAGACACAGGATAGGTACGATCAACAGTATTTACAAAACTCGTATAAGGACGAGTATCAAGAGCCTTACCCACAACAGAATAACCAGGTTTATCGGAATACGTATGAAGACATGATATATCCGAACGTGAGTCAGCCAAATGATCAATACACTAGCCAACCAAACGATCAATACAGGAAGACAAGCAGAGATAGGATAATGGATGATAATTATCAGGTGAAGAGTTACGAACAGAATAACGTACAATATCAGGACAGGAAGAAAACTTACTGGGAAGATACGTATAAAGAGCAATACGATGGTTACAGCGTCTCTACATCGAGCGTATATGACCAAAATAACGTGACAAACAAATACAATCAATACCCGAAAGAGCAATACGATTCTGAGTACAATATAAATACGTCGACTGATTATCAAGGGGCTTATCCAGATACGTACAATCAGGAAATGTACGGTCAACGAATCTACGATCAAGACACATACATTCAGGATATATATAAGGAGGATGGCCAAAATACTTACACTGAAGATACTTACAACCAGCAGGATCCGTACACTCAGGTACCCATTACGTCGCAAAGTAATTACGGCGATACTTATACCACAACAGGACCACAAAAGGATTACGTTGACTATCAAACGCCGTATAGCAAAGAGGAAACCGTTAGTAGATCGTACAAAAATGACTATCAGAATCAGTATGAAGAGCCTTATAATCAATACGAAGAGTCTTATCCTGATTCTTATCAGGAACCCTTCAAGGAACGTTACAAAGAGAGTCCAGTTACCAGTACGGAAAGAAGAACGGGCGAAGTTCCGGAGTTGTCGGTAACTACGCCTAGAGGCCAGACGAGAACGAACGGATATCAGTCGAGCGAGTCAGACTATTACGTTCCCCCTCAGGAAAGTCAGGATATATCCTCGACTGGTGTACAGAGAAGAAAGAAGTTCGAGAAACGTGGACCTAGCCCACTCGTACAACAACATACAGATTCCTTGGAGTCTAAGGACGACGAATTAAAGGAGTCTATCGAAACTGCCGTGAGTTCAATTAGTAGCATTCCACAGAAGAAAGGAATCAGCAGCGAATATTCAACAGCTGCTGACTCTAGTTCCGTTGCCCCTACTTTGATCGAATCTCCGCAAAGCACGGTGCAGCCCGCGACAACGATGGTTAATCATGTAACAGCCAACCATGTTCCAACTAGTATGACGGTGACGGCAATGGTTCACACAGGAGCTAATGGAAAACGATTAACGAGAACTGAATCCTGTCAGGAGGACGTTATCGAAGACGAGGAATATCCAGAAATCATACCGAAGGAACCACAGAGAAAAGACTCGCAGCTATCGCATCAAAGTCAACTCAGTCAACATTCTTCCCAGCACAGCCAGCATTCTCAGAAACCAAAATTAAACAGAGGAGATTCTTACGCCTCCGACCACTTCCCCGACGAATCGTACAGCAGAAGAGGTTCATACGTGCAACCTTCAAGAAAAGACTCCTTCTCATCGATTACGCAAGACACCTTCAAACCACCTCTCACCAGGACTGACTCGTACCAAACGAGAGGTAGCTATGAACAAAACGTCGGTGCTCTTCAGCCCGTTTCCAGAACTGAGAGCTATTCGCGTGGATACTTCAAGGACCAAGAATCAATAGAGGAACCAGAGGTCAGCTTGAGCAGCGCGGTGAATGACGATTATAAGATGAGGGACGAGTCTCTTGAAAGGTAATGTAATAGATTTATAATTGTTTAAAAATATGTAGAATTATTGACATATATTAATACATATATGTATATATTGAATGTTTATTTATGAAGGTACGAGCGAGGTGATGACGGAATGCTTCGTGACTCTCGGGAGGACTCGTTGGTGGACACGTACAAAACTACACCACCGATGTCGCATACCGAAAGTCCACGTGGTAAGATTACTCTTTATTCTGTATTTTATTACATTTTTGTGAATATCTATGTATGATAAAAGTTATATATTAATGTTCTTGTTTCTTGATTTACAGGAAGCATAACAAAACAAGCATCATTAGAAGAAAGTGTTCAAATGGATACTCCACCGAGGAGTCCACCCGAGCCACCACCAGATAAGGAACTTCTCGAGATGGTTGGAGCTGCTTCAGTGCCTACACAATTGAAAGAACGACCGGAGATGACATCAAGGCAACGGTGGCATTGGGCGTATAACCAAATAGTAATGCAGCTGCGGGTAAGTAAATCATATTTTGATTTAGGTATTCAAAACGAATACTATTATATAGAGATTTTATTAATTCTGGACTACTAAATAATATTAAAAGATATGGAATTTTCAATGAAAGCGAACTTTTATAAGATACTGTATAGATAATAGTATAGATTGGCAAACAGTTCTAGATATATACTATGCTGAAATAGTGAAATTGCTACAGAAATAGGTATACAGATCTCAAACAAAATGAAAATGACTTTTCGTCACATCGAGGCGCTAGCCAATGACCTAAACGGCGACCTTCCGAAAAATGTAGCGCTTCATGCCGGCAACCCGCATTTTTCTTACTAGTCCTTCGCTGTTGCAACAATAGCCTTGTCAGTTATTATCTTGCATCGATTCGTCACGTACGTTTATCGATCTCGAGATCGCATCTAGGGGTTCTGTACTTTATCACCCATGTAGCTCGTATTATTCGTTGTCAGTTAGAAGGTTGCCACAAATTCGTCGATCCTTATCGGTAGTTCACGGGATAACGAAAGTTTGTACACCAATGGCACGAGTTATACGTACGTAGATGAATTTGAATCGACGAGTGATTTACTATCTGATATCGAAGCGTTAGAAATCAACGAAACTCTTAATTTTCCGACTATAAATAATTTTAACGACTTAAAAACTTATATAAATATAAATAATTGTGTCAGTATAAATTAAATTAAAACTTGCTTAATTTCATCGTACGAAAGTGTAAAAAAGCACTTCATTAACCACGAACAAACATTAGTCACCGAATATTACGCACGTCCCAGAAAGCAAAGGCGCACCGATGCATAAATTACGAATAATACATCGCGATATCACGGCAGAAATAACAGTCGCGCTATTATCGGTGTCAGTCGTTGTAAACGAACAATGAATGTTCATTAGTGTTTTATCGGGAACCTTCGGGAAGAAATACGAGATTATGTTCGCGCAAATACTTATACATACATAGACACACACGGAAGAGGCGTAACTATCCTGAACAAGAGACAGGTTTCAATAGCGAATTCAATGCGATTATTCTCAATGCGAATCTCTCGGAACGAATAAACGAGGGAGAAAAATGAGAGAAAAAGAAAAAAAGAGAAAAGAGCTTGTGAATCGAATCCCATTGCATGGAAAGGAATCCCTGCCGGAGTAAAGGGTGTGTTTATCGGCCTTCTCGCTGCCTTAAAAATACGCCGCTCATCGAGGGGACAAGAGATGGGTTAACGGTTAACTAGCTGCGACACGAAACTTCCATTAACGCAACCTTGTCACCCAATCCTGGCACCCTAAGTACGCACCTGACACGCTCCTGGGAGCCATCGCAGTCGATATATGTGTATATACCACGGAGAAATTCGCCTCCACGATGGAAAATGTAAATTCCTCGTGGTAACGCACGCTGAGACAAAGCCGATTGTTCGCTCGCATGGTCCAGCTGCGAAAATTTTCACCGGAGCCAGCCAGTTGGAGCATCATATTACACTTTGCGAATATCATTTACATTTTCTGCAAATCGATCGTGAAGCTCTGAATATTTACGTCATGATATTATTGTTACTATTATTGCTATTGTAGCCTATATCGCGTTCGGAGATCTAATTGCTCTATGTAGACTGTAATTTGTGATTGGACGAGAGGAATGTATCGGTTTGATATAGGGGTGATACAAAATGGTTTAGAAGTATCTGGAGAGTAAAGTACAGAGAAATAGCAAATGATTTATTTATGAGATAAAATATTTCTACAAGATTTCTAACTTTTAATAATTGTTTATCATGTTTTTTATTGGGTAGAATTTTAAAAAATTTTGAAACTGAATACTACATACTCTGTGCTTCTATCTTATTTTAAATAATACTTTGGTTTCTGACCAGCAATCGTATAAAAATATTTTCAGAATAATCAATTTATTTCAATTTGTCATATTTATCATGAAAATGGTAGCCGTGGTCTGAAATTATTTTCGTACGTCCAAATGCGATTTAAAATAGCGCGGATAAAAGAATTAAATCGAGCTATCTGTGTCAGCATTTACGTATCTTGTTTTTCTCGAGTGGTTACATTTCGCTAAATTCTTAAAATCTTATCCCGCGCAGCTTAACGAATTAAGGGCTTCTTTGCGGTGAAATTTTTCAGCTTATCTCGTAAAAGCTAAATGCGTGGCCATTTTGTCTCTTGATTTTTCTACTATAAAAGAAACAACTAGGAGAACCGTTTATCTGGAAAGCTTTAAGCCGGACGAGCCATTTTGTTAATTGTAATAGTACTAAAGCAATTTACAAAAGCTCACTGTAGACATCAGTGACCATTATTTTTATACTTCATTCTGTCCGAACCACTAAGGTGGTTTCCAGACCGACTAGATCTTCGTGATATTACTCCATTTTTTACGTATTCGTAGATCACAATGTTCCGTGTATATTTTGCACATTGGTATAATCTCTTATGCTTCTTATATAATTTCTTTAAGACCTGTTCGAGTTTCGTCAGAATTTTTCAATCCTAAAGATTTCTTTGTTACAGATACGTGGTGATGGATTGTTAAATAAATTGTGTTTGTAATAACATTAGCGACATCGACGTTTTGAAGGTGTCGTACATGTAACACGTGAATATTTCATAAGATATTTTATCAGTTGATATTAAAAACCGACTCACTTTTCAATTATTCTAGTTCGAGTCGCGTTATGATTTCATTGATAGCGCGCATTCGTTTTACAAACAGTTTTTTTCGAAAAGATTTGAAAGAAATTAACAGAAGATAAAACATTAAAATAATTTCTCCAGTTGTATGATTCACTTTATCCGATAATTGTATCTAGCAGTCATTGCTTACCGGTAAAATAATTGCCAACGTTTCTAAAAAAAAAAAAAAAAAAAAAAAAAAGAAGCAAGTAAAAGGAAACGGTCAAGACACAGTTGTATCAACCTTGTGAAAAGAAACTGTACAAATCTGCATTCAAAAGCTAGGCACGTTCCTCCTATCTTCCCTGCAGAGGCTCGTTTCTTTTGCCGCGATAGGACCGTAAGGGCCGCAATCTATGTAGGCCAGTCGGCCTAACCGCAATCGGAAGCCCGTATATCGAGTTGGCAGCCTAGAGTTAGTGGTATCACCTTCACCGTCAAGGTCTCGTCTCCCGCCATTTCGTTATCATCGTTGCCACTTGTCATCGCGAACGAACTTGGTATCATTCAGTAGCGTATTAGTTTACGGGACGATGACAACGTGAAACCATCTACCAACGAGGGAGGAAAGTATATTTTTTATCAGCGTACGTCGAGTAGCGTATTTTGAAAAACGCACGGAAGAATCCACATCGAGGACGAAGAAAAGAGTGAAAGCCGAAGCAGCGACACTATCGATCGTTATTAGGCTTTTATTAGACGGAAGTATCGCCGATAGCTCCCGCAAAGGGAACATCTACACAGGGGGTCGTGTTAACTTAAGTGAAAATATCACCAAGAGGTCCGTCAGGGGCTGACCACCTCCTTTGCCTTAATTCCCGTACGATCCGTCACAGAGTCTGATCGGGCTGCTGCGAGAAACAGGATGTTCTTTATTCTCTCGTCCTTCGTTCCTCGTGTTTCATCGATTTCCACAAACAAGGACGTCCCGTTTTGTAAAGGATAATCAGTGAAATTTAAGTGATCGATGGTTGTGTAGTATATTTAACGGGGTAAAAGGATCTTCTCAAGAGAACTTTTCGATATAATGAACTGTGTTTGCGGTCTTGTTCGATAGTAATGTTGGATTACGAAACTGTTTCGCGGAGCTTGTTGTATACTGGAAGAAGGAACTCGTTGGAAAATTATCGAACAATCGTGACTGGAATGCAGAACCGCGTTCTACAAATTCCAACTTCCGAAGCTTGATAATGGTCTGACCGGAAGGGCTTAAGCGGTACGCCGGATGCCGCGCCGGTATATCGCGTGGATAATGATATCCTGCGTGTAGCTCCACGTCACGGCTCTGTGAACAGGCAATTATCGTAGAAATTGCGCACCAACGAATTTCGCTACTCTTTTTTTTCTACCGACGTTTGGTACATTTTTTGGAAACTTTTTTAAAATCTACGAAAATAATATTGTTGTCCGTTTTATAATTTTTTATATCAACGGTCGATCGTTGAATCGTTGAAATTGTTCGATATACGAATAGGAAGAAAAAGTAAATCAAAATGGAAGCTCGTGAAAGGTCCACCGAATGGGCTCTACTATTCCCTTTGAAAGCAGGCTTATTCGCGATGAAGTCCTCCTTGTCTTCAAAGAGCGTACATCGCGAGAAAGAACGAATAGCCAAGAAGAATCAATTATTAAAGTCAAGAATTCGTCGTGGATCTTCTTTGTCGGACTTGGACAAGCTGCAGTGTAAACCAATGCTACCAGACGTGATTAGATCGACGGAAAAATGCTCCGAGTCTCTTCCACATTCGCCAGCTGTGTCAAGAGCGAACCTCCAACTGGGAAATTTGTACGTGAGAGATAGCATAGGCGATCTGATGAACATGAAAAGGTATGGCGCGTCCACGTGGAGCGTTAGAAGCGAAAGTTTGATCGCAAAAGTGATGCCGTTGAGCACGGTGACCCCGAGACACAGTCCGCCGATGGAAAAGAGCATGGAGGACCTCGAGGATGAAATGCAGGATGACTTTCATGTATCCGACAAGCCTCTAACTTGTGCTCAAAGAACGCAGAGGCTCAGCAAACTTATCAAGAAACACAGACGCATCATGGTCTTCAGTCCTAGAAGCCTGAAGCGAGATCTCGTAAGTTAAGGCAAACATTCAGAGACTGAGAATTTCATTGAAGTTTTAATTACTCTAAGCTTCGCTTAAAAACGTCTGAGAGTAGTTTGCAAGATGCCGGACTTCTTGCCGTTGATAATGTGGCGATGCCAGAGTACCAGTTGCTGAATAGACTTATTTTGAGAAAGACAATTGTAATTTAAATATAATTAAGCGTGATATCAGGTTGTCCGAGAAGTTTCTTTCGTTTTATGAGGAAATAATAGACGCACAAGGCCTTTTATTTTATAGTATTTTGTCGAATTACGTACGATTCATTTTGTTCTGTTGAGACAAACATTTCACAGACTTGATTTCACGTTTGTATGAAGGTGCACTGTTGTAAAAAATATGTTTGCGAAAGAAAGACACTTTTCGGACAACTTAATACATATTGTTTCTAGAAAGAGAATATAAGAGGAAGAATAGAGGAATTTTTATGTATTCAGAGTTGTTGTTTCACGATTTTTAACACTGTTTATAGATTGTTTAGAGCATCGTAGGGGAGAAACATAAATTTCATGCTTTTTATTTAGTATAACAGTATACTGTTACTTATTTCCATAAAACTTTATGAATTGGTCACCTGTTGGCAAAAGTTTCATATGTTTGCACTGAATAGGTCGTTCGTTTTTTTATTTATACATAGTAAATAACATCGAAAAACCAGAAAATTAGGATATTTATCACGTCTTGCGTGCTCAGCTTTACGTAGGATACCTTGTTCTTTTATTTCTTCCCATTGTTACGTCGTCGCATTCATACATTCAACGAGATCGTGATCACGTGTACGCTAAGAAGCGATGTTATCGACCGTGTACAATGGGGAAGCTAAAACTAGAGACGCGTTGCTAAATTTGAAACAGCTTCTGCAGTCGTGGCGAGAGACACTTACAGGGACTGAAACATTCATGGTACATCCGTCTTTCTCACTCTCATCCGTAGATTGCTGTATTGGTAGGTGGCCTGCACTCTCTTTCCAACGCTCATCGTTATGGCCGTTTTTTTGGATAAATCCTTTCATCCGACGAGAAAAGTTTATACTTTGCTGTTTTAGTCGAAGAAATTAGCCAAGAACATATTCGTTCTTGCGAGTTTAGAATTTTATCTTTTCATATGCAATAGGCGTAGAAAATATTTTACAGCTTTTGGAGTCTGGAGATTATCTGAAGATTAACTTTACAAGCTTTTTGCTGATTGTATCATTTCTTCTTTTTTAAACCTTATTGCGAATATGATTAAATCTTTTAGAATATCATTCTTTTTACGCCGTAAGAAAAATTACTTTCTGTCGATCATTAATAGAAAAACAGTTTTTTCGAAGAATTTTGTAAAAAATATGCAATGTACTGAAAGTAGAGGCCTGCTTTATCTGAGATATGTTAATTCATACTATTCGTAAAAGCAGAGTGTTGGTACAGCATAGAAGGGTTAATAAGATGTTGGAATGTTCAAAGTTATTTAAAATGTACTTGTCTCCGTAAAGCAGCAAACTTATTTCTGCCGTTTGTGTGCAAAGCACTTTGTAGCTTCTCGAGCTTGGAGATTATCCCGGGATTTAACTGTAGGAGCTCTTTGAATACATCATTCTGTTTCTTCGGTAAGTTTTATTGTAAAAGTTGATAGTAGGGTATATATATTGAGATATTAAAAAATATTTGCCATGCTTTATCGCATTTAGAATTTATGTCATATACTTTTCTTCCATTTCGTAAGATCATTTTAGCGGTTATAAGTACATTAACGCAACGTTATGTTGCTTTTAGATTGAAATTCATAAATTCATAAAAATTGTCGTAATATGAGAAAAATGTTCGTTTACTTACAAGTAATTTATTCTGTTTACAAGCTTCGTCAAAGCTTAATTAAACAAATATTTCATTGAAAACCCCAGATGTGCGAATGAAAATATTTTTGCCATTTACTTCACTTCTTCATCTTTAAGTTAATCAACAAGATTTTCAAGAATCTTTATCGTTTGAATAGATTCAACTCGTTAAGACTTTTTGACGAATAGAACTTGATTTTAAAACAAAGCATGCATTTATCGAGGATTTTTGTTAAATGTATGATTCAAAAATCAAAGATTTGGTTGATAAATAGTTGCGTAATGTTATTTATACGAAAGAGCGATCATATTCCCTTCGAAATGTCCTTTTTCTTCATATTCTGCTTTCCTACTACGTTTTGAGATTTCTGTGAAATTTCCTCTTCCTTCCGTTGCAACCGCCATTTCGAAATATGTTTTAGATACGTACACACTTTCCGTATGCAAATACTTTTCAACGTTCTGCATGTGTTTCCACTTTCAAACACTTGACAGTGCAAATACTTCTAGATATAACTTTCAACGTATTGACATTTTACACGATACAATTGTCTATACAGATGTGCAAATTATCAGACCAAGATTATAAGAAAGTAAGTAAGAGGAGATTTCTTCCAAACAATGCTATATTCCTAATTTATAAACACTAGTTTGATGCTTTACGAGGTTCGATCGGAACTTTCTTTCTAGGAAAAGTTTTCCGTTTCTTTGAATATTCCAAGTTCATGTAGCAGAAAAAAATTAACAATCGTAAGAATTTCGGACAAATTGGTGGAAATTGTCTGAATTAAAATCAACGAATGTAATCTCTGAAGATTTAACAATGTACTAAAATTCAACAAACATCGCATGCGCCCTCGTGTTCATATTTTATGCATATAATTAAAGTAATACGTATTAAATTCTATGACAACAAATATCTTGAATCTTCAAGATGAGAGTAGCAGTATGAAATATTTCCATCGTCGTAATTGATGCTAATCTACGAAAATTAGACATCGAATTAGTAAGGGATTATCTTTGAGCATGTCTTTTTAAAAACTTATACATTCCAGAAACTGTTAAGGGGGTGCCTGATTTAGAATATTCTAAAAGAACGTTTTTTTGTGATTTTTTTTTAGAAGGGAAAGAAAGAAATGAAGTTATTGAATTTTGAGATATGGTTTTATATATATTTAACAAATACAAAGAATTTTTTTTAAAGTAAAAAAAAAAAAATTATAACAGATTTTTAAGTCTATTTCATGGGCGTCTTGTCGCTGCATTCTTCAATCGGTGGGAAAGATCCACCTCGTAATTCTTGACTGAAACAAAAAACTAAAAAAAGGATTAAATTATTATATATTTTTCTTCTGGATAAACTAAACAAAGGCAGAAAAAAAGTTTATTTAAATAATTGTTATAGCACCTTAAAGTTTATTTGTTTTTAAACCGCCAAAATTTTTAATTTTACATTTTTTTCTATATTTTTGAACATCGAAGTACATCCGAAAGTTGATCTACTCGTCGTGGAAAGATCATCGAAATAACTTTCAATTCAAGATTTCTTTTTCACTATTCTGTAGAAATTGCTTCAACGCAAGTTAAATGAATGAAAGATTAATCCAGAATTTTGAATATAGCCTATAGAAGAAGATGGAGAGTGAGAAGATCGTTTCACAGTCGTTGAAGATATCTGCGATCTCCCTTGAATTTTTGAGTAGACGACCAGAAATCCTCGGGGAAAATCCTCGACACTTGAACCACTGCTCGACAATGACAACCTCTTGTCAATTTGCATAGTTTTGTACGGTCACGTAGCTTCTGGTAATTTTCCTCTTCCACGTGTCACTCGCGGAACACAAGCCATGTTCGAGGCTTTTAACTTTTCTCTCGCGATTCTCCGGTCGTTTCTGTGCGCCAAGAGAATTTTTTCGGTTACTCGTTCCAATGAATGTTCGTTTTGTGAAAAAATACAGTGTACAGTGTACACGCGATGGTACAAAGTTAATGAACGAAGTTCCTTGTTGCGCGGAAATGCACGCCGATCAAAGAACGAATTTGGCGTTGAAATATGGCGATTTTTTTCTGTAATATTTCGCGTTATTTGCCTAAAGAGTCGAAGAGCCGTGAACTCGCGTAATTGACTAATTTGATCAGGTATTGTCGGCAAAAAGCAGATGTATTTTTTTTTACCAGAGGCAGTTATTTCGATATTGGATGTCAGAACTCTCTTGTACAGTCGAACTATTATTGATGAAATTTGATACGTCACGAGTTATTAACATTAATAAATTCCCTTGCACTTTACTGCAATAAGCTCGATAATAAAGCAAAATGAAATTTTACAAATTGCAAGTTATTTGATTGGTTTATTTGACAGAAAATCGTAAAATCGTGAAGAAGAAATCTATTAATGGATAAATTATTGTACAAGGAGATCTCAACGATATAACATTGTACTTTTGACTGAAATAATCGCGTAATATGATAATTAAGAATCGTTCGAGGTACAGTTTAACTGTTTAATCCTAATTGTTACCATCAAATTGTAAGCTGAAGCGAAGTTTCAAGTGAACAGTATGAGATTAATTTCTCTGGATCAACGACGTTAATTAGACTTGAGCATTGCCTATCACAAGATTACGCTCACCTCGACCTGTGTTTACTAACTTCTCATTGACTAAACACGTATCAGAAACAAGCTGTAACTATAATTCTATTTGAATCTCCATTATGCGATATAAATATTTATTAGTTATTCAACTTGTTAATTAATATCGCGCCCTTAGGACGAAGAATCTAGTGTCTTGAATTTCTGGTCCCAGAGGTATTAAAAAAACTTTCTATTAAATTTTGTTTAAAAATTCAGAAACCTTCTTACGAACTCGTAATTAGCTTTAGTATATTAAGTTTACAACTGTTCGCTCCTATTAATAACGTAAAAATTAAACTCTAAATATCTCGAAAAAGTTGGGATGAAAATTATTTCCTTCCTTTTTCTTATAATACACAATATATGTGTAGGTATATGACTTCTAACGAGAGTATCTGGTGCGATGTTTAATTCCGTAGGGAATTACCTATATCTGTAATTCTGCAGTAAGGATTACCGTGTAGATAAAGAAAGGACTTATAAGGATAATCTTCTTTTATATCGCTATAACATCCTTGGAATAGTTAATTCTAACGAATAATCAGCACCAATGATCAAAACGAAGGGAACAATTACATTAAGCAGAACGAGAAACCGTTGCCTAACCTGAATAGTTTTGTCCTAAACGAGACAATCGTCCGGTAAATAGAAGGTTTGCGTTCGAATTTCGGTTCAGCACTAGCGATCCGATTGATCGATCTTTTCACGTTATATGGAATGTAAAAGGAGGTTCGATCAATCAAAATTTATCGTCGTATTAGTAATACGACAGTCTTTCTTGCACCGATAGAGCTGTAGAAGTATGTGCTGTTTGTGTGCCAACCGCGACTACGATCGTATCTGTGGCTCGACTTTTCTCGCGGAAATATCTACGTGTGAGAAAGTTGGCAGACTGAAGAAAACTTTATCCTTGCCATCTGTGCACTTCCTACGATTCCTTGGGGAGTGAAAAAAAAAAAAGAGAAATTTGGCGACATACGCGACATTACATTTTTTAATGCTTCGATGACCAGCGAAGTTCCTCCTCGAGGTATCCTTCCGAGAACGATACTTCGAATATTTGTCATCTCATATCTTTGAACGGGAAATTTGTAGCTTCATGTTGTGGGAGAATTTTTAATATTTTCTGCGGTAAATTTAATCGTGCTTTAATTGTTTTTATGGAGAATTATAGCGTACTTGGGGAAAGAGGTAGAAATATGACTAGAGTGAAATAAATTGGAGAGAAATTTCTGGTGGAAGTATGGCGAAGAAAGCTATGGTAGACATAAATAGCTCGGAGGATACTGCATAGGCACTTTTCATGATCGTACATTGAAACGAAGTAGTTGTGATCGGTCTAGTTGTAGCTCTTAATTTTTAGAAAGTACTTATACATCACATTTTACGAAAAATATATACAAAATTTGCTACAAACAATTCGAGAAATACGCGTTACGAATGTCAGAATTAATACTAATATTATACGCTAAACATATTATCCGTGATATTAAAATATATTTAATTTCCTCGGATTTCCACTGAAATTGAAACTTAATCTTAAACTTCGGAATCGCTAGATATAGAAATGAAAGATTTTTAAAAAGATATTGACTTATAATTTTGTTAAAATTAAAAAATCGGATAATTGAAAAGTTGAAGGAAATAGGAAGAATGAAACGAAAAATTAAAGAAATTAGAAAATCCGAGAGCTTTTTTGCAGAAAATCGATGAAAACACGATAAATCGCTATTAATATATTTATCATTAATCTCAAATAAATAACAAAATTAACACAAGATTCGATATAATTGTAATTCGGATACAGTTGCAAATTTTTGGCCGGTAATGCGCGTTAACGAATTTAACACCCATCGTGGCCTTATCGCATTGACAACAGGCTAAAATCAATTTCCTGTCTAAGCATCCTTCTCTCTGACTGTGGAACATCGTGTACGTAATTACGACCCTTTCGACGCGCGAACAACACACGGAGGAGCACGTGTTTTCGCAGGCAAACACATTCATAACACTAGTTCAACTATCGTGCCACCCTCGACATCCTACTATGCAAGCACGTAATCGAACTCGTGGCGGACAGCTTTATCGAGAAGAGGGTGCTCAAAGGGATAAGAGATCCTATATCAAACGCGAAGTCGATGGACAATGTCGGCAAAGGACAGGAAAACGATCAATCCGGGATTAACTGATTCCGCGGTCAACTCGAGTCTTGGTTTGCACGTCCTTCACGAAGCGCAGCTAATCCTTCAGGCTCTCGTTAACATAGCCATGATCGACTTGTAAGACGCCAGTGTAACGAATGACGTGGGTGTTGGACGAAAAGTTTTGTTTTCTATCGAGATTGTTCGTTGGATCGTTTTATAAATTACGCGTAAATCTGGGCAACATGATTTACAACATACGAATTTTCTTTATCATCGTTGAGAGAATTGTCTAACTTTACGGTTTCAAGTTATCGTGTTCTAAGAAAGCCTTCTTAAATCTCCTCATAAGAAACACTGTAAGCTTCGATATTAAAAAGTACACGTGATAAAAGAATAAATGATTGGCGTATTGTTGCAGAGAAATGGAATAGTTTGGTAAAATATTAGAATTTTTTAGTATTACTTGTATAGAGTATTGTATAAAGTATACTTGTTGCTCAATTATGGAAGAACGCGGTATATGTTAAAGAAGAGTTCTCGTGGCAAGTGGTCGTAAATTTCTACAGTTTCAGCCATTAACATTTTAAGTAAGCGTATTACCGACTCCTTTAAACAAAATATTGTACATTACTGTAATCTTACGCCAAATCAGATCGTTGATCAAATTATTCAAACGTACGAAGAAACTCGTTTTATACGCTTTCTGTGGTTACTCTGTTTCTCCATAATTGGGCTCTATGACAGACCACGCTACATATTTGCAAGTAAGCTTTCTTGTAATTTGTGTACAACTAGTCACACGCATAACCATACACGATCCTCCCCTAAAAACATTTTATCGTCTATCCGTATCAAATCCCTTCTCGCTGCTGAAAATTATTTATTTCGAGGAATATTTTTGTACTTTTAAACGCAATATCTTCGATGAAGATAGGATAACTAAACTGCCAACTTTTACGCATTTATGGGAAACTTGAAGGTGTACAAATACACAGAAGGCGCTTAATATTTACAAACACGTTTATAAAATAATCAAAGTATCGCGATACTCGTTATAATATTTAGTAGACGACATGATTTTCCGCTTATGTGCTATTCTTTCAGTTATTTTCGTACAAAGATGAATTTCCATAGATATCCGCAATCTAGAGATAACATACGATTCTACGAAGTTATCCCCTTGAATTTTGTCTAGAGAAATAAAAAGAACATTTGCCTTTTAATTCCCGGTATGAACACAGCAGTGCTGGACCGGGTTCCTTTCAATTTCCAACGATTTCGTATTTATAGAAGAGATTGCCCGATGCAAAAGAAATTAAAAGATGCCCTGACCCCCGGCTCGCTTTGAAGATGTTCATATCTGTTGAATCGGTCGAATTGCTTCTGGTTCAAATCCCTGGAAACGTACCCTTTTATCTGTTTCGTCAGTCAAACGAGACGGCAACTATCTCTTTCTCTGCTCTAACAATACTTTCTTCTCCTTCGCGGCGATATCCGTCTGGGGACAATCTTTCTGTAAGATTGTTTCGTGAGATCCTATCGATCGGGATATCGCTTTAGATATTCTCGGTTAAAGAACGCCAGCTTAAATCCTCAATTACGTTTGATGTGGATGAAATCTCGTCCTGTGATCGAGGGTTGTTGTTCTTCCCTTTCAGTTAAAATTGACAAAGATCGTCCAACGCAATGTTGTTAGCAAAATTCCACAGTCCCTAAACCCTAAATCTTTGCCAGCGGGAACGATTCTCTTGGCTCCTTTTATTTCGCTCATACATCTGCTATTCTCTCTTGCGTGTTTCTAGAGGCATTTTCGGTACCGTAGGTAGAGCTCATATTTATTCATGATATCCAAGGAAATAATTGGAACAACCTTTCACAGTTGTTTCTATTTACGAGCAAATTTCGTCAAACTCGCGGTACTGCGTCTGAACGTGGTTAATTTAAAACAATAATGTGTTTGTCGATACAAATTGCCTCTCCCGTTTTTAATTTATATCGTTTAAGCTTTACCGTTGAAGTTTACTTCCACCATCTGCATACATTTCGAATGCAAGTGTAATTTATTGCCTTTTGCACGATGTTTACTGCATTCGATTGGTGGATGTTGAAACAACGATTTAAAAATACAATTCTTTATTGAAATTAAGGAAATTCCAGGGTTCTGCATTGTAATCAATATCCTCGTTACTTTCTACATCGATTACCTTGGCAGAATTTTATTATAACACGCGTGTTTCCACTTAACTTTTTGTCAATTAGATTTTTGTCGAGATTTGAATGAATTATTTTAATCTCATTTAATACGTATACGAAGATCTTTCAATTTCGTATGAAAAAGTTGATTGAGCAAGCTAAAAATTGAAATCTGCTGAATTATTATTATGTACCGATCCTTTTGGAATTATTAGTCCGTCTCCTGCCACGTTACAGATGGTTCTGACATTTGACTAATTGAATGTGTGCCGAGTTTCAAATGAAACGCCCTTCAAGAAGGATCTGTTTGCCAACCGGAATCATGAAATTACGAGTATTTTAGTTGTCACTCGTAATTTTACCAGTCATGATTACATTCGCACGAAATTCTCTGAAATTTTAGCGAGCTTTTTTAATCAGATTACAAATATCAGCGAACAATTGCTGTCGATACAACAAATGTTATATATTCTTGGTCTAGTCTGATATTGATAAATACAATGACATTATGATCTTTCAAATTGTTCGAATAATTATGAAGAATTTATAGGTTGTGTATTTCTACAATATTTTTACAATAAGAAAAACATTTTATATGTACAGTCTGTCACACAAGAGCGTGTCTGCGATATCTGCGAAACCTGACACCTAATCAGAATGAGATAAAAAGAATGTAAACAAACGAAAACTTCTCTAATACGCGTTGCTGAATACCTTTCAGTTTCATTTGAAACAGTGAAAGGAACAGAGCTTTTTAATATGAGTGCCGCGTACGCGAAACGTCGAAAATTGTCTGGCATGGGCGAATGAAAACAGAGATCGTGATTGGAGTAATATAATATTCACTGATGAATCTTCGTTTTGGGCATGGTGTCCTATTAGGCAAGCTGAGAGGAAGACGTATCACAAAAATAAGAACACTTGTACATCACATTCGAAAGATATGGAGGTCGTTACCAGAATCCTACGCTCAAAAATTAGTCGAGAGTATGCCGAAACGATGTCAAGCTATAATCGCTAATGGAGGAGATTGGACACCCTACTGTAATAGCGCATTAGTGTTTTAGATGTAGATTCAATTCATATAAATTTTTTTACAAATATATAAATATTTACAGAAATATCGCAGACACGCTCTTGTGTGACAGACTGTATATGTCGGAGATGAAAGGACATCGGAGCTTTCCTTTCGGAATGTTTGGGATAGTCCCAAATACTTTAGTCCAGACTTTTTATTACAGCCGTACTTAAACAATAAAACCGAGAAATAGCTGTTCATGAGCTAAATCGAATATGATTATCCGAGATTTATGACAGTGGGCTTGGGCTCGAAGTGACATAATGGGTCACTGAACGTAGCCGCGGTCACGGGAGGGACGTGTACCTAACAGAGGTATGAAGTAATTAAATTACTCTCCTTAAAAACAAGGATTGACCTGAGGGATACAGAGAGATACGAAGAGGAGTATATAAGGGCAGTTCCACTTGGACTGAGAATGAATCCGATAAGTTCGACTAGTACAGGGAACACGTGTGTCAAGTTCATTATCGCATTTGTCATCCCGCTGACCGTGGATTCGTTATCGAGTTTAAGATCATTGCCATTCACATTCCCAGTATCTAATTACCATGGTTACTTGTTAAATTCTGTCACAATCATAATTGGACTAGTAAATATCTTCGCTCGTGCATAACAACAATGTCTAATCCAAAGAAAGATTCGTTACGCGCCCCTAACTCTAATGAAAACCCGACATATATGTGCATACGTTAAAATTGATAAATTAAAATTAAAATATCTGCCAAACTAATGGTTTCTTGATATGAACAAATTAATATCTCTTTGTAGCGAATATCTAACTGAGTGGACTCTATAATGTTATAACATACGGTGTCGTTTAAAAAACTCAGTCGCATCTGTCCAATCAGTCTCTTGAAACGAAACACATTTCATTTGAGATATTTTTCGATAAAACTATATGTAAATATGAAGCCGGAATTTTTGTATTGAAAATGCACGTTTATTGTATGAAAATGATTAAAAATATTTTATTTGAAGTATTGCCCATCGCTAGCTATACATTTTTCCCACCTGTCTGGCAATTGGTGGATGCCACGCCAAAAAAACTGTCGCTCTTTTGTGGCGAACCAGTCATCGAGCCATTTTCGTACATTTTCGTAAGAAGCGAAGTGCTGGTCAGAAAGTGCGTGTCCCATCGATGCAAATAAATAGTAATCGAACGGAGCCAAGTCTGGTGAGTAAGCCGCGTGCGAAAGTATTTCCCAACTGAACGCTTCAATCGTTTCCTTGACCGGTTTTGCTGTATGCCATGGTGCATCATCATGAAGCAAAATTACTTTGTGTTGCCTTTTTTTATATTCTGGTCGGTTTTCATGCAAAGCTTGATTCAAATCGATCATTTGTTGTCGGTAGCGCTCAGTATTAGCGGTTTCGCCAGGTTTTAACAGCTCATAATAGATCACACCCTTCTGATCCCACCAAACACAGAGCATTGTCTTCCGTCCATAGCGATTTGGTCTTGTAGTCGATGTCGGTGGTTCGCCTGGAGCTACCCAGGATCTTTTACGCTTAGAATTCTCAAAATATATCCACTTTTCATCGCCAGTCACAATTCGGTGGAGAAATGACTTTCTTTTGTATCTGGCGAGCAGCATTTCGCAAGTGGTTTTTCGGTTTTCGTGCTGTCTTTCATTTAGTTCATGTGGAACCCATTTTCCCACCTTCTGGATCTTTCCCATGGCTTTCAAACGTATGGAGACGGCTTCTCGTGTCACGTTTAATCGATCAGCGAGTTGTTGTTGCGTTTGAGCGTCATCCTCATCCAACGATGCTTGCAATTCGCTGTCTTGAAACTTTTTCGGTGGTCTTCCATGTTCTTCGTTCCTCGCGTCAAAATTGCCACTTCTGAATTTTTTAAACCACTCGAAGCACTGTGATTTACCAAGAGCATGCTCACCGTAAGCTTCGACAAGCATTCGATGCGATTCTGCAGCAGATTTCTTCAAATGGTAACAGAAAATCAATGCTGTCCGCAAATCGTAGTTTCCAGGCACAAAATTCGACATGTTCAACGCTATTACAAACTATGCTGTTGTATGAAACTTGTATTGTTGTGAGTCGAAAATGTTTGTGAGATGTCAACAAAGACTTTTGGCATCAATGACGCAGTTTAGTGATAACTACCTTATCAGCTAGGGCCATCTATAGGCAAATTTCGGTTTCATACTTACAGACCTGATAACTATCGACTTACTTTAGATAATACACATTTCTCATTAATTCACCTTGTATACGATATATCATGTATTTATCTAATTATTACTTGTTTTCTGTTACAGGTGAGTACTTTTATTTGTTTAATCTCATCCGAGAATCGGATCGATCGATCGTGCGAAATAGTCGGCCGCAGGTGAGTGTTATCTCAGCACGATGTTTTGCCCTTAATTATGACGGTAGACGAGCAAAGTCGTCAGGTGTATTATTACGATGTTGAATAAACGGTATCAGTGGTATGATACCGCCAATTTACGTCTGGTCTCTAAATTGTTGTTACAAAGCGTTACACCGCAATATAATGCCCCATAAACGATCGAGGTTTAATATAAAATCGTCAGACGAAAGTGCACCGTATGTCATGAAACCAACGAGGCGTGTACAATGTCTTGTTACATTGTAACAAGAACTTAGATGCAATTTGTCGGTGGACAAGGTATTTCGCGAGCAAAGCTTCACTTTTCGCATTAACATCGCCTTACCGTGGAATCGTGCGTATAAACTGATTTCACCCACTATATTTTAATTTACAGTTACGAATTCTAAGATCCTTTAAAAATAGATCTTCGAAACTTGTGACATATTTGATGCGTACATATATATTTTGGTATATTATTGTTAAATGAAGTTTTAATAGAGAAACTACGTATATTTTATATATTACAATTGAAATTGTTGAAACGAGTAAACGTTCGAGTTTGCTTATGCAAAGGATTGAAATATCGGCAATTCAACTTATGATGGTGAAATTACCGTTTAAGATATAAAATTTTGTTAATGATAATGAAAAGCCACTTATTTTTAGATATATCTAACTCTAATTCTTTAATAGCTACTATTTTGAACTAATATACTAATTCTTCAATATTTAGTGGAAATAGAACAAAAAGGTAAAAACAAGGATAATAATTTGAAATAATTTTATACTAATTCTTCAATATTTAGTGGAAATAGAACAAAAAGGTAAAAACAAGGATAATAATTTGAAATTGAAAAAACGGATAAAAATATTTATTTTTGATACATAAATATTGTCTACTTTATTATTACAAACGAAGAAAAATATTTATCTTTCGAGTTTACTCGAAAGCGCGATACAGTTATCCGAAGAACACGTCAGAGTGACAAGTACGTTCAGTCGTACGGAAGATGACACGTTCTCGGGATGACAAGGTGATTAAACATGCACGAGACGCCTCCCAATATACTTTATCATGGGACCATATGATCATATCAACGAACAAGTGTCCGGAGATGGAAATTTCAACGGTTCACCATGAGCCGGTATTAAAGAAAATTTTGAATGATTTACGCAGACTCAGCGCGGAATACGTATATCCAGTCGAGATTCAATAATTCTTTCAGTCGGTAAATGTCCTACAAATGCTATCTTCACGTTATTGAACGAATCTCGTCAAATAAATTTCATTCCAATGACAAGTTACCTTCGTATAGTTACTGGTTTCTTAAAAATCTTTCTCTTTCAATGTTCGATTAGTATAACATTTATATTTGGTTTAGACAACAAGGAATACGTAACTAATATAATATTAGGTTGTCCGAAAAGTTTTTTTTCGTTTCAGAAGGTGATAATAGATGAACAACAATTTCTGTTTTATATTATTTTATCGAATTAGGTATGATCCATTTCTTTATATTTCTATTATTATATTCGCGCATAATTCAATAAACTAATATAAAACAAAAAACATTGTGCGTATATTATTTCCTTATAAAATGAAAGAAATTTTTCGGATAACCTAATATATCGAAACACAGATTGTCAGAGCATTATAGTTATTGACAAAACAGGATATTATTTTTATTAACGACTTTTCCACCGTTCGAATAAAAATATCTGTGTTATCGGCGAGTATTGTTCATTTCAAAGACGACAAGAAAAAAAAAAAAAAAAAAAGAAAAGAAACAGGTGGCAACGAGCCACAGCAATGGACTGGTGAATTGTGGATGGAACGTTTGCAATTGATTGATTTCAAATGATAAAGCTAGTTATGTGCCGTGTATATTGGATAAACTCATAAATGAAAATTCAATTACGGTTTGTTGATCGAATCCACTATTTTTTAATTTCCGTGTTATTCGATTATATTTTCAAGTTACGGTAGATTGTGCCAATAAATGTTTCTTGTTTCTGGTTCTGCTGTTGTTTCTATTAACTTCTTTACAGAGAATATTCTACAGTTTTCGTCCGTTATTATTCAAATTATCATTCAGTTTCATTATAAATTACGATATTAATAATTGGAAGCCTACATTTCTAGATTTTTTATTATTACAGTTACGATCTTTTTAGTAACGCAACGAGGTCAGGAACACGAGTAAATTTGACACTTATTTTAACGAAGAATTTGATAATATTAAATCAATAACGAAGTATTGGAACTATCATGGTAATCGTCCAAACATCGAAAGATTTTGTTACGAAGAAATCTAAGTGTAATTGCTCGAATTATCGAAAATATCATAATTGCCTCAACGGCAAATTTGACGTTATTGCGACCAATTTGAATAGAATCGTTCGAAATCAATATCGATCTAGTGAAAAATATTATGTTCGTTGCCTAAACAAGTCGACTTTCATAAATACGAGATAGTCTACCTCCGACATAATTCGTAATATCGTCGTATGCATTTGAAACCATTTATTACTGTTTTACCGCCACTAAGTACAATATCCAATTTGCGGTAGTATACGAATGGCGTCTGGGCTCAACGGGGATGTTTTCTAAGACGGTGCGTTTCACGGAACCGTCTCTCACCGAATTGCTGGCTAGCGAACGTTGACTTAATGGGTGGTAATTTAAGGTCGGAGACTTAATGGTTACGAGAAAATCGACCCGTTGGGAACACAACGGGGAATGGAGTTATGGCAGCTGAACACGAGTGAAAGCACAGGATATGAAGAACTTAGCTACCATTAAGCAATGGCAGATGCACGGGAGATTGACAAAGTTGCGTGTCTGCAACCTTGATAACTATTCGTTGTCGTGTATCTTAAAATGGAAGGATTGAGTTGAAATAGAAGAAAAGAGTAATATATCAGAGTGACTATAATTTCAAGTTTTAAATTTATTATAATTTTCACGTTCCATCGATTCTAATTCTTATAGGAGATTTATTAGAAAAATATCATATTAATGTATTCTGTGATTTTGGATTTCATATGACTGAAATACATAAATATTGTTATTATTATTGTATTGATAAAAATGAGTAGTTTCAAGCTTTCTAACTGTAGGAAAAAAATCTACACGAAAAATATTCAATAAAAAGATACGGATAAAATTAACGATATGGGTAAAATTCTACTAAAATTACGTTTTTTATTCAATTGGGTTAAGTCATATAGAGTGCCTTTCGTAATTAAACACACTAAATAATCACTTTTTCAAAATTGGTTATTTTTAATTAACCATCAACTGATTTGTTTCTCATTAACTTATTTTTAAATAGTCGATCACTAAGAAAAGTTTCTATCCAATTATTGTATACACGATAATCCTAGGTTGGAGAATTGCTTGTTTAAATTTTATGAACTCATAGCTCCCAGCTTTCGTTGTTTGCGCTGAGAAAGACGTAAACGTCACGTCTAGACATATTTTCTATACTTTTCAAGACCCACGTATTTTTGATTCTACGCTTATTTGAAGTTTCAAACTGACCACAGTTTATCGTAGCTGTATAGTAGTATTTCTACATGTTCTCGCGTGTGTTATGAACTAGATGGAATAATTTTCCCACGAGGTAATTACACGGAACTTTACAATTTAATTCTCAACAGACGTGGCATAATTTTTGTTTATCTTCCATAAATGAGAAATTGCATCCCACTTGAAAAGTTTGTCACGAATCACGTTTGCGTCCCAGTAACAAAGAAAATCAATCGTCGCTTGCCACTGCTCCACCTTTCGTTCTTACTTGTTTGTCTCATTTCTTTTTTTTTTTTGTATTTTTCTCGTATTATCCGAAGTCTGTCAGATGTTTGATACCGCGTAACGAATCGTGATAAAAAACGATCGCGGTCATATGACCACGTTGATACATACGGCTTTTCCTATATTCCCCCTTCCTCCTTATTTTTTTTTTTTTTTTTTGTCAATTTTTTGAATGAAACTTCAACGTTGTGTGAAACGATATGCCAAGTGTGATTACTTTTTTTATCTGACGCGATGTTATCGCAAACGCGTGAAATATCAAACGTGCAAACTGGTAACACGCCGGAGATGAATGCGCTGTGAACGTCAACTTCTCTCTCTCTTGGGGCTATGCAAGAGAGTTCCTCGATATCTGGAACTTCGTTCCGTGGAAGTTCTTTGCTGGAAACGTAACCCGTTCTCGATACGGTCGCTAGAAATTCGTTTTTGATCGACGTCGAAATTCGCAGGTGTTTCTCGCGTATAGAAAATCGCTTTGGCAACCAGGAAATTGGCTTTGAAATTATAATGTTACAGGAGAGAAAGAGGAAAATCTAACAATCTATTATAGCGATAAAATAGAAGGTAACGAAAGAAAAGTAACTAGGTGAAAGTAATTGACTTGATAGTACGGAGTTAAACGAGTTAATGTAACATGCGAACATTAGGACGATATGAAAGGAAACTATTACGTGCATATCAAAGTTGCACAAGAGAAATTGTGTGTTATATTTTGTACAAAGGGTAGATTATAAAATAAATTGTCTTACGTTATCTGACAGCTTAAAAACCTATGCGATCCCCGAGAGAATGCCACAGTGACAAAGATCAATGTTATATTATCCTCTCTTGGGATCTAGAACCGTGGTATGCAATAACCAGAGGTTTCTATCTGTACCAGCAGAGTACAACGTTAAAAGAAAAGGATTTCATATTGCACAGGATTAAAACGTCGACAGATATATAATTCATTCTGGTTTTGATACTATTAGAACTAAAATTTACTTTGTATTTTACTGCAGAACTTTCTACTATCTGTGATGATACTTTTGTTAGTAATTCTTTTTTCGAATGTAATTCGTAATCGAATAAGTTACAAACTGAGTTTTAAACGATACTTTTAAATCGACTGAAATACAAATATTTCAGATCAATCACGATCCACACAATTACGCACGATCACATGTTTCAAGTGTTAAGTGTTATCATCTTTTTAGTTCCATAATCAACGAAACCATAACTTTATTCTCTGTCGCGATACGTTTTCATAACTCGAAAACACACAATCTTCACATATCGATAAATACAAAACACTATTTCATAGAAACAAGCAGTGGATCGACTCACACCAATGTGATTCTCACCTTTCCAATTAAATATATCGTCTATCCGTGTTTTCAATTCTTTAAACGATAAAAACTCTGTTTCTACAAAGTAAGACACGCTTCGGGACCGTCATCTCCATGAAACAAATCACTTTATCCGTTACAAACAATTAAATCAATATCCCAAACACACCAACATTACCATGTTACACAATGCTTCTTGTAAGAACGTCGCCGAATTCAATTTCATAAATCATCGCTCCCCTGGATTTCCATTACCGATGCCGCGCTTGCCGTTAACAGCACAGTTTCACGTTGTAGAATAATCGGAACAATCAAGCGAACCTACCTTTATGAATTTCTAATCGTGCAAAAGATTAATCCCGGAATGCGGTCGGAATTGAAACGACACGGTATCACGAGGACAGCCCCTGAAATTTCATTGTCGGCTTTGACGACCACCACTAACGGATTATTACGATTTTAGTAATTGACAGGTAACGACGCGGCACGGTTGCATCGCCAGGGTACATCGAATAGCGTCAATTTCGGCCACGATACGGCCGGCCGATCGTTATTCATTACGTTAATTCGCATCGCCTCTTCTACCTTGATCCTCTTGTTCCGCCATTATACGCGTTTCGTCGAGCGAGAAAGTGTAAATATCCGGCGATCGGTAGTTGGCGGTTTCGTGGATCACCGCAACGAGCTCGCAAAATCTAGAACGAGAAAGGGCCGATGTTGGAAAGAACGACGAACTCGTGCCGCGATCGGAATAATCGGCCGACAGTCGAACGTACTTCGGTTTATTAGCGGTGGCTCGCGGCGGTGATTCCGTTGCAGGTGGATCGACGACGAGCAGCTCATTACAGGCCGATAATGGCAACAGCATACTATCGCCAGGATCGGTCATTCTCTATGCGTTTACTTGACTCCGATCCAGATTCCATAAATATCATAATTTTCGAGTAGCCTCGCGTCTCGTTGAATTTCCAGTGTGTTCAATTGGTTGGATAGGAACTTGATTATGTAGAAATAATAAATATGAAAAAATACGGGTCATAATTTGTGCAGGTCGGTTGTTGTTCGTTAGCTGGAGTTGTCTTTGCATAGAGACTATTGTTACCGGGTTGAGGTCGCATATATGACGTCCACGTTCGATGTTTAATGTTCGCTACGCGATCCTGTGTATAACTACGTATTTCGCAAATGCCTTGAAACTGTGGCTCGCGATGTAGTTCGTGCGGTAAACGAGGTTGTCGTTTCTATAAAATGTCGCAATGGTGTTGTTGAATGTGATATTATGTTTTTCGATTTGTGCTTATCACGAATCATTTCTCATTACCTTTTGAAGCAAGACTCTAAGTACACATGGGTTCACTGGGACATTACAGTTGTATATTTAACTAAATTTCTAGTTTTATAGTAATTACATAATTTCATTATTCTGTATTTAAAGAAAGTTGTCAATTATAGAATTTTTCGAATGCTGCTTTTGCAGTTTTCTTGAGATACGATCAAAGATATGAAAAAGACATAGTTTAAAATATGTGCAGCCATTTACATAATTCAGAACCAGATACCGACAAACGCAATAGGAAAATTAGCGATACAAATGTCGAGAATGATTGAAATGTTCATTAACAGACACAAGCGATATACGTATAATATAGCCGACAAAGATATTCAACTTAATTGTACATAATTAATGAGATTGTTATTGATTGATCGATTGATTGATTGATTGATTGTATATGTATCTTTGTAATTTAAGGTTTCAAATGATACAACGATTGCTAAAGATTTTAATAATTTCCTAATAATTAGTAAGGTTTATCTACTTTTCATAAATGAATACGGTGTGTACACATGGTTTTTCCATCAGACGCTTGGACACGCGTTAAATGGCACGCGTTACTGTGACACATGCCAGGCTGGAAATCATTGGCTCGTTTCGTGTATCGATAATTGCATTTGCCGGCAAGCGAATCACACCGTTCCGCCGATTTGTCTCGTACAATTTGATCGAGGCTTCATTACGGCCCCCAGCTTTGTCTGGTTTTATCCGACGCCGCTTCTCTAGGTAAATCCGACACGCGACTCTCGTATCTCGACATGTCTATCGTCCCTTTGGATCGTTAACGACATTTGAAACAACTTGTCGAATTTCCTAGAGTGTGAAACTCGGACATGTTCCGTGGACGTTTGATTCGACAAATCCTTTCGTCGATATGTTATTAAGGTGATGTGCTCGATTCCTTTTGACGAGGATGAACATTTGATATATGATTTTTGATCGGAGGATTCTTGTGTTCTTTCCCTTCAGGTTTTTGTTTGTAATAGAATTTATATTAATATAAATTGATCATAAGTTTAACTAGATCTTAAATAAAGATTTGGGCATCGTTTACGTCATATAATTTATTTCGAATTTGTTTTTGCACTTTTATAATTTGATAGTTAATTGTAAAATGTCTCTCTCAGAAAATGTCGATACCAGAAATTTACAAATTGGTCGATGGGTAGTCTGGCAATCAGTTAAATTTACAATGCGATTTATGTTTATAATTCTTTTGTAATTCCAACGATTCTAATCTCATTCTTCAGTAACGTTGTCATTCTCAGTTATACTTAACTCCTCAGCAAAGACGCCATAATGTACTAATTCAAAATTACAAGATAATTTCCAAATAGATTGCGACAAGTCTTCGTTATATATTATTACTTCAAAATTGTTCCTTCAAAGACTCGGTTACTTTTTACACAATTAGTTTTTTTTATAATTCTCTTTAGCTTAATCGATTATCGTTTCCATGATCCAAGCGAGAACACTGAGTGTTATTCACTTTGCGTTTCTCCTCGTCACGATCACTGACAGCTCGTGCAAACATATTTCCTTTCAATATTAAATCGCAACGTATAACATTTCCAATTAAAATTCTATATAAATGAAAACATTCTTAGCTGTAAAATAATATACGAAACATCTACGTAGAAAAAAATATTCGTATAAAGTAAGAGAGATTTAAACGTGTTACGCGATCATATCCGACAGTCTAATTTCGTACAGTCTGTCACACAAGAGCGTGTCTGCGATATTTCTGTAAATATTTATATATTTGTAAAAAAATTTATATGAATTGAATCTACATCTAAAACACTAATACGCTATTACAGTAGGGTGTCCAATCTCCTCCATTAGCGATTATAGCTTGACATCGTTTCGGCATACTCTCGACTAATTTTTGAGCGTAGGATTCTGGTAACGACCTCCATATCTTTCGAATGTGATGTACAAGTGTTCTTATTTTTGTGATACGTCTTCCTCTCAGCTTGCCTAATAGGACACCATGCCCAAAACGAAGATTCATCAGTGAATATTATATTACTCCAATCACGATCTCTGTTTTCATTCGCCCATGCCAGACGATTTTCGACGTTTCGCGTACGCGGCACTCATATTAAAAAGCTCTGTTCCTTTCACTGTTTCAAATGAAACTGAAAGGTATTCAGCAACGCGTATTAGAGAAGTTTTCGTTTGTTTACATTCTTTTTATCTCATTCTGATTAGGTGTCAGGTTTCGCAGATATCGCAGACACGCTCTTGTGTGACAGACTGTATGTCGCAACCTGATACTTCGTTACAAGATTTTCAATTATATTTAGCCAGGCCACGTTCTCGCCCTTGAAACGTTTCTCCGCCATTTTCTATGGAAAAAGCTTTGTCGAAAATTCACTGCCGGCAGATGCTCTTTTTTTTCACTCGAACCTCGACGATATCAGAATCCCTCCGTTTTTCTCTCCCTTCTCTGTGTCTCTGTGCTTTTTTCTCGCGGGTTTCATTTCGCAGGCGTTTTCGCTCGGTTCGTGAAACGCACGGAATGCGACGCGCAGTTCGACGCTAGGCGGAGAGCAATCAGAGAATCGGTCTCCGTCGCCCCCGGTGATTTTCGCCAGCCACGACGGTTCGAATAGAACGCGAAGGAAAGTCAGTCGAGCTCGTTCGAAATTCCTGACAGCGACAACCACCGGTATTTTCCATTGGTTTCATCGCGACTCGAACGAGAAAAAATTGTGAAGAAACACGGGGCAAACGGAAGGACAAAAGATGAGAAAGAAATCAGGAGACACATTTTGTTGTATTTCGGTGGATGGTACAGTCTGTCACACAAGAGCGTGTCTGCGATATTTCTGTAAATATTTATATATTTGTAAAAAAATTTATATAAATTGAATCTACATCTAAAACACTAATACGCTATTACAGTAGGGTGTCCAATCTCCTCCATTAGCGATTATAGCTTGACATCGTTTCGGCATACTCTCGACTAATTTTTGAGCGTAGGATTCTGGTAACGACCTCCATATCTTTCGAATGTGATGTACAAGTGTTCTTATTTTTGTGATACGTCTTCCTCTCAGCTTGCCTAATAGGACACCATGCCCAAAACGAAGATTCATCAGTGAATATTATATTACTCCAATCACGATCTCTGTTTTCATTCGCCCATGCCAGACGATTTTCGACGTTTCGCGTACGCGGCACTCATATTAAAAAGCTCTGTTCCTTTCACTGTTTCAAATGAAACTGAAAGGTATTCAGCAACGCGTATTAGAGAAGTTTTCGTTTGTTTACATTCTTTTTATCTCATTCTGATTAGGTGTCAGGTTTCGCAGATATCGCAGACACGCTCTTGTGTGACAGACTGTATATGAAGCTTTTATGTACAGGTAATAATAAAAATACGATGATACTAAACATGTACACTTATGGTCATAAGTATTACGAGACTCGCTGATATTTAAAGAAGCAATAGTTTTTAGATATTTTATTATAAATGTCTTAATGTAATAGAAAATAGTAAATGAAATAAAATTTATTAAAATTTTCCAATAAATGTAACGAGTAGGTGTTCTGATACTTATGGCCAACGTTGTATATACTTGGCCACTTAAAATATGTTCGCGCAATGTGCAATCTTCTTTTTCCAATTATTAGATCATCGTTGTACAGAAGAATAACAAATATTTATCGAAAATGGATTCGTATTTATTTTCTCTTCTCTGGTCGTAACATCGATTAAAATATACCGATTGTGAATATCAAACATAGTTGCTTTCGTGATCGGCTATGTGGCAGCATGTTAGACGAACAAAGCAGAATTTTTGTGAAAAATAAGATCCGGTAAGTAGAGAACGCTGCTTCAATTCTAATTCTTTGTATAAGATTATGAGAGAAGGGTAATTTTTCGCAGAGATAGAAGTAGGGCAAATTCTATACTTTATTCTATACAGTATGACAAGCGTTATTTGAAACCGAGTTTAATTTTGTAGAAAATAAAAATGTTTTTGTTTTGGAATGAAATTGAATGGAAATTGTGCAGAACGAAAATATAAATAACATAATTCTAATACGATTCGTCTACTTTTCAGCTATCTTACTTAATTCACATTTTGCCTCGTATTTATTATCAAAAGAATGAAAAATTCTTTACAGTGTCGGTTTTACGAGGCAATTAAATGTTCGTCATACAGTTGCAAAACATTGCTGCGTTTGTAGACTATTACAGTCTAACATTATTTGTTTCGTTATTTTATTTTGTAGAATCCATTCGATGAAGTAGTATAGATCAATCATAGCAAAGATCATACGTACATTCGGTTAAATATCTGCTGTAATTTTCTGAATCCACTTGGTATGCTTTGTTTTTTTACATCAATAAATGAAATTTTGTATAAAATAAATATATTATTTATTACGTAGTTAACATTACATAAATATACTTTTCCATAAATAATATAATAATATGTATATCGTCATCATTTATGTAACATAAACTAAACTTTTATATAGAAATTTTTATTTTCTTCGTGATTATACAAATCACGTGGTATTTTATTCCTAGTATCTATATTAATTGAGTTACGCCCACGCAATTCTCCAACACGTCCTACGTAAAGAGAACAATTTACCCTAACACACTTTCCTATTACTCATCGTCATCTCGTGAGTGAATTGAGGCGTCAAACTCGAACGTTCTATGTATTGGCTACCAAGAGAAACAGAATAGGAACCCAAAGAACTCACATTGTCATCTCAGTGCTGCTTTCCATGTATATAAAGTATTCCCATTGAGGATTCTCGAGCTTCAACGTCGAGACAATATCGAAATGCGTACAACAAAGTAGTCAAACACCATTGATTTGGTTCCATTCGCATCTTTAGACGGCATAGTGTCTCATTGCTATATAGTACACAAGCTTACGACAATACTTCTGTACCTGGCGTAAAAAGCTTTCGCGTCGAAACATCTTGAAATTTCACTAGTACTGTAACGTGAGAAAATATCGAATCTCTACGTCCATGAATCAATATTAAAACGAACTAAAAGGCGATATATTTATTAAGAATAGCATTAGTATGTTTGGAAAGTTTCTCGATAGAGTTGGAAATATTGAGATCAAATGATATATTACAATTTCCAATTAAAAAACGTGACAACTACTTTGAATTTCCAATAATTTTGCCTGATTTGAAATGTACATCAAATATATCATTTTCCGTTCCATAGATAAATCACTCGTTCTATCTCGATTATTATGTCATAACGAACGAGAATCTCTGATTTTTCCTCTCACAATGGTCAATAAGAATCGATTAAATTTCTCGAACGTTATCCATAATGTCGGATTTATCAGACGCGAACGAAATCAATAGATAAACCGGAATACCGACTAGAATACCAATAAGTGGATAGATTCGTGACGATAAGCGACAAGTCGACGAGTAGAATTGAACTTTATGTCGATTTTAATTCGCCGCACGTGTTCATAGCGTATAAATAGTGACCGATATCTCGGCGTGTGTAAACTTTAAATCGCTTTGGGTTAACCGTAAATCATAAATATGTATACGATTAATCATGATTAGTCGGCGAATCCATCGGTACAGGTGAATATTCATGAAACGAATCAACCGCAAATCGATCGACCCATTAATCTCGTCGAGATTTCTTCCGCTATCTTTTGCATTCATGCGACTCAACCGGCAGCTTTTACCGCGAAATATCTGGCAACGATGCGTCTTTCTATTTTATGATTCGTTGTAAATTTTTTAAATGTATTCTTTTATATTTGTCTCCGTTTATTATCTTTTTTTTCTTTTTTTACGAAAGAATCGTACCAAACGCGTCGTTACGATTTACCAAATAGGATTTTGGTCGCGTCAATTAAAGATTTTCACGACAGGAAGCGATGAAGGTACGAAATATCTTTGAATATTTAGATTAGACTGATAGAAATACGAAAGAGAAGTGTTTGAGATTATCACGTGAACAAAGCGAATCTATCTGACGTTTGATAGGAGCTTGCCAATGTATAATACAGCGAATGAAAAAATGACAATAATTAGCGAAAAAGAAGCAAAGAAAAAGAAAAAATGAACTTCTCCAAAATAGGAAAACAGCATAATAGGCTTATTCTTCTTTTATAAAATCGTAAAAATAACACAGAAAGTGTCATAGGAACTTACTATAAAAATCGTAACAATATGATTTATCACCATGTCGGAAAAACTATTGACAACACCTAACAATCAAACAGAGCAAACTTCGGTGAATTGAAAATACAAAATTGGCAAAGGAAAAAGAATTTTTTAGATAATCGAGAGTAAAATCTTTGAGCGAACGACATTGCGTAGATTAAATCGTCATTATAGCTGTATTATCAAAGTGTATTTTTTGTTATTTCATCTAACATTTTTCCGAGCCAAAACTTGCCTGAAGCCCAACATTCCTATATAGTGTAATACATCGTCGCGTGAAATTTATGGTCGTAACCCTTCACGTTCGATTGCCACTTAATGAATTCGCACTGTCCAAAGTTCAAGTTCTACGCATTGATTTATTCGCCGGTTAATAAATTCATTTCCTACAATTTAGGGCTATTTATTTTTGTATCTTTCTGTTCTACAATTATTTGCTCGTCAGTTTGTCTTACATAACTCGGCGATCCACATTCCAATAGGTTGGATACTTTGTTTTCATGTGTTTTAATTTTAACTCCGCTCGTCAAACGCTCCAACTATTTGTACAATCGTTAATTTGATTCGTCGTTCGTTTCCGCTGGAATTCGTTCGATTTGCCAATCCGTATTTCTGTCCATTCACCTGTACACTTATCTATTTACAACGTATACATATCTGAGAATTTATTTATCTGATCGGTTTTTACATTTATCAAGTTATTAAGCACACGTGTTTCAGTTACAATATTAGTTTTGTTTTCAAGATTAAATGTTTTCATTGGAAATTCTATTGCGTGTGTATCAATATTCATGAGATGCGACTCTCTTCCTAGGAAAATTAAATTGTCGCGGCACATGAGTTAGAGAACAATTCAAATCATGTTGTTGTTTCGCCTCGGAGTATCAAGATCATTAGGATATACGTAATGTAAGAATAAATAAACTCCGGGTAAAATAATGTCGCCGCTACGTGCAACCGTCGAACAAAGACGAATTTGAATTTTCCGACTCTCTCCCGACCAGTATAAATAAGCGGACGTGATCGCAAGGAAAGGAGTTACAGTCAGTTGTCGATCAGTTATCAACCAGTTATCAACGAATCATAAGCGATCTAATTAACGAGTCTTAGCGAATCTGTTAGTACGAGTGTCTTTGCGAACATTATTTGTACTAATTTATTTATCATTTTAAATATATTCGACGATTTCAACAACGAGCAATCTCGTCATTAAACTTCACCGACCAACCATCCTTTACAAAAGTCCTTTACAAAATGAATTATTATCGTATTTTTATATTATCCGTTGTTATTCTTTGGAAGACAAATGTCACAGGTTCGGACTCGAATACCGGTCCTTTTATTTCTTTCACCACTACTATACACGTATACGTACAATGTATTATGCTAAATCTGCAAAAGATACAACGTGAGATAGGTTCCGTTCCACGATGTTCGCCTGGTTGCTTTCTACTCGAATCCTTAATCTTAATCCTTAATCACGGGCTGCTTCGTCGAGCGACATTGATTAATTGAAACACGACTGGTGTAAGTAAGGAACACGAGCGAATCTATGTTACATCGTAATTGGTAGAATTAAATTGAAAAACAACACTCAGAAATAGATATGTATGTGATGTGAATTGATATTTAGTTTGAGGATCTTGCGAGTTGTCATTTTCGCATTTACATAATTTTGATAGAATCTCGTCTTAATCTACTGATTAATCCATTGCAAAATGGTACATCGATGAAGTCTTCGCTGGCACAAGCTTCTTGAATTCCGCATGGTAACATCTGCTGCTTGCAAATTTCAACCGAATCCATTATCACTTGGAAACTGATGAAATACCAAATTCGAGGCTGATTGGTTAGAATTTCAAATCGCCGTTTATCGAATGCTTCAACAAAATTCTATACCGTTACAATGTTATGTACACAATTTACCAGGTTAAATATTGGAAATTTAGTATCTATTATTCGTCGATTAAAAATGTTTCACGTGTTACCCACATTCGATCTAATTTTAATTCTAATCATCGCTAATTGACAGCCAACTTTAATTACTACCTTTAACGCTGTCTTAATACGATCTACGTGAGAAAATATAGTACCATTTATCGTATGTTAAATAATTTGTCAAATTTTCAAATATTCAACTATTCAAATATTTAAATAACTTTCGTGAATCGAACAATGCAAAGATTCCAAGATTCGGAATTTTAATTCGAAGATTAAGATATTCGGAAGATCCGACTATTTAAATTTAAACAATTTTTAATCCTAAAATTTTTTCATTTTTCAATTTTCTACCGATTAAAACTCGCAAAATAAACCCTCGACATCTACGATTATTATCGTCTTGTAAAATACTTGAAACTTCCCGCAAGCAAAACAAAGGAGGCTCCATTCAAATCGTAACTTTTGGTCGCAAAACAGTTCACGTGGCAAGTGTCCAAGATTTCGCAATTCCCTTAGCTAACATTCCAAGGAAACTAGACCTGGTGATACGCGTTTCTTCGGCATAGAATGTCCTTGAAGCGGAAAATCGGATGATCGACCGATCATTTGCGATTTCATAACTTTCTCGGTGCTCGGGTAGGGGCTCATGTTTGGCAATATGTCGGTCTCCGGTCGATAGATCCGCGGAATTGACTCGTGCACAGGGGGAAGTTGCCGAACGGTTGCCACGCTACCGAAGTGACGGGAACGGCCTGGCCGAAATTCAGCGGTAAAGCGCATTCAGGCGGATTGATTTGCCGTGATACGAAACTGAAGTCAACGGGACAGACTCTAATAGATCTGCCATATGGCATAAGCGGCTATATTGTCCTACATGAGATCGATTGGTCGAATCGTTCTGACCTAAAAAACAATTAACCACTCGTTGGTACGAGGACCGATTATTTGGAAATTTCATATCTCGAAATTCTGTTCCACGACTATCCGTATGCGTGTCGTCTGTACGAAATCATTTTACAAAGACTATGTTTCTTATAAGTTTGATATCTAAATAATGAAAGTCGTTAGAATTTGTGTTTTATAAAAGGATAATAGAGAACGTAATAAAAGGACGGAGAATAATTGTAAAATATATCTGATTAATTTATTAATTGTAGCAATGTATTCGTGTTCATTATCGTCGTGAACATACGAACAGATCAAATGTTTTCACGAAATTCAACTTAATTTAGCTTGTGACTATCAATTGAAATAGAAAGTACTTTTTATGGCGAATTAATTTTTCATCTTATTGTAGAGATGCAGATTTCTTTATCAAGTTTATTCCTCTTATACACAAGGTATTAAAGAAGATATGTAAAATTTTAAGAACCATGAACAAGCATACAACAAGAGATAACGAAGAATTTCTTTGTTGAAATGGTGCGGAGTACGTTAAAACGCGAAGAAATTTTCTTAAAACGCGCGATCGTATCTCCTCAAGCCGGATTTCGAAATCTTCAAATATTGCTTAACTACTACAACTTTCACCCTGCATAGTGAAAACCAACATCTCGACATGCAAGTTATCACAGTCGTCGCTACTTACTGCGAAGTAAGAAAATGCGAACACGCCAGATTATCCTAAAGCGACGTACGAAGAGAACGTTAAGACGCGCAACACCGAACCAAGTGAACCGAGAAAGAGCTCCGGTTCGTTTTCAATGCTCGACCCAGAAAGACGACAGTGGCGAATCGTCGAAAGACGCAAAACGGTCGAGCGACACAGCAATAAAAGCGACAATGGTAGCTTTTACGAAGACAACGGCGTGAGAACGGTTACACGTATTCGCATGCGTCTCCGCGCTGATGTTCCCGTTTTCTTTTTCGCCTCTCCGTTCCCTTCGTCGCGATAAATCGCAAACCCGGCGATAAGTTGTCTCTGTCGACCCGTTTCCCTTCCGTCTCTCTCTCTCTCTCTCTCTCTCTCTCTCTCTCTCTCTCTCCCTCCGCCAACGAGATACTCGAGTTTCAAACGCTTTTAAGTGCTTTCCGCTGTTGTCTCTGAACTACCGAAAATCTAGCCGTTGTGTATCCATCTCGGATCCCCCTTCTGTTCCAGCCATCCGCCGGAATCCTTTCGCAGAAAAGAAACATACCATGGATCTGGCTAAGCTCGTGGAAGAGAAAGAGGAACGCGTATCGCGACGTTTGCGACGACTAAGCACCGCGAAGAGAAACGAAACATCGTTATTTTATTTCGTAGTATAGAAGTCATTACGCTTGGGATCAAAGGGGAAACTGCGTGCTGAAACAGGTTTTCGGGGATAGATAGAACGCTGGCTCTGAAAGCCTCGTCTCGCTTATAAACATTCTGCTCGCGTTTTTGCCTCGTTTAACGTTTTTCGAGGCGGGGATCCTTGGACGTGGTTATGTTCTTCCCATCTATGCGCTTGTTGCTTTTTTCTTTGGATCAAAGTGGTGCAGAAGTATGGGATTTCTGGCGTTTTCAAGAGGAACGCAGTCTCAGATCGATGAATAGAAAAGTTGGCTTTTTAATTGATATGACTGAAAATGCGATTAATCGTATGCGCTATTTGTAATAGAAGATGAACGTAGAATGAGTTTAAATTAGGCCAAGGAAGAAAGAATTTATTTGTTAATGTAAGATTCATAGGTTCGTAGATGAATTCTTATCGTAGTGAATTTGGTATTGATAGTGAGCTTGTCGAACATGGAATTTGGGAATTGTACACTGAGCTCGGTTCATCTTGCTCCTAGAATAAAACTGATTGAAATATAGCCTTTAAATTTTAATACATATCGAAAAAACAATATAACGTAATGTGATATAATATAATATAAAAGAAATAAGAGGAAAATACAATAGAGGATTGGTAGAATTAACGCGACAATAAACATTTGGTACATTTGATCATTTTTGATCGCTGTTATATAAAATCCCATATCAAAAATTGCTCGTATATGAATGTATACATCAATCCATTTATCAATGAATTTGTCTTATCTCAAGTCAATGTATTCGTATTAACGTTTTACCAATCGATACAATTTATATATCGAAGCCTATCGTTATTGAAATAAATTACAAATTCGTACTCGGTTTATGGAACTCTTTCCTGTACTAATTATTTTATATTAATAACGTATTATTATTTATTTTAAAATTATCGAACAACACAATCATCGTCGAATAAAAATATCGCAAAAGTATCAGAAATAAATCTATCGAAAAAGCTATCGCGGTACAATTGTTCCCATTCTAGCGAAATTTATTGCGTAAACTTTTTCAACATGAAACAGAAGCGCTATAATTAAACCGAGTAACTGAGCCTCGTCAAACTAATCGTAAACATAATCAAGCATCGCGTATGATATCGTACATATACATGATATACATAATATGGAGTAAAAATTGAAAACAACAACAACGATGAATAATGGAAAATCACCATCGCAAAAGAGCAGCATCGTAATTCAACTTCGATGTCAACTATATAGCTGGCGTAGTTATTTGGCTCGACAAGCGAACACAATGATTGGAAATGATGTCGGATCTCAGGGATGACGAACGTTAGTTGCATACGTGTTGCACGGTGACCTCCTGGCACGTCTCCAGTTTCGCCCGTGTCGTTTTTACCAGTCGTCATTGAGAGTTTGCTTGAACGACCGCGGAGTGGAAAGTTCGAATTTTCCATGGCAAAAGTTCACTCGTAACCGCAGTTGTCATATGATTCGCGGTTTATAATAACGCGAACTGTACCCTTCAGCCTGCTGTTTGTTGCCTCTTTCACGTGCAGCTAGTTCGTTAAACGTGTCGCGTATCGGTCAACCTGAATTTATAACGAATAATTTCCTAATTAGGTCACGGAATAAAGTATTAATAACGGGACTCGAGTATTTAGAGCTGCGATCGTTTCCATCTCTCTGTCAGAGTTTTCTTACGTAGTAACTTACCAACAATCGTGTTAGGTTAATCAGAAAAGTTATTTTTTCTCCGAATTCTTTTTGTATATGTATAACTTCATCCAGAAATCTCTAGAAATCGTAGATCCTTGAAATACGTATATATTTTATTCGTCTGTACATACAATATAAATATTTAATATATTAATGTAATAAAAATATCAAATAAATGATCTAGAAAGAAGTGATTAATAAATTTCTATAAACAGTATTGGTTAAGAAAATGTTTAACGTAAGTAGCTTTCGAAATCTTTCTTAGATACGCTGGTAATTGTCGCAGAACAAAATGTTCAATACTCCGGCACAAGAAGAAAGAAGAATATTTTAATAATAAAATTGAAAAATTCAGCAGCGATATATTTAATAAAGGAATCGGGATACAGGTAGAAAACAATCGAAAGGCACGACCAATACCTTTTAACGCGCTGCCATTCAAAGAACAAAAGGACAAAATTTTTCCATCGATATTCAACGATATTCATTATTGCGATAATACTAATGAATTGACAAGCAAAGGATCGCGTAACAGATTAGTAGATTTTAATCGCGCAATTTCACGGTTTTATATCAGATAGGACAATTAATTAGATCTGATAACTTGCAACTTGTGATGCATAAAATTCTGTTACCCTTTTTACATAACTGGAGATTTGTACAATGGATTTTAGGTCGAGTTTATCGACAGCTGGATTGTGATTTCGTCTCGTAACTGTAACAACGATCGATCGTAATTTCACGAGTGGAACGTAAGGATGAAAACTGAACGAAGCAGATTATCGGATGTTTCACGACGATTTCCCTTTGTAACGAATTAATTGAGAAAAAAGCAGCAGACCATTTTCGGACGTTATCTGGCACGAAAATTTCGAAACACTGGAGCGGATTTTACATTTGTAGCTGCAAGATGAATTCGAAACCGGAAGCGAAAGTTGAAAAGCTTTTACCCTGATTCCGAGGCAGTATCTATACGTGGGAAAACGCGATAATGGATAACGAGATAAAAGCGTACGTTCCATTAAATCCAACATTTTTTCCAACCAACAAGACGCAACAAATCCTACCAGTCGGTTCTGGCAAGCTTGTTAATTGGTATTTCACGTGGGAAATGTGCTGAGTTTTTATCATCGAACGAATCAATCGATATATACAAGAGAGTCCATCGTCTAATTAACTTTCCGTTATATAATGAAATTACGTAATTTTCGTGGACAAAGGCAAGTTGAAAAAGTCTGAATGAGTCGAAAGTAAAGAGCTTTGTATCCGAATAAATACGCATCGTAAACACATTATGAAACCACGGTGTAATCTCCAGCGAGGAAAACAGTTCCTTGATGGATAAGCTAGTGGAAACTTAGTATTAATATCCAACGAGAGCGATTACATTGACGAGCTACTTTTCACGAAAACATAGACTGCATTCAATGCACGGCTGTATGCAAATACCGCAAATGATGGATTACACTGGCGTCGAAGATTTTCCAAAATATCGACGGACAGAGTTTTAGAACGTGAAAGTGGATTATTCTGGTCGTGAAGTTGTTGTGAAACTAATACGATAATTATTCATTCGCTGACGACGAATTTTTGGTGGACGAACAGGACGTTTTTAAGAAAGGAAAGTTTCTGGCAGTGGTGAGGCACTTTCACCGTTCCCTGGCTTTATCGTCCTTTTTTTTATAATAAAAGTTTTACACCTTCCTCTGAAGGTGAAACAATATGTTTTTTGACACAATATGAAGTTTATTCGATCGTTTTTGAACGATAACTTGGACCTTGAGAGTTCTTCGTTTCGGCAAGATATTTTATTTGCAAATCAATTTCCACCTTTTTCGAATTCTATTTGGGTAGAATAGGTAATTGAAATTTTAGTAATCGCAAGATCGTTTAAAAAGCTATTTGGAATTTATATTTTCGGAAATAAATTACGCAATAATCTAAACAGGAGTGAACGACTGTTAAACAGGTGTAATTAACGTAATTTGAAACTTTAAACAGGTGTAATTAACATAATTTGAAACTTTAAACTTTGCTAAAATTTCGCTATGTAAAATTTCAATAATATCGTTAATCCAATCGTGCGAGAGGGATTTAATAATGCCCCCCCTCATTTTCATGTTATTGTTACTGATTAAATAACATCACCGTAGGCAAAGTATATTGTTGGAACGCGACTTAAAGAGTTTATATAAGAGGCACTTTACATGGAAGTACGAACATACTCTCGGAACGTGCTTCTCGGATCTATCGTCAGTTTCATTATCACTGAGAAGCGCTTAATTAAAAAAGTTTGGTATTTTGCCTTGTTCATAGACATTTTGATGCTCCAGTACTCTTTCTGATTAAGTATAATATATTATATTATATATAATATCGATATAATTATAGGTAATATCGATAAAATTAATTCTCTGGTAGTGGGTTTCAGACAATAACTTCCAGAAAAATACAAACGATTATTAATAGAAAAGCCATTATTTAAATAACTTCCTTAATTTCATAATAACGATAATAATAATAATAACCTCAATTTCAAAAGAGATATAAACAATTAAAGTGAAATCCATTATTCGTGGCTGTTAATAAAGTTTAAACATCTGTAACCTACAACATATACGTAATATTCCTTTTAACACCGATTTTAATATCGTTCCGGACAACAGTTACACGTTACAGTAGTTGTTTGAGAACAAAACATAATCCCGAGCCTTTTACTTCCAAATCCGACTTTTAGTCATGCGAGCCACCGAGGCATTTCCTTTAATACCTCTCCCGCTTTATCCTAGCAAAACGCAAAGTCGAGCACAGATCTGGAAACACCAAGCACAGATGCACACGCGGTCTGTTTCGAAAAGCACGATCCGCAGTGAAACAGTGGTGTACACCTTGCAATCGGATAGAACAGACAGAGAAAATAACTGTGACACACTGTCCTTGTTTTTGATTCTACTAAAGTGTACAGGTAAAAAAACACGATTAGTCGAACATATTTCTCATGTTGTGTTCGAGAGTAATTTTAATATTCGAAAGTGTTTCCCTCAGATTCTGTATTTCATTTACATAGTATTAAATTTTTATGGCCGTAGGCAAGTGAGAAGATATTTCAGCATCTGACGTATAGATTTTGTGCGTTATAAAAAGCAAATTTGAAATTTCATTAGTACTGTAAACAGATTAAATTATCATGATTATATTAGCAAACTTGGAAATCCATCTAAATATATATATTGTATGAGTATATATGTGATAGTATATATATTTAGTATGAGTATATATGTGATGGAAATCAGAGATTATTTAAGAGTCTTCTTGTCCACTATATTAATAAGCCTCAGTATTCAAAGTTTACAGGAAATATTTTGTCACTCTTATATATATTTTCAGATTGGTTTTAAAATACCCCGATATAATCACGATAATCGTGTCTCATTATAGAAGTAACGAAATTTCAACATATTTTACATAACACATAAATGCTAGGTGGAGAGATAAAAGCTTTTCATGCTGAATTTCCAAATACTTTTGTTATTCCGTATAATGAATTAGTACGTAAGAGCTGTAATAAAAATGTACAATTGCGCGCTAATACTTTTTGTAACTATGATATTTCATATCATATATACCTTTTTACCCGGCGAGTGACATAAAAGACAGAAAATTAATAAAAGTGGACTTATCCTATTTTTCTCTTGTGGTATTCAAGTCTACTTACCGGCGAATAAAAACATTTTTTCCTTTTCTCGTGGGACAACCCTAGGTCAATGTACATGATTCATTTAACGTCCTGACCGTCACGTAACGACCGACCGCTTAGAGTCATTATGTTCACAGTTCAGCTTTTACTATTTTCTTAAACAGATTCTTTCCTTACCAACAACCTTTTCTCGTTTCCACTACATCGACTTGTTCTTTTACTTCTTTTTCACGTTCCCTTGACAGAACCGTTTTTCGTTGGAAATGTAGCACGACCAACCTGGTCCACTCGGTTTCACTGATTGCTATTCAAACTTTCGGTTACATGACGCGACTTTCCAAGTGCCATGCCATAAACTCACGTTTCTACCTATCCGGTAGATTTCGGCTTCTGTCTCAGTTACGTTGTTACGATGGGAAGGACGAGGGTTGATGGAATGTGAAGAGAAGTTCCTGTCCAATGGAATGTGACGTATGAAGTAAAGAGACATGTTCTTTTTATTTCTTCTTTCAATTTCAAGAACCACTTTTCTTGAATTTAATAGCACATTTAACTTTTGTGTTTGGTACTGACGCAGAAAATAATTGAAAGGCAAAATTTTGTATGAAAGATATTAAAGTGGAATGTGCGTGAAAAATGTATAATGTTAGAAGAAAACTAGCTTCTATGAAATGTTTGAATTTTTTGAAATGCACCATCGTGAATCTATAAAATATATTACAACAAATTATGAATTTGTTATTTTGTCCACTTTGATAGTTCTATCGTCAGTGATGATATTCTGATTCATGAATTCTAAGTTCTTTGTTAATGGACAAAAATTTGCAAAATATACAAAAAATATTAAATTATATTTATAATATTAAATTATAACAGTGAGGACTAGAAATATTTTGATTCTCATCGCACGTTCCATATTCAGATTTTACGGATCCAGTTTTCTCAGGGCTAAAGCAACAAACCTTTACTGTACAAATATAACCTTCGTTATTCTGCTTACTTGTGTAAATTGGAGCCTTTCAATTATTCTAAGTGTTCCAAGTGAAAACAATAGTACAGTCACATTGATACAAAGAAATAAGGATTAAGAGAAAAAGATACCGAAATCTGAGTTATCTGCTGTCAAACTTATACTAATTCCAACGTTACGTGACGAATCACGTACTCGCAGTTATATTACCAGAGAAATGTATGTCGTGATTTTAAGCGACTGACAACCGTGGATAAAGTCAAGTTCTTCGCCAGTCGTTTCACGTTACTGAAATATCAACGATTTTCTCCAAGCTCACGGGATTCCGCGGAAAAGCACTTGATCTGTGCGATGTACTACGCACTAGCAAGCGCATAATATCGTCCTTAAAAATATTTCTACACTGCGCGAATATATAATATACAATATCATACGAGAGCCACGGTATTTTCTTTTGTAGATAGATTTAACATCGCATTAGCTGCACCTATGCGGTTACTAGCGACGATAATACGAGCAGAGAGAAATCTGCGTATTTCTTGAAGGGTTTACCATATTCTAAGAATTACAACTTTAACTCTACTGCAAGCTCAGTTTTATCTCAACAAGTATTTCAGCAAAACTTCAGCATAAAATTGAAAGAAGAAATCATGTTCTTTTTATTAATGTTGATAACGATTCTATTATATATTTTTCGAAAGTACAGAAATTTTTGAACCATAGGAATTGGGTCGCAGGTAACTCGAAGAACTTGATGTATTATGACAATGTGATATTCTATGACGGTGAAACAGATATGCTACTGTTCGTAATAATATTCTGTATTACATTATATCATTACATTTATTTATTTAAAGGTTTATAAAATTCGTATCGTGTAAAATATCCAAATTAAAATATTCCTTAATAACATTTAATAAACAAAATAAATCTCTATTCATATTGAATTTTCTTAGTAATATCTGCAACGTAGTGATTATGCATAGCAATCTTGCGTAAATCAAAAAGTTACTTCTTTCATATAATATCTCGTTTCGTAAATCGAGGCGAAAAAACGACGATTGTCATTGACAAAGTAAAATGTTCTCTGATCGTTTATTAACTCTGTTGGCCACGGTTACAGACGCGATTAATCATCGAGCTTTGTTGGAACTAGGCAATGGTCCCGACGGTCCATATGAGGGTACCCTTACTACCAAAACCTTCCGAGTAAACTACCGTCGTTCACAATCGTTTCGCTTGTTTATTTTTCCTCGATTCGAAGCTCCGTTCGGTTATTTTGTTCGTAGCTGCACGAGCAGAGATCCTCTCGAATAATTCTTCGCGAAGAATCGAATGTTCTTTTATCCACTTACATACATATGTATATCGATTTGATGGAGAATCTATGGATCGAGAAATTGTCAATTTAAACGCAAAGACGACTTGCTCCAACTATTTTTCTGCTATCGTAATTGTTTCTCGTCTTAGAAGTGCTATTGGAAAAGACACTATTTCTCTGCTGAAATAGCACGGAGGGATAAAAGCTGTACCGTAAAACGTCTGAGATAGTCGTGATATTTGTCAGACGTCCAAATTTATTTCTTGTTCCAGGTTTAAAATCTTATTAGATGTGGCTCGCTTACACGTATATCGATGGTATCTCGATGATAAGTTGTTGCGTTAAATACTGATATTCCTCTGAGAGATTTGCAGAATCTTAACAAGTAATTTTCAATGTTTTCTCTATTTTATGTACGAGTGGAAGATATATCTTGACTGGATTGTTCACTCGTATTTGGTGAAAGTAAAGTGATTGGATAATTAGACTGCAGATATTTATGTAAATTTGTAGTTGTGTGAATACAACTAAAAGAATAGGACCTATACAAACTCGTGAAATATTACAACGAATGTAGGATCTTTTTGGATATTTTATATATGTTTCTTATTAGTGATAAATTATCATAATATAATTTTACATATCCGTATTCTCGCATTTCTGCACTCTTAAACTTTCCATAGTTGCATAAAAATCTACAACACAGTAGTATCGATGCGTAACAGTGACGACACGCTTTCAAAATTGAAAATCTGAAAATTACATTTGTCTATAAATGTCTGTGTCTTCCGCTAAGTATTAATGAATATAAATGTATTTCCTTTGATTGGATAATGTTTAATTCAAATTTCATTAAACGGTTGGCGCAGGAGCGATAACGTGTTAAATGATGAAACAGTTCTATGTTCAAATGAATTTTGACAGTAGCCGAAGTATGATACGCTGGATTAAAGCTGACGATCAAATTTCAAAGATTCTATTCTTATATTCTATTTTATTAACCTATTTATCTACCGAATATGGTTACTCAAGAAGAAATGGTGGAAGAATCTTAAATTTCAATACACAATTTATCAAGGATTAGCATGTTGAAACGATTTTGTGAGAAAGTAAACTTGTGGGCTGGGCTGAAATATCATACCTCAAGAATGATACGATAAAGTTAAAACATATTGATCGTCGTATAATGGTTCGGTTTTCTCATTAAATCAGTAAATCTAAGATCAATAAAATACTAGATCAGAGAATCGGGTTTGAATTTCATTAGACGCTACTTTTATGCATAATAAATTTCTATTACCTTTTATCGATTTTCATAGATATTTATATATGCAAATCGAATGTAGATTGAAAGAAGCAATAAGCTTCTTTGCAATTTTCTGTTTTTCACTATATGTCAATATTTATCAGATACACGATTTTCTCTTAATCTGTATAAAATCGTCTATTTATTTATGTATATCGTAGAAAATATTATAAATATTCATAATGTTTAGCATACACTTGCATTAACATTGTGTCACACATCGCTAATGCTTGTTGCTTTAATACGTGTGAAGATTTCGTTAGTTTTTTAATTTAATTTTAATTACTAAATTTAAAACGTAAGTTTAAATACTGATCATTATCGGAATTTTCACGAACAGCTGTTCTAATTTAATAATTAATAATAATTCATAATTTGTAATTTCTGCTACTATTACAATGCTACTTTTATTAATTAAATTAATTAAATATTATTTTAATTCTTGGAATCGAATTACAGTAGTTTGATCCTCGTTTTGAGCGACAGTAACTAGTTAAGTGAAACATAATTCTCAATATCTGGATCTTAGAATCACGTCGTACTTCGTGCAGGAAAATTTTCTTTGCTACGTTTAATCTTTGTTCACCTAGCAATGTAATACACGTGACAGATTATATCAATGAACGAAGATTATAGTCATCGTGCTTGACTGACCATTAAACGCTTCGTTAACTTTCTAGCGACCTAATGCGTACACTATAAGCGAGTACAAATAAAGAAATATCTTGTTTATAACCTGAATAACATCGTGGGGGTATAATAAGTCTGTAAGTGACATGTTATTACTTTGTAGGTACAATTTTTGAACAATTTAGACATATTATTAGAGAGAAAGCTATGTACACTGTTAAAAAAATCAAACATGTTAGTGAAAAAACAATTGTCCAAAATTTTGTCGAATTTGAAACTTCAAAATTGGTAAGTTTGGAGTAGATCTATAATATCGGTAAATTTTTACGCAATTGAAGAAAAAAGAAATCGGAACAAAATAATAATTTATTGTCCATTTGATATATTTTTCGAAACTCTCGAGAGTATTTTTAAATTCTACAATATTAGTGGTTTTATGAACGAAAAAGTAGCCACATTTGTTAGATTATGAATAAAATAATTTATTACGCTTTCGATTTATTTTCCGAAATCCTTGAGAATATTTTTGTGTTAAGCATGATGATCATATTCCTTATATTATCTCGAGACCATTACATGTTTATAAGAAACTCCAGCAGATTTAAATAACTTATATTTCTATACCGAGAAGAACAAAATTACTTTTCTCCAGAATGTTTCATATTTTTACTCTCGAATATAGTATTCTTATAATCGAAGTGCACGTCAGTGCACCAGCTAAGTTCGCTCGCCATCTGTCAACACGGCAACCTTTACAGGAAACAACATAGAGCGATTTTGACCCCTCCGCCCTGTAGCCCAGCCTCGCATTATGCTAAGATTATGGAAATTATGTTACATTATCTTGGATTTAATCTTGAGAAAATGCTACTACGATTTCACATTTCTACAGTCTGTCACACAAGAGCGTGTCTGCGATATTTCTGTAAATATTTATATATTTGTAAAAAAATTTATATGAATTGAATTTACATCTAAAACACTAATACGCTATTACAGTAGGGTGTCCAATCTCCTCCATTAGCGATTATAGCTTGACATCGTTTCGGCATACTCTCGACTAATTTTTGAGCGTAGGATTCTGGTAACGACCTCCATATCTTTCGAATGTGATGTACAAGTGTTCTTATTTTTGTGATACGTCTTCCTCTCAGCTTGCCTAATAGGACACCATGCCCAAAACGAAGATTCATCAGTGAATATTATATTACTCCAATCACGATCTCTGTTTTCATTCGTCCATGCCAGACGATTTTCGACGTTTCGCGTACGCGGCACTCATATTAAAAAGCTCTGTTCCTTTCACTGTTTCAAATGAAACTGAAAGGTATTCAGCAACGCGTATTAGAGAAGTTTTCGTTTGTTTACATTCTTTTTATCTCATTCTGATTAGGTGTCAGGTTTCGCAGATATCGCAGACACGCTCTTGTGTGACAGACTGTATCTGAAGTCGTTTGGAATTTACAAAGATTGAAAAATCGCCGATTTCTTGTTCCAACTGATTGGTCGACTGATCGAGTGGCTGACAAATCTAATTGCCATTTATAAAGAACTTAGAAATTTCAAATTTGCCACAAAGGCAAATCATTGTATCCGAAACATGAGAAAACTGGGAACCGAAGAATTAAAAATTCGAAGGTTGAAATCCCTTTCAAGCACTGTTTTCTCTTGCAAACGTGTCAGAAAATTGAAATTCAGCATGCGAATAGGTTCTGATCCACAAGCCACGGTAAGACAGGACCCAGTGTGGCGGCCTAAAGTCGATGACAAAGCAAAAATTAATGAAATCACAACAAAAACATGTCTATAAAAAAGGCGCCAATTTCCTGACCTTCCAACTTGTTTGTCCCTGAAAAGGATAGAGATCTGAAAAGCAGCCAAGTTTGGACAGGACAAGATCTACAGTTTCGTTCGCTTCTAATTGGAGAAAATACATTTTGAACTTGGCAAGCTTTTTTATAGAGACCAGTCTCTATAGTTTAGTTCCTTGTTTTTGGGATACCGTTTCTATTTCCTCGCAATTTTCATCTGCTTTTAAGCTGTTTTGCACCTTTCGCACGTGGTATCCGAAATAAATCGACTATCCTCTTTTACCTTTTTCTTACTCATTGGAATCCCTCGTTATCTTCTTCCATTCATGTAGAAAATGTACAGCTCTATGGAAACTTGCCAAGCTCAAAACGCATTTTCTGCATTTGGGAGCAATCAAAACTGTAGATCTTGTTCTGTCCAGCTGAGCTTCTTCTTAGATGTCGACCCTTTTTACGAATAAACAAATTGCGACGTCACGAACTCGGCGTCTTTTTTACAGATATGTTTCCGTTGTCATAATGAGTACACGATGTGAGAAAATTGTCTCATTAAATTTTCATAGTGTACAAAAATAGAAAAACTGATAAAATTACCAATCTGCAACGATACAAGACATCGGGTGAAATACGAAGGAAATATTTATTCTCCTCTTTGCATCGATTCAACATGCGCTACTAGTTTCTTTTCTTTTTATTACACGATTTCTTTCGTTCGTAGTCTTGAAATCTCTCATTCATCGGATACGGTATTTTAGATATACAAGGCGGTATCTATTTCGAATTTTTTCGCTCCGCCATGGCTTACGGATATACGATATTTCGCGGATATCGTTGTAAATGCAACTGGAAGCAGTATAGGTAGAACCAAGCGGATTGAACGTTCAGTTCGATGCATATTATGCATACAGGAAGTACAATCTCCTGCGCATTCTATTTTCCTTCGATATGTATTAGTCACAAATTTATGCGCGTGAACCGACTTCTGTCGATATGTCTGCCGCGATGTTATTTCCGTGGTTCGATCGACTGTCTCTGCGTAAATTGTCGAGCATACTGAAATCTTTCGTGCGTGTCAAATATCGAAATTTTGCTTAGACTTACATTTACAGATATAATGTGTTATGTATATCTGTTATTCTAAAATCGATATGTACTATATGATTCTTTGATCTGACACAATAAGATTAAATCAATTCTCGTAGTTGAAAAAGCTTTTAGAAAATATGAAATTTACGTTCGATAGAAGATTTTCCCTGAGAAAGATATATCCACGTATTCTGTTTTACGTGTCAACTTCTAGATTAATATGACCTACGTTCTTGCGTTTATATAATATGTAAGACAAAGTTAAAATATGAAAAGTACAATACACGGCAAATTTAAAAAGTCAAGCTCCTATAATAATACGAAAAACCAACAAACACAATTCATATTAATCGAAGTCGCAATAGTATCAAAAGATTATAATACAATTTTCCCTTGCACATTTTCATTCGAAGCAGATAGTTCGACGTACAAAAGGATGAATATCAAAATTTCCACTATTTAATCCCTTTCACACAATTCCTTTTTACGCGTGCCTGAATAATTACGATTCGCGTAACATTTGCCCGCAGTTCCCTTTCCATTGGCGAGAATACGATGGCACCACGAGGTTCAGTTAACCACAGCGAACGACGACATCAGCCAAACGTGTCTTTCGCTATTTCTATAAATCACTTTTCTCGGTGCAGTTTCAGCGTAACACGACCGCATTGTTGCGGCCGTCTCTCGAAACCTCGACTTTAACTACTGCCAGTTATACGGCCGACGCGACGTCACGCTGTACAGGCATATCGCGCTTTAATTATTACCGAAAGTTTCCGACTTGCCGGACTTTTGTCACTTGTTAGAAACCAGTTTAATCCTGTGCGGTCTAATCCCCTATCTGATCGTCTCGTTACGTCAACGTTGATAATACGACGCATCGACCAAAGAGATTAGCCTGGAAGGGAATGAGTTGGAGGAAACTGTCGCAAGAAGTGAATTAGTTGAATTAGAGAAATGTATCGGATAGATGATGGTTTATCATTCCGCCGGTGTCTAAGGGTTTGTGTGTTATTTCATGGTGATGACAAGATTATGTCTGTATTATTTAAAGTTGAGGGAAAATAAGATAAAGATGAGAGGAAAGATCGTAACATGGGCCATGTTTTATTAACTTAACTTTTATTTGCATCTGTTCGATGAATCTGCAGTTTCGAATTCTGTTCCTTCGCATTATGATTGTAAAAGAGAATGTTACGGAATGATTGCACGCCTAATATCTTCACTTCTTTTCTTTTTATCTAAATTCTAGGATTTTATAAAATTTGAAGAAATTGGTGCTTTTGATATTACGATATTACGTGATAAAAATTATTGCTTGTCCTTAATGGGTTAGATATCGTCGTAACGTAAAAGATATAAAATGTGGTACCAGCGACTGATACAGGAATGATAGAAAAGGCGTATCATGTTCATATTTTTTTACTTACCTTTATCTTTAAAATTAAAGGTAATAAACTATTACTAAGCATGTTTTGATCTAATTTTTACAATAAACCTAATCTATATCGTGATATGTCGAAACTCTCAATATACATTATACTTTCAGTATACGATCATACAATTGAAACGCGTCTATCGTTATCCCTCTTATCGTACTGGAAGATCGTCGTAATTAACTGGGGCATTAAGAGTTCAAATTCTATTAGAATTTAATGAGAACAGTTCTCTGAAGCACCGTTATAGGACTGAAATCGTTCTTTCAATCAACCCGTTATATTTCGAAATGCGAAGCTAACAAGTCCTCGCAAGACTCGTTGTTACTGATAAGCAGAAAGAGTTTGGAAAGGAACTGGCAAATTTTTGCGTATACTAAGCCGAAATCTTGATGTTTTATCTGTTCACGCAGGAATGAATGCACCTTTTGGCCTGTATCTCGTGGAAACAGCGAATCCGCGTATCGCGTGAATCCTCGTTGCTGGAGTCGACGAACTTCGAAACAGGCGTTCGTGAAACTTTAATCGGATGATTCATGTAGTAGAACACGTAGCTTCCTCTGGATATATTTCCTGCGAGTTTCTGACCATGGGTTTAAGATGATCGATAGAACAATGGTATTGACGAATAAATACTTGTTTAATATAATTATTAAATATTATTTATAGTAAAGGTTGGAATTGTATAATAAAGTACGTAAAAAACGAATCGTTACAAATTAGTCAATCGAAATATCTCGTTCGTTTGACATTTTAAATATTATTTATGGCAGTGTACGGAACTTGACAAGAAAATACATATATTTACGAATTTGATGTTCCGAAATGTAGCGTTTATTCGAAATTTAAAATACGACAAGACAGAATCCTCATCACGGTTCTTAATTAAGTATTTGAAATGAATATACACATATGGCTGACAGGAGAGCTTGATACTCTGTTATAATTTTAATTAATCCAATTTTATCTCCGTTGAACAGAATTTCTGTTACATTACGCGTTTTCCACCAGAGATGAAATTTCCATAACATCCGTTAATATTATTAGGTTATCTAATAAGTTATTCAATCTCTTCCGCGTAAGTAACACGAGATAAAATATGTACATAGTTTACGAAATAGAAATAGTCACAAACATACATATTTTCTTTTTCCATTTCAAATTTTCGTATTTCGTTCTCGGTTCTCTATAATGTTGATATTATTTACGGAATAACGTAGTGTAGAAAAATAGTACCATAAAATTATATAGGTAAAGTAAATTTCGTACCTTATGGTATATAGTATACGGGCGAGTAATATTACAGACGAGGATCTCTTTATTATTTTTATGCAAATATCTTAATATTTTTGTATATAAGAATCAAGGAACTTTGATTGCTCTTTTTCTACACTGTTTATTTAAAATTAAAGACATATTTTCTGAAATACTTATATATCATATTTACGCGTGTTTACATCGCGCAATGTGATTATTTCACACAGACCGTCGATTGGCTAATAATAATAACAATACACACGATATTACGTGTATTTATTTTATATTAATGACTCTATATCTCTTGGTAATTAATATCAGAAGTCGAGATAAACCGCGATGTAAGACTGCTTTCAGTTCCACCTTTATTTGCTACTGTTTCCCTTTGTGACGTCGCGCAGGTTTGCGTCTAATTACAGTGTAATCCGGTAATGTGACACAGTTTTTTAATTGGTACGACCATGGCTCATAATTACCTGGATAATATCGAATTACAGCAGTGTAGGACACGTAGCGGGAATTCGTGTCAAATTTTGCGCTAAAAAGAAGCACAAGGTGTCCGTGTCGTCGAATCGATCGCGAGAAACACGAGGGGCACGATACTGTTTCGCTCGTGTTTCGATCGTATCTTCGCTTGGTTCAACGAACGAGCCAAAAAGAGACAGATAAGAAATCTCAATTATTCCATCCACACTTTTCAGAAGTCAATATTATTACAAGAATTAATTAGCCTTCTTGTTATAATTACGATGTAACGATGAAATAATGAGTAAGAAAAAGTATATAGAGCTTCTTACAAAGAAGAAGCTATTACGTCGAACGTAATAAACGTTGTGAGATAAACAAACTTCTTATTTGACGTATTTTATTTACACAGTTATTTTTAAAGTTATCTGAGAATCATTAATTTGCGTTTAAGTGGCACCGTGTAGCTTTAACTTCATATTTTATCTTCAAATACTATAAACTTCATTTTATTTTTTTTTCCATTCTTAAATTCTAACAAGGATGCACCAAGGGACAGAAGTGAAATTTATTCCCTTAAAAAATATGTAATACAAACAGCAAGTATAGCATGTATTACATACATAATGTGGTCACAAAGTATGAAATATAATTTACAATTAATCTGTGGATCATATTTTTATGGACGTAATTAGAGAAAAAAAAATCTAATTAAAGATTTGTTTCGTGCAATGCATATTATAACTATACTTTATACATTCTTTATACATTAATTTTGCATCTCTAAATTTTCCACAAATGTATAAACGTTTCCAGTCTACTTATAATATTTGGACAATTTCTTTCGATTAAGTTTTCTCTTAAGCCAGTATATTTGTAGAGACGTAATTCTCCCATCAGAAATTTCTTTCTTCTTTGAAAAATACCAGATGCTCAGAATGTTGCACACGTAGCGGACATTTGTTTGTTCATGGTAGAGCGAGTTAAAACGACATCAGCTTTGAAAATAATGACACACTTACCTATGTAATTCATTTTTCTTTCGTCATTGCGAACCACACAGTAAATTCAGACATCGTACTCTTTCTCTTTGTCTGGTCGTATCAAGTTGCACGAACAAATAGCAAAGGTTTCGATTTAGATACATATTAACTGAAAAACGCCTGAAACGTTAATGAAACGCACAACGGATCTCTCGAATTCCATTATCAAAATTATATTTCCGTACTAACGAATCAAAAATATCGTACATACGAATCAGAGGAGAGAAAAAACTGTTGACCAACGGTTTTTCGAACTTCTTTTTAACAAGCATTTAAAATACTCTTATTCCTATCGTGGTTCTAAATAAACTGAAGACCATCATCGTAGACTTATAATTCCAGGAATAAGAAGTAAAATAAAAATTTGTGTTCTGACCTAACGGTAATTGATTTTTTGCGTTCTACTATTATTACAGACAAAAATGAGGCAGAGGTTTCTCGTCAAACTATACTAAAAGAAGTTCGTAACGTGTATAGTATAAAACTGCAAGAAATCTAGAACCTAATTAATTCGCGTGATGATTTCTTGATAAACGACTCTTCTTTCGTCGATAAGTTGCTTCTAATGATGAAAAATGTCGTTGCACCAAGTATAGTTCAGTCCTTTAATTTTGGTAACGATCCACGTTGGCACGCATGTGCAGCTCGTGAATTGCTTAACGAGCATTGCCTGATACATCGAGTAAACTGTTCCACGTTACTAACATGCGACCGATTCGTATGTGCAATCGTGTCATTACTCATAAATGGTAAAGTCGTTTTATAAGGGGAAAAATTTACAAGAGAAGAAGACGACAGTTTTGTTGCTCGGTTTCTCAATTTATCGGGGATTAGTATACGAAGCATAATCCTCTATACGAACAAACGAGGGATATAGTTTGTATACGAAAAAATATTTAATCTGATCCAAAGCTTCGAACGCGCTTTCGAATTATTCAAAATTGGCAGAGTAAATGTACAGCAAGAAGAATACGAAAGAAAGACATAGCAAGAGAAAAGCGGATATACAGAGGAAAGAAAGAAGCTGAGAAGAAAGATTTTAAAGATATAGGAGGGATTCGGAAATACAAATAATTTACTTTATTCAGCACACAACAGTTATACACATATCTTATACTCTGAAGACCTCGTAAACCTACTCGCACGCACGCTTGTTGTCAACCGACTCTTTCAGATGCTTCTAAACGACTGCCAATCGTCTTTTGTCCCAACTATGGCCTGGACGCCCTCTAACGCTTACACACACATTCACATGTACAGTGTAAATGTATTATCTTCCTAACAAAGATATAAATAAAAACAAATAAAAAGAAAAGAAAGAAACTAAAGGGAGGGGGTCCATATCTCATCTGAAGTTTTTACAATCTGAATATCGAAACGTTTTATATTTTAATTACACTTATCACATCAACTGTTACACACACTAATTACTTCCGCAAGATGCGCATGCGAAATATTGCCATAAGTATTTTTGAGTACTTTGGAGTTGACATTTTACGTATTTTGTAGTTTACCGATAAAAAGGTGGGTGTTATACCATAAATAAAATCTGTAAATGTTAGTTACACGCAATTGAGCATCGCGGAAGTGGCATTTTATTTTCTATCCGTTTTCTTTTGTCAAGTTAACCGATTTGATAAACAAGCAGCTCGTATCTTACATTTTAGCACGTTTCCTCGGTACGTACATATACCTCAGCACATTACACACATAATACTCGTTAGCTCATCACCAGCGCAGGTCGAGAATATACCGTATGTGGTATATCTCGTAAAGTGTAGCGATATTTTCCTTATTCCCCGTTAAGAAGAAACATACAGCCTGTAACGTCGAAAAAATGACCCTTGGTCCTTGGATTCATCTCGACCTATTGATTCCTATTACGAAGGAGGACGTAATTGACGAATGGCCATTGAACGAGGGAGACTGCGTAAGAATAAATCGAGGCGGCAAAGCATCCCTCCTATTTCCTTCGCGCTCGAGCCCGCTGGGCATTTTCTTTCAGCGATTAATTCAAAACGCATTATCCCGTCGCGTTGCTCAATAGAGCGGACGTTCCACATAATAGATGACGTAGAAGATGCTGATGAAGAAGGCGACCGATACGTCATTCGATTTATTGTCCTCGCGTCCAGCCTGTAATATAATAGATGATGCTGGTGCGTCGACACAGAAATTATTGTCCACTTATTTCCGTAAGTGTTCCAAACACGGATAAGGAATGGCGACGTTCGACGCTGAAACGGCTGTTTTATAGTTCTACCGTTTTCAATTATTCGCGTTTATATTGCTTCTTTATATTTAATTATTTTGAAGACGTTGGAGAGGACATGTTTACAGTTCTTAAGGTGAACATTATATTTGTACGAATAATTGTCGATGGGAAAGATACGTGTCGTATATGTTTTTTTGGAGAAATATTTTATAGAAATATTTCTTCTAAATCGACGATTCCTTAACGCATTACCGAATAATCACAAAATATTACCCATTTAGTTCTTCGTGTTAGTAGAGTAAAAAGAACATAAAATTACAAGTAATTGCTTCATTTTGTAATTTAACACGTTCTTTGCATACTACGCGGATCCTAGTTGGTTCGTACTTTTTGCCATAATTTCGTGATTTTTACTTCACGTTCTTAAGCTTTTCGCTGTCCAATAAAATTGCGAAAAACACTAAAAAAGTGAACTATTTTTTTAATGATGAAAATACGAAAACATATATCTTTATTTGTATTTCTTCATTATTTTGAAAGATAGTATACACAATGCAACGTTGCGGTCTCATCAAATAATATCTCGTGTCTTTCTATATCCGCTTCCGCTTCACATGTTTCGTACACCACACCAGGCGCTCTTGTGAATTCGTCTTCGTTCCTGTTAAAACCATAATTCCTAATGGTATGTTTGTTAAAGTACAGCATCAAGAAAAACAGTTACATCTCTCGAAAATGTTTTTTCCCCGTTACATATTGGAAACACGCTAACAAACTTGGTTCTCTGTGTTGTTGTTTCACAAGACATAACAACACGTTACACGACTCGAACGAAAGTAGTACAGCGGTTGGATAATTAGTTGGATAATTGAATGTGCATGTATACATTGAATCTTCCGTGCGAAACCTAGCGAACTTTGGCTACTTGTATTTCATGGAGTAAAGTCTTTCGACGACAAACTATCCAACTGTTTACGATGAAGAAGCCATCATTCCGCGAAAGAAAAGCATGTTTACTCGAGCAACGGATTAGACCGCGATATTCTATGAAACAGTATAGGAACAATAATGAAATAGCACGTTGCGTGTCGTTTTATGTTAGCTGCGTCGACTCACCTGCATATTATACATAGCGATACGCCGTGAAATTACATTCATTTCGAAAGAATACAGAACAAATTGAATTTCTTGTTCAAAGGGTGCTCGATTCGAAGTACTAAGGAGATTGAAATATTTTTCCTCGTGATTTTTTCTCTTCGCAGTAAATTAAGTTGCAACGACTTGTTCGTTCTGTCCTTCTTTCTCTTAGTTTACTTATCCTTTTTAGTTTGGCTTGTTGAACTGATCTTTCGATAAAAGACGGAAATTCATAGATGCTGCTTGAGAATATTGTTTCGTCTCCTACGCTATTCGTGCAATATCGAATTATATAGAAAATATTTCATTCGCCAACATGGATATGTTGACTAAATAATAAGTGTTACGACCGTTCGCGGAGAGACGCGATCGCGAGGAAGCACGTCAACGGGAGTCGTAAATTCCCGTTACGATTAAACAATCGACGCCGCGAAACTAATCGCTCCCCTTATTCAGTTACGATAATAGGGGTGGCTAGAATGAAGTTACACTGAGTTAACAGGTATAACTTGAGTTTATTATGACAATTTACTGAATATACAGAGGTACTCTGATGCGTCGATGCAAATGAAGTAAGAGTTTAAGGATAGAACCTTTTACAAACGTGTTGACCGATTTAATGTTGAGCGACGATTTTTACTTGAGGGTAGAACCCTTTACAGACTTTAGTGTTCTGACAACGAATGAAGACTGAGACGTAAGGGTAGAACCCGTTACGGAGTGTATTGTCCTGACGACGGACGACGACTAACTCGCAAGTGACGATGCTGTGTCAGAGGAGAGCTAGTGATGGGTGTGTCTAGCGCATGGGATCAGGTGATTTGTTCATAGCAATTTTGGCTAGGAAAGTGAGGGTAGTGAACATTGTTTCTTATTGGCTAATAAGATGACCGATAGACTAGGAAGAGTCTTAGCTGCCCTCGGAGGAAAGTTGTTAGTGGGAGGCATCGCACGTGCGAAATAACTTTCCCGTACTAGACACGTGAACATTTGTTAGGCAGATGCTACGTCCGGCTCGTAGGGTCTTAGACAGATTTTTCTGAGATTTATGACGGGTCCTTGAAGCTATTGAGGGCCCGCGACAAGGAAGTGCGGACATGTGGCCGCCATCCTGCCCGCCGTATGCAGCCTGGCCCAGGTAGAAAGTCAGGCGACGTAACAATAAGTGTAACAGGTAAACGTGTTCGATATAAAGTTGACTAAGATGCAAGTTTATAGTGTATAGCGTTGTTATGGGATTCTTAACTGAAATCTTAACGAAGGTATCCAAATATGTATTACTTTATTTGTCTTTGTGTAGTAACCTCTCTGGTGCTTAAATATTTATCGAGCAGAATACAGCGTTTAATCCTTCTGAGACAGATTTTTCTTTCAATAATGAACACAATAATAAGTCTTTATTCTATGTCTCTAGATATCAGAAAAACTGTAAAAGTTAATACACAAATTGTAACTTAGGATGATTACAATAATCGTGTAGCTTGTTTACAAAATACCTTTTAAATTTATTGTCTCGTCAGTCCCGAAAGTGCCAAAAGTTTTAACCAGTGTCAATTAATAACTCCAATAAATATTCCAACAATGGTTAATTAACCAATTAATCAACTGAACTTCCTTTGCATTTGCGGAAAAACTTCGATCGTAGCATACCAAAGGTTGAAATATAAGAATCCACAGAAATAGCAAATGTTCAGCGTAGTAAACCTAATGTATTCCATTGTAACATGAACAGAAACAGTAGAAAATTTAAGGATACAATGTCGGTGGATGGTATGAGAACCGATAGCGTAAGCCACAGACAGTAAATATAAAGCACAACGTATCTTCTTATTAATATCGACAGTGTTTCAGGCGGAAACTTCGCAGACTTGGAAAGTTGCGAAAATCCCCGGCAAAACCGTGCAACTTCTGATGAAACTTTTCAATTTGATCTTACCTTTGCTCTTTCGTGTTATGTACAACATCTTGGCTCGATGTTTTTAAGTAAATCCGCGTTATTGCGCCGGTGTTCGTAAAAAGTTTTGGATAAGTGGATATCGTAATTTCTACATGATGTTCCGTTAATTCTATAGCGAAAAGTTTCGAATTTTCTCTATGATTTCGTGATATGCTAATTCTCCTCACATTTCGGACGAGAAAGGACCTTTGTTTCTAATATGCAAAAATCTACAGTTTTCTTTCTGAACGGATAAACGAAGATCTAACTATGTAAATGCGCTATTGTTAAATTGCTAAAATACTGCTATCCAATTATTACATGCTCATAACATTTATATTGAATCGAGTAAATTGCGTGTGATATAAGAAACTGCAGAGAAGCGTAAGTTCTGTCTTATTGAGTGCACCGCGCGTCTGACAGTAACGACTTCCCGTCTTCCTTTACGCTCAACCTCTTTAGCGCATTATATTTTCATAACACTAACCCGTCATATTCCGCTGAGTTTTGCAAGAATTGATTGATTTAGGAGTAACGTAAAGAGAGAAAAAGAAGAAAAAAGAATAAGGAGGAGACGATGCGTAAAATTTATATAAATTTTGTTTCGTATTATCCAATTTCAACTCTCATTTGTTAGAGTACACTGTACGAGATAAGTGTGCAAGTTTCTAGGAAAAAGAACGAAAGGACTGAAGCAGAAATTACGTAGATTATATATGGCGAAGACGAAAAATTTCACGGTGCATCGCGGATGGGTAAGTTTGGTGCAAACATCACATGTTTTGGCCAAGTCACACGGAAAGACCATCGTGACTCGCTGAAAGAAGAAAGTCGTGACGGAACACTAACAAGCTCGAGTTTGTCAAGCTTGATTTATTTTCACGCGGCGATTTGTGCTCGCGAACGAAAACTTTGTGCTGTATAATAAAAGCGAACGTGGCTGTTTGCTGCTCGTGTCACCTTTCACAATTGGTCCCCGTAACGTGCAACTTCCGTTAAGTTCTATCCTGCAGTCTGTATTATTTCGCAAGTCTTATCACGTTGCAGTCTCTTGGATACACACGAACAGTGCTAGTAGAAAGTTCTGACTTTTAAACACTTCTCTTCCCGGGAAATTCGATTCGAAATTAAACTTTCGAATAATAATAAAGTTCGTTTCTGTTTGAACTGACTAGTGAATTTTTGCATCTTTACTCTCTGTAGTTATGGTAAATATAAATATAAATATAATGTGAAGATAGGAGTTTTATTGTGGTGGACGAATTAAACGAAATATCGGACGCAGAGGGTATATGCGATAGTTGTTACAAAATTTATTAACAAAAGATGTAATTGATTCTGTGATTGCGGATTTTTATGCATTTATAGGAAATTTAGATAATACTCGCTATAATATTCAGTGTGTGAAATAAATCTCTGTATACGTTCTATTTCCTTTGTTAAATTAAAAAAAAAAAAAAAAGAAAGTATACGCTAAAAAATTTTTATACCCAATAATAATGTGAAACGTAGCGTTAAATTAAAAATACTTGGTAGTCTAGTTCATTAGCATTATTAAATATCTTCTTAGAGACACTTGTACCTTCATTAAAGTTTTAAATCTTACTTTTAGCGAGAATAATCATTTTGACGAAAAGTTTTCGCAAAGGCGCAAAAGGAAAAAAAAATGCATAAAAATCTTTTTCTCAGCTAAAACTTTTCAGCATAACATTACGGGTATAATATTGTTGGGGGTAATTTCATTCCCTAAGCGTAAATTTCTTTATCTAGATGGTATAGGATTATCTTGATTCTTTAATTTCATTTATTCTAAAATTCATTACTAATAAAAATTCATGAAATTTCACTGCTGTTAGCATCGAAGTTTTTAGACGACGTGATCATGCCCTTCTTTAAAAACAAATTATACTAAGTATAAATTAATCCTTTCCACCCCAAGTTATCCTTGATCAGTGGAATAAACTCCAAGTATAAATTACTGTTTAATCGCTACATACGGTTTCTTCCCCTAATTAGAGTAAAATCTCTGCTGTCACTTTCTGGTGCAAATTAATTAAAGCACAAATCCATTTAATACCTGGGCACCTGGAAATTAGGTTCTTCTCTTTAACGGAAAGAATTGTGTAAAAGATCATTCGACTATTGCCTTCTGAAATAACTAAACGAATATCTGTGAGAAGACTAACGAGCGAATAGTCAAAGAGCAATTGTTTCGTAAAATTTGCTATGGAAGCTGATACGAGCTTATTTTTCCACGATAAGGTGAAACGATGCTTCCGCGAAAGTTCCAGCAAACGAGAAATTTAATTAAATTCCACCATACCGACGTGTAATTTACGCGGAACGAAATGATCGTTCGCGTCAAACGAAATCCATTCCTTGTATCCCCACAACCGGCGTGCTGCCAGTGATTATTTAATAGCGGAAGTAAAAAGTTTTGGGCAGACGACGCTCATTATATTTCGTCACAAGATGAATAATCGCGCGGTTTGTGTTAACGCGCAGCGTCAGCCGAGTTCACACGGCGCGTCACGAATGTTGACGAGTGGAAACGGACGGATACGAAGTCGTCTGACTAAATACGAACAAACTCTACTTTATGCTTGATGAACGATTCCTTGTTCAGTGCCGTACGAACTCACGGCACGGAAGCATCGTATTACGTACTTGATCTGAGCACTATCTTTAAATCGTTGAAACACACAGAGATATACGTCTGTAAAGAAACGTTTTCATATTTATCCTATGAAATTTACATTATATATTATTTAATCTGTTGTATACCGACGAAGAATCATGGCCTCGTATAATCTTATATTTGTGTTTCGCCGTGGTTGAAACATTTAGAAAATTAATCTTAATATTAATTTTAGAAGTTTAATTGCATCGACATTGTAACAGTTACAAGCGACTAAACGTAATTCTGAATTTCATTGTCCTAATTAGTACAACTTATTACTACAATCAAATAATATCATGCAAAGTGTACTTTATCACATATACACGAAATAATACAGAAACATTTTCAACCAACGTTTCATTAATATAATTTGCAAAACGATTCCGTCGATCGTGAATTATACACATGCTGGTTATATTACGTTCACCATGTTAAGTACAATCACAGCACGCGACATTCAACTAGCGTTCAGTCGATAGTTCGACCATCGTTAATTATCTCCTTTTCATTATCATTCGTTTATTTCGCGGAAACATTTACACCGACCGGTACATAGGCCGCCATCTTCGAACATAAATTCAAAGGTTACTTGTGCCAACAAGGAGGAAGCGGCTAATCCCACCCTGTCGGTTCATGCTTTTCTCTTTCTTTCTCTCTACCTCCTTCCTCCAGCTACAGCTCCAGTTCCGTTTCACTTTCTCTCTTTCTCCATTTATATCCCTCTCTTCCTCCAACTTCCCATCTTACATCCCCGTTTTTCGTCTCTGTCGCTCGTACTCTTCACCGCCATTCTCCCCCCTTCCGGAAAATCAATATGGAGTGGCGTTGGTATACGACGTGGTGGCTGCTACCGCATGCTGCTCTCCTCTCCTTTCCCTTCTTCGCCGCGTTCCCTTTAACCCGCCCGTTTCCCTTGTATCTTCCGTTTCGTCGCTCATTCTACGTAGCATCGACCCTCTCAAAGTGTTCTTCCTCTCGTTGAACGTATTTTAGGTCGCTTCCCTCATCTTCACCCCGTCTATAGAGTCTGACACCTCATCATCAAACACACAGTGAACTACCCGCGAAACGTGACTTAGCTTGCAGCAAAATCGGCCATCGAGTTGCTTCGCGACTTTATCCTGTCACCCTATAGGTCAACATCCAACTCGGGTATATTACCGCCACTGGTTGAATACACCGCGTGCGTTGTGGCGAATTATCGCACTTTCCGGCTCTCTCGCCACGCCATCCACCGACCGTGCTTTGGGTCGCAATATAATTTCTCTGGAGAATACCTTGGCGAACCGAAGAAAGTCTGAGGATAAGAGGTTGGCAAGGCAGAAGGCGGAGCGAAGCTGTCGAGGGACGAGAAGAGCTTTGAGTTAGCTGGGTCTCGTTGCTCGAGACGCGGTTCCATTTTCGCGACGACTCTGACACCGAACCACGCGCAATTCTCGGGTGTGCTTCTTAGTTTGTCTACTGGGTGTTTCCGAAGTAGGTAACTTTCGAGGCTAGGCTTTGGTTGTGTTGGCATGAAGGGAGATTCGTGTCAAAGGCTTATCATTTGCACAGTAAACATCGAATGTATCATCAGTTTGTATGGTTTGAGCAAAAGAAGCAGAGATAGTAACGGCAGAGGAAAATGTTTCAGGTTAGGAAGTTATTTTTACGGATTTTTCTTTATTCAGATATATTTCCAACGATTCAACTCCATAATAATTAACATATGCAGACGGGATATCTCAAGTAGAAACGTGTGATTGTTTCACTATGTGTAAGTACACTTCGTACATCTAAAACCCAATCTTTTTTCCTGTCACGTGTCCAAAACATGGGACAGCAGAAAAGAAAGACTTCCAGACTGTCATTTACACCAGCCGTTGCCACCACGAATGCGACAAACCATCAAAACGTTGCTATCTGCTTCCTGAACCACTGTATGAACCATTGAAATCCCGAATCTGTGTTTCTCGATTGCTTCGAATATGTCTTTCGCTCGATCTTGCTGGTTGGCTTTTCTAAAAACTCTTTCTCGGTCGATTCTTCGGTGTCTGTTGAAATTCTTTCGCGACGCTAGTCATTGTCCTCGAGGGTGGTGCATTTCAAAGCATCCCTGCTGCTCACGGAAGACTGTTGAATGTAGGGTAAACTGTTGAACGTGACACAGTTCGTGCACGCGGTCGCGCGTTTTGTCACGCCGGACAAAAGCGCGAGCTTTTCCGCGATCTTTCATCGTTTACGGGCACGATACCAAGAATCGGCCAGATCGTGGCCTTCGGATAAATGTTTGGCCACGCATGCGCCATTGCACGCAACGAACTCGTTTCGATTTGATGAAGTAGATTTTTAAGCGGTCGTGCGTGCTTTTGTTGTCTCGTCACGCTTTCTGCGAACGAGCGCGTTGTCGATGCAACGTAACGGTGTTACGCGTAATGAAACACCCGCATACGATCAGTCGGAGCATTCTTTTTCTTACCTTTTTAAGTTTCGTAAAACATTTCCGAGGGAGAGTTTACGTGGTTTTTACGAAGCACTTCGTAGATATTTTAAATACACGCAGGAAGTAATAAATTAGGGTAGTATGGAATAAAATTAACAGCTTATTTGCTCTTGTATATGCTCTGCTCTTGTCTACGCAAGCAGAATTAGAATAATTGATATAATCAGTATATAGTCGTAATTTGAACTTGTAATATCATACGAATTCTCCCATTAGTTGGATCTAAAACGATTTAGGGTAATGGATTAATAATGGAAGCAAGATGTATAACGAAGCGACGACTTGTTGTTGTTGTCATTCAAGATCATGAATAAACATTATTGCAAAGAACATTAGAGAAACTTCAATAACATAAATTATCTTATGCTGATTAAATAAAAAAAAGAAAGAAAGAAACTACATACATAGCTCACACAAAGCAGTAAATTCAAAAGACAAAAAATGTACAGCTATCCTACTGCTAGGAAATGACAAATTTGTTTGTATATTATAAAAGTATCTCATATACGATATGATAATTACGTTTTACTCGTCTTCTCATTTTCCAATAAATATTACCATTTTCTTTTATTCATCTCCTTCTTTGTCCTCGAGTGATTTGTTTTTAATGTTCGAGTCCTTAGATATATTGAGAATTGGTACTTCGATGCAAAGATTCTATATCCGCATAAACGACAAGAGGAACGAGCAATGTATCTACTGTGTATAAAGGAGGTCTTAAAGAGTTTTAATAAAATTCTTCGCTGCATCTGCATAAACGCACGCAGCGTCGTAATCCACTCACACGCGCCCATTGGGCAACACGCGAGGAAAGCGTGCCTTCTAAAAATATCCTAACAAGTTCTTCGAAATACTTACGCGTGGAATTAATAAAGTGTCGACCACTTGGAAATATTATGCGCTACGCGGCTTTTTTTGTTTTATTTATTTTACGATGACGGTTATTAAGTAATCGAGCATATGTGATAAACAAAAGAGATGAAGAAAGAAAACGTGTACTGTACACTGTACAATGTATAGGAGCAATAAATTCTTTCACAGCGCTTAAATTAATTCCAAAGGTTGGTCATTTGAGAATAATGTACAGTAATGTTTGTAGTTGTATGCATAGGGAAGTGTACGTGTACACTTCGTGTATGTGTATGTAGAAACGAAAGAATAAAAATTTGTGGCCTGGTTCGCCATTTCAGTGAAAATAGGAAAATAAATAGTACATGTGATACGCGGAACAGGAAAGAAATAACGATACCATACGGAAGAATTGTACAGATGCATTAAACAAAATTTAAAATTGATTTCGTTTGAGTCATCGAAAGATTTTTATCGTATTGTTATCGACTCGTAAAAATTCGATCGCACATCAAATGTCACAAATTTTGGCTGTTTAAGGTAGAAGAAATTTAGGTTGATAAAATTCATAGATTCCCAAAATACTTTTTTACGTATGAAGACAAACGTTACTATCAACGAATAATGTTGATCTCTGGTGCTATTGTCAAAGTTAGATCAATTTCGATCGATCAGAAATTATATTGATGTTGTTCAAAGGAAAGGGGCATTTTAAATGATTGATCATGTAAGAACGTCAATATTCGATTTTAAAACAGAAGAGCTCCTTATTAATTAGTACAAAGTAGAAGGAATAAACGAATTTTACTTTACTATCTACCTTTACTCGCTATAAAACACATATAAAATAGGAATAAAACAATACACGCTTTGCCTCCCTTCTCCTTTAATTGCCTACCTCGTCTTGAACGAGTAATTATAAAATACGTCCATCGATAACGCCAGGAGAAAGTCTGTAATCATAACATTTCAATAACTGAGCAGCAACTCTATTAATTTATACGGCAACAGAAATTAGTCGTCGAGCATAAAACGCGTAGAAGTTGCAATCGTACCGTAATCATCGTACAATTTAAATTGCCCAGTACTGCGTTTGATACAATGATTCCTAAGCGTAAAACTTGACACGAAGAAATTCATTCTTGTCAAACTGCCACCCAGCCCAGCGAGTTCGTTGAACTCGCAGTAACGCTATCTTCGCCCATTGCTCGTACCTGAAAACACCCATGTAACGACCTAACCCAGACACGAAACAACGTCCACACGTTTACCAATTTTTAAATCCAAATCGTATCGCATACATTTACGTTGTTAAGAGCAAGTCGAATCGATAGACCAGAGGAAAAAATGTCACCCAAACGAACGTGTCAAAAATACACGAATAACGATACTTAACGCATAATTTCACCTATGATACACTTACGACATCTAACAATAGCTGAGATAATTAGAAAAGGGGTAAAAATACAGAGACCACGAAAGACGAAGGATCGACCGATAAGCGTTGTGTGCAGAGGCGCCCTCGATACGAGAGAAAGAGAAAACTAAAGGGGGAAAAAAATCGACCGATGGAATTCCGCTCGATGAGGGTGCACAGGGTAGCTCTGATTCGGTACGGCACTGCGACATGCGCAATGTACGTAGACTCGGAAGGGTGGTGGTTCGAGAGGTTGATCGTCGTTGCCGCGGTTGGACAGAGGGGGCTACTGAAGCAGATATATCCTCGTGGCAATGGAGGGGTGCTGCGGAGAAGGGTAAATGTGATGGAGGTTCGTAGAGAGACGGGGGAGGGAGCGAAGGGGAAGGAGGGAGGTAGGTTAGTAGCGAAGGTACACGTTGTGCCAGCCGGCAGTAACGAGAGCCGTGCTTGCCACGGCCCATACGGCGGCGTGTGCGTATGCGTGTGCGTGTGCGTGTGCGTGGGTCAGCCTTGCCCCACATTCAGACAGTAGTCGCGCGTCTTTCGGCGAGGTCGAGCCGGCGCGACGTTTCCGTCGAGCGTAGCGTCGAGAGAAACACCGGGGATGCTAGTAGCGAGGAAGTGCCGGCGTCGAGCAGCGTCCTCCCGCCGGTTACTCGCGCGACGGCGCTCCGAGAACGCCGGCAAGGCTTCCGAGTGAACGAACGACGACCTTCTTTCGCGGCTTACACACCGGCCGACAGCGTTTTTCTGTTTTCCTGCCTTACTAGTCGTCGTGTGCCACACCATCGAGAGAGGGTCGGTGCGCGTGGCCCAAGTAATCGTCCAGTGCGTCGACGTTGGTGCGTGCGTGCGTGCTCGCGTGCCTGTCTGCCTCTTGCCTGCTAGCTTGGCTGCGTGCACGCGCGCGCGCGTGCTTCCATCTATTCGCGTGTAGTAGGAAAAACGGATTGAGGTAGAACGCGAAGTGAAACGAGAGATGTAAGTCGTTGCTCGGTAGTCGGGGAACAGGCTCTCTTGCTTGACCGGTTTCCGATTGCCTCGCGGGATCGTCTGGTGCGCGCGAGTGTGATTCCGTACTCGAGACTCGTGAAATTCGATTTACATGGTATCGTGCTACTTTGTGAGTGCGAGGAAATTTGTGCGATTCTACTACGCATCGATTACGAGATAGTCGAAGATAGTTCGACGCACACAGTGATGTTCTTTGAATAAATGTCTAGTTTAAATGTGATGCTTCGCTTTATCGAGATATTTCGTGGAATGTCGCGTCGTGGAAAAATTCGAATTCGAACGGGTTCGAGGGGAGTGGGAAACAAGCCGCTAGGAACGCGACGTAGAAAAACCGGTCGATGCCAGGGCGGTCGCTTTAAATTCTACGATTTAAAATTCAAGTGAGAGTACCGTTTCTTACGCTGCCCGTGATGCTTCGCGAGATACGAAAAAGTCGGAGAAACTCGTTGTCGTTGGGGGAACACGGAATGCTCGGTATCATCCTTCTAACGACTTAAAATTCCAATGGAATGCTTGTCGGAGGGGAAAGGTTCGACGTTCTTTGAAGCACGGGAATTTCGTGGCCGTGAGAGAAACGGCGCGCACCGGAGAAACGAGCCACCTTTGTGATTGCTGCCAGACAAAACGATAATACTAGTTTCTTCCACTTCGAAAGCGAGCTATGCTGGACTTGCCTCCACGCCAGTCTTCCTTCCTGTCGGAAGGGGGGTTAAAACTAAGCAACTCGGGCAAACTTGGAAACGTTGAAAGCTCAAGACGATCGAAACTCTTCTTCTCCAGATCGAAACTTCCTCGATACGGAAAACTCGCGTTCCAACTTGGAAATTTATATGTTGAAATGCCCGATCGATTTTACATTTAGTCAAAGTTTTGCGAATTATTTTTTAGTTTAATATCGATAAAAAGAAACGAGGAAATATCGAATATAATAAATCTCATGTAACCGCAATTTCTGATTGTAAAAGTAGTTTCCGAATATCAAAAACCTACGACAGAACTATTAGAACTTTGAATATTTAGAACATCGATGATTATAATTAAAAGGACGCGATGAAAATACATAAGTATACATACACGATCATGTTTCTATCTCGATAAAAATCAGCATCAATGATTCTTAAAAGCTTTTGGATGTTTTAAGTAATTGCAGAAATGACAAATTTAGAATCCATTCTTTTGGCAGATACTTTCAAAACTTTCGTTAATTAATTATAATTTGCAGACTTATACGTCACAAGTCATGTTAAGTTATCGGAAGAAGGCTGGAAACAACTTTTTAATCGATCGAAAGTATTCGTCTCATCTTTGATACGCGGTTACAGGTTAACATGACAAATGGAAAGTAGAAACGATCGACTGGATTCTATGGTTACATTCCCTGTAATAAAAATCATCCGCAATTGCGCCCCGGAAATTGGTTTAGCGGGTCAATAGCACGTTAGCTCAACGAGTTGAAGAGAGGGCACGCGCGTGTGTTCTCGTCGGAACGTTTGGAAATTCCCTATTTTTCTTTCCCTCCCTTTTCTCTCACGCGTTTGTTCTGGCCAATCGATCGATCGCAGGTTCGTTATAAATTTTCAGCAAATTTTCATCTCAAAGGCCGAACGTTACGCTGACTTTTATGCCTTCCGGTATCGAATCGTTGCGTTAGAAAACGTACCGCGTAAATCACGACCATCTGTATATCATTAGCCTGTTGTTGCTTGATCTTCGCGTTCGGAAATTTCATTTTTGCAATTTAATGTTCCGTTTCAATTACACGATATCCACCAAAGAGAAACTCTGTCCGAATAACGAGATATATGATTATTTTCGTTTGCAACAGCAACCGTACAATCTTATTTCTTGCTTTGATCGTTAATATTTAGAAATTTTGTTTCACGCGTTTCGTATCAATAAAGCGAAACATTCCTTGTTTTCTTATGGAATTAGCATCATCTTTCTTTCTAGCAACTGTCCAGCGTCGTTTCAATTATACAATATCCTTTCACACGAAAAATTACCTCGAATCAATTCTTATCAACGTTTCATTGTGAAATATAGAACAATTTCCATCTTCTAATTTGATTGCAATTTTTCAAAGACTTACAATTAGTGTAGTACTTTTTTTCAATAAAGTAATATATTATAATTTATTCATAATTTATCCCTCACAAAAAACTCTTCTTAAGTAGTTTATATCGTCTTGTTACGAATGTTTTGTGCAACATTATTCCATAACAGGGTTAGATATTCAGCTCGTCGTCACTATCCTCGATTAATTTATCGCCTTTATTCTATTTCAGTACAACAATATCTCTGCGGGATAAACCAGAAACTTTCTTCGAATAATCCTGTACTATTTTATTCCGACATAGAAAATTATTCTTACCGAAGGCAAACATGGTACCCGCAAATCTGAATATAATTCCGGTAACGTACCCAGCGTAACGTATCGTATGTTTTGTTTCGAAACGGAGCAATAAAGCAGAAATTCCAGTGCAAGTTCATTTCGTATATACGAACTAACGTATACATTTGGTTACGATATCCGTGATTAATCGTTTCTCGTTTCGTTACGCTAGAAATAGAGGCACCAACGCGGTTTCATTGAGAATACGATCCTCCAGGATTGTTGCTTCGAACTTCCATCTACCGTGACTTGTACATTGTATACGCGAAAATAAATCGCGTAACGCGAACGCAGGGGTCCCTCAAGTGATTCGCTCTGCTTTGGAAACACGTATTTCACGACTCGTAAAGATTGTAAAAAGAATAGAGTAAAAAAGGGTTTTAAAACACTTCCTTTTTTTATTTTGCTCCACTTTTTATAGTTCCTTCGAGTTTCATTTGCGACGATTTAACTCCAAAGATTTGTTTAGGACATTTCACCGACGTAAAGATAGTTTGAGAATATTTGAACGATTCCTCAAGTACGCTATATAGGATATTTCGTTTGATCTTTCAAGTTGAATATATACGATTTTATCAGATTCATTGCTACGATAGCGTCATTTTATTGAACTATGTTTATCTACAGTCTGTCACACAAGAGCGTGTCTGCGATATCTGCGAAACCTGACACCTAATCAGAATGAGATAAAAAGAATGTAAACAAACGAAAACTTCTCTAATACGCGTTGCTGAATACCTTTCAGTTTCATTTGAAACAGTGAAAGGAACAGAGCTTTTTAATATGAATGCCGCGTACGCGAAACGTCGAAAATCGTCTGGCATGGGCGAATGAAAACAGAGATCGTGATTGGAGTAATATAATATTCACTGATGAATCTTCGTTTTAGGCATGGTGTCCTATTAGGCAAGCTGAGAGGAAGACGTATCACAAAAATAAGAACACTTGTACATCACATTCGAAAGATATGGAGGTCGTTACCAGAATCCTACGCTCAAAAATTAGTCGAGAGTATGCCGAAACGATGTCAAGCTATAATCGCTAATGGAGGAGATTGGACACCCTACTGTAATAGCGTATTAGTGTTTTAGATGTAGATTCAATTCATATAAATTTTTTTACAAATATATAAATATTTACAGAAATATCGCAGACACGCTCTTGTGTGACAGACTGTAATTCTGATTGGTGGAATATAATGTCCGAGCTATGAGAATTCAATAATATACGACAAGGGGAGGTAACACAGAAATAGTAACACATAAAAAAAGAGATACAAGATAGATAGATATGTACTCTAGATAACTAGAACATAAAAATCTACATGGATTACGAAGCATAAAATATATTCCCAAAGCCCTTAGTTCCTGTTTCGGAAATACCCTTCACGATTCGTGCGAGTTTTTAAAGCAGATAGTCTATGACAATTTCACTACAATTCCCAATAAAGAAATATTGCTGGCGACTTTAACTCTTTCTCAACTTTTCTATTCACTTTGCGACAATTCTATTAAAAAATAGGCAGGTCCATTTAAAGTTCCACCATTATCGTATTAGAGACCGTTATCTGCAGAATATCACAGGCAGTTGGAGAGCAGACAAATATTGGAGCGAGTCTCGAAAGCCCTGTAGACTTTTCCGCTGCCCGCAGCTGACACAGTATCTTGCGACGAACATGTTTGGTATCCTCGGTGAAGCGAGACACGAAATATTTTCTGCATTCGAAGCGAGGATTTAATCTTCCCTCGCGAAAAAACAAGTTTCGCGTTCTCGTTTAAAGCGATAAGCTGTTGCGGAATGGATCGATAGGGCGCATAGAACTTCGAAACAATGCGTAAAATAATTCGATATCTTGAAATTGTACAGTATCCCTTACGGTTTAAAGGATAAATGAAACTTCTTTAGGATGCAGGTCAAGGGAAGAAATACGTTCGAAGTTATCGTTAAATTTTGCTATTATCGATCTATAAAACTGTTAATAAAATATTTTCTAAGCAAGAAGGATCGAGCGGTTAATTCTTGTAGACACAACATTGCTCTCCTTTTACGGCAACACGATCATACCATGTTTACCATACCAAAATTTTCTCGTTCTAAACAATCAAAACACTCGATACCTAACAGCAATATAACTTCGAGTCATTAGCTATCGTCGAACATCAGCTTACTTGTGCTTTCACTAGCTACACGAAGTTTAGGTATTTGTTATAAATTGCCCCAAAGCTGAATAGCCAATCGACCAACTATCCTTGACAAGCTTTAAAGATCGCTAACAAACACAAATCTAAAACGAAATATCGATCGATACTTTCACTTTTCAAATTATAACTGAGCCTCGTTTTCTTCCCAACGACACTCTTCTTATCGTTTTCCAATATATCGTATAGAAGAATCAGAGTCGTCATCAGAAGCACGCTCCGCACCCTTTTACGCTGTTATTCCCATTTCTACGGCCGCGAACGTTAAAAAAGATATCGAAAAGAAGGATAATTTTGTTTCGAGATAATAACCACGATGTTGGTCGGATTTTGCTTTAAAAAAGGGGGCGTAGATCTCGATAAAGCTGGGCGACGCTTTTAATGCTTAACGGACGTTTGAGCGCCGTGAACTCAGGGGCTCGCCGAATTTCTTGCTGCCACCCTCGGCGTTATCTCGCGCGAGCAGCTCCGTGGCCGCGTTTAAATTCTGACGAGCGACGGGCAGCGTGTATCAGTGGCAAAAAGCGCGGTGATTCGCAATGGAGAAAAGAGATCGTAGGTGGTTTGATCGCAGCGCTCGCGTTCCTCGTTTTTTTGCACGTTCCCCACTGCGCGACGTGACGCGACACTGCGTGATCATCGTACGCATCACCGCGTGAAATTCCGTTTGCAGAGGCGGCGTGATCAACGAGGAAAAGTGTCTTATATCGGCGGAAGGTGCAGCATACGTTGGAGACTGAACGAGTTAAGAGCTCGGGGAGAAACTCGGTACCGAGGGAAGGAACAGGGATGAATAATTTAAACGAACGAATGGGAACAGTCAGACATATCGATTAAAAGAAAGGAGAGAAGAGTAGAGAAGGTTTTAGAGAACGAAGAGAGGCTCGTCGATGGAATCACGATAGCTAACGCGAGATTAAAGATACCACTTACATATGTGTATATGGAAATATATGAATATATGTTAATTAATTATTAAAAAGCAAAATCTACTAAAATATTAAACGTATATGTCTCTGGAGAAAGAAAGAGTTATTATTCGAATCTATTGTTTTATCTACTTGTTCGAGGTTTACACGTTGTTCAATAAAAATATCTATGTTAAGCCTAATGGTGCGCACAGGAACACGCGCGTAAGTATCAGTGAGAAACGTGTGAACGAGAACACTTTCGAATTAAGAGAGGGAAGAACGACCAAAACGAATGTTGTCAATTAATATTGTATATTATTCAGATCACTTCCGGAGTTTACGATTTCGCCTAGTTCAATTACTAACTAACTACCTTTACGCGCCGTTCCCTCTGTAGCCGTTCTTCGAATTCTACCTCCAGCTTAAGAATAATTTAAAAGAAACTGGAAGAGTCGACAACGAAGGCGAAGAAGAAGAAGAGGAAGAAAGAAAAAAAAAGAGGAAATTGAAGAAAGAAGAGGAATAAATGAAAAAAGAAGTAGAGGAAGTAGTAAGAGGCAAGAAGGCGTGGAGAGAAGAAACAGAGAGAAGGGTAAAACGGCCTACAAACGTATTTAGATTTAGTGCGCGTCACGGGTCCTCGACCGGACCTTTCCCAATGGTTGTACCTGGTTTAATCTGCAGTTAAGACTTCACCCGTTCAAAACGGAAGCTACGTTCGGTTTCCGTATCATTACGAAGGTAAGGCAGCAGTAGAATAGGTCCTTCAAACATGGTCTTTACGATTTCGAACAGTTTTCATGGTGCTGTATGACTCGTGGTTCCTATCCAACTTTGGATATCTTCGTTTTCAAAGATTCAACGAGGCTGCGCTGTATTTCTTATGGATATGTAGAATGAATAGATAACACTTATTGCCTCTAAAAGCATCGTCTTTTTTTTCTATTTGTTTTTCGTTCGCCATGGCTGCGTATCCTTCGTACATAGAGAGGCAGACAGTATTCTTGAAGTAAAGACACCGGAAGAAACAGATTCAACAGAAAAATATTTATGAGCATCGTGCATTGTAAATGATTACAACGCGGTAATATTCTCTATATTTAATATATCGCCATTCGTTTCATTCTCGTGCAGCGAACATGTCGTTTGAGAATTAAAGTGACGTTTACAAGGACGAGCTTATTGTTTCCGGGATAATGTGGTTGCTTCGTCGTCTTCTTCGTTACGCGATACAATTGTACCAGTGATTTCGATACGACTGTGTAATATCTTCCTTTCATCCCCCGAGAAAAAGAATCCATTGGTGATAACGTTTGATTAAGCAATTTCGTGGATGGTTGTATAATTGTTACGTGAGATTAGTGTTATTCGGTTGTACAATGTTCATATTAATTTTTACGTGTTTGTCCTTAGAATGTCGTATTTACTTATGGCCCAGTATTCTGAGTACTTTGATATTTCTGAGTGCTAAGGTTACAAACTCCCGCTGGAAAGTTTAAGGACGATTATTATTATATTTGTTTTAAAATTGGAAAAAGTTGCGAATGAATTATATCGTAATACGAAATTTAACATAATAATTTATACAATAAGCAAAGTGATATATTATACTATCGATATATCAACAATTTTATTAAAAGATGCGTACAATTTAAAATCCACAATCTACGTGAAACATAAAAATTGTATTGTAAATAGAATAAAGAGTGTGTATTAATAAAAAAAAAAAAAAAACACGTAGAATCGTGATCGACACGATCAGCCAAATTAGATTCCTGAAGATCCACTGCGTTTTCAGGAAACACCAAGGAAATAGATTTTTGAAAATCGAAATTTTCATACGATAAACTATCTTTTGTTCGATGGAATAGGCTTGAAAGTTTGTCTTGTTTTAGGTTCGATGGTCATTAGCGTCTAAATATCCCTGTAACTATCAGAGTTACGAGAAGCTCTTGTTGGGACAGAGTTAGCCAGTTCGAAGCGACTCGTTCTCTGACCGTAATAATTTCTTTGTAAGCCTAAGTTCTCGTTGATTTTCCAGTGATTCTAAACAAAGTATACAATTGTTTCGTTTTCAGAGCTTAACGAAGATCATTCGGTTAAGTTTTAGGATGCATACAAACATTTTCTCAATTATTCTCTGTCAATTGTTTCAATATATCGCTTTTGAACGAATATATGTTTAATGAATATACATCTAAAGATAGGAAATTTGTATCATCGAATTATAATGTCAAAAATCAATGAAATTGGAGCGTTTAATTTATTTCTGGATTAGCGACTATTATTTAAATTCATGATAAACTATATGTTCTATATTCCATGAAAGTTTACGTACAATTTATTAGGACACTTTTCCGCTAATAATCGTTATAATACACAGTTCTGATACGGGTGCGAGTGATTGTACGATTAAACATATCGAACGAAATTAACACAATCTAGTCGCTGATGAGCGATATCCTCTGGAACGAGTTAATTAATCGTTTATGTATAACAATATGTGAGCGTACTTATAAGATACAAACTTCTGTGAACTTTCACGCATAAATACACACGCTCGCTGGCAAATAAAAGTATTTATTTTACATATATAAACACAGAACTATAACTTCACTAAAGCAATCATAAAATATTAGGTCGTCCGAAAAGTTTCTTTCGTTTTATAAGGAAATAATGGATGCACAACATTTTCCATTTTATATTATATAATATTATCAAATTACGTATAATCCATTTTGTTCTATCAAGATAAAAATTACAACGTTCGACAGATTAGGTTTCATGTTTGTATAAAGATGCGTCGTTGGAAAAAACGTGTCTGTAAAAGACACACTTTTCGGACAACCCAATAGAAATCGAAATTTATTGATTGCCTTTAGAAGCTCAAATAAGATCAATACGATCAAACGTATCAAACTCGATTAAGTTTTTAATGTCGCTCATAGACGAATAAGTGTACTTTGTAACTTGATTGTTCACATTTCGTGCAAACTAGGAAAACTTTTTTCTTTCAATTAGAGGCCTGTCGGCAGGCGGAGGCAGCGTATGGAATCGGTGACACGTGGTCGGAATAATTCTGCCATTCTCGTCCCATTCTTCTCTTTATGGTTTCTCCGACACGTTCTGTGTCGCTGCCTTCAATTAACTTTCCGGTCGCGTCCCACGGAAAAAAAAGAAGGTTTCGTCCTGTAAGGATTCCTGGACGTTTCCCAGTTGAAAGCCAACAAGGAAAACGCGGTGGAATAAAACATGCATGATCATCTACTTGATCTGGACCCCTGCTCGTTTCACGCAGAAATAACTCTTCGGGGCACGCCATCGTGTCGCTCTTTGATTAAAATTTATGAAGGACAGCAGGGTTCACTGCCTCGTAGTTGCAACCTGGACTCGGATAATAGTTCGTGAAAATGTCGATCTCGATATCGCTTGTTCTTTCGTATTATTTTTAAATTAACGATACCCGCTTTCCATTGTAATTTCAAATTGAGAGGGTACTGTTACTGTCTTGAAACACTGTCGAGCGGTAAATTGGATTAGTAAAATGTAGTGGTAAAATGGATATTAATGTTGTTAGGCGTTGAAAACGTAGGAAATGTTTGATTGTAATTAAAATCTCAGCCCACACGAATTTTGTTTTAGATTGTAAATAGAAAAACACGATAGAAATAAACAAATATGTAATTATTTTTCTATCAAATCGTATTGATTCTGTAAAAAATCTCAACATATTTTTAGTAATTACAAGAACAAGAAATGTGAAACTAGAATGAAACATTTTGAATAATTTGGTATTTCTAGTTTCAAACTAAAATAGAATAATGTCAAATAAATCGCGAGAGAAGGTAGTTTGTTCGAGAAATTGTGCCTTTAAAAGAAGCAAACGTAGTTCGTAAAATATCCCTTTTCCATTGTACATAAAACAGTATCGTTTTATGGGTGAAATAGCGCGATTATGAAGGAAGATACAATAACTCAGCGATGTTATAGCGCAAGAAACCTCTCTGTGATTTATTTGAACGACAAGCTCGATTGCCGCTCGTGAAATTAAGCTTTTGGTCACTTGGCAGACACGCGGCGCAATTTCCTGGTCGCGTCGCGTGAGAACAGAGCGCTTTTACGAGCTTCGCCAGGAAGAAGCCTAGCTCTGAAAAATCGCTTAAACTTGCCAAGACACTTGTTGACATCGCCTTCCGCTCTCTATCGCACTTACCATCTCTTTTCTTGCAACATGCGATAATACATCTCGAAATCGTACTCAGAATTGTTAATTATAAGCGGCACGTGGAAAAGACATATGATTAATGACTGATATTGTTCAGTGCTTAAACAGTTAACGAATAATAATAAAATAATTACGTAGAATTTCGTAGATGCGATACACAGCGACACGTATATATATCGAAGAAACCTTTTAACGTATCAAATATGACAAAGTCGTGGAATTAAAATAGAATAGCTTGAAATTAGCATTTTATATTATAAAGATATTGTATAGTGTTATAAAAACATAATCAGTTTTTCCTACGATTTTTCTTAAATTATTTATTTTATTTAAAACGTGACTCGTGTAGTGTAACTCTTTCATTGTGTTAGTACAAATTTACGTCAATCACGTAATAATTATAAATACAATAAAGAAATTATTCACATGGACATGAAATTTTATACACTGGAAATACAGTGCTCGTCTTTTCAATAAAGTTCTTCTCAATGAACATTTGTTTCTTGAACAAACTGAAGTATCTTCCTAATAAAAACAAAGTTTTACCACCACAGACCATGAAATATATGAAATATTCAGAGTGCAATCAAGGAGTATGCATTAATGGTTAAAGTTGGTCGACAGCTATAACCGAATTCTACGGAAGCGTGACAGTAGATAAACCTCGTTCATTGTCAGACAATAAAGCTGTTATTATACCGGCAGCGATAAAGTAGCTAGGATTAGTGCAGAATACATTGACTACACTTTCGAGTACGATATTCAACCGAAACAGTTTCTTTAAAGGCTTCGTTAAATAATAGAAATATAATTGCTGCGAAGGTGCAAATAATTGTGGTATGCAAATCATACAATAGTATCTTTAATATATTTTAAAAGGATGTTAGAGAAAGAGAGAGAGAGAGAGAGATTATATGATTATAATAATAAGAAGTATTTTCACAGATTAATTATTAATATAAATTTTGATTTTGAATTAATCGTTATTCTACAAAATACGCTTATGTAATTTAAAAGTATGACAGTTTTTAAATATCTGAATACTAAAGTCTTTTTCCACTTGCGCAAATATCAAAAATCTAGTTATAAAAATATAAAACTAGCAGAATTCTCGAGAACCAGGAAGCGAGACGATTAAAAAATACGCGTTGTATGATATTTAACATATGATATTTGCAGAAATATAAAATTAATAGAAACAAAATATACAAAACTTCATAAAACCAAGAAATGCGACTAAACAAAAATACACTTTCTATTCTAGAAAGCTATCGCATCATTTTCATTAATAGAAATCAATTGCTTCGCTATAATCTTTCATACGATATGTAACTGTGCTTACTTTAAAATATCGCAGAACGTATCTCGAACAAAGACAAATTTAGAAGCGTCCTAGGCGACGTGACGGTTCCTTTCGGTTGACCTCAACGAACAAGAGGGTGAACGCGCAATTGCACCTGACCGTCGCGCGTAATTGCTTTATGAACGTCGTCTGAGATCCAATGGAAAGCGATGCAGTAAGCCGAGATCGGTGTCCAGTCTCCAGGACATCAAATGAAGTTGTTATCGCGCGATCTCAGCCATTGTTATCCAGATATTTTCGTTCTGTCTGGAACAACATTTTCATTACTCAAGCACGGACCGATATCGGGATGATGCGCCGACTATGCAAATTCGTGGTATCTTACGAGCTCTTCGTTTCGCTTCATTCCGCGTATTTTGTTTGCATCACTGCTGTAAAATGAAATTCCGCGAGAACCAATTTGCCTTGTCGCCGCGCCGTCGTTTTCTATCGAGACATATCTGCTTTTGATTGCGTCTAATGAATTTTTTCCTCTGTTCTGCGAGATTGAGAGCGAAGAATCGCGCGGAAGAGGAAACTTAGCGATTGATTTTATGAAAGAAAATGGTATGCGATGTGTTAGATTGCAAACAATCGCGCGTTTTGAAATCTCAAGAAGACTCGCTGAAATTTGGAATTTTTCGAAATCTGACAAATATCTCTCTTAAATTGTTAATTTTTTACGATAACGATTCGAAAAACGTAAAGAAACGTCACACGTGTTTCAAAATTCGCGAAAATAATTAATAACAACGACAAAGTATATAAATAGTAAGAAACTTTGGATGTCAAGCGATTGAGAGAGGTCAGGGATGATGGCGATCACCCAGTGGCAAGGCAACAACCCCGTTTCGCGTAGTTGCGCTAAAGCGATTTGACGAATCCCATGCGACGCGTGCCGTGCACATACTGCTTCACCCTCATCCGCTTCTTCATTATTTACTTATTCTCTGAGGTAAAGGCAACTTTAGCTCGAGTACCCTCTTGTCTCTGACCTCGTATTTTAAATATTTGCAATCGATACGGGCGCCGTCTACGAGTCGTTGACTCCTTTTCGCTTCTTCTTCCTTTGTTTCTCTCCTCCTTCTTCGGCCAGACTCATTCTATTTTTGTACCTTTCCGTAATTCGGTCGAGCCCTTCTTTCTGATACTTTTATCTTTTTACAAGAATTTCATCTATCCTCAGCTATGGTACAATTCAAGTAAAAGATTGTGGAAATTTCGTTTCTTTGAACGCGAATGGTTTTGAAAGAGACGAATGGATGCTGAATGGTAACTTGTCAAACTTATCAAATAGAAAATGTGTTCCTCGTGAGACGATAGAAGTGTCGTGTTCTTTCGTGAATCTATCTATAAATACAATTTTGCTCTTCAAAATTTGATTTACTGATTTCGAATATTTCTCATTTTAAAAATTCTTCGGTGAAATCGCCAAGACGAAAGAAGGAGGAAGCTTGACTACTTATGTCTGATGGAATTAGCTTGTCTCGTTGACTTCGAGTCAACCTAATCACATACTATTGACACCGACAGTGACTCTGACCCTGTCGCGTGTTCTTCTACAACCGTATTATATACAATGTACGTAATTATGTACATTACATGCTTCAAAGTTTCAGTTCCTTCCAGGCTGCTGTATAAGTACGGAAATACGGAAAAATCTTGTTTCTATTTTTTTTTTTTTTTTTTTTTTTTTAGAATATAGAACTTTTGTCTACTGACTTTCTTCCACTTTAGAGCATGATAAATATAGAACGAACGTCGTGTTTTTACTTCAAGTAAAAAATATAAATTAAATTAAGAAAAATTTGATACAAGAGCTTCCTCGAATTGTATTAAGTTGTCCGAAAAGTTTCTTTCGTTTCATAAGGTGATACTATTATAGATAAGCAACAATTTCTGTTTTATATTTGTTTATTGAATTATGTATGATCCATTTCGTTCTACTTCTGTCATTATGTTCGTGCATAATTCAATATACTAATATAAAACAAAAAAATATTGTGCGTGTATTATTTCCTTATAAAACGAAAGATACTTATCGGACAACCTAATATACTGATCACTGAATATCTCTATTCTTCCTTTGACGAGTACTCGCTCTCTTCCTCCCTGTACGTTGCACGTGCACATCGTAACGACGTTACACGTAACATTCGATTCTTACAACTTACAACTGACGTAAATTTCTAACGAAAAAGAGAAAGAATCAAAGTAACTTTGAAGTCTAGGAAATTCGTCTGCAGGAAGTAAAATCTAAGCTTCCTTGAGAAGGATGATATTACTCTCTATTCTCCTTGGAAGTCGTTAGGAAGACGCAAAGATTAAGGCGGAGCAGCCCAGTGAGTTTACTTTGGAAACGAGTACCCTCTAAACGCTGGAACCGCCTTTATTGGTTCATAAAGTCGAGATACCTTAGAGTTTAGAGTACCAAAACTCCTTTGTTCCACGGAGGAGCACTTATTCCGTAGAGATGAGTTCGATATCGCACCGTTTAATCTAGATTTATTTCACCTCGAATGCGAGATCGCAACGCCGTGAAATTCTCTCGGTAGCTGTGTACCTTTTAGCGAGCCACCGCATCCTGAAAATCTTCACCGCGCCAGAATTTCTTGGAACTTGGAACAGTATCCAGCTTAAACGCTGTCACGATTTTCATCGCGGTTCAGCCTCGTCGTCGACCGAATATGGACGATCCGTGGCGAATTATTTCGCGATGCTTTCTCGGTGTTAAAGTCCGCTTATAATTTAAACAGGGGCGGACCACACATTGCCACGCAGCTAACATCGTTATCACGACAATTTAAATCATATTGTTGTTTTGCCTCGAAGTATCAATATCGTTAGGATACACACAATGTATGAATAAATAAACTCTGGACAAAACAATGTCGCCGCTACGTGTAACCGTCGGACGAAGACGAATTCAAATTTTCCGGCTCTCCCCCGACCAGTATAAATAAACGGGCGCGATCGTAAGGAGTTCAGTTATGAGTCAGTCGCACGAGCCAATATCAGAGTATCTATCAGCTATCAACGAGTTATCAGCGATCTAATTAGCGATTTACACTGTCTTTAGCGAATCTGTTAGTACGAGCGATTATTATCCGTATTAATTTATTTATCATTTTAAATATACTTGACGATTTTCAACAGCGAGTTATCTCGTTACTCGAACAAACCAGCCATTCTCTACAGAGACTAAATCCTCTACATTGGTAATCCCGACGTGAGTTGAACACGTCTAAACAGTCGTACTCTCTACAAATTTATAGGAAATGGGTATTGTAATAGTAAATTTGAAGATGTGATTTTAAGCGCGGAAGTTAAATGACTGTTGTTGGTTCAAATTTTGAAGAAATAAAGTTTCATATGAGATTTTATGTACTTACGTATACACAGACTCAGGAAATTATTTGAACGCTTTTAGTATTACCATACGTATCTCAAGTCGAAATGTGGTATATACGCGGTTTCGTTGCCCCATTCGAATCACATAAACGTACATAAGATAACAAAAGACTAACGGTTGTATTGCGTGCCTCTGCTGCGATATTATATAACGTCTTCTGGGAACATTAGTTGGAAATATGAAACGAACAACTTACCGGTAATTTGTGTAACGTATATGTATAAAGAAGCAGTTGTTGCTCCTTTCTTAGAGATAAAAGATTTTATTTATTGTTACTGTTATACCGTTTCATTTTGACGTTGATGGATCATCGTCTTCTGAAACCGTTATGAAATATGGTAATGGGAAAGAAAATGAAATTTAGGTTGCAATTCCTTTCATAACCTTGACCCTTGAGAAAAATGACAATGCAACAATTTTCAATATTTTTTTGCAGAATTTTTCAATATTCAAACTTTTAAATATTCACATCTCAAAATATCTAAATTTTCAAATGTTCCAATTTTCAAAATCATATTTTCTGTATATATATATTACTTTAACTCATGGTTTCTTTTCTTTGCCTTTCAAAAAAGGATTCCTGTCAAAAATAATAAAGACACGGCCGTCTCGAGACGGAGACGCGTCGATTTTCTACCCTCTATCAGAATCTCCTGGTATCCCCTTATCCGTGCTTTTGCAATATGATGCAATCCATGGTAAGGATAGGTGTCACTTTGCATCATGCAGCGGCTATTCACTGGAACGTTTCACCGTTATCGCTTTCGAGTCGCTTCGGAGTAGCGTGACCGACGTACATATTTGGAACTGTCAGGGTTTCGTTAGTATACAACCATTGGATAATGGTTCCCCATTGACTGGATCGCTTACGTTCGGTCTCTGGTGTCCGTTTCGCAGTTTCTCGTCTCCCCAAACGTCAAATCGGACGCTCATTAATCGTTTGAAATCTCATACGCGATACGCGCAAGCTATTACGTCGTCGACGTTTGTTTCCCATACGGGTAAACGTATCCACTAAATTGATCTTTGATGAATGATTGCCTCTTTGGATAAGTTTCTCTTCAGAAAAGAAAAATTTCCTCTTGAGAATTTTAGTCTGCTTTGTATAGGACAGGATCAAGAGAAGCAATTTCTACATTATCTACGTTAATCTAGATTATATTGATTATTAGTAATAATTATTAATCTGTGCTTAATAGCGTTGTTAAAGGGTAAGTTTTCGAGGTAACCTTCTGTTTCTTTAATTTCTATATAATTATATATTTTCTTTTATACAAATAGATATGCACATAGTATTTGTGTTCGAATTGAGAAAGTCGTGTCAAAGTCGTTGCCATACACAGCCGTGGCCTGAATCAGGGATTCCGTAGTGTCTCAATCGGCGTTAAGCACTGGCGTCGATTGTTGGGACTCGCAGGAAATGTCTCTGATTTAGAGATCACCTTTGATGACTCCTGAGGGAGAATCGCTAAATCCCGCCGAACTGCTGATTGGTCATTGTCTTTAGTAAGGCAGTCAGCAACCTTGGAAATTCTCGATCAGGATGTCTCTTAGAGGAGGTAGGCGGGAGACAAGACAGATAAGGAAGACAATTTAATTTCGAGTCAAGCCAGAGAATCAGAGGAACTAAGATTACAAGTAAAATAGTTGTCAATCAAACAACAAGTAAGAATCAGTGTCAGTCAAGAGACTTATAATGATCATGTCTCCAATACGTTAAATTGGGTAGTGCTTCGAACGTAGACGGCACGTAGTTGTGTAATGCTCAAAGCCAAAAGGAATCAGTTGGAGAGCAGTCGAGTAGAGCAACGTTGCAGACCTAACAAAGAAAATGATAAAACTTGTACCTTCTTCAGTTTTGGAATGGTAGATAAGACATTTTAACTAAAGAACGTAATATGCGTGTTTAAACATGTAAACATGTAAAATATATTCAAACTAAATGGAAAGACACAAGTATATTAAACTAAACTTTCGTACGAGCATTCTTCTATAAAATGTCATTCTTTTCGTAAAGATTCAGTTGTCATTGAATTTACCTCAACATCATATTACACGTATAACAAATACAATTTCCACGTAATTCTCTCGATTTCCTTGTACTCGTCCACAGTCTTGTCTTATATTTTACTCCAGCATTTTTATGCTCTTCTTATTTCTTACGAATTATTCACCAGTTTTTATGTTCACGATTTCATATTTTGCGTGAAACAGAATTAAAAGAGATGTTGCTATGCCATAGTGCAATCTCTAGAAACACACGCGTTTTCAGTCGAAATATAATATATTCATACCATATATAATACACACTAATTGAAAATATTGTATTAATGAATTTGTAAACGTTGCAAATAAATCAAAATAATCCTCGTTTACAGCAATAATAAAGTATTACTAATAGAAAAACAATACTTATATATGGAACAATGTTTGATTTACATATAAAAATATGAAATCTTGAAAACAATATAAGAACAATCAAACTTTGAAGTGTACAATTTTCAAACTATATTTTAACGTTATATTGTCACTTAAATTATCGGGATTATTTAGGAAAAAATTCTGTAATAAATAAAATAACCACTTACACCTCATATTTTGAGCTCCACTTATTCTTTAATCAATTGACCTAGAAAATTTCGTTTATGCAGCGTTATGCGATCCTCGATTTCCTCTCGCCATTCGTTTTAGAAAAAGAATTTTGCTCTATCCACATCGTCCTCTCCCGCTTTGATTGTTCTCTATTTTATCTACATTCCTACCTTCCATCGTCATCTAGTCTGTCTCTCTGTTTGCCCGTTATTTTTTCTCTAGACAATAGTACACGATAGTATATTCGAAAAGATCAAAGCATGGAGCAAGCGTGCTCGTAAACACGTGTTCTACCGACACAGATAGATTGTTCTTTGCTATTTCTTCCTTTCTCTTGCTTTTCCCTGCGTTTTTCCGTTGTCTGGTTTTTTTCTCTACTTTTGCTTTCTTTCATCTCGTAATCGTCCTTTCTTGTCAGTCGAGTTTCGTCTACATGCGTTAATTTTGGACGATTGTGTCTGAATCGAAAGCAAATGACGGACGGCTAGTATCGAAGGTTGTTTGAAGAAAGGAGATGTAAGAAAGAAACCTTGAACCGTGTAATAAAACGAAGAAGTCAGATTGAAGGACTTACAAAAAGATTACGTGTCTTTCTATAGCTAACATTTTTTCAGATACAAAAAATATATGTTTCTATATATATATTTTTTTTTAATTAATTTTCGCTTATTAATTATAATTCGACGTTGTAGTTTAGTTAAATACCGTTGGATATTCTGAAATACTTGTTGGAACTAGGACAAGTGGGTTTGGGATTAGTTTATATGCTTTGGGAAATTTTTATTTTTAGAATAATTACGAAGCAAGCAAGGTTGAATTTGGTATAAAAACTTTTAAATCTGTTAATAAATTTTATTCTTTTGAAATCCCTTGTTTTTTCGATATTTTTATGCTCTACACAAACACAATAATTTTCCACACTGAATTCACCCACAGACACATCACGTACTTTGTTATTAATTCTTGCACGTTCCTCGCTGTGTTAATATCAACACCAATAATTCCTGCTCGTTGCATTGATGGTAATTCCGATTCGAAAACAGAGGCAGTTTGTACTCTTGACGAAGTTTAATTCAAACTCTTGGTTAGCATAATTTCCATACTTCAAAAGGATACTTTGAACGTCTAAATACGAAATGATATCTACTATAATTATTTTACATATATATACACTGCCATAGTATATGTACTATTAGCAGAACGTGTGACTAACGTACGTAACAAATGAACCATTAGTGTTCCTTCATAAGCGAGTATAATATTTTGATATTATACGACCTACTACAGACTTGACTCACTCGCAGAATGTTGAATAATTAACGACATCTAAAGTAGCCACTGAAAAAATCATAAGATTCATAAGGGCAAGAGGCTAAGTACGGTAAGAACGAAGTAAGAGTGACAGCCCATTTATTTCAGTGACCTCACTGTTATCGTAACGTAACGATTGAGTAAAAATAAAATAATAAAAACTGTAGCGTACTTGAGAAGTGTTCTTCAGATATTTAGAGATAATTTTTTAGATACTAAGTACTATCCACAAGTTTGAAAATATTTATCCTATAGACAAAGGTATATTGAGAGAGAGGGAGAGAGAGAGAGAGAGAGAGAGAGAGGAAGAGATGATTGTTTATGCGTTGAATATGTAAAAATTTGAAGTGTTTCTAAAACTAATAAAAAAGTTAAAAATTTGCGGAACACTAACAAGTTCGCAAATTTCAAAACTAAGAAATTTCTCGAACACGTACGATTTAGGATATTTTGAGAAACTTTCATACAAGAAATTGCTTCTTTAACAATCCAAACATTAAATATTTTTTACTTTTTGAGATGATTTTTGCTCGCCTATTTTTATATTTGTCGAGTTTCGATACTTACGAGAGTGATATGAAAATGCAAGAAAAGATGTATGAAAGATATTCTTATCTTTTCTATAGTAAGGTAGCGTACATGTAAGTCAGTGGTACTTACCGTTCTGACAGTAATATCATACTTCGATATAAGCTGCTGATACGAGAAGCTCGATTGAATCGACACAGTGGCAAGATTACAATGCTACATTGACAAGGAAGTTCCTTTTATCAGCAGAACTTTTCATATCGCTTTAAATGGCGCTTCTCAACTTTACTCTGCTGCTAATGTCTTGCGATGAACTAATATCTGTAACTTTTGATATTCGCCTGATGTATCGTTGACATATACTACTGCCATGCTAAGATATCGATTCACTTGAAAAAGTTAAAAGACGTATTTATATTCCATAATGGTACTTTTGCTCCTCGAGTTCTCTCCAATACTCATTTGAATTTCCGCGTTTTTCAAGCTGTTGAAATGTTCACTTGAGTATTCATATATTAAAAACATATACGAAAATAATACACCTGTTAACATATGTAATTCTTATGATGCCTATCACAACCGTATATCAAGTCTAACTATCTTTATTCAGAGATTTATTAATTTACTTATTTGCAGATTTGCTGACAAGTTAAATATGATTCTATTTATCTAGACATAAAACATAATATTGTTGCAAATATATTTTGTACAAGTGTTAGATTTACTTGAAAAGAAGTAAAAGATTACCGATTTCTTATTCATTCCAAATATTAATCAAATAGTAAATCTTCCATGAAATTTCACCATGAAAATGTTAAAAGAATTGTGCATAGCTGTCAAAATGAAGAATTATTCGTTTCCATATTTTTCTCCACATTAAAGAAATGTAACAATGCTGTTCAATTTTCAAAATGATAAAACACCCTGCTTAAAGCTGTATGTTTTCTTACAGAATAAAAGAATAATATCAATTAACAGTAGCATGGGACGCATTTAGAAGATTAATTTAAACCGCGATGCCACCCGTGAAAGTAGCAGTGAAATTCAATCGGTTCTCGCGTATTTTCCCTACGCGATTGCCGCTCGTAAAGAGAAAACGCAAGCACGCCTTCCCATTATTCGCTTCGTTTTACGTTAACTTGGCCGACTCGTCTCGGAGGTGAATAGAATTAAGCTAAATGAAATTGAATTTCGTAGAGTACTCTTTCGGTCTCGGAATTTTCGATGTTACGCGCAATACGTGACGGAAATATCGCCGTTTGTATTTTTCGTTGACGAAGCGCGTCGCGCAGCGAAACGTTATTTTTTTTTCTTTTTTTTTGTCATTTTTCTCCATTGTTCGGTTGGAATGCTCACATTTTGTTTCTCGAAATTCTTGTCGACAAAAAAAAAAAAAAAAAAAAAAAAGCAGATTCACAACCTTACAGAATTAAAATTCATATTTAATTCGTTTCAAATAACGCGTTAAACGATGTTAGGACAATAATGAATTTAAACGCTTACTGAAAATTAAAGCAAAATTACGCTTAGATTTAATTTATACGAGCATCTTTGATTATTGTCTCTACTAGAATAAAGCAAAGAGAAAGTAGATAGGCAGTTTGATTTTGTTTTAAAAAAGGTGATTTCTCCTAATTTTGTAGATCTCTAGCACGAATAAACTAATAATATTAACGAAAGTTTGTAAGTCACGAATCATAAATTACTAGTAATAACAAATTTCCCTGTATAATAAGAAAACATTCAACGAGAAATCAACCAAAATTTACAAGTTACAGATCATCCAATCGTGCTCGATGTGCGATTGTAAAATTATATTAGCGAATCGCCAATTTACTATTATTTACTAGTATGCAAAAGAGTTCAGAAAATCACTTGTACGGTTGTCAGCGAATCTGAAAAAAGAAAAAGACATCGTAAAAAAATGCGGGGGATTTGAAAACACGACAGAATTCAATTTCATTTTCATCTCGTCATTAACTTACACGTTCTACTTGAAATTCGGAAACAAAATTTCAGCAACTTTATTATCTCAGTCGACAAAGTATTACAAGCAGACGAGGGGCGAATGAGGGATAGTAGGAAGCTGAAGAAGATGATTGAAAAGTTCGCGTTCTTCGGCATAACAGTGGAAGGAAGCTAGAGACGAATTCAAATTCCGACAGGGCGCAGACTTGAGTTACTAAGACCTGATAATGGATTATCCGCGTTACTTTCATCCCCATTCCAACGTCTCGCCATCTTTCTATGGAGATTAATCTTCGTTTAATACTGGTGTCGACGTCATGAATCAGCGCCACGAAACTTCCTCCGTCGCGGCTTTCTTTCATGCAAATGCCGGAAGCGTCTTGTAGTAGAAAAGCTTTCCACGTCCGGAATCGTCTGGATTTCTGTCCGTTTCTCAGCGTCGACGTGCCACTTGAACTCGCGAATCGATCACTCGACCACCTTGCTCCGTCAACTTCCACCTTTTACGCTATATAATGTACTTATGTATGTAAGCGCCATGACCCAACCGCATCGGAAGAACATTCAAGTTCAATGTTCAAGTTCAGCTGTTACGTGTATTTCCGAGTTTTAAATGGAATCGCAGATGAATTATATCGATCATTATTTTAGGGTTCGTTGAAGCTTATCAGCTTATTGGTAGATAATAAGATATTGATTGTTCTTACAGTGAGTGTTCTGGCAATATAATTTCGGAGAAATATCAAATCAAAATCTGGACGTATATCTATGATAATGTTGTAGATAGTGTGTATACAGAAGTTATAAGATGTTTATTGCAAAATGCAGGTAAAATACAATGCGATCATCTGAAAAATAATAGGTGTCGCAGATGACCTTACTGAGGAGATTTATTAATTTGGATACTCACCATTCGATTCGTTTATGATCTCTGATCTGTGAGATATTATACTTGTATTAAATATCTTGTAGCTTTTATGCACGTTTTCATATTCATTTCAAATTTGACCAATATAATTATGGTAATCGCGTCTCGTTACAGTGCTAATACAATTCCAAAATGTTTTATACAGCATATAATACATTCATGGAAAATATTTTCATGAATCATTGTATTCTTATGGGACATGTCTTCTGATCGTTATTTATTTGGAGAAACATATAGACATGAATATGTAAACGTATTTATAAAACATGAACAGATGCGTTTAGCTAAGTTGCATATGGAAAATGAAATGTAGATTAAGGTGAATTATACTTTATTGTTTAAAATTTTTGTTGATTTTCATGAATATATCTCAATTGCTTTTAAAGCCAATGAAATTGAAACGAAACGATTTGTAACAAAATAATGTTATCATTATGTTAAATTTATATTAATTATACGTAACGAATAAATTATAGAAGCGAATGTGGTTAAAAAGTCAAATTTTTATTTGACCGATAGTAGTAAATAAAAACAACGTTTCAACAAGAAGAAGTACCCCGTGGGAATAAAATGTATATGAGCGTAAATTGCATTAGCATCGTTTCAGATCAGATTTCCGGGCACATAACGAGACAGCTGTCTCAAGTATTCTGGAAGGGAAAACCAATCGTGGCCTTTCTGCCAAACGGTCGTTTTGCCATACTTAAATTCCGCCTCGATCGTTGAAAACGCCAGATGCGTTGGATACGACGGGGCAATAAGATTTTCAGACAGGAGATCGTTCCATTGCTTGTTTCATTTCACAAAACCCGACGCGTGTCAGAAATTGCACCAACGCGCAGCATCTTAACCTTATCCGTTCTTTTGTCCCCCCTTTTTTTCCAAAACTAGTGACTCATTTATCGAAAAAAACCTTTAACATTATCTTGGAATTCTCGTGGTTTTCACAATGTAAATTCCATAATATAAATCATAAAAATCAGTGAATATTTAACGAAATATTATGAAATGCATTTTGAGTGGGAAACTTATTCCATTTCCATTTTGGATGGAAATTTATAATATATTGTTATTATTGTTGTCATTATTACGACTTCAGCATCTCTGGTAATTTGTCAGAATTTCCAGTATAGAATGAGGCTATGATAACCCTTACGATATAGTGAAATCTTAAACTGAAGTATCGGATGGCGGTACAGATTAATGTTATGGCGACAAAGGTGGCATGTAGCCTTTCATTTTTCGACAGAGACTGAAATAAAGCTTCATATTCTGCAACCCTACTTCTAGTTTTCAGCTCCATATCTGTTAGGATTTCGCTGACAAGGCAATTTATAAACATAAATCTTTCATTTTTAATATCTCCACTCTAGAAACCTTAAAAAGAGTAGAACACTCTGCTAGTAATCTTCTACAAATAAATAAATTCGAAACCAATTTTTAATATATTTCAACTTTACACTGTCTATGTGATCTTCGTACTACAATTTGCTCTATTGTGATATCTCAAGTCTTAAACTTCGAAGTAGGACACTCTGTTAACAATCTCTTTCGCAAGTAACTAAATATTTAATCAATTCTCGATAAACATAAATTTGGTACTGTCGTAGCAAACAAACGGATCAGTTAATTTTCGATACAGCTTACTCGATTCTTACAAAAGACTAACTCTTTCAGCATTCTGCTTGAACAAAGCATGAAAGTATAAGTTGCTGACTTATCATTTTTGCAACGTCACACGATCGATTATGTATTTCCGGCTTCAAGATCTATCGTACTAGAAGTGCACAGTCTAATGAAATTACGAACAAATCAGAGTAGGTAGTTCTGGTATCAAATACATGTGAAAAATAGATACTTTTAATTTCTTATAGGAAATAAAAATTACTAATTGATAAATAACAAATTACAATGAATAATACGTATGATGAAAACGTCATTATACATCAAATTTATAATACCATAATGCACAAATGTTTCAGTAATTACTATTATTAATAAATACTGTAATAGCTATTATATGTATATAATTAATAAATACTACAATACTTACTATGATATAATGATTACTATATTTAACCAATAGACGAATCACTACATAGAATATCTACATAAGACGACTCCTTTAAAATTTTCTTTCATAGCTAATATATTTGATTCTGACATCTTAAAGGTCAGTGAAAGAGGTAAAAATGACTTTGACCCGATCCACAACTTCGCCATTACCGTTTGAACCTATTATCATCTCCTCCCTCATCGCTGTTTCCTATGCGATCCCGGGTCGTATCGTTTCTCGTTTCAAGCACGTTTACAGCAACATATCAAGAACCTTATCGGTGAGTGAATATGCATTCCGTGAAAGGTAAAGAAGTTAACGCAACGCGATGCACATTCACACTGGAAATCGTATCCTGTTGATACGACCATTTTGCATTCGCGACCCGCTTCATGCATGTACATATATCACGATCGAAGATGGATTACACGTTCATCAGAAAAATACCAAGTTGCTCGTATTTTTAGAGGCTTCAACTAGCTCGCAGAAAGCTTGGTCCAACGTTTCGCTCGTTTTTTGTCATCGACATTTTCCAGCGACTACGGCTAATGCCACGTGAATTATTAAAGCAGCAGATTCTTCGAACGTAGATTCAGGATCGCCCGAACGGATGTTACTTTAACCGTCCGTGATTTCAGCAAGGGAACTTACAAGGCCGCGTGAAGCTATAAAGTGGAATCTCTCCTTCGTTTTCTGTTGAATTAATCACAACGAGAGTAGCACTCCCTGTGCTGATCCTTCTGATGCATAGAAAATTTTCGGTATTTGAAAAACTTGAGAATATCTCGGGACTAAGGGGATCGAAAAACGAATCTTGCTGCGAATTATTCTATTGAACGAGTCACGTCGAGTTAGACATAGACAAGAGAAGACGCCTAAAAATAAAATTCTTTTGATTATCCATGATTTGGGAAAAACAACTTTAAATAATTACAGGAAACTGCAAAATGAGATCTACGTTTCGTATTCTATTGAATTAATCCTAGAATTATGAATAAATAGCACTCTATATTGGTCGTCTAATGTACGACACTGAAAGTTTATTCGATAGTATTTTATCTCGTTTATTTGTCGCACGTAATCCAGTAATGCAACGTGTTTATTAAAAACGGAAATACATAACTTCCTGTGAATTATTCTGTTAAAAAAAAAAAAAACAATATTCTCGATGCTTCAATAAATATAACGTAGGGCGAAAGAGCATTAAATCGCAGTTGACGTGATCATTTTGATCGAATTCATAAACGATACGATCCATTTATTATTACTGTTGATAAAACCCGCTTCGTTCCATAAACATCAAATTTTCACCCACAGATTCAGCATGAAATACCATTTACATTCTTCGTCCTGAAACTTTATCAACAAACCTCACATTTTTCCTGTTTTTCGCAATTTTCTATTACATTCCGTTATTCCTACTCCCTTCCTCGCGTAACGTTTTGTTGAGTAAATAATCGCATCGGTTATATTACTGACTCGCTCGTAAGACACGTACAGACTGTCGAGAAGAGTATACATGAATGTAGTCTTCCCATGTCAGTGATCTATAGCGTACCAGAAGAACATTTACGAAGGTATATAATTTCATCCTCTGATCCCGTCTTACCCTTTTAACGATAAATCATGCGTGCGCCCTTCAATGATCGTGTTATCTGATGCGCGGACAATTTTCCCGCTTACTACACAAAAAACGAGAAAGAAACAGTGCCATTGTTTCTTTTCGTCTGCAAATTTCGTGAAACCTGGACGATCGAAGATGATGTCTGTTCGCGTTTCTTCAAGGTTGGTTTTTATTGCCTAGCTTGGTGGATGGACTTTCGATAAGATACGTAAAATGGAATATGCAAATCGAATTTGCAAATAAATCTCGCTGAAACTCGTCCCTCATTGACGAATTTTGATAGAATCGATTGGTATGAAGAAGATATTCCGAGAGAAATTTTAATTCTTTTCTCGTAAAGCAAATTCCTACAAATTCATCAAACTTTTGAAAAATCCTTTGATCGGACGTCATATTTAACTGGTTATCGTTTCGTTCGCATGGTTCACCGTATCGTGGCGTTAATTACTTGATTGCCTCAGTTGGAACCAATAATTACACGGCTTTATTGAAATTTTGCGACCCGTTATCAAACGTCAGGGTCCCGTAATACTCAATTTAACGATAAAATCTGGAGCTTCTGAAAATCAGAACTGATCCATATTGAACAGGCTACGGAATTTCGATAAACAGAGATTGATTCACGCTACACAATCGGATGACGTTATGCCACGTCCAATGGGAACAACCGGTGCCTGATTGAAGTGCAGAGCTGCGATGTGTATCTGATTGCGCTTTAATAAATAAAGACTTGCGACATCGAAATTTTCCTCCACAATAGGACAACGTTCTCGTTCCACGAACAGCTGGCAATTGTATTTTTTGAGGAAAATGAAGAAAACCATTTTTACGTACGTGGCGTTGTTAGCAGTTTCTCCCGTTTTGTTACACGAAGCACGTGAAAAATGTAATCGCACAAAGAGGAGAAAATGCTGCAACGATGTGATTCATCGAGTTCTTTGTTGTGTACATTTTGTTTTCGGGAAAATGAAGAATAGATAACATCCTATGGCATGAAATATCAAGATAATGAAATATTATGGTAGAAATTCTGGATGTTAAATTAAATGCTGGGTTAGCAAATTCTGAAGAATCTATTATTCATAAATCATACTTCTATTCGATTAAAGATGCTTTTTTACTTAAATACGAAGAAGAGATTACGAGTTATTTGTTATATATAAAACGGTGAAAGAATGAAAAGAACGAATTAGATGTGAAAATCTAATGTATACGTATCGATCGCTTAAAATTCAATTTCTACAATTTTTTAGAACGTTCAGATTCTTCTTACAATCCTTTAGAATTTTTAATTCTTAATTATTTAATTTTTCAATGAAATTAAATGGAAATAAGATATTCTCTTCATGCTGATTGTATCATTAATTTGTTAATTTATCATTGCCAAGATGAACGATAGCAGTTAAACAGTAAATTAAAACAGCTCTTACCTTCGTTAGCTGTTTCCTTATCGCTAAGCTTGTCTCCTCGAAGGTTCAGTATTATTTCTTTTCTGTTCAAACAATCGATTGATGCGCTACGTCTCTCTAGTCGCCTCTGTTTTTTCCGAGCACGACGCGTCCATTGTCTCAAGATGAATGATGTCACGGAGCAGGCAAAAAAAATCCAATTTCGTTGGAGAAGCTCATCGATCTTCCTTCGCTGCCTGCTCCCTTCGGCAGCTACGCGTCCCGCAGCCTAATAAATTGCAGTTGTACGTAGATCGTACCGATGTAATTGGACAAAATACCGGGACGAGGCGTTAAGCAAGGGTTATGGGTGTTTGGTGAGCTCTTGCTGCCGGTCTGAGAAATTTATGATGTAATATAATGTAATATAACGTAACGTTTCGCTCTGAGGAAAGTTCGGTCGAGCATAAAGGGATTATTTGGAATTCTAATTGCGAACTGCGGGTCAGTAAAGTTCAGTGTGAATTAAACGTTCACGCTTTTCGTCGATCGAAATTTGATATATTCCTGGCTTCCGCGCAAATATTCTTCGTATCCTGTTTCAAGTTTATTTTTCAATCTGATCTTCTAACTTTGAGCTTTCTTTGGAAACTTGAAACATTTTGCCAGATTCCTCGATAAGATACCTAATCTTGTTGATCGTATATTTTTACTTATTGAAGCATAACTTCGTATCTGAAGGAGTTCGATCTCCATAAATACAAACTGTGAGGTCGTCTAGTCGAACTAGAAAAATCACGATAACCGGATTTACATAACTGCACGCGCTATTTAAAACACTATTAACAACGTCGATACGAACGAATAAAGATGCGAATAAATGTGAATAAACGAACGACGAGAATCTATTTACAATTTGAAACTAATGCATCACCTAAAAGTATCCTTACTCGCATATATACGGAGCACCAGTAAAAAATGAAAGTATTGAAAGAACTGTTGCAAAAGCTTCGAAAAGGAAAGAAGTCGTATTCTTTCAATAAGAAATATTAAAGAATATTATCAAATGGTACACATTCTAGTAGATAATATACAATATCAAATAACGTTCGTTAAATATTTTCATTCCCTCACACTCTTCTGTTATCTTGTTACATACCAAATAATAGATCTATTTTTAATTGTCAACTATCCATATCGTACAACTCATAATTGATCGAAATATACGTACTTAGCTCATCACAGCTCTGCGTTTTTATTTTAAAATACATACCAGTCTGTCTGGCTGTATATAGCGAAAAAATAAACTAGCAATCGTGTAATATAAGTAGAGCCAACCAGTGATCGATACGCCTGTCACCTTTATACATTATTCAGTCAACATGACCGTGTCGATAATTGGTACAACGTTTACTACAACGCTTCGATTTCAAGCCAACTCCTATTCATCGAGATATTTAACTTTTAATCCGATAACTAAGAGTAACGATTTTAGGAACTTTCTGTTTTCTTCTTTCCCTCCTTTTTCTCCTATTTGTTCGTAGTCAGGTGCATCAAGACTGAATGGAGAGCGCGACAATCCGGTCACGTGCAGGTCTCGCGGCTACGTGGCCGTACTCGTAATTTCCGAATTTAAGTGAGTCACTGAAAAAGCTCCAGGATGAAGAGGCTTCCCGACGACAAACAGGACAATCCGTATGTCACTTGAACGCGTGTAACTATCAGCCACTAGAGTTCCAATTTTTCCTTTTTTCCCACGTTTTTTTTTTTTTTTTTTTTTGTTTTTAAAGGAAATAACGCGAGATAACGAGAGATTTCGAGTTATAAAGTTCCGTGAACAAGATTTTGTAGCGTATTTTTGGTGGCTCTGGCATTTTTGACTGAGGTAAACCTCGTCGTTGGATAAACAAACTTCAGCCAGGAGTTTACTGCTGCGTCTTGAGAAAGTATTTAGAGCGTTAAAGTATTGGAGAAATTATGAAAACTCTTTTAGGGAGGTTTGGAAAGTACGTGTTAGGATGTGGTACTTAGGTACCGAGTTCGAGAAGATAACGAAGCGTGGAATTTATTTATTATTTGTTAAAGCAAAGTAAGATTCTATGTCTGTGATTCGCACGATCAAAATTTTACGATTTGTATATGAGACACGTCCTCAAACATTTGATTCTTTAATGTATCCCTGCATAAATCCACGCAATTATAACATTCTAATTCATAATCAATCATGAACAACAAACTTTTGTTTCTACGCCGTTATAATACACTGACGCATAGTACTTTGTCCAATTGAAAATTAATTCATTTGTGAAGAAAAAGGGAGAATTTCTGCTATTAATATTCAACGATGAATTAATTCAATAACTACGATTGGTATAACGAGCTTGCGTTAGTTTCGAGCGAAGTAATTTTGAAACGCAAAAGGGAGATTAACTCGCGCCAGTTCCGAGATGTTTCGTTTGAAGTCAACACGAAGTCGTAAAACTTCAAGATTTACTTCGAATGTAGTTTTATGTTGTAATTTTCGCAGCATACAGTAACGTGTCTATAAATTGTAAAAGCACAGCTTCGATTTTGTACAATCATAGAGAAATACATGTTTTAGTGCGCTGGCCAACTAATTTGAAACTCTAGACGTACTTCTGTGCGTGTTAACAATGAGAAATTGTTAAGGTCCTGCATTTCGTGCGGAATGAGAAACGTGACGCTATTGGAACTTTCGAAATCTGGCTTGCCGTATTTTCTGACTATTATTCTGTGGATCTATTATCTTCAAATCCGCCACGTAGTTCTTCGTCTGCTGACTCAAATATGTATAAGCTTTTCTCGTTATAAACATTTTCTGAGGAAAGAAAGCACGTTTTTCTTCTCGTATAAGATATTGTTTAAATATTTGTTCAATTATCTTCGAAATGTAAGCTCGTTCTACCATTTAAATGTATTGAATTCAGTAAGAAAGTTACGTTTTCTGTTCCTTGGCAAATAGATTCAACTTCAAACCTAGTATTTTTTAATAACAATTAATTCTTACATTCCATATTATTTAACTGGAGATTGATAACGTCGTTATCATTTGACGCCACTTTGCTTTACCATATTTTCATACAGCAATTTCGTGTAATACATGAAACAAATATTTTATAAAATTTACGTATTATGAATATTGCAAACTCACACAAAATTTTGCCTTCTAAAAAGAAGGAGCCTTTAAGAATTAAATTTATATTTTTCTACTTGTAACCTCTAAATAGTTGTTCATTTTGTATTGTCTTACATTTCGTATCATTTAATGATCCTCGTCATATAACATACGAAATACAGTATACAAATTTAAATCAAATACCATAAGAATACTTAACTCGATTGAAATCAATTCGAAAATATTGTAGCAATATATGTGGTCAAATGAATTGAAGATTAAATCAAAACGTAACGTTTAAATGCATGATTAGCAAACGTTGTTACCTTAACGCGAATGTAATCGCTTTAAATCATTCCACAACGTGTTATAAATGCTAGTTTCGAACTCGACTCGAATTAAACGCGATTATAACGTATTGGTAGTTCGAGAATCAGTAGGGGCATCGCCAAATTTATTCCACGTTGATTCTCTTAAATTCGGAGAATTCATTGAGCGCTCGCATGTACACGTGTACTCAACGACGCGTTAATTTCAGTCCGGGCCACATGTGCACTTTTCAGCCAGATTTTATGACAGCAAAAATCCTAACGCCACCGATAATTACGCAACGATAAATGATATGTACCTCGGCCACTGTTACATCGAAATACATCATTGATCAAACTGTCACTGAAAGGTATCGATATATTGGGCTGGCAATTAAGTGATTGCGGATTTTGTCATTAGGTGGTATTGACAAAATCAGCAATCACTTAGTTGCCAACCCAATATATGAGATTCGTTTCGAGATCAACTTGCCTTGCATATAGTTTGTAGATGTTGAGGTTATTAGATGTATGTGAAGACAACGGAACGCGTGGATGAATTGTAAGGTAGAAAATATATATTTTAAATACTGAAGTGTAAATACAAGTCGGAATATAATTGAGCTGATCCAGATCCGCACGCTACCAGTTTTACCCTACATATGACTGAAAACCCTGAAACCATCGTCGCCTGTTTACAGTTTATGGTTTGCCTTCGTCCCAGTCTTTTGTCTATACGTTGTCGGTGGCTTCGGTGCTTGAGAAAACTAAAAGACCAGATGTAGATGAGTTTTCTTAGAAGTGGTGACCATTTCAACAGTAGAGCATCTCGATGTATGTATTAGGTTGTCCGAAAAGTGTCTTTCTTTTACAGACACCTCTCTTACAACGACGCATCTTTATACAAACATGAAACCTAATCTATCAAACATTGTGATCTTTATCTTGATAGAACAAAATAGATCATACGTAATTCGATAAAATAATATAAAATGGAAAATGTTGTGCATTTATTATTTCCTTCTAACACGAAAGAAACTTTTCGGACGAGCTAATACATGCTTAGTAATTGCGGCAAATAGAAAATTGTTACACGATTGGAAGACAATCTGATTCGAAATTCAACGTGGAAGAGATCAGTTGCTTTCGCTTGCGTATTCTACGACAGGAAATTCTACAGGAAATTAATAATCTGAAATCAATAAATTAATAGTGTAAAATATCCGATTCAAACTTAATCTGAAAATGTTTTGATTGAAATGTTAATGATTGATTATCATTAACATTTAAAACTAATTATCATTTCAATAAAATAAGAATTCTACGTATTTTTGAAGTTCATTTTGAAATACGTAATTGTTTGATTTATTTCGCATCAAAATAAATAGTACGAGTTTTTATTATGTAGTTGCTTGCAAATTGTGATTAGTCTCTTTTGCATTGATGTATTCAAAAATATGCTACAGTGCACATACCACATTAATGAAAACGAACAGAGCTAATAGTATGTGCAAATGTTACAGGTGCAGTGTAGTATAAAATGTAATTACAAAATGTAATTATACCTTGAAACGATATAACTCGATGTTAATAACCGTATTAAAATTCAAAAATTCGTTTGACCTGTTATTGGACTGGCTAATGTAAAATGAAGAAAAACCTGTCCATAACGATGAAAAATAAGTGAAAAATAGTTTCCTGGATAAAATACAAAATTGTGCCGTTGTAGAGATTATGCCATTTTTTTTTGTCTTTTTTATTTTTACTTTAACAGACGAACAGGCATCAACCTACAAACGTATATTCCAGACGTTAAGATGGATTAATGGTTAATAAATGTCTGCAATTAGGGGTTAATTAACATTTCTAAGGAATGGGCAAGGATGTGCTTTTCCTTCTCGATTTTTTAAGGATTACTTCGTAAAAGATTCCGGATCACGATACAAACGAACGTAAAAGAAATCGAAATTTCTCGTTAAAGATAACGCAAAGTTAATTATCCCATTTGAATATCATCGCTGGTGCTCGCTTAAAATTCATGAGATTGAATCCCTCGCGTCTGTGTCACTTCGCGAGTTAACTTTTTACAATAACGCTACAGTACCTTGCACGTAACCTGGCATCTTGGTCTCGAATGACTGATGAGAATCACGAAGTAAAACTTCACCTGACAACGTTGAAGTTTAGTTGAAGTATTATGGTTGCTATCTCTTCGAGTAACTCGTTCAAGATTCTAGAAAGATTTATTATAACTATGTTAAAGTAGAGGAAATGGTTAAAGCGAGGAAAATATTTCTGTCGAATTAATATCATTAATTATTAGAACATAATTAACTTCCTCTTATTAGCTCGTTAATAAATCGATATATAAGCTAACACAATACTTTTTCTCAGTGTACAAAATATATCTGAACTACCAGTTAGTAATTTTTTTTTCTTTTCCTGTATGATCATTTTTACAGTCAGTGATTACTGTCGCGTAAACATAATTAGAATTCATAATCTCCGATTTCGAATTCATTTTAGAATCTGCCGATATAGACCAAAGCTCGTGACGCAGCAGCTCCATTCTTCTCTTCGAAATGGATCTTTTACCCACTGTCCATTGAACCAGGTCGATTTAATCATTCTTCCACTGAAGTAAATTCTTAATGGTACGTCTTGACGTGACCAATCGAATGGAAGCGAGACGCTGGTTTAGCGAACACGATCACGACCACATTGATGGGTCTTAAAAAAGAAAACCATGTCACAGGTCGGATAAAGCGGATTTTCATGAAGTATGAACGGTATTATAGGAGCTGCTGCTTTTATTCCATTCCTTGCACCCTCGTTCTCGCTGTTTTTTCCTGTCATATCTGTAATAACGATGTTATTTTTCTTCGGTTACCGGATTTCCTTCGATCAGAAAAACACACACACACACATACACACAGTAAAGACAGCTTCGCATCGTATCCCTCGATTGGCCTTTACCGGTTACCTTGCAAAGAAATCAGAGTTGTTCGCGCATGAAATCGCTGTATTTCTGGTCGACGCATTTAAAGGAAACGTTCTCGCTCGTTAAATTTTCTCGGAATTGCTCACGAAGGTTTTAATCGAGATCGCTGGTCTTTCCTTTGCTCAGTGGTGGCTACACTCTACTGGAATTTCTCCGCTTTTGTGCAATTCCCTTTAATGCAACTGAATATTACTAGTGCGTTGAAATATTGAGTAAAATTAATCTTTATTAAATAATTGTGAATTATTTCAGAAAATTGGCAATGAGTTTCTTTTTCTGAATGTTAGAAGATTTTGTAAAGAAAGGGAATGGAGTTAAGTTGAAAAGAATTTCTACTGATCGTGGTATGTGGTTACGTTTGTTTCAATAGATAACTTTTTCTTCGTTTAACTTTTTCTAGACGGATTTCTCCTTTAACAAAGAGCGAAATAATGTGATAGTATAAACTATATGTATAACAGGCTCAAGTTTGAGAAATATTGGATCATCATAATTTTTCAAGTGAGATATTCATAATAGGGTCTCAATAGGTTTCAGTGGTATCAGAAAAATTATGACAATCCAGTGATTTTCCTAACATTTATCTCGGGACGTACCATACCATTAATTTCATAAGGTTTGAAGTCCAGGTACTTTGTAATGTGTAATTGTGTATTTTGCAATCTTTTACTGAACGATACTATTGTTTTGAACATCTCTAAATCTGAATTTTTTCATTTTTCTCCAGTCCTTCTGTCAGTTGTTAATTTTTTTACAAACTTTTTTAGACAAACTTTTTAATTAAGAGCAAAGAGCAGAGAAATTTTTGTTAAACAGTTGAACAAATTATAAAACGACCTCGTGATTTAATGAAAATTTTTGGCTCTACTATTGTACAAATATGCTCCCAGGTGGAATTGAAAATGGAGATAAAGTTTACGATGTGAGAAGAGTAACCGAGATTTACGCAATGCGCCGCAACAAAAGGCGAGAAAAGGCAACGGGGTGACAAAAGTAGCGCAGCGAGATGCAGTTTTCATAAACTTTTAGCGGAAAGTTTGGACAACGTTAATTTAAATGGCCAAAGACATTTGCATTTTCTCACTTTGTCGGGATTGCCAAGTACCGAGGAGCAGCTTTAGTTTTTTTGCTGTTCTCTTAGTACAAATGCAGCTGCAGGACATTAAAGATAATGAGCTTTGAGAATGTTCAACATTTTCTTGTTAATCGTCTGTAACACGTTATCGATAAAATGTTCAAACATTTGAACTACGATAATATAATCCAAATACAACCAATGATAAAAATTTTTTTAAGCCTGAATAACCTTGATAGCCAATAAAATAACCTCAATGACCTCTATGTGACTTTCAAAGAATCTTAACAATGATACAATGATACAATGATACAATTTCGATGACACCAGATATTAACTTTCCGTTTGCTGTTTTAAGCTAATAAATTCAACTCTAAATTTTAGCTGTGAATTTACAGCGCTCGTAAATAAAATTTCGATGATCATGATGTGATCTTTCAGTGACCCTGGCTTCAAGTACGCAACCTCGACAACTCCACTCCAACCTTTACATAACTTTGAAAGACCATGGGCATAAATCACTATGAACCCTGTGTGACCTTTACAAAATCTCGACTGTTAATATCACCAACTCGTCGATTCTCGATGCTCAATCTCAATAACTCCTAATGATTTTGACTACTAATGGATCATCTTTCATCTATCGTGAAATTATTTGAAATATAAGTATATTTACGTAACATCAATTGGCCTCCAATTCGAGAGATGAAAATCCTAATGTAAATTATGATTATGAAAATTCTACAAAAATATAATGTATCTTTTACAATAATAAACGCAGAACTCTGTTTTATGAAAAGCGGCATTGAACTGATGCCATTATGATTCTTAACCTGCCAATATCATTTATTTGAAAATTAATACTTTTGAAAATTAGATCAGTTCCTTCGTAGCAGCAATTAGAATTTTAATACGAGAGAATAAATACCACTGTATTGCGTTCATAAGGACATGATAAGTAGTAATGTAAACGAAAATATCGGCAACGAATTTTTGAAGTGCTCGTTGAAAAAGACGACAGTTTTCGCGGCAATCTAATACGAACTTGACAAGATACAGTCTGTCACACAAGAGCGTGTCTGCGATATCTGCGAAACCTGACACCTAATCAGAATGAGATAAAAAGAATGTAAACAAACGAAAACTTCTCTAATACGCGTTGCTGAATACCTTTCAGTTTCATTTGAAACAGTGAAAGGAACAGAGCTTTTTAATATGAGTGCCGCGTACGCGAAACGTCGAAAATCGTCTGGCATGGGCGAATGAAAACAGAGATCGTGATTGGAGTAATATAATATTCACTGATGAATCTTCGTTTTGGGCATGGTGTCCTATTAGGCGTGCTTGGACTATCCATGGAAGAAGGATGATTCAAAGAAGTGTAAAACACCCTATAAAAGTGCATGTTTGGGGTTGCTTTAACGCACGCGGTTTTGGGACTTTGTGCGTCTTTACAGACAATCTGAATGCACAAAAGATGGTGAAATTGTACCAAAGGGGACTTCTCACATCCGTGAAACGTTGGTTCAACCAAACCGAGGACCAATGGATATTGCAAGAAGACAACGACCCTAAACATCGAAGTCGCATCTGCACCCAATGGAAAGCGAAAAACGCCATCACAGTACTTCCTTGGCCATCGCAGTCCCCTGATGCAAACCCTATCGAAAATGTGTGGTCCCTAATGAAATGCAAGCTGAGAGGAAGACGTATCACAAAAATAAGAACACTTGTACATCACATTCGAAAGATATGGAGGTCGTTACCAGAATCCTACGCTCAAAAATTAGTCGAGAGTATGCCGAAACGATGTCAAGCTATAATCGCTAATGGAGGAGATTGGACACCCTACTAAGTAATAGCGTATTAGTGTTTTAGATGTAGATTCAATTCATATAAATTTTTTTACAAATATATAAATATTTACAGAAATATCGCAGACACGCTCTTGTGTGACAGACTGTACTATGATAGCACAATTGATTAAATCGTGATGAAATTCCTGGCACAAAGGCGGTGGCGAAGTATTTCGCAAGCTCCCAAACTATTATGCTTGTAGGAAAAAACTTTCTTTCAAAAGGAACTTGTGCGCTCGCAGGAATGTGGCGTCAGTCCGTTAATCCAACTTCGTGTGGTAAGTATGGAACTTCAGATTGCCTTTAACCATTAAAGGGTTTTCGCGTACAACCGAAGTGAAGCTCTCCCCTAGATTTCTTCACGTTTGAAAATGTTTTAGAACGCATCCTCGTTGCGTAATAGCTGAGGTTTGCTGACAGCATGTAAACGTAATATGAGGCTCATGAAGGTATTTGAACGCATATCGTAAGACTTTTACTCATATGTCCATATCGTATGTATTGTAGAAAACATTTTAAGATTTCATTTGCAACGAGACGCGACTGTCATTGTTATATCGGTAAAATTTAAAACCAATCTGAAAATATATGTAGGAGCTACAAGCTATTTCTTCTCAAACTTTTGCTTCTCAGGCTCGTTTTTTCTACTGCTCGAAGATGTAGACAGTTTTTCTTTCTTTCTTTTTTTTTTTTTTTTTTTTTTTTTTTTGAAGACGACGGCATATTTTGTATTGTATTTTTTTATTGTTTTCAGAATAGTATTAAGGTGCTTGCGAATAAACCGATTAATTTGGAAAATATGGCAACTTTAATTTTGTCGATAATAATAAATAATATGAGTCTGTAATAAGCATCGAACGAATATTTAATAAAAGTTTTATAATACTTCGTAAAATTTGTATTTCACGTTGAATAAATATTTGCCGTAAATCTTTACGCAATGTGGATTGGTTTTATCGAAATTTGAAATGCAAAACGTTCGAATATGAAATTTCATTCGCTGATTTGTAAAATGTAAAATTGAGCAAAGGCGAATAAAAATTAGAATGATCGATCAGCTCGTTCAATTCTCGTTACGAAATTTCTTTGTCATTTCTCGAAGGCAAAGTTATCCTTGGTAGTTGTCTGAGAAGAAAAATAGTTCAAACGTAATTATTGTTTGTTCCATATAAAAAGAAAAAAATATAGATTGCGGTATAAGTTCGTAAACTTTTGTTTCGTCTTAACAGAATCGGTGAATTATTCAATAGCTAGCATCTAGAATAAACACTAGGTCATAGTTGTATTATTTATGAAAGTTTCGAAGAACTTTTTGACTGACAGGTTACGAGCAGAATAATCGCCCTTAATTGACAGGAGTGTATCAAAGTGTTTAAAAGTAGACTACCGTTCTTAAATATAGCTGAAAAGATTAAAATTGCCTTTATGGGCTTTCTACGTTCTATTAATTGCAATGAATAATTATTAATAATATGTTCGTTATATTAAGTTGCACATAAAATTTAATAAACATGTGCAATCAAATTCAGTTGTTGATCGTTCAAACGAAATTTCACCCTTAAATTTCTTCGAAAAGAATTTTTATTTCTTTTAGAAATCCTTAATTATACAATGTAACAAAGACGTTTAATGTAATTAAGACAAAAATATCGCAAAATTTTTCCAGATTTTTCGAGAACCTATAACGTTTAGATATAAGCGCCCCAGTTTATCTAAATGTACGAAAATATGTTTTTCTATAGAGAGTTAATGGCGCAAAAACGCTTCATCGGTTACGATGATGCAACGAATAATCGAATATTTTACGCTTGTATTGTTGTATTTTTAACAAATTTGATAAAATATACAAGATGCCTGCAGAATATAATGGTATGAAAGAGAATATGGTTTTGCATACAAAAAGAAATCGAAAATATAAAATAAAGTTTTATTAAATCAAGCTATATTTTATTAAATAATAAAGTTTTTTTATTAAATACTAAATAAAGCTCCACTTTATGAGATATCGTACATAATATCTGCCAAATTACAATTGAATGGATGTACTTCACAATATATTCTATCAATTTGACGATTCAAAGATCAATGAAAGATCAACGATAAGATCAATAAAATACTCCAAGTCTTACGTTCTCATTCAAATAAATTGAGAAACATTTCATTTTCATTGCGCACTTTCCCGTTCCTCCACTGCAAATTTCATCCAAACTCGGTCGTTGTGAATTCGTTTGTTCATTAAACTTTATCCGGGGCAAAAGAAATTCCCACGATGGAGATTCCTCAACTTTTTTTCTGCTCGTACATAGATCAAGACCTTCGCGCTGGCCCACAAAAAAGGAAAAAAGAAAAAGAGATTGTCCTGCTCTTGTTCATTTCGATAACAGAGTACGTACACACATCTTACGAATATAGATCGCCTGACAAAAAGTCATTTCTTGATCGTGGAACGTGTTTGCATTCACATTTTAAAAATTGCCGGTCATTTGGTTGTATCGCGCCGTTCCCAAGAATACATTTTCGAATGCGACTTTCGAGCGATGTGATGTAACATCACGCAACAACAATCATGTTCGTTTGGAGAACGGTGCACGGAAATAATGCAACGAGTCCATGAATAACAACATTGGTCGAAACAGTTTTTAAACCGACAGATGCAGAAAGGCTTCTCTCCTGCATTGATCGAATTTGAAAGATTTCAAATTTCAAACTACCATCGTGAAACTTCGAAGTTTGCAGTTCACACTTTGCAGCTCGGATTTTAAATTTCAAATTTCAATCTCCAAACTTGGAACTGTGTGTTTTATTACGAAATAGTTCAACTCGATGTGTTGATCGGAAAATCGTAAAAATTGCGATAATTGCAGAAATATTCTCGTGATCTACTAAACGAATCAATTTGTCCAGTATTAATCCACTTTTTTCCTCTTCTATTTAATTATATTGAGTTGGTGGCAAAATTATAGCGTTACTATTAAGATACTAAATCGTTGACAACTAAACATTCTTACTTCTTCCCCGCCTACCTGTTAATCACGTTGGAATTGGAGCGTTGCTAATGAACTTGAAACGCGATCTAAAGCTTGTTCTCTCTAGACAATTACGTAAACGATGTCGGTTTTGGGTCGTTAAATTGCAACAAATTTCAGAGAAATTTTCATTTCTCACTATATCTTGAAACGAAATGTTTAATAATTCTAAGGAGACTCGCGTATAAACAGATTATCTAGAAACCATAAGATTGCGCAATATATTGATTCGAACAGTGACCAGTAGACTGCGAGTATTTATGTATTTATGGGAAATTTAAGGATGGGAAAATGTGCAAAATATCCAAATCGAAATATTCAAAGTGTAATATTTAAAATATGAAACAAGTTTTCATTCACCTTTCGCTTCTTCCGTTATGTTTATACAAATATACACCTACAATGATAAAAACAGACAATCTACAAGCGGATAGATCTCTGAAGGTTGCGCATTTTTAATTAGAATTTTCTAAAAATTTATATATTGGGTTGGCAACTAAGTAATTACGAAATTTGTCATTAGTTGGTATTGAAAATATCCGCAATCACTTAGTTGCCAACTCAGTATAATCGTGCCGCAATATATAATACAAGCGCATTATCATGTACTATCTTGATGAGTTAATACCTGTATACGTTCATGAAATATTAGTAGATTATTGATACATATATATATGTTTGCATAACAAATTAAAGACACTGAGTTCAATTATTTTTCAGACAGACAATGTATATTTTACATCTTTATCATGGCCAAGGGTAGTTAATTGGACTATTGGAACGAAGAACTTCGTTATCGATTAATTTCGTGATCAATTAATTTCAGAATAAAAGTAGAACAGATTGATTGTCGACGAATCGATTTCAAAGTGAAAATTGCCGGGATATGTAGTTAGATGTTTAAAGGGGCTCTTATCAGGGGTCTTTCGTCCTGAACACAGGGATTTCTTGGAAAAAGCGGGTTCTTTTCGGCTTCTACCGGCCACTACAATAGGATCAGATCTTTTTGTTTGATACCATGTAGCCGAGGCTACTTCTTACCGTAAGCTGAACTAGATTTCCACGAACTCGAACTCGTTCGTGACGTATCTTTCATCCGATTCTTGTTAATGCTACGCATGACTGTTGGAACTTGTCAGTTCCCGTTTTTTCTAAGGCAAAATCATCGTCGAGCGATCGAACAAAGACTGCGGCGTGATAGCACTAAGTTATTAAGGCTATTTTCGGTTCTCATTGCGTTTGATGCAATCGAAAGTCATGTACTCGTTTTTGCCCTGGTTTCCGATAGATTCGCGAGATGCGAATTTTAAACTATCCCAAGTATAGAAAGTCTCGTTCTAAATTACAGATTAAGGAAACTTTAAACGAAGATCTCAACCATAGTAAACAAATTTTAAAGATTTTTCCTTTCTCAACGACACGATGTTCTATCGCAAGAACTAACGTTCATAATGTTTTCAGCCTTCATTAACGTCGCTAATAATTACATATGTGTAATTAATGCGATGTTAAAATTTAATGCAAAAGTTCCAAAGTAAAAGAATATTATAATTAATAGAAGGCAAAGACAATCTTGAACATTCGTTTCTAATGAAAGAATGCTTTTAAGAAGCGAACCTCTGGTAAATCGATGGACGACAAAGTAAAATTTGAAATGAAGTAATTCCGTGATATATAATTCCTAATCCTCAATTAGTCGTTCCAATAGACCGAAGCAAAAAAGTAAAAGTGGAAGCTTATTTAAGTTGAAAACAAAGCTCTATCTTCAGGATCTAATTCCATTTTATGTATTAACCTCACGTTCTTCCTTTTAATATTTCCTGGCTATCGTAAATGCGGAAACAGAGATACTTTTTTAAACTGTATTAGCGTATTACGTACGCTGTATCGTTCGTCCATTCAATCACACGTGCAGTTCGAAATTCTATGCAATTAAATGGAAAAAGCAACTTGCTATAACCGGGACCGAAGTACGTTAGTTGTCCAAGGTCACTAGGCCACTTCCTTCCCACCACATTTCTATGCACTCATACACCGGCTTCTCTTCCTTTGTATCCTTTTCTTATATATCTTCAAAGAATGCCCATCGATAAAGTTTGATGAAATATTTCAAGCGCATCTTTTATAAACATAAAAATATCTCGTGCTCCATTATCGGAAAACGACAAACTTCCGAAGGTATCGTCGTGTCCAAACGAAGTCCAATGGGATCGTTTATCGCGAGCCTGACCAGGAAACAAAGGCTTTTCTTCGAAACATTCACGAAGGACTACTGGATGCGCCTTAGTAGATTGTTCGGTGATAATGAGAAAGAGAAGAAGAATCTTATAACCATATTTCCCGACGATTTATTCTTTTTCGATGAAACAGATTCGTCAGGATTTTACAACTGACCTTTTGGAAAATTATGGGATACGATTTTTAAGTTGTTGTGTAAGACGAATCGTCCTGCACAAATGTACTAAAATTACTATTAAAATTGGTCAAGTCGATCTACGCGGACCAATAAATTCTCTTACATAAAAGTAACAAATTTAATAGTAAGGAAAATAATAAGAAAAATGAGTAAATTGTACAAATCACAAGTAGAGTGTTTTACCTTATTCGATGTGAAAGTACAAGATTGTAAAAATCTTGTGCAAATTTATATTTTTCAATTGATTAGCAGTGCAAATTTATATCTCCACACACGTGGTTAAAGAATTGATACTTGAAGGATAGTACGATTTATCTTTTATACGCAGTAACGTGTACTTTTGTATTCGTCTATATTTTTGTACATTTTTGCATACTTACACGTATGATAAATGCATAAATATCTGCAGTCTATTAGTAGTATAATCTTATACGAATTTTGTGTGTGTGTAGTTATTTACCTTTCGTTATACATTCTTCAGATAGTTGATTTGAAAAATAAAGAATGTATAGTTGGCTATGTGTCATTATAGCATTTATATCTTATAGCACACCCATAGTCAAATATATGGTTATCGAAATATATGGTTTATCGATAATAGTTAAACGATCTTCATATAACCCGATACAATTTGAAACGTAAAATCTAAATTACTACCAGCTTTTTTTAATTACTACTAGGTTTATTGATATCGGAAATGTTATTAAAGCGTTTGCAACAGCAAGAAACACTTATTTTACGTTCATCGTTCGAACTACTGCATCGAATTCGTTGTGAAGTTTGCATCGAATAAACGAAAAATGTATTTCCGAAGGTTTAATCTTACAAATATCACATTGTGTCTCTCTAGAAAAATCATGAAATTAAATTAAAATTTCAATCGTTCGCCGATTTTGCGCTTTGAGCGTGTCAACGAGAAACAGAGTTTGGTAATTTCTTACTATATTTTGTATACAGAAACGTAAGTTTTGTAACGAATTGAATATTTTTCAATTTTGAGTAATGATTACTGGATTTAGATTCTTACACTACAGGCTTTGAACTTGTATGCTTAGACTCTGAAGTTTGAATTTTTATTCGATCGCGTATATCGGACGAATTCGATGATAAATTTGGAATTTATCATTCGCTTGATAATCAATTTTGAATGATAGATCTATTAGGTTATCCGAAAAGTTTCTTTCGTTTCATAAGGTGATAATAGATGAACAACAATTTCTGTTTTATATTATTTTATTGAATTAGGCATGATCCATTTCGCTCTATTTCTATTATTATGTTCGTGCATAATTCAATAAATTAATATAAAACAAAAAACATTGGGCGTCTATTATTTCCTTATAAAACGAAAGAAACTTTTCGGACAACCTAATACAATTTTGAATTATCTTCGACTGTAATCTCGTATTTTGAAGTTAAAGATCCGCCTTAAACTATTAAATATAATACAACAGAAGCTTGAAGTCCTGGCGCTACTAAAGCGTTGAATATAATCGAAACACGTCATGTAATATTATAGTTAAGGTATCACAGAAATCTAGTTTATAGAAGTTACTTCGGCTTGCAATTGAGATTCGCGATATTGATTTCACAAGCGATAGAAACAACGTGCTACTGGGATTCCGAAGACACAAAGTTCACAGAAATACAGCTTTAAACTTCGATATCAGAATTCTGTTATTGAAATAATGCGATTAACTTGATGAAACTACAGCAGTCGATCTTTTGAACGTTTGAAATTCAGGAAATTTAGTGTGACTGTACATTGTGAATTACTAAATTTGAACCATAGTCGTTGATCCGTGTACATGTTGCTCTATTGATATTCATAGAATTAATTTTCGAGTAGTCAGAATTCTCTACAATTGAAAGTGAACGTCGTGCATTGCTTTGGATTGTTTGGATCAAGTTGAAGGTTCATATCAAACCGGTACAGTTAAGTACCATTTCGGTAAACTTTATCTTCTTCACATTTCAGCTCTTAACGAGCCATACCGATCAACCCCGTGAATTGGAAAGCAAAGAAAAATGATATTACAAATATTGTTTTTATAATTTTTTAAACTGATTTTACATGTTATTTACACCATATACTTGTAACAAGTAAACTCATCGGATTAAACCACCTCTTTTTTGAAAATTGCACGTTAATTGCATCTACATACTTAAAATTTTAAAAATTTACAAAACTGAGCTTCATAAATTTAGCTTCTAAGAAGCTCGTTTAATATTTAAATCTTATTTATATTTTATTTGATACCTAGTATTTATATATTTTTTCCTTTGTGTACGAATTACTGTTTTCCAAAGAAAATACACCAAAAATACTCTTACATCATATAGTTTATTCCAAATACATACAATAACAATAAAATTCTATGTCAAGCAATTGAATTATTGAAAGCAGCTACGTATTTGCAAAGTGTACGCCACAATATGTCAAGAAGGACTATAAATTCCTGGATTTCCGGATGCGCATGGTCTCATGCCGAGACACGTCGCCTATGCCAGCGTGTCGCGAAAACGACGCGGCGCAGCGCAGAGCCTATTAGCTTGGCCAGAGTTGGAATGCTAGCGAGGAATGTGTACACGTGCACCACGTCTCATTCTCTGCTGACATAAATATTATCGCTCACTTGTAACGTCGACACTGTGTTTCTATAGCTCGCGTAATGTTAAACCTTTCGTGACCTGGCGCAAACAACTTTTTCATCGACATCTTTTGGCTTCATCAATGGAAATCCCTCAATGAAGACGTTGATTCACAAGATTATTCTAATCTCAAATTGAACTCGAATAATCGAACTTCCTATGAATACTTCCGATTATCATAACGAGAGGAAGTTGGAAAAATGAAAACCTCTTTCGCAAAAGATTTTTAGTCGGAAAATTTTAATTCGTGCTAATTAAAAACCGAATACAAATTTTTGTAAATATTTGTTAAGTCTACAATAGAGAAAAGCTAAAAAATACAGAACACAAGCTGCTTTAAATTAATCAAAGGATAATCTCCAAACTCAGTTTCGTACAACATCAAACAGAAGTTTTTATTTCTTACTCCTCTACTTTGAAACTTCGATCTACTCGTGCCTATATTGATCCCCGATAAATTGGAACTCAAACCGAAAGTACTATGCCACGAATGCAACTGAAATTGCAACTGGGTGACTACCGTCCTGTCCAACGATGAACAGTGAACATCTCCTAAAGTCCATACAGCTCGCGTCTTAGCCATAGCTGCATCGGAAGGAACAAAGTAGAAACATCATCCTCAAACGCGGCACTCAACCGCAACCATTCCGTACCATAGATCGCATCAATTTGAATTCTGCAGTAACCCGGACTTATTCGTGTGCATACGCTATAACACGTTGCATTGCTATCGGACCCACAGGAAACTTGTCGCTTCGAGCCTCGGAGATCTTACCGAAATTTTCGGAAATCGTGACGATCATGGAATGCGACGAACAAGGCGGAATGAAACAGATTGTGTGAATGTAAACGTCACTGAATAGAATACGTGTATATAAATGGAACAATCATAAAGGCGATTTAAAATAAAATCTAAGTCAACGTAAACGGATTTTTATTTTGATTGAAATTATTTTCGATCTAATAAACTTGCAGATAGTAATTCTACGGATGTACCAAAGAAGAGAGTTGTAGATTTATACAGTTGAGATAAGAATAAGAATTTGAAAAGATTCAGGAGTTTCAGATATTACGTTTTATATCACTTAATCTGGAAAGAACGGATTTCACTCCGACTGGAATTATCTTCGATTTCGTAGATTTGAAACCAATAATTTTATAGAAATTCTGAAGAAGAGAATTATAAGTTTGCGTAATGAAAGTAAGAGATAGGGAGAGAAAGTGAGAAAGAGAAGCACTTGAAAAGTACGAAAATTTTCAAACATGATATTTTATATCGCTTAGTATTGGCGATTTAAGTAAATACAGGGAATTTTCATTTTCTTAAAGTTATTGGTGACTGTACTATTGATATGTCTTAAGTGACCATGTTTCATGATATCATGTCAGTGACCGTAGAAATAGCCTAGATCTGTCGTTTCATTGAAGAAGAAGAAGAAGAAATTCATAGTCTACGAGAAGGTACTAGACACCATTGATAAGATATGTCTCGTACTTTTATATGTCAATCAAAGACAGTTATAGCTAGTTCAGTAGTAAGTACTTGAGACCATAGATAATTAAAAATTATACGATCCAAAAGAAATGAATGGCATGGGTAGTAATAAAATGTTTATAATGTGTTTAATATCATTGGACAATCAAGACAAGTTACATAACTGAATAACTTCTAGAATTAAATGGCTTATTTAAAAAAGAAGAGAAAGGAAGATAAGCGATGAAAGCAAGAAGTAAGGTATTTTGGATAAATTGGTAAAAGGTAAAATGTATATAAATAGCACTTGTAACGAACGAGAAATGTTATTTAATTAATCATAGTGGTTAATGACGTATTAAATGGATGAGTATATTGACAGACAGAGAGAAACGTTAAAGATGATAAAAGAGAAAGGAGCTTAACGAAGAATGAGTCGCTAAACGAATGAAAATCAGAGCAACGCGCAAAAGTGAGACAAAGGATCAAAGAATGAATGTAAATTAGATTTTACGAAACGATAAACGACTGAAAAGAGAAAAAGCTAATAATTACGCGCAGAAAGAAGGTAGTATAAGAAATCGATCATAATGACCTAAAAATGAAATAGACGGTTAAAAGAAAGTACTCGAGTACAATAAAACCTTTAAGATTTGATGATCAGAAAGACGTTAAGTACAATTAAACATTATTCGTCTGATTGTTGACGACCACTTGGTTCAGGAGATTAAGCTTAACATAGTGTGACGTGTGATTGCCGCAACCGGTGAGTCACTAGAGATCACAAAAAACACGAACGACGCACGAGAGATCAACTAACTGTGATAGTTAATAATTGTCCCGTTACGAATGTATACGTTTGATATACTAGCAAGTTTTGATAAGTACCAACAAGCAGTACAATCAGTTTCGATGGAGAAAATTTTATTTTTCAAGTTGAAGTTTATTTCTCGAAGACCAGTTTCGAATTTATCGTCTTTTAAGAATCTTCTAAAAATAAGGAATGACATTCGAATTGGAATTATATTCGATATTTCTTTTCCCTCTTTACATTATTGTAATAGTTATGGTAATCTGCTTAAAAAATCTACTACGTTCAATCTGCTTGACGATTCCTAGTACGCCAACAATTTCTTTCCAGCCATCTACCCTCTTGCCGGCCAAGTATCTAACAACTACTATTAAAGTAGATCGTAAATGTGCAAAACGACCAAAAATTTACGCATTGTATTCATCGATCGGCCAAGCAGGTAAGCAGATAAAACGTAATCACGAAATTCAAAGAAACGGAAAGAATAAGAATCATGGAACATCAAACGCGAGCAAAACTAAGAAAACGAGGCAGCAACTGCGACGAACTGGCAATAAACCAGCGAAAATAAGAACCCGGCGATTCTATAAAGTCGGATCCAGAAGAAAAGAGATAGAAATCAAATCATCCCGATCGAACGCCAACGTCAAGAAGCGATCAAATTCAAGAATAGGTGATCGCAAAATGGCCGGTAAAGAAATGAAAACGAGTATCATCGATGAGATAATAAACGAAGAGAATAAGCAACAAGCAGGAAGCGGACGATGAACGAACAAAATGAATTGAACTGTAACAAGTAAATGACGAAGAACACTAGGAGGCATTAAGAGGTTGGGTCCGATAGATGGCCATTTCGAAACACTTCGAGGGACATCGTAATGGAATGGATCTAGGCTTCAATAGCACAATCTATATAGCTACAAGCTCGTATTTGTGCGATATCGATCGAATTTGAAACGACGAGGCTACGCCTCTTCGAGCATTTCGTTACCCCACGATACAGAAATAATACGAGGATATGCGCACCTGTCCCGCTTGAATTCGATGTAACCGCCGACGAAACGTACTTCCGGTGAAGACTGAGGGGAATCGACGATGTGCGTTACGTATACCGCGAATTTTCGGCTCGCAACTTTACTCGCATTTGGAAATTTAAAATAAAGAAATCCATCTTTAAGGATTTGCAAAAACAGGAAAAAGATTGCCGTTAGGAAAATTTATTGGCGGAAATTTGTTAAATTGCCACTTGCTGTTCTTTATTTCGTTATTTCATGATATAGGAATAAGTAGAGGAGGTATAAAGATATCTGCGTGCTCAATCTGCTTGCATTCGATATAACCGGCGACAAAATAGTCTTCCAAGACAGACTAATAATAAGACGAATCAATGCATCTAGGATGTCGAATTCCGCGTGATGCGCATCATCAGGTCTGTATCTCTACTTGTGTTTGGAAATTACAAAGAAATAAGTTCGTCTACAAAGATCTCCAACTCTGTCATACGTTATTATAATGTTGAATTTAATGTTGTTCATAGATTGACAATCCTGTTTTACAATCGACATGTTCTAGAAAAGGGTAATAATAAATCATGGACGTTAAAGAAACTTTATACAGAAATGAATGTAATAAAAATTAATTGTTTCTTACTTTCACATCCTTACTCGAAGATGAATCAATATATTCCAACGTTATATTCAATGATCTCAATAAAATATTCAAATTACGAAGAAAAATCTATCACTAAAAACGTATCAAATCATCCTTCGTCAATCTTCCTCGCTATTCGAGGATACAGAAAAAACACGAGGATATCCACAGTCATTTGAATCCAACCGAGTGTCAACTAAAACGAATTGATGTGTCAAAGATGCTATGTTACATGCGAGACGAAGCTTCAGCGAAAATCTGAAATTCACACATCGATAATCGACAATGTTACGATTGTATTTTGAAACGCGAATGAAAGGAATTGAAAGGAAGTTATTTTTCATGTTGCAGAATGACGATGAATTTACGGTGATCATCTTATAATGGCAAGTAATATTTTATGCAGTATTTATATAGGTTTTATATAGGAATATATCTTTGAATATTCTCTTCGTCGACGTTATTTGCTTTTAGTCGAGTCAGGAATTTTATAAAAATAGTTCAATAAATCGAATTCTCAACGAAATGTTATAAAAGCTGTGCACAACGATGTAAAAAAATGTACATGTTACCACGAAAAGAGTGAACCGTCAAAGAAGAGAGGAAATAAAATACGTAAATAAATCATTTGAAGCACTAGAAACTGAATGGTAAATAAAGAAAGATGAAACGAATTCATCGAATAATTATTTGATAACATATTTTGAGAAATATTATAATTCTTGACTACGAACAAAGCTACATATCGACTACCCTTATATTCATTTGCAGAAATAAAACATTTCTGACAGACTTATACACAGTGCTATAGCTGTTAATGAAAATGGGTGGTTTATTAATCTCAGGAATTTTCTCATGATGCTAGTAAGAAATGAAATATGAATTAAACCTTGAGCGTTTCATTTTAATATCGCACATAAGAACGAGCGAAATAAAAGAATGCGATATAATCACAATAGACGTAATTAATTTTGCTGTGAAAGTGATCCATGGAATATACGTATATATTATATTTTTCTCTTTATTTTATAATTTCCATTTTCAATTTGAAAATTCATTAAATATATACAACCCATTGATTAATTAAATTGTATCGAATTGAAAGGCTATTTGCGATTTATTGCACGTTTATCGACGGAATATAAATTTCGGTGATATCAAGAAAATGAGAGGAATTACCAAGGCAGTGATTGACGATAATTTAGAAACTTCACCGGCAGTCAAGTTTTGGCCGAAGATTATTCATGACGTTTGAGAAACCTGCAGGAAAACATCAACGACGACGACGAAGAAAGTGAAGGGATCACAGATTAAGTAACTATTAATATTCACCGAATAATTATCCATCGACTGAAGGTGAATTTTCCAGTCAATAAATTCACGTTGGTGTCCGGTCCATATTTGATAACGAAATGACCTATGACACCACTTTTCAAGGCACAGTTCGTCTTTTTTTTTCATCTATGAATAATAATCGTCGTGACATTCTGCAATAAAAATTCTCGTTTGGAATATGGAAAAATTTGACTTAATATCTTCTATGAAGTATAATAGATCACGGAAAGGACAACGGACGAAAGTCGCTTAAGAAGAAGAAAATTTATCTCGCCGGAAGTCTCTGGAGAGAAAACGAGATCCTGTAACAGCTGCATCGATATATTCGAGGAGAAAGGTTTACCTTATCTCTCGTAATAATCGTATTAGTCTATCATAGTTCTCAGTCGATCTATGGGAAGGACCTTTGAGAACAGCTGTATCAAATACGCAAATTTTTCCGCATCGTTGTCCTCAAATAAATGAACGTTACATCGATCTATTACGCAACGAGTGAATCATCAATGAACATTAATCTATTGTTCGGTTTCATAAATTTCGCGAATTTCATGGAAACGAAAGTGCAAGTTATTTCCATCGTTAAGCCAAGAACACGTGCCATTTTAACATCAGCCGTCGATAAATGAAGAAAATTGTACGCGAAGAAATGAATGGCTGGCTCATCGTTTACCAGAAAACGAAGAGATACCTTTGTTCAGTTTGTACACTGGCAACTTTGTAACTCGAAACAAAAAGATTTGTTGATAAAAGATGGTAGTGTCTCTTTTACTCTACCTCGATTCATCTCCATCCACACTTGGAAATTTCAAACAGAGGAACTTATCTGTGAACATTTGGAATACCATGCTTCTCCTTTATGCTCTATACTTAATTACATTCCACGCTTGTATTCTACGCCAAAGTTTTGGAATTAATAATGAGAAAATCTTGGAACGATGTAGAAATTTAACAGATTACCGTTTTCCGCTCCTCCGACGATCCCCTTTCAAGCTATCAAATATCAAACAAAGAGAATTTACCGACAAAAGTCGACAATGCTACGACCCTCTGCCATTCTCTCGAACTTTTAAATATTACGCAGGGGAATTCCCCTATGAGAATTAAATGGGAGTCAACGGTACCGTCCCTCGAATTTCCCAGAGAAGGGGCCATTGATTGGAGCAACATTTTTCTCAGCAATGCGATCGCTCGCTGGATGATACTTTAGTCAATTTAACTTGTGGTATGTGTGCAATCATTTGCAGAAAAAGAGAGGAAGGGAACAGGCCTTAATAACGATGGAATCAGGACAGCAGATAATCTTGAACCTAGCTACACTTTGTGGGTTTGTACTTTGGCAAAGAAACAGTACTTTTAACAGACTAGAACTATCGACGATTTCAGTATAAAATTAATATTAAAAAAATCAAAGTGGAATATGTATGAAGAAATACACAATTCTTTATGTCAGACAGAAATCATTCTAAATTATGTGTTTCCGCCCTTTAAATATAAAATAATGAAGGAATATTTCGAGTAAAAATAGGGATAATACAATAAAAATTTAATTCTACAATAATGAATTATTCAATCATTCATTTAGAATATTCTCCTCTTTTTTCGTGCGAATAGCTTCCCTTGTGTTCATTTTACAGTTCCTTCGATCTGTCCAAGCTCTACGTTTATTGTAATTTGGTTTTGCGTAGGTTGTAATTAGCATTTATTGATGCTTGCAGAATATTTCAATTTGTTGGGAACAGCTTTCAAAGTTTCCCTCTAGAGATTTCACACGCGCAACGCATCCTCGTCATATGATATCATACATTCCAAATCTCGACGTACATTCTCTGAATCATCTTCTTTACTATCCAACCCAGCGTAAACATTCCTCTGATTCTTCATCATTTACCACCTACGTAAATCCTCGCTTTCACATCAGTTTCTGACACGCAATTTCGCACCTTTCGCGATTCGCGAGTTTTTATTATAATCCGATTTATTCAAATGTCAAAGTACTTACAAGTACATCTATCATCCAGTTCGAAATTGGCTTTTACAATCAGAAAACTTCGTAACCACGTGAAACTTACATACGAAATCCTGACATCTCTGATGCTTGCCTTATGGTTCGTCATCGAACACTCTATTCATGTTCAATGATGGACAAAACCAACACACAGATAAGCGCTGCGTCGTGCTATCTAACTCTGTAGACGGTTGTTGGGGCCAAGTGGGTTCACAGCCTCCGACGTTCGAGATTATTTTACATTAGCTGCGGAGAATGCGTCTCGATGGAACTTGACATCTTCCGTATAGAACGCTTCACTTGTGCATAGAAGAAGGAGAAAACTTTCACTTTGTTACGGCTGAGAGCATGGCGTGAGTCGAGATAAACGAAGGATCGATAGACCAGCCCTCGATAAATTCATTCGAACTCGCGAACAAATTTATTCGCGTAATGTTGCACGGTCAAGTCCTCGTGCCAGATCGTCTAATGTCTTTTTAATGCGTCGATGCATTAGATGCTTCCGGATAACATTGTTTCTTCGTCATATCTTTTTCTTCCTCATTCGTTCATATGGTTGAGAATAAGAACTCGAAAATTATTATTTTGTTTGGAACAGTGAAAATTAAGGTACGACGGATTCATGATATTCCATGCAATAATAAAAGTATTCGTCGATTGTAAATAATACAGTAAAATTTTTCTTCTTTGTTAATGATGAATCTTGGCGTTTATAGGTATTCATTTTTCAGAAATCGGGTAGAGCCAGATTTAGTAAGCTCCTCTGAGTTCCTTATTTAATTGATTTAAAATTTACTTCATGAGACTTAAATCAACAGATCATGGTTGTTGATACGTGATTGTCGATTCGTTAGTTTTCTATGAATTGGGCGAATAACTTTGAAATTTGCTTCGGCGGATTCGGTGTCGGTGAAATTGCGTCGATGATTGTCAGTGATTTGAAGGTAACCCGGAGAATAGCGACTAGTTTCGAAACTTGAACTTTCTTCAAAGTAGGTTTATGAAACACGAGAATCTGATGTTTTCGCCAAAGAGCGGATGTTGTTGTCAAGATTGAATCTTACGATTTTGGGAAACTCGTTAAACTGACTTGCAGGCAACTTTTAAGTTCGGTTAGGAAATTTCAATTTTCTAAGAACAGGAAGGAAGTATGATATTGTTTCTGCACTAACTTGAAAACTTCGAAATCTCGTGAATTCGCGAACCGTCGTTTTCGTTTCTTCACAAATAAAGAATGTTAATTGTTCGAAAACTAAATTAGGCTAGAAGTACGAAGATCTTAATAATTTACTGGGTAGTTTATATAGACTGTTGTGATTTTTGAAAGTAGAAATAATTGTACGTAGAAACCTCAAGCGAAAACTTCATATCTTGGCGCTTTCTAGCAATAAATCGCGGTAAGAGCTCGCTGACGTTTCTCGTAATTAGCATTCAGTTATTATAGTTATCATGGCACTTAGGCGATTTTATTTTTAACAAAATCCTTAATGCGGACTAGATGGTCGTGTTTCGACCGCGAGCGACTGCTTTAAAAGGCCGTTTACATGCTTAATAGCGATCTGAATAGGCAGCTGAAGTGTTTCGCTGAGGTCGGAAATCTTTGTGAAGCGAACAAGTTGGAAGTGAACGTTCAATGCTGGAGCAACTTGAATTCAATGAAAACGCCAGGAACGTTCGTCGGTCCTCGATTCATTAAATAGAAAACACTGCAGAACACATATAATAACTTATTAATGTTTCGAGAAATTTTTCCCTTTGACATCAGATTCTGCATTTTGAAATTTGATAAATTAAAATTTAGAGAGTGATACTGTTAAGAAATTAAAAAGTACATTAAATTATACCGAAAAATTGTCCAGAAACGAATATAATTTTCTAAACTTATCTTAGTATGATATTACGCAATGAAATTTCCTTAACTTACGTAGAAATCTCTTAGAACAAATCAGAGCAAGAAATTTTTATTTCTTTACAAACGTAACTACGCGCTTCGAGGATTCCTGATTTGTTCGTATTCATTGATATTCTCTGATCGACACACAAATGTCTCGTGCGTGTACGATTTACCAAAGCAAGCTGCTGCCATACACAAAGCGTACAATCTGAAGTCTGGATGCAGAATTATAAGGAGGTTGTGTGATTGTGTTCGTATTGTGCGTAACGTGCTTCTACTTGATGCATCTTGAACAATTATTCGGAGAAATCTGCGCTGCAGCGAGCCGTGCAACAATTTCGATGTACCAAATGTCGGTCAATTGAAGATTTCATCGCAGACGAGAATTTCATCCTTGTTGTCTCTGTTGCTTCATCCGTGTAAACTTTATAAAAAGGAATACGAACGATAACAAACGAAAATCTTCCTTACGATGTAATCATCGGTAAAACACGAAGATGGTCTCGAACGAAAGGAAGAAAGAAATAAAAAATATCTTTTATATTCGATAAAAAAAGTCTCTCTTCTTGAATTCGTCGGTCCTGTTTATTATTTTCCTCGTTTCATTGGGAACGACACTTCGCTTCAGGTAGACGACAGGTAGTTTCAAACGTGCCACTTGTAAAGAGTAATTTCGCGTGGCTCTAGAAGGCCCTGCACTCGGCCCACTTTTACGTGACACTCATGACAAAGTTGGAAATTCACATGCTTATAACTCCGGTTTATTGCGAAGTAATCAGATAGTCTTGTTGAATTATTGATGAAGTCGATAGCGTTGTAATGTTAAGAGAGTTTAACGTTGAACTATCATAGAGATCAATTAAGTACATATGCTTGTGTTATCACGTATGCACACATATTCAGTGTTGTTTTATCGCGTGGTAAACTTAATTAAATGCAAACAAAGTATGCAAATAGATATCGATAAAGTTTTGTAATATATATATATACGGCTTGTTTACACAAAGATGTGAATGCAAATACTTTATAAAACAGTTACACAGAAAATACGAAAACTAATCGATTCGTGTTAGGTCTTTATGTTTCCATTTCAACATTTTCGGTTCTCCCTTTTCGACTACACGCTTGACATCTTTGGGAGGTCGATTTTGTCGCTGTCTGAACTTGATGCTTATTTTGCTTCAGATCATTGAATGCGTCATGAATTTTCTGTATCAGTTCGTGTATCGAATCAATTCTTCTGCGATTTATCGTTGCCAATAGATGAAAGTTTAACAGTGTAAGATCTGGTGATCTCGCTGACCGAACAATGTCACCTGTGATCTGTTACCTTTAGGTTTCGTATTTGCGTTATAACTCTTTCGTAAAGCGTTTGCACACCTACTTTTATATAACTTTTTTTCTTGTTTCTCGTCGTAAAATAAATTGATGAAGTTTGACCGTTTAAAACTGAGACACCCTGCGTATAATTTATTGTAATGGATACTATGCGTGTATTGATAGTAATGTTATACAAATAAAAAATGTAACAATTACTATTAAACATAATAGATGATCTAGTAAATTAAATCGAATTATTCAATAAACTGTTTGATAATAGTTGCACCAGCACTGCAATGATGACCCAACTAAGGAATCCATTTGATTATGTCAAAATTCGAAGTTTCTTCGTCAGTTGCATGAGTCGTAATCCTGCGATGTTTAGTAAATTCCTCGCAAAGCGAATGAAAAAAATATCACGGAAAATAGTCTCATAAAGTAGCCATGTAACAAACGGTAAACTAAACTCGATGATTCGTTGCATGAATCCCCAATCGCGTGTATCGTATGGCCGTACACTTGTTTCTTTATTTTAAACTTACAAACTTACTGTTAGGTCGTCCGAAAAGTTTCTCTCGTTTTATAAAAAAAATAATGGATGCATCACATTTCCCGTTTTATATTATTTTATCGAATTATGTATGATCCATTTTGTTTTATCAAGATAAAAATCACAACGTTTGACAGATTAGGTTTCATATTTGTATGAAGATGCATCGTTGGAAAAGGCATGTCTGTAAAAGGAAGATACTTTTCGGACAACCTAATATATATTTTTGTTCCTTGTAACCGTTACAATTACGTATATAATCGAATATTACGACGGATTGACTTTCAATATGTAATAATAGAAAGGTAGCAAATAAGCCGCTCGCGGTTATATTAATCCGAATAGTTCTGAAAGAAGATATCTGAATACTTCTGAATTTCAATATATAAATATACGCGTTCAATTGCGCGTACCTTTGATGCAGAGTTGCTCGTCGTATTTCGGCGGCAAAAGCATTCTCATCCTTCAGCTTCCGAAACGATGGAGAATTACAACGCGAGATTAAGAATGTACGTCAAGACGCCTGGGATCGCGTTCATTTTACAGCGTGAAGCAATCATCGCGATCCTGTGTACGCTCCGTTACGCTTTTCCTCGGTTTATAGGCCAGCGCACAATTCACGAGACTCCGCCACTTTCGTATCGATCCTCCGTAAGCATTCGTATGCCGACAGATGTAAGTGGATAAACCTGGTCGTTTCAGTGTCTCGATAAATTCACGGTTCGCTCTGTAATTGAAGGTATCAACGTCAGATACTAATTATCTTATATCACGAGATTATTTTTCAGGATGAAATTAATGTTGGGTCGTTACGTCTATCGTTGGCTACTTGTATAATTCCTTGGTTCTTTTCCTCACGATGAAGTTATCGACTAAGAAATCATTATCAACGGGTTTGTTAATAATAAATGTCGATAATAAACTTGAGTGAAATAATGCAAGTGTAATTCGCAGCGTTTCGATGACGCGGAGGTCAGGATGCTAAGTGTTATTGTGTTTTTCGATTTGTCATTTAAGATGGTGAAATTATATGCTTCAGGAATTTACAGGAATATTTCTAATTTGTAAAAAGACCGCCTGCTGTTTCGTTACGGTGCAGGTAACTTGGGATTGAATCTTGTTTGATTCGTTCTACGTCGATCACTTGCAAACGATGCAATACAATTCTGCAGAATCTAAGAAGTTCAGGATCGTACGAATCTCAAATCTGAAGATAATGAAGAATAAATATTACAAGAGTTCATATTCGTGACATACATTTCCACGCAAAATTTGCTTTATGAATTGTCCCTAAATCGATTTCACTTTTCAAAACATGTTCCAACGATTTGTCTTATTCCAACGAGAAACTAGTGACATCGATTCGATAAAGAAACGAAAACGATGTCGGTTTCCCTCGCGAAAACTTACTTCTTTTTCGTCGTAATAGTCTAATGTTCTACAAAAGCAACGTTCTTCTTTCATCCGAGTCAGCGACTGCTTAGAGAAAAGAACGGCCACGCTTGAAGGAACATTTCGAAAAGAAAACTCCCATTTTCCGCGTGTCGTGAAAAAGTTTTGCACCGAGGTCGAAATCGTACGTTCTCTTCCTGTTTGTGTTGAAAACGGTTCGAAAGGACAAGTTTGATAGCAGAACCGCTAACGGAGAACGCGTTTCTTTCTTGGCCACGGCTTGGGTTGGTAAAGGCTATTTCGAAACACGGCGATTTTAAATATCTATCCTGAATACGAACATTAAAAACGTTGCAATCCAATCGTCTGACAGCGTCGACGTTTTATGCGGTGTAAAATCAACCTTTGCCTTTGTTGGGAAAAATCTTCTTAGTATTTGCGTCTCGCGAAAAAGAGCCCCTGCAACTCTGCGTCTTTCATTTTTCTTTCCATTTCATATGGTTAGAATTCAAGTTTCTGTTTATTGAGACTGAATTTTGGATATTCAGAAGTGTATTAATAGTTTTGCAAAGAAAATTGGGTGCGTATCGTGAAAGGAATGTATGTTTGAAGGAAGCAAGTTATAAAATGCCTCGTGAAATTATTTAACTTAATTTACAGAAAAAATAGAAGAGAGTATATTGAATTTATTAGCAGAAAATTATTCAGAGGAATTTTACACGAACTAAAGATGAAACTTTAAGCTTCTCTTTAAATACAATTCCATATGACAAATAACTTAAAATAATCCAATCTACCGAAATTTTAAAAACAAACAAATTAAAAGCATTTATTATAATGTGAATGCAATTTTACATAAATATCACTGTTCGAAGTTTCTTATTTAAAATTACATTTCAATCTTTCAATTCTTTATCAAAAGCTTGCCTTGTAAGTGTCATTCAAATCATCGTTATATTCATAATGATTCGCCTAACGACGTACACCTACGTATATTTCGTTCTTTCGTTTAAAAAGCACGATGGATAAGGATGGTAATGCTTTCCAGATGTTAAAAGCTTCTGGTACCATTAGGCACTCGCGAACGAGCTTTTCATAAGAGACAGTCAAAGCGACGTTGCGCTCAACGAGTGTGGCCGTCATGTGGTGCGTAGGTCAAAGCACTTCTGCGCGTTGCATTCGTGAAATTGCAAGACGGCCTATCCGAGTTTCTGAAACGTACAGCATTTACCCGCATGTTCTTCGTTTCGCAATCTTCGCTATAGAGATGAACATAACAAGGTCAGACCTTCCTAGGGAAATTACTTTGTAGCCCTTTTATCGCGATCGGTAATGAGGAACTGAAAGTTCTAAAAATCGAAAATTAAATATCTAGGTAAGATATCGATTACTAGGTGGGAATGTTCGTGTGAATTCATATTTCTGAGAATATACGTAATTCAAGAAGTAGAAGGCGAAAAATTAGTTTACTAAATATTATAATGAGTATGCTTTTTATATGCTTTTGGTATTTTATAGAATTTTGCATGCAATTTGTATTGTGTACATTTTTGCACCTTCTAATTTCTCATAAATGCATAAAAATCCACGGTTTGTCGATTATAATAAAATTATAAGACCGATTTCATCGATTGCAAGACTAATTTTAATTATCAAATTAAAAATAGTAATCAGTAACCTAACCACTAGACAAAATATGTATAATATACAAAAACGTGTATATTAAATAAGGTACAGTGAATATTCTAATATGTATCTAGTTTTAATTTTTTCCATGAAACGTTATACACATAAAACTATGAATTTGCGTAAGTATCGCTAATCTACTAATAAAGAAATAAATGCAAATCAGAGGAATATATTTTCTTACACTTCTACCTTCTTCAGTGTGTCTTAACATTAATCGCATCCTTTCTATTAGATTTGTTCGTTTCCCTTCGCGCGTACCTAGTTTAGTATTACCATGAAATATTCATCTAATGTTATCATGAATATTCCATCAGTATGCTCTGCAAATATCCTCATACCAATTTACTATTAGTAACGCTCGAAAAAATCAGAACGTAGTAAAATTAGTCTCATTATGCCGTATATTACGTTAACTGTGGCCTATGCAAAACGAATTAGCATAAGGAATACAATACGTGGCTTGTTTATTCATAAACATAGAGATTTGTACGTTGTAAAGATTCTGTCAGTAACGTAAGTTGTTTGACACCGAAAATAGAGCTATGACGAAATTAAGTATACCAACCTTTAAATTTCACGTCTATATTCATAGCTCAAAGGATTAATTTTAATTTAAGATTAGTCCACTACTATTTTAATAGCTTTAAAAAAAGAATAACTTTAATAGCAACATATGTAAATTCATAGCTTGACTTTATAAACTCATAAATTTACATTCTCATAATATTTTTAAAAATATTCAATCTAGCCTAACTTAAAGAAATCTCAACCTCGCTTTGCATATTCTTCATATCGACATGTTACTTGTGACATTGTGCAGTGCTGCATCTTTTTGATCTCATTTGGTTACAGTTTACAAAATAAGGAAGGGAATGGGGAAAATAACAGTGGGATGGGAAATAGACAGATTGGGATCAGCTTTCTAATCGATCTGTTTTCCAGTGGTGAAAAATAAGCGAATTGCAAAGTCGTGACTTTAATGCGTTTCATCGATGTTTAGAATTAGGTCAAAGTTTTGCTATACGCGAGAAATGTGTTCAAAGAACAGGTATGTAACTGTTGGTGAAAAACGCGGCCATTCGACGTGGCATCGAGGGTACATCGATCCTGTTCGTCAGTGAGAAACGCTTGAGAAAAAATTAGATTTGCGTACCCTTTTCTGGATCGTAATTTATTTTTGCGCTGGATACCAGAACTTTCTAATTTGTAGGTGTTCCTATAGCTTTCGAAACGTACCACTTTCGAACAATGAAACGAATAAACGACCTGAAATGGAAGTTTAACACTAACCTTACCAGGCTCGGTGAAATGGCCGGTTTCAAAATTTAATTAAAAATTGTAAAATTCATTGTTATTTCTTTCGATCGTCTAACTCTATGTAAATTCTTGTATTATCTGATTAATCAATTTCTCAATTTTTGTTAATGTAAGAATTTATATAAAGTTAGAATAACAACGAATTGTCAATTTTAAATTGAATCTTGAAATTGGTCATTTCACCGGGCCTGGTAAGGTTAGTGTTAACAGAAATGATTTTACGTTCGTCGAAGTCGGAAGAAACGTAACGTTGGAGTGTTCGCAAAGAGAAATGAAAGGATGACTGTCATTTCTGTAATGACTTTCCTAAATCACTTTTCTATTTTCTCAGAAGAAATGTAACACGACGTGTAAATATTAACTTAATTCTACTTTTAACCTTTGAAGTACCAAGAAACATAGTATTTTCATAGATTTATCTTCTACAACGTTAACTCTGAATTTCGATAACAAAAATTTAGTTATATGAATATTACACAATTTACAATTTCTTCATTACGATCGCTGATCACAGATGAAAAATGTGATATCTCAAGTTTTGTCTTTTATAAAAGAATAATTTTAAGATTGGAGGTGTTATCAACCGATTCTACATGGGAATTATTTTTGCATTTGGTTGCACGATCACACAAGTGATTTTTTTACATTCTTAAATGCTCGAAAATTATTAATAACAGCAATTACGCAGATCAATATTAATCATTTAGAATACGTTCTTAGAACACATCGTGGATTCATCAAGTATTTTCAATATATTATATTTTCGAACCACTCACATTATTCTCTAATGCTTCTAAATTAAAATACCTGTTAACTTCATCAAATGTCGTAGGGTTTAAAAAATTAATAAAAATGGACTCATTATATATTTCTCATTTTTTAATTTTAATTTTAAGTTATCTTCCAAATTTATCTTTCATTAAATTCTTAAATAAACACAGTTTCGTCGACAATAGTGTCTTAAAATATGTTCTTGTAAAATATTCGTTGCTAAGCTGTGATAAACTTTAAACCGTAAATTCCTCTGTACAGAGGAATAAACAGAGGAATAAAAGACACGAAGACAACGTTTAAACTTTGTCTATCGGTTAAATCGGCTTACTTATCGAGGTAAAAATGTTATAGATACATAGAATCGATGGAAGGACTCGAGGGAGTTTGTAGAGGCAAAGATCAGACTGATATATCTGTGAAGGTAGCTTAATCTTGAAATCGTGGAGTCGCTATTTCTGGTAATGACAAAGTATCGATTGTCGCTGACGCGTCCGATAAAAAAAATCGAGAATGGTTTTGCCGCGAGCGAATCGAAGGTGTAAAATTCATCGTTGACCTGGCTGCAAACGATTCTATCAACCGCCCGGTCACATCAATTTTATCGAATCGTTTTAAAGGAAATGCGGTTACGCAGCCATTTCGAGGCTGCTTTTATTAGATTTTCGATGAAAGATGCATAGCAGTCGACTTTCGATGGTGTTATATAACAATTCTATCACGGTTTTATCCACAGTGCTTCATGTTGTTAAAAAATATTCAGCTGTAAACAATTTTAAAAGAAACGAAACAGAGATTTTAGAAGAAGATAAAAAGAACAGTAATATTTTACTGAAATAATTCGGAATATATCTACTCTCGATTCTTTAAAAAAAATCTCTGAACTTTTAATTGTAATTCTTATTAACTATTGTAAATAGTTCTTTTCTTTCTCTACCTTTTGTTTGTTTGTACGTCGGTGCAGCTCTTACTAGAAGCTACCCAGGAATGTCTATTTCAAACCCTAAATTATTCTACATCTCAGGTTTGCACAATGATCTTAAACGTTTTTTCGAAACACTCCATCATTCCTTTTAATAATATTAATTATAAATTAAATATTCATCATTCGTTACATTTCTAACGTAGAAATAGAGAAAGGATTGATGGAATGAATAACCTTTTTATTGGATTTCAACGTAGCTATCAGGGAGAAGAAAACTTTTGAACTTCATCTAGTGTCATTGCGATTTCCATTTAGGATTTTCTCGAATATTTTAATAATTAAATAATTAAATAATTTTTCTGTGCCATTACAAATATTAATCTTGCTTTATATGGATTAAAAGGAACGTTAATTAAAGAAAATAGGAGGATGTTAATATCTCATAATAGGACGTAGAAGGTGTTAATGATTATCGCGATGTCGTTTAATTACAGAATTACAGAATCCTAATTTAAGCTACAGACTTTTTAACAAAATAAACTCAACGTAACCGTTCACATGAATCTTTGAAAGCTAAATTTCATTGGGTGATCCTTAATTAGTCCAGCGACATCTTCATCAACCAGGTCACGATTGCCATAATGGAACTGCTTCTTTTGTTCCCTGCTTCGATACCAAAACGGCCACCATTCGCTGAGACGTTAATTTGATTGCACGTAATTGCTTATTCTCGTAGTAATTGAAGAACTTGTACAAAGAAGATGTAAAGAAATGACACTGCGATAGAACATGAAAAATGTTTCTATTTCTGTTTTATATTTCTATTCCATTTAAAGAATAAAGCACTGATAAATATAATATTGAACATTTGTTGCCAGTTTTACATTTCGTAAAATGTTTTATGATCTCAAAGAATATCGATTGGAACGAAAATATAGCGTACCTAAAGCCAATGTATATTTACCGAAGAAATCACTTCGTTAATTGTACATTCATCGAAGGGTTCAACAAATTGCCTCCCTGTTCGTTATATGAATTATGTATCGTGCAAAGTATTTTATAATCCATTTTCACTTAACAGGTTTTATAGCTGTTACTTGATAATAGGAAATGCTTTTAGCAACTTTTACAAGTAGATTGGCATCGCTGTTTATTGAATGTTCTTTCGCGTAGCAAAATTTATCCTAGCTATAGATAAAGATAAATACACCTAATGTCGTTAAGCTTTTCTCTGGTCGTGTTTTTTTTTTTTTTTTTAAGATATTTGAATCTTTATTTTCGACGATTTTCTAAAACTTCTTAACAAATCTCCCTCTCATTTCATTCCAAGTGTCTTTATTTCATAACAATAGTTCCAGTGAAGTTTTACGGGAATTTTTAACAAGTTACTAAACAATACCTACGCTGTGTCTTAAATTATTCATACTCTTGTCTACTTGATCTTGCATTTACTATGTCCTTTGAAAATCATACTAAATTTCTTGTTTTAACCTACGTTTTATTATTATTTATTCTCGTACGTTTCCAAAGCATTCAAACAATAATGTAATCTATCTTCTAAATGATTTATTTTAATAAAAGTTTTTCCATCTACTTTAACATTATCAGAATATTTAGCAGATATTTGTTACAAATTATTTGAATATTTTATTCAAATTACTTCATGAATTGAAAGTTATAAATAAAAGTCTAAATTGTGGATACCCTTAAAATGTCTGAAACGAATCATAAAGTATTACAAAAATAATTTATAACACATATTCGCTGTTTTTGTATCTTTATGTATTACAACCAGCGAACATGCCGACTTTCTACATAGCACACGGAGGTGCATTTTTCCTCTTGTTTCTTTATCACCAAAGTTTGTATACGTCTGTGCACGTTGTTTCCCAGTGGCGAGCCCAATATTCAGTGAAACGTCAGCCGCACAACCTTTGCTTCTGACCCTCTCAATCATGGGGTTGCGACAGTCGTTGAGCCAACACGCACTCGCCACCGCGTGACATAAACCTGTACCACAGCGTTTCGAATAGTATTTGTTCGAACGCGTTACTGCCCATCCGATGTTACATGTTTCGCAAACATTTCGACGGTCATTGTTCACTTGACCGATTAATCCGATCATCTTGACAAACGCCGATGCTGCTTGGTTTACATTTTGTAAAAAGAAAAATAATGTTATCTGGTAGAAATGTACAAACTATCTCAAATAAAATATTTCATTATAACGAAGATGAATTTTTAAATGTATAAATAATCATGGATGATTTTGATTCTTAGCAACTTACTACTGACAAATCACTTTCTTGAGAATTCTGAATTTTTATTTCACTTCCACGATCTGCAAGACATCCTTAGAAGTATCAACAATTTAAGTAAAAAATATAATTGTCAATTAGAAAAATTTAGAATTAATTTTTTGCACAAATTATGTTACCAACTATCTTGGAAACATTTTTTTCTCCACTTCGTTCTATATAGAAGACATAATACATTTAAGAAAGGTATAAAACAGTTGTATTGTAAATTTCAGTCTTGACTTTCTTTAAAACCTTCTTTCTCCTACTTTAATCTGAAGTAATTACATACTTCTTCGTTGCGTTAAGCGCACACAGAGCGGCGTGAAAATTAGTCACGTCATTATTAATACTCAGCCTTTGTCTCCCTAATAACCGAGAAATTTACTATTAAGGAAAGTATAATTTAATTACTGTTTGTAATTAGTCTCTGGAACAATACTGTCCATTCTACAGCACGACAAGCTACCTCGTATGATTCTCGTATGGACCAGTAACTTGTCACATAATTCAATGCACCAAAATCAACAGCTTGTTTTCAAATTTTCACATTCACACTTATATCTGGCTGGTTGAGAATCACAGTGGCTTAAGTAGGCTCAAGTCTGTTATTTTTTAGAAAATAATGATCTTTTTATGTCAGTGCTAAAAGAAAAAATTCTCATAAAGTTCTCACATTATCAGTTTACTATTTTCGAAGGTAAATCGAGTATTCAGCGCCAATTGTATCTACAAATTCAAATCTGGAAATTACATTTTTAAATAGAATAATGTTCTACGTTTATTATTACGTTACATTATGTTAACTTACTTATTATATCTTTTCAAGTGATGAGAACCTACCATCAAAGAGGATAACGTTATAACATAATTAACTATGAAACTAAGGAAATAATACTTGATTGAAATACGTGACTAAATTCAAATTTTCAAAATCTTGACTTGTACGCTATGATAATTTTCAGTCCGCCAAATTACAGTCTGTTGATCGGTCAACATTGACGAAATTCTCTCTTTCTTCGAGACCTTTGCTTCACTGTCCGAACTATTCCATAACGTCTCTTTCGTCAAGCACGGACCATCTCGGCAGTTCATCGTCCTCGTTAGGGTTAATTAATAACTCTGCCGGATGGCTAGCAACAGCTAGTACACCATCTATAGGTAGCTTTCCATTCACGAATTTCCGCTTGGAGCAAATAGCCACGTGGCTGACTTCGGTTCACATAGATGACGCTTCCGTCCTGCGTCGACGATATTTCGCGAGTTGACGCGGCGAGACAAATTTCAACGTTTTGATTCGCTGCCTTGCAATTTCGTGTCTTTGACGAGCGACGCTTCCTCGAGCTGAAATTTCTGGGCGGCTCGGAACTTCATAATGGAAGATCGATATCTCCTGTTAATTTATTCGATATTCTATGGTAGTTTGTTCAATATACATATTTACAGTTTCCCAAACTGAGATAATCTTAGTGTATAGTATTGAAATGTTGTGTTGGAGGTAGATTTTTACACAAGAATATGACATAAATGCTTAACACATTTAGTATACTAAGTTAAGTAAGCGATTAATCAATTATTTGATGTAAATATTTATACAAAAACAAGTGCGTATTATGTTGAGATTATTAGATGTATGTGAACAAAGGAACGCGTGGATAAATTGTAAGGTAGAAAATATATTTTAAATACTGAAGTGTAAATACAAATCGGAATATAATTGAGCTGGTCCAGATCCGCACGCTAGCAGTGTTACCCTATGACTGAAAGCCCTGAAGCCTTCGTCCCAGTCTTTTGTCTATAAGTTGTCGATGGCTTCAGTGCTTGAGGAAACTAAAAAACCAGATGTAGAGTTTTCTTAGAAGTGGTGACCATTTCAACATATTATAACAACTATATATGCTATATATCAAAGAATAAAATAGAAACAATAAAATGACACTCGGAAATTCATAACGGAAGATTGATATCTCTTGTTAATTTGTTTGATATTGTATGGTAGTTTGTTCAATATACATATTTACAGTTTCCCAAACTGCGTGCGATAATCTTAGCGTATAGCATTGAAATGCTGTGCTGGAGTTAGATTTTTACACAAAAATATGACATAAATGCTTAATACATTTAGTATACTAAGTAAATTAAGCCATTAATCGATTACTTGATGTAGGTATTTATATAAAAATAATTGCGTATTATAACAACTATATATGCTATATATCGAAGAATAAAGTAGAAATAATACAATGATAATTTAACTCTACGACAATTCTTGCTTGATATGACTCGATTCTCTCAAGCTCTAATGTGTCTTTCATTACGAACTTTCCTACGATTTACACGTTAGACGATACGTATATCGATTTTCGGCAATTTAGCGAAGGTTCGTGCAGATGCTGAGCTTTTTGACTCACAAACAGTCCTCTTACCAGAGGGTTCATTGCTCTGCTCATTCCATGATCAGGTCTTCCTCGAAAACTCTTTTCGCTTTCCATGTGCCACAGGGCTCATCGCTCACTGCTACTATCGAGGCTGAATCCTTCCGGCTATTGGCAATATGATATCTTTGAAAATGAATTGACAGGTGCATCTTCTCTATGGAGAAGTCAAGCGTACAAGAATCTCTTGTTTTTTTAGATACAATGAATTCTTAAAGATCTTACGCTATAATTCGTTACTTATACAAATCCCCAAATTCTCTCTTCCACAGTGATATAGGATACGTTGCAACAGCGTACGTGAGTGATTGATTCTTTAGGAATGGTAATTCGGTAATGGTAATTCAGTAATGGTCTTCAATGGGTAAAGTGTAACACGTTACGTGTACAATACTGCTTTGCGGGATTAATGGAAATTCATTGGAGAGATTAGTGCGAACACATAAATGGTTGCAAAGCCATGTTGTGATAATAGTGTGATAAAAAGGTTGAAAAAGGTTTGCTACCGCATGAAAATTCGTGAGAGGGAACCAATTAAACTCTTGTCAAAGTGTCAAGTTCGTCAGGTCCACACAAATTGGACACACAATATGTAATAAAGTAAATACGTGTAAATATGTATATAATGCATGTACAAAAGCCTGTGTTCGAGTACGTTCGCGAATTTGTCAAGCGTTACCTTAGAGCACGACCACATCTGCGCGAATTCAACCATTTGGACATTCTTTAAAAAAATTGTAATTTCTTCGATTTTCTTCTTTTAGAATGTCATCGTTATGACGTTCAATCCTTAATTGACAAGGTTGGATCATATGTGATTATCGGTTTGAAATAAATCGTTCAATTTTTAGATATTTAATTTTCAATTATATTATTCGGGGTGAATCACAAAGGAATGAATTTTTTCGTTCAATCCTTTCGAATTCTCCATCGTCCTGTCCCAGTCTCATTGAGACGAACGATTAATCGGAATCCAACATTTCCACACCGAGTAATGGAAAATTTGCTCGCGACAGAAGCGTCTCGATCGAACTTTTCCATCCTACGGCAAGGAGGGTAGAACCGTCGAAGAGATTTCGAAATCCGTAACCGGAGACCGTTTCTTTCTCGCGGGTCGTTGGATCCACAGAGAAACTTTCTCGTTCCACGAACGGCTTCTCTTCCCACCCGAAATATTCCATAATTTTATGAAAGCCTCGAATCCCTCGAACTTGTCCGGATTTATACTTGACGCAGTCGAACGTAACAGGCCACGTTTAAATCCCTGGTCGGATTAACCGCTTGCGAATAACCAGCTTGAAATTGTGGCAAAGTTGCTACTAGTGTACTGTATCCATTTCCACGAATTTGTTGACAAATTTCGTCTTAATGTCTTCACATGAGAAATATTTCAAAATGAATAATTCTTCCTTTGCGAAAATCCAGAAAAAAAAGTTTAATCTAAAGAACGTCGATGATGATACTTATTTGTGGAAAAGAAGATAATAGGAAGTAAAAATTAGAAAATTAATACATTCCCGACGAAGCAGTCTCTCTTTCATTTTCGATAATCATTTTGTCAATACATAAACGTGAGATGAACTTAATTTTATAAAGTATATACTTCGATTTAGTTGAAAATATACTTCAATTTAGTTGAAAATATACTTCGATTTAGTGCTTGACAAAGTAAGGAAGAGCTAAAAAGCAACCACTGAAAGTTTAAACGGAAACAGCCACCCTTTTTCGCCACGAAATCGCGTCGCTTTCACATCCATCCTCTCGATTATCTCTCTGCAGCGGCGCGTTCGTTTCTTCGTGCCGATTACAGGAAATCCGAGCGGTGGTATTATTGTTACCAGTTACGATCGAATCTCCCGAGAGGAGCGGAAGCGAAGGTCTCTTAGGAAGCCCGATTAATCGCGGCCTGTCCAATTTAATTTCGCTTGGCTGCCTGTTGATATAACCCGTGTTACTGTTTTCATTTCACCGGTGACTTGGAATAGCGACCACGGAACAAAGGGAAAAGCAATCGACTCGGTGCGTTAACAAAGAGACGCAGCAGGGACAACGAACAAAAAGAGATAGTCATTTAATATCGAAGAACGCGAGAGGAACCGTGCACGTTGCGGACGTTCAAGCCACCAATGAAACCTGACTAATTACAATATGCTGCTTGATTGACATAAATAATAATTCCGACGACATTTCTTCTTTGGGAAATTCTAATGGATTTGATTTCTTCTCGTCGAACAAAATGGAAATGAATTTTCGCTTTTTTATTGTCTTCTGCCGTGTCTTTTATTCCACGTTTGCCGTCTCTTTGTTTCGTCTGTTAAGTTTCATTGTATTTCTTCTTTTCTTCAATATCATGTTTCTCTCTCTTGTTTGTTACCCATGTAGATCTGTCGAACAACAAGAAAATGCGTTGTGGTTTGCGTATCATCTTCTCACTGTTTTATTCTTATATCTTCTACTTTAGCTTTTATCGTTTTATTTGTTATATTTCTTTTATATGTATCTTCTTTCTTCAAGTTCGTGTTCTCTCTCTTTTTTTTCCTCTTGCACATATTTTTCAAATAAGATAATACGTCTACGTTTCCATATCTTCTCCAACTATTACTCTCTTATTTTTTTCTAGTATGTACTCCAAATCTCCTATTTCTCTTTCTTTCTTCCTTCCCTTGTATAGATCTTTCGGATTAAATGAGAATGACATGACATTTTCGAATTATTTTCATCTCTATTTTATATTCTCTATTTTATAGTTTTCTGTTTTTTTTTTTTTCTCCTCCGATGCATTTCATCTTTTCCTTTCTCTGTCATTCAATTTTACAGATTTCCTTCTTTTTTCTTCATGGAAGCAATATATGCACTTACCACCCATTACATAAATTTTAAAGCAAAATTTCATTTTATATTCATCATGTATATCTGACACTTTTTTTCTCTTTTACTTTTTTTTCACACTTTCGTGTTTCGTTTCATTTTCTTTCTACAGTCCCCCCGCTTCCATTCACACATTTCTGTCTTTCTCTTCTTACACATAAATCCTTTCTACCGCATTCCTTCAACTCGTTTTATTACTCGGCAACCTCATCTTTCTCGTCGACAAGTTTATTTCTTTGTCTCCTTGTATCAGGCTTTTGTATATTATTCCCATTATTCCCAAAAATAGCTGTGATTTCATATCTTCTATTATCGCGAACTTTGTGTCGCTTTCCTTTCGATCTTTAATTTGTTTCTTTTATTATACTGTCGGCGTAGCTTCGTCTCTTTCTTTTGATACTCATTGCTTCAGAGTAAAGTTCTTCCGCAATTGACACAAAATAGCGAAATATATTTTTAGGTAATATAGCAAAATGGCGAATTTCTTTTCGGTTTTCCAAACATCATCGATTTTATTTTTGGTTAGCTGCCGCTATTTCCGATAAAAATACCATTAAAATCAACAAAAAAAATATTTTCTTACTCGGAACAAAACTCGGTTATAGAAAAGGAAATAGAAGCGGAAAATTGAAATAATAGAAAAAGGTGATTATATTATAACCGTTACGTTTTAGAAATTCTTTCAGAATTTACGATTTGATAGACACCGTCTCACGCTGGCAAATAAATTTCCGGAAATAAATAAATCAGTCTTTAAAAAATTCAACATTCATCATGAGAAAAAGGATAGTCGGTCATTTCATTTTTTGAAAAAATTCACCCGTCACAAAATTCTGAGGTAAAGTATTTCATCAATTTCCATGGATGCAGTGATTCGTCAAATAATAAAATTCGCCCTCTAAAAGCTCGTAACTTATCAGGTCGTACGGCTCCGTAGTTTTCAGCAGTAACTCGCGAGTGAAATACATTTTCACTCGTGATCCAGTGGCGTTGAGATGTCAGCCGAGTTTATAAAATCGGAGCGATGACAAATTACCGGAACGAAGTTGTCTCGGGCGCCTCATTGCGTTGGCTTGCGGTGAAAAGTGAAAAGTGAAACGTGGAAGTGGCGGTGTCCGGTGCCAAAACGTAAGAACACCGTCTGGCCTTCTTCCAAATCGCTATAAGTGATTATTTAGAGAAACATTGGAAGATATTTAGATTCGCCGAAACGGTCGATGTGATGAAATCGTTCCGTATTTTTGCCAGTTTTACCTTGAAAATTGGCTAATGAATTATTTCAGGATGATTCCAGGCTGTTTCAAAGATACGACGTGAGAAGCTTCGTTTATTTAACCGTTATGTTCGAAATGTAGGTATGAAAATTATTTGGTTTAGATGTGCTATAAATTGGAATGTTCCAAGCGTCGATATTAATATTAGATCTAATTTTAGTACACAAATATTGTATGGTAATAGATACATTGTGTTGTTTGTTTGGATATCTGATCATTAAAATGATTTTAATAAATATTTAATCATTAATTACTTTAAATATTGGATCATTAATTACTTTCAATGATAAAAGCTAATTAAATCCGAATTGTATGGATGCACTAGATGCAATGATTGAGAAATAAATACAGAATAACTTAAGAATATAAAAAGTGATAGAACTTAAGCAAACTTATAAGAAGATAGAATTAATTCGATCAAATTTCTAAGATTTTAATTCTGCTGAAAGATAATTATTGTTTTCTTCCTTAGAAAAATTCCAACGAATTGAATACATAGTAGAGATACGTAGGAACAGAAATCCAAATAAATTAAACAATTGCAGAAACCGAGTTTCTCCTCTATATAATCTCATATACTATTTTATTCTGCTAATTTATTATATCAGTACATGTAGTTGTATTTATTGGTAATTAGAAGTGGTAACTAATACTATAGAAAAATAATGTATCCTAATTGTAATTCTCTGATGTATAACGTACTACAAGACGATCTACGATCTATGAAAGTTTCGATATAAAATACCTAAATCGATGTAATACAATCAAATGTAATACAATCGAAAAATAATCACAAATCTAAGATAATATTTAGAGTATTACATTCTTTTTTTATTAATTTTATGATTAATAGTAGAACCGATATTACATCTCAAAATTAATAAGCAACTATTAATTATGCTATAGTGATTTATGATTTTCTTTAATCGCGGCAATATAAAAATGATAAGAATTAATATTTAAAAAGTTATTACCTAAGGTATTAAATTGTTAGGGAACGGTACGGTTCTTTGAATGATAAATCATCAGGTACTGTGGTTATGGTACAACTGTTACACGCAATTTTCTTTCGCGGCTAGAGGCTTGTATACGCGTCGAAAGCAATTAGAGTGTAAAACGTGGAAGTTTCTGATAACAACAGCGTTAGCCGTGCACGTGATCATCGTGTTCGAGACCACACGAAAGTCGTTCATCATTTACAGACTCTCGTTAATGCGAAAGTGAAAAGTGGGGTGCCGTAAAGAATAATAGGGAGCAAAGAAACTTCACTTCAAAAGAAACTCATTTATCATTTTAGTTTTGCAATCAGCGATCGAATGGATTCGAATGAATCAATAGCTACTCGAAGTAAAAGTTCATCTCTTTTAATTTCTCATATCTCACAGTGTGTATTCATCCATTTTCTTAATATTATTTTTCATATTTTTATATTCCTGGAATTTACATTTTATATAGAAGAAAAAGAATGGTTAATCTGTGTCAAACGCATTATATCTTGGCTTAATTCTACTCTCGTTTCTTTAAAAAATTGTCCATTTTCCCCCAAAAATGTTACACAAATTTCTAAACAAATTTCTAGAAACAATATAATTTGTATACTTAATAATTTACTATTAATTTATTTACTATTTACTATATTTTTCTTAAATTAAAAAGTATATTCAAAATAATAAACGTTTGATTGAATAAAAGAAGATCCAAGTAAATGTACATTGAAGTTTCTCACAGGACTGTAACAACAAGATATTAGATTGCAACGCACGTATCATACTATTACGAAATAATAGATCGAGAGAGAAATTTCGTTTCTCTTAAACGTTATCTTAAAAAAAAAAGCGGTTTTCTAAATGCAATCGAGAGAACAATTTTCCAAACGAAGTTGGTTGCTTCGAATGTGCGGTGAAATTTATATTCAAATTAGGTTTCGGGAGAGAACAACGTTTTTATATGGCGAAGCATCTCGATAGCGTTTGCAGAAAGTGTCCCAATTCTGTGGCTCTGTGGAGGAAGTCTCGTCGAAAAACTGCGCAATGAATAAATATCCTCGCCGAGAATTGTATTTGCATTAAATTACTGACTGTCGGGGATAATTTCGCGAGCAACAGCGAATAGAATTTTCTATCTTGTTGAGAATTGAAACATCGTATTAATATTTTCATAGGATTGGTGTAAAACGATTAATAGAGTCAATATGCAGAATATTGATTTGTGCAGAAAAATTGTTAGAACGTCTAAATTATTTAAAAAAAAGAAAAACAAAAAATAATTAAAAGCAGAGTTATGTATTAATGTATTATGGTCCAAACTTTATCGTAAGTGTAAAGATATTTTAAGCTATATTTAGGTGAGAAAGAAACGTAAAAATTGCCAAAAGTTATCAGATTCCGATAAGTATATTTTCTCAAATATTCGATATCAAATTTATTTTTGCGTATAAAATTACTCTACTAAAAATTTATAGTCGATAAATTCTTTTTCATCTTGTATATCATTTATGAAAATTTACTTTCTTTATTAGTTGTTGCTATAATGCAGAATAATAGCAAAGAAACTCAGTTGCATACCACCCACACAAGCTTTCGTCTCTTAACCGAAATATTATATACATATATCCTACCTTATCTTCGTATTATTTACAATAAATATACATTATTGTACGATAATTACTGTTAGTATAAAGTTAAGAATGTCGTCTATTCAGAAAACTCATTTTACTGCAAAATTAAAGGAAGCTTGGAAGAAACTATGAGATATTTCAGAAGTATCAAATTAACTCACATTATAAGCTCATTTCCAGCAACCAAGTTTCTCGTATATCTACTACAAACATTTCTTGTCCTGAATCGCGAGTTTCCTTTGAACGATCGCAACAATTCAGCCGACATCCCCAGCTTCAAATCGCTGGCTTTAACGCTCGTAACGAACTTGAGGACAAAGTACAATTTCCCCCTCCCGTGACTCCCATCCTTTGGATAAAAATCCTTGATTCTCTTCCCGCAGGGGGATGTCCCTCCAATCACTCTTGTTACGCCTGGAAGTGTCACCCATCGATCCACTGATCCAACTCATTTTCATCCTTACGACTCTATTATTATCGAATGGTCGACTCGAAATTCGGAAATAAGCCGGCATAAATGTCACTGGAAGCTCGTGCTTTCCGACTCCCTCCCTTTCAAGAGGTAGAAAAATAGATAGATACATAGATAGATAGATAGATAGATGATAAATAGATAGGGGGATAGAGAGAGAGAGAGAGAGAGAGAGAAGACCAAGAGTAATAAATTAAACGGAAGCAAAATTTAAAATTTTTATGTTAAAAATGTGGAGTAGGGAAGCAGGGAGGTTAGATATATATTGTGGTATTAGTGCAAATTGATTCGTTCGACGATCTATTAGGTTGTCCGAAAAGTGTCCTTCTTTCGCAAACTTGTTTTTTACAACAGTGCACCTTCATACAAACGTGAAACCAAGTCTGTGAAACGTTTATCTCAACAGAACAAAATGGATCGTACGGAATTCGACAAAATAATATGAAACAAAAAACACTGTGTGTCTATTATTTCCTCATAAAACGAAAGAAACTTTTCGGACAACCTAATATAATTGAATGATGGTACCTTGCGAGGGGAAGAGTAGATAACTATGCGAACGACGTACTCTACTGGTCAAAAATTTGGGATCATAATGTGTTTGACGGAAACTGGGAATTTGAAATGAAGTTTCAAGTTGGAAATTTCTATATCTCAGAATATTCTTTACTAAGAAATGTGTCGGAATGAAAGAAATTACTCTTCGTATCTGTGACATTAATTTGTGAAAAAGATTCCAAATTTTTGGCATACAATGTACGTACCTATAACTGGTGAAACAATGACTGAAAGTGGATGAAAACTGCTGCTGAAAAGGGTAGGAAGGTTAAGTGACTTAATGTTCAATATTCGGACCTTAGAGAAATTGGAATATACATTTCTAGCCACATTCGAAAAGTTTATATAGATTTTATGAAAGGTCAGTTGTTCATTACCGATAAATATAGAACTCGGGTGATGCAACCATATTCTTTGGAATTTAGAATAATTTATATTGCTGCGATCTATTATCGGAAAAGTTAAAAAGAATTGTACAGATGAAACGATAGAAGATAGAGCGGTCTCTCTACTTGAAGGGATAAAGATAACTTTATTCCAATGGGGAATCGATCAATGAAAAGCTCTGAAATCTTAATCCATCTGCACCAATCTCACACCAGCTTGATCATCAAAATTTAATACGGTTGCCCTCGTTATTTCTGTATCACGTCTATTTCAATTAACAATTCGCGAGTAGATCGGAAATTGTTACTCTCTGTGGTCCACATGCAGCTGTTGATCGTTTTGCACGTGATATAACTACCGAGGGACGAAGGATCACTCTTCGAAGGAAAATTAGGCCAAGCTGTATTATCCGCGTGTATTGCATTTAGAATGTAAACTTGAAACTTCTGTAATAATAATTTCTATATTTTTGTACTTTGTCCATCTTAATTTAGGATTTGTTTATTTTTAAATTTAACATCAATTTTTAAAATTATTGGAATAAATCGGCGCATTAATATATTATATAGGAAAAAATAGTATTATTATTTCCTCCGCGTTCCATATTCTCGTTCCAGTTTTTTAACAAAGTTTTCAACGACCTTCAACTGCGGAGCATGGTAGAGTACCAAACTGTTAAATAACGTGTGTACATTTTGTATTTACTGACATTTATTTATGTTAAACTACTTGTTTTGTATGTACAATTGTTAAACAGTGTCTTGCACGAATGTTTCTCAATTGAAGCATTTAAGAACCAGTTTAATATAGCTAGTGATATGATAAGTTGGAAATTATCTTTTTTTGAAATTATTGTTAATGGAATACTTCAATTTATATGGAAGTTATATTTAGTAAAAATCGTGATTTATAATCTCTTCGTCTTATTTAGAGCAAACGGCATCATCATACTGCAATGAACAAGAAATACGAAATACGTATATAAAATAAAATTTCATTTATCAGACTGGAAAGAATGGAAATTATTATTTTACAAACGGCTACTTACTTCGAGGGAACAAATTCCAGATATTTCATCGCACAAGAATCAAACAATTATGCATTTATTCTGAACCACTTTTTGGCTAACGATTCTATGTACCTGAAGAATTGATGATCCATCTGTCACTCTCTAGCATAATAAATCAAAGTGTTATGCGTACATCAAATGAAGAGGAACTATATCCGTAAAATAAATCAACCTTCATCTTGATCGATTCGAAAATCCCAAGCGAAATATACAACTCAACGAGTAATATATTCTACTCGAACGTATCTTCATTTATCAATGTTATTCGTGTTGCAAGCTCGTCCTAGACAGACATCGAAGGATTGCAAATTTTGTTAGAAATAATTCAGCCGCATAATTCGATTTTGTTAGAATATGACAAAGTAGTAAATGTATCGTGTGCATGTGTGTTAAACAAAAGAGAATGCTCTTAACGTGAACAGGATGTGTAAATTAAATTTTATGAAAACACGTTGAAACGTACGGGGCACACAAAACATCTATCTAAAAATCATTACAAGTATCTCTTTAACGTAACAGAGAATTGAAAAATCATGTCGAAGACAGCAGAATAATGCACTTCAGCGTACGAAAAGAAAAGTATGCATAAATTTGCTTCAGAAGATAAGATAAAATGATAAGAATTTCATTCATGTATAAAAGATATATAAATCTACTACTAATGACAAATTCTAATAAAGTAAATAGGATACATAAATTTTCCCTAATGAAAGACGATAACAATTTCTATAGAATAAACAAGCAGATATAAATCTGCCTCAAGAAAAAATTATAAAAGTTCTTTCAGTATGCATGAGATGTATATATTATGTTCAAAAGTTTCCCTCAAATAAACAAGTCTTTCTAGGTCTGCCCCAACTATACAGATTCCTTGAAAAAATTTCTGTAAACTAGATATACATGAAACGAAAAGAATGTGTAAACCTAACTCCACAAAAATCGAGCTATCGAAAGTAAAAAAAAGACATACTAAATCTATGCCAACAAGGAACTACAAAAATCCCCTCAACGTAAACAGGATATACTTCGAAGAAAGAGTAGCGCAATTTCCATCCAAATGAACAGGATACATAAATCTACTCATAAATCTAGCAGTTTTTTCGAACTAAACAGGATGCATGAATCTTGCCGAGGAAAAATTCAGCGGAGATCAGTTCGATCATGGTTGATAAATCGAACGTATCGAACGAAACAAATTGTCGAGCTAGACGAGCTTCAGGCAGATATTGAGGGAGACAAAGAGGAAATCGACAGACGCCAGTTTCGTGCGGGGACTGCCTTGGAGCACGACCAAGAGAAGATCGAACAGGCTCGAGAGTTAAGTCGACACCGAGCGAAGGGATGAATGAAAATTTGTAGCCGGTTCGTTGAACGTCGAGTTCTCCGCCCTTTTCCATCGCCCCTTTCAGCCTCCGACTTCCGCCGAGAAGGACGCTGTTCCAAGACGCTGAATGAAGCTGACAGGGTTGAAGGACCGTGATATATGTTAGACGAAAAAAATGGTACAAGCCAATGGTCGAAGACAAAGAGATATTAATTGCAGATAGCCCGTTGAAGTTTATAATATTTGAAGAAAAATGAGGGAAAAGATCAAGTATGACAGCTGACAATTGGTGGGTGATCATATTGATTCGAATATTCTCATCGTTATACTGCGAATAGTTTTATATATTTACGACAAGTATATACATACAAAAATATGCGACAATGTAAATGAATACGTACGTATACGTATACACACGAGTATATGTAGAATAATATAAGCAGAAAATATGAAACGTGAAGTACATGCTACTACGTTTAGGAGATGGAACATACCTACCTTTAGTCAAATTTGAATTTTCTATTTATGTTGGTAAAAATCTGGATTTATATAAACTTCCGCAATCTACCGAATTATATTTTTGTAAAAATGATCTCAAGATTTCTAAATTTATTTCGTGATTTTATAGCACGGTTCAAAATCTTCTTGGAACATCAGATAGTATGAAACTTACTATGATTCAATTTGAGAGAGCTCGAAGATTAAGGAACTTCCCCACTTGTACAGTTTTATTAATGTGTTTTAGAGGATCCTCTGTGTTTTGCCAAAGCTTTTTCTCTGTAGAGGATATCGAAGAAACTACGGATGTGTTTGGAACAAGAACGAAGAGAGCTAATAATTTTCCACTTAACTACACTCGACTACAATTCGAAGAAAAGAAATACATTGTACTTTGTCTGGCGAAGAATTTAGTTCAAGAAATGCATCGTATTTTGTCCAGCAAACTCACCGAAGCCAGTTCAACAAGTCGACATATCGTAAGGCGTGGACAATTCGTAGGCAAGTTACCAAAGGTAATAAAATTCGCTGTAGGCGAAGTTTCAAAATTTGGAGTTTCAATCATTGATTGGCAACAAAATTTCAACGAAACAAAATATATTCATAAAACGTGCAATAAAAATTCACGAAATATATTCATAGAAAGTTTCTGTGAGCATTGGAATACTTTCACGAATTACAGTATATCAAACACTGATCGATCTCCAACCCGAAATAGAAAAATTAGGAACAATAACGGAAGAAAAGGGAAGGAAGGAAACGACAAAAAATTATTTCCATTTAGATACACCGGGGTTGGAGTATAGCAGTAAAAAAGGGGGTAGAAAGGATGGAAACATAAAAAAGGAGATCTGGAAGAAGATAAAACAGGAGATTCATGGTAAAACACATTCTGCTGAAGGCGGACGAAAAAATATCGTGCAAAAGGAAAGCAGAAGTATTTACGTGGCAAGAGAAAAGAAAAAGGGCCGCTGGATAGCTGAGAGGAACGCGGAGCAAGAGAGAAACTCGCACACAATTTTGGACAGCTGCCGAATATTGATCCTCGGCGCGAGTTAAAGCTGGACCTCAAATTCTGCAGAAAGACCGCGTTTGATGTGTTCTATGGTCCCTGCCTTTCTTGCCTCTATTTCTTTTTTCTTTTTTATTTTGTTAATCACCAACCCACAACGTCGTATTATCGCCGAAACTGATAGAAAATGAGAAAATTTATGCGAATTTTCGCTGTGTAACTTTTTGCTCGTGTGAAATATAAGGAGGAAGTATATTAAAGATCGAAGAGAATTTTTTCTGTGACTAGCTTTTGGAAAAATAATGCATAGATATTGCGATATATTACGATTGATTTTGCTGTTACCGATACTATTGGTTCTGGTATTAATTAATTATTGATTCTGATCGTATTTAATTACGGACTCATTGATTGAATTGACTCATACAAAATGAGAAAGAAGTACATCGAAGATAAGAGAAAACGCTTCAATGTTGTGAATTACTTAGTGACTTCGGTGTTCGTGAAAATAACATAAATAGAAGTTGCGATGAGTTTTACTATTGATCAAGTATTTAAATTGTTCAAATTTCGATCTACTAATAATTAAAATATTCCTGGGATTTCAGTTTTGATTGCAAATCTAAGCGAATCTAATCTACACCCCCTCGGGAGCGTGTTATTTAAATAAAATGCCGCGAGCGCAAACAAACCAAATAATAAATACCAAGCGACGAAATCAAACGGAAATACATAATTGAAACACGCATAGCGAATTTCAAGTATCATAGAGAAAATTGTAATATCGAAATACTCGCAAATTGCTTTATAAATTGCTGAATAAATGAGAATTTGTCGAGTTCGAGGGTGAAACGATAAATCCTCTGAACAACATAGAATCGATTCACGAGCAACGAATAACGATTCGTTATCGAATCATCCACAGGTTAAAAACGAAAACGCCATGAGATGAATCGATAATGTGTTTATGCAATAAAAAGTGTTGTATGTGCGTGAATAGTCTATAAAATGGAGCAAAAAGTGAACAGACAAGCGCGAACAAAGAGAGAGAGAGAAAGAGAGAGAGAGGGAAGGAGGATAAAGTGAACAAAATGGAAAGATGGCAAAGGCGTAAAATAGCTACCTCTGCTCGGTATAAAAGTGAGATGCCGATAAACGTTACGCACGTGTTTATGCTTTAATTGGAACACATGTCGTCCGAAGTGTGTTTATCCCTAGTCACCATAGGAGTTTTGGCTTTCCTGTAAATCGTCTCTCATAATTACCATCTTTGTCACGGCAGAACACGCACTGACGTTGCTGTTCTTGTAATTAACCTAATTACCACGAGTAGTATGCGCGTATTGTTCCGAGACATCTACATCGGAAGATTCCTGAGGCTGCTTCAGCGTGAATCTTCTGACCTTTTCATTGTGCTTTATTAAGGGACAACGAAATTCGTGTGCAATATAGAGAGATTCTTCTGTGCGGTAGAACTTTTATTAAGACTTCTGTATTGTACTATTGCACCTATGAGACAAGATTATCAGAATACATCAACAAATTTCTTGAAGATATTCTATCGAACACGGTGGTGTAATACATTAGACAGCTGGTTTTGTTTTAAGAAGATGACCATTCTTCTTATATTTATTTATCATTCTTTTGTCGAGATACATTGGGAGACGAATTGTAAAATATGTTGGAATATGTTTTCTGTAACATTAGAATTTTGAGCGATTAAAACTAAATTAAAACTTCTGAACAGTGTGTAAATTTTAGACAGCATTAATATAAAGAATAGATCGAGATTTTATAATCGGTAAGACAGATGATATAAATGTAGTATCGTAGGTGATGTGTGTTTGTTGTTAGTTTCTAGAGCAAGGACAAGGAATGATGGTTATTGAGAGTTAAGTTCGTTTATTCGTATGAGCAATACTCAACATATAGCTGACTATGATCGTCGTGCGTCATCTACTCGGCTTCCAGCTTCAACTTCACGTCTTCACGTCTTCACGTCTTCCCATCGACTCCCAACTCCAACTCCCCGTCTTCACGTCTTTACATCTTCTCTACAACTCCCCCACTGCAACTCCCTCGACTTCTTAATGTACTCTCCTTCTACCCCCAGATGTGCCTGACCCATTGTCAGGTAGATCCCCTTTAATTACAACGATGTTGTAAAGGGCCTCAGGTATGGCCCATTGTCAGGTAGATCCCCTTTAATTACCCCGATGTTGTAATGGGCCCCAGGTATGGCCCATTGTCAGGCACGTCCCTTTTCCCGATACTACATAAAGTATGGAAATACAGATAGTAAACTGTAAGTAAATAAAGATTCAGTCTATTTGAAAAGTTCACCTAATGATACAGAATTTATGAATCACGTGAAAATGATATAAAAAGGAATTTTTAATATTTCGAAATATTGTCCATGTGACACTTTTACGAGAAATATAGAATTTACTTTCTAACCTTCGTACGCTTATCTATCGTAATATTTCAGTCCTTTTAGTACCAGAATATCGATATTTTCAACATTATCGAGTATCCTAAAATCTCCTAAACCACTAGTAGGTAAGTTAGTAGGTAAGAATATCTCGCGTGTCATATCCATAGTCCTTTTTCATTTAAAATAAATCTCTGGAGTTTACAAATTGTATTAACATTAACTAAAGTTCTATTTTTCCTTAGTTCTCCTATCGTATAGTTTGAAATTGTTAAAGCTAAAATTACTACTGTTACTACCGTTTCCAATATTAATCGAATATTTTGGAACTGCCATATATCTCTTGAACTACGAGTGTTCGTAAATTGAGAACATCTGGCGTGTAAAATTTATTATAAGTAGATTAACGGTACTTCTGAAAAGGATTAAAATCCAATAAAATTTCATTTTCATACGCTCATATATCATGCTATATTAAAATTTTGATTGCGTTAATACCAAAATATCACTTGTTTCAGCATTAATCGACTGAAATAAAAATTTTAAATACCTTAATAAAAATATATCTCATAAATATCAAATATTTTATAACCACCGTATATCCCTTGGATCACGTGTATTAATAAAGTCAGACTGTCTTGATGTACCATATAGTTTCACGTTGAAAATCTGGAGGATAATTTATTGTACATCTGTCGGCGGCAGAGAATTTCGCGCCAACTTTATTCTGACCCCGTTACGCGCACATGTTGCCCATACAATTGTTACACAACGAGAAAATAGTCGGGAATTTGATCGGGATCCAATTAATTCGCTAAATTAACAGAAGTCGCAATCGAGCTTTCTCGTTAATTCGCTGAATCTCAGCGGGTTTCTCTTAGTGACTAAATTAACCGGCTTCCATTAATTCACTGAGTTTCAACATTCGTTTGTTCGGTTTGGAAATTGAATTCGTTGGCTCTGGGTGCACCGTAGATTACCGGCTCACTTTGGTCGAATTGAATCTGGCCACACAGGCAAGTCAGTCTACTTGACTCATCATATGTATATACGTCGATCTATTCTACTTGTGTGCACAAAGGCGCCTCCGCTCTACTCGGTGACTCAGCGACAATCTAATTCTACTTGTCGTACAGGATACAAGAGTATTCCACTTGTCCGACCAAGATTGATCCTATTCCACTTTAACGACTGCATACTGACAGGTTATTATAAGAGCCATTTGCTTGATTGATCGGGCAATTTTTATCTCTTATCTGAATATTCTTTTCATTTCGAAACTGATAAGAAAGTGTGGGAAATGCTAGAAGTATCTTTGTTAGAGAAATAAATATTGTGTTATCTTTTAACGCCTTTGACCGATACGAAGAAGAAGAAGAAGAAGAAGTTGAAATACCAGAGGCGAAGATTTCTAATGTAATTGGATTAAAGTTGACGTTTACGAGTTTACTCCTAATGGTCTAAAGACATAAAATTAATTGTTCTAGTTCTTGTTGTACGGTTGTGATTGTGTCCAGTATGGAATTTACATTCTTTCTCATGAAAAACATTGAAATCTCCAATTCTGCTTGACAGTACCGTCCGAAGAAACAAGAACCTGAAGGTGTTCGTAACTTTATGATATTCACTCTCGAAGTCAAGAGGCTATTTTTTAGTCGAGATTTTAACATTCAGAACGATTTCTTCCTATTTTCTTCACTATGTCCATCGTGTTCTCACGATCTCATCGTAAGTGCGGTCACTTTCGAGATGTCATTAGCGACGTCTAACGGTCTGATCGGTCGAAGACCATTCGAATGAATTTCCTTCATTTAGAATTTACTTCATCGTTTCGAAGCCTCGTGTTCGTCCAGCTATCGCTCATCCTCTCCACGCGAAGAGTACACTTTGAACGCATGGAAATAGTACGATACCTAACGAGCATGCTGATTAAATTTTCTTGCATTTGGTGAAATCCAATCAACATGTATATTCTTCGGGACCATCAGAGCTTGTTGAGTCTTGCTGAACGTTCGATCGAATTTAACTGAATCGAAAACAAAATTTGATTTAATCAGAATCGTTTCATCGCTTCAATTGTTGAAATCATCAAACATTTAGATGCGCCTGAATCATCGTGCCGAAATCAGAATCATTTGATCGTCAGAATAGGTTTGTTTCAAACTTCGCCAGTATAATCATCATAGTCGAGTCACATTACAGTGATAGTTAAATTTCTACACGTTTTACATAACGTAATGAAATATGGACACTAAAGCTTCCTATGCTAAGTGTTCAAATACTTTCGTCAACGTGTATATCTATGAAAGTAATTCACCAGATTGATGTTACATTCTGACAGACCATTTGCGAAATTACTATGCCGATATATCGATGCAGTTCTATTTGAATATTCCTCGTTATCGTAACAAAAGCGTATTCTTGTTTCTTTGTTCGGTACCAAGGATAAAAGTTGGAAAGACCGGAGCTGAGCAAAATTGCAAAACGATGAAATGAAGAAGCTTGAAGGAACAGAAGATAAGTTCACCGACGTAAAGTCCGACCCAACTTCCGTCATTAATAACCCTTCTATTCAAGGCAGAGGAAAAATACTAAAAAGGAACCAGCAGGCGGCAGCGAAAATGTTCGTGTCCATGAACGAATAGGATCTGAATGGGAAATCGAACGCGCTGTGCAAATCTCGCCGATACACTTCAAATGAAAACAACTGACGTTTCCAATACGAGACTTTATTATTCCACGTTGTTGTTATTGTCGTTAGCCACGTAAACTTTCAGCGGAAAATTGGAATGGCCGCTTTATGAGATAGCCATACGTATGTACGTGGAATGGCTGAAATATGGAAATGCGGTAGAAGATATTGTACAGTTGTTTACAGATTAAGATTATTATTTTTCGTTGACAAGTTATTTTTGCTTGTTTTTGTGGTTACAAATTGAAAATAACGTAGAAACGTAACACTGGGTATAATTCGTAAGCGACTTTTCGTCGATAATTAAAATTTCCATATTTTAAAACTAATTTTCTGCATTTCCAGCCTTTAGTTATTCGTAATAGATGTATCAGCATTATACATATATTTGAGAACAGAAAACAGAAAATGGCTTATTCATGCGGAAAAATTGAAATATCATACATTTGTTTAGCTGCCGTTACTCTTCAGCATTATCAAATTATTTTGTTTTTCTTCTCTATCGTATGTCAATCTGCGTAACTACATCAACTTGCAAACATTCGATCGTCGAACTCAATTGCTTTTGTATAATGAATAATCAGATATGCAAATAAAGCAATAACTAACTAATAGGGAATAATTATTTACACATTGCAACAATGTTTCTCTACTTGGTGTCAGGAGCTTTCGAAATTTCGTTTACATTTTGGGTTATTTGTGTCACCCTTTCCATTCGTTATCGACGATATGTAATTTCTATTATCTCCAGGTCTGATAAAAACAAAGAAAAAGTATACAAAAATTCCGACATTTGCGAAATATAATTTTTTAAGCTATGACATTTCCAAATCGATCGTCTTATTTCACTATATGTCATTTCGACATCCTGATTTTATTTAAAAAATACCTCGCGCTTTCTTTAAAGAAGAACCATAGATATTTTCTTGACCGGAGCTGTATATATTCTTCAGCCAATTTGAATTTCTCAAATTTATCTCCTTACCCATAATTCCTAACCTCAAGGATTCACCGATCGAATTTCCAACGTTAGAAACCTGTGATTATTTTCGTATTACGACATGTAGATACAAAGAACTCTCGTTTTTATTTAGTTTCACTTGTTTCAATTCAACCTCGAGTTCTAGAAAGTAGCGACAAGTCTACGATGCCTTCTGAGAGTACACAGGAAGAAATTAGTGAAAAGGAACTATCCTCTTCAGAAGAATGACGAAGAACGAAATATATCAAACTATCTGTGGATTTAGCCAAGCGAGGTACAATAAAACGAAACTAACGGTGGAAACTACGAAGTTGGAAGCGTGTTCGACCGGATAAGCAACAATTTCACGTTGCATTTCCAGCGAATTATCAAATCGATGCGGCAATTAACACTTTTCTTTTTAAGATGTCTGTGGAAACGTTTCGTCAAATATTCAGCCGGACTTTTGCAAACTCACCGTCAACAACATCGGTGCACAGCCTGTTTCGACGTTTCTCTTATTTATGTCCCTTACGGCGGATGACCGATAATGAGAGGCTGTCTCGACGTCTAACGAGAAACCGTGCGGTTAAAGAGAAAGGACGAGATGGAAGCGAACGAGGTGAACGCTTGAGAGGGAAACGGGATGAAGGATGAGCAGGCTGAGAAGGGGATTCGTTTGAAACCTTTAGAAATTGCGATGCCTCCCTTCTTTCATGTCGAAATCTGCCATCACTTGATAGAAATCCGCTTTTTATTCTGTGTAATTCTTCTGTATAGCGTGGTATTATTATGGAGTGATATAATTATTTTAAATAGAAATAATGATTATCCTGAATGGTGGATAAGATAAAGAAAATAAGCTAAAGAATAAATTTTTTAGTATTGAGAATAAACGTTGTTGTGGATAAGTTGAAAGAATCAATTAGTGGAAAAATTGTTGGGAAAATTAGAAATTTCAGGGATTAAAGTTGAGATAATTAATCCTGTCTGTTTATTTCCTCTAGAAGTGTGCAGGGTGGTGTATACAGGTTTGAAAAAGATTCTTTAATATAACGTTGAAACGTTGACGTGAAAGTTTGTTTAGACAGTTTCAAGATCTTCTTCACTTTTATATAATAGATTTAAGCTTGCTTATTTTCGAAGAAATATGGATTATTCTAACAAAGTATTAATTTTGTCGAAAATGAATAATTTTGCAAAACTCCATTAAAATATATATTTTACTCATATGAGTGTAAAAATTGAAGTTGATAAGTAGTTATAGCGAAGTTGTCGGTATTCCTTGCAAGCTCAATTTATCAAGATTACGTTACAAAGAAAAGAAAGGTGTAGCTCGCAATACTTGAAATTATAGAACAACGTGCCGGAAAAGAAAAGGTAAAGAAGGTAATTCAGAAACTAACGAAAATGAAAGAAATTCCAAATCATCGATATTCAGAGGTCAAACTATAATGCGTGCAGAAAAAAGATTATATCTGTTTCAAGAAATAATCCTCGTTACTACAGTAATCCTTGACAAGACCAATCTACTTATAACAAAAAAGAAAGAAGAAGAAAAGCAATTCAATTTGAACAAATGAAGTTCCAGACAGAGAAAGAATAACAAAAGAAAACACTGAAAGTGGCTCGTTTTTCTAATACCCAGGCCAGCTGCGAATACTTCTTGGACCCTTTATTTACAAAAGGATCTGTTTACTTAAATAATTTCAGCAAGGAAGTCAAAGCGCGTTAAAAAGTTTTCTAAAGTTACCGAAAGCATATTTACGAACACAATATGACGCGGTATGCATTGCTTGTAATTAACCTAAATGCCACACCGAGAATTAATTAAATTTCACAGGTACACACGGCAATTATGCGAATTTCGTTGTCCTGCCCGCATAAGCTATAATATTCCGTTGTGGTCGGGCTTTTATTAATTTCAATTCTGCTGAAATGCTTGTACCAGTTCGGTTAGGGTTTTGTTTCGTTTCAAACGTTCATCCTTGTCGTTGGTTATCGTTAGAATGAAACAGACACTTTCGTAAAAAGAGAAGCTGAAGGATATGCGACGTGGATGATCTCGAATTTAATCGCTGAACAAAGAAATGCAATGGTAATTAATGAGAGAATACAATGACTATACTACCTCTGGCAAGAAGTTCTCTAGTTAAAGATACTGAGATTTTTAAGACGCAATAATATTGCTTAAGTATAAAACACATAAGGTATATATAGAAAATAACCATAATAATAATTATTTTGTTATTTTGTATGTGGTTATAATCTGATTGTTATTTTTACTTAGACATATCTTACATAATAACAGAATATTCGAAGGAATGGGTTTTTCAATGGATCTTCGAATTTATGAATTTCTGAATTCCGGATGAATTCTTAAATAAATTCTAATTAAGAATGTGATTTAGGAATAATCATTGTTTTAATAGGGAGAAGATGTATAAAGATAGTTTATGAATATTTTGAAAAATTTCAAACAAGATATTTTTGAATCACGTTATATTTAAGATAATATTTAAGATAATATTTAAGAAAATAATTGATCCTTTAATGCTTCAGCCTTTGCCTCATTTTATTTTATTTTTCTTTTCTCTTTGAATTTTCTTATTTACGTATGAATAGAAATATTTTCATAAATATTTAATATGATACGTAGAGCGCGAATATTTCAATAACAATCTGTAACAGAAGAAAACTGGAGGAAATGTTTGATATTTTCATCCATGGTAAAGGATTGTTTTACGTGAAAGCTTCTTCCTCAGATTCCATATAAATAATGTTTCAGTTATTGAGTTGAAAAGAAAACCAATAAAGGATCATGATATATGATTTCCGAAACGATAAATGGAAGGAAAAATGGATGGAAAGTGACACGAATACCAGCCATGTCAATTTCACGTCACAAAACGCGTCGTACGTAAGCGTCTGTCAAAATGTTGATTAATCTGCTCTCTACGTCCAGCGACAACGTTCAGCTCCACAATTTAGAGGAAAAGGTACTATGGACATCCCCTTCTTCATACTATTCGCATTATACTATCGTAATAGACATAACGAACTTTAAGCAAAGAATTTTTTTTAAAAAGAGAATTTACTTCATTGTGCGAGCGACTATTCCGTTCATAATAAATGTAAAGAATTTTGATAAAGAACTTTTTAAAAAAGGTAATCTTTGAAAATACATATTAAATTAGATACGTAGGTAAAAATAGAAGAAATGAACGATGTCGTGTTCTCGGTCGAACAGTTAACGTTGAAAAACAAGACTGTACGATATTCTTTATAAATAAATTTCTTTATACGCGTCTATAAAATATTATCGTTTTAAATTTTCGAATCTCCCACATATCCAATATAAAGGGTGCACAATAATCTTCACTACATATCTGTTACCTTGTTCCATCAACGGACAAACAAGCTACGCTGCCTGTTTGTCCACCTACTTACAGTTCACTTCTTTATCCGATATCCCTCGCCATCATTTGTATCTGGCAAAGTTTTCAAAAAGTCTACGAAAATACCGAGGAAAACACGTAGTTTCCTTATCGTTAACAAGAAAAACTTGGTCATAACTTGGAGTAAACGTATAAACGCCGACCTAAAGGCAACCTCAAAACTTCCCCTTAAACGTGATCCACTTGATAAAACTGTTACGATAAAGACCATTTTTCTAAGATTATGTCGCTACGCAATCGTATATTATTTGGCCACAAAATATAAAATAGATTTGAACTATCGATAAATTCCTACATAAGAGAAGAGCAAGTTTTTCAATTTGTTTCTTATATTGTCGATTCTTATTCCGAATTATTTACTATTCATCTGAAACTTTTAACCAGCAATCTACACATGGACATACTTATTTCATCCAAAATCTTGTCAAAAATATTATTTATCAAACTTGACACCATATACTCACAGCCTCGTCAACATGTCACGACGATACCCTTGCGATACGTCTTATACAATCGTTCTAATTAAATTGCAAATATTTATGCAAATTTTTCTATGCTTCAAAATTTTATAACGCGTTCACATATATATTTTTATATATTATAAGTTTCCTATATACGCATAAAAGTCCGCCGTCTAACTATAACAAATCCAAAGTACAATAATTATACACCACACTGACAAAGTATTTATGTAATCGGTGTCATCTCTTTATTGGTATTCCAACAATGCCTTTGAAGCAATTTCAAGTGTCCGTGAGAATATACCCTGTCCAATGCACAGCATGAAACTTTTCAAATCAACTTCTCCAACTCTCAACTTCGTGTTATTCCGTTACGTTATTTTCCCACCGAGATTTCCCCGGTTTCCGGCACGTTGTTTCTCGGAAACGAAGACGCACGAGCGACATTACACCGGTGGTTGGCGTCGCATTCGTCAACGGAAACAGAAGTTATCGTAGTGGCTCGATTGCGCGATATCGTTCGCAGCGTGAGAAACAATTCCGTGCAACGTGGTCGTATGTGCTCGCGGAATTACGTGGAGGCTGTACGTGCAGCTTACAAAGGGAAATCCAATTTCATTTACCTCGCACTACACTTGGACAATAAACGTGCACGAAGCCAGCCAGATTCATCTGTTACAAGGATATGCAAGCACGTTCACCTGTTCAACGTGTTAGCTGGCAAAAATCATCGCTTCCGGCGAGGCGTCTCACTGGTAAACGTTAATTTCGCAGATTGATAGAGGTCGTAAGATGTAGTCGAATCGAGGACAAGAGTACGATAGGAATATATAATCGTTTCTGGGTTATCAGCGAAGAGTAGTTAGTAGTTTAATGCAAATTGGAATAATTGTATTGAGAATGAAATGTTTATTCACTTAATCGTTTATTAACGCGTTAATTATCGGGCGAATCTCGCTCGTATTGTCAACGCTGCTGGACGGTTGTTCCTTATTTAGTACAATACATTATTATGCGCAATTATGGTACCTTGATACAAGGTTTAAATATTTTACGATGCGTTTTACAATAAATGTACATTAACGCTTCACATTGTTATCGCAATATTTGGAATCGAATGTTACTGTTCTTTTAATGGAAATATTTCAATTTTAACATTGTCGATTATTAATGTAGTAACTTACAAAGGTGTTTTGTCTTATCTAGAGCAAGGACAAGAAAGGATGGTTTATTCAAAGTTCAAGTTTATTCGTACAAGCAATACTCAACACAAAACTGACTACAATATCGTCGTACGTCTTAACACTCGGTTTCCAACTTCTCAACCGCTCAACTCAAACTGCTCCACTCAACTGCCTCTACTCAACTGACTCTCCGCAATTTACTAACGTCTTCCGTCCCACGATTTTCGTATCCCTCTTTATGTTCTCCAGATGTACCTGACCCATTCTCAGGTACGTCCCTTTTCCCGATATTACATTAATGATTCCTATGACATTGAACGTGTTAAGGGGAATTAGCACTTTGACAGAGTCAAATCAGACATCACATCAGACGCATAATGAAAACAGATTAAATCTAATGAATAAAAGGGAAAATAATACAAAAGGGAGGAGAGAGATCTTGTGAGTAAGTTTGTGGTAGAATAATCACCATTTGTCAGATATAGAGATATTTTGATTGTATGTAAGCTACACGAAAATGAAGCTAGTTAGCATCAGTTTCTATAACTATCTTCCATTTAGTATCAACGCGTACGAGTAGTATTTAACTTTTCAAGAAACAAATCATTTATCTTCATATAAGATAAAAGTTTCTATTTAGCTTAATAATTTTGGAAAATATTTGCTAAATTGTTTTGATCTCGATATCAGGATTGATGTTTCTCATTAGTATTCTTGTCGAAAGTTTTAGGTATTCCTAATCGATTTTCTTGCTATATGTTGCGATACCAGGTGCAACATCTACTTTTACCGTCATGCCACGTGCTCCGACTTCTATCACGTACTCAACGTATACAAGGCGTACAGCACACAAAGTGTTACATTGAAGTCGCTATAAAACGTTACTTATTTTTACGATTCATCGTATCGTGATTGTATCGTGTTCTTACATATATCTGTCATGATGCGTATATGATAATAAAATTACGTACCTAACCTTCATTTATTGCAACGAAATTTTAACATGTGCTCAATAAAAGAACTTGCGCGAATTGAAATCATGAATTATCTGAACGTGAACTTGTACTAAGCGAAAGAAAATTCATTGACAATAGAAAGAATCAGTGAACTATTGTACGAACTCCAATTACATGAAACGTTCATGCCTCGACAAGTTCAAACGAATGAATTTTTACCGCATCTCCAACCGTTCCGACATAACGTAAGAGTAGTGAAAATTTTTATTAAAAAACTACAAATAAATCCTTTATGTCTCATTTACTACGAAAGTAAATTTTTAAATTTATAACATATTTTTACATTGTAAGTATTTTAAGGTAGTTTCCCTAATTATCTAATTTATTCAAAGATCGCTGTAATTTTTTAGTCGACCGAATTTTTGATTATTTGATGTAAAAGTGCGTTTAAAAGAGATAAGAAATTTTGTATACTTTACAAAGCACCGTGATTCGTAACATCGATAATAGTGAATTTTATATTTTTAAAGTATTCGGTTTGCTATAAACGTTCATTTTGTATGCAATACGTCAAAATATGTTGGACATTAATGGGTGGGTGGTGGGTTTTACGTTTGACGTTACATGTATTACGAACAACGACTATGTACGATCACAAGTACGGGCAATAAATATTTTATATTCGCGGTTTTGGTTTTTGAAACGACCACGCAGAAACTACGAAACGATGAATAGTAGTCTGAGTGAACGCGATATAATGTCGAATCTAGACCGTTCCCCCAATATTGTAAAAGTGAATACTTTCCTCGCTACTACCATAAAATAAAGCTATTATGTAAACAGTAAATTTTTATTATCGTTCAACCATGTTCATAGGGGATTCCCTTTATTTTCTTTATTGCGGAGACAAATTGTTTTTGAGAATTTACGAACGAAACTTTGTAATTCTTCATTAACATCTGTTTACTCGCATTGAATTACAAAGTTATTTAATAGATCATATATAAATATCAACAACGGGGTTGTGAAATATTTAATTCGCGTCTCGAAGCCGTACGTCGAGATTACAGAGACGATCCAATCGTGTCTGTTCACGACGCCTCTTAGCGTACTCTAAACATAGTTATCGAAAGGAAGCCAGCACGAGTTACCTATTAAAGTCACGAGTATCAAGTGAAATGAATACCGGGGAAGATAATCAGGTTAAGCTACGACTATTGTCACAATTTTCGATCAATTCCTAATAGAGAGATTAGTCGATTCTTATTCACACGTAATTAATAAGATTTTCCTTATTCTAAGCGAAATTATCTACCAGAAATAATTCTTCTGAAAAAGAAATAAAATCCAAATGAGACACTTCTAAACACAATAGATAATGATCCTCCAATTATTTTGACCAGAGTATTAGCATCATTTGTAATATTCATACTGTAACATTTGTGTTATCATTTATAACATCGTATGGTAATTGTATAAATTTTCTACATATTTATCAATGAAATTGATCAATAGTTGTTCATCACTAACAGGAATGTACGTACGTTTTGATTGAAAAACAGCTTCCTTTCTTCGTTACATAGAAACCGCTGGTTTGTAATAGTTTCATTGAACAATAAAGTCGTACGATAGTACGTCTGAACAGTAGATAACGAACACGAGTATCAAGAAACAAACAAGCGTGGCAATTGTACGTGTACGAATTCTATTTCACAAACCAGTGAACAACCTATATAATGTATTCGCAGTTAAATTCCGTACGAGCCACGCGATCGTGTTATTAATATTCATATAGTAACACTACAGTTAACCAACGCAATAGAACGAACCCAATGCCAAAAAAGCATCGCGTTGGTTAATTCAACCTGTTTGCGCAATTAACATCGACCATAATCGGAAGCTTCTGCCTATGGGATCGACGCCGCGCTTCGCCAAGCCAAAGCTTCATCGTTTGTTCGTGTTTAACCAGTGGAATGCTTTAATGTTGCAATTTACCGAATTATCGTTGCGTTATCAGTGAATCGAAATTTTTCAGGTCGCTGCTTCTGTTTCGGCTTCGTGTCTCGTATAGACGAGTTGAAGAGCGACTTGTTGACGCTTTTTAATCCTTTCGATACTAATACGAGCCACTTGCAAGCCAAAGCTGATCACCTTCATTCTCTGTTATGTCAATTTCGTTACACAGGTAAACCACTGTATCGAACTTGTAAAAAAACAGTTTGTTTCTACTAAACTCGTAAAAGGACTGCACAAGTGTTACGACGGCCGACTCTGTTCCTAGACCAGGCCACACGCCGTGGGCAAGCTGGCAGCCAGATGTCTTCACGTCCTTACCGCGTACCCTCAATAGTCTCAAGTACCCTTCATAAACCTCAGGAATTTCCAGCTAAAGGTCCTTCATACCGAACAAACATTCTGTCATTGATTTATCTCCTAAACTTATTGTGCATCACGGGTTGACACGAGAAAGTTAGTTCTTCTCACGTATGCAGCCTCCCACCAGCTACTTCATCTCGAGGGCGGCTAGTACCCTTCCTCACCTACGAACCCAACAAACAGCCAATTGACAACGAAGCCTATTTCCCTCTCTTTTAACGAAATCTATTCCTTAACGAATCAGCTCATCTCCTGTCCTCGGGCCCACCCATCGCTAGTTTTCCTCCGCCACCAAACCATTGCCAAAGGGCACTGATTTTCCATCTTCCGAACGGTCAACACCTTTGACCTCGTTTCTACCATTAGATCAGTCACACATTCAACTTGTACATACGCAACAGCGTAACTATTCACTACAATATTGTTGGAATAAAGGGTTAATTATATATTGTTATATCCGTGTAACAATCACTTCAATTACCCCTGTTATCCTAAACGAAATAGGGGATCGATCATTTCGCGGCGTCGATTATCAAATCGTAACGGGAATTTACGACTCCCGTTGACGTGCTTCTTCGCGATCGCGTCTCTCCGCGAGTGAACGAAACAACAAGTAACTGAAAATTTCAATATGAATTTAAAGAGTACTGCTTCTGAAATCCGATCGCTTTCTTCCGCTTTTTAATTTATGAAATTGATCGATATGGCTTCTGAGTGGCTCGTACAACTTTCCGAACGACTGTTGAACTATTATAATTTTTCTAGCATCGTCGAGACAGATTGGAACTCGAGGTCCTGTTGTAAATGAGAGTACATATCTCATTTGAGAAATATTTAATTTAATTTATTTATTTAAATACATTATAGACTGTATTATCTAAGTATGACGACCACTATTAATAGAGAAATACATACAAACCATATGATCTCACGAGAATAATGGTGTCACGTCTCGCGCTACGCACGCGCCGTAACAAAGGCTAAAACCCACCAATAGCGCGAGACGGTGTTTCAATTCGAATAAATTTAACAAATTCGTTAGAAACCGAATTCTAGCTTCGCAAACCGCCACATGACGCCCCCCCCCCTCTTCTGCGATGGATCGGACTATAAATAAACGTAACAAGTTGGAAGTACGATCATTATTGTTCTTCAGTTCGTTATCATTTAGATTGTGATTCAGATTATTACTCATTGTTCACTATTCATATAATTCCTTAGTTCTGTGTGATTAGTTCCTCAGTGCTTGGTGATTGATTCCTGGGTTCTTGGTGATCAGTTACCCAACTTTTGGCAAGTAATTTCTTGGTTTATAGCGAATAGATCTCAATTCCGCAAGGTCTTAACATTTCAGTAACTTTAATTTTTAATTCTTTAGTTCTTTAATTCCTTAGTTCTTAGTTCCTAAGTTCTTTAATTCTTTAGTTCTTTAATTCCTTAGTTCTTAGTTCCTAAGTTCCTTAATTCTTTAGTTCTTTAGTTTTAATTCTCTGTTTCATTTAATTTTCAGTTCTTGTCAGTTTTTGTTAATCGACGTGCTTGTATTTGTCAATTTGTAAAACATCGAATATCACTTAAATTCAAATCTTGTAATTAGTAAAGTGTATCGCGAACGATTGTAAATTCGATTATTCTAAATAATTCTGTTAATAACCAATCAAAATCAGAATAAACTCTCATTGTGGAAAATATTTGTTTTACGATATAATTAGATTAAACGAGCATTTATTTTCGTCAACTTTGATCCTCTCCCATGCCAGTACTCCTGCGCGTAGCGGTTAGCAGAAACGTGGAGTTTAGTTGGTAATTGAGTTGAACATCGGTCAACGCTACTCACCGATATTTAATTGTCGACAAAATTACTAAAGGATACGACAATTCGGGATCATCGAGCAAGATAACGACAACGAAAAAATTCTAATTGAAGCAATCCTTAGATTGTTTCTGGTGGCAGCAACTACTATTTACCCGAATTTAAAAATTAACGGTAAAGTAAACCGAACAACAATATCTAGAAACGTAACAATGGCAATGTAATTTGAAAATAATTGTAGTTAAAAATAATAATTTCGATTGGGAAGATAATGAAAAGGTAACCTTCATGAATTTTTAAAATACGTTTGAAAATTGAAGTGAAAAAGGTAAAAAGAGAGTGGAATCGAAGTGTGCTGCATAAGAAAATTCAAACTTTCATGACGTAGGAAATTATTACAAAGAGAATGACATAAGTTTGATGGATTTTAAGTTTACATCCTTATAAAAAAATTTCATATCCAATACGATAATCAGAAAAATTATGATCGAATTTACAACAAAGAAAAGTTTGATGGATTTTAAGTTTACATTCTTATAAAAAAATTTCGTCCGATGCGATAATCACAAAAATTATGATCGAATTTACAACAAGGAAAAGTTTGATGGATTTTAAGTTTACATCCTTATAAAAAAATTTCGTCCAATGCGATAATCACAAAAATTATGATCGAATTTACAACAAGAAAAAGTTAATTTAACCTAATCTACGTTACAGAGTGTAGGATTATTCTTGGATTATACCCTTTTAATGTCTAAGGTGACTTGAATTGAGGGATTATGTGGAGTATAAAGGAGGTTTTCTTTTTTAGGTCATTTAGAGGGCTCATGAATAACGTGATTTAGATACGGAGACTTCCACTGACAAAAAGATGTATTATGAGAAAGAAGTGTTAAATCAAGATTCTGAACCAAATTCATTCCATTTCAGGCTGTCGATAAATTTAAGAATATAGCTTTTACGGCGATAGTGTTTGAAATAATCCCTGAAACTCAAAGAGAATAATTTACATGGTAAAATTTTACGATAGATTTTACAGAAGATATTTTTCCTCGTTTTCAATCAAAAATAATTTCTACAGTTAAAGTTTTCCAACATTAACTATTACATCATCACATGGTGTTATAAAACAATAAACAAATATATATACGAAATACATATACAAATGTTGATACATCTAACTGTATATTTTATTTCGCACTAGATTTATCTTTCCCTTCAAAACAATCTTTAATTAAATATTTTACGCGAAAGAAGAAATTCCTAGATTTTCTGTGATAGAATTCTTCACCGATAATGTTACTAGAATATTTTCATTGATATTTACAAAATGGAATTTGATTGAATTTTAATTTAAACAAAATTTTAATATACTAAACTATACCTTCTGCTTCAAATCTACACGAAAAGGAACAAGCACCCTCGCTGATTAAATATTTTACATAAAAGAACAAGCTCCCTCGTGTCCTTTTACAAAGTTAGTGATCAAGTCATGTTTTTTCATGGAGAACGTTTTTGTCCTTTTTGAAGAATAACCAGAAATGGGAAGCCTCTCGTGCTCCCCTCTACTCGTATCCTATTTCCTGCGTAACTTTCGATCTTCATCCCTCACGGGAATAAGTAAAAAAGATACGGAAGGACGATTCCACACAATCAGCGTAACGAGATTGCACATCTATAGCGAAGGTCTCATAAGTGGAGGACGATCAGCACTTCGACTAATGTGGATAAGCAACAAGGTTGTCTTTAAATGTTCGTGTAACCGTTTTACGTACATACGCATGTTTGATCGCCAAAAATAAATATTATTCTATTATATTACGTTCTATTCTTATCAAGAATTCCTTGGGAATTCATCCTTTCTTCCATTTAAGTACAAGAAATGTCGTTTCAGAGGACATTTAAAGAGTAAGGACGTACTCGATTCGTCCGTGTATGTTGTTCTAAGGAGAAATTACTATTTGATTGTTTAAAATTGTTTTAACGGGAAAGGAGGATTGATTAAAGTATCAAGTATTGTCAATATTATTAGTAATAACAGTAAATATTATCATAAGTATTATCATAAGCTATCGATCAACAAAGCTATATTATTGTTTCTTCTTTCTCAAGTTTACAAGGAGAAGAGAAATACAAACATAGAAGGATAAAATAATATTCATCGAGTGTTTTCACCTTTTACTCATTCGTCGCTATTGTTCACCGTTCATAATTCATCTAATGATTCAATAATGAAATATCAATTCCCTAGCTTTCAACTGGTAAGAAAAAACAAAACAAAAAAAGTAGCGGAAGCTTTTAATTAAAATAGATTTTTAAAAAAGGAAATATCGTCCTTGTAATAAAACGCGAAATAATATTTTACGAGCAGTATATAGTTAATGTAGAGAAACAGAATAACATTGACCGAGAGTTTTCACCATCGATCCATTCTACCGCTAGTCGACGCGAGCAATTCGATAATTAAATGCCATTTTTCAAACTTAAATTCTTCTCACGAATTTATATATTACCACAATTCCAATCTCGTTCTTGGCTGCATCTCACAAACCAGTTTACCGTAGCAGCGGTCGGTGGTGCATTTTCATTAAGCGAAACGGTAAGTCCTTGCAAAAATGGAAGACAATAACTTCTTAAACGTAATGATTGCAGTCGCGTTTCCAATTCAGATCTATTAATTAGACAACTTCCTGTTGCAATAAATCGATACTTTACCGCCGGTTTGCAATTGGAACCGGAAGTAAATGGAAGAAAAAGGAGGAGAAGACCGGAGAGTCTACGCGGAGGCAAGTGTTCGATGACGAAGTCGTTGCGGCAAAATTGAAAATTAAAATTTATGATTGCATTAAGCAGCTGAAGAGCGACACCGCGGCTGCGGCAAGGCAGGTTAGAAACTTTTGAAACAATGGCCGGCTAGCTGGTATGAGTAATTACACAGCCAGCTATTTTCTTTGCATACTCCCCTTTCCGCCTGAAAATCGGTCAACGAATTTTCGTTGCTTCCTCAACTTTGTGGTTTCCTGAAGACGAGTACACCTTCGCAAACGCAACCACAAGGAATTTTGGCACACAACGTAATGCCAGCATTGGTCGTGGCTATTTTCATGCTTGACATTATTTTATGATAATTCGTCTGTGTCTTTTTAGTCTTTGGCCACGTTGCCATGGTAGAGTGAGCAGAAACTGCGTTTATTATTAATTTTAAGAAACAAAAAATTATTTAGACTTCTTTGTTTCATCGAAACATATGACACTTTTTCCAAATATTTCGTCATGATGTAACAGATTTTAGCGAAATCGGAAAATTTTTTTCTGAATATTTTCTCTCTGAATATTTTCCATTGATTTTCACGATGTAAGCTTCCTGGCTATTCTACCATGACATACTCTTCTTTACGTAGGATTCTTCCAACTGTTTCCTCAGACATTTCTTTTTCTTAATTTTTTTAAATTGTTTATATTAATTCCTGGATTTGTTTTAATTTGTCTGCAAATAAACCTTTTATTGATTGCCAATAATTATCTTTTTTTTCACGTTCAGATTTATTACGAACTATTCCTCTGTACCTATTATTTTTTTGTACACTGGAACGAGCTCTGCTAATTTCGCAAAAAGATTTTCCTCCGAAATAGAATTTTATAATTAATTTTCGCGTTGAAAGGTCTCTGAACGTGATAAAATTTCGTCTTTCTTGACTAATCTGGCCTATGCCACGAGGATTGTAATCTGGCATCAAAACCAAAGGCTATGCAACAAAACATCAATATTTATCTGTTCATACAGTATAATTCCTATATATCAACGCGTACGGTGAATTTTGTGTCAGTAAAATACCGGTATTTTTATATTTTCAATCCAATATAAACAAATGGATTATTTTATCTAAAATCCTTTCACGAATTGTTTGTGAAAATATACGAATCAAATACATATCGCGTTTTTAATTCTGGATATGTGTATTTATATTTATCTTTCCGCCAATATTCATTAGCAACATAGCGACCTGCTTAATTCTGTGAGTAACTGCTGTATATTGAAACAAATTCGAACAGAGAAGAATATCAGATTATTTCATTTCAAATATTACAAACAAAATCTGCTCTAAATGGCTCGCGTATAAATATTCTAAAAAAAATTAATTTTTTCTCCACTTTCTACCTCATTTCGTAAAAAGAACGCAATGAACGAATTCTTTTTATTGAATTCACTCTTCGATTAACTTTAGCTCATTTTAATCGTACATTTGCCTCCAACGAGTTTCGCATAACAGCTGGAAACTTAAAAAAAGAGTTCATGTCATAAAGTTGATCTTCGAAAGATTGTTACGTTCTCCTTAATTTCGCCAAACGCAAATGCAGATTTCTTGCAAGACGCGTATAATACGAAATAAAATGCTTACATAACCAACAACTATCGATTCATTTAAAAAAGTTTGCATCGTTAACTCGACTTAGGTTGGCCGCTAGTTCCAGTGAACTAGCTGCATCATGCTCCATAACTATCCAGTTTATTACGGTTTGAAGGATCACGAATTCATAGGAAAGTTCTACGGCACGGTGGCAGCTCTGCGAATTAATGAACCTGGCTCGAAGATCCTCGAAGCCGGAAGTGGAAGCACGGCTAGCGCACGGATAACGGATTCCATTTTCATTTTTCACGGCGGAACTTTCCTTCACATTGAATTCCTATGGCTATTGGAACATTCCTTGAGGGCGGAAACGAGGCCGCGACGCCTTTAAGAGATTTATGGAAGTCCAATTTAACAATCAGCATCGCCAGAACTAATTCGAAAACTCGCCAACACTCGCGGACATTCTTTTCCCCCCTTTGATCGATTAATTAAGGAATTTCTCTCGTCGATGTGGTTTTATAATAGATGATAGTTCTCAGTTTTTCTGATTTTGCCCTTGCATTCAGAATTTCTAATATCCTGGTCGTTTAGTATAATCTAAATGATATAATAAAAATAAAAAATAATAATAATCTAAAAAATTTTAATTTTAACGTCATATGGGGAATCTTAGTAGCTCGGTTGAATAGGAAGTAGGAATTTTTTTATTTCACGATTTTGAAACAATATTTATAATTGCATTATGGTCTATATGCAATACCTAATGCTTTGATTCGATAATAAATAACAATTTGGAACTTTCTTGTATTTGAAATGTTGGACATGGAATTTTAGTATCTCGGTTTGATGGTAAATAATGATCAAAAAATAGTACAATTTTTTGGGGTTATTATACGCATGGATAAATTGTAAAGTAGAAAATATATTTTAGTACAGAAGTGTAAGTACAAGTAGGAATATAATTTGAACTGGTCCCGATCCGCACGCCTAGCAGTGTTACCCTATGACTGAAAGCCCCGAAGCCATCGTCGCCTGTCTGTCTATGGTCTGCCTTCGTCCCAGTCTATTGTCTATACGCTGTCGATGGCTTCAGTGCTTGAGAAAACTAAAAAGACCAGATGTAGAGTTTTCTTAGAAGTGGTGACCACTTCAACACAATTTTGATCGCAATATCGATCATTTCATAAAGTTCTACGTATATCAAATTTCTGGTACTTTGGTTTGATAGTAGTAAGCAGTAATCTAAAAGTTTTACACTTTCAACTTAATACAAAGTCTCGAGGTTTTGGTATCTTAGTTTAATACTCGCAACTTTAATGTTTCGCAGTTTGGGCGTTATATACGAGATCTTAGTTTTTTACGAGATGGCCATAATGTGTAAAATACGAAACGACCTTAAGAGAGAGAGAGAGAGAGAGAGAGGGAGAGACAGTTTAAAGGTAAATTATTAATGAGACAGACGATGAAACCTACTTCTTGCAGGTAAAACAAGGTATTACAATATTTAACCCAGATGACCACACGTTTACAAAAGCTTTACATAATCTTAGGTGCCACGTTGATGTAAAGTCTGAAGAATTTTTAAAAAGTAAAAGTTTCCTCAAAATGACTAACAACTCGGCCTCTAATTCTAGAACTAATTCTAAACGCGATTTTTAGAATTTCTATACCGGTTCAAGTTTTTGCATAAAAAATTCTCTAAGAGTCTGTTTCCACTTAGTCAGAGCTATTTTTTTTTCTTTTTTTTTTTAGATCTTCATACTTCTAAAAATTGCTAGCATAAGAAACTAGTTTCAGGCTATTTCAAGGAATTATTTTTATCCGCGAGGTTCAACGTTCAACTTATTCTATTCTTTCCACATCCTTCTACGTGATACACGGACAAAGCAAAACTGAAATGATCGCACTTGGAAAGAACGGAAAGAAGTGAAGGAACAATACACGCTGGAGGTACAACCGAATCAGCTAAAGCAATTTGACATCGCCCATTCGATTCATCATCAATTGGTTACGTAGCTTTAAGCTTAACCGAATTAAGTTAAGTTAAGAGTTAGCCAGGTTTAAATCAAATGGGAATAAAATCCGGCGCAGGTGCGAAACGCCCACAAAAGCTACTTACCGTGCCATGTTCCATTTACTTTTTCTGCCAAAGTCTGACTCTCTGGAGCAGAGAGCTCCCTTTGAAATTTCGCGGAATAGCTACACGATATTGTCGTAACCATCGCGAAATCAGATAAGCGAAATGAAAAGGAAAGTTGGAAGCAAAAACGTGGGAAGTTCCCGATTCTCAACAGCGACTCTACTATTTTCGTAACGCTGCTGATTTTTATTACATCTGCGAAATTTTATCAACAACGACTAATCGTCGAAAGAAGAAGGAAAGTGTGGAAGAAATTCAAGTGAAAGTAAAATCGTGAAAGTAAAATCGTGATAGGTCTGGTAACCTTAAGCCTACTTAAGCCTAAGCCTTTATTCGAGCAGGTTGCAATATCTGAAAGGCATTCGATACGGTACTTTTCAAAAACGAGAACACAGGTCCCTTGAACGATAATATCGGGCCATCGAAACTTCTCGATTTAATCTACCCTCAGTTTTTATCCAGTCTGCTTCCTCTGTCCTTACATTAGAACTGAATTGGGTTAATCGTGGACTATCCGTGGAATACGTAATATATGTATACGTAATATGAAGAAGTTGTTAGTCGGAGATTAAAGGATTTTTTAAAGCTCGTTGAGAGTACTGAAAAGAAATTAGTTGGTAAAAACTAATACCTCCAAGAATATGTAACCTTTTGAAGCTTAACGTTCTAGTTTTCAAAAGTTTATAATTAATTTTTAAATTGTGTGCGAAGTAACGTGATTCGAAGTTAATGCTACAATAATATTTAGAAATAATGTACAACAGAATGTATGACAGAGTAACATTTTCCAAAAAAAATCGTATATTCTTAAATTATTTGAAATATTAATTTGCAACTTGTGTACAGCGTGTGTACATATGTGTAAGCAGGACAGAGAAGTACTTACGAATTACAAAGTAAACACACTTAATTAACCTGTTAATTAGAAAAAACAAATTAACTTGCCATTTAGATTGGTAATATTTTTAATTCAATAATTTTATCGAACACAGTTACTTTGATATTTGAGATACTTACATCTTCATAATAGTATAAAAATCGATATATTTACACCTTTAGGAAAGTTTCTAATTGATCAACATTCTGAATTATTTTTATAGAAAATCGGACAGCTCCAACTTTCATATTTGTACCAATAATTTACACAGAACGTATGTACTGAAAAGAGGGCACTGTATCGGTAATTAAGCTTCATCGATACAGTGAGATACTCAAAGAGATATGCAAAAAGTAGGTTAACAGCAAATACCATTTCCGATTCTTCTTTCTTTTTTTGTACGACTGATGTTCCAACGTCACGGTTTGCATGTAGAATACCTGGCCGATCGATCGAATTGCGTTTAGCAACAGAACACTTGTCGTAATGGCATCATGGAATGCTATCGATTCGTACGAGGACGTCGATATAGAACACGCGTAACGCGTAATAATCGTCAACTTTGCTTAAGTATGTGTGTGAAGTGAATATCAGCCAAATTCTCGCTAGATTCGTCTGTTCCTATGTTTACATGCCAGCAATTGCATAATATTTCGTATATTTACAAGGGTATTTATCGATTTTCTGATATTTGCAGTGGAAACACGGTTCGTATTATATTTATTTCAATATTCATCTATCAAGATGCGACAGTGTAAATATCATTTTAATCAAAGATAATCATGGAGAGACACAACGAAAACAAAATTGCAAAGAAATTAAATGCTTTCTTGGAAAAGAGGCTGGCTCACGAGTATTTTACTATTTTCATATAGTTTGCCTTATATTTTGATAAATGCTGGTTTTAATTTAAGGATGATCGTATATTACCAAAAGAGAAAAAAATAGGATCCCAACTAGCATCTAAAAATTATTAAAAAGTAATATTTTAAAACATGATAATTAAGTTCCATTCTAATCTTAAAAACTATTCCAAATTAAGTACGAAAATCATCAACTGTGACTCGAAAGTCGCACAGCTAACGTAAACCATAAATTCCGAGACTAAAAGTCTTATTCCATCGTTCGCGGAGAGACGCGTTCGCGAGGAAGCGCGCCAACGGGAGTCGTAAATTCCCGTTACAATTAGATCGACGCCACGAAATGTTCGATACCCTATTTCGTTTAGGATAATAGAGGTAGTTGAACTGATTATAACACTGAAGTAACAGGTTATAATATACACTTTATTCCAACAACTTTGTAGACATAGACAGTTACGCTCGGTGCGTATAGATATAAATTAAACGGATGACTGATCTGAGGCTGATAAACCAGTCAAAATATAGACTGGTCAACGCATGAAAAACCAGTCAAAAGATGTTGACTAATCTAAAGATGGAAAACCATTCAAAAGATGTTGACTGATCTAAAGATGGAAAACGATGCTGTCGCAGAGGAAAACTATTGCTGGGTGTTGATCGTCCGACCACCAGTCGTTTGGGAGTGGAAATTAATTAAGTGGAAACAATTAAGGGCCCAATGGTAGAATACAAATGCTTAGTTTTATGGCAGTTCCTTAGGATTATTGCGATCCGACTAATTATATTTTCACAGCTAGTGGCCGCCTCGACCGAGGGATGGATTCTGGGTTACGTAAAGAGTCGGCGTAACATCACGAACTATATGAAGAGCAAAAAGACTAAATCTTACGTGAAACTTAAACTTCAAGTGCAATCACGTAAATTCGTTTCATAGAATCGTAATATCGTCGTGAGATTGCGAAGAAGCTGTTTGTACTCGTCTCTGCGATACGTCGGGTAGTTTTATGGCCGCCATAAATGGCGTATCTGTTTCGATGGATAAATAGAAGAAAGGAAACCAGTCAGAAAATCGCATGCTCGCGTCAGCTAATTTGCATTTCAACGATGACAGCGCAGAAAATCGTTCGCACTGTAACGCATGCACTGCCATTTCCAGGTGAAAGTGTTTGTTTCCATTGTCTTTTCTTTCGCAGATCAAATCATATCAACCGACGGAACAATATTTCCTAAGTGATCGAAGCTCGTGTTCCTTCGCGTTGCTTGAAGGGAAACGCAAGATCAATCGCCTCGCGTGATATACAGGCGAACCTGATGCAGCATTCATTATCGATTCAAACACGTGGCTTGTAATGAACAAAGATTGCTGAAATAAACTAATAGAATAGCATAACAACGTGAATTTCAAAAGTGAAGAAAGAAAAAAAGTCATTTAAATTTCTAAAAATTACTGGAAATCTATACAATTTCTATAGAAAAATTATTAACTATTAATTATCAAAATTTCTATTTAAAAAATATTATCTTGGCTCCTCTTATATTGATATATATACAGTGCTGGACAAAAGTATTGGCACAGCAAGATTGTTATGATACAAATGCTTATAACTATTAAACAAATTGATTTAAACAAAAAACTTTTTGACGTATTTATTTATTATCTATCCTAGTTTATTACATAACAAGAGCAACAATATAAATAAAATAATACGCAAAATAATAACAAAAATATATTTTTTGAACATTTTATGGGTGGACAAAAGTATTGGCACAGCATGGAACAAACAATGTATCGTCGCCGTTTTCAACGATTTCCGATCGTCATTTGGAAGTAGCGAAGGGAAATCCCCCGTTAGTCTTTTATTATAACACTCGATCAGTGAAACTGGAGACTTCAGTTATTAAACAACAAAAAACCAAGAAAGAGTAATAATGTCTAGAAAAACGAAAGAAACCACAATTGAAGAAAGAAAAATAATATTAAATTTATATAAGATGAATAAATCTTACAACGAAATTGCACAAATCATAAACAGAAGTCGTTTTACTGTGCGTTCAGTCATAAAACGCTTTAAAAGTGAAGAAAATCTAGAGAATCAAATTAGGAGTGGTCGCCCTTCTAAGGTAACAATTCGAGAAAAAAGGAAAATCGTAAATATTGTAAAGAAGGATCCAAAAACTAATTCGACTGAAATTGCTTCGATGTTAAAAGCTGAGTGTGAAAAAGAAGTAAGTACCAAAACTGTACGTAGGGTATTGAAGGATGCCGGTTATTCTGCCCGTGCAGCACGAAGAAAGCCCTACATCAGTAAAATAAACCAAAAGAAAAGAGTGGAATTCGCGAAAGAGTTTGTTACGAAAGATACTGATTTTTGGGAAAAGATCATGTTTTCAGATGAAAGTAAGTTTAATATTTTTAAATCTGACGGCAGAATATTAGTATGGCGAAAACCCAACACAGAGATGGACGAACTGAATCTGCAAGCCACCATGAAACATGGGGGTGGTGGTTTAATGGTGTGGGGATGTATGGCATCATCGGGTGTAGGAGAACTTATATTCATTGATGAGATAATGGATGAATATGTATATTTAAATATACTCAAGCAAAATCTTTTGAAAAGTACTCAAAAATTAAACCTCCCCAGGGATTTCTATTTTCAGCAGGATCGAGATCCTAAACATATGGCGTATATTGTTCGTCAGTGGATAATATATAATACTGCCCACACATTAAACACACCACCTCAAAGTCCCGATATGAATCCCATTGAGCACGTGTGGAACGAATTGGAAAAAAGAATTAGGAAACATAATATCACAAGCAAGTCTGAACTGAAGAAAGTTCTTCTGCAGGAATGGAGCAATATTGTACCTGAATTCACTAAAAAATTAGTCCACTCGATGCCCAGAAGATTAAAGGAAGTCCTTAAAAGAAAAGGACTGCCAACAAAATATTAGAAGTTTATTATGTAATTAGTTATAAGCGTAAATATTCTACTGTGCCAATAGTTTTGTCCACCCATAAAATGTTCAAAAAATATATTTTTGTTATTATTTTGCGTATTATTTTATTTATATTGTTGCTCTTGTTATGTAATAAACTAGAATAGATAATAAATAAATACGTCAAAAAGTTTTTTGTTTAAATCAATTTGTTTAGTAGTTATAAGCATTTCTATCATAACAATCATGCTGTGCCAATACTTTTGTCCAGCACTGTATGTCGGGTTAAGATAGGAATTTTGGGCGCGTAACAACTCTTCGCGTGGATTAGGCATTGTTTCACAAAGCCAAGATTATATTTACACGTATATACAAAACAATCACTAACCTTAATAAATAATAAGACTAATGAATAATAAATTTGATTAATAATAAAGTTAATGAATAATCAATTGTACGAATAATAAGGTTAACAGATAACAAGTTTAATGAATACTATTAATAATGTTTTTTGAGTTCAAACGAATCCACGGTCAACGGGATAACTCTTTACTAAGCGCAATTACGATTGTCGAAATGCTCGATGTGTCACTCTCCAAGGCAATCGCACGAATGCCAGCCTCGTAGAGATTTTTCTCGCTGTACGATCGCATTTGTTTTCTATACCCGTTTGGAAGCATCGAGAAAGTTCCTAACGCCGTTGCTAGGCAATGTCTGTCTTGAGTTTGAGTCTTAATACAATGTATGTCCAATCGTATCGGCACCTCCGAGGCAACATCACACGTGGCTAGGTCCGCTCTCGAGGCCGCATGCCGCCACAACCACATTTCTCGGAAAACCCATACAACCACTCCAGACCTCCGTTAGGCAAAACGTCCATCCCGCGATCGTGGCTACGTTCGGCGACCAATTGTCACCTCGAACCCAATCTCGCTATCACATATCTCGAACAATCACGGCCATGACAAAATCTAAGCTAGAGTACTAGAGGACATTCCCAAAATTTCCAAGAATAGGCTTCGGCTTTCCTTTCATCTCCGACATATATATATATTCGTCCACGTAATATCAGATTTATAACACCTTCAGCAATCAATCTCTCCTCTTCAAGAAAAGGATTCTCATTTGCGAAAGATCCTCGTCGATCAAGCGGATAATACAATCCTGAAAAATACATATTTTTTCCTCAAACTTTATAATGATAAAAAATGTCCTTCTCCATTCCTCATTTCGAAGTGCAATTACTCCACTTGTCGAACTACCAGAAGCACTTCAACGTAACCGTAAAGCAAAATCGATGCTAATGAAAATATGATTCCCAAACTGCAGCAATTACTTCACGCGCAACTTTTCCGTATCGATGCTCTGCGATGCAGACTTTCATTATGCACGAGCTCTCGAAGCACCTGAGCGCGCGTTTAATGGCCTCTAATCCATATTCCTTGCCTAAGAAATCTTCTCGCCTTGATTGCAGATCCTGGGCGACGAATTCGATAAGGCGCGTGCGAATTTTACCATCGAACTGCTAAATATTTGAATAAAGCCTTATCGCTTCAAATTAGTTCGATGTTAGAGCTGATTTTTCATCGAGAAAATAATAAAACAGATGTTACAGTAGGCATATTTTACTAATTTTATTATCACGATATTTAGGTTGATTGATTTATCGAAATGAAGACTTGTGCAACGTACATGATTAAACGATAACCGAAATGTTTCACAAAATTTGGATGCTCTCTGAGGATTCACGGAGAACACTTTCTGCTCTGACAATCTGATGAAGTTTCGTACTTTTTCATACTTCTTACTTTATACATGCATAAACATGATTTTCTTTATTACATATAGATAGCATTTTATTAACGATACGATAAGAACAGACACTTTCCGGTGTTTTTTCAGTTTAAACTAAGACATTTTGTGTTTGTTTCTCCTTAAAAAGGTTTCTTAAAGCGATCTCGTAATATATATTACGTTTATATCGATTGTAAAAAATGTTTTACGTTCTTTTCCTTTTTTTTTTTTTTTGTAATTTTTCATTGGTTTGGTGTGTGTCATTGATTTAAAAAGAAGAAAACAGGTATATCATGGAAGAAGCTGAATCAAATATACAGGAGATGTATATTGATTCGGTGTTCATGAGAAATAAGCCAGTGTCTTGTGCATCTTTCTGATTGAAGTTCTTGTTTCTTAACAAACTCTAACATACTTTCGATAGGATAAATGTAGCACCATGGAAACTGTGTCAGCGGTGACTCAGTACGAGCATGTCTCGTACTAAGCCACGGCAATTCGTTTGCTCCTGTTTTACAGATAGCGGCAGCGGCATGAATGCACGAGATTGGATACGAAGTGCCATTTGCAGAGTGCCGCGCGATCTCGTATGGTTCGTCAAGATCGCGCCCAACAATTATCAAACTTTGTGTATGCAGTTATAGTGTAATAGAAAAAAACGAAGGGACGAGTTGATTGGAGGACAGAAAACAGAGAGACAGAGTGACAATATATAATATATATATATTACGCGTAATGTAGCAAGTGAACGAATCATAGTGTACAGTTCGACCGACGTGTGAAAAGTGAACAGTAGGAGGTAAAAAGTACAAGTAAAGAAAGAAACAGAAAAGGACAATCAACATGGGAATCGATAACAGTGCATCGAATTACCGTAGTTTGATCATGTCGAAAGTCTACGCTAGATGCATTGAAGTGTCTATCATGTTCCTTTTCGGGCCACAGGCAACGCTGTAATTCTGTTTTCATTCGAGTCGCACAGTATGCATGATGAAACGCCTCAGGGATCATCGACAGCCTAAATATCATACTTCGAGGTTCGTCGAAACATAGGAAACACGAGGTCGACTCGACGTATTGCGTCATAAAAGCGCAAACTTAGATGAAAATGGACTCGACGAAGCTGGGTGGGCCAGCCCCAACCAGCCCAAGGGCACACTCGCCAGCCCTACCGGCCTACAGCAGTACCACCACGGATGGCAACATCGATTACATAATCGGAGACTATATGGAGAGACTCGGCACGAGGTTGAATACATTGGAGAACGAGCTGAGGTACGCCTGGAGGGCGTTAGACCTGCTCAGTCAGGAATACATCAAGATGTGGGAGAGGCTAGAGAAGTTAGAGGGCCTCTTATACGAACAACAAACGGTGATCAGTCAATTGATCGAATTCTACGCGAGCGGTGGTACTCATGAGACTGCCAATGTGGTGGTGGAGGAGACATTGGCCAATCAACAGAGCACCGTTGGCGAGTTGGACGCGATCGCGAAGAGTATAGGCGCCACCATGGGTATAGAGGAGACGAACGCGATAAGAGAGAAATTAGCCCAGCAGGAGATCGCGAGAATGCACGGACTCACGCAGGACAGCACAACCGCTGCCGCGGTAGTTACCGACATGCATAGGAACGTGAGGAACCTGGACACTCTGGAGACTCTCGCGGAAGAGAGTAACATTCCAGACGAGGCGTTCTACAGAAGCTTGAACAATGCATACAGGGAGGATTTAATTTGCGGCGACACGTCCAGACCAACGTCACAACTGGGTATGATCTGGGAGGAGGCGGAGGATGAGGATGTGAATGGAAAGAAAGAGGCGGAGTCGAACATGTTCGACAAAGCTATGACCAAAGAGAAGGAACTCGAGGATTTGACTACGAAACCAACGAAAGAAGAAATTCAGGAATCATTGACGAAAAAGGAAGACGAAGCGGACGAGGACGAGGGAGAAGTATTTAGCGCAGCTGATTACAAAAGTTATCGTGGCAATACGCCTTGTGTCAGCGAACAAGATCTGGCCCAGCTCTCCAGACTCAGTTCCATCGACCAAGTCGCTCTGGAAAAATTACACGAATTGGACAGGTTGACCAATAAATTACAAAAGGACTCTCAGAACTTGATAGAGTTACAGTCGAAGTTAATGGACTCTCCGAAACGACAATATAGTTCCGAAGCTGAAGCTAAACTGGCTGAAGAAGCGAGTAGTATAGACGAGCAGTTAAGAAAGATTTACGCCGAAACTGATGTCGACAGTTGGACCTTCTCGAAAAGTCCCGGATCAACCGGTCGATCGATCTCCAGAGTGAGTACCGATAGCGGTCTAGCCACTGACGGTGACTTCACAACCCGATCAATTTCGCCAAAACTTACGTCCACGTCCAGGACGAACTTAGATTCCATTTCGAGTACTTACACTCCACCCAGGCTAAGTGGTTACGCAACAACTGTACGAGAAAAGAGTCCAGAGCCAGTAATCCAGTTGCCTATTGACGTCGGTAGCTTCGCCAAAGGTTACGCGGAGAACAAAGAACTGACCGACCTCATGGCCGAAAGCTTCGCGGCTGTCACCTGCGCCTCTCCCACCATTTACAGCACCACTACTGACAAAATCCCATCTCCTACTCACTCTGCGGGAAGCGTCCATAGTGTCCATAGCGTCCACAGTGTGCAGAGTCTTCGAACCAGGCAGGACGGTTACTTCGGTAGCACTGCTCGACTGAATTTGGAATTCCAGGAAAGTAGAACGCCTCCAAGTCCATCACCCAGCTCGCCACCTCCGCCAGCTCCTCGAGACTCAGCCGAGCCTTTCCTGATGCCAGGACCCGATCAGAGGGATGCCGAAACAAAACGACCTCAGAGTCCCACGTTTTTGAGAAGCACGGAGAAGCTGGTTTCCCTGGAACAAGGTCGCCTAAGTCCACGAACTCCTCACTCGCCTAAGTCGCCACGAGTCTCGCCTAAGCACACAGCCAAGCCAAGCGTGGCCAACATCGTTGCAGCCAAGTCCGATTCCGGCCTATCTTCAATGAGTGGGTGGAGCAGCCTGGACAAGTCGCCGAGCTCGCCAAAAAGTACAATCACCAAGATGCTCACTTCGTATTCGGTAGATCATCCCAGATCAACTTTAATTCCAAGTACAACGACGGTCAGATCTGTCAGTCCAATTCCACCTCTTCCGGAAACCACAACCTCGATCATTACGCAGGAACCGCTGTACGATACGCCGGAAGGAAGAGACGCTTTCACGAGTACTACCACCGCCACTTATACCGTTACGAGCCACTCCTACACCGCGGCCATGAATCATTTGTCAGGCTACACGTCGATAAAGACACCGACCACCAAAGAGGAGTACAGTTTTGTACCTCCTCCAGCACCCATCGCGACCACTTGTCAGAGTCCAAAGAAACGAGGTCGCCAGCAAACTTTACAGCATACTTACGACACCGTACCGCCTGGAACCACGATCGACTATGTGTATAGGTCTGAGCAACCTGCTATTTATTCCGTAGCTGGAAGCAATCGACAACAGGCCATCACGAGCGTCTATACCAGCAGCGCTGGGGGCTATGGTCCGAAAACTACGACCACTGCTTACTATCCAGATGCAATGGACCAGTATAATAGTTACCAGGATAATTATAGTGCTGTTCAATATCCGGAATCGGCCGCTGTTGGAGGTCACCTGAAGAAACCTTCACGAGGCAGCGCGTACACTGACGGAATGACAAACCACGAAGGGTACAAAGCCGCGATGTATCGCACAATGTTCCCCACGGGGAATATCACGGACGCACTATCTTATTATCCAACTAGCGCGAATCTGCCGCGAACGGAGACGAACGAGACTTCGTGGCTGAATTCGATGGAAGACCAGATACCTCACGATTCGACGTCCTCCAGTATCAGATCACTAACATCGGACGGTAGCTATGCCCAAAGCCCGTACACTGATAGAAGATATCCTCAGCCACCGACGTATCAGGCACATCAGTATCATCACACGTATGCGAATCAGAACTATCCACAAGCTTATCAGCAACAGTACCAGCCATACAGTCAAAGGTTGAGTAGTTCCGAAAGCGCACAACTTGCGGATGGATATCAGAGACAACGGCAACGAGAACATCAATACATTCAGGACCACGAAACAGGAAGAATGCCTATTGATCAAACGCAACATCAGCAAGAATATTACGATGCTTCGAGCGTGATAGTATCTCAATCAGGGTATATTAGTATTGCGTCGAATTTGAAGGACCACGAGATAGAAAATGCGAAAGCTGGCAAGAAGATAAAACGCGGTTCGTCCTTAAAAAACGCGATGAGCTCCATGAGCAACTGGTTGCCTGATTTACACTTGAGCAAGCGACACAGGAGTCACTCGTTACCCGGTGGAGTGAGGAGGGAAGACTTGGATATGTCGCAAGAGCAACAGCAGAGGCTTCCGCAGGAAGCAGGTATGGCGAGAGGTCGTGGTAGAGGCCAGGCAACCAGGAAGAAGAAGAAACACACTTTGGTGTCCACCGTATCCGGAATTCTTCAGAAGGCCAAGAGACGAAATCATCAATCTCAATCTTTATCGGATCCTGAACAGTCCGAAACCGAATGGAGCAGTGGTAGACAGAGTGGTTTGTCAGAGGACGAAGACAGCGTGATGTCGGACGTAAATCAAGAACCTCCATTCTTTGCCAAGGTAAAGACAACTAGCACGAAACGTAAACAGGTGTCCCAGCCAGTTCCTCAGCAACAGCAACCAACAACTCAGCCATTACCTCTGCAACAGAAAGAATATATACAACAACAGCAGCAACAGCAAGCTCTTCAGCAACAAATTCAACAGCATCAAGAGCAGTTACAACAGCAAGCTCTTCAAGACGGTTGGGTCAAAGAGAAAGATCAAAAGAAGGATGTGGATCATGAGCTTCCTGAACAGATCAGTGGCTTCGAGGAAGAAACATCTGGGAAGAGCACAGGTTCTGGTTCTGGCGGTTCATCGATATTCCAAACTGTCGGGGACATTAAACGATCCGCTGGTAGCTCCGACGAAGCTCCCAACGAAAAGGCTCCAAAACTTCCTCCTGTGACTCTGATGGGCGGTGCAAGTATGGAATTTGCAGTGTCTAGAGCATTAGGCAAGTATCGTCAGAGACAATCCTCCACGGTCTCCGATGAACAACCTCCCAGTGAAGAGGGCAGCACCGAGAAGAAGTCCGACGAAGGCACCATCCAAACTCTGGAAACAAGCTTTGAGTACCCGGAAGATATGTCGGAGAAAAGCGAGAGGAGCGAGAAATCTAGCAGCACCAGGCTTCCCGAGTTGGTAACCAGTATTTCGGAGGAGGCTCCACCGTCGGAAGGAAGTCCATCCGCGTCAAGCACGAAGGGTCAAACGTCGGGCAGTCGATTCCTGCCGCGGCATCAGCAGTCCCTCGAAATTCCATGGACCGGTTCAAGACCGGGCGAATTGGACGAGGATAACCGAAGCACGCATTCCTATCGAAGTACGTCGAGGGTCTCATCCAGGCGGCAAAGTACGGAGGACTCGATCGACTCCGAGGACGAATGGTACCGGTACGAGTTGAGAAAGCTCGAGGAACTTGAGAGGCAATCGCAGATAGAGGTAGAGATGGGCGAGGTGCTGGTAGAGGAACCGGAGGAGACTGATCAGTACCAGCCAGACGAAACGGTAAAGGAGAAGATGTCTTTCGTCTTGAGAGAACTGAAGATGAAGGCTGGCACTATATCGAAAGAGCAGGCGAAGGAGGATAAAGAAGAGCTACGAACGAGTAAGATTAACGGAACGATGACGAAGGATCGTCGAATCGAAGAACGAGACAGGTATCGAGACGAGAAACCTATTCCAAAGCGAAAATCTGCAGAAAGTATCGAAGCGGTGTTTGCGAGGGTGACCGATTATCATACTTGGGCACACGAAGAGGAAGTTAAGAAAGAGAAACTATCCTCTGCTATGGAAGAAGGTTCCTCTGGAGAAACTTCCGGTCCTGATAGTCCCGTCCAATCGATGGACGAGGAGGAAGAAGAGGAACTGCCGAAAGACGTCGACGAACAACCATCGAGGCGCAGTTCGAGCGGCTCGACTTTTCGACACGGTGAAAAAATCTATCCTGGCTCTGAACCAATCTCTCGAGAAGGGAGCGTAAGTGTACCACCTAGCGAGGTGTCTGTCAGCATCCCGGGTGCTTGGGATTCAGAGAGCACTGTCCTCGAAGGCCTCGAGCGCGACGGAGCTGGTAGTGCAGAAACGGCTACCACGGCGACTTTGAGCCTGCCGAAAATCAAAATTGATTCCTCGTCCTGTGGTAGCTCGGATGTAACGTTAAAAGAGGGCCAGGTGAGTCCTGGTCCACCTGGATCAAAGTGGAAGTTGCTGAAAGCGCTGAAAGAACGAAAGGCAGAAGAGAAGCTGAAGGAAGTCGAGGACTCCAAGGAGACCACCATTTCTCAGGGACCCACAGCAGTGAGTATAATGATAAAGTGAGGACACGAAAATCTTTGTAAGGCGTACTCGAGATTCGGAGATTGGGTCAAGTCGTAGGATTAAGTAATTTATAGAATCTGATTTGTGGAGTATGTTTAGCATTGTCGTGATTGGGTTATATTGTGTTCTAGTAATATAGGTTTTCCGGCATATTCTATGCGCAGGGTGTTAATGGCTGATGAAGTTTAACTTTCATTATTAATGTAAACACTTTCTAAAAATTAGAACTTGTTATCATTCGCACAATATGTATCGTACAATATGTTTTTTTTTTTTGCACAAACTTTGTTTTTCGAACAGCATAGTCTCATCTTCGTTTAATATGTTGAATTATAATACACGCACTGATCTTTTTCATATCGGCAGATAAAATGAATGTTAAAAATATATCGAAGAATCTTTTAACATCCTGCACAGAATTCGACAAGGAACCGAGTGACATAAGTCTAGAGAAACGACTCACAAGTATTAATTTTATACATCATTATGAAAAAAAAAAAAAAACACAATTTAGCTGTAAAACGTAGAAAAGAACCAAATGTAATACAATCACAAACTTATATCACTCGACTTCTACCAGTAAGAAAACACCATTTCCTTGAAGTTATCTTAACAGTTCAATACCAGTGACCATACAACCCGATACAATTATTATCAGGACATTTTCCAATGCTTCTTTTCGCTAGCGAGTGTCGAGTACGTTGTACGCGTACAAATGGACTGTAAAGCGAAGCAACCTACGAATTTAAGCACGATTTCGCGCGTAACGTGTAACCATATGTGTGGTGCCATCCGATATGGCGCATCCAGTCAATACTAATGTAATACGATACTACGATAGAAGAAAGCGAGAGTGAAGCTTTGCCGGGCGTAAATCACGTCCCCGTGGTCCATTTTCGCGTCGATCGCGAAAATAAAGACCGAGATAGACGCGCAGGACTGAATTACGAACTTCGATATAATAAACGACATAATGAACTATGGTACTAGTCAATTCAGCAAGTGCAACGTCACTGACGCTTGGCCAAGCAATATACTTGTAGGTGATGAGAATTTTGGGTGCACGAATCCAAAAGCAGATCGATCGGTGATCGTGATCGACGATTCGATCGATTTCGAGGCCGCCGTTTAAAGATTACGACAAGTAACTATCGCAAAACGGCGGACGCATCGAACGCTAAAATAAACGAGGCTTACACTTAATTAAAATAGATCATAGGTATAATTAGATGGTGCTTAAATAATCGATACGCTTTAAGGTAGTATTAGTAGGAACCGCGTGCCTGCGCGGTCTGACGAGGGAATTCGCGAGACGAGGCTAAGTATTATTCGGTCAATTAACGTTTCCCCAATACATGCAGGGGAACGACAAGTCTTTCATAGGTTCCCACAATGAACGAACTTACGCTCGATTTTCCGCGCGTCTCCATTCACGATTTTTCTCTCGTGGCTTTTCCGCCCGCATTCACGCACACGCAATTCGATATTATAACATAGCGCGTAAATAAAAAGATGTGCGAAATAGTGTGCATTTGTACTTAAAATGTATTAGAATCACACGGAATGCTTCCTTAAGATACTTGTAGTGTTTATCGATGCAAGTGATGCACTTCCAAGTCACGAGATTCCAATCTATCGATACATCTGGACAATTAACTTAATCTTATACAGTGACTACCAAAATTGTACTATCTTAAAAATATTAATTTTTTACGTTCAATGTTAATCGATGATTCAATTGTTACGTGACCAATGATCGACTGTATCGTTTAAAAGACTTGCAGAAGAAAGTGATACAAGTGACAAAAATTTCAAGTTAAGAAAATCGTAAATCGAAGTTTAATACAAAAGCTTCTACGTATCGATATATATTAAGTATAAAGAATTGTTTAAACCATTCCTTTTATAAATCATACGTATCGATTCTTTTATTAATTTCATTCATTTTTAAACGATAGTTATTGCAAAGCGTAGCTAATCATTACGTTTCTAATGTGTGTTACTATATTTGAATTTCTAAATAAATTCAACAAATTGTATTTTTAAGAAATTGTACAATTTTATTAGCCACTACTATAATCGATCATCGAACATAGTATTAAGGAACTTCTACTCTAACACGTTCATCTTCGGCATCGACCTACGTCAAGTTTAGTAACGGAATTAAAATGACTTAAAGAACTTCGAGTAACTAACAAGTAACTATGTGCTTCTTCCGAATTAAATCGCACGAATTTCTGAATAGTGCGCGCTGAAAGCACAAGCTCGTACAACGTTAAGCGTAGTTTATCGAGAAAAATGTTCGAAAATAGAAATGGTGGGAAGCAAATCGCGCAGGCACGATTGAAAAAGAAAAAGGAAAGAATCTCGCTCATCTCATGCACATCGAAATCAATCGCTTCCGAGAAGGCGTGAAGGGACGAATAGAAGCGAAAAGGAAAATGGATTCACCAATCACCGATATTTCGATTCACGGGGAACACGATGATATTTGTCTGATCGACGATAGTTTCGCCAGGGAAACATAGATTCCGTGATTCGTATCCAACCGTTTATCGATCCCGCAAAAGTAATAAAAAGCAACGCTGACGTAATTCCAATTTATTCTGGATTTGCCTGGGGAATTGATATTTCAATTAATAATACATGCAACTTAAAGAGCAACCAAAAGTAATTATTCTTTCTGGGGAACTTTAGTAAAGTATCTGGAAACGTTCTATTCGTTGATAATTAGACGAGTTGTAAAATAATGTTCGCATATTAGATTTTAGTGTCTGAACATAATTTGAAATTGTAATATAAAGAAGACGAAATTTAATAGGAGTCATTGAAATTTTATTGCGCTTAGAATAATTGTGCGTATAATTGTAGAACTGCCCAAAAGACTGTTAATTATAATTTTGCGATATATAAACGATGCATGCAGATATGAAATTAAATCCGTTCGTGAGTCTTATAGGTAATAGAAAATTAATTTTTACGAATAATTGTTTGTCAGTGAGTTAGAAACGTTTACCTGCCCGAAAACCAAGAAATCTTGTAGAAGAAAAGAAGACAAACGATGCAGAACATCTAAAGATTTCCAAGAAATCTCGCTAATCTCAATTTAACAGAATTTTCTTACTAAGGAAAAACCAACAGAAATCTTTTTACAAATACTAGCCATTCGATTTTCCTACTTTTATTATAACAATTTTTATTACGTACAACATATCAACAGTTAAAAAAGAAAAGGTCCTGCCAAATTGCTTTTCAGAACATAAGTCTTTCTATAGAAATCCTATTTCTACTATACGAGTAATAACGTATGTCACGATTTATCTCAGAATTGCATTGAAGTAACGTAACTTCGAATCTGTTCCGCTCTTCGATCTAATACGAAGGTAAAGTTCTCGTCGATCACGTGTTCCCCGCATTTTACAACACGATATATTCCGTTTGGTAGAGTGTGAAAACGCAAAAGTCGATATCACGTCAACTCGCGTGACAAGATATTACGTGGACAATACATTACGTACTTCCTTCCGTTCTATTCTTCCCGCGCATTGCACGAATGTCGCGAAATTAGAAAATTCCGCGTTTCTACGAGTTTCCATTTACGTTAATTCGAAGAAACTCGACGAGTGAATCTTTCTGTGAATATTTACACGATTAATCGTGGAGGGAAAACTTGTTTTTTACACGTTGGTAATTTATATGTTTTATTCCTGGTAGTTAAGGGTATGTTCTATCGAAGATTCGCGATCAATGAGTAAAGTTAACGATTGTTGTCGTGCATCTCGTAGTATTCGTAACTAGTGGACATTATATACGCTGATAGTACGATAGAAGATAATTAAACGCCCGATAGCTAAGCGATGCGGCACGTAGGTATATTCTTGAAACGGTTATCATACAATGGGGTGTAACATAAGACCGTTGCATAGCTGTTGATATCTTATGGAAAATATAATTAACGAAAAAATGTTTGCCACTTCTTCTTTTATGAAGAAAAAAATTGAATCAATTGGTTAGAATTGAACGCTCTTACTTTTAAACATTTCTGAATTTTTTCCAATTTCTTAAAAAATTCTACGAGCATAATACGCACTGTCCAGATGCATTCTGTTGCGATATCTATAAAAGAAGATTTCATTGAAATCTGAAATGAGAAACAGATATTTAGATTTCGAGTCGATGGTCTTATTATTCGGAATTTTTCTAAAACCTTGTTTGCTACTTGAATATACATTGCACCCACGATTTAGCACACGTTATTCCGCAACCATACGTCGATAGCGTGATTCAACAACCCCATAACAATCACTCTATTATCGCTTCGTAGTTCGATATACCTACGTCACACGCTCGTAAACGATCGAACGAGAGCAGCTAAGATTCTGCTCGCACACCATTTTGATATCTCGAAACGATCGATCGCGTTCCGTGTACCGATAACCGTTCAACGCATAACACGAATCCGCAATAGTTTCGTAATCGAACGGATAAAGCCAGAGACGCAAAAGCACGCCGATGCAACGATCATGAACTCGTGCAATCGTACGAATGGTCGTACTACGAGACAATTCGATCACATTCGAACGTGCGTGCAGTGTAAATGCAATGATGAACGAACAGGCGTAACACACTCGCGTCGTACATACGTCCAAAGTATATGCTTCCGTATCTAAAGACTTCGCAGCCGTATAATACTCTTAATTAAGCTAGAAATTAATTGATCGTGCGTACGTACATTTGGTGTTAGTGTTTTAGGGAAGGAGGAAGAAAACCGGGCACTGTACCTGTTCGCGATTCCGGTTATCTTCAGGTGGGATTTCCTATAAGCGGTAAAAGTAAATGTCTAAGTCTAGATGTTGTCACCTAGATAAACGTCTAGACATTTTCGACTAGACGCAGTGTTTCTTTGTGTATTTGTTATTTAAGCTCCCCAGAACACAAACTGATTAATTGCAGTTTTGTAAATTTCTCAATTTCATTACCCGCATAGATAATTAGGGCGTATAATTAAACTTCTCAAAACGACGAATAATTTATTTCCCTAAATTTATTTGCAGTAAGAAAATGACAAATATTCATACATTCCAAGGAAATTAAAAAAAAAAAGATTATAACACTGAACACATTTTTCATTACTTTTCAATCTATAGAGTTAATCAGTATAGCTTCTGAGTAAAACAAGGTTAAATATTTGCTTCTCTGAATTCTCGCAATCTTTAATAAATTATTTTGCAGCGCACTTTAGTATACTTTCATCCTCGTCGAAAGAAAGGGGAGGTTTTCTTCAGCATTTGAAAATCATTTATAGAAAAACAGACGTATTCTTCTTCGTTATATCGATATAGATGCGTCTGGCGCAGTTGCAAATCGTTTAGGAGTATGCTTTCTCAATGTATCATAATGCAAATATCTCATACTGGTAAGAAATGTGACGAACAGAATACACTCGCGATTCGGAATACACATTGACATACTAGAAACTATTGGGTTGAGTAATAGATTCGTCCGTTTTTCATTGGTATATACACTTCGAAGAATATTGTATAAATTATTTGGAGAATGTGAAACTATATTTGAACTTTTTCATAGGAAAGAGATGAAGAAATAAGATAAATTACTCCCTGGTCAGACGGATCTCATATAAAGGTAGCAACATAAAAAGTGCTCTTTTATGAAAACACGAGTAAACTTACTGCTCCGTTTAATATATGTATATAGTTCTCTCAACAAGCCAGATTTTTATAGAATATTCCTTCCTTTTTTTATTACAAACGTCGACGCTTTTATATATAAGAAATTTGATAAGAACTGAACTTGGAATCTATCTTACTTCCCTGTATAACTGAAAATGATAGCGAGGGTTTGTGACTAAAAACAAAAAGGATGATTCGAAGAAAGTTCATGAAAATAAAGATCGATCAAAATGGGAAATAGGAACTTGGTCGAACTATTACAGAAATTTCTGTGTTCGAATGCCGTGTGCAACAGAAAGCGTCCACGGTCATATTGCGGCACAAATGCGACAGTCGCTTGGAAATATACGAAAAAGTGTTCTTCGATGTATCATGATAAATCATCTCACGCCGATGGAAAATCTCTGCGTTTGAACGACGCGTGAAACCGAAACTATCTCGACGCATAGGTGTGACGCTGATAAGAAATCCCACCTTTATCTAGAATAACGAGGCGATCGCGGAGTCGTGGCTCGGGATCTGACCAACAACCACGCGTTCTGTTTAATTGGTCAGAGCCTGGGAGCACGTATCATGCTCGGTCGGTCGATCGATTCTTCTGGTAATTGGCGAATCGTGCCACTCGTGCCGGATGGCCGCCTGGTCTTTCGAGACGTGATTCGCCGGTGATGTCAATAGCAGCAAAAAGTCGGGAGAATTGTCGTGGCCCTCGTTCCAAAGCGATATTCGAGAGGAAAGAGAAATTGCGGTGAGATGGTTGGTGTATCCACGTGACTGGATAATTAGCAATCAGACCCTTCTGCGAAGGGTTGATTATCGAGGGGCGTTGTCGGCTATGGTCGTGTTAAATAGCAAATGGCTTCGTGTAGGGGAAGGTCGTGTTGCCAGAAGGGACAAAGTTCATATTTAATAATAATAGGAACACAGGCTCATACTGCAATTTGCGAAAGTTTTATACGAACTAGGTTATTGGTTTTATAAGGGTAGTTAAATATACCTTTTGGATATGATTCTACGTGTTATGTAAAAAAGATGATAATGGTATAGAGAATGGTGATGCATTTTTATGATTTTTCCTGCGCAACAGATTTCTTGATAATGCTGTAGTAGAAGCCTGACCTCGATTTAGGAGAATGCGTACCATGTGGGGAATTTTGTATGAAGTCACTTAGAACGAGCTAGGAGAAAAAGATGACAAGAAAGTCAGTTTTTAGGAGTAGTAGGTACTAAGAAGAGAGCGAGGAGAATGTAAAAAGCGAAATAAGCAAAAAATGATTACTAATTGTTGGATTTAAATGCCTTTTCAGAAATGATATCAAAATTAACAAATACTGGGGGTTTTACATCTAAGACTTTTGCATACTGTTGCATCAACATAAGGGAAATTCCCTGTTTCAGGAACGGGTTTAAGGAACTCTTTTCAGAGTTTATAGAAGATTCAATGCATTGTAGAAAAAGCTTTGTACGAGTAGAAGAGAATTTAATGGGATTACGTTTTTAATAGAGAATTGACCTCCTTTTTATATAAATTTACATAACAAACTAAAGTAAACTTAAAAGATTTAATACTTATTTATCGAGTTACTAGAACACGATTCATTCTCGCTCTACTTACGATTTAATCATTCATAGATTTCCTTTAATTTGTAAAATGTTTTCCTTCCAAAATTATGAAAAATTTATTCCCTAAACGTGACAATGTTATTTCAAGAAAAACAATATGAAAAATTAAAGCTGACTTTTTTATGTTACAAGTTGATAATAATTCCTCGAGAAACAAGCTTTCCTCTGTGTTCTGTAAAGATCAGTCTATTATAAGTCAGTGTCAAAATATAGAAACCTACCACGTCAAACGAAACCAGAAATGGAAGCTTCGTATCGATAAATTTTCAATTAATCCATAGCCGTCGGTCTTATTGCTAACAGACTTTCAAAAACTAAAGTTTCTTTGTATCTAGTGAATTGTTCTATAGCAATTTTGTAATGCTTCTTTTTTCCATTCGATCTTGCTATTGTACCGGCGTGGTGATTCGAGTACGTCTGATATTGACCAAGTATTTAATTGCTAGTAGTGTCTGTTTTTTCACTCGTGCTTTAGAAATACAATTTTTTCGTTTATTTCTCTAGAACTTATTTTTACTGATTGCATTGTTCCATTAACTTTTTCCCATTCGATTCGATCGTTTCTTTTTTAAGAAATTTGTAATTGTACGTGAAAGTCCTTTCGATTTATAAAAACGAAGCAAGACTTTTACCGATGTTTATTGGCGTTTTGTTTTTATGAAATATGTAGGACATTGAACAGGAAGCTGTTGAATTATTCTGGTGATATACAGCTATCGTAGGTTAAATGTCTTTCTACGAAGATTACTGTCGTTTTAGGATCATGCGATTACACGCTACATGATACACATCGTAATTGTTGAAAATTGGATCAGATAGGAGCATGAGAGGAGGCTTACGTGACATTCCATAAAACGAGCTAAAATAAAATTCTTTGGAATTTCCAATTACCTTCGTTATCTATGAATAAATAAAAGTTTCTCTTTCGAACGATGCCAATCGATTGGCAATAAAAATGACGTTGAAGCTGTAGAAATTAATTATTATAAAATAAATTACATTTTTCATGATCTTGAAAGAATCTCATTTTACGCGTGATCGTAAAATCAAATACCTTCGATAAAAGCCATGTTTAACGCTGGAATCCCATTTCTTCCGAAAGATGAGAAAAGAGAACGGCTGCTTATTGCGAATTTATGGTATCGAGGAACAAAGGACGTGATAGTTTCAAGATACGATCCCCTATGGTTCGAGATTTCATGCAGCTAACGTTCCTCATTACATTTTCTAATACAACGAAATTGCAGTGAGACGTGCGCTTAACAATTCTATGCGGCAACACGTGCCGCTCATAGAAAACGTTCTTTCCGAAAGCAATAACAATAACCACGTGAAAGTGGCACAAGTGATTAAAAGGTAAAATGCATGTATTCTATTGCTTGGAACTCTATAATGACGAGTTTAAATGATTGAACGTAGGTTGATTAAATGGGATTATTGGACAATTATTTACGTATTGCGAAATCCAAGCAATTCAAATTCAATAAGAAATCAATTCACAAGAAATTCAATATAGAAAGTGTTTTCATATAAAAAATTTATCGTCACCATTGCTAATTTGTACATTTTTTAATTTATTTCATCGCGTAATAGGAGATACAGGAAGGAAATTGTATGTAATTTGGAAAATTGAAAATTTTGAAACAAGAAATCGCCACCTATTAATTCCATTTCTCATAATTGAATTTATTTGCAATTATCATCGTTGATCGTCGTGTTGTATCGTACTTAGATCTTAGAATTTCGCAAGCATAGAAAAAGTGAAAGAGAAAATCGAAACAGCTAGACTGAGATGAGAAACAATGAAATCAATTATTCGTAATGGCAAATAAAAGGCACAATTGTATATTTGCAATTCATTAACAAAAGTAAATTGCTTTCACGGAATTGCGTATAAGGGGACAGACTATGATGTGAAAGTAACGCGAAATGCATTTAATCAAATAAGAAGAGATAAATCGGAGTTTCGAGGGAGTCTCCTCTGTATCTTCGAACAGCCTATAAATACGTTTTATTCGACGGTGATCAAGGCACCACGCATTAACCGACCTTTCCTTTGTTGAATTATTTCCAACAAAACGTAGAAGGACCGTGAGTTCCGTTTACATTCGTGGAACACACGACCATCTCCCTTTTGAAACGCTTTGTGAACGAGATCCAACGAACAAACACCCGGACCAATTGTGTACCATTTCTCACTTTTATATGAAACGAATTAAGGCGCAAGTAAGCAAGGATGAAGATCCAAACGAAACAAGAGATACGTACTCGCGTCTAGTGACGTTAACTGTGTATCTATATTGTACGATTCTAACGATCATGGATATTGTATATGCATATTGTCACGGTGTCATTGTGTCTAACACGTTCTTAGCGGTCTTTTTCCAGTCCAATACGAGGCTGAAATTATTCGAAGATTCCTTTGGATCTTCGTATCAGTCATCGAATAACGTTCCCACATCATTCGATATTTCTATCAAGATGCTTCCTACTAAAATCCAAATCAATGGAACAGAAAACTGTGTCTAAAAACAAGAATACACGGTTCGTTTATAGAATACAGGAACCATTAGATATCCATGTCGATGGAGACGACGTTCGATCACATATTCAGCTTCCATTTAAGTCTCGAACTGGTTCTCGATTTTTCCATGAGAGAAGAAGATTAATCAAAGACAAGAAGGAGAAGTTTCTCCATGCCAATTCAGATTCGAAACAAGCGGACGTTATTCGACGATGTGTACTCGTGAGTCGAGGTTCACAGGAATCTTCGAGTAGTTCGCGCAGCTTCTGGAACTTGCACTCTACACGCGGGATCATCTTCGAAACTGAGAAATCGCGTGGTGTCGTTATACAAGTGCAGCGATCTCCGCGAGAGAAGATCGTCGGGGATCGATGAAGTAGGAAGATCGCGTCCGCTCCAAGTAGGTCCATATTTCAGGCTGGCTCAGCTGATTCGGCACGCGATAAAGTTCCGTCTCGCGGGATATTCGCCTAATAAAATCCTAGTCTCTTCGGGTAGTGCGCGAGAAACTGGCAATCAATCTCGTGGACGAGTATCGTCGAAGATAAAATAAAAACTAAATATTTATTACTAATAGAACTAAAATAAATAAGCCACACGAGTGTCTAGCACGTAAGTATGACATCGATCTTAGTAATCAACTAGAGATTAAAAAATCAAAGTTGATTTATGCAAAGGAAGAACGAGTTACGTAGAAACGCTCGAATCCAGGAGATAGCAGTAAAATGCAGAGGACGGTAAAATCCAGAGAACAGTATAATGTGGACAAGGGTTCATAGTGGAAACGCGACCGAAGTTCGAGAGTTTACCTCCGTAACCGAAGATCAAACCGCTTGTTACCGGCGAGCCTCGAACACTCGTGTAGCTCCGGCTTTGCTGTGGCTAAGGCCGCCATAAGGGTCATACTCGACGGATACTATTGTTAAGCTGCTTCGTTTCCGGCATGCGAAGCTTCTCGCGGAAAGCCCCGGTTGTTCTCTCACGGACGCGCGTAACTCGCACGCCCACGCGTTTCACGTGTATTGACTCACGCGCATACGAATACACACACACATACGTATACATACATACGCATGCAAACAAGAACACACAAGTACATACACACGTCAAAAGATATATCTAAACACGTATTGTAATGGTATTGTAGTCTACGCGGTAGTTTTGTGTCAATTAATAACGTAACGAAACCGTTTAGCCGTGTATTCTCCAGGGGGACAGAATATTACGTAGGGTAAGAAGCTTTCGTGTGATAACTGGCAAACGCACGGCGAGGGAAACGTGTAGCTCGGGTTGCATCTCACTGGCTCATGCACGGAAGCGAGTCTAGAGGCATTGGGTTACGACAGGGGCAAACTTGTAGGGGAAAGAGTGAGAAAATGGTCGACATTGGTGGTATTGGTGATGTCGATCGTGATGTCTAAAAGGTTGTGTCCGGTTGCTTTCCGGAGAATGGAATGCGTAGATACTCGAACCATCTACTCACGTGTCAGCTACGTGAAAATAATGTTACAGCTGCTTATTACTGTTTTCCTTTCTCTCGTCTGTTTTAATTTTTGCAGAGAAGCGTATGGTGTTTTGAAAGGGATAAACAGACATGGGACAATGTTTATGTTACGAAATAGAAAGGATGATATGATATAAGAAGCGTAGGTTTTAAGGAAAGGAAAACGAGATCGAGAGACGCTGATTCGATCTATGCATTGCTGATATGTATTTAAAAGTTCCGTAAGTTTCCTAATAGATAGTAGTTTGAGATAGATTTAGAGAAAAATGTTTTGATTCGTTTTGTTTATTTAATTTTCTCTGTATAATCCATTATCGCCTGAAATATTCGTGTCCTTCATCGATCCAATTTTAAACGAGTTTTTTAAACGAACCTGCCAATTGAAAATACTCACTTCGAAACTATTTTATAATTATAAAGAAAGAACAAAAAATGGGAGAACTGACTGAAAAGTAACCTTCTCTTAATCGAAACATCGTCAGAATTAAAGGATGAAAATAAATTTGAATTAAAATAGAATGGAACAAAGAATAATTAGAGACAAACTGATAATTTTTTCTATTTGCATTAATATCGGTGTTTTAATTGCAATAAAGAAACGGAGAATATAGTCCATTGAATTTAGTTGATGTTCGAGTGAAAACAGTGGATCAGACTTTATAAATGCTCTTGTTATGTCTTAACTCCGCGTAAAAGAATTGTTTTACAGTTTAAGCAAATTGCTCGAGGTAAGAAAAAGTTTCTAAAGGAGTAACACATAATTAGACTCTGTTCTTAACTTTCTGGAGAACAGGGGCAAATTCGTTGGTTCAACGTAGATTTTCCGGTTAAGAAAGCAAGGAATGATGCATAACAGGAGGAGCCTGAGAGCGGTAACGGTGTATAAAAAGAACTTAAAGAAATATGAAAAGAAAAAATAAAGAAAAAGCTGGCAATTAAAAGTATCGTAACTTTTTTCTCGTTTTTGTCAGATGCGTCATTCCTCTGTCGCGTTTCACAATTAAACACGTGTCCAGAAAGACTAGTTTTAATACACGGAACGATCAATGATTTAATATCTGATGAAAACACTAATTGAAGAAAATGTACATTATGATTCATATTAACTGTTCAAGAAATCAAATTGAACTATGCGTCGTTGAAAAATAATAGGTAAGATAAAAATAAAGAAGAATTTAGAATTAACGTATATTAGAAACCAATTTTTATAAGAAAAAATTTACAGAAATAGCATAACTCATACATTTTTTAACCCAAATTAATTCATAAATTAAAGATGCACACATTTATTTGACTAGCTTCTTTAACATCCGTTAGACAAATCTATCGTAACAAAAATTATTCTAAAAATTGCATTTGCTTTACATCATTATAATAGCGTTCCTATAGAAGGTTGCATTTCATAATTTTAAATCACTCGCCGTTGCTTCTTTGTAGCATATCTATCACCTGTTCTTTCTAATTTCTCAGTACATCTCCATCAACAATGTTGCGCGTCTGTTGCAGCGTTAGCTTCGATAACCATCACCTTGCTCTCTACTACACTCGTACAACTGTAACAACTCGTTTGTCTCGAAGATCTCTGTTATTACATCCAGTCTTCGTCGAAACTCTAAAATTCATTACTTTACTGTCACAAATTGTCTTTTGAAACGTCGCGCACGCGCGTAAATGTTGATCAGTTTAATTTCAATTCTCGCAAACAAAGCACACGGTAAAAGGAAATATATTTCGCGGGTTAGCTCGCTCGTTCAATGTTCCAGTGATCATGTAAATCCTTCTTTAATACTTGCACGACTCGTAAAAGGAGCGCATTTAACTTTGATCATTTATCATGGGACACCGGACCCACGTGTTTCTATGCAATTCACGACGAGCGAAATTATTGCACGCTACGACCTACATCATGCAGCCAGAAGTATGAACTTCAGAAGTTCTATTATCTCGGGGGTGGCGCGAATCATGCGAACGGCCTTGCACTGCTATATTAAAGTTCGATATTTTATGAGGTAGTGCTCGTTCAAATCGTTTATTCTTCCCAACTTCTCAGAGAGATACTTTAACTTACTTCTAAACGTAAATTGTATTATTTCCTGTATTTTGTAATATCTGGGTGATTTAATATCGTAATTCGTTTTTGTTAAGATTTTAATGACACGTGCTCTGTTCATAATAATTAATCCTTATTAAGATATTCAAAATCAATGTAGACACAAGCTAGGAATGGTAGAATTATATTTCCCTTTAAAAGTTTAAAAAATTTTTGTATGCGATATTGCGTTCATAGATTTGTTTTAATAATGCAGTAATTGATTTTTATTCGCATCTTAATGACGTTCTTTGTCTGTGCTAATTGACTCTGTTATTGAGAATTCATTAGTAAAGTGTAAATAATACTAAAAATGATTATTTCTCTGAAAAGTTTCACAAACTTTTATATTAAACTATCGGACCTGTGTGTAGTGACGTACAATGTAACATGTGCAAACATCGAGCATAGTAAAGTGTTAGTAAGTCATGAAATATTTATAAAGCTGTGTAGGATGTTGCGAAATATCTCTTTTCGTAAAGTAGAGCATGATTTACATCCAGAAGCTCTAAATGAAATTGATTACGAACAACAGACTATAAAATTGACTTGATAGAAAACCTAACAAATCTCGAGTATTCGGTAAATATCTTAATTCAAAAGCGCATCAGTTCGAAAAATGCAAAGCAACATAGCTTTTATAGATGCGTAATTTTTACGAAGATATCGACGGTATTTTGTACTATCAAGATTTCGAAACTTGAATTTTTCTACGTGTGTATTTGTAAAGATCTACTTGGAGTTTGTAATACAAATTTTGTATTCATATACATGATCCATTCTTGACTTTTGTATGCATGGATTTCCAATTTTGTACTGTCATACTTTCTCAATACCGAAAATATTTATTCAACGATTTGCCATTTTACTGTAGAAATTTTTCTACGACGGACTAAAAAACGTTTCCGGCATCTTTAAACGTCTTATTGCAGTACCTTTTTTGATGAGAACAGTTTTTAATGTTGCTCTTTGTTAGTAATTAATACATCTCATTAAATGAACAGATGAGTATTGAAATGAACGTGCAATAATTTATTCGTCGCTTTTAAAGCATAAAATGGAATCTTTTTCTTAGATTTGACAATTCCACATAGAAGAATTTTTCATTTCATTTCTTCAAATCATTTTTCACTATATTAAATATATAAATCTTATTTGATGATAAAAAGAAGATATAAAGGATTACAGCGTCTCACGATCGAAAGAAAAGCATACGAATATTATTTTCTAACTTGGCTGACTATTCCATAATCATATTCTACAGAAGAATTATAATTAACGCGGCAGCAGTTTCGTCAATATTCTACATCTTAAACCAACTGTTAACAGACTCCACTTGTTTGCTAACTTTTTTATAGATAAATCTTCCTTATAGCTTCTAAACGTATCAATTCGTCGAATTCTAAAGGCATCCGAGAACGGATGGCATTAAGCTTTATAGAAGTAAGATATAGCAAACTGTAGCCAGACAGAAACAGAAGCGAAAACAATAATGTGACATAAAATTTTAGTGGTATACAGTATTTTACAAATTTCGCTAGTCTAATAGCTGAGAGAATATGAAGATTAATCAACTTGTCGATGTTGGTCTTAAACTACTTAAACCACGCTAAAATAGTTATACAATAATATACAGGGTGCTACATGTATAGGAAAGTTATGTAACAGTATACCTATCCATATATTAGTCTCTATGATCCCATTTTGAACAAGTTCTACAAAAAACACTGTATTAACAAGTGTATAAATATATGCATATAAATATACTGCTGATAAGATGAACATTCAAAAAGTAAGCCGAGCATAGTAAACCAACAGTAAAATATCTACAAAAAATATATTATCTTTTATATCATAAAACAATTGCCGTTATTTACGTATAATTTAAAACGCAAGAAATATTATAGTCTCCGATACAATCTGCAAGCACAAACAAGTAAACAATTTATTCTTATCTCTAGCAATAAATCCAAACTTGTAACTCTGTCAGTAATAACTCAATAGCTGATAATCATCTTACAAAGACGATTTCTGTCTATCGGAAAAACGATCACGCTACCCTAATTCATCCAATCTAAATCCAATCTAATTCATCCAAACTAAAACCCTTGATCACTGTAAGCAGGTTACACGCATTGTTACCCTTAACACATCTGAAAATCCCGCGAATTTCCATGAAAACACTCGTCGAATTGATCAGCCGTGATTCACAGAAATATTGTATACGACTGAAATTTGTTGAGACACGTTTGACATCATTAAGCCCGTGATGCAGCGTGGCCATTGAGCGTAAACGAACGTTCGCAGGCGCTCAATTGCACGCACGCGGATGGCTATCTTCTTGGCTGCATAAAACGGCTTATCGCCACAAATTTAACGACCGGCTAAGCCGACCGTTTTATTCGAAACGCTCGAGGATAAACCACAGCGTGAGCCGTGGGATGACTACCGGACTAGCACATGGGATCTGTAACTGGCTGCTCCACTAGCGCAATTAGCACAACCTATACCGCTATCGTTGCACGCGTACAGCTCGACATATCACAAATATGTACATGCGTATCACAGCGTTCTTGTTATCGCTGGAATGCGGACAGAGTTCTTGCTTATCCGTGCTCCCCGTGTTCCATTGACCTTCTTTCGTGAATCTTCCACGTGTACACACGACCCTTCATTTATTTCACGCTGGGGTAGTTTACGTTTCTCATTGACTATGTTCATTGCTCGTATTGGTTTTTTGTTTTGAATTGATTATTTGGTTATATTGCGTTTTTATCTACTGTAGCTTTTTTAGACGATCCTTTTTTATGTATTATTGACTCGGCTTTCGGTTGTAGCTGACAGGATGAAGTTATTTCGACCGTTTCTACATTTTGGATATACCCACGGCTTTTTACCACTTTTACTGCTACATTATTCTATCGTTTGGTTTTTGTCAATATCTTTCTTCATTAGCATTTTTAACTGATATTTTTAAATAATTCATTTTCCTTGTACTAATGGGAAATTTATGGTCCATATGTTGTCTGCTGGAGATTTTGTGTTGTTAAAAGTTCGATAATTTCTATCTAAATCTTCTTCGTGTTTCCTTTACTAGCTGTTCTTCCTTTACGATTCTATTACATGTTACGATTGTCTTCTTCTTTGCATACTTTAGTCTTGCTTCAAAATTTCCACGAAATCTACGATTCTACTTTCCTTGTCCTTTTTCTTATTTTATAATATATTTCTCCTAATAGTGGCAATTTTTAAGCATTTATATAATCTTCTGTCAGTTTCCTTTATCCTTTATCCCGTAATTTTCATTTATTATTTCACATTATCCCATAACTATTCTTCCCCCATTTATCATCCCTTTAATCTTTCAATTACTTCCAATTCAATTACTTTTCTATCTCATCCGTTACTTCCTCTCTTACAACTTTCCTATTTTTCACATTTCCATTGCTACAATCATATCACTTTTTCGTCAATATGGAGGAGCTAACGTCATCGGGTCGCGAATCGATCCAATTTTTCGTACATATGCATATCGGTCATTGCGCTTGTTCGTAGTTTTCACAGTTCGATCTTGAATAAAATGCAAATTATCCTGGAGCTGTTTGCTTCGCAAAATGCGGGAAGCTCTTCCATTGACGTGTTTACAGCGCGTTATTCTCATACAGCTACGTGTTTACGCGTTACTTGCATTAATTATAGTTACAACCGCAATGTGTAAATAAAACACCAATTCTGTGACGTCCTCGTTAGTACGTCACTGAAGCAGAGTTAAAACACGAATTTTAAATCATACTCGTTCCTGTTCTGACATGCAATCAACCGGCAGAACGTTCTTTTTCATACTTGCGATTTCATAAAATTTAGAATTGATTTAATGATCGTTCTTTTATTTTGTAACATCGAATTTCGCGTTTTTGAATGGTTATATCCAAATTATACGTTTTTATTGAAAGACAGACGTTTAAACAATACAATTTCACAAGCACCGTCCATCGGAAAACTACCGCCTGTTTTGCGAAGCCTAACCTCCGTTATAATAAGACATGTAACCATAAAATTACTATGGCCATCGGAAATTTGAAACATATCGACAAGAATATCAAATTGTTTCTAAAATAGACGAAAAATTTAGTAAAACAATCTAATCCACTGCCATATTATAGTTTTAGTATCTGGATATAAAAGACAACGTTATTGACTAGTTTTATGCGTTGGCGACGAAATTTCTGACTGACAAAATCTTGATATAACCGAGCGAAATTGGAAAACGATTGAGTGACACTTGCAAGCTTCAGGTTACAGTCCAGTTGACTTTGATCTACATCAGTGGTTCCCGATCTGATAGTCACAGTAACATACTACCAGAAGAGAGGCTTAGAACAAAGTTTTCAAGATATCTTATCACGATAAAACTTGCGCAGTTCTTTCTACAATTTAATCTTCCAGAAATGTCATTCTTTTAATCGAAGACTTTAGAGGGCTAAATTCTCTTCCTATATTTCATACTTTCCCAGTATCATCGATCATCATATTTTCGTATTATGTTCTTCTGTAGTATAAAAATTACTTTCACACTTCGTATTATTGGCAACCATGAAAGATAAAATCTAATTTTAGTGCTCGTTCGATCATTTTACAACCATAATTCTATATTTTTTATCACCTTCAAGAAAGATGTCTCTATAGATATAATGTACATATTATTAACCATTATGGAAATCCTAGCATTTATTCTAACAATTACAGGCGTTTAGAAAATATGTAACAATTAGATAAATCGAGTAATTGCGAGAAGAAATTTATTTACATCACAGCTATGGAATAACAGTAAACTTAAAAAAGAAATCACAGATGTATCTACATCTGTACAATTAAAAACATTCATATAGATATTCCATTGTTTCGTTTATCATTACTTGGCGCAAGAAGACAAACTCGAGTAAACGATTATCAAACACCAAACGTCAACAAAGAAAAGGAAATTATGTACCCTTCATCGATCCAATTCTCCTGGATTTCACTTGAAAGCAATTCAACCTTTTCCTGTCCCATAACTTCTCTCGATTCGAGGGTACCGGAAATGAAAAAGTACATTTTTTCTTTGTCGATTACCGGTCAAAAGACAAACGAGCTCAAGAAAATGGGTCAAATTCCTGTGTCTTCGTCGGCTTGCGACACATAGAAACGTGACGCACTCCATCTTTCATTTATCAAACGCTCTTTTATATTTGACTTCTCGCTTTTCACTGACAAATTACGAGTGTCTGGTGAAGCAAAACCATAAAGATAGAGATACGAAGATAGAGTACGTAAGCAAGCTGAAACCGCGATATAACAATAGAAAGAGAACGTTGCATAGAAGCACATTCGTACAATAAATATGTCAGTGTAACACCGAGTAACGAACGGCGTCAGTGTGCAATGTCTGATTACACAAAGATAGAAGGAGTCTTTATGCAGCCGTTCTCTTTCTATTTCCATATCGCATCCAATCACGTGCACGGTAACATACGATTCGTGTAATCTATCTTTACACATATTTCTATGAACGAAACACCGGTGACCGACATTTGTTGCGCGCACGCGCGTTTTCTTTGCCGCTGCTTTGTTAAATAAAACTGCGTTTACAGTAGGCAACTTTCGGTTGGACGATTGATTGCCTGGTGATCGACGTGAAGTTGATCAAAGTCGCTCGTATAAACACAGTGACAACCAAGTTGAAACAATCCTTCAGAATTGTTCCTTCTCTCAAAGAACAGATTTGAATGCGAATTTAGTATTTAAAGCGAGAAGCAAGTTAAACAATAACTTTTAGGAAACGAAGAAAAGAACAGTTTTCAGATCGATTAGGAACCACTGAAAGAGATTAAAAGAAGATTTGGCTTTTATATCAGGACCGTGTTGAAATTTTGTAAGTCACGAATTACAGATTATCGGGATTGATAAACGCGCTTGCACGATAGTAACAAGTTTGATAATAAAAACAAATGAAATTTTACAATCAGATGTTAGCGTAAATTAATTGCTATTTAGTTACGTTTGACAAAGATCGTAGCATAAAGAAGTTTGTAATCTGTAACTTATAACTTGTCAATCTGCTAATATTATTAATTGAAAGATTATTATGCAGGAATACTTATATTGTAGCTATTGTGCTTTTTTATATAAGTAAACAAAGGAGAAACATACTGTTTATAGTTATTTCCATTCTACACGCTATCCGCATCAGTGTAAATTAATCTTGGTCGCAGGTAAATTTTTATTTCCTTCGGAAAATGGCAAGCGCGATAAGACTTTAGATCTCTATACATCTCTATATAGCTTTCTTCACGAAACATTTTCAGTGACGATTGCATGTCACAAACAAACTGTTGCTTGAATTAGTTGCGGATTAAGAAATTCTTTACCTTTCGTAGAGTAATGAATATTTCAATAATCGTCTCGATCGTAAATGAAACTAATTTGATCATTTATTTCCAGAAATAAGATTCGTAATTAGGTATTTGAAAACATTCTTTGTACAGAAAAAAATTTAGATAAATTATACATGTTTATTGTTAGCGAAAATACGTATGCAAATTTTATTAACACGATACAATTGTTGCTTTACATTTTCTAATATTTGCGTTCTACGCTCTGTTCTGTTTTTCCGAGAAGTTTTCTAGAAGTTTGTTAGCTGTAGAAACTGTACAATTTTAGTAGAGTTCTTCAAATTTTTATGATCATCTTCGACAGTAGCTTTGCAGGTACACTATACTTAGCATAGAAATTCACATTGACGAAAAACTTTCCTAAACTTGAATTTACATTTAAGAGAGCAGAAAAGGTTAAAAATATCAGTGTGGCCTTGGGTGCTAGTCACGCAGCAGGCGTTGGCGTATATTGTAGGCATTGTCGAGATGTTACGATAACTAATTTTGAGAAGTAAAGTTTAATCGATGCTTTTAAACTACGATTCGTGTTCAACGCAAAAAAGAAAAAAATGATTTGCATGATGAAGTTGTATATAAGTACTAACTACTTTTCCCATAATTTTCAATTCTATTATATGACCAGCAAGTTGCAGATAATTCTCCTGATAAGACAACTTTACCGTAATGTCTCGTAGGAGTTGTCGAATAAGCAGCTTTTACAATCTATTTCGAAAAGAAAAATCTAAAACGTGTGATGATAGATTCAGGCTTGTAAATATGAACATGAGTGAAAGAAGAATACTCTACATATTAGTATACTTCTGCCTTTCCTGCTTTAGAATATATTCTGTTATCTAAATCTCATCGTAATTCGGTGTGTATCAGGCAGGAATAGAAAATAGAAATGGAAAGATACATTATTTCAAGTTTTAGTACTATTATACGTTTAAAGATTAAAGAAACAAATAGCTTATATCGCTGTAAGTACATATATACAAGTATAATAAATCTAATATATAATTATGAAAAAGAGAATGCAGCTTATATATATATCAAAAAAATCCAAATATCAAACGTTTAATTGCGAAAACAGCGAACATTCACAAAGGATTTGCTTAGGTATTTAGTCACCTATCACCTTGAACGTATCAATCTCACGTATCAATTTCTTCTTACATATCACTGCGTCGATAGTTCACACAACCGATTCATACCGTAAATCGTTGCAGCAACCCCTTCCTCGATGTCCATCGATTACAGATCGATCAATCAATCAGACTCAAAAATCCCAACCCCCTAACACGAGGTTTCTAGAGCATGGATAAGCAACAGCAACTCGAAAGTTGTATCATGAATATATCACCTCGTCGAGACACCGCGACGACGAAATTCCACGTGAAATTTTCTAATGTTAATAACATTTAGATTATGAAAAATCGTCTTTTATATAAATTTAGAAGTCTCTGTAAATGTCAAAAATCTTGGCCATCTGAAGAATAACATTGAAGTTTAAGAAGTACTTAGCTACTTACACTATCCACCGGAAAATTGGAATTACATATACCGCATTTCACCAATCTTCTCGGACGAAAGTTAAGAAATTTCAGGTAGGAAGTATCTTAATACGGCTAAATTTTTAATTTTGAAAGTGAACCGCTCGAGGTACATTAATCATAGAATTATAGAAGGTAAAAGGGTACGAAGTAAGATTGAAAAATAAATGATTAAAAGGCTCTGTTCTAATTCTGCTTTACTCTGTACTTGATAAAATTCTTATTTTATTAATATACTCAGTCTGAATATGGTTTTCTTTTTTTTTTTTTTTTCAAACGTTATTGAATCAAAGTGTTAGATATTTTTTTGATGTGAAGATTTATTCGAACGTGGTTCAAATTAGACCAAAACGCTAAGGAATTTATTAATACGAAAACTCATAAAGACGACGTAGACTACTACCGATACTTAAAACATCGATCTTGAACCGAAAAAAAAGACTTGGAAATGTGCGCTAATTAATTATTACATCAGTACGATTAAACAGTACCAAACTTCTGGCTGATAGTGTAGATATCTTGATCAGAGAAGTGTCGCCGAAAAATGATATTAATAATTAGTCAATACGAATGTTCCTTGCGTGTTATTGAACAAAAAATCGTCGCAGTGTCCTGTCAGGCGTTCACATCGTTTTATCGCACTTTTTCTCATATCATCGGTGTCGTTTGCCATTTTCTAAACATTTCATATCTCATCTAGGGACGAAGAGAAGCCAACCACAAAAGATACTCTATCTTTTGGTTATTAAAAATCATTGAATCGAGGCTTCTCGATCTATGTAGAGTGAATTTATATGGTCGTTGATTTGTTACATAAAACGCACAGATTAACACGCCTATAAGGGGAAGGTACATACATTTGTTAAGGCCTAATCAGTAATGGACAACTTGTTAGCACTGTAATAAGTACACGGTACTTTCGTTCTTAAGTAAACGCTTGTCAAAATTATACTCGCGAAGCGATACTATTCCACGTAGGTTATACGCGTATAGTAATTACTCAGTTGTAATTAACATGCCTTCGAGCGCGTCTCTGTCGAGAATTGATAACGTGTTGGATGCATGAATAAACAACAAGGCTTTGTTTTCACCCTTGATTATATTTGCTTCTATCCTAGGTAGTCTAGTTCTGGACCAAGAAATTCGTTTACCGTAAGATTTAACCCTTGTGTAATATAACACAAAAGAGAGGGAGAGAGAGAGAGAAAGAGTTGAACAAACTGTCAAGTATATAATATTACATGTTTTATTTCTAAATTTTATTACACGCTACGTAATCGTTACGAATTATCAAGTGTATGTGGTATGATTTGACATAAAAGATACAGCATATCTCGAGGATAAAAAGATAAGATTAAAATTAATTCTTGTAACTGGTCATCTTTAAATTTATTTAAAAAGGTTATAGGAATCAGAATAGCGTTGAAAGTATCCTTAGACTTGGTTTATGTTATTTTATTTTGGAAAATATTTGATTTGCTGATAATGTGTGGTGTAAGTTAAGAAGAAGATAAAGAATATAATAGACAAATTGCTTTTTACGAAAGATATACTGTATTAATATATAGCAATTAGGATTCAATAATCAAATACAAAGAGTGACGTCTTCGAACCTTTTTTATTTTTAATTTAAGTATAAAGTAATTTTCTACTTTTTTAATTTGAGTATAAATTTTATTGAAAGAGAATTCGCTGTTAAAATGGATCAGGCACTTTCTGCGAAATGATTTTCCGATGTAACGCGATTTTCATTTCCCAACAGCCTATAACAACATCCAGCTAACCTACTGAAGCTATCGCTTTCAAGCTACACGTCATATAATTAGCTATGAAGATATAAAATGTCAAATTAAATACTCCCTTATAACTGAACTTTCCAAAGATTTTACCTGAAAGTGTAAAATATGGTTAATATTCTAATAAATTACATAAACTCTATACATATCCTTGTTCATTTACGCATAATCATTCCATTGCAATTGCTCCTATCAAGCAAATACATAGATCCAGTTTCTTCAAACATTTTAGAAAACGTACCTATACTAGAGAAAAATTCTAAACTATCGAAAACTCGCTCCGTATTTTTGCTACGCGACTTTACAACCGCAAAAATAGTCCCTGTCTTCACGGTTCGACGAAAACTACATTCCGATCAAACGACTTCGGAGTTTTCGCGAGGAGAAAAATTCGAGATACGTTGTTAATAGCGTTATTCTCATCCAGAGGACGTGCTCGAAGGCGCCCACTTCGTGGCTAAACGTGAACGAAAACTAAGGCGAAAAAAATAAAAATGCTAGCAAGCAAGCAAACGAACGAAAGAAAAAATGTAAAAAAAAATAAGAAAACGAAGAAAAAAAGGTGAATACGAAGTAAAAATTGTCATGCTCCAGTGTTGTCTAAATAAGCTTCTCGGGTGAAAAGAAACCCCCCTTTTTCCGCAAGACTGTTCACGCGAAACGATCGAGAATTAGGGCAGTGACAAGGAGGCAGGTAGATAACGGGGGATGGCGTCGAACGGCGAATAACGGCGTATGAGAGAAAGGAAGGAAAAGAGAAAGATGAAAGAAATAAGAAAGGGACGAAGAAAATACCTGTGGCTCTAACTCTAAATATACTTGTTACGCTATCCATAAGTTTATATTGTATCTCTATCTTGACAGAATTTACGAGGTATTGTACGTGATATTATATTTATACGGGCTGTTACACACTGTCTCCAATCTTCCATTCCTTCGTGCGACACCGGGCGAACGAGACGGATAGACAGATAAGGCGCAGGCGAGTGCATACGTGGCGAAAAGAGGTGGGGAATGGAGAGCGAGAGGAAGAAGGATAACGATGGAAATCAAAGACGAAAATTCACTACAAATCTTTCTAATAAAATTTCCACAGCAATTTCCATTCTTATTGCTCGCATATGATTATCAGCTAGACGTTATTCGACGACTGAAGTAAGAATGAGAACGAAATTCGATAAAATTATTCGAGGGGGAATGATACGAAGTATAAAACGAGTCGTTGGAAGGTGAATAATTTTGATTAAGAATTTTAGTCTCCTGCCACGAAAGGAACGTTCTTCGTACGGCTAAGCTACGAAACCGTCGTCCTTTGAACCAAAATATCCTCCTGGAAACTTTTGATTAACAAGTACCAGTGAAAAACCGTGATCCATGGGGAGGGAATTAACAGTCAGAAAAAGGATGTACTCGTCGGGGAAACGAAGAAAGAGATTAAGCTAGGAAGTTGCTGCTTCGTCCCTGGTTCTGGTTTGCGCGGTTGTTGAACACCGCGATGAGAGTCGGGGCGAATTCGCTGAGACAAAAGGCGAGCCTGCGAGCAATAGAGGTGGAAACGGACAAGGTGATAAGGCCGGAAAGAAAACGGCCACGAGGATAGAAGGTTTTAATCTGAGTCAACAACTGAGAGGAAATGGTTGAGACAGAAAGGACGCATCGGCAAAAAGGTAACACGTAAAAGAAGAAGAAGAAGAAGAAGAAAAAGAAGAAGAAGACGATATATGAAAACAGCGAGAATTTCTTCCTTTTTCTAGTCGTCCCTGAAGTCGTAAGTTGAAGAGCAAGAGGGTTGCTGCGAGCGAAAAAGAAATTATCCTCTTCCTCTCGAGTCTCCGATCTGCGCTCGATTCTCTGTTTCAACGGAGCTTTTCTTACCCTTTAAGTCGACGAAAAGAGACTGATTTGTGTACAGGGCAAAGCATTGTGCGTGCGTGGCCACGAAAAACGAATGGAAAGAAATTTCTAATCCTCTTTACGTGCTTCTCGCGAACAATTAATGAAAAGAAAAAGAAACGAAATCAGAGGATACGAACGTTCTCTTAATTTTTATTTATTTTCGGAATTGTCTTTCTATTTCGTTCCAGTGGTCACGCGTTTCTAAAGACTGTGTACAATATTTTTTCGTACGCCTGCGCCGTCGTTCGCGCGAACGCGCGTTCTCCCCTTGGTTTTTTCGAACTGTTACTAAGCTTGTTTCTTAATAAACTTGTTTTTTTGTTTGTTAGAACGGCAGTGGACCTGGTGGCGAATCCGGTGGACGAGGCAACGGGTAAGTAGCATCAAACGTTTATCGATCACGAGTCCAATTACGTCATTGTAATCGTGCTAGATTTTTATCTTCCCTGTTTTCCACGCTGCAAACATTTTTCCTTGAACAACGAACGAGTCTTTCCGTTTCATGTCTTTGACGATTATCGTGTGAAATTTTTTTAACCCACTTGCAACTTCTGTCTATGAATATAAACGCGATTTTTTAGATGCTTGAAAAAATTACATGGTATTCAAGAGACGGAGGCAAAAAGAGAGAGTTTAAATATTAACTCTAAATTATATTCATTATAAGATCGCTCGCTTGATATTTTATATTAAATTGTTCTATAAATAAAAATACTTTCATTGCAGTTATTTTCATTAAATCTACGTACATGTGTATATATAAATATATTAATTGTACTATGTGATATAAAAATTCCGAAAAATAATATTCAGCAGCGAGGATTGTTCAACGACAATTTTATGATTAAATTTTTGAAGGTGTCGCGACTGGAACCTTTTCATAGTAAATTACATTGCATAACGTGGAGCTGTTATTCGTAACGTTTAATATGTTCCATAAAATAAAATGACAAAATAAAGGAACGAACGGTAGAGAAGAAATTTTTATCGTAACAGCTACGAATTCTGTAGTTCACATTCTGCGATAACAATGTCATCGGTGAACAGAATTGCGAATTCTCTTCTGTCCATCTCGTGCACGTAAGAGGCAAAATTCAATGGAAGGAATTTGATTTCATGGAAATAATTTGTCGTCGAAGAATTGAGACTCTGGCAGAAATGAAACTGCAAACGTCACATTTCTCGTTGGATCAGGAAAGTTCGGTGCCATAAAAATTCTATCCGTATGTTTCTATTAAAATCTTCTTGTCCAATAGCGCCTGACAGCGGAATTGGCTACGTAAATGACAGCTCCTGGCTTATTTTTCCATTCCTTTCTCTCAGTTCACCTCTTCCTTTATATTTGTCGAATGTAAAATACATCATGTGACTTCTTTTATTACGCTTTTGTTTGCAACAACAACTAACTGTTCTTCAAAAACCACGAAATTTATCTAATTACTTTCTTCTTTTTCGTATTTCAAAATACACGAGCTTCAAATTGAAAGTTTAACATCATTGCTCATGAATATTTTCTACAAAGGATTTACAGTCATCACGTATTTAAGAAAATTCCAACTTTCTAACAGGGATACGATCTATTCTAGCAACTAAGGAATAAATTTATAAAAATTCCAACTGCGACTTGTGAAAATCCTAATTATGTATTCGACATAATTTAGCGACAAACTACGAGTCCTAAACTTAATGATAATGCTTTCGTTCGAATATATCCAATAAATGAAGTTAACGAATGTATTACCATGGAATGAACAAAGATGTTTGTAAAACAAAAGTAATAAATTCTTTACTAGGTAGTTAAATTTGTTCCTGAGAGTCGTATTGTTACATTCACGACAAAATTCATCAGGTTGAAAGCCACAGGCCATTTGTATAATTCCGTTGCCGTAAAAGTCGACCATATCTCTGTCCAGCTAACGTTTAGTCGATCGCGCATTACGAGAGCACAGAATTGCTGATTAAACGTTGTGAAACTCGTATAATAGCGATCGATTCTTCGAACCTACGTATAAAAGACATATTGGTCTGTAATTAAATTGTTGCAACGCGGTTCCCTGGTTTTAATGCGGTTTCTCGGATCTAGCGCCTGATTCTGTAGAAATTACAAATTCAGGAAATTAATAACGAATAAAATATTAAATGTATTACTATGAAGACTTGCAAGAAGCTAATAACTGAATTATCGAGTTGATACGAAATTTTATGAAATTTAAAGAAAGATGTAGTTCTTTATTTAGGCTAAGGACCAAACAAAAACATACAAATCTTACGATGTCGTAATTTAATTAAATAGAAAATTAAATAGAACAATTTTCCAAGTATATACTTGAAACAAAACAAATAGATATTATTAGTAGCATGTTCAGTATTCGAGTATTAATTAAAGAAATTAAAGTTCAGTAAAATATTTCAAACTTTGAAACTGAAATTATTAAAACGAAACTTATGACAGGTATTAAATTCAATATTCAACCTTGTACAACTTATTGCGTGAATATTATCAACTATTAATTTCTCAGCGAATGCTATAACTTGGCTTTTGTGAAATTTTAAGAAGCAACGAATACCTGGAATAAGCAGAGTAAACTTACATTAAGCTTAAAGTTTTGAACATGGTCTTTAATACTTTAGCATCCTGATAATTATCTAGGAAAGAAACTCGAGTAAACGACTTCCCTATGAAAGGCATCAACGCTAATTGCAATTCAAGTGCGAGTGATTTGTAGAAAGAAGGTTGCGTGTTCCCTGGGTGAAAAAGTGAAGAAAAGAGACGATAATGGAATAAATGATTTGAAAGTGATGGATCGTATTACACAATCGCTAACAATGCCGTCTAACGTTAATTCGTAAATTTGCAAACAAAATCAGAATAACTGAACGCGAGCTTGCGGAGAATTGGGTCATCGTTTAGATGAAATGATAAATCTCGGTTGTACGTATAATTTGAAATATGTACAGGTTCTCGTGTTTATAATCAAACACGAAATCTTCTCGATCTCTGATATTCTTAATTATATTCGATTATCTTGGTCGTGTTAATTAATCCCTTGTGCGATATACATCTAAAAATTCTCCGATAAGGAATATTTGATTAATTTCCGGCAAGTGAATTTTGAACTTCAATAAAAGGAGAAAAAGCGCCCTCTGATGGTAATGGGGGGGAAGATCGGATAAATGGGTGAGTTAAGGTTCCTTAAAACTTTCTGATCGGTTAAGTAGCTCGGCATGATCTTCAAAGACGAAGTTGCCAATTTAATCGGAAAGTTCGATTACTTTCAATCTAATATCGATCCGACCGGCAGCCTAATTCATAAAAGATTTATTACTACGATCAGATACTTCCTTACACGCGATCCTATAGGTAATCTACGATCCAAGTACCCATAAATTCGGTCCCCGACCAATTATCAGGCATTCTAACGTTTTATAGGTTTAATTACATGATTGCTCCAGAAAAATAATCCCGAAATTCCTTGAATACTTCAAATTCATTGAATGAAGAGTATCGATCGGGTATCGGGCCTCGTCTTCTAGGCAGGATCCTCGTTCAATGATCCTCATTTTCCAAACCATCGAGAAAAGTTTTCTAAGTACGAATAAAAGTTTTAGAGTGAATAACTAATTTTTAAATGTAATTTACTACGAAATGGATTCTATTTCATATTTACATAAACTTGTTTCACCTTTAATCCTCTACCTTGTTTTTCTATGAAGGAGACCACCGTTAGATTAATAGTTCCAGATCACAAAAGTCTTTAACCCGGCCCTGAGCGTACATCTGCTAAAACGATCCTTTAATCGAACCTAATGTTTCCAATTGCTTTTCTTTCAGGCATCCAGGAGACAATCCATTCTACAGCAATATCGACAGCATGCCGGATATTCGGCCGCGCCGAAAGTCGGTGCCATTGGTCTCCGAGCTGGTACGTAATCAATTGTCCATTAATTTAGCCGGAAAACGTCCTATCGTTTATGCAAATATGGATATGTACACGTATACGAGACACGGACGCGTATTCACGTTGTCCGAATTGTCTATGCCTACTCGTGAAAATAAACAATCGTACGACGACGGTATCAGTTTGTTGGTTTACCGTTGTCTCGTCATCGTCCTTCTATTCGTTCTCTGCCCTCATCGACGTCGCGTCGTCGTCAATATTGTCGGTGTTCTAAATCGTGGTCGACGTAGATACTTTAAAACTCTTGCAAACCTGAAAATTATTACAGCCTATGTGACTGTGCTATTAAATTTGTCTTAATGCTGTTTATTAGATTCTCTCTAATACACATTGAAATCGAAACTACCTCGAATAGACGACGTTAGACTGTTAGGATAAAGTTTTCCTATTAAAAACTCGGTCTTTGCCGTTTTATCGCAAACGGAGCGTAAACTTCGGAAAAGTGAAATCAGAATCTATTTTCAGCCTTTGCGGTCTCCTCTGCCTATACTTTGTTCAACTTGCGTTAATAGTTGGAACGTTGAATAATCGGTTGAGATTGATCACCAAACGTTCTATTGAATATAAACGATTAGAACATACGAAATTATATGACTGTTTTTGATGTTATTTTTTTCAATTTTTTCTTATATTTTATAAATTGTGGAAAAAAGTTGAATTCTCGATTAAAGCATTTTTAGAGATGTTTCGGATACACGTATAATTTAGATCCCTTATTTTAGAAATTTTATATAAATGATCAAGATAGAAGCAACTTTAACGTGCAAACGGAATTCAAACTTTGTTTTGATAATGAAACTCAGGTAACCTATGTATTTATGAGTTTTGAACGTTGCTGGGTATTCTTATTCGAAAGAATATTCTCCTTCGCAATTAATTTACACGGTACAAATTAATTATGCTTCAATTAGCTCTGTTCGTCCTTTTCATTCAGGATCTTTGCCGTAGCTTCAATTCAGAACCGCTTCTTCGATTGATAGTTTCCACCATTCAATTGAACTCTCGACCTTCGTCTCAACGAAGCTACTGATTAAAGGAATCATAAAAAAGAAACAACAATGTTATTCGCATTCGCCAATCGTATCTTTAGAATGGCTAAAATCAAATTAAAATTAATTTGTAATTGAATTCAATCATTCATATTGTTTCATTCTCTATTTTAAATAATTAATTTCACAGTTCCATTTGGTAAACGGAGGAAAAGGTATAAAATTTTGAATATTGGTCATAGAAAGTATAACATTCGTATTTTTGCACAACAAATCAGTGATTATTTACATAATAATAATACACGAATTTGTGCATGTGAATGTGTACGTTCTTCTACGATTTCTTATTAACATACGTATAATAATAAATAATTCGATATATTGAATAATTCGATAAATCGACGACCACGATAGACACCGACCAAAGCTTTTCGTGACCAGTGCTTCTTAACCCAATCAAAATGTACTCCTTCTAAAAATATGTCCATATTCTCGCAGAATAAAACGGGAAAGGAGAACTTCCGTTGTGCAAATTTCTTCCCGCAACCTCGACCTTGTATCCCAATGTAAACTCAATTCCCTCACGATCCTCCTTCTCCATCGATAATTCCTGTTGCACCTTGCTGTTATCCATGTTGAAAACGTCGCCATCCTTCGAATTCATTTGTTTGCGTGCTTGATCCTTCCAAGACGACGACGTCGAACACGTGAGGCTATTTTGTCGCGAGATCGATATCTGTTGTGCCGTTCGTGTTGCCTTCGAGAGTCATTTGCTTTCGAGATGATACTATCGAAAAGCGTTACAATATTTTAGGATTTATATAAATTGCCAGTCATAACTATTAAAAGGACATTTGCTCGTTATATTTATAAAACTGTAAGAAATTTTAATTTATTTAGTATCAAATGATTTCATAAGTAATCGTCGTTGTCTTTTTAAATTTCTAAAATCTTACATTTCTATGATAAAATAAAACGGTTTTTACTAAGATTTACTAGTCAACGATTAGAAAGAGTGCAAATAACAATAGTATAGAAATGATCGATAAGATATTGTAATCGCAAAGGAAATTTTGTTTTATTATGATAACGATTAGTTATATATATTAAAAATAGTAGATAAAATGTTTAAGCTTCTACTAAATATTAAAGTGTCTTAATATTTATGACTGATAGTGTAAATGTGACTGGAAGAATGGTATCTTTCTCGAGAGTGACTCTATTATCAAACGGCCCTTCTCTTCCTCGTCGTGCAACCTGATTGCGTGTACTGCGTTTCGCTGTTACGTCGTTTTTCGATAACTCAAGATTTTTCCAGAGGAGCGTTACAGACGATTTCACGATAAATTACTGACCATTTCAGCCTGAATGCTAACAAAGTGGTAGCGTTCGTCTTTTCAACAAACTTTTAAAGGTTCCAAGTCGGAACTCTTGCGAGTTTGTTGCACCTTAATAGAAAGATTCTCATAACAATTACACGGAAAAGGGGTGTTGGAGCGTTTCTACGATGGAAATCTTTTAAATTTAATAGTTGACCTTTTAAGAGGATAATTTAAGATAAAGAAGATTTCTCGAAAATCGTCTGTAAACTGTCCGCTATTTGTATACTCCGTTACTAGTGCTTTGCAGAGTATGTTCGTTCGACGTTATTAAACTTTCTACCGAAGATCCGGGCATCGAATAGCGTTTTTGTCCGGAACATATGTTGGACGACTCGCTGTGAAGTGGTGACACAAGCGTTACATGCAGGATTCCTGTAACCTGTTACTTGTAGAAGCTTGAAGAGTCAATGGAATAATCGTCGAATCGCTGTAACATTTGTACGGAAATTCTAACTAGAAGTAACCGCAACTAATTTATTCGAAGAACGTTAAGAATGGTTTTCTATCGGGACGTTTCGACAGACTTATATTTCACAGTTTATAAACCGTTGATTTTGAAGAAACAAGATTTTTATGATGTTCGAAGTTTTTAATCGGAAGTTATTGAATACGAACAAAATTGCTAGAAAGTATTTTTCAGACTAATTGTCCACGGCATTCTGTATCTTCTACGTAATTATTCACTGAAAGCATCTGAAATTACTTTCACGTCAATATCTACGCAGAGTAGTAAATATCAGCGATATTTGAGATTCATTTCAAGATTCTACAGTCCTCGATAGATTCCTACTTTACTCTAAACTCGTACAAACTTCTCAAATCATTTTCTCCTATACATATATCGAGACGCGTCATCTGACGTTGTTATATTTTTCTACACGCAGATGTAATACTTTTATACCGAATATTTCAAGATATCGAATTTGAGCAAAAGTACGTTTTCTCAAAGTCAACGGGGAAAAAACTAAGTCGATATGTTCGGTTAAATTGCTTCATTTGACAAATCCATACGTCCACGCTATTTTTATCTGTGATTTAACATTTTCAAGAACGCGATGAACGACTACCATTTAAACTGACCAAGGAACTTACCTCGCGAGAAGATCTTTTGTGTCGTTCTATTCGTTTCGGCTATATTTCCAAAATGCTGCCATTATTCAAAGTCAAACGTCTACATTGGCGTCACGATTTCCACCGATAAATCTGCGCGGTCCGGCCTTTTTTACAGCGCGACAAATCCTTCGTGCAGGGTATCATTTCCAAGATTACCATCGTCATTACGACTCGAACAACGTCCGTGAATCGTGTTGGTCGTTAAAGAGTACGCGTTCATAAAACGCGCGTTTATCACGAAGACGAAGTCATCGCGTAAGCGTTTCTCGTTTTCGTTTTTCATCAACGTGTAACCCCTTTTACGCTTTGCGTCGCCATTTCATGGCCGTATCGTCGCGTGGAGAGCTTCTAGCGAAACAATATGATGGCCGCAACGAAGAAGCAACAAAAACGCGGCTGCAAACACTCGCGTATCGCCAAATTTGTGATTCGTTTACAACTACCGTCCTCCTTTGACTAACCCTACGTTCTTAACGGGTCGAGCGAAAATTCCAAGGAGCCTTTAAGGAAATTGAATGGAGGTCGTAGACCTTTCAGGCATCGTTTAAAGCATCAAAAGCTGTTGAAGCTGTAGCAACAGCCATGTTTCGTGCGAAAATGAACGATTTGCTTTTTTTTTTTTTTGACGACGTAACAAATGTACGCGATTTTCTCTTCTTTTTTAAAATAAGCAGTTTCTGGATCGAATTTTATTAGATTGTGATTTACACGATTTCAAACAGGAATACATAAGATGGTACGTGATATACGTATTTGTGGTGCAAATGGAAGGGTGAGAAATACATACGTATATACTACATGTGTTAATTTTAATTATAGGCTCGAAGAAAATCTTCAAAAAGGAATATAATTTAGTTCTGCTTGCAAAACATGCAATTAATAATTGTAGCTAATAAAGTAATTTCCAGCCAATAAATGTATTACGATTTATAGACAGTAGAGTATACGGTGAAAGAAAATTGAAGGTGTAAGATTAAAGTTTTTGATATGAGATTTTATCTCTATATTAGTGAAACTCGATAATTTATTACATATTATGTGGAATATCTTTTTATTATGTAATAAACGAATCGTTGCTTATCGATATTAACGTCAATGTGTCTAGAAAATACTGCAATACAATTCGCAGAATAATTTGTAGTTTATAGGCTTCTGTGAATATCATATAATCATGATCTATAACCAAAATTACTTAACTTCGTGCAATCTTTTAATATCTTCAATCTCATTTAATCGATTTTCAATATTGAAATCTCTCGAAAATGAAACTTCATATTCCACTCACATGTAAGAAATACTATTTTTTTTTTTTCAATTGTATTACAAATTATGTTTCGTCTTGTGTACAATGTGATTCAATTCGACCGACATTGCAGAAACACAGGTAACAAATGCAGCAGAAATTAAAGTGACCGAGCAAATTCCGAGGTACGCAATTTAGATGACTTTATCCAACGAAAGATATGACTGTTAGCAGTAAATGTTTGCAATGGTCAAGCACTTGTTCTAGGTATATTTCTCGACGATACAATTCCGTAAAAGAGTTACGGTAGTTCTTTGTTCACCGTGTTGTTCTTTTTTTTTTTTTTTTTTTTTTTTTTTTTTTGTTTAGAATCATTTTTAACTGTGTCGTTTAAAAACTTAACTATTAACGTTTTCGATCAAAACGCTTGATTAAAACAATTTCCGATGCTGTGGCTATAAGAGCAGTTAGAAACAAAATCCACATACTAATTTTTATTTGTTTCGTGTGAAGGAATTTTCGAACGCTGCGAACCAAAACCACGTAGATACAATTCGATAGACGTAAAAAAAGAAAAATGTCGCCAAAAGACCTGGAAAAGAATTGTTTGACAAAAAACATAAATAAACCAAAAGCTTTTAAATTAGTCTGACACAAAGTTCTCTATGAAATCAATCTAAAAATAAAAACCGCATATATAGCCGAACGTATTTCCTTTTTATTCGCCATAGGTGAAGTGCCATTCAATTAACGCGATAAAAGATTCTTCGTCAAGAAGTTAAATGTTGAATTTCCCACGCAAGGCTTCCTCAAACTTGTGTACATACGATAGAAATTTATTTTACGATATTCTTGACCTTGTTTTCCCATGAATACAAAAATAATTGACATATAAAAACGACTACAGAAAAGTTTTCGCTTGTTTCTGTATTGAAAAGTTTTACAGAAACTTTCCAAGTAAGTCGTTCAAGAATCGCTATAACCTCGATATCGTTGCAGTTTCTACTTACGCGATTCATGTTGCATACTTAATACAAAGAAAAGTAGAAAAATTTCTCAAGGGCTTGAATACCGTCGCAATGGCCTAAAAAAACATGTTAATCGTAAGGAAAGTCGAGCGTGGAAAGCTTGAACGAAATTCTACATCTGATACGCGACCTAGTGTGTAACGGCAATTATCTGCGTACTCGAAAAGACGCGTCGTGTTTCGAAAAGCTCGAAAGCTATGCTCGCTTACGTCACGGTCGCTCTTGCGACTTCCGCAGCTCGCGTGTTCCTACGTCGACTTTAAACGGAAATTCTTAAAAGCAGCGCGGTCCGATCGTGTTGGAAATTATAAACAAAATGGAAGAAAAAAAGGCTCGTTACAACGTTATTTATACTTTTCTCGTATATATGACTGTCTGAATAATCTGGCTTTTTGAATAATCACATAGGGATAAAAGGTATTAAACTCGGTAAAATTTAATCCTTCGCGACTCTAGGCCAGCTTTCGATATTCCATTGCAATGTGGTTGAAGCTATTGTTTTATTTTTTTATATTTGATATGAATTTTCGTTATTACGAATATACGTGTTTTGAAAGGATGCGAGGAAAGTAAGGGGTTTGATGAAATTTGTTAATTACGATGTTCAATAGAAGAATGGTAATGAGTAATGGTTAATAAAATAATGATATTTGATGTGATATTGGTATTGAATCGTGCAACGAGATGTCGACAAAATAATGAGATTTAAATGTTAAATTAAGAATAATTGCAATTACGTTTCATATTGACTTGTAATGACAACAAAATGCTTATTTATTTATGTGCAGTAATATTAGAAATATTATACAATAATAATCGTTAAAAAATAATACAAAATTCATATCATCCTATCCATGGTGTTCGTGTCAACGTATCGTAAATAATTTTGTTTAAAAGGCAACGAAATTTTAACTCTTCGGAAAACTAATTAAACTTTGTAATACCATATCTTTTATATTTTAATGACATGATTGATATCGTCATTCAGGCTGTTGCAATGGAATGGATGAAAGCACGAACATGGAGTTCTAAGGATAAAAGATAACGCCGATGGAAGAATGTTGAAATTCTATCTAAGTCTAAATGTAAAATAAAAGAAATTCATTGGATAAACGATGACTGCATCGCGCGATTATTTTATTCAAAATCGAACGCTGAAAAGGGCGTGTTTAGAGCCGTCTGTGTTCGTAATAGTGAAAAATTCTGATGAGAAGTAATTGCATGGTTTAAGGGTGTAAACCTTTCAAACGAAGCATTTCTTGGCGTTATCACGAGAACCTTGAAGTGCTTGCAAAATGCATGTTCTTGGAATTAGTAACACATTGAAACTTTAAAATTAGAAACTTTCATACAATTTTAGCCTATACTCGCGAAACCATGTAATCAAAGCCTCTTAATCGCGGACGTAGCTGGTCAAAAACATGGAAGCACTTTTAGCATCATAATTTTACTGAAATACCGCTATGTTCTAAAAAATGGGCGGTTCTCCATTTTTAAATTAAAAAAGAAAAAAATGTATTCACCGTTTAGTGAAAATTTCTTTCAAAGCGTGAAGATACAATTAAAGTAGCGAGTCTTAAAGTTTCTAAAAAAAGATGTCTTTGAGAAAAGTTATACACCATCCATAATTGATTATGCGAACCATGCAGCTGCGTGCTCCACGTACTTATGCGTCACGGATAATATTAATATTTAACCCTTATATATCGAGTAAAAAAAAAAAAAAAAAACGGGGGAATATTTTACGTTCGTGAGAAACCAGGATAATATCCACCCATTTTCTAAAGAATTTTACATTTACGCTTACAAATATATACATATAAACGAGAACAAAAGTAAATATAACGAGTAAAGAGAAAAGCTAATAAGAGAAAGAAAGATTACGTTAAAAGTAGCTTACTGATATTACCTAAAACCCTTGTGTCTGTTAAATGATCACATCCTGCATCTCGGTTTACTTCACTAGCCCCTTTTCACACCCTCGCTACTTCACACGAGTGTGCAAATGGAACCCTTCGATGTAACTCGATACACATCAAGTAAAACATTAAACCAGTGCTATCCAGGATAGCTTTCGATTTTCGAAATCTCAATCATTTTATTTTCTTTCCTTTAGTACAAAAACTATATGTATTCGTTAACGTTTTACACATTAGCAACCACAGGTAACGATTCATTCAAGAAAAAATAAAACTGTGCGGAGTATAAATTATGGACAGCGCTACTTTAACGCGTTTCATGGTATACGACGATTTAGCTTTAATAAAACTCCGGCGTCAAAGAGAAATACAATTACGTCGTACTTTGATTGTACTTCGATTATATTCAGATTCGAGAAACTAACGTTTATCCAACTTTTAACATTCGGCATTTTCTTTGGGTCTACCTTGCACGAATAAAGAACCGAGGAAAACTTCACCATTGGTATTTATCACGAAATCATCGATGAGGCACATGCAGCGTAGATCAACTTCCAACGCTGAAAAAAAGATTCCAACAGCTCGAACCGTGACTTCTCGATATTCGATCTTCACGTGGCCTCGAACAAAGTCCCGCTAATGAAGAGCATCGATTTTCGCTCGACCCATTGCGTATGTGTTCTGTGTGAAGTCTAGTGCAATCGATACGGACAGATTTCTCTGAAATTACGTATATTCCCAGCGACGAGCGGGATTCGAGGAGCATGAAAATAATTTCCACGATGGGCGTCTTCCGATGCTTTCGACGGTCATGCAGCACGGCTCCTCGAATCGCCTCGAATCTTCAAACCCCTTTAGAAATCTCGACCCGTCTGTCTGTGACCCCTATGTATGTTCGATGTCAACAATTTTTTTCTCTTGATTGTTGTGTACCGTGACCTTGCTCCTTGGAACCCCGCGTCCAAGAAGTGCATTGTCCCATCTAGTTGAACCGGAAACGAGAGCCCCAGGCGATCGATGGAGAACCTACGAAAGTTTGCGGGATCTCGAGGGCGTACAGAGGGCCTCGCTTGTTTTGGCGCAGTTTGACGTTCGCGTTGTTGTTGTTTAAACGCAATTCACGGTATAATTATATTAAATACATTGAAGGGAGCATTAAGGGGTTATTGGAATGGAATATGCAACTGCGCCACTTCGATCCAGCAATTTTAGGTTCTTGCGTTCAACAAGAAGGAATGATATTCTGAAGCGAAGCAACTGAACTTGAAATTCGATTACGTTTGCAATATAAAGTTCGATATTGTAGATTCTTCCATGAAAAATGCAAATAGGATACAGAATAATATGAAGCTTCGATTATCCATTAGATGCTTAAGTTTAGAAGATTATTACCTATCTTGTTGAAAGATCGACGCGCCGTTTCATGCCTCCCGTGTCTCTAATCTCTAAATGTATCTGTTATCCGTAATGTATGAGACACTAGAAAGAAAAAAAAATAGAAATCAAATTAAAAAAGATGCAACTGATAACACTTACTAACCGGCATATAATGCCATTTTTCTTTGTTTGTTCTCTGTGGCGCCCGTTGTTGTATCCACCTGAACACCTGAAAAAAACAAAACCACTCACTGAAAAAAACCTCTCAAAAAATCTCAAAAACTCTACCTCCAGGTCTTGAAGGTACTAATTAAATGCCTCCTTAACGAAGTTTAAATAAAAAGGCTTGTTTTCGCCATATGTAGCGCATGCTTCAGCTTCTATGGATAAGTATTATTCTACTTCTTTCTTTTTTTCTTCTTTTTCTGTATTTTTCATTCTTTTCACTTTTGCAGAATTTTTTTTTCCGCTTGCTCGCACTCGCTTCGATATGCACGCGCGCGCGTGTGCTTTCTATGTCTCACGCTTTTCGATTATCTCGCTTTGTTTACTCTTTCGGTTCTGTGATTCTACTGATTATTTCATCTTCCGTACATCGCAATCTCGCGAGCAACGTTTCCAACGCGCGATCTCTGCCCTTCTGGCGCGATAACCAGCTTAATTACTTCGTAACTCGCCACTACTCAGGGATTTTCTATATATAACCAAAGGATTTTTTTTCTTTTTTAAGTAACGTTACGAGCTTGCGGGTTGATCTCGCGTGTCACGATATAATTATCCGGGGACCGACGCGACGTTTACCCAACCATCTCGTTGCTGTACGAAAAACGAGATATGGCGGTAATTGAGGGAAGCGACCAACGCGCTTCCTGTACTTGAAAGAAAATGTTGCTCGCGACCACTTTTTAAACGTTCGCCACTTTTTTGCTAATTGTCGCCTCCGTATTCCGATCTGTTCTGCTGTCGCGTTACTTGAACCGATCTCTGACTGTGATCACACTCGGAAGACTAAATTTTTCTAATTTTCATAATGCTTCCAAGTTTTACAGCTACGATGTTTCCATAATTTCTTTTTTATTCCTTTGATTCAGTATCGTTACTGTGTCAAGAAAAAATAATGCGAATACAAAATGGAAGGATTTAGTCATTCGGGATGTATTACAGACATTCGATCGTGATCTTATTTTGTACTTCAATCTTCTGAGTGTACCCGCATGCGTAAGAATGTTGATCACGATGATGCGCATGAACGAGTAGACGAAATATACGATAGTTAGTAGGTACAGAATACGACACGTTTGTATAGCATAGTTAGACGAGTAACTCAAGATTGACGTTCTGAAGGCCGTATCGCGATTACGTTAACAAATAATAAACTAACCTACGTGTTATTCCTCCTGCTCTTCCTTTCTCTCTGATTTTCTCTTTCTTCCAAACGATGTGTCTTTTGGTTTAAAAAGCGAGAAAGGGACAGCAAAGGACAGTTTGTCGTACATCCTGTAAAATGTAAAGAAAAAAGAAAAGAAAGGTAGGAAAAAGAAGATGGACAATTGCAAAGGATATGTCGAAATAGACAAATATGTGCAATACTACAAATATTTGGAGAAATATGCTAGTCGAAGTAAGGAGATCCTGTGTACGATAAGAGGATTGTGGCGATCGCACATAATTTCCATCGAACGTGTACAATTCGACGTATGTGTAGTACGTACACGTACGAAGTAAGGTGAAAACGTAGACGAAGCCACGGTGCACCGTGCGTGAACGCTTGTAAATATATATATATACACGCCACGAACACGCTTTTGAGAGAGTAGAAAAGCCAATAGAGTCGACAGCGAATGTAGGTGATGCGCGAAATTAGACGCTCCGTATTAGTCGTCTATCCACGGAGACAAGACAGTAGCGCATGCAATGAGCACGGGGCCCCGTGGACAATATCTTAATTGAAATCTAGCCAACCGCAAATCCTACCACGCGCCACACCAACCAGACGTCATAAACTAATTGGATTAGATTCTCTCCGTAGAGATTCACCAGCTCTATCTCGCTCTGTCTCTCACTATCACCCCTACACTCATTTATATCTCTTTTCGTTGCTCTATTTTATTCACTTTTCTTTTATTCTCTTCTTACATATTATATTCCTCCTTTCATTCGTTGTTTATTTTATTGCATTACATCTCATTGTGTTTTTTATTTCTTTTTACTTTTTTTTCTTTTCTCTGCATTGTTTGATCTTGCCCTTTCTTACTTCCTTTCTCTTCCTCCATCTTTGTTTCGTTAATTTTAGATACTTTTCTTTTTCTCGGTTTTGGTATTTCATTTCTAGCACCGATTTCATTCAGCTACTTTTTCTCTGTATCTTTTACAAACGATAATACGTGTCTCTTTTTTCTCTTTTCGTATTTCTTTTCTTTTTTTTTTTTTTTTTTTTTTAATAACGATTACAAATTCGGTTTTCAAACAGAGAGCTTCTCGATCCTGTTTCAAATATTTGTGCCGATGTATCAAGTTTGTTTTGCAAATATGGCGAACGTTAAATATTAGCTCTTTCAATTGCATAAATATTTATTATTTTTAATTAGAGCGTATCGAACGTTTTTATGAATCAATTTTGGAATCAGCTGGTTTGTTCCGGAATAGCGAATCTTTTCATATTGTTCTTCTTCATATTTGATCTTGTTATACTTGAAATATCTTTATCTTGCTTTATTAATTTTCCAACGGACCTTACCTTTGAGCAGTAATGTTTATTGTTAATGTAATGTAATATTGTTAGATAAAGGATCAAGATGTTTGTTCTCTGGCCACGATAAAATGCTCGGAGCACGGCTTCGAAATAAGCCAATGTAAATAAAACACATCTTAACGTGACTGTAAATAACATTTGTAAATAACAACGCAAACGTCATAAATATATTTAGCATGATACATCCTTCATAAATCTTTTTCTTTACTCGAAATCGCAGTTTCTTATACGCGACACTTCTCAACGCGTGAAATTTATGTTCCACGTTTTTGAATATCAACCGAATGATCTATGTTAAAATGTAATTTTCAGCGTCACGTTTCCATCATTTATTTCGTCAATTTGTCATTACCTTCTCTTTTTTCAATAACTTCGCAATTGTTTCCGAATAAAATACATTCCTAGTAAAACTAATGTATATTTTTGTAATATTATCGTTGTAAAATTTTTCTGTCTTTCCGATGATTCGTACATTTTATGAGTCATCGATTTATTCAGTTTTTCACCGATTTCTCTTCTCGTTCGTTCTCATAGTTCTTTTCGTTATTTTCTTTCCACTTCGTCATATTTCACCATTCAATTACCCACTTCCTGTTCTTTATCTCTGTCTACACAATAGAAAAGAAAAAGAGCGGAAGATATTGTTCTCAAATCAGATGAGCATTAATTTCTATCTTTTCTCAGACAATGGCGGCGACCAAGAGGAACGCGGCGGGTCTGACGTCGGCGGTGCCCAGGGCCACGTTAAACGACGAGGAGCTGGTAAGAATTCGTCCTTTAACCACTCTCCTTTCAGGCATCATCGTCATCTTTCGCGTTGCGTATTTAACAAATCGTCAACAATCTGCAATCGCTATAAAGCGACGAATAATTTCTCAACGAATCATTGCTCGCGTGAAAAACGATCGCGCGTCCTCTTCAACCAATTTACCAACAAAATTAAAGACAACAAGAGCCTTATTTGATATTTAAATTGAACATTTAAAATGAAACTTCAAATTTTCCAATGAATTTAATGTTCAAAATTTTAAGATCGAATATAGGAATATTAATATAACAGCACCATAATCGAACGTTTTTCACCGTGATACACGTAAAGAAAAGCTATTATCGGGATGAAACATCGATTAGTATCGCGATCGAGATAGAAAATCCAAAGAATCGACGTTTCGCGTTCCTGGGATGTTTAGATCTGTGTTAGAACCAGGGTGAAGAGCGTTTTCCGCGCGGAACGTCAAGAGACGAGGAAGTGAATTGAAATTAAAGAGACGTTTCCTCCGGTCGAAAATTTTAATATCCGCGAACGAAGCTCGTTAGAGGAATCTTGATAGTCAATTTTCGCGTGGATGTTCCTGAGATAGCTATGCGAAACGCGATGAAACACGACTGTGTCGATTTCACCAAGTGTCGTAAAACATCGAGGTTCCATCAGCATTGATTGGAAGATCGCGTGAGAAAGATAGACAAACGCGATGTTTTATCGAAGGTCGCGACGACCAGATATCGCGAAGATACCAAATAAGTGCAGACTACAGTCTGTTTAAACGTGCAGATTGTTTCTTAAAATCTAAGGAGATTGTAGAGGTTGTTGAAAAAGTTTCCGATAGTGCTAGAATATATTTTCTTGCAGATAAATAATTTAATGAATAATGGCAAATCTCAGGTAAAATAAAATTGAGCTTACGTTAGAACTAAAAAGCTTCGAAGATCTTTGGAAAGTTACATATTCCGAAAGATTAGGAAGAGATAGTAAATGATATCGAGGACAAGGACGGATTAAAAAGTAAAATTATCGATGAAATTTTGTTCGCATTTGTCTGTATTTAGTTCGATATTCGAAATTGAGCAATTCCAAAATTCTCAAGATCTATAAGCTAGATCAAGTATTTTATAAAATTTGCAACGAAGTACGAAATTTCCGAAACACGCGAGTCTTGGAGAGTATTTTGAAATTCGTTAACATTTCAGCCCAGTAGGCAAGTTCCTTCATTTCGAAAGAAAATTTTCAAGATGATCGTAATTCGTACGCCTTGAAAGCAAACTATATTTACCGTACACGTATACGAGATTCATGTTTGCCATCTCAAACTTAGCTTATATTGGATTTATATTTACCAGAAGACGAGTATTTTTCCTGCAACCTCAACTAAACAACAATGATAAGATATTTTCCATGCATTAAGAATTAATCTGTCCAAATTTTGCTATTTTTTAGGCTATCGAAGATACGAAAAATTGATTACTTAAGACAATGAAACTTTCAAGAGATATTTCTTGTCGCCGTCGCGTTATTTTATCGATCATTTTGATATAAATAATAAGTAAAGTTAACATAGTAAAAAGTCAAAATTTTTACAGAGGATTCATTAGAGACGCGTGTTATTCGGTCGATTAAATTCATCGATACAAGTATCAAACTCGTTGAAAGCGATGACTTGAGCAAAAATTCACTTTTACTGTCGGTTTTACAATCTACTGTAAAAAAGGAACATCTTCGTATTTTCATCAGTCTAAAAAATAATCAAACGTCTGATCGTTTAAACGAGCTACGTCACAGCAAGAAACTAATTTCAAGCAGAATGACATTTCAATCTCGACGAGCGATTGTAGGAAGAAAAAAAGTAGGAAAAAGATAAAGGAAAAAAAGTAGCAGTTCGCGACACGTTTTATCGGGCGACGGTATTTTAAAAGAAAGGTTCGCGTTGAGGGAAGCGCCAACATCGACGCGATCAAGTTGACATTAACCAAGGATCCAGCTCGCTGAAAGTCGTGCCATATTGACGTGGCGTTAAGGCGCGGCAATTTCATTCTGCGTGACGACTGGAAACATCCAGCGTTTCCACAGGGATGATAAAACACGAAAAATTCACTATTACGTTTAGTTAGAATGTTATATTTGATAGTAAGATACGCGTCATTGTAAAATTTAAGATAATCAAGATAAATACATACATCCACGAGCGTTATCCAGCGATAGCTCGCCCGTGCAGCTGAACTATAACCTCTGATAATTTGTTTTCTTTTCACATGAACTGTGCTGCATTTTATCCTCATTTCCGCGCTATTTTCTTTCACGTAAGTGTGACCCAACCTGTCTGTCTCTTTTCTTTCTTTCTTTCTCTTTCTTCTATCACTGTCTCTTTCTTTGCCTTGCTTCTTCTTCTTCTTCTTCATCTTCTCTATCTCTATCTCTCTGTTCTGTCTCTTTCTATTTCTTTGGAAAAAAACATGTCCTGTGATACTGAGGAAAGCAACGTTCGTAGCAAACCTAGACGAGTCGTGCTCTCTCTTTCTCTCTTTCTTTTTTCTTTCTTTCTTCCTTTCTTCCTTTCTTTCTTCTTTTCTTCCTTTCTTTCTTTCTTTCTTTCTTTCTTTCTTTCTTTCTTTCTCTCTCTTTCTCTCTTTAGCGGCTAGGGTGAACGTTTCAAATACGCATATCTGCATAATAATTTGTATTTGTACACACTCGTCGCGAGCATTGCCAAACGTGAGCGTCAGTAGCGATCGAAACGTGCGGTACAATCGCGATGTATGTATGTATATGGGTCACGTGTAGGTTACTCGCGGATATGAGATGCTACAATGGTCATGTAAACCGAGTATAATTAGGATAGAGCTAGGATACTTCGATCCCTGCTCATGGGTGTCGGATGTTCCCCGTGTTCGTCACGTTGTCAAACAGAATCAACCAGTCTACGTTTAGTGGGAAAACGTAAGACATACGGCTGTCAATTTCTCAACAATGTCCTATTATTAACGAACCTTGGCCAGAGAAAGGGCCTGAAATTTCTGTGCGAATTTATATAGAATTATAAATATTTGTAGATCGATTTCCTTTCTTGAAGGAAGCTTGATTAAATATACAAAAACCTCAAGATATTTCTTAAAGGCGGATTTTACATTAGAAATAATCGCAATGACAAATTGTGAGACTCTATGTTTCCGTGACATTTATATTTGGAGTATACGATATAATATGTCAATCATAATTCCAACTTCAAGCTTTTATGAAAGCATTCGCTCGACGTAGAAGCATTACATATTACAATTACCAACGTGTGCTGCTATAAATTCAACATTAAAATTCAAGGGACGTAAGTCTTTACGTGAAAATTCCGCAGGTGTCTTATCGTGTTTTGACACAAGATTTTACACGAGCGCAGAAAGCTCAAAACTGTTCTACATTGTCTGCTATCCGAAGCAAAAACTGAGCATAGAAAAGTGGGGGACATCCTGAACTCACGACGTTATCCTTATAGTGCTTTTTAGCGGATCGATGCTTTTACATCCCTTGCAGAGCGTTCCAATAGTACAACATCTAGAAAACGTGCTCACCCTCTCTTTCTCTTTCTCAATCTGTCGCTCTTTCTCTCGAAGTCTTCGAGGCTATTGAAAAAAGCCAACCAAATCGGTACAAGGAATGCTTCATCGAATCGAGAGGAAAAGTATTGTTTTTCTCTGAAGAAAAATGTCCCAATAATGTTCCATTCGTTGATCATCCGACAGGAGATCCTCTCCAAGTGTGGATACGAGAGAAAGATGAAAATCGAAGAAGAGGAGAACGGGGACGAAGGGGTCTCGCAAATTGACGACACCTCGCGCCCGTTTACTTCCGGAGACACGAAAGAAATAGATACAGTAACCCGTGATTCCTTGTAGCGTCCTTTTATAAACTCGACTGCGCGGATTTCAGCAACCAATGCGCTACCTGTGTACGTCAAATATGAAAATAGATTGAAAAGTACAAAATCTAGACTCAGTTTTTTTTGCTGAATAATATATTCCCTTTGATGATGTAGCACACGTTCTTTGTAACACAATGTTTTACCAGTATCGGAGCTTCGATCCTTCATTCGATGACTCGTCTTGATTTGGAATTGAAAATGGCACGAATGAAGGAAAAGATTTTTGAGGAGAAGAGAATTACGCAAGTCTCGAGTGTTAAGTATGGTAGCTGCTGATTATGTTTGTATTGGCAAAACTTTATTGGAAACAAGAGCAGAATCGGGAGATATATTTAATTTTGTAGACATTCAATTCTTCGAACACTTCTATGTACATACTTTTCAAGTGGAGGTGCTTCATCTTTGTTCGTCTTGTAAATACCATATACTGTTAATATTACTATTGATAAAATAATATCAAAGCAACCTAATATATAGGAGAAACTGCATGAAGACTTTGAAAACAGTGTACATAAATTTCATAACTTCAAAGCCAATAGAATTTACCAATGTAAATGCACTATGCCATATCAACTTTCGTAAGCGAATGTACATACGTGTTTTGCATATTCTCACTAGATCAAGCAGAACCTTCGTAGTAGAATCGGTTAGATTTTTAATTTTAACGCATTATGCCTACTATACGAAAACACTAGAAAGTATGTGTTTCTATTATTTCTATTATTACTATTTTTCTCACAACCCAAAAATTATTCGGCTCTAAAAAATTCAATGAACGAACAAACAACTTTACTAATTTCGAAAAAATAAATCCAACTTATTTCTCTTCTCTTCGTATTCCTACCGTGTATGTGTGTACAGTATACGTACATACGTACATGTATAAATACAGATACGTGATCTGCACAGGCAGCGTAAGCAGTTGGCAAGCGCAGATACACGCGTGCAACAGTTTAAAGAGTAACCAACCCAATCAATGGCTTGCGCCACGCAACGTTAGCCCCTTGGTTAGAGAGGAGATTCGGAAGGACTATACCGGCGATACCGTGCATAAGCAGGCATTGTATATTGAATGGAAATCCTTGCGAATCTCGTATACCTGATTAAACAGCCCAACCACCGCAACCTTCAGGGATTCCAGCCTCTGTCCTTTGTTTAATCTGTGTACACAGGATTGTGTATGTAATTAGGTCTCGCCAGGCACCAACTCCCTCTGGCACGTTATGATTGTACGCGTAATTATGTACGAGCGCTAGCGTGTCGTTTGTATGAATGACAGCGTGACATGTACACATATAGAAAGTGAGTATCTTTGATCTTGCATGAGACTAAAGCAAGAGTTTCATGAGGTGAGTTGACGATAGGAACGATAGGAATAATAGGATGATTGAGGTAGTAGAGGAAGACAAACACGGTTTCAAATGGTTGCAGAAAGGTTCGAAGTTTGTAGAGATCGTTGGAGACTCTTCTTCAGTTTCGTGATTTCCAGAACAAAGAAGCAAGAAAGTTGGATTCTTCGATCGTTTTGTAACCGTGTCTGCGCTCTTCGTTAATTGGTCACACACGAATGCTAACACTTTGACTCTCTGCTCGAACGAATAGAATAGTTACGAATTCCTCAAGCTTCTCCAGAATTTGAACTGCAAACGAGCGAAGCGATCGGTTGGTTTGGCTTTCACGAAGGAACGAGGAACGATTAGATGAATAGCTACTAGATGAACAAATAGATGAGAATAACCTCGGTTGACAATCTGTGAAAAGTATAATTGTTTTTGTGCGTTTGATTCGTTTGGTGTAGTGTTTCGTAAATCGTCCTATGTATTTATAAATTACATAGTGTTTTCAGAGGGATAGAGAATATCAAAACGAAATCTTTTATGGCAGTAAATATACGTTTAGTAACAGCATCTTCTTCTCTCTATCGGAATTTAATAGCGTCACATGATCAAAGAAACCAGTAGAACTTTTCGGAAAAAGACTCATCTTTGCTGCAATTTCTCCGAGAAAGAAAATTTCCAAGGAAGACAATTCCAACAAAAAATAATCGTAACGTCCATATAAATCTTTCATATTAAACTTCTGTAACTTTCACAAAAATGATTAAAATTCTACAGACATCTTTTTCCAAATAGGAGCTAACTATGTTTGACTCGATACCAATATTGAAAGAAAAGAATAATAAAAGCTTGTTCGTATCTCGTAGGAATGTTCACCCAAACAGTTTAATAAACGTTAAACGTTCCTCGTTACCTTAGAAGGAACTATCCATTCGGTTAACGAGTAGCAGAGTCGGAGTCGTTGGAATGATCCCTGCAAATACAATGTCCAATACACTCCTTACTACGAACTTTCGATACGCTGATTTCTAACTTGATTGTGCAACACTGCTGCATCCGCAGAAGATGCACGTGTACAAGAAAACGCTGCAAGCGATGATCTACCCGATCTCTTCGACGACGCCGCACAAATTCGTCACCTGGACGGCCACATCTCCGACCTATTGCTACGAGTGCGAGGGTCTCCTCTGGGGTATCGCACGACAGGGGGTGCGGTGTACCGAATGCGGTGTCAAGTGCCACGAAAAGTGCAAGGACCTACTAAACGCCGATTGCTTGCAAAGTAAGTAAACATTTTGCCTTTAAAATCAACCTGTGATTTGATATGTAACATATGCTGGTCGGTTTAGTACGTAGATAGAAGAATATAAAAATTTACAAAAGATAATATTGTGAGTTATACATTGTATAGTTGTTAAGTTATACGGTTAATTGAACTGCGTTTCGCAACGGTAATCTCACAAATTGTTTGGGATTAAAATAGCAATTGCTAGGATTTCATAGACCCCATTTTGGGTCCATCGCTTATAGGCTAATTAGAAATTTGAAATTATTATAACTTGGTAACAGGCAATTATCAAAATTGTATCTCTATTTCTACATTGCTGAATTTTGCCGACAATTTGATATCCCTATCTTTGTAGAGCATTATCGACGTTTTTGATACCTGCGTGTTTGGTATTATTCGCTATTAGATCGAAGTTTGTAAACTGTGTTATGATTCCATTATTAATTGCTAGCTAATTAGTCACGACATAACTAACTTCATCGGGAATCGAGTGACGAAGTTGAGCAATTTCAGCGGAATCGTTAGTTTTGATAATTACCTAAAATTAATTGTTTCCAATTTGTTTAATGATAATTTTGAGTGGAATTATGGACATCTAGCTCGTATATATTTTCATTTTCCAATTACAATATCAAATTATTAATATACAAATAGTAAATATAAAATATATGATAAAATGTAAATAACTGATATTATAATATGAAGAATTTTGGGAGCCATGCTTCGGTCTGCACAGATTATTCAATGGTTCGTATGATTAAGATTTAACAAATTAATCGCTAATTTGAGGAAACGGAATTACTTTGCGGTCTTTACAATATAAACTGTATTTAGGAACAAAGTTAAGAAGGTATTTTATTTACGTAATAAATTCCCCAATATAAAATATCAAATAAGCGACTATGAAGAGATCGTGAAATTTTACGTAATAAATTTTAATATTAACTCGATATATTAATCTGATATTAATAAAGATATAGACTAGAATTATGTGAATCGGTAGTTTGACAAATTGTAATTAAATTAGGCTGCATTCCATTGGTCAAAATAATTAAAATAGTTGGCACTTCGCGAATCGCATTTGTAAGATGCTGAAGTAAATTAAGCTGGAATACCTCTGATCTTCTGCTGAGTTTCAAACGAAACGCAGACAAATTCAATTATCGAAAACGGGTATGTTAGGTAGGACGTTTATTCATAATATCGAATACCAATCCTTACGAATTAGCAGAACAATTTTTACAAGAAAAAATACGCAAGTATTTTTATTAAATCCAACTAAAAATTGAAGAATAAATCTAGGATAAGAACGAAAGTAATCAATATAATGACAACGACTTGTCGTAGAACATTTTCGGAAATATTGGGTTGTCCGAAAAGTTTCTTTCGTTTCATAAGATGTTAATAGATGAACAACAATTTCTGTTTTATATTATTTTATTGAATTAGACATGATCCATTTCATTCTATTTCTATTATTATGTTTGTGCATAATTCAATAAACTAATATAAAACAAAAAACATTGTGAGTGTATTATTTCCTTATAAAACGAAAGAAACTTTTCGGACAACCTAATAATTCATATTTCATTGAGTTTCTGATTTTCAAACGAATTTAAAAGTCATAGGTTTATCAATACGCAAACCAACGCCTCGTTTCGTTTGCTAGAAAACTATAATATGATTTATTTTTGATATTTAAATGCACGAAATCAAAATTTAGAAACCTTTAAAATCTACTTTATATATATTTCTTGACATAAGAAACTTTTCAAACCGGTACTCTTTTCTTGTAAAATTTTGTATCGCGTATTTTAATGTCTATCTTGTGTGTAATGTTAGTGACATTAATTATGGATTTATCACCTACCTACAAAGCCTTATATCTTCGTATCTATCAGGCCTTTAACTACTACTATACCTATAACTACTACGATAGACTATTTATTTTCAGCCATCAGGTGTTATAAAAGTTGGAAAATCAAACCTTCCCATCTTCAAACATGAGAAACACGTCATATAATAATACATATATTCAAACATTCATATATCTACTAATTCTAAACTATAATTGAGTTATGATAGGTCCAAAAATTTCATTAAAAGCACTCATCGAATTCTATTTATCGAATTATCCGGATACTGGACGATAGATAGAATGAATCTGTTCGACGCATAATACAAAACGCTATTAACTGCAATTAGACGCGAAACGATAAAATAAATTGCAATTGCGCGAATTTTCGCTTCCCTTGCGATCTCGAGGTCGCACGATCTGCATACGAAACAAAACTATCACGACATTAACTTGGCTCGCGACTACGTTGAGACGCGATGAAATTACATTGCATTTCTCCAAATTTAATTACCAGAAGCGAAGCAGAGATATAATTAACGAGCAGTTCTAATATCTGTCGCGTAGAACGCGGCCGCAAAAAGCGGAAGGAACTTTAAAATAATTCTTGCAGCCACCGCGAAATTTTCGGTTCGCTGTGACGAAACGATATCTAAAAGCGCGAATAGTAGTGAACGTTATATTATTTATATTATACGTGTTATATATATCTGTAATTTCTAAATCAGGCAGAATGCAATATTAACAACATTCTTAAGGATATATATTTATAAGTACGCAATGAACGTTTACGTATGTATTTATAGGAAATGTAATATTCCAAAATGTGTACATTTAAATTGTTCGTGTGCTTCCCAACATGCAAAAATATACAAAATACCCAGAGTAAAATACTCGTTGCAATATATTTAAAAAATATCTGAACCAAGTTCCTATTTAGACTTCTCCGTTGAAAATATGGATTCTCCTAAACATTCACGGTCTATTTATAAGAATAAAACGTTGCAAATAATAAATAGAATACGAATGAAGCGTATATAATAAGTGAATCATCATTTTCACTGACCCTAGCTGTTAACACAATTGGAAATCGCGAAATTTCCCATTTGCGAATTTATAAGGAAAATTGTGCGTCGAGTAATCTGCATATCTCTGTGTATTCACGGTGTTAACGCGATACTGTATGAATACGTATCGGCAAAGTTGCGAAATAAATATTTCACTCGACTCGATATCTAGTACTTTACGATTGACCTACCTAGCGAAGTAGAATTAATCGGCTATCTGGCAAGAGCAGTTCAATCGTAAAAAATAGTTCCCAAAGCGGAACATTTCAAAGCGTTTCAAACTAATCGCGTGAAGTATGAGAGAGTCATCGAGAGTCGAAAATGACTGGACGTTTGTTACGCGACGCTTATTCATTCGATCGTCGATGCTTGAGAATTAAATCGACCAACGCTTTGACGCGTGTTGATGAAAACACTAATAACTCTCGCCAGGCGAAAAGTTTGCCTGTTTTTCACATTGGTAGATTATACGACGAACGTGCTGCGGAGATTTATCGACACACGCACAATCGGATCTCGAGTACACGAAGAGTTTTTATTTCAGTTAAATCCGTTCGTCGGACGTTGAATTAATAATGCGTTCGAATGCAGTCGAGTAACAACTAGATCAATGAATATCAATTACGAGCATGGAACGCGTAATCAATTGTTTACTCGGAATACTGAAACACACACGCAGCTTCGTAAAGTAGATGAGACAGATGAATGTAATGGGAATATAATCGTGCAGCTTCTTCTTCGCAAATAAATCCTCTTTGTTTGTTGATTTATTCTGCTACGATATAGTTAGTATACATACAGTAATAACGTACAGTACCACCGAGATATTCTAGAAAAAATATGTTGCTTTCTATGGAATATTTCTTTGTCATCGTGATTACTTATATATACTATTCATTATTTGTTTTGACCAGCAGCAACATTTAATTCAGACGTTTTTTCGGATAATTTGTACATATTAAAAGCGTCAACAGTTACTCTTGGGGCTCTGAATGCAACCGAAACGAGGATACATCCTGCAAATGTTTATGTAAATTCATATTTCTACTCATACAGCTGATGCAACAAAACTCGAATGGAAACATGCTTTATTTTCTAAATGTAACGATATGTACCTTACTTTGGATATTTTATATTTTGAATTCACGGACATCCTCGTACATTCTTCCATATTTACACTCGTCAATCTTACAATCTATTTAGTAAGTAATAATTAGCTAGGGTCGGAGATTTTTGTAACTACAGAAAATTCCCCGAACAAGATATGCATCATAGCAAGTGTTTATTCGATCAATCAAACAATATGGTTACTAGATTTTTGTCTTCTATGACTAGAAATATCAATGTATATATATATCACAAAAATAATATTATTCCAGACGATCAGTATCTCGTAAATTTAGAGAAATATTTAGTGTTACGATCGTTCGCGGAGAGACGCGATCGCGATGAAACACGTCAAAGGGAGTCGTAAATTCCCGTTACGATTAAACCATCGATGCCACGAACTGATCGATTCCCTTATTTCTATTACGATAATAGGGGTGGTTTGATTGAATTTACACTGATGTAACAAGTATAAATTACAGTTTATTCCAACAGTTTAGTAAATATAAAGAATTACACTGATGCGTCGGTGCGAGTTAAGTAAATGTTTAAGAGTAGAACCCGTTACAGAATTATTGACTGTTTTTAACGATAAAGAACAACTTTGACTTGAGGGTAGAACCCTTTACAAACTTGACTGTTCTGACGACGAATAACGACTTAACTTAAGGGTGGAACCCTATACAGACTTGTTGACTAATCTAACGTTGGGAGACGACTGTCCTTTAAATGACGATGCTGTGTCGGAGGAGAGCTAGTGATGGATGTGTCTAGCGCACGGGACCATCGGATTTGTTCATGACAATTTTGGTAGGAATGTAAGGGCAGTAGATATTGTTTCTGATTGGTTAATGAGACTGGCTGGTGGACTAGAAAGGGTCTTAGCCGCCCTCGAGAGAAAGTTGATGATAGGAGGCATCATACGTGAGAAAAACTAACTTTCCCGTGTTTTCCGGTAATAGACAATAAACCTTAGAACAGTTGCTAAACAAATGCTATATCTTTTTATTTATTTATTTAATTTTACAATTTGTCCAGAAGGACATTTGGTAAAATGTTATAACTTGAAAAATATAGCATGTGGGTGGTTACCCCCAGCGGGGTTCCATCTTCCAGGTTGTTTATCCAACATCTTCCATTGTTTTTCTATTGCGAGGTCTGCGGGATGCTTCTTCTTCAGTCTTCTTTCTATTACGGTTTCTTTTGTTTCTGCAACTAGCTGGTTTGGATGTATTGCAAGTCTTTCTTTGTACTTTTTTGCGTATCTAGCGATTTCCTCTTTAACTGTTGGAATTTTTAGATCTTTTCGGATGTCCTCATTTCTGACGTACCATGGAGCGTTAACTATTGTTCTTAAAATTTTTGCTTGTTCTGTCTCTATTTTATTTATGTGACTCATTGCTGCCGTCCCCCATAGTGGGACTCCGTATGTCCAGATTGGTTTGATTATTGTTTTGTATATATTTAGTTTATTCGTTGTGCTTAACTTAGATTTTTTATTGGTTAACCAGTACATCTTTTTCCTTATTTCACGTATTCTGTTTATTATAGATTTTATGTGATGCTTCCATGTAAGGTGTGTGTCTAAATGTATTCCTAGATATTTGAAATGCTATATCTGGCTCGAAGGATCTTAGCCAGAATTTCCTTAGGTTTGTGATGGGTCCTTGAGGCTATTGAGGGTACGCGACAAGGATGTGCGGACATCTGGCTGCTATCCTGCCCGCGGTGTGAAGCCTGACCTAGGTAGAAAGTTGGCCGACGTAACATTTTGAAATAGACATGATATATATCTGATTGATAAATATATTAAATATTATTTGTGGAGATTGGGGTTGATTCGACAGATAGGTATAACAAATTCTTATAGTATATTTTTAAAGTTTCATCGCATTTTATACCAACATCGAACATTATTCGTATTTGGTAAACATCGATAATATTACTTTAGCGGCGTATTAATTTTCCCTGGTTCATGGCTGCTTGTGATCGGATCGTAACAGGTGCATCGATATTTCTCTCTTTGCTGGTTGGAAATCGTGCTACCGTAAATGACCTGGTTCGCCACATACAGCACGTTTTCAAGCACCAAAGACAACGATTTTAACCAACAGTATGGCATGGCTGGACTCTGGGCTACTTGCCCAGCCTCAATTGAAACGTACCGAACAGAGAAACGCGTTGCACGGATACACGAGAAAATAGTGGTTGGAAGTCGTGCAATCGGACACAGTGGGCGAAATATATTGCGATCGCCATGAACTTCGATCGGAAAGTAACGCGGTGCATGTTGCGGCTACTGAAAAGATTGGATTCCATTTCCCCAGGAAACGATAGATTTTGGGATTGAAGCTCGTTTCTTTAACGAGTATCGGGATTTTGATTAGAATGTCAAACGTCGCTTCGAATCGGAATTATCTTCGTTCCGTTAGAGACCAGAGAAGAATTGCTGATGAAGTTGGAGAAATCTTTGGCCGTTTGCTATAGGCGTAGGATGGTCTGTCGTAATTGATAAAGTTTAAACAGGTGGAACAGAGGCGTATATATTATATTATTATAAAGTTGTTAAATTATTATTAGAATATTAACCCTAGAATAGGATTACATATTATTACATATTATTTGCTTAATATTTCTAAATATTTGGTTTTATTTAATTTATTTTTATTGACGATAAAATAATCAAATGGTAGGTATTACTTGCAATAAATGAACGTTTCGTCACTTGCGAAAGTAACGAACGCTTGTATTTTAAGGTCAACTCCGCCGTATCTTTTCGTTCATTTTCAACACAGTCGTATTTTTCTATTTTTAAAAAGTTTGAGAAAAATATTTACCGTTAAAAAATTACCGATTTACCGTTTCAATATTATACATAAAGATTTTCCAAGGATATCATAGAGTCCATTTGTTTGTCGAAATGAAAGTGAAGCTAAGACAGGCAAATCTTAAAATAGCAGTAGGATTATAAAAGATAAACTAGTCGATGTACCTTTATGGGGATTAATTTTTACCAGAGATTTAGGCGAATTTGAACTGCATGAATTTCGAAAAATTATTAATTAAACATTTATATTTATCTATCAATGGCTCATCATCTTACGCGCAGAATATTTCAGTATCAGATAATTAATTATGGAGCCAAAGTTCAATTTGACCATGGTCTAAGCTATTAACCGAATGACGAGGTCGTGCATGAAAATTAAAAATTTTAATTAAAATTTTATCTAATATATTCATACGATTCACCTGTTACAAGACTTGCTATAGATATCCACCGTGTTTGCACATGGAAAATACAGCTGCAAAAACTGATAATGATTTTGCAGCTGCAGTTCTACGTACTCTTTTGTCGTGTTCGCATTTGAACTATTAATTGCTTAAACATAGAGAAATATGTACTAATATTCGAGATAAATTATGTTATTGATTTAAACTATCGCAAAATTATTTGAAGATCATCTCCTTAATTATTGAGATACATTCCATAGTGAAAATGAAGTCGCGTTCAAACGTTCAGAGACAGAAATATTGAAAATTCAGTTTTAAAAAATCAAGGAAACCGTCGTGCATCAATAGCAAGTAAAAAACTCACGTACTATATCTGAAACTATTTTTAATACTAGACAGAGTTTACGAGTAATTCGATGCTTTATTTTGTTCAATATTAAAAAATCCTCACCATAGGGGACGGTTCTTTCTACAATGCCGTTTCGAAATACACGCGTGGCTGAACATTTCCAATTTTTCTCCCCATTTCTACATTTAGTTGTCACAAACACCAAATACATTGAAATACCTACGTTTTCGATTTAAAGTTTTCGAATTACGCGAAATCGTGTGTTTCATATTTTAAACATTTACTTACCGAAAAAATTATACAGAACAAAAGAATTCGCAGATATGTCACCTTTTCATCTAAAAAAGCTGTCAAACGTTCAATATATGTATATAGCCAATATTTTAAAATTCCAACATCATTGTACGTGTAAAGGGACCCTCGCACGATCGATGTATATCGTCAATGTAATATTGACGATATTCCAGTATTAAGAATATTTTAACAGTTCTTCAAAACACACGCTACTTATACGAAAAGTTTGAAAATCTTTTGGAATGAATATTCGAATTTCGCTGAACAAATTTATATGTGAGAATATACCTTTTCTTAAAAAACCACACCCCAACCTATCTCTTTCGTTTCTTGATCTTTTCATTGATAATATTTTTTTCAAAATAATAGCTGCACAAGCTTTCGTCTCACTCGACATAGTTGAACGAACGCTGACTCGAAAGTGAACGTATTATGAATAAGAAAATGCGTTTAGTCAATAAATATCGATAAGTAGCAATGATGTTGAGGACCTTGGAACATTGACAATATTATCGATCGTTTAAAGGCAACGTAAGCAAAGAATTCACTTCCGATAAATTATTTGATTGTATTCTTCAAAAATATTTTATGTCACAATAAACCGTAGGATCCTACTACAATTAGTTTATTTAAAATGAATTAAACATGGCTAAATAAGAGACGATGGTTGTTTAACGTGAACTAAATACAATAACGTGCTATAATTAAGACAACTAAATAGTTAATTTGCAACTCTCACCACGTCACCACGGTTCCAACGCTCTCTCACGCGGATCTCATTCTCTCGACAACGCTAGCAACACTATCTCGACAACGCAATTCGTATTCTCTGACTTCTCGATTCACACTCTCTGACTTCTCAACTGACACTGACTGTTTCGGCAGTTCAATCCGTCGAAGTACTGTCACTGAACGGAAACGCGCGCCAGAGATACGCACAGTGTGCGTGGTTGCTATATATACGTTTTCCTAAGTCTTAAATAACAATAATTCTTATAAGAACCGTATATGAAATATCGTTTCACTGTCAATGGATTTAATAGATTTTTTTAGCATGGAACAGTATACGATCGTTTGGATGTTTGAAATATATTGAAATATTGTGTGAAACGTTTTGCTATTGTTTCAACAATGAGTAACTTTAAGAAGTGAAGTGATCAATCCAATATGTCAATAAAATCAACAGAAGATGTTCTGCTGATAACGAAAAAATATATTATTGACTACTGATAGCACTTGTATATGTATCCAAATGATTTTGGATGCCGAATATATGAGGTGTCGGATCCAGGAGTCGTCGCGTGGTCACCGCCTATAAGCGGCGCTCGAAGCGAAAGGGTTGTTACTTCGTCTTACTCCCTTAGCATCCCTTTGTCTTTTGTCTTTTCTCCTAGCCCCACCACGCACGTGTCCCGCAACCGTTCGTGGCCAGGCTTACGAAGGCTTTTTCCGCGTAACTGTTCCATTGTAGGACCGACGATACATTGTTGGGCCTGTCGGCACTTAGGCTTTCTCGCGATATTGTTTATGGGTCGTCCGGTATCTCTTAAGCCTTTCGTCCACGATACTACAAAACTCTTCACATTCACGATTTCACAGCCATTGATAATTTATTAATTGCATACGCGTATAGAAAACGTTATTCCAACAAATATATCTGGTAAAATAACTTTCACCGATTTTTTTGTTTTACGATCATCTGCTTGTCGAGATATTTCAGTAGATTCGATGCATCCCTTGACCAACAGATATTTTTTCATAGTTGGTGACAAAAACACAAAGAATTCCCAGAAGTGTTGTCAGTCAAAGCGCGTCCATTTTCCAGCGGGAGAGATCGATTTTTCGCTAACGTTCGCCTGGAGTTTGCTACGTAGTCTACGTCTGAACGATCAGAACGTGTAATTTCCGGTCTGGTTAAGCCGCGGTGATGTTACTCGCGCAAGAACCCAGACTCGTGCATGAAACGAGCTTAGGATGAAGCTTACACCGGAAAATTAAAGCTCGAATATTCCGCTCGACGAAAGACGCGACGGTTGCGTTTTCACGCGTATCTCGCGGAAAAGCTTGAAGTGTGTGTCCTTGGAAACCGAGACCACGGAAACTGCTCGAAAAGAAATCATTGAGATAAAGCTACGAAGAAAAGTTGCGGAGTTGCCATTGAAATCGCGAAACTTTCTTTTGGAAAGTATAGTCGCTCGAACATATTCACGGCAATAGTTATTGTCTCTGTAATTTATTAAGTTTAATGGTAGACTTAATAAAAATGATCTTATTATTATAAATTTCTGATCACGCTGCGTCATGTTGATGTATCGCAAACGCGTTGTATCAAGTTATATGAGGTTGTCCGAAAAGTTTCTTTCGTTTTATGAGGAAATAATAGACACACAATGTTTTTTGTTTTATATTATTTTGTCGAATTACGTACGATCCATTATTTATTATTGTTGAGATAAACACCGTGACATTTTACAAACTTTTTACAAACATTTTACAAACGAAAACACGTTTGCTAAAGAAAGACACTTTCCGAACAACCTAATACTTAGAAAATTCTTATGAACGTATCATGTGTATCATACGAGACTTCTTAAATTTTCATGAACGCTATAGTGAAAACCGACTGTCCATGACTATAAAAGTAAAATCTGAAACGAGTCTCAGAATGCCTATAGAAGTCACAAAACATTTATTGGAAACATACTCTTGGTAAAAAGTTAGTATGCGACTCTCAAGTCTCTTGACTGTATTTCAACTTGTCAACTTGCTAGTCTCGAACATACAAGTAATTAATGCTGAAAATGGTGCCAGAAAGTCTTGTGGCTTGCTAGAACCTTTACGAAGTATATGCTTGCGACAAATATTTTGTAATTTCTATGTACATATATCGTTGGATTGGTTTTCATTTTTACCAATATAAGCATGATACATTTCAAAGTATTCCGTATAACATAAAATTCGTTCAAAAGAAGCTTCAGGAAGTGCTTAAAAATGCTTTTGCGAGCCACTCTATCTTCATAAAAATATAAATCTTTATAAACAGATGCAGTCTAATTATAACGAACAGAATTATGAGAATAGTAGTAGTATCGAAATAAAATTACTGAAAAATACTCACGAACTGACTTGTTAAGATACAATGAAAATAATGAATTTTATAATATATTAACCGTATATAAATATAATACGTAACAAATAAACATCACAAATAAACATAAAGAAGAAAGAAGAAAAGAGAAAGGAAGAAAATGGTAATATCAATTTGCGAACCGTAAATCTGTATTTTATCAAATCTTCTATATGCACACGTACTATTTATTCATTAGAATTTAGCTAGGAATTTAATAAAGCACAGAATGTGTGTGTCTTATTTTTAACGTCACTCTAATCCCTATTATGTATCGCAACGGCGTGTTTATGCTGGATTAGTTACTGACCTACAACAGCTGATTAAAGCAGATTACGTGAATACGTCCAGCTAGTACAGTCCTGTTGTATAAAGGAATATATCCTTCTAGATCAGCTAAAAAAATTATAAATAATTGCGTAATCCGTACACTATTTTGTTCACAGTCTGATTTAATTAGATTTACGTCTATGAAACTGGTAAATCCCTTTACTAAGAGAAGCTTCTATAAAATATTAGGTCATTCCATAATTAATGCAGTTTTCATATGGAAAACAGTGAAACTCGACGCGGTAGGTGTCTTATGGAAGGAAAATAGAAAATTTAGCATAATAATGGTAAACAAGTGTAGACAATGAGACAAAATACGCTATTGATTAGTTTCTTAAACAGTCGTTACAATTTTTAAAAAATGAATGAATAAAGTCACGAATCGCTACTGTAGGTTTCAAATGATGATGGAAGGAAAAACAGTTCGTTTTGCAGCTGTTCGTTTAATTTAGTACAGTATTAACTTATATTAATTTATACAGTATTACTTACAGAATTATCCAATAATAAACTACAGACATGTCTATTCTTTCGTGTTTTAAACGTTTCTCTGAGATCTGAACTTATACTTAAAGTGATTTTAGTAGACACTGACTATTACAATCTTATCACTTGTCTGTTTAATAAACCAACCAACATGTATAATAATCCACCTCATTACTATCTGACATAATTCATCCATATTCTGTATTATTCACTTTTAAATGCTATGTAAATACAGAAATATGTAATCTACTTTGAGTCTAAACTTTGAATCCTTTTTATTTTCTTACTACCCTATACAGTTGATACAGGAACAGCAGCTGAAGCATATGTATTTGTCACAAAATAAGCCTTGTACAAAATATTCTATGTTCTCGGTAAGAGAACGTCATCATCCTTAAAACCGGCTAAACAACGTTACGCTGCCGAAATAAAATCTTCATCGTTTGCCTTATTCATTTTCCAGGAGCGGCCGAGAAGAGTTCGAAGCATGGCGCCGAGGATAAGGCGAACAGCATCATCACAGCCATGAAAGAGAGAATGCAGCAGAGAGAACGAGAAAAGCCAGAGATCTTCGAGCTGATCCGGTGAGTCCTTATTAGCATATCTTTTCTCTTCTTCCCGATTTTCTTTTGTCGCAGCATAATCGACTCGACGGAAAATCCCGTCAGTGGCAACGAACAACTTTCAGGGAAGAAACAGTCGATCTATTGCGATCCACTTAGCTGGATCTATGATCTGTCGCCATTGCCTGTCAGTATAAGAAATTAATAATTAAACTCTTTGAACTCAAGGTATTCTACCGTTCTTTCGGTAGAAGAAAATATAAATAAAATAATCACTGCTGTATACGTGGCTTCGAATTCAAAATATTTATTCAAAAATTGCAATTCTTTGAGAAAGTTTAAGGAAGTTGAATCGGTGGGATTCGTGGTCGAAAAATGACAATCGTTTAATCAAAACTCGTGAACAAAGATGATTATATAGCACAACAGTATTCGGTCAGTACCGAGATTTGTATTATTGTATATCCTGTCTAGAATAATTCAGAATTGTACATTTAAGATTATACGCATGATCGTTTGTTTTAAGCTACTTTAAATAACACGAAACATGTCTATGATTAAGGAATTGACCAAAATATTACAACTTTTGTAAGACCGAATTTTTCATAGAAATACATGAACATAGAATGTATAGGATACATGTATAAATTAGTATTTTATATCTGAAATCGTTCCCTGGCTTTTCTCTATTTGAACATTACGCACGTACAATAACTTGCAAATAAATCGTCTAATAGTAATAATATACGATATTATATACATATTATTATATATATATATTGTACTATATACTATTATACAAAATATCGTATGATTTTGATCATAAAAAAAATTAAATTCTATAATGATAAACCAGAAACTATAAAAATGTTGTCCTTTCTACAAGAAATAAATAATAAAATGATCGCTAACTTCAAACAAGAAACTCCTACGAATATCACCATCACAAAAGCTTTTAATAATTCACTTCTTAACAATTCTACAGTGATAAAGCACAAAGGATACAAATTTTCATTTATGTTACATCCGCTGAATAATCATCAACGAAATTATAAACTATGTATATTAAAGAGGAACAGTATACAATTAAAATTTTCATAAATTGAAATACTTCCGCGTAAACTATTTCAAAAACTGGTGAAAGGGAGCCTGTTACGTTTAAGCGCGTATTATTCCATTTCTGAAAAGACAGAAGCAGAATGAAATTCGTGTTACACGCCAACGAGCAGAGCCACCGGGTGCGAAGTTTCGACTCGCGTTGTAAAACGAGCTCGAGAAGTTTTTGCATTTGCATGGGTTAGCCGCGCTGAGTCCAGTTATCGTAGGACCGCAAATTTTCGTGCGCAAATAGCGGCATTCAGAATGTGCAGGGACAGTGAAATAGATGAATTTAGGTTGGCCGTCCGTTGCACAATAAAGAGCTCTGAAAACGACTACGATCTTTTCCGTTTTCCCAACAACCTCACGCAACATGCCACGTCGCATTATTCTTTTTTACGGAATCGTCCGGTTAGATCTGTCCACGAGAGCATGGAATTCAAAATATGTATACCCCACTTTCGCATTTTCCAGCTGAAAAACTGCCAGCGTGCCTAATACGCTTTTGTTCTCTTGTACGATAGGAGAATTGTCGAGTTGAAGAATGCGGCCAGGCTCGAGACACGTGTAACAATTGGCTAAATTACAATTAGTCTTCCGTGAGAGCGACAAGAATGGACAGCAATTTTGTCACTAACCCGTTAACCAGCAAAGACGAGTTGACTCGTCATTCGAATTTCAAGATTTCAGATATTCCATTTGTTTACGTGTTATTGCATTTCTAATAAAAATAGATTACATTATATTTATATGTAAAAGGATTAGAATTAACGTCATCGATTCGTGTTTTTCTTTGGTTTTAGTTTCATAATTATAGAAATTTCTTGTTGAGGAATGAGTCAACTAACTAGTTAGGCTAGGGATTAGGATTTGTTGCAAACAATGTTTTATATGATACGAATAATTTTGTGAGAGCATTTAGGAATCGAATCTGGGTGTTTCTTGATTGTGTAATTGAGACCTTGAATAAACAGTAGGGAAAGTGAGTGGTAAAAATTAAATTCCAAGAATTAACTACTATTTATAACCTTTAGAACCAATCGAATCAATTATTGCTGAACTCTCGCGATTTGAAAATGAAATACGTAATATAATATTACATTTCCAAGTCTGCAATTTATATTGAACATATTGGCGTGAAATTATAGCGACGTTTGCTCGGTGACAGAAAAATAGATAGGTGTTTTCTGAATGAAAGAACCCTGGTCCATTTTCTCTGTCAAAATTCCTCAAAAATGCCAACGAAACGATCCAGATTCAATGAAGGTTCGATCGATTGATCCAGATCAATCTTCCGATTGTAAAGCTGTAAAATTCGTAGCGGTATCGGGATCACGTCGAATGTTCGAGGTCGCCGAGCTAATCGTTATATCGCAATGCACGTGGAATCCACTTAAATGTAGAAAGCGTTTTATCGAAAACCGTGTGAGAAATAATCATCGATAGCGTGGTCTATTTTGATATATTTTCGAGAATCTGATAACAATCTCGATAACCTCTCAGAGAGATCTAATTAAAACCTGCAGAAATTTCCTTGCAATCCTAAACTGTAATCTCAATTTCTGAAACAATTTCAATAATTCGATGTAACAATCCGTAACAAATTTTCATATAAAATTTCCTTGAACATCTCCAGTTATATTTACATAAAATACACATACGATTTAGTACTTTTACGGTGAAGTTTATTTAGCCGAATGCATTTAACATTTGTTAACGTTCAATCAATAATCACATACAATAGAATTAAAAATTGCTAAAAAGATTCCTCTATCAAACATCTTCCAAAAATCAATGATGCGACAAATGTAATAAGAGCTTATTGGAGATAGGACTAATATAAAAATTCGTAAATCACCTCAAAAAGAAATCCAAAATTGTGTAACATATTTCGAATCCTTGAGAATGTTTCCTTCGGTAACTTGCTAAACAGTACATAGCGTGTATGGGATTAAGTCGAACATGTAGATACACCCTTGGACAAAAAGATAGCACATGTGTGCTATCATTAATTTCTCATAGATAGAGTCCGAATTTCCCAAGTTTGACGAATGGCATATAAACAGTACCTTGTAGTAATAAGGTATATGAGCTTGAAACTGTATCTTCGCTATTCCTCTTGTATTTATCAACAATGATTGTGAAATCCGGTCGGCGAAATGATAGCACACCAAGCATTTTGTTTCCATTCCTTAGTATTTCTGTGTATTCTGAGTGGTGTAGACGTAGTGAAAAGTAGAAGAATTTCATTAGAAACCTTACAAATTTCGATTCAAACAATGGGACGTGGAAAACAGCTAAATAGTGAAGAGATTCAAACAGTTTTGAAATTAAAGAAAGAAAACTTTACTATTTCTAAAATTGCAAAAGTTCTCAGTAGAAGTCGGAAAGTCATTTATAATTTACTGAAAGATGTAAATAATTATGGAACAAAAAAAAGCAGTGGGAGACCTTCCGCGATTAGTACTCGTGAAAAACGTGCAATTTTACGTGCCGCGTCAAATTCGCTTCTCACGTCACGTGAAATTGCAGAAAAAGTTGGCGTAAAAACTAATCCTCGGAATGTCAGACGTGTACTACAACAATCCGCGCACATAAAGCGGATGAAATTAAAACGAAGACCAGCTCTAAAGCAGATTCACAAGGAGCATCGATTATATTTTGCAAAAGAACATATACGGTGGAACAAGAAGTGGAGGAAAGTTATATTTACAGATGAAAAAAGATTTAATTTAGATGGCCCAGATGGATTCAATTTTTACTATCATGATGTAAGAAAAAAAAAATTGTCACAAATACGGCGTCAAATGGGTGGAGGTAGCATTATGCTTTGGGCAGGTATTGGGTATAACGGAAAGACTGATTTAATATCAATTCGCAGCAAGATGAATGCTATAACCTATCGTAATTTGATACAAAATCAAATTGCAAAGTACGCAACACATATTGCGAGACAAGATTTTATTTTTCAGCAAGATAATGCTGCAGTTCACACCGCTAAGGTTGTGAAAGAATATTTTTCAACAGAAAATATTGCAGTTTTGGACTGGCCTGCATGCTCCCCCGATTTAAACATAATCGAAAACTGTTGGAGTAAATTAAGCAATGCCGTTTATAGAGAAAATAGGCAATTTGAAAGTATTAATCAGTTAAAAAAGTGCCTTGAAGAGGAATGGAGAAATATATCGCTGCATTATATTAGAAAACTATATCGTTCTTTGCCGAAACGAATGCTGGAGGTGGTGGAGAATAAGGGAGGATCCACACATTATTAAATTTTAAAAGGTTTTTTATTTTTGTACAATTTAGTAGATAATAAACACTACAACTTTTGAAAGTGTGCTATCATTTCGCCGACCGGATTTCACAATCATTGTTGATAAATACAAGAGGAATAGCGAAGATACAGTTTCAAGCTCATATACCTTATTACTACAAGGTACTGTTTATATGCCATTCGTCAAACTTGGGAAATTCGGACTCTATCTATGAGAAATTAATGATAGCACACATGTGCTATCTTTTTGTCCAAGGGTGTACATCTGGAAGTTAACGTCGGTAGTAACTAGTTTTCCCCAAACGACAAAGTTGAAAAGCATTTCGGGTCGACGAGTTACGGAACTTGTTAAAACTCGTCACAAAGAACATTAAAACGTATAATCACACAGATCACGATTGGAAAACCTAAGGAACTTTTAGAATAATAAAACGTCTTCTGTTGCATGACGATGGTTGCAAAGTTATGAAAATTCACGAAGAATATAAATTACACGTATAACTATATCACAATATTAGTAATCTCTTTTCTCGGACATTCAAATATGTTGCGGTAAGTTTCTCGTATTAAAATTGAGCAATTTTATAGAATTAAATGGGTCGATAGCATGGAGGAACGATACTGTATCTTTCGTTACTTTTTAAGCTCGTAAAATCAGAATGTCCACTCTGAGATATTTTTTTATTTGATTCTTTTCTTAAGAATATCTCATACACCTGCTTTACCATATTTTAATCTACTTATCCAAGTAAGTTCTTGAAACGACTTACGGCCACCACTTACAGCGACTCGAGCATTGATTTTGCTTTAAATCCAGAATTTACGATCGATACGTTTCGAATGTGAAGGGAGAATTTTTCAAAAGTTCGTCGTAATTATTTTTATGAAAAATTTCATCACGAAGATTTTCGAAATTTATTAACTTTTTTGTGGTTGTATCACAATATTTTACTATATACTGTAGTAACGTAGGTGATGTGTGTTTGTTGTTAGTTTCTAGAGCAAGGACAAGGAATGATGGTTATTGAGCGTTAAGTTCGTTTATTCGTATGAGCAATGCTCAACATATAGCTGACTATGATCGTCGTGCGTCATCTACTCGGCTTCCAGCTTCAACTTCACGTCTTCACGTCTTCTCGTCTTCCCATCGGCTTCCCAACTCCAACCTCACGTCTTCACGTCTTCACGTCTTCTCTGCAACTCTCCCACTCCCACTGCAACTCCCTCGACTTCTTAATGTACTCTCCTTTTACCCCCAGATGTGCCTGACCCATTTTCAGGTAGATCTCCTTTAATTACAACGATGTTGTAAAGGGCCTCAGGTATGGCCCATTGTCAGGTAGATCCCCTTTAATTACCCCGATGTTGTAATGGGCCCCAGGTATGGCCCATTGTCAGGCACGTCCCTTTTCCCGATACTACATACTGATTGTCAGACTGAATTTTAATAAATGAAAAAAGAGAAGCTTAACCTTTGCGGTCGAAGCAACGTTTGACATTTCATTAAAGCCGGCTCATAATTTAACTGAACTTTCGTATTTTCATAACTAACAACGTATTCATGGTGGCGTATTTTTATTAAGTTGATTTTAAGTACAAAATAATATATTCCATGTTTTAAAAGCGAGAAGAATATTGTGTTTCCCGAAAGAAGCAAAGCTTGTTCTTTGCCATTTAACTCTCGTTAAATAAATAAACAAATGCGATCTATTCTGGAAAATGTACTTATAGTACGAATTAATATCTATATCAGTAATTCAATTAATTCAAAATGCACAGCAGTTAAAAAAACAAGTTGAAGAAAATAATCGATGCTTCTTCCTCGTTTTCTAAAAATCTCCTCGATAACGATTTAAATATTTCTAATAAAAATAAGAAAATAAGATTATAATTAATAAAAAACTTGTTGTATTTAAACAATCGCGTGTTTCATAAAAAGTATTTAAAAAATTCTACAAATGTATAGTATACTGGTTAACTTACGATTAGAATCGTTACGGGATTATTAGTAGCTGCATAAGTCATTTCAAAACACATGTATTTCAAAGTTTAGCAGAAATAGATGCAAATCGAGGACTGTGTATACACAATTTATGATTCTCGTTACGTATCATGTATTTGTGGCATTTGCGAATTATGTATTATCGAAACTCTATCTTTACACTTGTTAATCTGTGCCATATTTTACAGTATTCTTAGCGATATATGTTCGTATACCAATAAGTCGGCGTCGAAGTCGATACGGCACTTGCACAGAAAAAGTTTTATCCGAAAAAGGAAAAGATAATATATTCTGATGTATAGCAGTCATAAAAATCGGTGGAACATGTCCCTTGGCGTTTCTAGTATGTTCGATGTAAATATATATCAGTTCTTTAACTTTCAACTTATCGCTATCGTAATCAAATGCAATCGTTTCCAAAATAAAGATATCCAAAATAAATATTCGTCGTGTCTTGTTCCTATAATTTAGCGACGAGTTCTACGATTTTTTTTTTTTTTTTTTTTCATATGAAACACTGATATTACGTTTACATTGATACAAAGTAAAATAGTCTATGTGTATGGAAATTTAAAAAATTGAAACATATTATCTGTACATGTATACCAGTTATCTTAAAAGCCATGACGTGTACTATCGGATTCTGATTAATGATAAAAAGACAAAAAGACACTAGATCGAGTTTAGTTTTCGTCGTTTATTCTAGCAAAACGAAAATATAACGAGGAAAAGATACCTTTTTTTGTTTTTTCTATCAAGTCCTGTATATCTTAGAATGAATGAAACTAAACAAATAACAAGTGCGATACGTCCACTAGCTACGGTTCAAACTGTTTGATCTACGTATAACAAGGAAAGATATAACAAACTAATAGATGCGATAAAATTCCCGAAATAAATGCCGAATAGAATTCAATATTCACCTTCGCAACAGTATCATACATACGTGTATTATTAACGAAAATTTGAAAATTAATATATCAATTTTAAATCGCATAAATGATTCTTAAAATTATGAAACAGAGAACGATTAATATTTTCAATATTAAACAGAAAATTCTTGAAATTCTCACGATAGAAATAATTAATATCAATCTGAAAAATTAAAATTAATATTTAATATCCATTAATTAATATCCAATATGAAACGAAAAATTATATGTTATAATGATCGAAAAAACAATATGATACATGTATTTATTACCAATAAAACAAGTACCGAAAGATATTACTATAAAACGCATTAAATTTCTTTATTAATTGTTTATTATTTTCTTTAATTAAATATTTCCAACAATTATAAATCGATGTACCAATTGTAGCATTTCCTCAAGTTATACGCGATGTTTGGTCCTCTGTTACGTCGGACACGATCAATCCTACAAAATCATACTATCGACTTGAATGCGATTAGAGACGCGTCGATCGGACTCATTATCAGTTATTAAGTAATCAACAGCAGCGCATAGGTCGAAATTGCAATTTCCGATGCTGGTAGGCAGGAACATCGGTGTTGATCGTTCCGAAAAGCAACGAAAGTGCTCGTTCGCGTGCCTAATCCGCGTTCTTTTGCTTACTTCGAAACTTCAGCTAATAATAACGTAACTAGTTGATCGGCCGGATAATTCCATTGCTAGCCTCATAATCGCTACGACGCGATGCGACGCCATCCTAATCGTATCTTCACACGCTGGGAAATTAATCAGCGACGCAGCTGCCTTCCAGGGGGCTATTATTGATGATCCGCAGCTCATTAGTGCGGATTCTGTAATGAGACAATACCACCGTGAATTATAATCAGACAATACCATTATCGATGCACGTCTCAGCATAAGAATATTTGGTCTTCTGGATTATGTTATAAAGAAGTTATAAATTGATATGGAGTTTCTTTAACAATCTGTTATACGTACCTGTAGGATTTCTTTATGAAGATTGAATTATTTCGATCGTTTGATCGATATATAGGAATACATATGAATAATTATACGAATTCAATTGTTCCTTATATTACATTTATCTCTTATTTTCATTTTCACGTAGAAGAAAATATTTGCTGTCTTAAACGAAATTTTATATTTCGCGACTGATACTAATTCTCAAGTTTGAATAATTGAACGTAAATGTATTGAGTTAAAAGAATGATAAGAACCCTATAATTAGAGCTTATCAACGTTCTTGTCTGTAAGCAGTACTTTTTTAATCGTAGTTAAATTCAGTATTGATTTAACAATTATATAATAAATTTCTATTTCGAGATATTTGAGACTGATTACAACTATCATTACAAATTAATATTATTGATCTTATTAGGAAATAAATGAACTTATTATATTATAGTATATTCATATATTATTTCTACGATATGAAAATTATTACGATAATATAATATATAATTCTTTAGAAAGTTATCTTCTTGATAAATATATCATACTTTTTTAATTTGTTTACCTAAACATTTAGACGGATAAAAATATTACTTTGCAAAGTAATTCCATCTATCGTAACTCTTACTCATCCGCAATTATACTAAAGAACTACTTTCGTGAAATTACGCGAGTCAAATAATATAAATCACAAGCCAATCAACCATGTATTTCTTCTTAAATGGGCCATTCACTTAACGCAAAATATGTTTAGCTCCTTCTAAAAAAAAACTTGACGTTCATTTCCACGAGATTAACATTAATAGCCGATTATTATTCAAGCATCGTCTTTCCAATGGAGCCGGTCTTTCAACCTTTAGAGTTGAAAATATCGAAATATCCGCTACTCGAAGCGATAAGCACGATCTAAAATGTCGATAAAAGCTACTAAGCGATCGGGTGTATAAATTAGTGGGAATCGGGGTTAATTAATACTGCTTCCCCATTCGTGAATACATTAAGAACTGATCCATCGAACGTCAATGGATAATTCATCGCGCAATGGTTGTTTCGTTTCAAGGTACTCCATGCCTGTTCATCGGTTACTAGTTAATGAAGCAGCTATCGTCGTCCTACGAATGAGAATTGCCAGAGAAATAAGTACAGCGTTGTGTTTACCAGTCTTCGAACGTTGTATCAAGTATTTTTGCATCGCGTCTCACGCTTATGCCGCTGGAAAATCAGATATCCCCGCTAAATGAAGCGACGGAATGCAGAAAATTTGTATCTACACGGTGTAAAAATGAGTAAATAAGATGTGAGTAAAAGCAAGGGAACGAGTTCTTTCAAAGATGAAAATTTTCGACGTTTTTTTTTAGGGAACTACAAACCGAGATTAATAGAAATACATTTCTATGTTTGGGCAGAATTCGAGTATTCTTTTACAGGAACATAACTGCAACGAACGATCGATATACGAACCTATCCAGTTTTTGAAAGTTATATTTAAAAGAATTTCGAAGAATAGTAAGAATAAAAAGGATACTTTTCTAATTATAAAACTCAATCTTATAAACGGATAACTTTCACGTGCCTTTTTTCTCATATATTGGTACAAAATATGCATGCTCGTATTGTACAAATATACAATTTCAATATAAAATAATTGAAGGAATTATTCAAAAGATACGAAACAGACGGACAAATAATTTCTAAAAACGAATATTCCTTACATCACAGATCACGATTACATTTTCATCACGAAATTTCCCTCGTCTCATGATTTCGCACAGCCCGATATCCCCTAACATGAATGGTCTGCAATGCGAAATTGTACAAGATGTACAAAGCGGGATTGGAAGCAACGTATCCAATGGTGACATCATACCGACACGATATAATCGGATAGCAATCTCTTTGAACGTGTCCATAACGTAAAAAAGGGCAAGGCAATGGCGACTACGAAGCCAGGGTAAAAAGGCGCGAGAACGAACGTGTGAAATGAACCGAAAATCTCGCTATCATGCACAAGGCCGGGTCTCGTCTTCTCTGAGGGGGGTGAAGGATCAGAAAAAAATGTGTAAATATATCTAGTCGTTGGTCGTACGTCCCGCCTATGCCTTTCGAAAGGTCGAAGATACATAGAAGAAAATTTAGTTACTATCGGACAATCAACGACCTCGTTAACCGTCTGATCGATGACCTGAACGCGTTAATTACAGAAGGGCGCATGTTCGCTGAAAATATCCGTTCTATGAAAAATATTCGTCGATAAAATGGATCCACGTAGTAGCACGGAAGTTGATTTATGCGCGATCAGACCGTGATATCGACGTTTCGATAAACAGAGTTATTTGTCAGTTGAAAAGTTATGAAGCGTACATTTTCGAGAGTTTTAAGTTTGAATAAATTGCGTTTCTTTTCCTCGATAGCTTTCGCGGATCGATCAATTTGTTTCAGGTTCTTTCGACGGGTCCTTTTCTTTAAGAACACAACATGGATAATCTTAGTTAGCATCATTGAATTTTAATTCCATTATGAAAAGAAGCTTTGTATTTGTAGTAATTGATGTGATCTTGTCATGTAATGACACGTATATAAATTCAGTTGTAAACAAAAATCTTGGACCTGATTGTTAGATGTATAGAGAAAAAGCCTTATCGGGACATATTCTGAATACAGCGTCGTGTGCAACGTGGTGTGTTCAAATTGTAATAAGTAGAAATTCAACGAGATTTTTCTCACATAAACGATGGTGACTGAAACACCAAAGAACAGAATGTATTTGAATTACTTGAGAAAGAATCTTTGCTTTTCGATTTCCTATTATTGACAAAAATTATGCTAGAGAAACCTGTGTTGTTGATTTAATTTATTTCAAAAAGTATCTACTGAAACAACAGGAAAAGTAATAGAAAATGTTTTGAATTGTTCTGAAGCTGTTCCAAAATCACTTTTAATCCTTAAAACCAAATATTTTGTCCAGTACTAATCAACAATAAAAAATCCAGAATTTAATAAAAATACAGCATCGGTGTAACCTTACAACTCGTTAATGAAACTTTCTCTTCCAACATCTCACTCAAAATCGTAGAATCAGCCTGAAAAGTCGTATACCAGTTCCGGGAGGGTAACGTTTTAAAATCCCGAAATCAGAATAGCAAGTGTAACAACAAGATTCATTTGGTTAGAGCAAAAATGCGATTGCAATTAGAGGAGAGAAAGCAGCAACCCATTAGCAACCCTCGACGCAGTGGATTATCCCGTGATGCAATTACCACGAGCACGCGTTACACGTTGCACGTGACGCTTGCAAAAAGAAAGAAAACGTTAGTCGGAGAGTAAACGATGAAACGTGTCTCGTGCGAGAGGAAAAGAAACTAAAGGGAAATCGAGTGAAACGAATGACCCGAAGTTAGAAAAGATAGAATGGAGAAAAGATGGGGAAACAGGGGGTGAAAGAAAAAAAGGAAAAAGGAAAATAGAAAGAAAGAGATGAAACAGGTAGGACGAGATCTGGGCCATTGGCACAGCTCATGTGAAAGAAAGTCTCGTCGGAGTTTAGGTCAGTCTTCGGGGTCGACGAGGAAGCATATGCGGGTCACATGTCGGCGGTGAAGCAGTCAGTTCTGGACGGTACCAGCAAGTGGTCCGCGAAGATCGCCATTACAGGTTTGTGGCCAGCTCGTTGTGCCCGCCGGTCATGGCCGGTTATGCACCCCCTCCGTGCAACAAAACGATGAAACGTGCAGCGCTCGATTATATTACATCTACTCTATATACGATACATATTGTGTGTACCACCTGTGTGCCTCAATGTATTCTTCTTTTCTTCTTCTTCTTATTCTTATTATTATTATTATTATTATTATTATTACTATTATTATTATTTGATATTTTATTTTTTTATTTATATCATCATTTGCAAAGTCATATTACACGCCACTTTTCACCGCGTTCTTATTTTATTCTATTTTCCATTTTCTATTTTCTCCTCCTTTACTTCTTCCCCTCACCTATGATCCTGTTTCTGTATTCCCACAACAATATGTATATGTTATTGTTACATGATCGCGTATACATATTTATCTCACACATTGCTGTATCTCCTGTTTATCTGTGATCGTTAAATTTAATTTCATCGTCGAATCTGACGCGCTGCCGGCTGCTGCTGTGTTGTACTGACTGTCACGTCTATATATTATCTATATATTCTATATATTGTGATAGAAATTTGGCTGTGCCTTTGTGAGAATGCACCCGTTCTTCGCATATCTGTATGAAAATAGAGGACTATACAGGTAGAGAGAGAAAGAGAGAGAGAAATTTGGTTCCGCGGATCACTCGTGATTTTCTCTCTTTTTTCATTAAGCTTCTCTTTCGACACGTTCACTGTATCGCGTTTACATATACATTATACCAACTCAAATACAAAACAAAATGTAAGAATGATGAAATTTTTGTGAAAAATGTTCGATATTGCGAGGCTTTGCACGTACATGAGAATATTTTGCGCGAGCTATTACGAAAATATCTATTGCAATCTGTCCGAATATTGCGAAACTCTCTATACGTATGGATCATTGCGAAAAGAATTCTATATGAAAAATATCTGTATAGCATAATTCATAAAAATCCATGCAACAGCCAACGTGTCAACTTATTCTTCCTTCGTTACTCTACGTCTTCTCTTTTCTTTGCCTATTGCTCTGCTTCTATCTTTCTTGCTCTTCATTTCTGCCTCTGCATCTGTCTTTCTTTCGCTGTATCTTCCTTTCTATTTTACAAACGAATCGCTGGCTATGAAAAGAGAGAAAATTACCTTGCGTTCCGTGACACCGATCGAAAGTGTTCAAATGTTATATCGCAAGATTCGTAGATTGCATTGTTCGTGTCGATGTGTCTTGATGTAGCGAGTGAGTTTGCGTCTGTTTAATGAATTTTTTTGAGAAAATAATGGTGTGCATAGGAGCCACGCATACATTTCATATTTTGACATAGCGAAACTGTGACACTACGCGAATTAGACGAGATGTTTGATTTGTCGAGTGGATTCAAACAAAGTCTTGTAAATGTTACTTCACGAAAATAGAGTTGTGTCGATGACAGAGACACTAGCTTGTAGAAAAATCACGCGTTAGTCGCGAGTAGAAAGTTAATCGCAAAACACTGGCAATGACCAATCTACACACGAAATGAACTTTTACCGATTCGATTGCGCGTTAAATTAGAAAAATACCGTGTATACTTGTCAGAAGTAATATAACAAGCTTGTTACTCGTGTTCCGTTTTGCAATAACATCTTATTAAAATTCGTGTAATCTGCATGCGTACATTCTTTTATCGGAGTTTAATCTCAAACTTTTTTCTTTTTAATTTCCAATAAATCTTCAATAAAAACATATTGTATACGATAGAATGTTCGAAATAATTGATAATAGTAAATGTATCCAAGTGTCGTTTTATCAAAGTTTTCAAGAACTTTTTTATCAAGAATTTCTTTTAGTCTTTGATAAGTTTCAAACGAAGACATATCTATAACCAGTAACGATTATACAGAAGATTGCAAAATATGTAATTGGATAAAAATTTGGCTATATCTCAAAACAAAACAAAAGTGTCCAACGCATGCTTGCAAACAAATATTATTAATGGATAATTTGGAAGATCAAGGAAGTAAATTCAAAATTGAAACGGCTTCAACGATTCATTTGTTAAATGAAAAATAACATGTACGTAGCCATAAGTAGACTAAAAATTAAAAAGATGCGCGTAAGGTATATGCAAATTAAAAGTATATGAAATATGCAAATTTTTAACAAATATTTAACAAGTGAAAACCCCACAAATCTATATAAAAATTAACAATTTAATCAAGATCAACGCCTTGCAACTTTAAAACTTCAAAAGTATTAGGTTGTCCGAAAAATGTCTTTTTTTTTTACAGACACGTCTTTTACAACGATTTGTCGAACGTTGTGATCTTTATCTTGATAGAACAAAATGGATCATACGTAATTCGGCAAAATAATATAAAACAGAAAATGTTGTGCATCCATTATTTCCTTATAAAACGAAAGAAACTTTTCGGACCACCTAATACATATTTCTAGACTGTACTCTCTCGCTTGTAATACAGTTTTAAAGAGTTAACGTAAGTGTAACCTTCTTAAGTGAACCCCCAAACAACAAATACTCGTTTAACAGAGTAAACCTTCGAGGCAATCGCTTTACGAGTCTCCCAAGCGTGTCTCAACCTACTTATTTCTCTATATGTACTGCTTCTAGCGAGTATACACGTACATACACACAACGTGTAGTTCCAAAAGGGACATGTACATGCGATGTGACGAACGGGTGCATACTTTTCACACGTCATCCTCCTTGGAGCACACGTAGCCCATAAATCCTACCGATTACTCTCACACGTCCAACCAACATCCTACACACACGATGTTCGCTCGCGCGTTACACCGTGTCATCGTTACACACACACACACACACGCACGCACGCACACATACATGTCACCTGCATAATTTACATTCCTCTCTAGATACAACAACATCGTTCACCGGCCATTATCGCGGCCACATTTTCCAGGACGTTCACCTAACCTTCCGAACACAACCTCTTCAAACAGTCCCCCTTCGCCAGTCATTTTACTTTTCGCCTCTCTCGAATGAGAATTTTGCCTTTCTTGGATAAAATTTATGCAGTTTAAAGACTTTTCCCCAATTTCTACTGTTCGACTGGAGCCTTTTTTTTATAGAATTCATAGGATTGGAGAAGGTGTAAGGGTTGCTCTTTGGAAAAAACCCACGAAATTATACCACACTACGTATAAGGAAACGTTAAACAAATTTTATATTTTCTTAGTTTAATCCACTTGGTGTTCAATATTTGCCAAAAAGATTAGATTAAATTAGATCGAAGTTAGATTGGTTGGTACCTTTTAGGGCAGCAATTTTTTAGACGGTGTAGTCTGACATCAAGTGGATTAAACGGAAAAGACTGACGTCATTTTGTAAAAATTTTCTTATTTCCTAAAAATGAAAAAACAAGAGAGAGCGACTAAGAAAGATTAGATGAGAAAATACTATAATCGAATAGTCAAAATTGGGGAAAATTTCCTTCGTACCATCTTTGTTTCTCATCGATCGATTTAAAATACCTAGTCATTGTTCGGTCGCTTTGTTTGTGATAATGTAACTGTACTTAAAAGCCACGAAACGCGAGAAATTTCAAATATTTTATTTTAAAAAATGAATGAATACTCCATAGGCTATTGTAACTCGAGAAGGCAGAATTTCACGGCGTTCGCTCCTATTCTCGAAACTCGTTCTCAACGAAGATAGATGAAGTCGAATTTGCGAAAGTGTCTGCTCGTCCTCGATCCACAATTTGGCAACCGATTTGCTAAAATTCCGAGGCAAGAAAATAGAAAACGTTCGTAGCAGCAATTTCGTGGAACGTCGCTAGTTCATCGACAGTTATTTCAATGCTACCCTTATCCTTTTCGAAAAAATGTAAATGTCGTAGCTTAGAAGAGAGGGCACAGGAGGTTCGTACACGAATACCGCGGAATGAAGCAAATGGTAACGTGTAAGTCAGTTTACATGCCCTTGCTACCAATGATAGTTCGTAAGATGAGTTTGTGGAAGTTCAGATTTGAGTTTGAAGAGTAAATTGTGTGCGCTGAAGGAAAAAGGGTTTGTAATTAACGACGCTTTCATTGTAATTGATAACTGCTTTTCATACACACCGAAAGATATTTCATATCCGATATTGTGCTAGATGTTATCATGAAACTGGCATACTTCTTTTAATACAACGTAACCAAGATTCAAGGTAAAAGTGAACATTATTCATTTGTGTCAGGACAGTGTAATTACTATGGATCGTTGTAATTGAAGGCATATTAGGGCTCTGTCAGAAAGCATCCTTTAATCGTTATCGCCAAACAAACTTCCGCAGATCCTCTTCATGCTAATTACGCTTGTAATATTCTTTAAGCGTATGTTCGCTAGATGATCGTCAATTAATTCTTCCAATCGTTACATTCGCTCGACTATCATCGAAAAATCGTAGATGGCTAGATTCGATCATCACAAGTGAAAAGTTTCGTTCGGATTAATTAGAAGTTATCCGAGTTCCAGTTAAATTCACTTTAAACTTGCATTCGTTCGAGTCTAAAATTGTAGATTTAGATTTTAGAAATTGCTACTTTTTTCGGACCAACCGTTAGTTTAACGAACGTGAACTTCGTTTGGTGCTTGAAACAAAATATCGAATCGAGTAAGATAATATAAATTCGTATAAGTACAGTGTATTTCGTATTAATAAAAACTAGTATAGAAATTTGACAGAATCTACGAAAGCAACTAGGTAAAAAATTCGCATTGTTAAAAACATTTTCGACTGAATGTCGGATAATCTAACTAATCTGAACGAGACTTGAACGGCAATGGATCACGAAAATTTACAATTCATCACGAACAATTACTGCAAATCACGTCTATCGTTAGATAAAATTGCAAACAAATCGGAAGATAGCTGGAAATACAGTCTGTCACACAAGAGCGTGTCTGCGATATCTGCGAAACCTGACACCTAATCAGAATGAGATAAAAAGAATGTAAACAAACGAAAACTTCTCTAATACGCGTTGCTGAATACCTTTCAGTTTCATTTGAAACAGTGAAAGGAACAGAGCTTTTTAATATGAGTGCCGCGTACGCGAAACGTCGAAAATTGTCTGGCATGGGCGAATGAAAACAGAGATCGTGATTGGAGTAATATAATATTCACTGATGAATCTTCGTTTTGGACATGGTGTCCTATTAGGCAAGCTGAGAGGAAGACGTATCACAAAAATAAGAACACTTGTACATCACATTCGAAAGATATGGAGGTCGTTACCAGAATCCTACGCTCAAAAATTAGTCGAGAGTATGCCGAAACGATGTCAAGCTATAATCGCTAATGGAGGAGATTGGACACCCTACTGTAATAGCGTATTAGTGTTTTAGATGTAGATTCAATTCATATAAATTTTTTTACAAATATATAAATATTTACAGAAATATCGCAGACACGCTCTTGTGTGACAGACTGTAAGCTTTTTTGGTGCCAGCATGATGAATCGTCGTTGGATGGACCTTTTGTCCACTGAATCGTTGGCACCGTAATTTCTTCGTCAAGCACGTACATACATACGAATATGTGAGCATACGTCTGTGTATGCATCGTGTGTCGTGTGGTTGTCCATCACGCGAGATGCCTGTTCCTCTGCTTCGGAGGAATTCAATCGAAAGTCCATTAAGGTCACACGGCAACTTGTTGTGGCTCGACTGTGTACCAGCGCCATGCCATTGTCAAAGCTAAGCCGGCTCTATAGATCCGACAACGTGAGCCAACGCCTAACCAGTCAGTACTCTCGATGCTATACGGACGTTTATCGGAAACGATCCGCAGCAACCACCGAGTAATCTATGGCCATGGATTTGTTGCTCCTACGATCCTCAAAATTTTCCTCTTGATACTCTGTAGTTTAACATTTGTGATCTGTGTTCGAATTGGCTGCCGTTAAAATAGAGTCGATTATATCTTATTGTGTGAATCGTTGATGTTTCGGTATTTCGAAACTTTGGACTGATCGTCTGTAAGAAGATCGTGCAATTGATGTTTTAATCGATCTTTGGTGTTCATTTCGTAACGTTGTAATCTATTTGACGAAAAATTAATTTCTAAAACGACGAAACTGTGCTTGAGTAATTGATTGCTTGTTGAGGGTTCGCGAAGGATTCAAAGCGAGAGAAAATTGTGATTCTTCAGAATCAGTAAGTTGCTCGATATATTTCGAAAATAATTTCAAAAGTTCAATTTAAAATTTGTATTTCTTTTACCAGGGTCATCCTTCGATCTTTTCAATGCGTGCTATGCAATATTTATGATCGAAGAGTACAGGAAGAATTAAATATCTAGACATTTTTACAAGTCACAGTAGATGATTGAAAACGTCGTTTCTTCTCGTTTAGGAGTCTGTGAAATCCGTAAAAGTTACAAATATGGATTCGTAAAAGTTACAGTTGTAACGTTTCTAGAATACGAGAAAAACATCGCACTAAACCACTAGAAAAATTTGCCACGTGTATAAAAGCATTAAAATCCTATGATTGAAAGTATAGTTTTCTCCTACAAAATTAACGTTCACAAAATTGAGCAACAAAGAGAATTAAATTCCAATCTGTTCCACTATTGTTTAACGAAACAATTTGTCTTGCAAATTGCGTTAGTTCTCATTACGTTGCAAATTTAAATCTCGATTAGAAAATTTAAATATAAAATAACAAGATCTAAAAAGAGCCTCAAAGTTCGAAGAATTCAAAGTTTTGAGATTAGAAGTGCAATTCAATCTTGTTGCAGAAAATAAAAATCGCTAAAATGAGTATAGGCATGAATATTGGAACTGGAAATTATATTCGTTCTTGTAATTAGTCGGGAAAAAATCTAGAATTAACGAAAAAGTAGAAAGTACATAATAGCAGAAAGTGAAGTTTCCGGTAGAGAAATTTCATATTCGAAGAGAAGCGTACGATTTGTAATAAACTAATGGGTGTAATGGATTATCGAGATTGGTTTTAGCATTCGTTGATAAGTTTATAAAGGACACGCGTGACTAACCTCCGTATGCACCTCTTTTTAGGTCATGTTACAGAATTTCACAGTAAATGTTTTAGCGGGAACAAGATCAATAATTCTGTCATTAAAAGTTGCTTTAAATACAATGAAAGAAATTCTAGAGAAGGGTCTGGATATAAAAATAAATTCACAGATAGCAAAGAAGAAGAGTACTAAAAAATATTGAAAATATATCAGAAGAAAAATACTGTACGTCAAAACAGGTCGTTCGTTAAAACAAATATTTTTATCCGACGCGTTAAACACATCACATTGTATTCTGCTCCAAAAGGCAAAAGTCGTTCGGAGTTCGTAATCATTGTATCGAAACGTGTAAGTTTCTTGGAGACAGGTCAAGTCGCAAACAACGCTGAGACATCCAATTTTGGTCCTTCTTCAAAGCTGTACGAAAGAAATACGTACGTGGATTGTCGGTGGAAATTGTGATTCGCGAAATAAACTTCGCCCCAAAATAATCAACGTTATTTGAAACGTTGCGTCCCTCGTTAATTAGAAGTATCAAAAACTTGCAATGAAAGAAGGGAGTTAAGTTCATTTGTGTCGTAGTTCTTCCATATTTGACTCGATATTGAATGATACCTTCTTGGTGTTTATCGCTGATCGAGCAATAACCAGTGATAGTAATGATAATTAAATATTATTATCACATGCTTATCGAATCGATGCTTTTAGTTTGCTTCCGATAGTTTGAACAATTGTGAAATATTCTCGATGAATTTGCATTTCGGTAATGATTATCATATGCGAGATATATGTTCACATAATAATTGATAACATTCTGAATATTCTTCGACTTGAAGAATTAATATTTTCACTTATTTATATTTGCTTTCTGCTGGGATATTATTGTTATAATTATAGGTTGATTAGTAGATCGTGCAACTTGATAATGAAAATTATCCGATAATTCGACGTTTGATAAAATTTATTAGAGCACCATCGAATATTCACCGCAATTTCGGAACTATATTTCATGATTAATTCACGATTTTCATATGCTTTGTCTGTTTATTATATATATTTGTCCAGATGGCACACTTCAATTAAGGAAACACTCGGTAAATTATCTAATAAAAGATTAAATAGTCCAAATCTATCGTGATCTTAATACCATAGAAATTTTCATGGTAATAGAATCTAACTAACTCTAGTTTTCAGTTATTTCTTCGTTTCTGTATGCAAATAGGGTTAAATAAATCCTACGTTTCCATCGAAAAAAATTATGTATTAATCTGTAGACTACTATTTCCACCTAACACGAGAACACAGAGTATCAACACCGTCTCAAAAATGTCACTTCGTCGATCTTCTTAATTTATCTACCACTTCTCAAGTGTCGACTCGATCTACTTAACTTCGAGTTCACGTCTTTTACGTAGAGATATGTACAGGTCTCATACGCGAAGCTAGTTGTCTCGTCCCATGCGACGAGGGTACAAAGTTGGCGATGATCCACGGTGCAACAAGTTTCTTATTCCAAACTGACAAGCAGCGGATCTGAATGTGACGATGCCAATTCCACCGTTGCGAGGATTAACAGGTAGCGTCAGGATTGTGAACGTCCGCAGTTTGTTCGAACAACGAGATAACAAGGTCATGGTCGATTGGATTACAATCGTTAGAAAAAGCTTTGATTCTACCAATTTTTCTACCAATTGATTCTACCAATGAACTGTCTCGAATTCAGAGAGAAATTTTGCTAGATAGCAAAATGGTTTTCCGCAAAATGGATTTTCGAGTAGCAGCGGTTGGTTGGATTCGAGAACGTGCTCGTATTATATTTATCACAGGGAAATTTTTTCAAAACTTCAATGATAAACTGGTTTCTTTGCTGCTGCTGAGCTCAGTAAATACGAGCAAGTATTTAACTAAGTTATCTTTTTTAATATTTCTCGATATTTAAGGGAAAATATGTTTCTTAAACAATTAAGTACAGCAACTAGTGGTCTCCAATCTCTTCCTGGTTCTGTTTCATCTGAAAAGCATTTATCGCTATCGTCGTTACCTTGCTTTGCAAGCTAATATCCTGTCAAGGATCAGGACGAGAGAGAAAGACAGAAGGATTTGCACAGCTTTGTTGCAGCCATTTGCCTCTTTGATTCGTCCTTGTCCATGAACATCTTCTCCTTCGTCCAGTCTAAAAATATTGAAAAATTCGCGTTTCATCCTCAGGCAACATCTGACTGAACGTATCCATGTTCTTTTCAGAAGATATTATATATGTTGGCCGGAGGAAATCCGTTCCTCCGTTCCATTGTTATTATTTATTGTACGATTTTCCACGTCAGCCGACAAGAATTCGCTCTAGATCAGTTTTCTCGCGAGTATCACGCTACCTCTTCACAGACACTCTTCATTCAGCAATGACTCTCTTCTCATTCTCTGCTACACCACGCTTCCATCACAATTCTCGGTTTTCGTCCCGAAGCAACTGTTATTCTCTTCTATCGCTTTTATTCGCGTCCCTTTCTTCAACCTACTCTTCCGCAACCACATCCATAAATCAGTTACGAGAAGTTTCCCGAGCCCACGACCTCGATCTTTCATTACGCAGAATCCGATCAACTTGGTATCCGTTTGCTGCGTATTTTCGTATCGTGTTGCCGTTGTGTATCGGCCGGTAAAACGATGCAGCGCAATGGCGTGCAACTTTGTCCCAATTTTCTCGTCGTTGCGTATTCGTATCAAAGCCGAGAAACAGGCTTAACATCGTAACGAACGACGATAAGCAACGGATTTGGTTCGGTTGAGTAATCGTATCGTTTGTTCTATTTGACGGCGAGAAACTGACAAACAGCCGATCAGCTCTGTTCTATATCTTTGTATCTCTTTGTACGCAATGGCGCAACGCAATTGTCTAACCATATATCGATACACCACAACGGTGATACGACACGCAGACACGCAACGAAGGAATACAGGCTCCTAAACTATTTAATTATTACTGGTCCCGCTTATGCAACTCCTTCAGTGAGAAAGCACGTGATCGTTTAGCGAAAAAAGAGAGAAAGAGCGACTGCCTTCACACAGCGTGCAATGTCGACACAATGTGCTGCTGGGTATATTCCGAAGTATGGAAACGCTTATGCTTTCATGACGATTGCCAAAAGTCATTTAGCAGAGAATCCTTATACCTTGGAATACGAGGAACCACGATTGCCTTTCTGGTTCCTCTATTCATTCGCCGTATAGTATCGCTAGTCTGGGCTGAATCGCCGGCGCTGCTGCGGGTGATCACGTTTTCACGACAATCGACGACCTCCGCCTCGAGACAGTCCTACACCACGTCCTTCGGTGGCCTCTGCAAGGTACCACATCCCCTCGTGGTCGATCCACTAACTACAACGAGAGCTGTGTTCGAGAGGAGATTTAGCTTTGAGATCTCGATGAGTGTCGAGCGTATATGGTACGAGAGGTTGTCGAAGGACGATCCGATGACGAGGACATTGTCTTCTTTTCAGCACGACGTTTTCAGTCGACCCGGACACGCACATAGACAGCCTCGAGCAGGCCGAACAGATCGTCCTTGAGGGTACCAGCAAGTGGTCCTGCAAGATCGCCATCACAGGTGACACGATGATACTGATACCTTAGAGAGTTAAGAATTTACTCCACCCACCAAGACCGACCGTGTCGTGAACGACACGGTTTCTATGCCGTGTAAAATGTGACACACACGTGACACACGCTTTTTCATACACGAGAATTTATGGAATTGGACCTGGTCGCGCGATCGCAGCCAGAGGAGAACGGTTCGCCGTACCTATTTGATAACCTTTTTTTAACTTCTTTCTGCTCCTGAACATTCTTCACGCTATTGTTTTTGCTGTAGATTGACTTGTTCAAAAGGCTCGTCTCAGATTTCCGGCAATCTGATGGTATTTTAAACGTTATACTTTAAAACGAATACTTTCAATTTTCAAATTTCAAATTCGACACGGATCGTACACGACCGCGACTGTTTCAATTAGATCTCGGTTACTTCATTTCGGATGTATATTCTCGTTTTATTTGTATTCTACCTCGTCATACTCGGCTATCGTGTAAGATACGGAATACAAATTAAAACGAAGCACGTTAAAATAAAATAGCAGAAGCTAAACTCCTTCTGATCGCCTATCATCCAATGATACGACGCATCGATCGAGAGTTCGAGCTTTAAAGCTACGAAATTTCAAGTTCTTACATTTTTTCTGCGATATTTCCGGAACATGAAAATTGAAATAAATACGCTATATCTCTAGCAACGATAATTTTAACAAACAATACCTGTCAAGTTTATACGGCAACCGTAACACCTCGAAAGCTGCCGGTTTGCGAATGGTCGACATTTCTCTTTTAATAAGGCACAAAATCACGTTACGGAGGAATCCAATGTCTTTCTGCGCACGATTTTCGATCTGATCAGGCGCAAAATCATCCACGATAAATCATAAACCGCATCGATCACACCTCGTTGCGTTCGATATTTCGACTCGTGTACTCTGCATTCGAGAGAAGCTGGAGAAACTAAATCCCACGTCGAAGCAATTTGCGGTGCGAAGTTTCCAGATCGATGAGACATTCGACGGTATTGGTCACGTAATTCCGTCTGACAACTTTAGACACTTCGCGATTGTTTTCGTAGTTCCCGTAGTTACTCGTTCATCCTTCACAATAAAATCGTGACGCTACGTATCAACGAAACCAAGCAGAATAAAATCGCAAAGTCTTTACAAATAATCTGTAAAGTTTAACCTTCTAAACGCCCGTTAAAATATTAAGATATGATAAAAACTATTTTTTCTACGGCTTAAGGGTAAATTCTTTTTAGGATATTAAAGATTTATCACGTGTCTATTGAAATATTTCAAAGTAGATTTTTTAACATTTTTACTTTCGCACGTAGGATCTTGCTAATTATGGAGATGAAAAACGATAAATCTTATAGAGTTAAGTCAACTGCTGGTAATTGTTGCAGACGATTGTTGAAGTATATTTTTATTTATTAGGAAGCTGTAAAAGAAATTAAAAATTTGCTAGATACGTAACACGTATTTCATAGAAATATTATTTTTTAAAGGAATTTAGGAATTACGATTTTTTTATCAGGTTTTTCTTAATTCTGTTATTTTCTTTTATATGTGAACCGAATGTAGATGTGAATGTAGATATGAATTCAATGAAAACAAAACATGCACGTACGTATCATTATAGTCTCATATTACCCGCAAACAAAAATAATAGTAAAACAACACGCAATAATCCATCGATTATGTTACTACTAGAACGTGATTATTTTACATAAACGTTTTACGAACTGCTCAATGATTAAACAAACGTACAAGCATGCATTAAATCTTTCACGGCTTTCTATCTAGATCTATGTACATAATTTTATCAAAATCGATGGTCAACGATATAAATTCCACTCGATTTCTTAATAAATATTATTACGCTCTTAAATAAATGAAAAATCTAAATGTTAAGAAATTGCTAAAATGTGAAACATCTATTTGTCAAGGAATATAAATCCTCCTTTCTATAATTTTAACAGAAATAAAACAAAAGAGATAAGGAGGGGGTATAACACAAGTAAGAGAAATCAATTCATGAGAATTGGAAAACTGTACGTACGACATTTTGAGATAAAAGTTGATTTTTAAGTTGCGACAAAGAAAAAAAAAGAGAGAGAGAGAAGAAAGCGCGGTGCTATCAGCGCAAAGAGCCTGCGTTTGAACATTTCGATTATCGTTCCGCGTGTATAAAAGACACACCAACGGGTCGACGAACTGGGAAAATTGCTTTATTTGTCGAACTCCGGCCAATGAAAGAAATCAGTTGCTGGGATATTATTAAAGTTAGAAACAATGACGTTCGTAGCTTCGGATCGCACATTGTGATTTCGACGAGAGAAAGTAAAATAGTTGAAAATAAATATAATCAAACAGAACTTTATCACTTTTCGCACACAGACATATCTTTTTGCGGACCATTTTTATACAAATGTGTTCATTTTTGTAAACAAGCCTAACTTTTTACTCTGCTAGACTTTGAAAAAATTTAAGATATTTTGTCGAAATCATCGTACCGTTGATTTCTACGCCAAATGTTTGAGAGGTTTTTCGAAAAAAGCAGGACGTTCAAGAGTAAAATTTCAAGGATAAACAACACAGATTACTCAGGAAAGAACGATAATATTATAATATACCGCACACTATTATATGATATAATCTATCAAAGAATGTTTAACATTCCTTAACGTCAAAGTAAATGAAAGAATTTATTACATACGAAGATAAAGCTAAAAGTGGAGAGAATAGAGCAGAAATGAAATGAAAGTTAGAAAAATATCGAGAAAATTATTATATTAAAAAAAAAACAACAAGAATTTGGAATACTCGGAAACAAGATTGAAGGAGGAGAAGAAATAAAATAACGGCGAGAAATATATCAAAAAATTTATTACGTTTACTTCCTTTGACTGCAATGTAAATAGGATCGTGAAACAGAAAATAGCCTGTTTTAAGAAGAGGGCAACTTTTGTTAAACGCAACTGCCGAAGAAGGAGGATGTGTCATTTTAGCGACGTTCGATCAGTCAAATTCAATCTCGTTCTCCACGATATTATTAACTGTTTCCCGCTTTAAGGGAAAAATCACGGAAGAGGAGAAGCCGTGAAAAAATGGACCTTCGATAGCGAATAATTGGTTTTATCGGAGACAAAGAACTTCTTCGAAACAGAATCCCATAGGAGAGAAAAGGACGTCTAAAACAATTGCATGCATTTAAATGAAAAATGGAACAAATCGAAATGTAATAACGGAATAGGACCGTTGATAAAGACACACCAAGTATCAGATATCAATAATTTCGAATTGTAATTAACGCGTCCCTAAAACTGAAATTGAACACCATACAAATAATATTCTTGATATATTTACTGAAATTTTCTAACGAATATGAAGATATATATTTTGGTAGAAATATTAAGGCGAATATTGTATAATTGCGCTTAATAATATATTTATTTCTTAACATACGAAATTACAATAAAACAGTTCTTGTTCCTCGGTTTAACACAGAACGCGCTGACTTTTGTAGCGGTATAACATATAAACGCAAGATAATAATTTAATATCACGATGCTAACAAAGTTTCTCAAACCTCTTGTACGTAACATTCAAACAATTTAACGCACGATTGCTATGATCATTCGTATTTGAAGCGGACAGAATCCGCAACTCGTCGTAAGAATTTCTCTGGCAAAAAGTATTTAGGTCCGATAAAATTAAATGCTGGAGCTACAGAGCGACAACCAACAGCGACAGGCCACGTTGCTGCTGTATAACATCTTTCTATTACGACCATTCAACGTAACGAAGGCGGCAAACGGAAGAGAGGAGAAGATCAGGGACAACAAACGAGCGAAAGAGTTTCGTAAAGTCCACGAACGACTTGTCCAGACATGGGATAAAGAGGAAGAGGAAGCACAAGGGTGCGAGAAGGCTCGCAGTCCGCCCCGAAACGATCGATAGTTCAACGTACAGGGAAGTGAAGCGGCTGCAGCGCACACGTGCAGTCCTCGCGGCCTATTCACCTGTGTATATGCAATATGCAGTCTGGTTGTGTCTCTACTCGCACACCCTTGCTTCCACGACCTCCGCCCTAACCGTTGTTTTTTCTCCGATTCCATGAAATCCATCGACACGATTTCGTACTCTGACCCATAGTTGCATGCATTTTTCCGAGTATCATTCATCTCGCAGATGAAGGATCGATCGAATAGGGGAGGGACTATGTGGAATTGTTGTTACTTTTTTTTCGCCGAGTAAAATATACAGATAAAAGTTTATTTTTGCCCTGGTATCGCGTGTAGTTCTCATATAATATCATATTTGTTGCTTTGGTATAAATTTCACGTTTTACGTTACACAATTTCACATTGTTGGTAATTCCAGGGTTTAATTAAGAATAGTGAAAAGTAAGGATAAAGACGTAGAAATTTATGCCTCTACGCACTGAGATATCTTACTATTTAATCGGCGATAGAAATTTGGATACTCGTAACAATATTTTCGAAGCAAATACGAATCGCGTATCGTTTCTTGTATTTATCTGTTTTCCGAAAAAAAAGCTGTATTTACCTTGCTTTTCAAATGAAATTCTCGTCTACGCTGACATGTGCGTTCCAACAGCGTTTTTGACATGGTTGGTGCGAGAAGAAATTTCGAGTTAAAAGTTCAACTTGATTACATGCCACAAAGATAAGGAATCTCGATGATAGTGAGGACGACAATAGGAAGATAAAACGGCGAGATGGAAGAAGGCGTAAAATTGTAATAGGAATCTGAAGGGGTTGGCAGATGCATTTGGGATGAAGGATTGGAAGATGCGACTGAGATGGATCGGTCTTGGCAGATGTGTTCGTGTATTATGAGAGTGAAATCTCTACAGGTTGTCAACAAAATTGGGATAATACTGCTTGTGATCTATAATATTATACTTTTATACTGTATCATTTAAAAATTTTATGGACGTCGAAGATTATACGGATAAGTGTTTCTTTAAAAGAGATATTGTTTACTGAGTTCGGTTCAAACAAACGACAAGTTACTTTATTCGATCGTATATAAAATATCGGCAAGTCTGCAAAAAACGTGATGAAAAACGTCGTTTTGGATCGTCGTTTCAAACACAGCACTCGATGCCTTTAAAATATAAAATGTAACAGAGTTAAGTTACAGCTGAAACAGAATGCCGAAGCAAATTAAAGGTAACATAGAAGTCAATAAATTGTAATTATATCACTGATGATGCACCACTATACCACTATTCTTTCCTTATTTTATGATACAATGAAAATTATTACAACGTTATGCGTTCAAAATTACTGAAACATTTATAGTTGTATACTCTAGAATTCTCTGCTAAAAATACGCGTGTACACGTATTTCTGTATGAAAATGAAACAGTTTAGGATAATAGGATAATAGCATATTCACTTTCGTGAAACTAAATAGTTAACAACAATTATCAAATAAAGAGAAACCAGAAACAGTAACACTTCGTCGATAAGATTCGCAACGCTTAATCGATACAGAGGCCTGAAGAAGCTATAGCACAAAATAATACACGCTCCATCTATAAAAATTATTAGCTGTATAAATATATTTCAAATAAAATTAATAATACATTATACAGAGGAACGCAAACAAACTTATTGTTCACCTAGTACATTGTATGTATTTCACGTTGGAGGATCCCGATATTTTACTAGAGAAATTGATGATCGAACGACGCGTATAAAAGCATTTCGTGCGACGAAACAGAAAGCGAAGATCCCGGAAGATTTCACCGACTGCTCCAACTCTGACACAAGATATAACGTTGAAATGTCGATAGGATTGAAAAGAATGTGGAAAGATTCCGAAAAAATTCGATTTCCTGCGTGTTATTCCCGTGAGAAGCCGCGACTGACGAAATCCGCCAACGAAGTTTCTCCTAACACGTGAATTTGCGAACATGGAGGTGAATATCGGGAAAAACTCTGCGCCGCTCTCTGACGAACGAAAAACTGACGATTTCTTTGAGAAAAAAATTTTTTTTAATAAAAAAGAAACCTGTTACTAATCTCTCATTTGATACGTTACTATTGTGTTGGCAACTAAGTGATTGTGGACTTTGTCATTAGTTGGTGTTGATAAAATCCGCAATCACTTAGTTGCCAACCCAATATAATTATGTGAGAAGAGAAAAGAGTGGAATGAAAACGTTCGATCTCACATTGGAAATTTTAGTTTTGTTTCTATTAATTTCTGGAGGATTTATATCGCTGGAAACAATTTAAGATCGTTATATAAATATTCGAAAATGAGAAAGGTATTTCAAAGCTTTATTACATAAATTTTCGATTGGTATCTTAAACAAATAAAATGGGAACGATATCGCGTTACACGATATGATAGCTTTATAAAATTAATAAAACCTGTCGAGAGAGAGAGAGAAAGATGCTAATTCAAAATATCGATGAACTTTAGAATTTAGCAAAACTGAAATTTAAATTGTCGTTGATAACATTAATGCGAATGGGTAATAGATATAGCAAGAGGATTTTTTATTGTTAATTGAAATTACTTAAAAATTCAGAATAAAGCGATGGTTTAAAATACTTCAAATTCAGACTACAATGCTTCCGAGCGAAGCATTAGTTTCCGACTGAAAATGGACTTACTACTTTGTGTTGCTAATATAGAAATCTTGTCTGCGTTCCCATGATTGATGTAACTTGGAATATTGATAGGTTGCCAGAAAATGGAGGCATATTGATCTTGACAGATGGTTGAGCTAACGGTAAACAAGCCCTTAACTATCTATAATGCAAGCAACGCGAACATGTACGAGAATAGCAATCTGTAAAGTGATTTATGATAAAGGCACGCAAGTTACAATATTATGCAATAATTCGCAAGACTCTTAATTATTATCAAAATTTCAAGTAATCACGTTAAATTGTATATTCAACAATCCCTTGGAAACTATGCTTCTACATATAATTAAATTCTTCTCGGGGATAATGCAATAGCGTAACAAGCAGCAGTCCTTAATTTCATCGTGAAAGAAACATAACGACGACCTAAAAACCTTAAGAAATATGATCTACGAATTATAATACTTGCAAATTATAATACTTCTATTCGGATATTCTATATTAGAACAATAGAAGATAAACAAAATATTATCGATAATAGAAAAGGTATTAAAAATATAATTTTTACAAGTGGATTCGTTTAATAGATACTACGTTTATATGTTTGAGCAGGATTTTTTGGAACTTTCTGAAGGAAGTCTATAAAACAAAATGGTTATTTGACTTATTAAATTATTAAATTGCGTAAGAAATGTCCAGTCGAACTTTTTAGTAGTAGCTACGTTTCAATCGACAATCACGATAGCTTTTAAAGGATTTTCATCTCTTTATATTTGCAAAATAATCGGCAAATAGCATATCATCGCTTTATTTCTTTTTTTTTTTTTTTTTTTTAGTCGTTCGAAATTAATATTTGTAAAAAATACACCGTGGAATCATTTGCTCTCTGTTCCTGCAGTTAAAACGATCAAAGAGTTCCTGGAACATTCGCATAGTCTCTATCGCATTAAAAAACGCTCGGTGTAATTTCTATGAATGTTCGTACGTCGCGTGCATAAACGGACATGCGTTACCACTTTCATATTTTAATTTTACAAGAACAGGGAACGAAAACGAGCATTCGCTGGCCTCGTGTAAACGCATCGAGGAAGGAACGTCGGAGAGAAAAAAAGTAAAATCAGCAATTTATTCTGGCGACAGTCTCAAGTCGCGCAATTCAAAGTAACATTAATCGAATCTCTCTCTTTCTGGACGCCGCGAGGAAAGTTTCTTCATGGTGTAAAACCTAGCCAAGAAAAAAGAAAGGAAATTTTTAGTCCACTCTGTGAGCTGCTTTCAGAAATCGCGACGTTGCTAATTCGATTTCGTTCGTTCAGTCTTGGAGATCTGGTTCGTCGAAGCAGATACGAGGAAACGTAAAACGAAACCGACGTTCCTTTCCTCTGTTTCCTCCGATTCTCGAGATTCGTCGATAAACGATCAAGATGAAAAACTCGCTGGAGAAAACGAATCGAACTTTAAACGCTTTCGTGCCTTGGAACGAGAAGAAAATCGGAAAGAAAAGCAACGAGAATAAACACGGCACACGTACTGCTAGCTTGCGATAAGTTTCGTTTCTTTGAATGACGAACGAGGGCGAAATGGTGGCAATACAGAGTCCCACGTAGAATTCGAAAAGACGGCGAGATAGTCGAATCGCGTCTCTTTGATCTCCGCTGCTTCGTTCTCTCGTACGTTTAGCATCTCTGTTTGCAGGTTACTTGAATTTTTCTATTCTAAATATTCGGATTTGCTTCGCTATATTCCACGTTCGTGATGCGATTGAAAAGAAGAGGTGGCCACGAGTTTTCATAAGAGAACGTATCCTTTTTCTTTAAGATCGTGTGGGAAAACATGAAAGCTTGTGAGTATTTTGCAAGCACTTTTATCGTAGATGCTATAATCTTCGTGATTTCCTCTGGCTAATCTTTCTTCAAAAAGCTTCTTAATTTCGAGGAAAATAAATCATCAGTGCGAAAAATAATTAGAAGTTACATATATACATATACCAGAACTATTAAAATTTCTTTTAATATTTTCCTCGATACCAGGATTTCTTAAAACAGGAAAAGGATTAACTATCTAAAAGGAATTAATAGTCGCAGGATTAAAGTACAGTAGTTACTAAAATTAACAGCGGTCGAGATTCTGCTTCGAGACTATAACCAAGACTGCCATTTCATCTCATTTAGAAACGAAAAAGTAAATATACGATGGGGTGCTATATACAATAACCTCGGAGAAAAGGATTATTAGCTGGTAAAAATTTCAATTGGAAGAAGGAGTGAATGAGAGGAAGTTTTGGGAGTAAAGCGCACTGAAAATCGGACGTAGGAAAATGTGCCGCGTTAGTAAGCGGATGAATTCGAACGAAAAGTTTTCTCGCGTCGAAAAAATGAACGACTTTACCGGGCTTCCACGAGGCTGCGAATTTAAGAGCATGAAAGGTACAACCGCGAAAAAAGGAAAGAAGGAACGTGGCGGGTATTAAGTAAGTTGAAAGAAAAAGGAGCGTAAAGGAAGCGTCCTGCATTGAGCAACCTTCTCCAGCTCTATATTCTTGTACTCCTGATTCGTTCAAAATGACGGGGATCGAAGCAAAGTTAAATAGAAAGTCGGCAAAAATGTTGAACAGCGAATATCGAGATTTAGCCCAGAAGACGCAGTTTAAGAAGAAATTTCCTAATTTACAAAAATAAGGAGAGGAAGATTTAGGTACAGAAAATAAAATCGTAAAAGTCGTGAACAGAAGGATCTCTGTGATCTTAAGCGTCGGGAGAGAAAGGAAAGAATCGAAGAACAATGGCGAGTAAGCATAAAACTGTCGAGAAGCAGAAATCTTCCTTTAACAGCATTAATTGCTGATTTCTAGAGGGTCGAACAGAGAACCAATCGATACTGAACCGATTGAATTGATTTTACGGCTACTGCTCGTTAAAAGATAGAACTCGTTCTGAGCAGTTGCTCGATTAAACGTTTCCCAACTTAACGATTCGTTTGAACAGGGAACGACGAGAGGAAAGTGACAATTGGCTATAATATTTGGGCCATGTTTCCTTTGGCCATCGACACTGAAATGATAAACATTGAAACGGAATTACACAATTCATAATTACACAATTACAAAAAACGAAATTCTATTTGACTTTAGAGAAACCGAACAAGATTTAAAGAAACGAAACAATTTACTGAAAAATGTCAATACTTGAGAGTTAATGAATAACCAGCTTTTTGACGTGATTTTCAAAGAACTGACGGTCCGAGATTATTCAAAGGCACTTTAACATCATTTCGTGATTATTCAGTGTCGTCGTAAAGACATATTTCAAAGTCAATGTGATTTCAAAAATATTCCAAGATTATCGCAGACTTGCGTCAAAGACGTTTAAAGATCCTTTTTAAAAAATATTATATCTGACCATTGGACCATTAATTAAAGCATTAAATTATTACACCTCATCAAGATGCGTTTTCACCTTTCCGTTCGCATATTCATTTTCGTGAAACTAAATAGTTAACAACAATTATCAAATAAAGAGAAACCAGAAGCAGTAACGCTTCGTCGATAAGATTTTAAATAACGTGAAACCATGTCACGAACGGAGGAAGATTCAGAGATTAAGGATAGCGATCTTAGCCATGGAGCGATTACGGCAATTAAAGTGTTCCTGAGAGGAAGACGAGAGGAAAAGAAGGACGAGCGACGAAGGAGCAAAGAGAAACGAAACCGGCCGGGAGGAGAAGAATGATCATTAGAGTAATTGCTGTCTCGTGACGAAGCGGGTCAACAGTTTTTCCTTTTTCTGAACTGTGCTACACGCGCCGTCGGACGCCATCCGCGGCCAAAACTTTGCTATGACGAATGGTTCACCGATGAGAACGTCGGACCGTGAAAGTCGCAGAGATCTTCAAGATGGTCGAGTTGGAGCAGCGTGTTGTCTTTGCAAACTTGTTGCGATGCAATTAGGTATTTGGATAATTTACTGCGCTAAATTAAAAGGGAAACATACAAGATGACTCTAAAAATACAAATTCTGAACAACTTCATAGTACTGAAGTGGAGGAACAGCTGTAGTGAAAATATTTGTACTTGAAACCCTTGTTTATAATTTTACGGAATTTATTTATAAACGCCGATACTAGAAAATTTTATTCTATGATGGTTTAGACAAATTTGAAAGCGGCGGTAGAAAAAACAGCTCTAATGGAAACATTGACACTTGAAACTAATCGTTTCGTAGCAACTGGGATTGTATGTAAGTTAACATTTTAATTTTCTGTGTGTAGAATGTTATTTGATTATGAAAGGGAAATTATAATATCGATTACAGATATCTTACAGATTTCTTATTTCAATTTGAAATCTAGCCACCAATAAGTTTTACGAATATTTTTATCTGGTATCGGAAAAATGATATGCAACTAATACTAATACAATATAACAGAAAACAAAGCGTAAAGGGAATAGATATATAAATATGTACCTTGTGGATTGTCCTACATTATAGAAGGTTAAATTGTAGCATAGGAAAGTGAACCTGAACGCTTTTTAAGTAGCACATAGGGGCAATTGACATAAAAAGAAATATAATTTAATACTGGTAGTAGTAATAATAAGCAACTTCTATTTAAAGTTTTCGGTCATCTATGTGAAGCTTCTCACATCGATGTAAACTCTTTGATCTAAAACATTGGATAACTAACATGCACAATCCTATTAGAAGACGATGTTCGAATACATGCGATTATCCACGATACGTGACATCAATACGTGTAGTTTCTGATGGAAGCTGCATCAAACATCTACTGTGAAATTATGATGTAATCCAAAATACAGAGTTAATTATCTCTGAAACGGAAGATTCGTGAATCTGTCAAAGGATTGGCTCCTTAATGAAAGAAAGGATGGTCAGAGGACCATTTATCAAAGCATTCGTTTCAAACAGAGTTCTAAATTTTATCAACAAAACTCTCAAATCTTGTACAAAACTGAGCAAGGAACAGATATCCACTACAGAAGAAACGTAAAAAATATTTTAAAGAAGACATTTCTAGAAGAATAATAGCGAAACAGGAACAGAGTGAACAAAAAATAATCCAACAAGTTTCTCAGGCGAATAAAGTCGAAGAAAACATGGAGAAAATATTCTTCGTTTACGAGGCTCGAATCATATTCTTTAGTTGTCCGATGGTGTTTCTTAATTTTAATAAAAGCGACTCGTCTGTTCTCCTTCAAACACGAGATCAGATTCACGAGAAATATTAAACATCTGGCCTAATTACAAGATTTCTTATAACCAACGCTCGAATCTCGTAATTAAACGAATACTATCTCGTTAAGAGCGTTTGACATTTCCTAAACCCAACGAAAGCGAATATTTTACTTCCGAACGAGTAGCGAACTTCTACGTTCAACGATGTTCCCCACGTCCTAGAGAACAAATAAACATATTAAATTGCAAAATGCAAAATATTCAAGATATGCCAGAAATTGCAAAATATGCGAGAGTTTCAAGCTCTTCGCCTACAGTGTATATCGTTATATACTGAAAGTATGACATTTACTTACAGTAGAGTTTTCATAAGAATTGAATTTATCCTGTTTCGCGTCGTGTATCTTTTGTTTGAAATCTTTTCGTTGTTCTTTTCGCTGGTACAGCGAATACGCACAAAATTCGAGTTATTCTTCCATAGGAATTAAAAACCAGTTATTTTACGACCATAAGCATACGTGCGTAACGTGTATATAATATTTTCTACGATGATGATGCTATTATCGGTGGATTCACTGTTGGTTTCCTAAATTTTCTTCTAGCGACACGAGTCTTGAATATTCGGAAAAATAATATTTTTGAAGAACAATGTTAAAAACGGAATATTTGAGTAAGAAAGATACGTAAATCCAAAGAGATACGTCCAAATTTGTGTAATTGGAATTCACTGATTTTTCTCATTACCTATAACTTTTCGTTCATCTAATAGAAATTCAAATATACAATTCGAACAAATAGATACAATCGATATAATCGAATCAATTTAATCGGCTACAAATTAAAATTTCATTCCAACGAGTGAAATTCTATCGTGTTTCCATTAGTAAATTTCTTTCGTTAACAAGCAACATTTATCACTACAGTCAGTCCAAATCAACTTGGTACAGGCCACGGTCGTTACGTACGCAGGTATAGCAACTCTTGTGGTGAGCACGAGATTCTTAGCGTCGTACGATATGCTTTGCAAATCGGCCCATGGAGCGTTGCGTGAAAATAATACACGCGCATTGGAGGAAACTGGGATAGCCAACGAGGGAGAATGGAAATGGGAAGAGTTAAAGTGTATTTGGGCGAGAGGGTAGCTTGGCTAACAGTCAGTGTTACTTCCGTTTCCGCCCCAGTAATCAAATCTCTTGACTCGGTGGGCGCAAATTAAAATCGTTGGCTGGCAACTGCGAAACGTGGCTGGCCCGTGGTAGCTCCACGATATTCAGCAACGGAAACATGAAGAGAGCTGCGCAACGATCGATGGAAAGTAAGAGACAAAAGGACATTCGCGTCGAGAGAACGCTGACAATGAGGCCTTTCATCGCCTCGATCTGTTCTAGAGAGCAGGAACACTCGAATTCGACGCGGAATCGTAGAAATTAGACAAATGATTCTTTTTTCTGTCTTTTTTTTTTTTTTTTTTTTTTTTTGTGGACAATGCGCGAGTTCAAAGTTCGTGAAAAGCTTGGAGTGTTGAGGTAACTGGAAATCATGTGTCGTGACGAAGATTCTTCTTGGGTTTTATTAGCTTCTAATCGAAATGTATATGTTTGAGAGATAAACGTAAAATAAAAGATACTTGGAGAAGGTGAGATAGCAAAATACGAAACGTTATAGAAATGATGTAATTTTAGAAGATGCGTTGCTTGAAACAATGAAAGGACAGTGCTACTATAAAAAGTTTTATTGCTTCAGTCATACAAACGGAAGTCTTCAAGAAATCTATAAGCTTGCTAGGGTGATACTGTTATTCGTGTGATGCGGCAATAAAAATTCAACTTCCTGCTATGATAAAAATTTTGCGACTATCATTCAAAAGGAATACATAGGCGCGGGCAATAGAACAAAATTAAGTAACACAGAAAACGGTCCTCCAATTGTCTCGGGATATAAGGAATTGATCCAATTAAAAGGAATAACGAAAATAAGAAGGTTAAATTGAAAGGAATGATGAGAAGAAGGTTACGAATGAGACAAGAGAGTGAAATACGTAAAAGCAGCAAATCTTATGAATCTAATTGATTCCATTGTTTAAAAGATATATATTTCACTGGTTTAATATGTTTTAATAAATAAAAGAAAAAAAATATAATACTGTACCTTTTGATACTGCTTCTCGTTCTTTCTAAACAAACAATTTCTTGAAACAATCGAGTTCGATAAATAGAGCACCGAGTTGATAAATGAAATATTCAACGCAAAAAATGATCTCGAGTAAATCAACACTGAAAATACCAAAACAAAACCTGATATTCTGAAGTAGTTGCAACTCAATTATCGAAATGTACTTTACACGAGTTTGCACGAATGTTTACTAACTTTGTATACTTACGAGCCATCACGCGGTCGAATGTTTGTAGGAAAAACACGTCTGACCTGTTCGATTCGACTTCAAATATTCGACTAAGGAATGGTTTTCCCATGTCCCATGAACAGTACAAATTAACCGCTGTGTGTTCGTTTATCTTCAGACTTCCTGGTGTCGCATAAATAGAATAATGCAAGAACAGCAGAGTACACGAGATACGTTATAAAATCGATAAAGGGGCTGGAAATATATTTTATTCGATGATAACGTAAAATTTTATTCGAGTATCCTTCTATTTATAAAGGATCTTGTCATTTTTTAACGGTCAAAATATCGATCAAAAAGTATTAAAAATGTCGTAGAAATAATTTTCTATTCGTTTTTTTAACAAGATATAAAAACATCAAGTTCAGGATGGGTGAAAAATTGATTTATATGCTAAATATTGCATTGGAATTTAAGTGGTTTCGTAGAGAGGAAATAGGAAATTTTATGTTTAATAGACTTTAAGTTTAAAACGAGGTTTTGCGTCTGATCAGGTGCTATTTTTACTTCTTCTCAAATTCTACTGGCGAAATTAAAGAAATACAACGTTCTCCGGAAGATGCGAAAAAACAAATGAACAAATTGAGAAACGTTCATTCAAGACTGAACACGATCAGTAATTTCATTGTACAATCCCATTCAATATCATGCAAATTTAGTGCCCCGACTTTTATAGTGAAATAGTATCTTCTATCTTTCTTCTTCCATCTGCTAGAGTTTAGATATAAAACTATAGCTCGACTCTACTACTCCTTTACTTTACTCTCTATCATAAAAATAGATAAAAAAAAAAAAAAAAAACACGTCGCAACGTTTGGAGTCTGATGGTACACTTGGAATGAAAAGAGAAAAGTCAACAATTAAATATCTCTAAATTATTTCTGTTCCAGAATTTTTAGAATTTAAATCTTTTTGAAATGAAAGAAAAATAAAACGTTTTTATATGTTTGCTGATATTTAAATTTCCAATATAACGCACTTTTAAAATAATACTATTTCTCGGTTAATTTTCATAATTTATTTATAAATTCTTAAATTTTTCCAAACTTTCAACATTTGAATTATCAATTTTTGTTCCACTTTCCAATATATCAATAACAGTTAATTGTTGATATTATTAATGGAAGCTCGCATAAGTAAATCGTGGCTAGGTAGATCGTTCGAAAATTTCATTGACATTGCACTTGACTTCATCAGCATCTGAATAGTCGTGCTGGGATTACCCGTTTATTGACCATCAATTAATTAGCTGGCTAATTGAAAGTTTGATTGGCCAAGCCAGCTGTAGCACTACTACAACATGGGCATATTATTCCGAGTTGGTTCGATCTACTGCCGGAAATCTCGGCGATTAGTAAATCGAAACGGATTGATCCTCTCGAAAAGATAAATTGTCCACTACGTGCAGTTAGTTTGATGTTAATTTTTATAAATGCTATCTGATTCGAAATTTATTGATGTAAAGTGTACGATAAAAATTGTGTTATAAAAAGAGACAGACTCTTGACGTAAAAGTAAGTCGAAACGTGATGAACAATTTTTGAGAATTTTGGAAATTCATCGGGGCATAATTTGATTTGGTGAACTTCTCGTTATATGGAAATAATTTGCATAATATTTAATAAATTATCCATTTTCACCGACTATTTTCAATTTTATTATTATTTATTAGTTAATGGAGAGACTTTGCTTCGGATGATCGGTATATATCGTTAGAAATGATATACAAGCGAAACAGTGAAATAATTAAAAATTCGTAATTTATTTTTCGATCCCTTGCAATTGAAATTATCACAGAAATTTTGAAAAGAATAATCCTTACGTGGTGACAATTATTTCACAGCAGAGTTTTCCTTCATAATTCGATTTATGCTTCACCACGAAGTTAATTAGAATTTAATTAAGTTAAATAGAACTAATTAAAACTATGACAATATCTGAATCACGTCTCGAAGTTTATCGTTTACGACAACGTAACAACAAGCGTCTATGAGATTCAACTTGAACATTTTACCAAATCGTTTCAAGGTTTCAGAGAAACATTTCAGACTGAATCGAATCAAATTATTACTTACTCGTCGAATTTCCCAAATCCTCTTCTGAAAAAACCGAAAGCTCGCACTCGCTTGTCCTACTTTCTCGATATTGTAGCGTGTCCCTTGAATATGAAGTGTCTTAAATATTTCACATGCTTTTGATGATAAGGAAAAAATGTTGGAGGAAAATATTATTCGCAGCGGCAAATATTACGATAAACGAAATCTTTTCTCGAAACTTTCAGATTATCAGTATACTTATATATATACATATTTTTTTATACGATCACATATTTCTATAATCACATCCAAATCGCTGAGATAAAGATCAATCTAGTGATAGTGATATAATCTGTATGAAGAATATAAAATAATACAAAATAATGTAAAATAATACAAATTAATATAAACAATGAAGCATCTATCATCGAACGATCGGTAGAAAAAATGATTTATTTTAACAAGTGTTGAAAATGATCGACTTCTCACATGTAATTTTATAAATAAAATATCGACGACTTTGAAATTTCGAAGAATGTAACGCCGAGAAAAAAACGTATCCCTCGTCGTAGCATTTACTCGGAAATCGAAAAGAATAATGTTTTCCTTTGAAATTTACTACTACCACCGAAAACAAGCAATATTTAAGACACTGAAATTAGACAAGTCACCCTATATATCCGTCTCATTTGTAGCATAAGAATTACGTTCCCTATCCTTCCGTGCGATTACCCGTAGCCAGTTCTAGAGTATTTTTCACTCCCCGTAGAGTATCGATTTAGAAAAGGACGGTCTCCTTGGGCCACCCTCCGTTAGTCGGCCTCCGCGTAAGACTTTCGTCGCAACGACCAAACTTCCTGCAATTGTTCTCCCGTTAAACCGATCGAACACACCAACCGACCAAATTATAACGATCCACGCATAGAACAATTTCACAAATGAAAGTGCACAAAAATTCAAGCATCGATGCCATTTGACTTCGATCGTAAATATTCGTATTTATGATACATATGTAGATTTACATACAAATATATATATATACAGATAGCACAAAGTTTCATGGTACATATAATTATTAAACGACATTATACACAGTTCCACGATACATACATATAGTTTCTATCGTAGATATTAATTTTACGATAATGTACGATATTTTGAATCGCGAACATCTTCGATCGTGGGAACGATACACGTACAAACACACACACACACACACACACACGCACAAGCACCAAATATAAACTCTGTCGACATCATGAAGTGGATTATGGCCATGGCTCGAAGATTTTTACGAGCATTAGGTATGAGATCGACGTTCGTCGAAGACGGGCAAGCATCGGCGATCGTCCCCGCTGCAATCGGCGATGCGAATTCAACGAGTTAGTAGCATGGGCATGTGTGTCTGTCTGTCTGTCCGAATCGCACGTTAACGTCCAACCTGTCGTAATATATATGTTTTCTATACGTGTGTATCACTGTGTGTGTGTATATATATATAATATATATAGATTTATACACTTTTATATGTGTATATCCAAGTATATAAAAATAATGTGTTATATGTATATATATACCAATTTAGATTACTTTTAAGGATATAATTTGTTTCGAAGTGGTAGTGATTTGGGTTACAATGTTAATGATTTTTAGGGAGAAGAGGAGGAATTTTGGGAAGGTTTTGTTAACATTAAAATTAGCTACTAATAACATATACCAGTGAATGTATTCGGTTCTTTAAAATATCATCTGATTAGTTTCATAAGCTTCAAACTAGCCATCGATATGCAGAGTCGTCGCTTGTCATGTATAGTTTCACACGTGACATATTTTCGTAACTTCAAGACATGTATATAGAGTTTCTCTGTAACAATAAACGCGAAACTCCATTTTATAGAACACTCAGAGACGAACTGTATTACACCGCTACGAATCTCAAACTATAATATAATCATACTTCTATCTCGATAGAAAATCACGTTAATTTTATTTAAATGACTTGCATGGTTTTGAAAACAATTGTGGAGATAGGAAGACCAAAACTGCTGTGAAAGACTTTCTGATCATTCTAATGTCGAATTTAACACGTTTCATTAATCGGTTAAATTATTCGATTTTAATAGACGTGTTTGTTAAATATAAAACAACAACGATACATACCAGTCGATTTTCTTATTCCCGAATTGCTGCCACCTCGAGTTAGACCATGAAAACTTATCAAATATATTCCTTACACGATTTACGCCGAGCTTTTGCACGCTTACGAGGTGGCTGCCATGAAACGTGACCTCTGAGTGCTGAGTTCGATGGTTGTTACATAGTTATATACTATAGATGTGCATGAGCCTATCGGTATGATCGTTTGAAAATATAAATACACCGATTATGGTTACATGTATACACGTAAATGTGTCTTAATAATGTCTTTTTTTATTTTATTTTATTTTGAATCTAATATGGATCTCTATATACGGTTTTCAAAGTATATACTTTTGTAGAAAAAGAGCAAAATAAATTTAACAGGATATACTTCCTTCGAGGATTCTATGTTACTGAGAAAATCGATGTTTAAGTGTAAATAAAAAAATAGGGTGTATCTATTTGATTCTCTCGTGTAAATATTATAATTAGGAGAGAGACACTGTTAGTCGTTAATATTAACGTGTAATATATTTAATTAACTTTTCATGCCACGCTGAATTTAAGGTAAAAGTAACTCGAAGAAAATATTGACGTAATCCAGTTTACCTGTTGCTAGACATCTAAGAATCCGAAGAAAAGAAACGTGCAATTCAAAGGAAATTAAATGTCCTCGTTGGCAATATTTGCACATCCTTGGAAACGGAAATGGAAAGCTGAAATTTTGTAAACTGGTACGCACATAACCAGAAACGGTTGAAGCTTCCGGGCAACCGAACAAAGTCCTGGCAAGCTTTTCAAATATCATTTCCAGTTTACGCTGACAGGCAACTTCTTTTAAGAAGATTACAGAATTTTTAATTAACCTATGTCTTTCTTTCAAAACACGACGAGCTACGAATCGACAGATTTTATTAAACGATACGTTACGCAGGAAGCTGCAAATAAATGCAATTTTACATAGAATCGTTTTGCATTTGCGTATTAGAAGCTGCAATTGGGAAATTTTAAGCTCCATTGGGAAAATTAAATTTCATTTAGGCATGAATTTCATAAAAGCAACATCACCATCAATCTGACAAAATCCGTTTTTAATCTATTAAGAACCTCACCGTTGTATAATGCGTGAAATTCGAATAAGTGCAGACTTATTGAACGAACAAGATTAAACGAAAAGTCAGTGAATTTGAAAATCTGCGAGAATTACGAAACGTGAGAACTTAAATATTTGAATATTTCAATACACTTGAGAGTTTCGCTGTTTAAATATCCAGAAACTTGCAAAATTTGACAATTAGAAATTTTGAACATTTGATAATTTCAAATATTCTGAAATTCATATCAAATTAGCCGATTCTTATCAAACTTATCTCATCTCCTCGTAATAAATTTAAAGTCAACGACTGTTTCGATACGTCCAAAGTAACTTCATCGCTAAAAATAAGATTCTCCCGTCGGGGATATTCGGTTACTTTCATCGGAAACGATTCCCTAATTGTTTCCAGCATGATGCATTCGCGTGAAATTCACTGTACGACGTAAAATTCCAATAGATTACCACTAAAAGTTTTATTGCCCTAGGAAGTACGGCCTACTTTCGAATCTCGTAACCCCTGTCCACGATTCACCATACGCCGTTGAAACGAATTGAACCGGTAGAACGGATCGTAACGTGTTTTAACACACGACCCTCCTGAAGAACATAATCCTCTTTTCTACCTAAGCGTGTAGATTTCCTGATTTTACTACTTTTTTACCGGTGCCTGCCGGTTATCCGTCATTTTGTGCCATCAAGATGATATTCGAATGTTAGATTGTCGATCAAAACACTGCAATTGTACGAAACAGATTAAAGAACGTAAGAAGAATTGTGTGGTAAAAAATAGCACAATGGATATTTATTCGTGTAAAGAATTTGAGGTGATATGCATCGAGAATAGTAAACGTAGAATGTATCATAGAGAAATGTGAAAACGGTATGAAAAATAATACGTAGAACGTGTGAGAGATTAGAGAATAATTAAAAAAGAATTGCTTGTCTTTTTATATTACTTACTATGTAGTTAGTTATAAATTCGAAAAGATATCAAAAAGAATATGACAGAGAAATGAGAAATATGAAGATATATGAGAAATGAGAAAATTTGATAAAATTTATATCTGAAAGTTTTGCATTAAAAATCAACGATATAAAAATCTATTTGTAAACTCTGCAAAGTTATTAATTCGAATAAAATATATCCCATAGCTAAACAGATGCGATAACGACATCGTTGAACTCGTCATAACGTGATTAGATCTTCAAAGACGCAATAATAGGAATATTAACAAAAATGTCATATAATTTACAGCATTCAAAAGACATAAAATTTCTCTCGTTTTCTTAGATACAGTAACAGGTAAAGTTTCTTTTTATCGAATACAATAAATGTCGACTAAACCTTCTGCTAGGTAAGTAGAAAGGTAGGAAAAACCCTAAGAACCGAATTCCGGGGAGTGCAAATATCGTTTTTGGGGCACGTATCGCGTTAGGCAAGTTACATAAAACGTTTGTCTAATCTTCGATTAACTTTCACAGTGATCTGCGCCCAAGGACTGATCGCGAAAGACAAGAGCGGCACATCTGATCCGTACGTGACTGTCCAAGTCGGTAAAGTGAAGAAACGAACCAGGACCATGCCGAGGGAATTGAATCCAGTTTGGCACGAAAAGTTTTACTTGTGAGTAATTTTTTCGTGACCTCACAAATTCATCTTAAACGCGATATGAATATCAATATCGGTTGGTATAAGAAGAGAAAGATGAAACGATGGAAATATCAGTTACTTTTCTATAACAGATAACTTGCTAAGTGTTAATTGAACGTCAAAACGTCTACGATTAATAAAACGAACCACTCTTTCCCAGAGATTGTAAAACTTGTAATTTCAATATGCGTGTCATTTACGTTTCGCTTAATTTACTTTTCAAAATAATTAAAGTTACAACGAGACTCCATTTATTGAAATGAAATTTTTGTTATAATAGTAAATTAAACAAACTTCTATCAATGATTGAGTTCGATTATTTAAAAAACCATATGTAGTGGGGAAGAACTTCAATTATTACACATACATATATGTCGGATTAGGGCTAGGATTAGGGTTGTGGGCGTCAAATGAACCTGCACTTGGATCAGACATTGGTGCGATACAACGCAAGTGTAGTCTATTACAACAATGGGTTTGGTACAGAGTTGACAATTGTTCGCGGTGATCAGACGCTTGCGACGCTACTGACAATGGTCTCGGGTTCGATAACGAATCCGCGATCAACGGGATGACAAACACAATATTGGACTTAGTACACTTGTTCCCTGTACTAGTCAAACTTCTCGAACTGCACTGACTCCACTGAATCAAACTATGCTGGATATTGAATACTCAATACTCAATACTCAATACTCAATACTCAATACTCAATACTCAATACTCAATACTCAATACTCAATACTCAATACTCAATACTCAATACTCAATACTCAATACTCAATACTCAATACTCAATACTCAATACTCAATACTCAATACTCAATACTCAATACTCAATACTCAATACTCAATACTCAATACTCAATACTCAATACTCAATACTCAATACTCAATACTCAATACTCAATACTCAATACTCAATACTCAATACTCAATACTCAATACTCAATACTCAATACTCAATACTCAATACTCAATACTCAATACTCAATACTCAATACTCAATACTCAATACTCAATACTCAATACTCAATACTCAATACTCAATACTCAATACTCAATACTCAATACTCAATACTCAATACTCAATACTCAATACTCAATACTCAATACTCAATACTCAATACTCAATACTCAATACTCAATACTCAATACTCAATACTCAATACTCAATACTCAATACTCAATACTCAATACTCAATACTCAATACTCAATACTCAATACTCAATACTCAATACTCAATACTCAATACTCAATACTCAATACTCAATACTCAATACTCAATACTCAATACTCAATACTCAATACTCAATACTCAATACTCAATACTCAATACTCAATACTCAATACTCAATACTCAATACTCAATACTCAATACTCAATACTCAATACTGAACTCAGTCAAAGTGGAACTGCCCTTATATACCCCTCTCCATATTCCTCAGGTCAATCCCTGTTGTAAGGAGAGTTATTTAATTACTTCATACCTCTCTTAGGTACACGTCCCTCCCGTGACCGCGGCTACGTTCAGTGACTCATTATGTCACCTCGAGCCCAAGTCCACTGTCATAAATCTCGGATAATCCTATTCGACTTAGCTCATGGACAGCTATTTCTCGGTTTTATTGTTTAAGTACGGCCGTAATAAAAAGTCTGGACTAAAGTATTTGGGGCCATCCCAAACATTCCGAAACAAAGGCTCCGACGTCCTTTCATCTCCGACATATACATATGTACGCAGTTTTTATTAGCAAAGTTCTACTATACCATGAACCTTTATTTACACTTTCGTACCATCAATTCGACGCAAATATTTTACTAAAATTCCACTACATAATCCTATCGAAAGAATTCGTCGAATTTCCCATTCCTGAATAATTTAAATATTTATATAAATAACACAATCTAATATAACGTCCAAACGATCCTTTAATTAATCAAGTACAAGGAACTGGACTGGAAATCCCGATCGACCGCTAATTAATAAACTCGAATTACCATTTATAGCGAATGCCACAACTCGTCTGATCGAATAAAAGTGAGAGTATGGGACGAGGACAACGACTTGAAGTCGAAGCTACGGCAAAAGTTGACAAGGGAGAGCGATGATTTCCTTGGACAAACGATCATCGAGGTGCGTACGCTGAGCGGCGAGATGGATGTGTGGTATAACCTAGAGAAGAGAACGGATAAAAGCGCTGTATCCGGCGCGATCAGGCTGCACATCAGCGTTGAGATCAAAGGCGAGGAGAAGGTCGCCCCTTACCACGTGCAGTACACCTGTCTACACGAGAACCTCTTCCATAGCTTATGCGAAAAGAACGACGGCGTGGTGGCTCTACCCCAGGCGAAAGGAGACGATGCCTGGAAGGTGTATTTCGATCCACCTGGAGAAGAGCTCGTCGATGAATTCGCGATGAGATACGGCATCGAGAGCATCTACCAAGCAATGACGTGAGTTGTCTTGTTCATGAAAGTATATATGATGTAGCTGGCGGTAGTTATATTCAAAGTTATTAAGCGTTTGACAGAAAATATTCTCCGACGGACTTAGCTTAATTGCTCAAGGCAAACATTCAGCAAACATAAGATCATCGTTCGAAACTCTCGTTCCAGCAATTCAATCGACAGAATATTCTCTCTCACGTTCTTAAAACTCTGTCAAAAACAGCCGCCGCCAACAAAAATGACATTGTACGAAGCTCTTTCATTCGAAATTTGTAGAGTCAAATTTGAAAACCGATCCTTAAGAACCTGTTGCTTGATAATTCTATAATGTGACTTACTTGTGTTTTACTGAGGATAAGTAAGAACTTGATAAGCATACGAGACCCTGAATACACAATTGTCTTAGTTTTCTCTTCCCTGTTTTATAAATAAATTAACTTTTAAACGTGCTCGTTCTCTAGGAACACCTCGGTTTGCACTTAATTTTCTATATACTTCTTCTCTTCTAATGAACAATACATATTTGGCATAGAAGTAAAGCTTGAATTTTGTCGTATACGAACGTGTTATGTATTTTTGAAAAAATACAGATAAAAGTACGGAATGCATAACGATATTATCGGAAGGTACTGAGCGTTAAAATCATTATGTTACACCAAGTTTCGTTAGTAATCGTGCCTTTCCAAATGTTTTTCCAGGCATTTTCACTGCCTCTCCACGAAATATCTGTGCCCGGGTGTACCAGCGGTAATGTCCACCCTGTTGGCGAACATAAACGCATATTATGCTCACACGAGCGCGAGTTCCGCTGTTTCGGCCAGTGATAGATTCGCCGCCAGCAATTTTGGGGTAAGTTGACACAATGGAACATCGAAGATTAGCTCTGTTTGATCCTTTGGATCGGGAAATAAATCAAGAAAGGATGGATGAAAGAACAACGAGAATCTGACTGAGAAATGCTCCTGCGATTCCCTACTGGCAGTCTAAGTTCTCACATCTATTTGGTTGCTTAGGAAACTTTGCGAGAAGCGCGTTATGTATGCTTGTTCCAATTCCATAGTGAAACTCTTCGATTAAACTGTTTTTTTTTTTTTCTTTGTTTTGTTTCGTTCGTTTCTTCTCCTCCCCTTCCGTCACTTCCAATGGCTGGACATTGACAGTATGAACTTGCAGAGTTTGCTTTAATTGAAGTTTTAATTACATCTTGTTCCCTTGTATTATGTCACGTTAGTTATCAAGGTGCCGTGTTGATGAATTTTTGAACGTGAAATTAGAAATTGGATATCAAAACTGATTTATTTTTATTGCTGCTATTAGATGCTTCTATCATGGATATAGTTTATTAATTAATGATATTGAAATTTGAATAATATATGTACAAAAATTAAGTGAACTTGAGAGACAATTTGAAAGACTCTTTTACATTTAATTCTACTAGAAATGTAAAAGTATACAATTAATTTAAAACAGAGTTGCCGGAATTGCAACGTTTCGACGTTCTTGAATTATGCATGACTTTGTCTTGTACGGTGGTGAACGTGCGACCCAATAACTTTATCTTCGTTGCAAAAGCGCCAACAAAAAAAGAAAATAACTGGGCTGAACGCTAACGAAAGAAGATCAAAGGTTTACAACAAAACTTACTATTTTAAAGTTGAGATGAACAATAAAGGAAAGAGCAAAGAGCTTGATAAATTATATTTATATTATTATATTTCTGTGAATAACGCAGAAAATAATTGTTTTCTAATTTTCCGGGAATCTTCGAAGCTATTCATCGAAAAGTTAAATTTTATTTATTTCATGATTCTCTTTTGCACGATATAAATTACGTGAAGAAAATCATAGAAGGCAGTATTGATGGTGAAAAGTAAGTAAAAATGCGATCGTTGAAAGGGAAAAAATATATTCGACATCATCATTGTTAATATCATTACTTGTCTTCAATTTCATTGCGTTCGACGCGATGCTTGGAAAATCTTCCCCCAAGGATATTTGTCCTTTTCTTTGGATGTTCATTTTTCTTCTGGATCTAGCAGCCTACCTACAGAATTCTTTCCCAGCACCTCAGGGATCGTAAAGTCCTGCTAACCGTAAACAACACCGTTGACTTACCTAGCTGAATTATCAATAAAAGTCTATCTTCTCTTCAAATAAAATACGACGATTCTGAAAGTAAATTCAATCTCCAAGTCAGTCGTTTAATTCGAACGTTTGTAGTTTGTAATAATTATTGTTTTATTTATTTCTCAGTACTGGTAGTAGTGACTTTCTTATTGTTATTAATAATAAATAAAGTAAATAATGTAAAGTTCTTTACATTATTCGTGCGTTGAAGTATCGATAAATAAAGAGAAAAGACTGTTTGGCAAGGTTTTACGACATTGATAACAGATAGCAGCGTTGCATATAGAGACATGGAGAGTTAGCCATTGATAAACATTTCAATTATTCTAACAGTATTAAGCACATCTTTATCGTATATTAAAATCTGTATCACAAAAATGTGAGAAATTAATAGAAAATTATTTATTTGACAGTCTATCAGACAATTCAAAATAGCAAAATTAGAAGTAGAAAGAGTTCATAATTAGAACTGTTACTGAATCTACAAAATTTTAGCTATGTATGATACCATACATGTGTATATATATAATGTAATATACAATATAATATAATACATAATAAATAATATATATTACATAATAAATACGATATTGTATTATGTATTAGTCACAAAAATACAAAACCTTTCTACTCGTCAATATGCTCCCCTAAACGCCAGCTGCCTAAAAGCAAAATCCCAATATATTTTTCGGCCGAGATAAGTATAACATAACTTTTGATCGGTCCTGTTTGCCTGGGACGTATAAATGGCTGGACTGAGCGAAGACGAGGTCCTTTTCCCTGACCGACGATGCCCGTAATTTATGGGAATTCGATATACCGACAAAATACATTTTCCTTGGTTGTTCACGGCCCATTTCTGTCGTTCCAGAAAGAAAAATTCGTGAAATTACTGGATCAACTGCACAACTCCCTGCGAATCGATCTGTCAATGTACCGAAATAACTTCCCGGCCTCGAGCCAGGAGAAGTTAATGGACTTGAAGAGCACGGTCGACCTGCTGACGAGCATCACGTTCTTCAGAATGAAGGTTTTGGAGTTGTCCAGCCCTCCACGAGCGAGCACCGTGGTGAAAGATTGCGTGAAAGCGTGTCTTCGTTCGACCTATCAGTTTCTTTTTGAAAATTGTTACGATATTTACAACAGAGAATTCCAAGTGGATCCAAGCGAGGCGAAGAGAGACGCTGAGGATCATGGACCTCGCCTGGAATCGTTGGACTTCTGGCATAAGCTGATCGCGCTGATCGTTTCGGTGATCGACGAAGATAAGAACAGTTATGCCCCTGTCCTGAACCAATTCCCTCAGGAATTGAATATCGGTCAGCTGTCGGCGGCCACCATGTGGTCTCTGTTCGCCGTGGACATGAAGTACGCGTTAGAAGAGCACGAACAACACAGACTGTGCAAGTCCTCGGCCTATATGAACCTCCACTTTAAGGTCAAGTGGTTGCACACCAATTACGTGAAGGACGTACCGCCGTATAAGGGCGCGGTGCCCGAATATCCTGCGTGGTTCGAACCGTTTGTCATGCAGTGGCTCAACGAGAACGATGACGTCTCACTGGAATATCTCCATGGTGCCTTCAGCAGAGACAAGAAGGACGGAGTAAGTATCCCTTACCTACAGGTTTAATTAAATCGATTAACTTGCTCAAAAGAAAATTATATCTTTTCCGATAGTTTTATAAAGAAGACATACTACGCTAAGATCAGAGACTAGCTTTGTCGAAAACAAACACATTGATAGTTTAATCAGTTACTAACCTTCTGAAATACATCTTTTTCTTCTTTATCCGATGTAGCAAAATATATTTTACTTAAATTTATGAATGGTTTAACATGGTGTAAATTCACCGCAGTTCCAAAAGAGCAGCGAACACGCGCTGTTCAGCGTCTCCGTCGTCGACGTCTTCACACAATTAACCCAGTGCTTCGACGTGGTCTCCAAGCTGGAATGTCCTGATCCGGAGATCTGGAAGAGATACATGAAGAGGTTCGCGAAAACCATCGTGAAAGTGTTAGTCGCCTATGCAGATATCGTGAAGAAGGAATTCCCAAGTCACCTGAAGGAAGAAAGAATCGTACGTTTAATAGTCGACTTTACAATCAGATTTATCGATAAGATGTATTTCATTGCAGAATATTTTACAAGTAACAAGTTCCACTGTGTCCGTATATCATTTTCAAGTAAGAATCGTCTTCTTTTTTAGGCTTGCATTCTCATGAACAATATTCAGCAACTTCGAGTGCAATTAGAGAAGATGTTCGAGTCGATGGGTGGAGAAAAATTGGAAGAGGACGCGGCGAACATTCTGAAAGAACTTCAACAACAACTGAACGGAGCACTCGACGATCTAGCCATGCTCTTTGCAAAGAGTTTGGAACCAAGGATAACAGCTTCGGTGAAAGAGTTAGGCGATTTATTGCTAGCCATTAAGGGAGGTGGGCAAGTGCAACCTGCTCAAAGAAATAACGTAGCTGTGGAAGCTGACGAAGTGTTGCGTCCTTTGATGGATCTTCTCGATGGAAGTTTGTCGTTATATGCTGAATCTTGTGAAAAGACTGTGCTGAAGAGGCTGCTGAAAGAGTTGTGGAAGATCGTCATGAGGATTTTAGAGAAGACGGTGGTGTTGCCACCTATGTCGGATAAGAGCGTATGTTTTCCACTGTCGAAACTTTAGATGAATGTATGTTACACAGATAAATGTATTTGTACATGTATTTTACAGATGATGTTCAAGAATCTGACGGATAATGCGAAGAACTTAGCCGCGAATGCGAAGATAGAAGATATGTCGAAACTGTTCAAGAATCACATGGTTGGTAAACCGGATGTGAAAAACGCACTGAGCGGTGTAATGGTATGTTTAATTTAAATAGTGTATAATTAATGTTTCCTTTTAATATTTTGAAAACTGTGTTCAATCGTTAGTAGATAGAAAACCTTACGTTATTTTAATCTCATATCGTTCACAGGATATTTCTAAAGAAGTAGAGAAGAATCTTTCCCCGAAACAGTGTGCGGTCCTCGAGGTCGCCCTCGATACCATCAAACAATACTTCCACGCGGGTGGAAACGGTCTGAAAAAGACATTCTTAGAGAAATCGCCAGAATTGCAGAGCTTACGATACGCCTTGAGCTTGTATACGCAAACAACAGACACCCTCATCAAGACTTTTGTTACGTCTCAGGTCAACCAAGGTAAGTCGATTCTTAAACGCTTTATCAAATATCTTCATAAACATTTTCATCTGGTATCAGGTAAAAAATCATCGATCGATATTAGAAATCGGAACTATATATACATAATCACGGTTTTATTCGTTTTTCGTTTATCAACATTGGTGATAATATATTACAAGCAAAGACAAAATTTTATTCGCTATAAATAACAAAAACAGGGACGCAACTATAATGTAGAACTACTATCAAATAAACGAGTACTTTCTTCGCATCTGGATGGCAAATAAAAAATATGTTTCTATCGCGTAAAAAGACAAACACAGTTGTCCAGAGCACAGTACATACATATCATCATATGTAACAACTAGCAAATTTCCAATCGAAGCGAGAATCTATAATTTGATCGATGTACCAACTAAATTAAACGCTGCGAAAATATTAATCAAAAAATTGGCTTCCGCTATATCGCGACGCACGTAATCTACGAACGTACATGTTACCGTCAATTTCCATAAATTTATTTATCAACAGTATCTAATAAGACACTCGTACAGGTACCACATGCAACCAAATACCAATCGCGCGAAGATCGAATTTAAAATCTAATTGAAACGTGAAAATTAACTCGTTGCGCAATGCACGCTCGTTTACGATCATCATCTGTTCACATACACACATACACACACAGCGTGACATTTTTGGAAAATTCGTCACGAGGTACGAATACAACCCACGTAACCAACATTATCGCGACAGTGCCGCTGAACAATGCGTCAAAGCTGCGTCAGCGTCAGCGTTCGATGAGCAGCGAAAGAGGTGGTGACGAAGGGGAAGGAGCCGAGGGTATGGAAAGCCTCGAGGAACCCCTTCGCCAGAGCAAGCCCTCTCTTCGTCGAGAGAGTCGACAAGGTACCAGAGAGCACTAGCCACCTTAGAGCAGAAGCCTCGGGAATTCTTCGCTGACTTCTGGCCACTTTTCGAACCTAGGCGCTCGTTTTAGGACGTAGTGAACTGTTTGTGATTGCATTATTCACCGAGCTGTCTTTTCGGGACTAGATAGGCTACTTGGCTGATAGTCTTTGGGCATTCATACGCGAATGGCCTATACCTCTATGCTTTCGTTCCAACCGAAATTAATATAATAGGTTAATAGGAAAAGGAGTTTTTGAAAATAATACTTGGATTTGATCAATGGTTTTAAATATATATATGTCGGATTATTAATAGGATTAGGGTTGTGGGCGTCAAATGAATCTGCACTTGGATTAGCCATTGATGCGATACAACACAGGTGTAGTCTATTACAATAATGGGGTTGATACAAATCTGACAATTATTCACGGCGATTAGACGCTCGCGACACTAATGACAATGGCCTCGGGTTCGGTAACGAATCCGCGATCAACGGGATAACAGTTATGCTTTGCCCCCAAATATGAAACACACTCGACTTACTTCTCCGCAGTACGAGAATTACTCGATTAAGTCTTTATGCACTGATCGTAAGGACACTGTATGACTGGCTAATGAGACCTCTCGAAAGAGAAAGACTCTCCGTCACGGTGTTGCCGCAGAGGAAAACTATGATGGGCTGTGTCTAGGGACCTGAGATCATCAGATTCGTCGAAGGGGGCCTTCGTTCGGAAGTGAGGGAAATGGACGTTGCTGTTAATTGGCCAATTTTTATGTTGAAAAAGATGCCAGCCATCCTTGAGAGAGAGAGTTGATGGCGGGAAGCGTCGTTCGAGAAGAAAGTCGGATCGACTTTGATCCCCCGTATACAATGATAGATTTACGAACTGTTATGACAAAGACTGTTTTTACGTTTGAAGGACCTTAGTAACCAAATCCCGTGATCTGTAGCGGGTCCTCAGGCTAGCCGCGCGTGTCCCGTGAAGACACGCCGGCAACCGGCAATCGTCTTGCCCGAAGAGTAGAGTCTGTGTGGCGAGCCGCGGGGCAAAGGCCGTCGGAGCGTTTAATCTCAAGTGTCGCTACCACTATTTCTTTTAGGGAGAGCTATGCAATTATTCCATACCTCTATTATGTTACAATGTTCATCACGTGACCGCGGCTACGTTCGGCGAATAGTTATCACCCCGAGCCCAAGCTCATTGTCGTGAGTTCTCGCACAGTTATAATTGATTTGATTTGAATTACGACTATTGGGAATTTTCCAAAGGATTCCAAAGGGGAGGCTCGATGTCCTTTTATCTCCGACATATATATATGTCGGAGAGGCATTAAGATTAGGGTTAGGGGTGTGTAACAAATATCCTCTGGAATTAGCCACCGAGGTTACGTAATAGAGAAAGTATCTACTGGTACGGATATGATCGGTACAGAATTTGACACGTAGCCGTGGTGACTAGATACTCGAGATGCTAATGACAATGATCCTAAGTTCGATAACGAATCCGCGGCCAACGGGACAACGACTACACCCCCTTGAAAAGTCTAAGTCAAACTTCGTGAAAATCCACCGATCGCAAAGACGCCGTCCCACTCGCGGACGAGATCATACTAGAATGTGTCTCCCCGTCATCGCGATGCTGCAGAGGTAAACTATGACGAGGTGTGTCTCAGGGCACGAGATCATCGGATTCGTCTGCGTGTGGCAAGCCACGTGGCAGAGGCCGTTGGAATGCGCACTGTAGAGCATTGGTAATATTATCCTTTCTTAAGGAGGGCTAAGTAATTCTATACTTCCACTAGACAAAATATCCATCCCATGACCACGGCTACGCTCGGCGTCTTGTCTGGCGCCTCAAACTCAAGCTCATTGTCTCGGCTTTTCCTAAGAATTCCAACGGGGAGGCCCGATGTCTTTTCATCTCCGACATATATATATATATATATATATTGATTTTTTTAGTAATACTCTTTTTTTATTATTGGAGGAATTATTGATTGCAAAATTTTTCAAAAAGGATTTATATTGAAAATTTGGCATCTACATTACTACTTATTTCTGATTATAAAATAAAGAAATGGCTTTTTTGTATTGAAGTTAATTAAATTTGCTTAACTATATAGACGAAAGCATGGTAATAGTTTATTGGTTTAAGAAATAGATGCGTAACTTGAAACATAGCAATCTTTGAATGCTCATGTACAAATGCTATTAATACTAGCAACGTGTTATTGAACTTGAAATGTATTATGACTTAAATCGTTAATTTAAACAGAATCGACCCTTTCGATACAATAATTGCTTGTAAGAGTTCAGTTACGAGCTATAGGAATAACGCGAGGCTAAATCATCCGAATGTTCATGAACAACTAGTATCGGAAGGGTCAAAAGCGTCCCGAAAACTTCTCGATGATCGATAGTTGTACTAGGTAACGCTGCTGCTATCACTACTACCGCTGTTGCTGTTAGATACTACCGAAAACCTTGCAAAACAAAGACCATAGAAAATGGCCACCCCACTATGACTTATCTTGAACCCACGCATATTCTACTTAATTTATGCGGTCACGAAGAAAATGATTCGGTAAATATTTTATCGATCGATAAACAAAATAGTATTGTACATTGATTAGCCGTTATCAGACTCTGATCGTGACAAATATAAAATTATACTTTACATAGAATATAAAATCTTATAGGCGATTGTTCTAAACGCAATTTATAAAAATTGCGCGTGTGTTACACGCTCCAAGGGTTGCCATTTTCTAACATTATCTTTTATACTAAGCATTTCTTTAATCATCTTCTTTGACGCTTTTATACATTTACACATAAACACCTATAGACCTTTTTTCAATTTATCACTGCCAATTCACCATTTCACCACTCCAATTTAATTATTTCTTTCAAGAGACATGCAGCTCTCTAATTCAACTAAAACCTATGCAATTCATTCTATTTTACGTATCCATACAAATGATCGATTAATTATCAGCTACAAAACGCATAATCAAACGTTATAATCTGCACGTCAAGCAGAGCGGCAAATGTAGATTTTCACAATTCGCCAATTGATCCTTGGTCGGAAAGCGATGAAGCCGATTAATTAACCAATTGTATCAAACTCTTTCAAATTGTATACGCTTGAGGTATTTAATGCGTGTCCGAGACACTCTAACAACACAGCAACTTCGTCTTCTCTGATAAATACTCAAAAAGACAAAGTTCTATATATGCATATGATTAGAGCATGTAATCTGCTCTAGAACTAGACATTGGTCATAGTATCTTAGCATCAGATCTGAGAATTTTAGCCTCGGATAGCGGTGACCGAAGCTCCCTTTTTCTCTCTCGTAGTACTTAGCGTCTAGAAATTGGGATTTTCAGATGAAATCTAACTTATCGTTGATAAAGTTCCAGATACTGCCGGTACGGAGGAAGGCTCGGTCGGAGAAGTCAGTATACAGGTGGATCTTTTCACACACCCTGGAACTGGCGAACAGAAAGTCACTGTCAAAGGTATGTTTTATTTACATTAGAATATCTCTATTTTATTATAAATTATATCGTTTAAATTAATATCTTATAAAAAGATAAGTCTAGACTATCATATGTTTATTAATTATAACGTTAAAGATCTTCAGCTAAGTGCCTGCCAACTATTCTTTCATAAGTTTTGTAATAGTTTCGTATAAAATATTACCAAACATATAATTATTCTATATATAATATAGGTAGAATATAATATATATATAGGCATCGTGAAATATTGTCATATTTAATACATTTTACTCTGTAGTTGTCGCTGCGAACGATTTGAAGTGGCAGCTTGCTACGGGAATGTTCAGACCGTACGTTGAAGTAAATTTGATCGGACCGCATTTAACTGGAAAGAAGAGGAAGCAATCGACAAAATCAAAGAGCAATAATTGGTCGCCGCAATTCAACGAAAGCTTTGACTTGTGAGTATCTCCCTCTATTTTTTAGTAGATCCTACTTGTCCTCCGTTTATTTAAAAAAATATCAAAGCCTTTACTAACAATTTTAATAAATGTTTCATATACTCTTTACGTATGAAACAAATTTAGAATTATGATCATTGATCTTTTTCATGCAATACGCACACATTCGATCGATATTAACAAATCTATTTCGACGTATGTAGCATGATCGGCAATGAACAGCAGCAACTCGATTTCTACGAGTTGCATATCTGCGTGAAGGACTACTGTTTCGCGAGAGAGGACAGGCTGGTCGGTGTAGCAGTAATGCAACTCAAGGACATCGTCGAGGAAGGCTCGTGCGCCTGCTGGTTATCGCTTGGTAAACGAATCCAGATGGATGAGACCGGCTGGACAATCCTAAGGATTCTTTCACAGAGGAACAACGACGAGATCGCAAAAGAGTTCGTGAAACTGAAGAGTGATATCAGGCAGGAGACACCGTTACCGAACCCTACCTGAGGCTCAGGGTCACAGCATTAAGCCACGACAGCGAAGCGATGCGTCTTTCGAGTTTGGAAAGAGCTCGAAGGGGAGAAGGAGAGGGGCGTTGTCCATAGGGGTAACCATAGAAGCGTTCGGCCGTCGTTGTCGAGAATGAAGTCTTTAAAAAGCAAATAGAACAAAATAATTCAGCAAATAAATAAAAGAAAAAAAAACGAGCAACACCGCAAGACACGTGCGATATCGAGAACGCGTGAGACACAAAATAAAAATAAGAAACACACATTGCAGCAAATACATAAACGAGAAAAATCACCGATAAGGACGATCGGCCGAATCCTTTTCGGTTCTAACGCTAACGTCGGTCAATGAGGGAACGAGAGACCTTGTCGTGCGACATCATTCTTCTCGCTTCCTTCGCAGTCAGCTTCCGGTCGAGCGTGTTCTTCTCTCTTTTTTACGAATCACAGAGCTTTAGCCCCGTCCCCTATATAAACCGAATGAGCCGAGAATAAAAAAAAAGAAGACAAAACCAAAAGAAAGAAGGTTTTCGAGTAAACATGTTGAAAGTCAAGTCCCCGAATCGAAACGTTCATCCAGCTAGTGGAAGTCGGACAAAGAGAGTAGAAAAGGGGAAGGGTGATTCCTCCTACCTTTTCGGAAAAGCAATAGAAATGTAGAATAACAGGATGATGATTGGTCAAGAATATGGGAAGATATACGGACAGACTTTTCGTTCAAGTAAATGCCGTAAAAATGGAAAATATGAAACCTCAGGTATCGAAGAGTGTTCTGAACAGACGCGACACGTAAAAACAGTGCTGCCAGTACGTAATATATTTGGTAAATATTCGTAACGTAAGGAGAGGGAAGGAGTCGAATTAGTCATAGATGATACGTCCAGCGCGGTTAGACCTCGACGTGTACGGACTCCCAGAAGAAACGGAAGCAGCTTGACTGCAGCTAGAGGAAAAGGAAAACGAAGAAGAGCACGAAGAACGATCGAATCGGGGTCCGTGATCGTTAGCACGTTGCAAATATAAAACGTGAATCGGGAGTGTTTTTTTTTTTTTTCTTTTTTCAAAACTAAAAAATACGAATCGCGCTGCAATGAAGAAAATGTAATACTACATATAAAATATAGACATTCGTGAGAGACGACGTTTTAGACCGTTTGTTCGGAATGACGAGTTTACTTGTAGATATGTGAAACACATTGTTGACGAAAAAAAGTTTTTCTAAATAACAGTTTAACGTAGCATTGCGTACGACCAATAGGCGTGTCACCACGTTACTCGGGACGCGCCGTTAGTAATAAAATAGGCATTGTAATGTAAAGTACGTTCTTATTGTAAGAATTAACAAGAGATCGTAAGAGTCTGATTATTGGTGGTGAACGTATTACGAGGTCCGCTCGAAGACTTCGATCATTCCCCGTGAATCATCCTTTTGGGTCCCGCTTCGAAGACCTTTAATACGCCGTTTAATACGATGAAGATGTTCACGTACACAAGAAACCGATATTCCGTTCCAGTGAAGAAGAAAAGAATAAAAAAAGAAAGAATAACAAGAAGAGGAAGAAACATACGAGTTAGGATCCTTTCGTCCGCCTTCAATTTTCATTCTACGTACAATATCGTGAAACAGAGAATCCGGTTTTTGATCTGTTCTAGCCAGAAACTACTATTTCTACGAATCGACAGCCTAACTTTTTCGAAATTAAACTTTATATCGTGGTAGATGTATGGTAACTTAAATAATCATGTAACTTCGACACTTTCCCCTTTCGACGATCATTGCTTTTTGTGTGAACGTGCAAAACCAAATATGTAAACGACGAGGTGGAACGCAAGCTTCGAAAATAATGGACATCGATACTTCTTTGCCTATTCGCTTAAAAATATCTCATCGATATTACTCTTGTATATAGATCAAACATTGTCCACTCGTGGGAACAGTTGGTTAAGTTACAAAGATCAGAGCCCGCGATTCTCTAATGCAAGACTTCCCCCACTATATATGAAGAATAAAAAGAAAATGAAAAATGGAGAAAATCGAGGGCGGGCGCGTTAAACGGTCCCTCAATCTGCTACAAAACGGAAACGATCCCCGCGGAAGACATCCTAACGTTTTTCGTTTCGCATCTAATGTCGTTCGAAAACTCTGGAAACACTTGTTTAAGAACACATGTCGCAGTTCTTGCACGAAGCTTCGATCGGATCTCCCGAGAAACCTACATATGGGAATAAAAAGGCAAAAAAAAAGCGGTCACTGTGAAACAAAAGAAAAAGAAAAAAGAAACAGGAGAAAGAAGCAGAAAATGGAAACTGTTAATAACACAAAAAAAAGATGCACGCGACTTTAAAACTAAATAAATTTAATTCTCTGACCTTCGCAGGTCAAACCAGATATACAATTCCAGAGATTACATGATTATATCCACAAGAAAAGTTTCTACTACGTAGTACGTCTAGATATACTTACGTATTGTGTATAGTATATAAATGCTGATGTAGCTGCGAGCGCGGGATATTCGTCTGAAGAGAAAGCCACCCGAGAAAAAAAAAAGGAAAATTCGGCTATCTTTACAATTACATATTTACATCAGGCGCTTACCATATCCGGATGATGCATACATCTACACGTGACACAGGTCAGGCGCAGAACCTTCGAATAGAATTCCGTTTATTAACACGTTATACATATACATATAAGCGCATATCTTTCCAAAATTACCTCTTACCACGTAACTTTACATCAGGAATACAAATACGTTTCACGATTGAAAGAGAAAAAGGAAAAAATAATGGTTTATCATTCATGAATCGATGCACCTCTGAATCTCATTACGAAAAATCGTAGGACAAAATAGAGTTTACGTAATAATTTACCGTACATATTTTGTTTCATAAAAGAACAGGTTTAGCACGTTACTCGTTGACGTGGTTAGAGCGTGTGGATTCAAATGTGCCCGGATCTGTGTATCCGTGTCCATCTAAACGATCCTCGACGAAATGCTCCTCATGCACAAAACGCGTTGCGGTTCGTCTCTTTTACAACGTTCGCGCTGTTTCAATCCTGGTGTATCTTTATTCGAAAGTGAATGCGATGAAAAACAATTTCGGGCTTGGAAACGAGCATCGAATGCAGACGAAGAAACAGCATGACGTGAGTGAAATAGATGAATAGAAAATAGAAAAAACAACGTTTGAAAAAGAAAGAGAGAGACATAAGGGGGGAAAGTAAAATTGGAAGAGAAAAACACGGATCCGCGATCTCGCCACCATCTTCATTTGTAAAAGTGTCTATTTTCTCCGCTGCCTAAATACTACATACTAATTAATGAAAAAGGGCTGGCAAATTCGGCAACTAGGCCAAGTCCGTCGACGAAACGGGAACAACCTTCTGTGTGTTTCTTTCCGCTGGGAATTTTCCGTGTCGGTCGACAATTGTGCTTCGTGAACGGAATTGACCGTCACTTTTTCCTCCTACTCTCCGCTTCGATTAATATCTCGTAAGCTTAATGATAAAAAAAAATATCTCGTGTATTCTGTGATAATTACCCCTTAAAATACATATACACACGTACACACTTGCACATACTTACATGTTCGTTTACATTTACAAACAAATATATTTACACTAACACGCATTACATATACACTTATACCCGCACTTACACATATTACACCCAGAAACAAACACACGAGATGCTCTGCATTTCAAACAAGACATAATACAGTAGTGCTTCTCTAATTGGCCACATATTGGGATTTCAACTGGCCAATTATCGAAGTAAGTATATTTCTAGAAAGATTTTCTCTTCTTGATTAAATCCAAGTGATGACTGAAGTAAGGTATACTTGATACATTTGTTTATTTTAAATATATATAACATCGGAGGCCCACAAAGTCAGTTCCAAGAACTAATGGGAATATTAACAGCTAGTTAACGAAACGAAATTCTGGCCAGTTATCATTGTACTACTATACAACACGCAACGTATCATACGTACATGTACTCTATATACACAATACAACATACATACATACATATATACATAATTACACATACCATGCACGTAATACACCGATCCCAATAGTAACAGTATTCTTCTCTTTTGAAAAACATTTCGATTCCTATTCTCTATACTCGTTAAACGTTCGAAGAGTCTCGTTAGTGTGTGATAACGAAAGATACCATGGCAATCGTCGCAATATTACATAGAGATAGTGACAATCTGTCACAATGTCTACGTGAACGATCGGTAATATAACGAGAACAAGAACACTATGATATCGACACGAAATAAAATAGGGAACGCAAAAGTAATCGTTGGATAATGAATGATAAAGGTAAGGGAACGATTTCGACGATCAATGAGGGAGCGGAAGACAACAATTAGATATTTTACACGGTGCCGTTCGATAGTGATATCTTCATTGGAATTCACAGGAACGGTAACACGTGAGCGATGTTTGTTCTTATACCGTTTACAATCATAGGAAAAAACACGGAAATATTGTTGTCACGACGTTTACTCTTTTTCTTTGTTCGGTATAATTTAACCTCAAAAAAGTACTGTGCAGAAGATAAATAATGTTCGTATCGCTGTTCGAGGAGAAGCATTGACATACGAAGGTTTACGCGACGCTGGCAAACTGATCTGAAATGAATAAAAGTTTAACCCTGCTGGGACTCGCGCGCTGAATTCAGTTTTCAAGTGCTTTATCTTGGATTCCACTCTCTTAAGATATCGAATATAATTACGGTACTAATACATAATTTGTAACATTAATATCATTCTAGTATTATAATATTTACATGCATATTGTTATTAGATTATTATAATGTAATGCGATGCATGCTGTGAGTGTTTAGAGATGAGTGTTTAATAATAGAACTAGACTTTAGTCTATGAATTTCATTACTTTGAATAACTTTGAATTAAAAAAAAAATATATATATATATATATATAAATATGAGAGAAAAGATGAAAAAAAAGATGAAAAGGAACAGTCCCTAAAGGGTTAAAAAAACCAGTACTGAAGAAAAAAGTGGGAAACGGAATGTATTACTATTCTTACATAATGAGAACATATACCCATAGATCATTTTAATATACTACGAACGTTTAAACATTTATATTTATAAAAAAATCCAAAACCCGTAAATATTTCTTCCTGTGATTAAACGTCTCGTTGCACGGATCGATCCATCATTCTTTTCACAGAACATCTAATCAGAAGAAAAAAGATTGAGACGCGTATATTATGGAACAAGGTCAAGTGTTCGTAGTTCTTGTTCGACGAGAGCGCGAGATGTCACCGCGAACTTTTGCGTTCAGTAACTGACCATGGATGCAAAACCAAAAAAACAGAAATCATTCGAAAAACTAGACTTCAGATTGCTGTATCGTGAGGACGTGTAGCAGAAGAAACCATTTAACAAACGAAAGGGGAAAAGAAAAAAAAGAACAAATATATACACAATTGTTGACAATACTATGCTTGAAAAATCGTACGACGCGTATATAATTGTACTTAACAAATATATTTAAAAAAAATGGCAGAATGTTTGTGTTTCATAAGTAAAGCATATTAAGGAATAAATTTGTAATCATGCGACAAGACGCATTTGAAAAAAGAAAACAATAATGTGTACGGAACACGTAATTCTGTGCGTACGTGCGGATGACTGCGTGATTATTAGGTATTATATCTCAACGAGTAATGAGTACATTTTCATCATCCCCGCAAAGAGTGTACCATTGTTATTATCAAAATTTTTAACGCAAAACCAAGCGAACGATGAGGAAAAAGAGTTATAATTACGGCATACCATTGCGCAGCCTCTGAGTATACATAGGTAAACCTAAAAGCAATTGTATCAGAGTCAAACACGCACATTCAACACAAGAAAAAATAATACGTATAAACTCAGATCTTTATTAATAAACATTTATCTTTCGTTCGTTCACTCGCATGAAGAGCTTATTATTCTTTGAACCATTTGTATAATTGAAGCCTTTTTCATCTAAGCAGCTCTGAACGTGTGTGCATGATTTTACGTTGCGATTCTACTCTTGAAGAATTTATCTTTCTTGATCGATCGACGCACGCGACGCCAGCATTGCCAGGTATTTTTTCGAACTTGTTATTTCATCGATTGATTTTCATCCACGTTTTTGTTCTATTTATTCAACATTATTATTAATTATCTGATAATCCCAGCCGAGATAATTATTATCGCTAATTCTAATGAAATTCATCGTCGTTTCTTGCCGTACTTCTCCAGACATATACATACGTATACATACGTCATCGAACAATTTTGAAATCACGCCGATTTCATCACATTTGATCGACGTATATACACACACGCATACATACATTATTCTCATCCTTACTTCATGTTCTTGTAAGAAAAAGAAGATTAAGGAAATGAATATGCTTTACCATTAACAATGCTTTTCATCTCCATTTTAGAGAAATAGCTCAATACGTAATGGCTTCTTTTTTCAAACTTCCAACAATTATCAAAGTTCTTAAATTTTTCTGGTGCAAATTACAAAATAACGTGCATCGTGATTAGTTCGTAACGACACAAGGGATAAAATTATATTTGGGAAATTGGTTGTAATCATTTGTATATAATGATGTGTAATCCTTAAACAAATTTTACGCAAGAGGTAATTTTGTTTGGCGACGTGTGCAAACGTTAACAAGATTCGATCGATAAATTAGGAAATGTGTATGACGTGATATAGTATAAGCCAACGGAAGAAAGAATTATTAAGTGACAATGCTATTCGAGAATTACGCGAACTAAATGTGAATACGAAAAAGATTGTTACAGTGATGTCTGTCGATCAACTGAAGTAGTTAAATGGAGTATAAGAGTGTGAATAAAAGGGAAACGAGAAAAGTTAACCAGAGTTTTATCGTCGTTGAATCATTGTGCCACATTCCATATCGTCGTATTTTACGTGAAAGGTACAATCGAAGTAACTTCATTATCACGAATTATTAGATAAAATTTAAGATGTGACTCGATGTTTTATCACCATAATTACTGTACGAAATTTACTGAATACAGACCATCGACAATCTGGAGGACTCATGTTTAATTAATAACATCTGATTTTGTCTAATTTTATTTCAATCGATGCTGCTTTTATACGTTAGTGTTCAATTGTACAGAAGTGTTCAAATACAATTGACGTGTGCTGAGTAAAATACATATAAAATGCTTTGTTTGTGAAATGACCTTAGTAATCTCTCATCTAGTAAATACACATTGTAATAATTTTCATTGAAAATTTCTACTTTCGATACTAGCTAATATTAGGTAAGAACCGTAGTTATCATTTCGTAAGTTTTATTAGAGACCTCTGGATTTTCGTCTGATAGTTAGCGAAATCAATAAGAAAACAATGCTCATACATCTAATCGTTGTTGCTATTGTTTTCATCATATCTCTCTTTACCACAATCATTATCATCGTTATCACTGTATATTACAACATGGATCTTCACGTTATACGAAGCGTCCGTTTATTGTCTCGGCTATCTTTTTGTAATTTATAATTTCTGCATTAACAATATGCTCATATGTAAAATATAACCGTATAAACGCAAAATATATTGCATATACAGTTGCACATATATATACATATATATCTATATATACATATAAATGATTCATATGAAATGCTTCAAGTTGTCAACATCGAAATTGCTAGGAATAGCGCCAAATTGATTTCTGGCATTTATTGATTTTAGAAAGAGAAAACGTATCATGCAAGTGTACGTATCATATATCTTAAATCATTTAGTATCTAGAAAAATTTTGCTGTTATCCACACTAGTTCCAAATGACTTGCAGCATTTTATATGCGTCAACCTATGTATATATGTATATGTAGTATAACACTTGTACATACATAATATGTACACGGTCACGCTATAAATTCACAATCTGATGTTGCCTCGTGTTTCAGCAAATTAGCAAATATCCGATGACTTTAACATAACTACGTGTCTTTATGTAATTTTCACAAAATTCACTTACAAAACATACATACATATAAATAGATCTTGTTGGGACGCGAAGCATCAACCAAAATGAAGCATTTTCTAAATACACAGCTCATTGAACTTAAAAATTCTTATGTTCTGGGTATATCAATGGTCTTGTTATTCTGTTCTGTCTGTTACATGCATACTTATGCTTACATGTATGCTATGTGTACTTTCTCATCACGTGTTATTCTTTCATATTTTCTACTTTCATTTGACATATGTATATTCTGTATGGAGTTTTACAGTTCCATATTTATTATATGAAACGAAGGCTCAGTATAGTATCCGAACTGGAAAATATTCGATTAGAATAACACTTAGCGGTTTTTGAGGTCATTGAAATCGAAAATAAGGGTTATTTTCCACAGAAATAAAATTATTTTTTATTTTCATACAGAAAACGGTATGCGGTAAGCGGCAAAATTGACATTTGGTGCATTGGCATTGATGGCTGTGCCATCAGTTGTTTTGTAAACCTACCTCTTAACGCTTTATAAAATCATCTTACGCGGATTTATGTTAAGACCTTTGTCTGGCAAATGTTCATGAGTCCGAATTTTCAAAATCGTTATTTCCGTGAAAAATGACTCTCATTTTCAGCTTTAACGACGTAAATTATCCCCCAAAAAACGCATTCAAATTAAAAATATTGCAATCCGGATACTATACTTTATCCGAAAGGAAATACTGTTAAAAGAAAGAAATAGTTCTTCATAGAATACCTGCTTTTCTTTTGTAAATGTTAATAAAGCTTAGTATCTAAGACGCCGTTATTTATTGTACATTGCGGAGGCGCAATTTTTTTAAGCAAAATTTTCCTTGTCATGGTATTTGTTCTGTAAACAACCATAATATACTTTAATTAATCTCTCAAGAGAGGAACCACTATGTAACATTCAATTATTGTGTCTCCACAAAATAGAATTTAATCAAACAATGTTGATACAATTATCTAATAACATTAACGAATGATATATTCGGATATAAAATATTTAACTTTGTTTATTCATTCTATTAATCATTTGCACAGCTTGTCTAAATTTTCATTCATATAAATTTATCATATCCAATGGGTGCTCTTAAATGGACAGTGGAACAAAAATTATGCGATATAAGATGATAAATGTTAAGAGATAGGAAAAGGATGGCTTTCTTAAAGGAATGGGCTGTCTCGGGGAAAGGTAATTCACAAAAATCTAATAAAACATCAAAATCAATCAATCTCAAAATATTTTACTTGAATACCTCCTTTTATTAAATTTAACATTAATATTACTGAATAATATTTCATTGAATTTATTTTAGAACAAGACTTCTTGGTATAAAGACGTTTCAGTCAAACAATTAAGTATAAGAATAAAAAAAAAATAAATTGCTAAATACCTGATTTCTCTTTTAATTAATACCTAATTCCTCTTCATTTACCTTTTCTTGTTATTTGATATATATGTTCTCAAAGCATAAAAATGTAACATAAAATTTTAAATCATAGGTTAGAATAACTTTGCCACATTGCAAATATGTTACATAAACTTACATTATCCAAAATATACTACATATATCAATTACAAATAAATATATTTTTCATATTGCAGTTTATTGGATGTTGTTATAACTACAACAGCTATAATTCTTGATATATACATACATACTATTAAATATATTTTAAAGAGTATCAAGAATTTTTATGCTTCAGTGACTTATTCGTACATGCTCTTGGTTAGATGTTCTTTGTATTTGTACACTTTACCCAATGCGTCCTACAAAGAATAATAATACTTATTAGTATCACAATCTCATATTGTGGTGCAGCAGTACTAAGCAATGTACTTCTGAATCATGGAAGATTAATGAAAATAATGAAAATAAAATATAAACCTATTTGACTACAAATATCAATAACAATATATTGTTAGCGAATTATGAGCTTATTATCTCCCCATTGTCACATCAATTTTTTATTACTTTCTAAAAACCTCTTTATTAGTGCTGATGGATTAAAATAGTTGAAATTCAATAGTAAAATTCATCAGTTTTTTATTTGACTTACTCGTTACATTGCTGAGTTAACATTAGGTACCAATTTTTGCAAATAGTGATATATTATTACTTAATAAAACATATACAAATAATATAAAACACAAATTTAGTGATTTTGGGAAATTACATCAATAATTGCAAACAAATTGAATACATACTAAGAGCTTTAAAAATTGAGTGCATTTCTTAAAATAAAAGATACAAACCTCTTCGATTCATGAAGGCCTGAAATTTGAATCGATACACAACATTCAGAGACATATACATTTAATTATTACATGAAACAGTAACTATACAATTTAATGAAATTAAATAAGATTTTATAAATGATTTTGAAGACATAAATAACGTTAATATATTTAATGATTTTAATAATAAATTTAAAGAAACCAGATCTTTTCTTGCTTATTACAACTTTTTTTACCAAAATTCTTTTGAGCTCATAATTTGCGATACTACTACACTTCAGTACAGATTGTTTTAATGAACTATTAAATATTATGATTATAGAAATGTTTTTGTACATTACCAGTTCTATTTGACGAACATAAGCTGTATCAACGGGATGTAAGTAAGGCAATGTGTTAAAGCGATATCTTCGATAATCGAAGGTTGTTGTATACAACAGCCAGCCGGCCCACCACGTCGTTATAATAGTTAGCGGTGTAATCTTTTCAATCATCTTCAAATTTTATACTTCAACTTTTCTATATAACTATATTAAAAACGCATAATATTTAACATTGATAAGGTTACTGCTCAGTGCTACAGTGCTGCCACCCAGCGAATTACGTAAGTCCCTTTCTGATTTTACATACCATAGTTTCAATTGGCTGAATTATTATCGAGTTTATAGCTTATTTTCGTACAAAAGAATGATTTGTTTTTAAAAATAATACACAGGCATATTTAATTAAATACATTCCATAATGTTTCATTAATCGAGGTACGTGATAACCAAATAAGTGATTTCCAAAACATTTTCAATAAATTTCACAATTTATTATTTGATTTGAAAAAAATCTTTATTGTCGTCAATAACTAAATATATAAATATATAAATAAATAAACAAATAGATAGATAAAATGATAACTGGGCAAGATGGTTCCTACAAATAAATTTGTTAAATCGGAGCAAATACGGTAACATGATACACTGAATATATAGAAAGGAAAAGACATCATATATTTTTATTCGATATCTTTCTTTCTGATTATATTATTTTTTAATTTAGCACTTTATGATGCATATATATACATAAAATATATTAGATTTATAAATGCTTAAGTATGCAAATTATTTTATCTTCTCACGGAATTAATATGTATATGTGGAATTATCGAAATTGAAAGCAGATGGCAGCACCAATATCCAAAGAATGAAGCGGTACGATGAAGAATGTCAGTCAATCGTTGACTGTTACTGTTGGAGGACGGTACGCTCCGCAGTCGTGTGCTATCTAAGTATAAATCGGGATTGGTTGATGGTTCTCCCGTAAGCCCCACCTACCAGGTGGTCGTTCGAAAGTGTAGTTGTGTAGTTTCTTACAACGAAACGACGGGCGCTGCTCTCTCCTCGACGTATCCAATCGCGAGAAAATCTGAAATGAGACGTATCGGTGAGCTAATATGTGACGGTTGAGAGAAAACGAGGACCAGGAACGTGTGAGAGGGTGGTTTACGCGCGGGTGCTACCACTTTCGAAGCGTGACGAAGAAAACGGACCACGTAAAGAAGTGGCAAAGGTGGAGATCGTGAAAAAAGATACGCGTCGAGAAAACGAAGGAAAAACGCGTGTGTGCCAGAGCTACGTGCAAAAAGAATCCTCTATTTCGGGGGGGGGTTGTATATATTTTTCTCTCTCTTTGTGTCTCTCTACTTTCCTCTTTTTTTTTTTTCTTTCTTTCTGTTTCTCTCCATCGTTACTCCGATTTGTTCCGAGTGAAAGTATCTATCTCGTTGCGGCAAGTGTTTTCTCACCGCGTTGTATGCGTCGTTCTCGTATCGCGAAGTAACAAGTAAAGGTAAAAAAAAGTGCTACGTTTAACTAACAAGGACGTCAGCTGTGTGCGCTTTTACGAAGGGGACGTGTGCGAGAGAGAACCCACTGTTGAGAGACAGAGAAATGGCGGCGCTGGCGGCAGGTGTCCAGTATGGTTTGTCGTCGCATAGTAATTTTCACGAAAACAAGTCCCTGATCTTCGTGAAACTCACCGACTCGGCGCAACGTGCCATCGAGGACTTCCTCAGAAATCGGGTAAGTAAATCGTACTCTTATTTCGTCCTATTCTTCGCCATCCCTTTTCCTTATGTACAGGCTAGGAATTGCGAGCTCGTGTGCGTATATATGTATGTATATACGTGCAGATGTGTGTGTACGTACGCGGCTCTGCACGCGTCACGAAGCAGTCATGTGTGCGTACATGTGTCGTAATGTCGTGCCGAGGAAAGAGACACTCGATCGTCACTTACTCGCCATATTTTGTATGGTATTTCGTTATTACATGATCAAAAAATTGTGATGTTTGCTTGCGGAAATTACCGTGAAACGTTATTATTCGAAACATATTACGGCATCGGTGAAAACACTAGTAAAAAGATGTTGGAATCGAGAGTTAACCCAGGCCACGTTGGCTTGTTAGCAGCTGCTTACTGCTCTACGTTTTTTCTTCCCTCTTAGCCCTTCCGTATGCGATTGACAGAAAAATCGAACGCGATTCAATTTAAAACGATTACGAGTGTTCTTTTCGTCGAGTTAATTTGTTCGACTACATCATTACGCTATATCCGTATGGTTTGACAACGACATTACGTAATAAGAGAACTGACAAGGCAGTTCACTTGCTAGATTCATTTCCAGATTGCGGCTAAGTTTATTGAAACGAATGTTTTGTCCGCTTGCATATTTTAATTTTGATTTAAGAATTCATTAAAATAACAGCGTTACTTTTTTGTCATTGCAAAACGTGAAAATCATCTCTTCCATTTACAGTAATGCGAAACGTATAGTACATTTTTTCTTTCGATTTTCTTTATCTCAGTCCGATATTATCGTAACCAATATCTTGGAGTATCTTTCACTTCGCTAACCGACGGTATTTCGTGCTTTCGTAGAGGTTATGTTGGACCACCATCTGTGTTCTTCATAAGACATTGCATCCATATTTACCTGTTTCGTAGCAGTTGTTTAGTGTATAGAAACAAGAAAGTAGAGAATAGAAAAACGAAACGCGAGCATGTCGCTACGGTTATAAAAAATGTCGTCACAACTTCGACGATTCCTGCACCACCTGACATAAGTATTCCAACCTCTTGGACGAGATTCGAAAGTAAAGTCGTCGAAGGGGCGTATGCCTTTCGTCAAAATACATCGATGCTAAAGCAAATTGCGTTGCAATATGCATGTAACGCTTTGACACACACGTATTATTAATATATACATAGACGTGTAAAGCAAAAATTGGATAAAACGGCCGAAATAAAAGATGATGACGTGAAAATGTCTGCATGCGAGTTTTGCATGATTCACAGTTTGCCACAGGTTCCTCGCAGCTTTCGATCGCGCGTTTTTTAAACGTGTTCGAGATTCGACTCGATTAACGCAATTTCAGGAGTAATTTTGCGCTTCAAAATCCAATTCACGTCAATTACACGACAAATCTTTCAAGCTGTTAAACTAGAATACGAATCTTCTCTTTCCATATGTTACCCTTTTCGTTTATGAGTTCGACGATTTATCGTCGATGCGTTGGTCGAATAGTAGATTATTTTCGTGTTTTCTTTATCTCCGACTAGGAAAACTACGACGTTTCGTGATGTTAACGCGTGTAACTATATATTATCCAACATTTTCTTCACGAATCGAGTACGTCACTCGTTTGACATTCATATGTTGTATTTCCTTTATAAGTTGAATATTTTCATTTTTTAATTTTTTCTACAAGTTATAAATCAAAATAATTGTGTACATTTAAAAAAATTATTTTCGACTTCTGAGCTTTTTCATGATCGCTCGTTGATTAACTCTGCATATAATTGGAATACAAAATATTATTTTATTAATTTCATTTCTTGTATTTCCGTTTGCAACAAACACCGCATAATTAGATCATCTTTTCGAAGAAAAGAAATTAAAATGATTAGTTAAGACAAACAATTAATAATTAATTCGACTTTATATTTAAGATGAAATTTTGCTTCGTAGGTGCAAACGACCTGAATGCCTATAAGCAGTAATAGTGTGCACGAAGAATCCGCGAAATTTCGATCGGAATGCTGTAAAGCATTTATTCGTTCCACATCAGGAAGCGATTATATTATGCTCATTGACCGCCATAAACTTATTCATACCGTGTCCTTTCGCGCGGATAAATATTTGCTTTTCGATATTCATTGATGTCATTTCAGCGTAATATTTTGAAATTTGGATAATTGATTGCAGTACCAATAATAACCTTATTTATTTTAACTTGTTCCATCGATTCCGCGAATTTATAGCGAATTGGTACGATTTCGACAAAGTTGCATTGTTCACCTGTTGAATTTTATTATTATTATTTTTTTCTTTTTTATAAACAAATTCCGACCCTACATCGGCTGAATGACATTTACATTATTAATATTGCTTAACTTTGTTTATTTTTAATCAATTGGAAACTGTGAGCTGTCTTTTTTTTCAACGCTTACTAAGACGTTTCTGTAATTTTTTTTTTAACCGATTTTGACGAAAAACTAAAAATTCTCATATAGGATCACAGAGATCTTTTATCTGTAAAAGAAAAATCTATGATCTAGAATTTCTAAATGTTTCCATTTACTGATATTACATAATTGGTGAATTATCGTTCCATATGGTTTTGGTTGGTGGAAAATGGAACGGTCTCGAACGAAATGACCAAGGAGACGAGTCGTTCGATCGAATAGAGAAAGGCACGATGGGACGCAGAAACGTGGCACGTGTTCGAATCTGCCTGATTCGGGCGTAGTTGCATAATACTGCGGCCAAGTCTCCCACACTTATGGTTGAGGACACGCTATTGAGTAGGGAAAATGGAAACGGCTAGAGCAAGACGGTAAGAGGACGATGTTACAGATGGTAGGTAACAGAACGGAGACTTTGTGCGTTAATGACAAACGACACTGACGTTGAAAATCTGGGCTTCGTCACCAACATTAATCAACCTTATTTTATACAGTTGAATAAATTTATTACGGATTGTTGGATAAATTAATTGAATAAATCAGATTTTAAGCTATATTTTTCGTAGTTAGATTCGCTTGTTAGTTTAAATGACAGCTTTATTTGAAAGTTGAAGGAATTATGCCTGAGTTGGGGTTCTTATCGAAAATGTTAAAACATGGAGTTAAATTTGAATGGTAAAAGCAAAGTAGCGGATTTACATTGCTGAGAGTATTCGATATTTTAACCCAATTAAGTAAGTTTCCCAAACGCCAAATTTGTAGTTCTTTTCTAAAATCTCATCTCATTTTCGATGGACATCAAATTTTTAATTCATTGTTTCGTCAAAAGTTCCCTCGTTATTAAGGTAAACCTTGGAATACAAAAAGATACGTTGCAAATCTTTTGAAGTTTCAATTTCCTCTTCGACTAAGGCAAAAATATTGATTCGCTGTTTTCTAAAAATTCTCTCGTTATTATTTAGAGAAAATTGCTGGATCGTAATTAAGTTTCAAAATTATTCGATTGCTCAAATTTCACACTTAAAATGGTCGCGTTATAAAAATGGCAGTCTCTTATTGCAGTCTCAGGCTATTTTGTTGAGCTGATGCTTCTGGACTGGGGAAAAGGAGTATGGGTTAAGGGAGAATGTATGTGCCAGGGTTCTTTAAAAAGCGACGTAAGATTCACAGGCCTTCCGGGCTAAACTCTCCCAGAGGCCAGTTTGGTTCGGGTACGTGGCGCATAACCCCATAAGAAAAGAGGCGTGGGGCCCTCTTTGAGTAGCACAGCTGTTCCTCGAAACTTGAATAACGATCCGGGGGAACAGGCCGCGCCGACGACTGGAAATTTTACAAACCAAGAATAAGTATTGCCTCTAAGCGTGATTCGAATCAAGGTGTCGTGAAATGGTCCCTGGCATTAACCGGTTGCCGGCCAATCGTTTTCTTACAACCTCGCATTAATACAAAGTAAAGCTACTGGTTGTTGCAAATAATTAAATGCTTCTAGTTTCTAGCGTTTGAGGAAAATTAATTCTGCAAAGAGGGAAATATTTGTAGAAATATATATATAGAGGAACCTATGTAAAGCATTGGAAGAAAAGGATGGGAAATGTAGCTTTTATGGAAGACATAATCGTAATTTTCAGAAAATTTGTAATCGAGCTGATGCTTAGCATATAATATACGTATTTATATATCTATAAAAATTACGAATACCAAATCTCCTTCTTTTATTTTCCTTGTGCCTACATATTAATAATATGTCGATGCTTTTAACAAAGTCAATATTAATTTTTATTTATATCGAAACTTGGTCATACACGTACAGTTAGGTATTTTACTTTCGTCGATCTTCATTACAATTATTTATGTATAGTATATTTAAAAACACATTAACGACTGCGGTAACATACAATAACCATATACGAACATGTCACTCTTCTCCAACGAATAACCTACTACAATTATCCTTCCTCTAGCATTCATAAATTCGTCGGTACAAAAAAAAAAAAAAAAGAACACTTTTCTCCTTAATCCTCTCCTTTCGGTACGTCGATTTCTCTGTCGAATGGTACCGAAGCTTGTTCCTTCAACTTTCCCCTTTCGCCTGGAATTGTCCTCGTCATGTTGATCGTTCAACGAGGTCACGCTTATCAGACCCGCGATTAGGTAACACGATCCGCGGTCGAAGCGCGAAGTTTAACGACGCCGTGGCGCATGCACGGAACGCGACCCGGACATGAATGTAATTACGCGCGTGTCAGTGTCGTTAATGCGTAAAGGAGAAGGAGCACGTGTCCACTTACTTACGCACGGCCACACGCTACGGAATACCATGGAATCGGTGAATCTAGAGTTCGACTCGCGATCCGCGGCAAATTGCCGCAAGTGAAAGTGAGCGGCCGAGATGAATCTCAGGAGGAGTACATATTTCAAGAAATAATGTCAACGGTCGAGAGCCTTGAAAGTGTCTTCCAACGAACCGATCTTTTGGTCCTTTTTTCTCATTAGTTTCTTTGTATCAAAACCGTTAGAGAAACTTATAAATTTTCTGCGTTTTTTCTTCTTTCTTTCTCTTTCTTTGCTTTTTTTCCTATTTAGGTTTGATGGATCGCGTAGGATAAGAGCGAATAATGTGAATCTCGAGGGAATCAGTTTTTAGATTTTTCAATCGATCTTCTTTTCGTAAATTTTGCTAATACGATAGAGATAGACTCGATAAACGAACTGTTATTTGTATTTTCTTAGAAAGAATTTATATTCTCGTTAGGGATCTTCCTATTTGAATTATGAGTTAAAATGATTATTTTCTAAAAAAAAAAAAAAAAAAATCCTGCTATTTTTATCAGTTACGACTTCTAACTAGCATACGAATAGAAATGGCTTGTTATAATTCATTTAGAACGCGTTAAGTTAATCGATTCATATTGTTACAGATTTTTCTTAAGGGGATTTCCTATATGGTTTTACATACAGAATGTTTTATACATATGTAGATACATGTATGTACGATTGAACTGTATTATGCGTTTATACATTTATAGCGCGATTAGAAAGGAAGCAATGCACTCTAACACGTAACACGTCTGTTTTAATAAAACTTGAAGGATGTTGTTGTAGAAGATTCTCATTCGTCTATCGTCATTACATTGCATTGTGCGTTTCAATATGTATAGTCAGATTCCTCGAAGTCGATACTCGGTTTAAATAGCCTTAAACCAGTACATATCGTTAAATGCTTCTCCTCCATATCGATATTAACCAGTTGAATTTAGAAATAACCAGATTTATTTCACCATAACGTACCCGGTAAGCTACCAGATAGTAGAATTGATAAAAGGTAATCGTCAAGATCAAAATTGAGTATGAAAATTAAGGTTCGATAAAATAAGACATACAACGTTAGGATACACGTTTTTTCAGTGAAATTAATTTTGCAGCTAATAGTAGAATATTGTGGAGTAAATAACGCTATTAACGTGGATTAGTTCGGATGCTAATAACTACCGAGATAAGAGAAAGGCATTTAATGAATGAAATTTTTTGCAAATCATCAACCACGTTCGTGACGCATATTACTCACACTCGTTCGGCATCTCATTTACACTTGCGCTATTAGTCGATATTTTAAGTCTTCAAAGAATATCTCAATAATTAATAGATTTGGAATCCCCGTTTCTTAATAATTTTATATTCGTTATTCGATGACATTTCGAATACGATATAAAATGTACGCAGATACTATCGTTGATTATAATTATTATCTAAATTAAATCGTTATATTATGTTTAATGAATGTACCACACGTACATACTTTTTTTTGTTTGTTTTTTTTTTTTTTGTTAATACGTATTATACGTACGTATGCAATATCTTACCATAATTTTATCATTGGTATACGTTATACGTATTTGTTATACATATCAGTAGCGCTTTGCATAGTCATAGCTTCAATAACCACTCGACTGACTTTCTTACAAAGAAAAGGTTAAAATAATAGAATTAAGCGATTCGTCCTGTAAGTATACACACATACCCTCGGTGAAAACAAGCGTTCAATCTGACTTTACATATATTTGTACTTACAAGAATGTCAAATACGTATGTACAATGTCCTCCTACGATGAATTTTCATAAGTATAAAAGTATAAATATAAGTTACACAAAGGAACGTATATAAAAGTAATAAAAAATGTATAATAAAAATAAAAAAGTGTAAAAGTATATAAAATAAATCTCACTTTCGCTCACTAGGATATTGTACGTAACCCATTGAATTATCGCTGCTTTTTATTGCTTTTTATTTGCTCGGCATCGCAAGTGAGACGGATCGAACCTTCTACTGGACGTTAGTTCGCCGATTGCTTGCAGAAATCGACTTTGATCGGTAATACGGTTGTTAATTTGGAGCGTGTGTCGACGAGAACGCGCGTGCAGATCGTCGGTCGTCGAAAACGAACGATCGTCGACAGCGAATAGTCAGAGATTCGGAAAAGGAAACGAGACGCTTGGAGAGTTCATGACACGCCATGCAAATTTATTCAATCGCGAAGTACACGCGAGGAATCATCGTTACGTGTGGTCGTTACGCAATTAAACAAAATCGATGCAGATCGAGCGATATTTTGTCGCTCTTTGAGATGCAAATCGCGTTTGCTTGGTATTGACGTTGACTCGTCGACGATTTGTAAAAGTTTAGAAATCCATGTAGATGGGCAAAGAGAACTTGATAGAAATTGTTCAGAATTTTTGAAAGAGGTGCAAGAATTTTCGAAAAGAAAATCAATTGTAATTTGCAATTTTTTCGCATTGCTACAGCTTTCATCGGTTACAAATGAAATTAAATTGTTCACAAATAATACGTTAGGTTATTAACTAGACATAAGATAATAATAAAACTCTGCAGAATGCCATAAATTTTATAAATATTTGTGATTTAGGATCGAATAAATTTCTTGGTTCTTTTTAGTAAATTTGTAATTTTAGATGGAAGCGGTAGAGTGAAAGATTTCATGTAAAATTCTAGGAGTATTAGGGTGTTACGGGTTTTAAAGTATGATGTATCGTCGATAATCTGATTATGCGATTGTTGTTATTAACCTTGAAAGGACGTGTGTAGTGATCTATTATTGTACTATGTCGTGGTAAGTGCATAAAAAGATAAAAGGATGAAAGTAAGCGGATATCTGTATCATATACTACATCTACAGTTACATCATTCTTATTAAACAGAGAAGCTGTAAAGATTTAAAAGTTTCGACATTTTCATTTCTTGAATGTTCGATTTTATCGAACAAAAATATCGTTGCATTGTCTTCAAGTTTTATTAGCAAATTTGTCAGAAATAGAGAAATTATTTTTTATAATTCGGACAATTATATAATGGGGAGTATATTAATTGGAAAAGTTTCTAAACCAAATTTGATGCTATAAAATTAATTAAATACATAAACAAAAATTCGAAAGTTGTTCTATATTTACAGTGTAATAAATCAAAATAAAAAAAATCTTCAAATATTATCCTATATCATAGTGAAAGATAGAAACAAATATTTTCATAATATAGTTGCCAACCTGTCGAGTTATTCCAATTTACCGAAAGCTATCTATCCTCATTGGAAATTCTCACTGAATAAATTGGTATCAAGATACCGTTACGCGTAGCTAAAAGGTGAGCCGAGCGCTTAAATTGTATCGAATAACGATAGAAAGTGAAGTTGCTCGTCAAGTTCGTTTGTTCGACCTGAATCGCCTAAAACGATATACCTACTTTGGAAACGAAGCATGGCTTCCACCTGCCTGTTTCATACATTCGACGAGATTCACATAGAAATAAGGGCCAGTCTCTTTCCTAAGGACCACGGTATCTTTCTTTTCTATCTTTCGATCTTCATTTTATTCAATTTCACGTACTTTGCCGACCTTTCTTTCTTATTCCTCGAACGATTTTGGCCAACTTGCTTTGAATCACCAAAAAATATGAATGAAAGTCGAACGAAGATACTCGGTACTGTACATGTACCAACTTTCTACTTTACTTTCAGACTTGGATCGATCAAAGTAACGAGATAAAAATAATTTGTTTACGTAGAATGAAGTAAAGCAAGGAAAAGATAAGAAAATATGTGGTTTCATGTAGTGATACTTTACAGGACATTAGCATAAATAAAATGGAATAACAGGTTGAAGATAACGTAATATGGGTTTCTATTGGGTTGGCAACTAAGAGACGCAATCACTTACATAGGTGCCAATCCAATAGATGTGTGCAGACGTTCGATGCACGTGTGATATTAAAACAAAGATAGAATATAATTTATTCGAGATTTCCTTCACTCTGAATATAAATTTTGTTTATACGTAAAATTTCTATTAACGCTAATATAAGATAAAATGGGCCGCTTGGTTGACAAGTGAATTAAATCTTACGCCACTGAATGTTACTACGCCACTGAATTGAGCTTACGCCACTCGCCAAATGAAAGACTCGAATGATGTTGTGAAAAATAAAAAGTACATGTTTTCAACGATTGACAAAGATCAAAGTTACAAACGACTACTAACTATCGATTCACGATTACACGTATTTATTCATTTATGCATTTTGTCAATTATTTATAACTTCTAATCTTATGCTTTTTCGAATATTCAAAGTTGTCGCATTATCCTACAAGTACAATATTTTAATTTTAATAATGAATAAAAACGATATTTTGTTCATTCTTCACACTAGAGAAACGCTTGAAATAAAAACGATGTGGCGAAACGTTGAAACGATAAATTCGTATTTAGAATTGAATTAACTGTATTTGGTATCGCGAAGAGGCGTAAATTTATTAATTCCAAAAAATATTTGTATTTTTTCGTTGAAAAGGTAAGAGGAGCCCAATAACTGCGGATCGATTGGCTCTTATTATTGGCGATAATAATCCAAGTTGGAATAGATTCGTGTGCCGTGCCCGACGAATTGTATCCTCAACGAAACCACCATGACCAATAGCCGGTAGCGTTTTCACCGTCCACGAATTTCGATGAGAGCCGGAGAAATCGAGTTTCGCTACCGCGGGAATGGTATTCATGTGACGATTTGTGTTCCACCGAACCGTTCTGTTCAGGATATTCTCACTGGGCACGCGTAAATTCACAGGAATCGATTCGTACACGAGTAGAACAACAATAAATGTGTCTTGAACAATGGGTATTTGCTGCGGAAGACATTGTAACTGAATTCCCGTGGAAATGATTTTTAAATTGGTTACTTGTTGTCCAGATAAATTACTGTCTTCGATCATCAGATTAATTTCATCAGATTCGAATTATCTTTATCATTAACAATTTTTAATTCTTTTTTTTTTTTTTTAAGTTAGTTGATACTTTGAATATATTTTGTATTCGAATCAATTTCGTTGTTAGTCACGAATTTGTCGCGTTTGCAAGAGTTACTTGGTTTTTGAACAGGTAATAGACTCGTGGATAAATAGATTGAGAACAATTTTTATAGATATTTTTCTCGAAAAATTTATAGCGAACTGGGATATACTTTATTATTATTATTATTTTTTTTTCGAAGATTCTTCGATTTTTAATTATTAGAATTCTTATATGTTTCGTATACCAGTTTACTTGTTTTTAGTTTATCAATCTTCATATAAGCGGTTTTAAGATCGTAAATTATTACATATTTGCAGAATATTTTTCGAACGAATATCGTAAAAGTTGTAGCCAACCTGGAAAATTTCTATGAAATTTGTTGATCATACGGGCAGTAAGAAACCCGATGGCATCCGCAAGAATTCAACGGTGCCAATTTGGAAGATTTATTCATAGAACGTACACGATAGATGAATACCTTTGTTTATACATTCTTTCAACGCGATGATTTTTATTTTGTGTGCAAGTCACGCGTGAAAACCTAGGAACATCAATTTCTATCGAGTCGTTTACGGCTCGATGCGTTTTCCCTGTTTCCTCGTCGAACATACTCGGAAAAACATTGCACATTGACTTACCTATCTCTTGCGGCTTAAGTAAAAAATATGTCGAAAATAAATTTCTTTGTTTGCGTCAATCTTCAGATATTCTGGGTAGTGAAATTTCTTTAAATATCTCGTCCAAACAGTTTCAATCGTAAAAATTCCTAAACGTTCGAACATTTTTCTAATAGGTTTTTTTTATAGAATTATGTTAAAAGATCTAAAATCCTACGTCGTTTTCAAGAGTGAAAATCTGAAGTTACTCGTATCGTTTGAGAACATTCTCTAAGAAACTTTGTCAAAGCAAATAAAACAAGGTAAAATTAAATTCTTCGTAAACAAATTTTATACAAGTTCAAATTATCTTCTTTTAACATCCTAAGCGATACACGTCAGAGCAAAAACAACACAAAATATGTTTTCGTTCGTTACAATCACGGAAACTTCGAAATATTTTAAATCAGTGAAAAATCACGTCTAAGGAACTGGAAGATATAAAACAAACTAAATTCTCTATTTTAATAGCGAACAAACTTTAACTGGGAAAACATCTTTGTAAACGTCACCGTGCATCTTTTCATCCCAATCTTTGTATCGCCAATTTCCAATTTTTTTATCTATCTCGATCGTTTCGCTTCGGTCGAGCGCACAAACTGCGAGTCTCCGCGGGACAAGCACGGCCAGGAATCGGAAAAATGCGCATCAATAAATTTGATGAATGTCCGCACGAAGCGTAGTACGGTCGGTATACGCAGGCCACGCGAAATAATCCGTGGAATGCGTGGACCGGCTCGTATATACTATTTACGCACGTCGAAGCATCGTTGCATTGTATCGGCCGCGGTCTTTGTGTCTATAAATTCCGCGTAGTCGCCGCGTAAAAGCGCAGTAAAAAAAGGTGCAAGTGCCACGGCGTGGAATGCAGTTGTAAAGCTCGTGCTCACGCTGAAAAAGATCCGCGACTTCTTTATTCTCTCCGAGACTGTTTCTTCGTCGCAAAGTTGCACTCTCTCAAAAGAATCCTTCCACTCGTTCAGATACAAACACCGTCCTGTTCTCTGTACATAAAATTTCTCACTCCCGCTCCTATGGTTTAGAACACGAATTTTTCAGATCTGGGCAAAACGTGTTTTCCTGTCTACGTGTTTTGTCTTCCTGGTAAAATCTCGTCAAAGGAAAACTGTTCTAGGAGACACGATAAGTCAGGCGAACGACGTATTACGAAATTTTCTTGTAGCTATTCTTGTTGCATTTTAAGGTAAGACGCCGCAGGTATCTGAAGGCTTCGGGATTTAATAGACCCAATTTTCTTGGGAAACATTCTACAATAATATATCTTATGAGAAGTGGATAAATGTAGATTGGAAATTACCGCTTTACTTTGTAGCCGTACATTCCAATTTTGTATTCCCAGTATAGGTATTTTATAAATATTCGTAGAAAGGCTCGTGTTTAATTTGTAGTTTGCCAAAGAGTTTTTGATTGTTCCATATGAGTATCTTATATCCTCTGTTTCGTAAGATAGTTATATTTAGATTTGCGAGGTAAATTATTACTCTCAGAAGCTGATCGTAGAATCACAAATAACTTCGGTTCCATCTGTGAACGATTCTTAATACCAAACGCTAAGATAATAATAGAAAATTTGCGTAGAAATGTTTGTGTCCATTAAATAATTCCAAGAGAGATGGTGTAAGAAGAAAAACCAAGAGGATTACCTTCCACAAAAAAAAGTAAAAAATAAAAAAGAGGAAGAATACAAAGTAAAAAACAGGAATGTCACAGCAGACGTAAATAACAAGCTTCCGAGAAAAATAATGCCGCCGAGTAACCTACTTAAACCCACGAAGTCCACATCAACATCTTTCAGTCGGAACTCGTTTTCCAACCGAATCGTTATTTCCGATCCACTTGGGTTCTCCTCGTTTTTCATTTTCCACCATCTCTTGTTCTCGTCCGTTCGACTCGATTCCAGGCCAATAATCATTGTACACGCTCAAATGATTCGAGCCACGACACATAAAAATCCCGAAAATTCCGTATCTACTGCTCTTACGTTCCTTAAGTTTCTCCTCTGCTCCTATGTTTCAATTTTGCGTCCGTATTTTTTTCTCCGTGCCAGAAAATTCGAAACAGACGATTCACGCTTCCTTTCGTTCGTTATCGGCGTTTCTCGCTTGTTTTTCATCGTTCGCCTCCATCTGGCGCGGTTTGATAGAACTGTAACGCGATTGAAACTTCATCGAGGAAGCGTCCTTGCAGCTGTACCAGGGGAAAACGCGAGATTGCATGGTCCTCGAGGCCACGGTGAATTTCAATGTAATGGAAATCGATACGCTAGCTTGCAGTTGCGATTAAGGAAAACGCTGCTACCGATCCTCGGAGATTCCAACGAAAATCGATCTGCTCTACATATTTGCCGCTGTTTTATTTAGATTTTAACTCTTTTTGGGAGACTACATTCTGTCTTTCTCCGAGATTGTGAAAAACGTTTCTCTTGTGTCGGTTATCGATGATACTTTTATTCGTATATTTTACAAAAAAAAAAAAAAAAAAAAAAAAATCACTCGGACTAGGAAAAATCATAGATTAGTCATTTTAAGTATTCTGATAGTTTTCGTGTTTATATCGTAGAAATATTCATACTTTTAAAGTAAAACATCCAATCGGAGAAGAAAAAGCTTCGCAAGAAAGTGTAAGTTTCGCTTTTTAATAAATACCGTGATTAATTAATTATTCAGGAGACGTGTTCGATAATTATGAATCTAAAAAGCGAAAAATTTCGAATCGACGTTCATCGAGCCGTATACGTATACGTACGATACATTTACTGTTCTTTCGAAATTAATTAAGCGAGAAGCGCGAAACATCGACGCGAATCGAACGAAGACTTCGATTGAATGGTAACTGGATCAATAGGTGAAAGTATTTTCGAGCATAGGATCCCGATGAACAGAGCGGAAATCGAGTAATCGATTGTAAAAGGTGAGCAGGACCGAAACCGATCGAAAGTAGTGATTCACGTGAGAATTATACCGTGGTATAGGTCTTCTCGATCGGACGCGCATTCAAATAATCGGTGAAGGGAAAATGTCATTAATACCTGCACGATAGCCGAGACAGTACGAGCGTTGTGTATTTATTTAGCGAGCAAATGCTTTCTCCGAGGAAGGCCTGTGGGACGTCCTTTCTCTCTAAGGACGTTGGGGTGTTGTGAGAGTTTGTCTCAAGGTCGATACACTTGCGCAGGAACCCGTTGGTCGCTCGTACTCCGAGGATTGAAAAGAAATATTGAAAAAAAAAAAAAAAAAAGAAAGAAAAGAAAGAGGAAAAATATCAAAAAATAGTGGGGCAATTGTCAATGTACCTTTTCCTGAAGCAAAATATTGGGAAAAATATTATATGCTTTGAGAATTGAGAATCGTGAATAACAAGTTATACATTATATTGTAAATTATTACAAAAGAAAGAATCGTGTGAAAGAAGAATGAAGAAGAAAGAAGAATGTGGCAAGTACACATTGAGGAATATTTGTAGTACCAATATCAAATTATATTCACGTTTGCGTACGCGATGTTTTGTCCATAGTCTTGATCGTTTGAAATTGATGGATATCGTTCGAAACATTCTGTGTTTAATTAATTTCAAAAAATACCTTATTAATCCTCCAGATGCATGAAAATTTTAGATACATACGTTTACAGCTTCTAACTTTGCTTCGACATTTTTATCTTTTATTCGACGTGTTTCCCCATCACGTAGTTGTTTTATATGAGACTTGTAGAGACTGCAGTTCGTTTTATAGGCGCGCAGTATTAAGCTGCTATTATTGGATCTATTTAAAAACTATCCAAGTCTCATTATCAGTATCAAGAATAAGATATCTACGATAACTTTAAATATTTATACTCCAAACCCACGGAGAATATGGAAAATAACGAGCATGCGGGAATCTATGAAACGTGTCGAAGAGATCGGACGTGCTCGAAGGAAACGTGATCCATGATTCGAATTCGCGGTATTCGTGAGATTTTCATCGTGGCAATTCGTCATTCTTAATTGAACGACTAGATATAATCGAGGATTTCGCGCAACGTAACTCAAACTATGTTACATGCTTCTCGCATTACATGTGCTAACGATTATACATTTTTCTTCAATTCGTGCCTGTATTTTAATATTATTTAATGTTATAATGTATTTAATATTATTACAAATAGTTTAGGTATGAATAATTAATTCAAGAAAGGAGATTCCTCGATTATTTTTTTACAAGAATAAATTACTATATCTGCGAACAAATTCTTGGTTTGTTTTATTCAAATATTAGTGGATATTGCTTTTTTGTACAACTCTGGCTCTTTGAAAAAGAATCACTTTGTGAAAAAAATGCTTTGACCTGGACTCTATTTTTTCTTTTAAAATACTGTCCTTTCAAGTGACCTTTAAGGTCTAAGAACTATGTATTCATGGTTGGTCGCGTCATGGGCTGTCGGTGATAATTAAAACACTTAATTAACACGCGTTACAGTGCACTGCTTTTAATCGAGCTACGATTATCGATTTAAAGCGTGCTTGTTACGCCGTACGACCTCTCTCTGACCGGATCGCGTATTTATCGTATACACACGTCCGTTCATTTTCCGATGAAACGTAATTATGCGGTCGTTTTTATGCAACTCTATACAGCGTAGAGTTACGTCGCGTCGGATAATAATCAGCGAATTTATCGAACACAGGAAGAAGATGTTTAGGATATAAAAACAGGAAAGATTTGATGGTTCATTGTCGATTAACCTTTTTTCGCCCGACATTGAAATACCTTATTAAGCGTTTATAAATAAATAAATGTTATTCCTTCCGTATGAAAGAAAAGCAACAGATTGGTTCGCGTCTTGGCAACTTCAAATGTAATAACGCGTAAGAAGTACGTAAATTCAAAATATCGTTCCTCGAACGATAGAAAATTCTAAAAATTCCAAATTCCTTTACAATTTGCCAGTTGGAAAATTAACAAACTTGGAAGTTTGGCAATTGAGAAATTTAGAAGTTCGAAAATTCCATAGCATAAATTGGCTATGATAGAGGATCATAGTAAATGAAATACTTCGTTAATGCGATTTAAGTGGTTAACGAGTCATTGAAAAATCGAGTCTCGCGATAGCATCGCATAAACGAAATCGTATTGCGTGATAGGTGTCTATCTCATCTATAAATACTAGACAGTAATTCGAATTTCCTTCCAGAAGGTTCGTTCTGATCCGCATCACGCATTTTCCTGTTATGGACGCTCTGAACGTGCGAATGCTCTGAAATAGTTTTACTACCTATCCCAATTATTTCCGTGGCGCCTCGTACGGTTCGTTTGATCGAGTGTTAACGGTGCGCGATCATCAGGCGATGAAGGTTGGTAAAATTGGGCCGCATCGATATTATCGTCGCAAACGTGAAGTCTCGTCGGTTTTCAATGCTGCCCAGGATCATGGAACCGTTTTGACAGAATAATAACTGCGGTTTTGATGGTCTCGCTACACACTGCTTGCATTCTCTGGGGAGAATTTTACTGCGTCAGATGGGTGGATTCTGTTCGACGGTCGATATTCGTTGTGATTTAAGAAAATTACTGGGAACCTGAATTAATAGTAAATCGAGTCTCGTAACTATATAATCAACACGAGGTATCGATCAGATATTACGAAGGTACGGGATACACGCGATAAAACCTGATTAGAATTATGCACATTCGAAAAGCTATTCTCTTAATTGAATGAATACATTTATTTTTCCTGAATTTATCGATTAATTCACGTGTAATATATTTTCTATAAGATAATCGTAGTATAGATATGTTAGCGCGCATTCGAGATACCGTACTTTTTTGATCCATAAAGGCCAATGGCTAAAATAATCGGCTGAATGAAATTCACGCGTTATGCGGTCGAACTCGTATAAGTTATTGTTAGAATTTCATTTTGTTGTATACCGAGGTCAATGTTCATATAATAAAATACTTGTTACGCTAAACGGCAATAAACTAGTTTTCTATCGTGTTCCTTTTTTCCAGTAAATGTATTCTGCGCTTTTCGCGGAACTAAAGGCTCAATAAATTGTTGTTCTTGATATTCCATCCGATACTATATTTCAACGCTTATCGCACTAACACGTAAAAATCTGTTGATATCTATATCGATACATAGATTATGATTTTAACGTGACAATGCCTTTGGGTGATTTTAAGTTTAGAAAACGCAATGTAGGTTAGTTGGTGTATCTTAACGAGAAAATTATGGACTACATACGTATAATCTTACTCGAGCAATACGATGGATACAAAGACTGTATATGCTGTTTATTTTGGCATTTATGCACTGATTACTTTAGCCTGGGTATATATAGTTCAATTTTGATTGCATGGAATTGAAATTGAGTAAACAAAATACAAATCGTCCTGTCTATCGGAATGTCTCATTGAGAAACGTATGGGCAAATAGTTCTGTTCCCGCTCGATCTAGTTTGTTACGTACATGGCTAGAAGTAGGTAGGCTTTTTTCTTTTTTTATATTTATGTATCTTCACGAAAACGGTAGCGTAGTATATTTCGTAGAATTTGCTTTTTACATTCATTACGTTGAACCAGTCGAGTTAAGAAACTTTCGAGATTATTGATTTAGTCGACACATTCGTTAGTGCGCATAGTGCTTCCATTTAAAAGTTTTAATAAGAGAAGGTAGTTCGATAAGTTAGACGTAGCTCGCCCATTCTGTAGAATGATAGTTTGCGTTACCGTTTCAATAAATTTGTAATTACTTCGTGTTACGGATAGAAAGATTAATATACGTAGCACGTCGGATATTTATTAATAGAGCGCTTAATTGCGGTTGTTACATAACATTCGTTATTTTCTTCTATATTTTTATTTGTTATTCCTTTGATTCTATGATACGCTTCATTTGTATTAAACGCGAAACTGTAATCGTATAATTTCTATACTTAGCGATTATCTATCCCTACTTCTATATCTTTTATATCTACCTATATCGTAGATATATTTGCTATTGTTACTTTCATTTTTACAGTGAAATGAAACATTGAATTTTGAACCAGACGAAAAAATAAAAAATAAAAAGAGACTTCGTATTTCTCAGAAGTTGTTGGAAGATAAGTGCAACTATGTTAGAAATTTCTCTTAATCACTTTTCACGCTCATGCTTCTGGTGTAAGTCCTTCACATTCACTAAAAAGCATCGCTGCCATCTTCACTTTATGATCAGATTCTTCAATTTGCCATTTGTTAGCTGTATCACGCATCCTTCGCTTCAAATAATTATAACGATCTCTATAACTCGCCAACTTCGCTCGACTTTCCAAACATTCGCTGAAGCATCTCGCTGAGATCCTGAAGCCGAACAAAATTTTACAGAACCTAGAAAATTCCACATCTGTTTCTTGTTTCTACTATTTACAATAAGTTAAATACGGCGAATCTAATTACTCCGGCAGGCCATGCGCGTCATAAAACAGTATGCCGTAAAGCAGCAGGTTATGCGCATCGTAAAGCAGCAAGCCCTCAAGGAATTTTCTCGTACTGTAGCATCGTCTAACAAACAAAAGCAGCTACGAACAGAAGATCGATGCTAGAAATCGTGGTAATTTAGCGTGGCGGAGCTTGCACAGACTGAGCTTCGATGGCGTAGCTTTAACGAATCTCTAACCTTACCGAGCTGTAGATCCAGACTTAAATTGCTATATCGTCTCGAAAATACGTTGCTGCTAACAAATTCCAGAATCTCTAGCCAATTTCTCTCTAAATATTTCTAAAGCCAATAATTGTAACTACCTGTGAGTATATCGTAGGAATAATGTTATTATTATTATTATATTATATTAATAAACATAGTTGATTCTCGGTTTGTGCAATTATCTCTAGTACACTCGCGGAAATGTCGTTCGCAGAATATTCTTCGAAATCCCTGGGAGGAGACTACGTGTAAAGTCGGTGCATGGCGCGGAGAAATTAGGCGATTAAACGAGGACAGAGAGAGGGTGAGATATTTACGGAGAAACTTTTGATCGATGCGATCCCTTCTAGAATTTTTCGTGCGTCGGATAGAACGAGATTTTTCTTTGATATATCGATAAGACGAATTTCTTGCCCCACGCGGATTGTTTCTCGTAATCCGACGCGGAACACGAAGGCACGCGTGCAAGCCCCTGGGTCGATCCACGCTTCCGGCTTTCGATGAAAACAGGTCGGACATGCTCGAAGAAATTTCTTTGAGATGATTTACGCGTTAAGGCCGTTGGACCACCGATGGAAAGTCACGGTTTATGTCGTTGACTTTAATGCACCGTCTCTGACCGCTCACTTAGCATTTTTTCGCCATCGATGAAAGTTCTCTCTCTCTCTCTCTCTCTCTCTCTCTCTCTCTCTCTCGGTGATTTATACGATGTGTCACGGCGATGGTCGATTTGATAATCTTGAGAATCCATTCAAAAAATTCTCTCATCCACCGAATCTTCTCTCCAAAGTATCCTGAAGTCGTTCTTTCCGTATAATTATGTTGGAAAGTTCTTTTCCGAATATAATTTCGGCCAGTCTTTCATTTCGAAACATTCTTAATCGCTTCAAGATGTCTGTAATTAGTCGAATCAGACAAAAACTGCTAGAAAAGTTAAATTGTTGACTTTCACATGGTGGAAAGCATAATTGTATATATATATACAGCACCTATGTACGATATATTTAGATATATAAAATCTACGTATTGATAATAGAAACATGGAAACATGTTTTGCAAATGAGGCATAGTACACTATAAAATTTAAGAACAGATTTTACGGAAAACAGACGCGATTATTGTTTAATTAATTAATAACTCGCTTAAGTATATCTATTATGTAATTCGAGTTTTTCAGAATTCAGGGGTTCAAGATTTTTTTAATGTATAAACGAAACGTATAAGCTGAATTAAATTCATGCCAACATACATTTGTTTCCGGATTTTTACAATTTTTTTTTTTTTTACCATTAACCTTTGAATTATTTCTTATAATTTCTTACTTACGCTGTAACCAGAAATATTTTTCTTTTAGCAAGCTTCTTGTAACTTTCTATAATTTGTAGCTTATTGGAAATCTTTGGACCATTCAATGTCTCTGACCACTGTTACTTCCACTGTGTGTTATATATTTTGTCTGGAAGGCTTGGAGACGGCTCCTCCCTAAATTCGTCTAGAGACAATCGATGCAAGTAAGGAGATTGTGAGAGAACGAAACAACAGAGCATTATAGACGCGTTATTAACTGAAAATGTCATCTAGAGAATATCCTATGTGGCATTTATTACTTTAAATACTAGCAAGTTTTAACGATCAGTGGTCGATAAATTGCATGCTATCGTGAAAGAATAGGGCAACCTTTCGATGCTAAATCGTCGACGAAATAAAATTGAAATGAAATTGTAGGAAAGAAATGACTAACACGAGTTTGACGAACGAATTGAGATAGTGACGAATCTATTTCAACTCTAAGAAACAATTCTAAAAATATCTTACATATAATACACTGCTCGTAACAATTGAAGAGGATCGTCTTTCCCTCCACTTCGATATCATTACAATTGTACTCGATCCTTGTCAAGTCATCAATTCAATTAATCGCAATTAATTAGAACAAAATACATTTCAAGTAATAACGTGTCAATCCATTAAGCTTATAGAGCGTTGCTTCTATTTCGTTGGTGAAATGGTATTATCTATAGCGGTGATTCTTTTAATTGTTTCCAACAGCGTTTATTATTAAAACATTATTATTAAAAATCATTAGGACAAAGACAGTGCATGCTCCTAACTACGCATCGAAATATATCCATCAATTCATTTCCGAAAAGATAGAGAAATAAATTAAATACGTAACTCTGTCTCAAGTGCATGTCTAAGAATAATACCAAGAAGCTCTCCGTGGAAGAAAATCAAATGCACCAGCTGAATTGCTTACTCGATTGCGGCAATTAATAGATTGTCACGACAAGAATCGCGTTGTCCTCGACAGCAATAGTCGGTAATAATTTTTTGTTGTCTTTTGGGGACAACGTCGGTCGCTAGAAGAGCTTGGGATTATCTGGGAATTCCGACGTAGGATTTACGAACCGGACTATAAATCGCGCAAGAGACGCGCCATAAGGTTGGATTTTACACGGAATAACGGAAGCTACGCGAGCAACAACCGAGTCCATTCGAAGAAGAAATGCGCCTATCATTGATGCACTTTGCGGACGCGCATTGTTACTTGCTGCCATTTCACGAAGAATAGCGTGTTGGGTCGAAGATCACAGGTCGCCTTTCGTGTGTATATATACATATATATATCGAATCATTACCACGAACGAAAAACGAGAAAGAAAAGCTACGAATCGGCTATTGTTGAACGATGTTTCTCGTTGCCTTCATTGGTTTAGCTTCTGGAAGAATTTTATCTTGCGGGTTTGCTTTCAGACAGTAAGGGACACTTTCGAGTGTTCTACGTACACGAGTATTAGACGCAATCGTTAAAATGGATCGTTGGTAAAAGACATTTTGGAAATTATAAGATTTATATTTTGTAAGTTTTGGTTTCAGAGGAATTTAAAAGAATATATATATGGTACACGTTATATGGTACAAGTAGAGGTATCTAAAGAACGTGGATTGTACAGTGGATGCAATCGTTAAGCTGCTTGTTGCGGGTATTAAGAATATTTTGGAATCTCAGCTACTGGAAGCGTTTAAAATGTGTAATAGGTTGAATCGTTCAGTTGATGTATTAATTAAGAATATTTTGAAATTTTAAGCCTTTCAGGCGAAGGGAACTGTATTTGATATTTCCATAGAAATAGGATATAAGAATGTAGGGAACCTACATTCTACGCCTGCTATAGTAATCTCCGTTTACATTTACGCCTGTCTATATTACTTAAAGTCTACCTTACGTTTATGGAGTAATAAACTTCACTTGTTAAAAGTTTTGATCTAAACTCCTTAACTTCGTTCGTAGCTGATAGTTCGTAGCTTAATAATCTAACGTTTGAATCGGTTAAATCAGTTTCTATTTCTATCTACACTTGCGTGGTATTCAAAAAAGATAAAGATTCGTCCTTTTTTTTTATAAAGATATATAAATTCCACTAGAGAAAGTTAACTCTCCTGTATAGTTCTTCCTTTCTCTTTTTTCTTTTTTTTTTATCGGAACGTAGATTATTATTAGATATTAGCTTTTACCTACACTTGAGCACAGCTCAAAATATCGTCTATCAGATCGATGGAAAATTTGCTGCAAACGCGTGTTCAAGTTGAAAACTGCTGCTCGCGACGAATTTCGTTGCAACGAAGCCGTGAGAAGAAATTGCCGATAAATTTTGCAACATCCTATTAACACAGTTCCAATTTCGTCGTTATCTCCGAAGGAAATCCGTTTCAGCGTCCGTTAACTCGATCTAAAACACCGGTCACTCCGTGTCACTCGTACGGAATATCGCAGATATAACGGTGTCAAAGAGAGTCTAATTTATTCGACATCACGGAGACGTTTCATCGTCGCGGAAAACCGCGATCGTGAAACGGAAATCTCGATTAAACAGGAACCTCCCTGAATTCCATTGTTTAGAAATTGGACTCGGTTAGATAGTCGTTGAAAATTATTGGAATTTCAGGAATTTCGATGCCTGCCGCTAGCTTTCCCGCCTTTGTTATCTCGTCAATGCAAACATTCTCGCAAATTCATGGCAAATTGAGCGAGATATTGCCGGAATTCGTGTTCTTGCCCATTTAAGGTTAATTACTAGCTTTTGTTGGAAAGTCGTGATTCGCCATCAACTAACGTTGATTATTGTTTCATTGTTTGATACACAGAAACTTAGAAACAAGTTTCAGGGGATTGATTAATCGTGAGTAAGCTCGTAGAGAGAATGAACGTTGATAGTAGGATAATCGAAGAGATAAAATGGCAGAACGTTCCTATAAATGGTTTATCAGTGTGTGCATTGATGTAAACATAATCTCTTGTAAATCACGTCTAATATTGTAGTAGATACGGGAAATTTATGATATTTTCTTGTAATGGTGGAAAAATATTTCCTGTGACAAGTAGTCTCTGAGTGTAATAAAAAATAAAACAAAATAGGATATATATGTATGAGATAAACGAAAAAATTAATTGTAATACGAAGAACAAAATATATCATAAACCGTAAAGGAATCGTTTCTCAAATATCGATAATGATTAAACACAATTTTATTAAATAGTACCTACAACTTTTTCTATTAACCTCAAAAAAAAAAAAAAGGAAAGAAAAATATTATATCACGTGATAATAAAGATATATATTTGCCTGATCAGCTGTGTAATTAACGATCGGCGTTGATCTATCACGGCATGAGAATAGATAACGAGACGATAACCAAAATGAGTATATCGATAACGCAACTTTTTTTAACTCTCATCGGAATCAAATGTATTTCTAATATGACTATTAAGACAGCTTGTAAATATGCTTAAATAATTACTTGCCAACACTTTGCGTATCAATTTGACGTGCTTTTGTCGCGACAAGCTTTACCAACAAAAAGAGTTCACGGCTCTTTAATCGTGCATACGCATGAAACAGAAAGACACCTGTAAATGCAGCGAAGAATTATAAGAAACGTCGTATCCAGTGAAACTTGTTTGAACATATAAAACGAAACTACGTGTTTCTCCCAAATTGGTTACTTGCTTCCAGAACGGTCTTGTAATCGCCATAAAATATCGGAATTTTTAACCAAAAATTTTCCAAATACAACAGATCTACAAACGAAGAATTTATAACGTTCAAGAGATTCAGCGACGAATTAACTGGGTTTCTCGTGTTTAGACATTGAAATTTAACGATTTAAAGTGTAACTAATTGGAATTGTTGGAGATAAGACGAAACGAGGATCGATTCCAGGCGAATAAGTTCCTCAAACGAACCTAGTGCTTTGTGTCCCCTCTTCGGTATACCCCCGCACCCTCCGTTGCTGTATCTAATTTACAGCGTTCCTTTCACTTTGTTCTCTCGAATCGCTCTCAGGTGCAGATACCGATACCGATATAGATACCGATCGTCAGTGTATTATGCACACGGCCGGATAAATCGTTAAAATGTTAAATACGATGCAGGGATTATGAAACTTCGTGACTCGACGAGACGAATTGCAAGGTGTCCGTTGCGAGGTGACGTTTCTGGTCTCCCGCCTATACGTTTTAGATAACCACCGTGCCTTTACGATCGTCCTTCTCTCCTATTTACCATAAATTTTCATTATATGAAAATTATTTTCTCTTATGCTCTTGATAAATTTCCAAACGTTCCATATAACTGCGAATAAAGCGTTAAATTTTACGATAACCGCGTGAAATACTTGAAAATTATGACTTGTTCTATGAATGTTGAACTAATTTTCTAATTGAACTATGGATTTGTTCGAATTTGTATCTGGGATTGCTTTATAAGTTACTTAGCGATTAATTTGTAAGATTTATTCGATAATTTGTGGCGGAACTCGACAGCAAAATACCACCGGACGACACCAACTACGTCGGACAACGGCAGCGCAGTGGTTACGAACGTTCGGGTTTAAATCCTGGCGACCGGAGTCTGATTTTTCTTTCCACGGATATCAAGATGAGAAGAAAGCCGCAGTATCTCAGCAGAGCGACATGTACACCCGCAGCAAAACCCCTCAGCAGAGCACCTCAGCACAGTCTCTACAGCGAAGTAGCACCATAACAAACTACCACAACCAATCACAACTACTACACTACATTGCACCTCAAATTTATTTGACAATTTATTTTGGTAATTAATTCAAATGGGAAAGTAGCTTCTACTGTCCAGATTGGTACAGCGATGGAAGATATTCCTTCGTACAAATATAATAATAATAATAATAATAATAATAATAATAATAATAATAATAATAATAATAATAATAATAATACAAATGAAAATTATTCAATTTCGAAAGAAATTTTAATATTGAAGGAATTTCTGTGTAACGATGGAGTTTCTTGCAGCGAGTTTGAATAAAAAGAATTAAATACGGTAGAGATTTGATCATGCGTGTATGAATACATGGAATATACGCAATTAGAATCGATTTCTTCGTACGTAAATATCGTAGATTTTGGCGTGAGTTTAATCTCGTTTCGATGGAAACTGTGCTTTTTGTTTCATTCATTTATCGCGTATCTTAGCAAAATTCAACGAGGTAGAATGACGTGGATTAATTATTCCGCAGATACTCTCGCGATAAGCGTAAAATTGAATGCGAACAGGTTAATTGTTTCCGCACGAGAGACAGAAAATTGTAACTAGTACGTGTCACTGCTCATGGGAAAACATTCACTTTAACCAAAGATCCTATTTTTCCACAAACATGGAAATAAAGACGGATAAGTCACACTTACTCTCGCATAATATATTTATACTTGAGCGCATCTATATTTCACAGATATAAAATTACTTGTATAAATTGTTTATTATATTATAACGCTATATTCTTTACTATTTAGTTACGTAACTATATTTTTCCAATTATCAAAATCAGTAATATATGATAAATCACTGGTAAATAATACAATCTCGAAATACTAAAATAGATTTGAAGTTATAGATTGTCGAATAATTTTACTTATATGTATACAATAATCATTTGTATCAAGAGATAATCCAGTCATAACTCGATAATTTATGGTAAACATCGTTGAATAGCCGAGGATATCGATGAAAAATTGTTGGTCGTTTTGACGGGTATGGTATTATGTTATGTACTTTGCTCCTTATGTCATTATATCGTATTAAAGAAGTCTAAAAGTGATACATGATGCAATTGTTTGGCTGCACGTAGACTATTATTTGCTATAAATAACACAGCATTCTTTCCTTCTATATGTTAATAATATTTCTCGAAGATTTGGTCGATGAAATTATTACTTCTTCTATTATATTACATTAGCGATTTTTAATACGTTCGCCACTTTTGAAAAACAACTAACAAGTTCTTACTACTGCACATAATAATGCTGCACTTTTTCGCCAGAAGTAACGTTATTTTTAATAATAATAACTATTATATTTAATGTCTGAACGCGCTGTCCATTCTTTCGTTAACTTTCAAAGTTATTTCATCGATATGTACGAAAACTAAAAATCTGACGATCGTATCGGTAACGTTACTTGAATAATTACATCGTCGTAACATGTACGCGTACCTCACTATCAAGAAATGTGTTAGAAAAATCATATTGCAAGTAGTATTAATCGTATCTCGTGGAATTGTAGCCTGAAATATGTAATCCTCAAAGAGGTTTTCGTTGCGGGAACTTGGTTTGCTTATCTTCGTACGCTAAATCTAATCGCTGATTTCACTTGTTTCTTGTCGTATCGTAATCGTGAATTGCCATTTCCGCAGCCGAATATATACATGTACATACAACAGTTGTAAAAGGGTGAAACAAAGATATCTGTTGCCGATCGTAATTAAATTCGAAGTTTATTCCTCGCTCCTATTCGATGTCTATGAGCAGATAAAGAAGTTTTTCTAGGAAACCACCGTCGAATTCTATATTCACCAGATACACGAACATGCATATTCGCCTGGGAATGATATCTCCTTCGAATACTTTAGTATCAAATTAATTTTTCCGCGAAACAAGTAAAAATGACAATCTGAAATTGATTTCTCAATTATTTTGACAAATATTCGAATTCTTAGAAAAATGTAAAATAGTTCTGATATTAGTAGTATTTCTATTTTGATCCCGTAGCTTAAATTAATTTTTACGTAAAACAAGTACTCTAATCATACCATACGTAACATTTCGTTTCTATCCAGTCTCTTCTCAATTTACATTGTTAAATTTTATCGTTTAAATTCTAGTTATGAAAGCGCGTTGCAAAGATCTCTCTGACACTTTGTTTCTTATTATATAATATTCCTTTCGTCTGGACTTAGGTATAAAGTTTCTAAATTTTGAAGGTGAAGCAATCGAAGTATATTTACAATACTACAAATTACTACTACGACAAACTATTCCTTTTTGAAACCATAAAACAGTTCTGTCATTTATATAATAGATTTTCGTTTCTCGCCTTATTGTTCTTTCCAATTGTACGCGTTGTCTTTACCCAAATTTTACGTTTGTTTGCCTGCTCGCTGTTCCGTGACTTAACTCAAACCTGATCAGAAACGGCGCATTAGCCGGATTAACCCAGTCTATGAGTCTATCTACCTAGAAGGACCGAACCTAACCACCTACGAATTCAATGAACTTCCATTCCCCCTACAAATATCACTGGTTAAATAAATAAACCCGTGGGTGGTGTGCAAACAGTGTCAATTCTCCATCAACTGGAAACAGAGTTCCGGTGGCCGGTGGCATGAGGTTATCAAAATACTCGGCTAACGGGCTGCTGTTCGATGTCTGTCAGTGACTGGTCTGGCGTCGGCGTTAACGTCGTCGTCGCCATCGTCGTCCTCGTTGTACCGTCGTCGCGTCACGGCGTCGTCGTTGTCGCCGCCGCTGCCGCCGCCGCCGCCGTGTGGAAACCGCAGTAACCGGCGCGAGTCTCCTTTCACGAATCGATAATGCGCTCCTAGGCACTCTGCCGTCGTCTCCACGCGTCATCCTCGTTCCACCAACGCGTTCAAACCGCCGTCAACAAGCAACGTCCTGGCTACAGAAAACGGTCACGCTGTCGCAGCATCGGTGAATCTGAAAGATAACGCCAGATCGCACGATCCTGTTTACTTCTGCGTGCCGCGATATTATCGCTATTTTTCTTCGGTACGTGTTCTCTCTGTACACGGGAGAACGGCGTTCGCGATTATGGCGAATGTGGAAGTACGTACACGCACGTATTCGTGGATTTGAACGTTTTCAATTTCAGATTCTGCGCTCGCATATTTCGTTGATAAGCAAATTTTCTGGGACGCGTGTTCAGATATTCGCGTGATTTCAGGTGATAGGAAGTTCGATACGTGGAGAGGAGTAGGTTTTGAATAAGGAAGGATCTCGTATCAAATTAAAGCTCATTCTATTTGTAATTATTGCTTGAAATAAAGAATCGGAGACTGTTTATTTAGAGATTAATTGCATTTATTACGTCAAATCTACTTGCTTATTAAATATAAAGTATAAAAATATATACTTGCTTAAATATAAAGCGAATTTTTCGTTACGATATTCGAATTGATTGTCCAAGCGCCGTGACTTAAATTTATACGATTTGTCTGTATGAACGGACTATTCGAACGAATAGAATTTGTTTCAGCAATTCGAATAATCGAACAGAGCTGTCCAAGTTGCTCCAAATATCTCGGTACTTGGCTCGTTTCCATACTCAAAACGATTTCTTCCTCAATAGGATTTTGAGGAAGTTTACTGCGTTTGGGAACATAATCTATTTCCACGCGATTTTTAACATATTCTAATGCTAAAACAACACGCATAAAAATAGAATTATAACGCTCAATTGATAACGCGTAGTAAAATTAATTAAGCTTTCTTATTAGATATGAAACATCAATACTATTTTCTGAGAATATACGAATGATCAACTTCTTCGCTAAACATGCTTTGTATATTAAAATTTTGTGCCCTGTCGTATTAGGTTGTCCGAAAAGTTTCTTTCGTTTTATAAGGAAATAATAGACGCACAATGTTTTTTGTTTTATATTAGTTTATTGAATTATGCACGAATATAATAATAGAAATATAACGAAATGGATCATACCTAAGTCAATAAAATAATATAAAACAAACTATTGTTCATCTATTATCACCTTATGAAACGAAAGAAACTTTTCGGACAACCTAATATGTATTACACATACTAGATCTATACACATACGTCGTTACATATACAGTGACGAGGATATAAATAAGTACGAGTATTTTTAATAATCGGACCGAAATCTTTTTCATTTAAACACACTTGCGATAATAATAGATATGTAATTTAAAAACGACTGCTACATATTTCACGTGAATTATGAGAACAGGTTCGTATGCTCGCTGGTTGTCGCATTACCACGCATATTACATTTATTCATTTATTATATACTCGCACTAAATAACTCCATAATTTCTCGCTGAAGAAATAACGATACAAAATAGCAATAGAATTGCGAACGTAAGGCAATACGTTCGAGAAACGTGCGGCAGCTTTCGCAATAAAAATCATCGAGTCGTTACAGAAGAAATTGTCCGCAGAAACCCGAGTAACCGAACCGTCAGCCATTTCAACTTTCGCGGTTTGATCGAACCTCGAGCGTAATCGACGCTGTCTCTCCGCGGACCTGACTCAACCGACGCGACGCTAGTTAGCCAGTTACGCAAATCCATCGGGTCGACTTCAAATCGAATTAATCGAGAACCGCTTGAATTTTAAACATTTGCTCGATCGAATGCAATTTCTCTACTGTGGGGGCACTCGACAGTCAAAACACCACCACTCGACACTAACTAGTGTCGGACGACGGCAGTCGGATGACGGCAGCGCAGTGGTTAGCGCCTTAGGTTACGAACGTTCGGAACTCGGGTTCAAATCCCGGCGACCGGAGTCCGATATTTTCTTCCGCGATACAAATGAGAAGAAGAGCGACTCCTACCCCCGCAGCGACCTCTACTACCACCAGCAGCTACTACAACCTATCACGGACTATACGACGCCTCTACATTGGTGACCCCGACGTGATCGACAGCGAAAAGAGGTGCGACCGTGATATCGCTACGACTCTTCCATCATCGCGAACCTACACGACTGTGGCGAACTGGACGTACACCGCCACGACGAACACGGAACGGCCCTTCCATCTTCAGCGAACCCCTCGACGCCTCACCTACGATCGACGCGCAAAAACAGGTGACGGAAAAACGAGACGACGACCGAGTCAGGAGTGTGACGTCGCCATCGAATAGACCATGGGCATCACCTCCGCTCTACACGTCATATCGAAGAGGAACAGCGGCCCACGACCGTACGCGGAACGCTCCGCCCCGTACCGACGGTATCCACCGCCACATCCAAAAGACTTCTTCAAGCAACATCTTGACAACGAAACAGCCGACGCTTACAACACATAGAAAAAAGGAAACGTTATCACTGGTAAGGGGGTACTGTGGGGGCACTCGACAGTCAAAACACCACCACTCGACACTAACTAGTGTCGGACGACGGCAGCGCAGTGGTTGGCGCCTTAGGTTACGAACGTTCGGGACTCGGGTTCAAATCCCGGCGACCGGAGTCCGATATTTTCTTCCGCGATACAAAATGAGAAGAAAAGCGACTCCTACCCCGCAGCGACCTCTACACCACGAGCTACAACATACCACGGTCCATACGACGCCTCTACACTACTTTAGATCGAAACTTGTTTACTTTTTATATAAACGTTCATGTATAGTATCATTTAATCCCGAAGTTTGTTCTTTATGTTTGTTGCAACGTTACTTTTAAATGGAACGTAAGTGGTACGGAAATCGTAATAGTACAAGTATTTACTAGATAATTATACGCGTTGAGCAATTAGACAGCTCTACTCGTTATTTTATGCAAATTCATATTTTTATGAACTAAACAGGGTTTTGATAAGCCCTAAGACAAACGATATTCTCACTAAATTAACTCTCACTAAACCGAGAACATTCTTCGACGTACCATTTGAATAAAATTCTAACAATTCGGTACAGTCGCTAATTTTCATCCATTAAATGCTCCAACAAATCTCGTCTATCAAACAATTTTCTTTATCAAACGATTCTATCAAAATTTCACCTTTCTCTAAATCGTCACTCTTATCTCTCCAATGATATTTACATTTGAATTTACCTTTCTATCTGTTTCTCGCCGAATCTTTTGATTTTCAGCCACATTCTCGGCATTACGTTGCCAATTAGTGCCTTTAGGCGTTGAAACTGCGTTCAATTAAGAGTTGGACCAACTTACGGGGGAATTTGGCGGAGAATGGAAAAGAATGTTCCCCAGTGCGTTGAACGGTAGAACAAGCGAACAATAGAAACCGCTCAGACAAGTTCTCCACGTTCTATTGAACGCGACAGAATCTTCCAAGCCGCGCATCCGTCACGATAGTTTAACCCGAGCCGAGCGACGAAAGTGCCGTTCCAGTTGGCCGGGTATAGTCGCGCGTCACACCACACCACGCGGTTCTCGATTTCTGTTCTCTTGGCACATAATAGGTTGACACGCGTACCTACTTACGTGTATTTGTCACGGACAACGCAGGAAATAAGACGAATCATATTTTGAATAGCGCAATATGTCTAATACCGATAGCAATGATATATCGCTTGCAGCTTGATGAAAAATAGAGAGAGACAGAAGCAGATATAGACAGACAGATAGACAGTCGAGTGTCTGGAAAGTTGAGCTGAAATTAGGGGAAAGGGTTAGGCGTGGTTTGCATAAGGAATAAAGGACGTCACGAACACTTGCTCGAACTGTGCGAGTTCCCAGAGTAGAATTACATATTTAAAACAGGGAATCACATATGTAAATGAAAATGAACACCCGAGAACCGTTTCGTTCATGGAACTAGGAAATATTGGTTCGTGGCTGCATACGCTGCCACCCGATTCGGTGGGAACATGGGTGGCGGCAATTCGTTGCGCAACACTGGCCGAATAACTGTAGTCCCCGTGCAAAATGCCCGATATCGCGATGGTAATTTCGCATAAGGCGTTCGTTATGTCCTATTTCGTAATGTTACCGGCGTTAACGATTGCGTCTAATGAAATTCCTCTCCGTTCGAGTGGACATCTGTGACTCGGCTTAACCACTCTACTTGGAAACTTAGAACGGATTGAGACTCTTACGCTGGTCGTATAGGGTTCGCAGCTGAAAAGCTGCGCCCTTGAGTTCATTGAGAATAGTTGGACTCGGTAACTTGGTTAATTAAATTTAATAACTGTAACCTAGTAAATTACGTTTAGTAACTTTAACTCGGCGCACGGAACTCTCTTTTCTGTGAAGAAATTGTGAAATACTTTTCTCAATAACGCTACTAACCACGATCGAAGTACGAGCCCGATATTTTTGAAAAAATAAAACGAGATGTGTCTTTCTCATTTATTTCTTATCGTATATTGTTTGGATATAAAAGTGTTGCTGCTTTGGAGAGACCCGAGATGTCAAAAAATCGGTCTACGATTTTTCCCTCTTTTTTTCACTTCTTATATTACGCTATCCGTTTCACCGTCACCGTATTATTCAGCGACCCTCGTCACTCCCACCAAATTGTTTGTCGCTCGTAGACAGGAGGGTGATATCCTGATATCCTGAATATTATGACCTATAATAGCGCTCGTATAAAGTCCTTCGTGGGATTCACGAAGCGACAAAATTATCCGATGCCATCTGTATATCTAAACAAATTGTTCCATTCACGATCGTGAGATCGCATCTTTCAAATAATCCAGAAAATCGAGACGAACATTCAACGAGCGATAACTTGCATATAACACTTGGCATTTGTTCCTCGATAAGTTTTCTCCTCAAAGGGGAGAGCATCGGGAAAACACTGGACGATGATTGTTCCCTCAACGAAGTTGAACATTCCAGCAACCGCGCAAAGTACGAAATATTTCACGACGGAACTTTTGAATTAAAATACTTGAACGAAAAATGCCGCGCCGACCGCAACGAGTCCGCGTTCCACCGGCGTTAATAACGTTATTTTTATTATAAACTCCCGTCAGATAATAAGCGTGGAACGCAATGGTCAGAGAGAAGAGGGTGAACTCGACTCGATTCAAGTTTTCCGTACTCTCTATCTGCTCCAAGGCAAATACATACGGCGGCTGGCGAGTATCTGGTCGTGTTTATTTGCTGATTGCGTTTATCTGGTGAATTAATATTGTGGTTTATCGTGCGCTCTTTCCTTCTGTATTTCTTGTAATCTAAAAGCGCGTATTCGCCAGCGAGAACATTCGCGAATGCTGTTCCCCGGACAAGATTTTTACCAACGTTTAAAAGCTACACCATAGAACGCGGTAATACGTTTTCGTCTATCATTCCATTTTTCATTCGTACATCGATCGATTTTACAGGGTTTCAAAATGTAGTAAGGCATTGATCGATTCTGTGTTATCAGAATTTTCGTCTTCTTCCACTTTGGAATGAGACGTACACTTTTTTTCGACCCTTTTTTTAATTTCAAAATCATCACACGTAATATTAAAATATTCTATATCGGAATAGCTTTACCTGTGTTTTCTGCAAACATTCGCCAACTATATCTTTGCGTCATACATATGTATGCATCACGGAAAAGAAGTTGCATGTGAAAAGTTGTACGGGACGTCTATAATAATCTTTGTTACGCCACGAGGCTTAGTATAGGTTTTACGCACATAGATCGTCTTATCTGCCCGACGGAAAATATACAATGTATCGACAAGCGCACAGTTTTCACCAAACAGTGAGTTCCAGAAACGTCGATTTCGGTCCATTATTTTATTCTTACAAAGAAGGTGGCATACATACCCGAACGAAGTGGGGGTCGTCTCCCCGAGAAGATAAAGAAAAGATCGAAGGGCAATCGGCAATTGCATACATCGAGAGGTCTGACGAATAAAGTCGCTAATTCAACGAATATCGAGAGATATCACAAAGTAGAGTCGAATTTCTGTAACATTAACTCTATTTATCACTAAATAATTTGTGACATTTTTGTTATTATATAATTTATTGTTAAATATACAAGCTATATTAACACAAGCTGTGTTAACACAGTGTTAAATTCATTGAACTACCTCTGTTATCTTAATCGAAACAGGGGAATATATAAATATCTTTCGCGGCGTCGATTATACGAATCGTAGCGAGAATTTACGCCTCTCGCTGACGCGTTTTCCTCGCGATCGCGTCTCTCCGCGAACGGTCGTAACAATCTTCTTACTAAATTTTGTTAATTCATCAACTGTAAAACGAATTATTATATCGAACACGATATAAACAATAAGAATGAAAAAAATGGATACGAAGAGTATTAGATATAAGCGAGGATGCACTTTTAGGATCGTACGGACGAACGTGTTTCCCAGGCAGCTGTGTTTTCCATCAGTGGCGATTTGTCTCGTTTTATTCTTTTCATCTGGTTGTTTGCTCTTTGTTGCATCGCTACATCGAACAAAGTCTCCGCTATTTAATAAACGTCTCACGTCGATTATCGCGAGAATTGCATGCATTACTTAAGTCATTGTAGTTGGAGCAAGCTAATGGATCGATTATTTCTCTCTTTACGTTATTTATCGTAGACGTGATGGGTACTGTGTAACGATATCGAGACAACTGGCGTGGTAATTACGATAAAATCCGTATGTTATAAGGAAAATAGGAAAACAAGTAAAAAATACGGAAAAACAGATGGATCAGACTTGCAGGATCTGTTATTTTGAAATTCTATCGCGAGTCGACGATAAATTGCGTAGGTCAGAAGAATGAAGTGCATTATTACGTCTCGAGTGAGTCATCGGTGAGTTGTGGGCGAAAAATGACTCGACTTAGACGGTCTTCGACCTATGATCAACCGCGCGAAAATATCACTCCTTTTCTGGAAACGGTAGTCTTGAGAATCGCCGCGTATTCGAGACCTTGAGCGTAGAATACGTGGACGTGTTAATTAGTCTCTTAGGAAGTCCGTATAACCAGCTTCGAAATTCGTTCGTCATAGAAGCAAACTGTATTCAAATGTCCTCTCACATTAACTTGTTTATAGGTACATATATTTCCTTGGCAAACATGTTTAGCAATTATCTTGTTTGTTATTCCAGTTGTAGGAATCGCACGAATCGTGTTCTATTAATTTTCAAGAATGTTTTTCTTTTTTTTATTTTTTATAAATTTCTTATGGAAATTTCTATCGAAAAATAGTTACGTTCGTGACGATATATTCATTCTAAAACAGATTATAATACTACTTTATTAATCGTAAGATGCTTACACAGCATGATTTCGATATGACGCAACACAAATCGCAATATAAAAATAGCCCCTCGTGGCTGCCTAATCTCTTTTTTTTTAATTAAATCAGCAAAAGAATTCGAATAAATCAAAAGTTTATAGAAACATTTGAAAGGCAACGTTCGCTAAATAAAGAACATCGAGGGAATATTAATTTATAATCGTAGGCTGTAATGACGACGATGAAAATTTATCTTCTGTGTCCAATGAAAGAATCTCGTATATTCTCATACAAGCTGTATCCTTATAAAACTTTCTAGAATATTTTTTATCAAACGAAGCTCCCATCAATGAACTCGATCCTACATCTTGTCCGCTATTCGCGAAGAAACGATCGAATACTTTAAATATCGTCGTTCGAACAATCACCGGAATTGCGCTCGACGATTATTAAACGAACGCGTCGAAATGGCGAGAGAGTGTCGTGCGGCGTGTGCGCAGGCTTTTCTTTTCAAAGGACTTCATGAGTCGTGATCGAGATAGGATGTCGGCCCTAAAAGTGTGTGTGTGAGAGAGAGAGAGAGAGAGAGAGAGAGAGAGCGCTCTCTGCGCACGACGTCTGTAAAGAGACTCAGCGAGTGAATTGCCGGAGCCAAGGTGGAATAATACACTCGTATAAGGCAGGTGGTGCTACCGACACGTAAACAGACACACGCAAACAGCAGAATCATCAGACCTTTAGAAACACGAATAGTCGTCGTTGAACTTGAGTTAGTGTGTTGATAAAGGTTTTTCGTTCAGCTTATGGTTTAACAGGGTCGAGATGAGGCTACCTCAGTGGCTCGAAATCCTCGATTTGAGAAAAACTCTTGGAGAATTTTTGGAGGCACCCTTGTACCTACCTGCCCCACCAACCATGTATCCTTGTCGACTACCCTCGACGTGGTAATGCAAGAATAATGGATTCCTGTTGTCCGGTCGTCTTTCGTTCCTTCTTCCCTTTTTCTCTGACCCAGGATTCTTTTAAATTTTAAAGCGGTAGAACAAAAGTAAAGGACACGTTCGGCGACCTTGTGGCGAAGATCGATGCAGCTGGGATTTTTTATCTCGTGCTTCGGTCGAAAATTATGTTTAGCATTATGTATTTGGTTTAAAACCGTGTTGGAAATTTTACTGCCTGTTGGACATACGTATAACACTGTGAAGCGAAGATGTATTTTGTTTGGATATCGCGAAATTTTACTTTTATTAGAATTATCGTTTCGTTCCAGTGTTTAAAGATTTGCGTGGCTTACAATTCCGAAGATTTATTTTTCTTTCCTTTTCCCTTCTCCTTTTTCCATGACACTCTACCGTAATGTTTTCCTTTATTTTCGTAGAAATATATTTCGTGAACGATCCTTCGATACGACGTAAATTGATTTATACAAATTCAAAAGGATGTTAAATATAATTTAACATAGTTTATGTACGGCAAACAGCAGACCATCGAACGTTCGTTAATTTTCTCGCAATTTTTTTAAAATTCACTACCCTAACCTTTGTAAAATATTTTTAAATTCGCATCGTAAAACTAAAACGAAACAAACAAAAGGTCGAATCATCGAAGTTTGCATTGGAACTTTGTCAGATATATGACGATTACCCCAACTAACTGTTCTATAAGGCAACGTAGGTAGACCTATCCTAATATGCTAAGATAAAGGATTTAGAAAGCTCCAGTTATTTTCGATTGTATTCACTTTCGAACATTTTACGATTTTAGTGCTATTTACGTACAAACATGTAATACTTATTCAATCCTATATGTTGTCAGTCTTCGTTCAAATAAAATGTCTTATCTACCGCAATACAAATTCTATGGAATTTCAGTTTTCAATTTCGAAGTATCTTGAGAGACGAACAAATACTAGATGGCATCTCCTTCTAAGGAAGGCAGTTTTAGTCATCTGACGAGTCGATCACCACTCGTATTAGGAACATACTGTAAAATTATTATTTTCTCATGTTCGTCCGAAACTTCTCTTTCTCGTTGTTTAACAGACTATTTTCTATTATCTTCTAACGACAGATAAATAGGTAAACTGTGGAATCGGTGGTTAAATAGGCGTAGTCGATAAAAAAGCAACAATTTCACCAAAGGTCGAGAACAATGAACTTCGTTAAGGTAAACATACTTCCACTTTTCAGTTTCGATGCTTTCGTTTTCCCTTTCCACTTTAATCTACTGTTCTGAGAAGATTGGAAGCAAAAATGAAAAGTGATTTATGTTTAAAGAGAAAACACGTAAATGGACAATTCGATTAATTAAATCGATAAATAAATAACAAATAAAATCAATCGAGTCGATGAAGCTAAATGTTAACCTTTACATTGTTTTGTTCGATTAAGAATTTCGCAGGTTGTTATTTTACAGAGAACTACGTAAAAGAGCGAAACGGGTTCGATACAACGAAAATTGTAACACGCTATTCGCGAAATTATTCTCCGGACGTAATTCAATTTATTGCCAGCAGCCCTAATAACATTTTGTATTCCTCGAACGAATTAAATATACCTCGTTGCATACTGATGGTCGCAATGCACCTAGAGTCAGAAAGAGGGGAGGGCGGACAATCCTTTCGCTCGTGTATTTCGTTTGACCTGGAAATCGATCGTAGCCGATTGATCGAACTGTGCAGGCGTAATTTTTTCCGGAAAACCGAACGAGGCCGTTTGACATTTAGTTTCATGCGCGATCGTTAATTGAATTTTAAGTTCGTTTCACGGTTTATTCCGATCGGGAGAATTCAGCGAAACGCGTCGTGTTTATCAACCTATGTACGGCGCTTCTTACATTATGTAAAATCCATCCTTTCCTTCCACTTGTATACAATTTTGTGTGGTCGAATATTTTTGCCAGGAGTTCGTTTCAACAAGTCGTTAAAATAAAATAATCAATAGCATACGTAAAAGTGAAACAACGAAAATGAAGCAGCCTATTCGAAGTACAAAGGATATACTCCTTTTCGTACAACGTTGAAAACCAGAATACAATAATATAAATTGAGAAAAAAAAGAAGAAAAATTATAAATGGTTCGTAATGGATTAAAAGAAAATTAAAATACAATATAAATCTTGCTTGAAAAAAGTGAGAAAAGTGTGTATACTTATGCGTATTTGCAAAGTAAGAGACTCGTAAGATACATTTATGAAGAATTTAAAAGGATCAATCGAATATTACTTTTGAGGAAACTTGTCTATTTTTATAGTATTCAAATATTTAGGGCATTAAATAACAACCTTATTGCAAATATTTAAAACAAAGAAAACACAATTTCTTTTTAAAACAACCGAAAAAGTAACTCTCTTTCTACCGGATATCCTTTTTAAAGTAGAGACAAGCAATTTCGTATTCGACTATCATGTTTATAAAAACCCAAAGGTGATCATATCGGACTTAACCGTAGCCACAAGACTTCCTCTTTATGCAAACTTTATCTTCCTCTTTTTTTTTTTTTTTTTTATCAAGCCTACTTTTACAGGTCGCGTCGTGGGGTGCATTCGAAAGTGATGATACGTGATCTAGACCCAGAAACAATTTATCGCATGTTGAAGCAACGACCGCAGAGCACTATACGCTTATCGCGGCCACGCCTAATCGCTCTGATTACGGCACCGCCGGCGCGGAGTCCCGGATCCTTCGAGTCTACTTCGCGTCGCTCCTGAAACATGCTTTTCAATGAGTTTCACGCAGACGGACGAGCGACGACGAGACTCCTCGCAGCTCACTGAAAAATGCTGAAACACGCTTGAAAATAAACGTGTTTACTCAAGTCCACGATGTGGATTAAAATTCTCTCTGAGAGCTTCAACAAGAATACACATGCACGAGTAAAAGTAGTTTCCTCGATGCACGCTTTGCATATTTCTCGTTCCTCGAGACGCTACACTGATTCCATGCGTCTTCAAATTACCGAACAACATTAGCGAGCGTATTACCGATAGAATTAGAACATCGTTTTACGTTATGGAAAAAACGGTCGATTTAAATGCCAACCTTATCGATACTGGACGTAACTGGGCGTAACTTGACATAGAAATTGAACCCAAAAGTGACGTAACGATATAGAAACGATATAGAAAGTTTGAGGCAAGGAAAATTATCGATTAACGATGAAAACTTCTCGTTATATTTTGAGAAATGATATTTGAATTTCAAAGTAGGGTTTTCTCTTAGTAGATACTTGGTAAATGCGTAATTTATTTTTGCATTTAATTTTTCCAAAAACTGAGATGATCTTTTACGTCAGTTCTAGCAAATCAACGATATGCGTAATTCCTTGTTCTCGTGCATTTTCAGATATTAGAAACTCACGATTATTGTACTCTCGTTAAAACTGTCGTTGCATCACAGAGGTAATTATCGGTTTATTTGGAATACACAATCTCGTCCTGTTTCGATAAACGATGTATCAACGACTGAGCTACCGTTGATTCGAACTTTGAATGTTACTTGGAAATTCTAATGAACGAAAGTGAGCGGTCAGTATGGTACGGTGTAATCCACTTAAAAGCATACCAATTAACCGTATCTTCGTTATCGATGTCACTATGCACGTGGCAGACAGCGACACAGAGCAGAGACTGGCATCAAGTAGCCTGGCTGTTCGTCGAGAGATCGATTGTTTTCCGTTATCGTATAGAGCAAATATTTACCACAGATCATCAGACCTGTGTTTACCGAACGGTATTGAACGCGAGACACGAGCAACTGAACGTTGTCGTCGCGTACAGATTCATTGCATTGTTTACGATGTCTGAGCCGTTTTCGATATAAACGGTTCGCTGGTTGACACCTGTCCGATGAAACATCGCGTAATCCACGTCGATCGGGAAATAGATCGCAATCGATAACAGTTATACCCTTTACATCGTACATGGCGATAGTCGTAACGATATAAACTCGAATCACGCGTGTAAAATGGTTGTTCGCGGATCGAATGACGATTTGTTGCGCGACCAATTAACGCGAATCACCGAGACGTGTGTATGATGCGCATACGCGCACGCGCATCTAACCTGACGGTCGTAAAATCGAGATTATACGGCGGCGACAAGGCGCGGTTTCGATGATGTTTCGTTGGCCTCGCGTTAGAATTATCTGCTCCTGCTGGGTGTTATCCGTTCGATCTATCGTTGTCAGTTTCGGAGGAATAAAAAACGAGAAAGAACCGAGGGAGACGCAGGAGAATGTAAAGGAAAGAAAAAACGATCGTTTCTCGAAAAGTCAGACGAGCACGCAATGTCGCGTCGCGTCGCGTCGACGCCAAGTTGATGAGCCGTGCTTCTCACCAGGGTTCAACGACATCGATCCGAGCAAATTCGATCGCAGTTTCGAGCGGCTAATCTTTTCGAGATCCACTGTCTCGCACCCGGATCTCTATCGCATCGGTTTGTCACAATCTAGGTAGAGACGTCGGGCGTGTACGTACACGCCCACACATCGTGACACGCGAGGAGACACGAACGCTCACGTCTGCTCGATACATATCCGTGTGTGCTATGTTGTGCGCGTGTGCAGGAGAACACACGCGTCATAAGAAGGGAGCCAGAACGGTCTGCGAGTTCGCCGGCCGAGAGAAAGTGAACCAGTTGGCGGCGTTGCCGAATTTCTCGGCGTGGCCTGTTTGGTGGCTACACCGTGACGTTGCCTACCTGTTGTGAGCCGGCAACCGCGCTCTTGTCCACTGATTAATTGAGCTAAACGATGATTTTTGATGAACCGCTTTTTCCACGGCTAACGCTGACCGCTCGATTCGATGCAAATTTTGATACCATGTAAATTCTCCGTCACGCTCGATTGCTGTCAATTAATTTTACAAATAAGTGTTGTAGAGGGGAGAAGATTATTGAGAAATTGTGAAACGGGGAATGAACGGTTACCCCGCTACAGGTAAAAGTTTGTAGAAAAGTTAATGACTGATATTCGGCACGCGCGACCCAATTTGCGTACAATAAAGTTCACGCAGCAGTTATGGGGACGGGGTAACCCAGAATCACAAGAACACATTTTTCTCTGTTTCTTATGGTATGGAGTTAATAAATGCCGTACTGTATTTGATATATGGCATACATGTTTTTGAATGAGAGGAAGTCGAAGAACTGTTCGATGTTTACGTCCATCTGTATTTCACAGTGTCATTCTTCTTCCTTGAAACATTATCTCCTCCTTTGGACACTGTTGAAGCAAATTATACCATTTCTGTAATTTTATACGTTGCTGAACACCATCGATACCGTACAAGGTTATCGCTGGTATTCGCTGAACACCAATATATTCTTTTCCTCCTTCGTTATCATGGAAACCTGATTTGTCTCTGAAAACTTTTCTCCCGTCTCGTAACACCGATAAGGAAGCGATGTTCTAAATGCATGCTTCATTCCAGGATACTGCATCTGATGGTATACCTACGGTCTAGCTCAAGTTGGTGTAACGATATTCGACATCAGAAAGTCAGATCGAGGGGGGAGGAAAATTGTCATCATCCTCTTAAACAGAATATTTATGAGTATTACATATATTCGACTAGAGATAACCTTCGAGACTGGTTGAAATAGATAAGTGAGAATCATTTAGGTTTGTTTCAACTGACGGCCATTGGTTATTTAGCAAAGAAGAGAAGGTGCGCGAATGTTACCTCGAGACGAAAAATAAAATAAATAAAATAATTGTTCTGTAACAGATGACAGCTTAATGCTGTAACCATAGCCTTAGCCGTAATATTGCGGCGGTCATTCTACTATCCCTACCACTACGAAAACAACGCACATTAAAAAATCGCATCTCTAAACTTAGCATTCTCCGTCCCTACAAACGGCAAATAAACACGTTCCATTCCATCTTTTAACAGCAAACAGTTACCCTACAACGAGATCTTTATCCAACCGATGCACGTAGCTGTTATACGTTTAATTACTCAATTATCGTGGCGACTTCTTGATCGACCGCTGCCACGCCACCGACATTATAAATTCCACGTTCCTTTTTCCGTGAATTAGACGGCGACTGGAAACGGCAAATCCGTTACGTGCCCACGACGCAAATAGAGTTAACAAGGCAAGCTCGCGCGCTGGTTTTCTTTTCCCCCCTTGCCTCTATGGGTGGGCTAGTTTCCGCGTCTCCGGGCAATTGCAAAATGCATCGTCGTTATTTCATTGTCCTAGAGCGCGCACGAACGCGCACACGCTACTGCGTTCTCGGTTGGTACGAATGATTAGAATTTCGTAGACGCGACGAACTGTACGTTACAAATACAGGGATGCGATGAAAAATGCATGAACATAACTGTTCGCGCGCTTATGCAACCGGACACATTGAACACGCTGACGCGTCCATATCGTACCAGGTTTCCTTTAGGACTTCGCGTTCGCGAAACGAGCCACAAATCACATAGGTTTTCCCTCTATTTGCCGAATAGTCTGTTCTTAGGAATTTCCAAAAGAAGTTTCCCAAACCATCTCTTGACTACTCGAGGGAAAATACGTGTAAATTCAGCACAGGAAGTTATTCGTTTCCTAAGTCGATGGATTGCATCTGTTCTCTAGTTGGGTATATATAGACCAAGTTTGTTTCCAGGTAGAAACATGTGTGATTTGCTTGATGTCTAAGTTCGAGGTTTAAGTTTATCAACGTCTCGAGTACTAATTACCATACTTACGAATTTTAAGGTAGAGGTATATGTGCTATACACAGGACAGAATGGAAATTATCTTTAATCGCATTTACAGAATCTTTTAATTTCATATTAATGATAAGTTCTTTCTCTTGAGAAATGATAGAATGATAACTGTAGTTGGTTTTTTTACGGTCCAACTATTTTGTTCTCCTCGGTTCTATGTGGATTCAAATGGATGGATACGCTTTAACAGATATTATTATTTTAGGTATTAATATTTAGCATGATTTTACCACATTTTGTGTATTTCATGCTGTTTTAAATTTTATTTATATAATACAGTAAATTATTATTAAAAAAAAAAATGCCTGAAGAGATACATACACGAAGAAGCAGCAGGTAGATCAACAGGCTTAAGGAATGATTAGAACGTAATTTCGATTAAACGCGTTAAATGGTTCTATCTTAACAGATAGCTACTCTGAAATATCCAACGCTCCAATTATTAAATGGCGCGTATTTGATAAAAAAGAACACACTGTTCTTTATAAAGCAACAAGGCAGAATAATAGAATTTATGTTTTGCGCCAAGTCACGTCCATAAATATGAAATATTGGAAAAACCGCTAACCATTTAACCGATTAACCCTCCTCGCACTATATCCGCTTTATCGAACGCGCTTGGCGAAGTGTTGTTGTACGTTCGATTGACGTCGATCCATCGATAAATTATGCGGGCGTCCCACGTTTCTCATTTTGAATCCACGTTTCATTGCGAATAATTTATCTATCGTCCAAGATTCTGCTCTATCGCTAAAAATGAAATTCAACAGGTGCAGAACTGCCCGTTTTCTCTCTTCCACGACGAATTATTCTTTCAGATTCTGTTTGAGATCCACTCGCCTTTCCGTTCAGTTGCTCTCTCCATTTACTCCGACGACTTGTGAATCTCGCACTCTGGGGACATGGGAACGTCGACAATATTTCTGAATAATCTATCCAGAGTAGCGAATCTAAATCAATTAATCGCGCGTTCTGTAGAATGATTTTAGGCAGAGCGTCACTACTGTTTGATCGATAATTCGACAAACGCTTTGAAGAGGTTGATAATTTATTTATACAAGTAACGTAATTCAATGAGTTGTATCGATACGTTGATCGTATTATTATTCCAAATGATAATAAAATAAAACTAAACAACATTTACAGTGATCTTTATCAAGAATCAGACTAAAATCTTTTAGTAGTCGTAAAAGGAAGATGTCAGAACTGTGTAAGCTGAAGGGATAGAAACCACGAAAATGTAAGTTCTTTTAACTGGCTGGTAGCTTCATTACAAAAACGTCATTTTGTGATGCAATGCCGTCTGTTTTAAAGGAAAATGTTACCTACAAGCCAGCATCGGTTATCGAGCATGGAGAAACTTTTACAATTTAACGAACTCTTCTGGAAAGAAATATTTTATCCCTTGAACACCGACTTAAATGAAAACGAGCAAACGGATTAGAAAATAGAAGATACGAATTTTGATTTCCATCTTGTTGCTTCAAATTGCTAGATTATTATTTTATAGATATTAACAAGATTATGGATCTCTGAAATTTGACAAATTTTCGCTAGGGTGTATTTCTAAGATCCAGCCTAAATTTTGTAGCCTAAACAATTGTACGTAGTTTAAAAGGAAACGATCGTCAATGATCGAAAAAAGAAAGAAACGGGATAGTTTGGATATTTCAAAAGAAAACGCGACAACAGTCAATGATAGAAACGAAGAAAGAGGGCGACTTACATCCTTTGGAGATTTCAGTTAAGAATAGCTGACGATCGAAACAGGAATAAAGACAAAATATGGATGTATAGACTAGAAAAGGGAAAGTGGTGGTAGATCAAAGAGTTATTGACCAACCTGTCAGTGTGACTCTTATTCGAGACAGGGTAGCTGTTTGTGCGCAAGGAACCACTTTGATGACGTCTAATGTATCACGCAATCTTCCTTCTACCATCGTCAAAATAGAATGGTCTGTGATCGAGTTCAGGTCTCCACGTGTCTATATCGATTCATAATTTTTTAGACGTTGTCTTATTCGGTTTATATTTTGTCTTATTTTCAAAGCAAATACGAGAAACTCTAGTAAACAGATATAATCTTTTTAACATAATGATTTTGATAATACGAATTTTTAAAAGTATGAAATATTTGACGATACAAAATAGTAGAAACTAAAAACTATAAAATATTCACGTTTATATTCACGTGAAAAAGAATAGTACAATATTCCCGATACAAAACAAATAATACGTGCACATTATCTTCTTCCCAAAACCTTCAAAAATTCTCAAAAAAAAAAAAAAAAAAAAAAAAAAAAAAAAAAAGTGGGAAGCGGTTTCATTAAATGAAATAACGTTTCCATTCTTTTCTCGAAACTTTAACAGACATCGCTATTTGTTGAAATTTTATTTAATTCCTTTATCCTCGTACTAAATTTCGAGACCACCGGCACGAAACGTACGTAATTCAGTATCAGAGCTGTGAATTTTACATTCGAGCATTTAAGGGTCAGACCACAGGTCGTCTTCTGCGTCATTAATTTATTTCATTGTGTTCCGTCTCTCTTTTACTTCGCTCTGGTATTCGTTGGCTAACCGTTGTACGCTTTTCTGTCTGAGACGCGTGGCCTGCCGCTTGGACTCGGCTTTTAAATCTCGTTAAATCGCGACAACGGCTCATACGCGACTCAGCTCAGACGTCAATGCATGCGCATATATTTTGAGCGGCGTCGAATCGCTCGTAAAATCCAATAACCATGCGTTGGTATTGGTTTCGAAGGACAACGATCGAAAACTCCAGAATTCCAGTTGTTCGAATGAATGTGAAGCGTCCTTCTCCGTGTGTCTCAGCGAATACTCGTTACATTTTGGCAACATTTTTGACTATACGTTGTGTACATATAATTACGTCATTTCTAACACCACAACTCTCTTGCATAATAATTTATTAACTAATAACGTTATTGCATCGATTTGAGTTTTATCATTTTACGTTTGCTATAGGTTCGAATAAAATTTGTTTTCTTTTTATTGTAGGAGCTTTTCGTCCATTAGATATTACTCGACGCTTATCTACGATCGTAAATTGTTACGTTTTTGCTTTTGCTTTTCCTAAATGCGACCGTTTCTCACAAGCATTCATTCTCAGAGAATCCAAGAGATCTCGAAAGTGGGTAGAGCGCAATCTCTATACGTTAAGATTAAAAACACTAGGTCACGGTACTTCGCCTCGAGCTTGAGTAACGAGCACAACGTTTTACAATGTCGTGAGAATCGGAAAATAATTAATAATAATAAGAAACGTAACAGACACGATATAAATTTTGCAAAGACTCGAATAACCAGAACAAACGAGCCGAAACTAAGCTAATATTTCTATAATATAGTTTACAAAATTTAACAACATAAAGCTTCTTTTACGTAAAAAACGACTAAAAGCTAGAAACGTGAATTCTTTCGTCGAATCGTTTTATAAAACAAAGAATTCTTTATTTTCACAGAAGTACAGTCTTATCGGGACGCGATTATCACGCTGGTCTTAATCAACGGTATATCTACATATTCGTATTTTTGCTTCGTTGTTACTACTAGCATCACCAACTCTGCTAATCACCAACAATATCGACAATCGTAGCGCTTTTCGTTTTTACAAACGTCTTCGTCGAGCTGAGCGATCAAAGGCGCACGAAGCTCTTACCGACAACTTTCCCTTTTCAAACGATCGTGAGCGCGCCCGCGCGTGTGCACAGCACGCAAAATCGTCGTATATGCACATGCTGCTAATGTAACGCGGCAAAATATATTACGCTATGAGATCATGCTGCAGTTGAATTTCACGAGCGACAGAAACGTAGAGTAGAAAGATACTTTGAGCTCGTAATTAAACGAATTTCTGTCAAATTACGAACTACGTACCCGCATATATGTAGATATACGGTGCCATATATTAATCTTATTTCAACCCTGCACCATAAACGTGAATTATTTTGTTACCGATTTATCTAGTGAAAAGTTTTAGAAGCAGTAGCATTTAAGTACCTTATAGCAATAAAAGATATTGACAAAAACACATGTGATTCATCGAAGAAAAAATTATCTTAGTTTAAACTTTGTTACATACTGACTTATTAAATAAAATATTAAGTAATACCTGAGAGGATACAGATTTGGGAAAATGAGAAAAATACGGTTGTTTATACAGTTGCTAGGAGTTAATAATCACGGAAATTAAACAACGCAAAGAATGAAACGATACAACGATAGAGCGCATCGTATGCTGTATGGAAACTGAGAAAAGACTCGAGTATTGAAACGACATTTCTAGCCTGGCGTAATAATTTAAATAAGAATGCCTAGTCAGTAAACACAGTAATAGTAATATTAAACCATAGCAAGATCAGCAGTTTTATTTGTTAACTGCACATATACAATTTTTCTTTATTTTTATCCGTGGCAAAATCTTTTAATTATAAAATTCAACTAGGAAGTCGTTGAACATTGTGCGCGTAACTCGCCCACGATTCCAGCTTTCGTCAGATTTTTCCTTCCTTTATCGTATCACGAGCAAGAATTTCGTAAAATCCGAATTTTATACACGTTACGTGGCATAATCTGTCGCTCGAAGCAAGTCAACGCTTATCGTGAACTTTATCGCCGAATTGTATGCACGTGACGATACTCGAGTTGATAGAGCACGCACGTAAGACTTGCTACCACCGGTGTCGTTGTGACGTCGATTTCGCACCGGTGACGATTTATACTGCTTTATACCGATTCCGACGTTAAGATAAGGGAAATTATCATTCTCTTCCGGAATAAAATATTTCGCTATATTCGAGTATTGTTCTATGAGTAGAGATATTTTAAGAGTAACCACTGTTTATTAATGAAGAGGGGATATGAATGTTCCATTACTATTGAGACGAAAAACATTAAATTGACCTGGGGAATATATACTGTATTACCTGCATATATCACGTTATGAAAATGACAATAGCTCGAGGTAGTTGACAAATAACACACGCGTCTATAGGAATTTTGTATTATTTTTGTACGTTCTATACCGCACAAGATAAATTATTCCTGCATATTTGAATTAGAATTATTTCATGTTCGAATGAGCATAAAAAATTGTAATACAAGAAGAAATTATTTATTTTCAAACAAGAAAGTAAATCGAATTTACTTGTTAATAAAAAACAAGATAAAATAGTAGAAACAAAAGATTTGAGATGTTGCTGATATTATAGCGTTACTAGTATAATATAACTTCTGATACAAATTGACGTTAAATTAATCTTGATTTTTTCTACTTGCAGAACAAGACCAGCCAGAACCCTACTATACAGTTCCTAGGAAACGAAGGGGTAAGTGAAAATTACTTTCCATTATTTGCATACTTGCATCGGTAGAATCGCACGATACGTACAAGTTTCCGACTTCTCTGTCTGTTCGAGTATAATCAAGATCGATTTTATGGGAAAGATTACAAAAAATCAACCAACTACTTGCTGCCAGTCTCATAAATCAACAGTAAATCGTTGTTTTGTTTTTCTAAATTGTGACAGAAGAGATATTTAGCAAATATTTATGCAACGATATTGTAAATATTTTTTATTCGTTTTTAAAGAGATTGCCTATCTTATAAAGTCATTTATGCTTTGGTTTATCACGTTCAATATCTAAAATCAGGCTGATACAGAGTACGATACCGAATGGTTTCACAAGTCAGACCGATTTAACAAAATTTCGCAACATCCATATATATATAAGTAGTGATTAGTCAATTATGACTGAAAAATTAATTAGAAAATTTGTTACTTTCAAATTATTATAGCATGCTATTTATTATTGCCATAATTAGAAAAGAGTTTTCAATCATAGGAAGCGAAACAAATTAAACGACATAGATCTACACCTTTCTCTTTTCAAAAAGGAGTAAAATTTGTATAAATACAATACCCTTCGGTATCTTCATAAAGACCTTTATCAACCTGATATTTTCTGTCTGTCTGTCTGTCTGAGAAATCGGAAACCCCATAAACGCGCAACCTCTACAATTATACAGAGTTTTATATTATAAAAGTGCACAGAAAAACTTGAAGTAATTTTCAACAAAACCCTTTATTATTCGAGAATTTCTCGATAAAATGCCAGGTTCCCATTGGTTTTAATGCGGTATAAAATTCGCGAGATTTCGCGTCGACGATCTACGCTCACGTAGAATCGAACGTAATTCTTTTGAGAAGCGACAGGAACTTAAAAAGTGCTATATCCGTGTAATCACGTTCGCGAGATGAAGAATAAAAAATTGCCCTGTAGCGCATGCGCCAACTACACAGCACATGAACTTCGCGTCGTCGTTCGCGCGTTTTCCGCGAAACATCGTTTAGCGATCGTTAAGCTTTTCTCAGAAGATTTTCCGTCTCTGTTAATTGTATTTGAGCGCAAGTATGTCTTTGCGATTCGTTATGAAAACTTTGACATTCGTCACGCATCTTACTGGAAATTACGAGGTATTAGAGTAGGCGAGGAAAGACCGAGAGTTGAGGTTATGTTATGTCGCAAAGGCGGGTCAATACGCAACGCTGAATGTATGCTGATGGTAATGTTTCGGAATTATCGCGTAGGTATAGGTAAAAAAGGTTTCTCAGTGAAAATCCTTTTATAATTCGCTCTAATGGTAAATAAAATGGTAACAAAGAGATTGTTAGTGGAAAGAGATTGTTCTACGATGTTATTACTTATATTCGTATTTTCGTAAATGAAAGATGAAGGATCAAGATATTAATAATTCAAAATAAGAAAAAGCTCTAGGTGACGTGAACTACAGAAATATACGGGAGGTGTATTAGCTTATAGATTTAGTTGTAACAAATACACGCGCAAGAAAATTCTCTCTTTTTTTTTACAGTTTTATTGTTGTTAGCCACTGTGAACCTTCAACGACCACGTAATACAGAATGACTTAGCCATATTTACAAATTTTTTAACACGTTCACTGTAGTCCGATTTTTACTACCTATAATGCAATCTTTTATATAATACCCTTCTCTACATCAATAAAGCTTTTAACGTAAGATGTACTTTTATTAATAAAACTTATATTTTAATAATTTACTTCAACAATTTACATACAATTATTGCGTTTATAAATTTCCCGTAAACACCCATAGTCTATTGATACGAATTCTTATAATATTTTCCCACAATCTCGACTCGCCATCTTATTTGATAAATGTGTTAACAAATTATCCTTAAACGATTAAACAACGGTAATCATTCAAGGGGGTAAAATACGAAAGATGATGAAGTAAAACGTTCTTTACCGCATCCCTTTGTGAAAAGAAACGAGAGTGAGAGGCGTGACACATTATCGATCGCGTGCACGATCCTCTCCCGTTACAAGAACGAAGACACGCGCGCGCAGAGATCTTCTCGCGCTGGGATCGGAGGATCGGTGGTGATTACTGCGCGTGTCCGTAGACGTGGCCAGGCACGGCGTCGAAGGTTTCTACTACGGTGAAGGCGATCGAGGTCGTTCGAGCAAGGTTATACACCATTTTCTCCCGTGCCGTTCGTTGATTCGCTCGTACGTTCGTTGGTCGCGTCGATCGTTGCTCGAATACCCGGCAAACACGGCGGTGAAGTTGCCAACCGACTTCTTAGGGTCCTTGGTTCATTCTCGCGGACGATTTTTCGAAAGCTGAAGGAGATCGTATTTCGAGGTTGCATCGATGACGCCTCGGTTCCGGGATCCTGTGAAGACTCGATGATCTTGAAATGATTTATTACGAATGCTCGAGAAGCCTCTCTTATGCGTCGATTAACCCTTTACGATCTATTTGTTACATTCAATTGGACCGGACGATCGTATGAAATCCGTTTTCTTGACACTAAACCTTGATTCGGCGTAAATGTATTTATCTCGCTACGTTCGCAGCGTTCGTTTATTTGTATAAAGAGTTCTGTACTTTTCAGGTTATAGTAGAATTTTGTTTGTAGGGATTTGGGAGACAGTTTACATTGTAATTGGGGTTTACTAATTTTCTTCGCTAGCTATTATATACTTTTCGGACATACGATAAGAGTTTAGCTCTGAGCCTTGTTATAAAATAACTTCCTAACTAATACTATCGGCAAATTGACAAGTTACAAGTTGTATAACTTTCATAAATTTACGTTTACAATAGGATAATCGGATAATTTGTAGAAAATTCTAATTCTTTGAAATTTCATTCGTTTTATTACCAAATTTGTATCTACTTATACGCATCGAAGAGAATGTTTTGCTGCTAGAAACCTGTAATTTTTTCGGCTTATAGAATTCCATTGTTAGTTACAGAAAGGCCGAGTGCGTTCAATTGGCAGAGATATAGTTAATCCGGCACTGACTAAAATCTTGTTCTAACAAATGAAGTTCAGGTAAACAGAGTTTTATCGTGTTATCTTCTACTAGAATAAAAAAACACCAAGAAGAATGATCTTCTCAAATTTCTCTGAAATTCAAGAAAAGATCTTTTAAGCATAGAATCCTAATAAGAACGAGCAACGTAAATCTTTCCATAAGTTCTAAAATATTCAAATACACAACAGATCAACCAAATATGAATCATATGAAATGTCAAAGGTAATTTGATACGGGATTATGATTCTGTTTATGCCTGAAAGCCGAACCGACACGACTGACTAAAGTGGCAATAAAGTTCTTATTGCGCAAGAAACATCGATATTTTCCCAAAAATGAACAATATGTGTCAGTTATCTGTATACGTTATCTAGCTGTATATCGTAATCCCGATGTTGAAAATCGATTTATCGACACGGAGACCTTGGTCTTGCAGGATATTGATTTTTTCCAACAGATAAAAGAACTGTTTAATGATAATCGTGAATGTTTCAAGTGATTAACTTACGCTTGTTTCCGTTACTACGTAATTTATCCTTAGTTTCTGCCGTAAAACATTCCGAACGATTCGTGTATTGAACGCAGCGACGATGTATTTTAAGATCATCTACGATTTCGGAAAACGTGGCCAACCGCGCTAGGCTTTACCGTATGTCGCAAGTGGTTTACGAACATTTTCCAATAGCTCGTTCTTCTTGCCCGTTGTGTTTAATCATTTCTTTTTCACGATTATATTCAAAACAATTTTTCATCACAGTATCATACGAACAATAAGTCGATCTATTAATAATTAAAAGTGATTACTTTGAATGCTCTACAAAACTGAAACAATTACATCTACTTATGAGTCACACATAGTAGCTGCTACATATAATACACGATTAAACCATCATTTCGATTCTCCATTAATCGTACCAAAACTCTTCCACTCGTGCAACTATGAAAGAATAATAAAATACAAAGAAACAAGGATTTTGGAATAGAAATTAACAAAGTGAAAGTATTGTAGGATACGAATAGTAGACGCATTGGATAAATGATAATTTAGAATAATTTTTAAAGCAAGCACGAGTAAATCCACAATATGCTATTGGTTTTATAGACACGCTGCTTTAGACTTTGATTATTATTTATGCGGAGTGGAAAAAGTGGCCTTGCCATCGTCTCGTAAAAGCTGCTACACGCGGTTGCTCTCATATTCTTTCACAAAGCCGCTCCGTTGTCACATATACGAAATTGGTTCTCCCTATAGAAGGAAAGGAAGGTGACCGACCTGTTGGCGGTCTTCGTCCGGTCGCGCTCGACTTTTCGGGCGTGGCTCACTGTCTCATCGATTAAGTGCTGTTTCGAGATGCTGCTTGGGGGGAACAACGAGCAGAGAAAGTTGCGATGGTAAAGAGAGATGTTAAAAAGAAAAGAACTTCTCGGTAATTTTGATTTACGGCCGATTGTTATTACTCGATTGAATAACAGTCGTTTCAACGTCACCTGTTGCGACGCATTCGAGGAAACTGTGTGGAGATTGGTTTTACATAGGCGATTCTTATTCCTTGCTATGTATTCGGTACTTGGCTGAACTGGTTGGTTCTAACATAGAAATTCGCTTCTACAATTTTTACGACGCCATCGATATCTCTAAAGATACCGGGCGTCGGAAACGAGGCTTCTAGTTGCTAGTATCGCACGTATAAAATGTCTCTTTCCATTTTACCTGTTATCCGGCTTATACCTCCCAAAGGTAATGCGATAATATTTCCGCGAATCGCAAAATACGTATCTTCCAGAAAAATGGAATAAAATAGTAATAGTAATCACCTGTTACGGAGGAAGGGAAAGCATGGCGTTCCCTTTTAGTTCGAAGAAATAAAAGCACCCACAGTCTTGTTTTACTAAGGCTTCATTCACATAACCGATTCTGTTTAGCCGCATTTACTCCGGTTGCTTTATTCTGACCTTTGACTGGCTTCCACTCTGGAAGATACCTGAAGATCGATGCGTCCACTTTGACCTTTTCGCCAGACTGCTACAACGATACGAGCACGTCTTAGGACCGTTCTCGCCCCGAGCATCTAGAAAATGATTTTCTAAGGACGACTCGTTCGACGTCAATTTACTCGATGCCTCTGCTGTAAAATCCTTGAGCAGGAAACATTGCATAGAAAGTGGTAGCGTAGCACGTCTGTCGCCAAGAATAGTCGAGAATACTTACCTATTCATGCCTTCGGTACCTATTCACACGGAAGGGATTTCGACTCTACCTGGGCATATCTGGTTCGGAGGAACTGGTGATTAGAATTTTGCTTCTCTTTTTTTTTTTTATGTGTAATATATAGTTACGAGATAGGTTTTTCCTGTTTGTGTAATTCCTTGTTTAAAATGTTTCTATACAGATACGCGATCGTGTTGATACACTACGCTAACTTGTTAAATATTCGTAATAACATATAGTTTTGAATTTATTTTTAATAAAAAAGACGAATGATTTTTATATGTCAATATAAATTTTGTGCGTTACATTCAGCGTACGATAATCTCCATCTAATATTTTCCTGAAACATTGAAAGTTAAATATACCGTGTACTTCGATATCCGATTCGTTGAATAATCCTCCCATTTCTAACTTTGATTTTAATTTCTTCGAAATCTTCTAAATCACAAGCTGCATGCATCTCTTACGGAAAACGAATTCCAGATTTAATTGATTAAATTCTTCTCTTTGGTGTAGAATAAACTCTCACTTTTGCCGTTTATTTATTACTATTACACACGCTACTATTAATTACTACATACTGCTATACTACGCTACACACGCTGCTATTAATTTACAGGAAGATAGTAACATTTCCTTTCAAATAATCTGGCTATCAATATTAGCGTATGGTTTGATAAAAAGCAGCGACAACTGTGCTGTGTTTGCCATTAAACGAACAATCCTGTCTAACGCAGTGGGACAAAGCTTCTTATTGCGAGTCGAAACGAGTGTGAACGGTTATCGCTTGACTTCAAACACACCATTTAGGGGCACAATTTAAAAACCAACAAACCCGCAGGATATATCGGGCGTTATTACACGGTCAAAGGGATGTCAGTTGTACGGTTTCTCTCGAGCTCTGTACTAGGAAACTGCTGTTAAAACGCAGCCGCTCTCACGTATCCGGGTATTTTCTCACACCGGACCAAATTCTAGTTAAACCTTCCTCTTTTGCTCTTTCTCTTTATCTGTCTGCCTTCCTTTAACACGTACGTACTATGTACACGCCAAACGCTAAGCCTTAATCCGTTGTCATCGTGAACCAACGGGGATTCCCTTTTGCAGATTAACAATGTCTATATTTTCGTGATCCAGAACAAACGACACCTCGGGGTAATTATTCGTCCTCTCTGTTTTCTTCTGTGCTTTTCATCCACATGTTGCCAGTCCTGTACACTCGCAAGTATGTAGATTACGCATTTGTATGCATTTATGGGAAATGTAAATGTTTATGAAGGTACAGGATATATGCAGTACGCTACGAGGTCTCAAGTAAAAAATATAATATTTAAATGGTGAAACAGATTCTTCTTTTTCTTTCTATTGATTTAATTACGTTGAGATAATAATAAGAGTATCAGATTGCGTAAAAGTTTTCATAGTTTAGTCGGAGGACTTTGATTCTATAGATGTTTTAGTAGGAAAGATACGCTATAAAACTCCTACAAATATTGAGAAAAGAACGTTATTGGCAATTGATTTAGCAACTATATAGCTCTATTCTTGTCTAGCATATCTTTCTTGCAGCGAATCAGAAGAAAGTTACGTAGAAAGCTTATTTCGTTCAGTGACTGTACGCCGACACGTCGTAGTCGAACGTACCTTTCGATGAAAGAAAGTCGCTCGTATTCATTTAAAAATATTTTAAACTCGCGAAAATTCCCATTCGAAGCTCGCTCACAGTTCTCCGTAAAAATAGACCTTGTTCCGAAGCTGATTATTAATGGTAACCATACGTAATATTATTTTCTTCTAATATTTTTTTTCTAGTTTCGCAATAGGATCTGCTGATTTATTTTGAAACATCTATGTAATATTTAATAGCGTTCCTTGTCAGCTCCTTCTCGCCACTCTTTTTTACTCGTTCCCTTTTCTGCACGGTGGTTTATCGTATGGTTATTTTCAGCAAGCGCCTTCGTCTTCGGAAATCCCGTTTTCCTCTCTTTCGTCGACCTACATTCTCCTCTCTTCTTCTTTCTTCGTTTGGGTGCGTCGTTTTCTGTAGCATTTTCGTCCAACTTCTTCGACAACACTAGGTAACCAAACGTACACGCGTACGTCGCGTTGTAATGAACCGCCGACCGTGACATCTTGATATTTTATTTCGAGCCTGCGATTTTTGCTTATTTATAGGTCGTTATATCTTCGGTATCGCTCGTTAACACACCCGTTACAAAGACGTGACGGTACTGCGTCTGTAATAGAGGCCAAGTACACGCCAGCCACGTGTATTCGTCAGCACGGCCTAATGTCCTTACGGATCGCGTTCGCCCGTGATTTCTCTACTTTGCTTTGTCCGTTTCGCAATGTATGAACCGTGCAATTTTCTCTGTTTCAACGCTTGATATTTTCTTCCAATTATTATTTATAATGGCTTCATATTTTCCCGAGTATCCTATGATTTAACTATTTATATTTACCTAGCTGTATTTTCATGTTTTCTTTCTAATAGAGTAGTACGAAAATATAAATACAATTGTGAATTTGATAAATAATATAAATTAACGTGGATGTAAAACCTCTTTACGAAATCGATATCCCTGTAATCTCTTCGTTAGATCTTCAATTCTTGTGAAATTCCCTCGCCATTTGATTCGCTATACTAGACTGAAGAGCGGAATTTATAATATGTTCCGACTCCATTATGCGTATTCGATTATTAAAAACTTTATTTTTAGGATTTATGTCTGGCTCTATTTGATACTCATAGATATCATCCTAGGTCGAATGCGAACTAATACTCGGAAATCCGAAATGCTTTGTAAGACAACACTCAAATTTATCTTTAAGTATTTCTTATCGATAATATTTATATTTTATCAGACCTAAAAGATTATAAACGTTGTATGATCCGGGGCAATCATCGAAAAAAAAACCCAGTATGTTTTTATCTAAGTCAAGTACATACTGTGATATGTCACGCAAAACAGATAGTCGAGGTAGATGTTTCGTTTGAATTGGGGGAACGTATCAGAATACTAATTATGCTTAAAATATAATAATATATTGATTCAAGAACGCAATGATCAAACGATCGGCGTTTATACGGAGTCGAAAGTTGCGCAAGCGCTGCACGCGTTGGAATTCGGTAGTGTAGAAAGTAATAGATCGAATGGCTAGGAGAAAATTTAAAAGCGAAATTTTATCTATCTTACACGATGTAACCGATTAACTACACGATCTTCCACGCGAGCACGCGCGCGTTGTTAAAGATCACAGAATGGAAATGTTATATGTAAATACATTTTTGTTGATTTACTGATTTTGATGTTTACCTTACGATTAAACAGGAGAATTTTCATGTAACGATGTAATTATATAGGTACATAATATAAATGAAAAGAAAAATAAGCTGCCTGGTCCAGGGATGTAACTCTTTTGAAAGTAGATATGTTGACCAAGTTTCTTATAGAATTTTCAAGACGATATTTTTCTCTCATAACTCGCAATATGTTGGAAATTCTTGAGAGTACGAGGAAACGCGCGTTTAGTTCCAAAACTGAATAAAAATAATTTTTTACTTGATCGACAACCTAGTGGTTTTAAAAATTGCTTCTCTTTAACGAAACATTGAAAAATTCAGCTTATCGCGTTCTCTTTCTAGAATCTTCCTTTATAAAAGCAAATCATTACGATTTACGTATATGCTCGCAATACGCGATAAAGAAAGAAAAAAAAGAGAAAAATGTAGCCCGGAGATTTGGTCAAACTTTGTTGTCTGCGGCCGATTAAAGATTATACGAAGAACGTCGCTTCTCCTTATCGATTATCTCTGCTACGCCAAGCACGCAAAGTTACAGCAATAAAGAAAAGATGATAGTCGCGTACGACTCCGCGTGTTTCTGGCCTGAATATTTTTTCTTTTTTCTTCTACCTCTTTCTTCGCCTACCGCGTTCTATCGCTATATCCTTTCCGTTACGAATTCCAATCAGGATCGTAGCAATTATTTCAGTATAATTCGCTCATTTAGTAGACGTCCTTGTTGCGGCTGACGCATCCTGGAAGAACCGACTCGTCTCTCGCTTGACCGATTTGTCTCTCCGTTCTCTACCTATTCGTGTATCGTGTATCGACACACGATTTTATATATAACAATTAACAATAAATGTATGGTCTACGTATATCGAAAGGTAACCTTTTTCTCGTATCGTTCGTCAAATTGGCTCGTTACCTATCCTGTTTTTCGCACCTTACGCTCCACCAACCACTCTCTCTTTCTCTCTATCCAGTAAATGTCTCTCGACTCTGTTGGAATTTATTCTCGTCTTAATGCACGTCGGTCTCTTTCCACTTTGACGTCCCTTCTCGAAGTACAATTTCACGTGCTGCTGACCTGTGCCCGTGTAAAATACGTACTTCAACGATACCGACGGCCTTTCGTGTATACGTGTGTACTTAGCATACGTAGAGCATGCGCAGGCTTACCTTCACATTGTTGCCTTTCACTCGGTTTCTTGCTGTCCGCTACGTATGTATATTTTATCCAAGAACAGCACGTTATTGGCTCCGCTCGACAAACGTCAAGACGTCGGGCTTCTCGCTTTTTTCCCCCAACAATTCCACAGGTCGCTACCGAGAATACGTTGTACCAGGAAATCATGATCTCTCCGGCTGATAATCGTATAATCCACCGTGGCGCATCTCGTGGTGACATTTTGCGAAACGATTTGAATTAAAATCTTCCTAGAAAGGGCAACATATTGCTGGATAATCGGTCGTATCCGTCGTTATCCTCAACCGACCCATTCGATCGATTCGAGGAAATTTTGAAACATACGATTCGTAAGTAACTTGGAACCGTATGTATGTTCGAGATTCGCTTTATACCGAAGAATTCATCGACTTCTTAATGGCATGCGTAAAAGTATTCCACTTTTACGTGGGAACGGTTGTTCGTTCGAGTCTCGTGATTTCAGGCGTTTAAAAGGCAAAACGCCGAGACGAGAATCGCTTCTGTATCCGGCAGTAGCCGGAAGCTCCACTCCGCGCGTTTTATTGTCTTTTTCTCTCGGCGATCGCTTCCTTCTCGATGTATTTGCGCGTGCACACGCGTTCAGCGTGTTGCCACACGACACGCATCTCGCTGCTACGTATCCACACGACACGCACAGGTGCGCGCGCGTACGTTTCTTTCGCTTAAGGCGATATTTCATGGCGCGGCCGCCACCGGTACGAAACACATCGCTGCCGTAACAGTTACTTTTACGCGTGACCCACTTACTATTCCAACAGTCGAATCTAAGTACTACAATAAAAAGTAGGTCACTCTGAAATAATTGACTGTTTCGCGTGTTAACAGCTGGCCCGACGAATGGGATTCCAGTAGCCATCTTTCGGCGAGCTGAACAAATATCAGATCGCTGTTCAACAAACTAGATTTTAGATCTTAATTGTTTCTAGGACTCGTACTCTAGATATTCTCGAATCGCCAGATACGTACTTTCGACAACTCGACTCTACTCGACCTGCCCAAAACATCTCGAGTTTCAGACATTTTCAGCCTCTTGCACACATCCTTAATATATCTATTTATGCATACGTATTTGTCTTCCTTTTAGATCTAAGAAATTTTTCTACAACAGTTGAATAATTTTACGTTTGAGAAGATCTTCAAATTCTTTAGTCAATTTAACAGATAATCAGATAGCTACGAGAAGAGGAGTGACGTGAATGCGAGGATTGAAGACGCTACGTCGATGGTTGCGAATTACCCAAACTCCAGACGACGTTGATGTTCTGAAGATTCTTGGAACCGATAGTTATCATATGTATATGTACTCTCTATACGACGTACATGTTTTGTTACCGAATAAGAAGCAGCGCGTATCTCGTGACCAAAATCAAACAGAACCCCGAAATACTAACAAATTCAGACACGAAGCAACAAAAATCATTCGTAGAACAAAACGTTCAAAGTACCATAGAAACACGAGACACGACCAAAGTGACGTTATTTACTTATAACTAATCTAGTAATTAATCCAGTGAATAACTTTTTATCATAAAATAGCACTCTTCCGATATTCCGAAATTCATAGAACCTTTCAGTTTAAAACGAGACTATCGGAAAACTACTGAGAATTGTTGGACGAAGATAAAAGAATATGCGAATAATCAACAGAGAAACGTTCGATCGCTGTCACCGTATCCCTTTAGAAGACGGGACACGCGATATGACAGGATTTAGGCCGAAAACTGCCCTATCCCAGGATCGTTACAGTTGGTTTTACGAGCGCGTGAAAACGTGGCACAACGAATCACGCTGATCGTCTGGCATCGGCAGGATCCGCAAGCGTTGAATACGGCACACATTCTACGTACGTGTATGTATATTAGGTGTATCTTTATCGTTGCGGCCTTGCGCGCATGTAGGCAATATGCGGGTGTTGCGCTCCTCGCCATTAATTTTCCCTCCCGTTTTCGTTCACGCGGTGTGTTACGCCTGTGATGTGCTTGATAATATTCCGTGTTCACACATATTACTCTTGGTCTCTCGCCATTCTGAGAAATTACCGGGATTTTCGTAGATATTTTTTCCTTTTTTGCCACTCGTTGAAATATAGCGCAGGTAAAAGGCCGTCTGTAGAAGGACGGAGTAACACGCGCATGCTTTGGATGTTTTTCGAAGTAGACGGGAGTTTCGTTAAATATCGTGACACACATAAAATAATTTCTCTGGGTGCTCTTTGTTTTTCGTGTCTAACTTTTCGAGTTGTTTTGCGGCACACGACTGAAGGTATTGTTAGAGGACGTACAGTTGATGCTGGAGATAAAAATTTGTATCGCGGGTTTTATAGATCTAAATTATCAATCTCGTAATTTTTACTTAGATTTGCAGAAGTTATAGCTACAAGTTACAACTACGTGCTTTATAGAAACGAACTGGATACTCTGTAATATAGAAATAGCATAAAGTTGTAAATGAATTCTCGTATACTTATAATTGAAGTTACATCCGCTGCTTAACGATACAGAAGGCTCTGATACAGCAAAACGAACAAATATTTTTACATCGACTATACGTAGAAATATCTTAACAAAAGTTTACTCTGTCAAGATACAAAATTTACAAATCACCACGTAGACACAACCAAAGTCACGCAACGTTATCTAATGTAATACAATATGCTTTTAAATGTTAGAAAATAGTCAAAATGTATTGTGTACTGAACCACTAACGAAAGTCGTATTATGACTGCCTCTATTATCATGCGCGATATTGTTTTTACACTGCCATTAATATGTTTATGTAAAGTAATATCATGGTATCTAGTTCGAGTCGTATCCGCGAAAGATAACGCGTATCGTGCGTGTCTATTGTCGTAAATAATATAGTGGCGACAGTGATACCGTGCACAGAGCGATTTGCTTTCTCTGGTCAGCTCGAATTGTTGCTTTCGCCTTTGATTTACTGACGAAAAGGAACAGGTTCCCTAGTGATAGAAAGGAGGCAAACTTCTATACCTGTTTTGTAACTGGTCTCGAGCGCCTCGAGGATGTTGGTTCGTGCATTAATTAGGAAACAAAGACTCGTAATATTACATGTGCGAAGCAATCTGAATTTAATGAAAAAAAATTCGTCGAAATTTATTGGCATATTGAATATTTTTAAAAACAGTTTAGAGGCCGATAAAAAAAATAACCAACTAATACTATTAATTCGTGTGTTAGATATAGAATAGGAATTCTTATCACTAGATTGCAAATGTTTATGAAAATAGGTATTCTTTATACTTTTAAGAAAGGTAACAGGGATTCATTTCACTCGCCAAATATTATAACACCATACCTCGGATTTTCTCGACATTTTTTAATATCGTATTTGCGATATTCTTTATATTCTATGCATTTCTTCCACGCTTGTTTATCACAGACAAAATTTGCATATTTTATTTCACAGACAATGACAGTAGAATACACGGATTTCGCGATTAATGAAAGAAACACGTCACGAGTGACGCAATTTTCTATGAAGCATTACATAAATATCGTTTTCGCAGATATTAATGGTATCGAGAGGAAGATACGATACGATTGTACTTTATGGTAATCTTTTTTATCCTCCTATTATTTAACGACTATATTTGTCGTCTACATGGTCTCGTGTATGGTCTCGAATATTCGATCTGTTCTCACCGTATGTCGACTTTTATTATTGCGTTAAATTAACCGGCATAAAGGAGAGGGAGAGAAAAAAAGGCGAGCACCGTCTCAATTGGTCACCAGGCGAATATTATAAAATTCAGTCGGCGAACCGTGAGACGTCTGGTAAAACTGGTTCCAAAGACCTTTGCCAGGCTACGTTCCCTCTTACCAGTTCGCCAAGTTGCATGAGAAATGTGTCCCCGCGTCTGAAACCACGCGTGTATCGCGAAATATTCGAGAATAATGGCAAACAACGAGACTTTTTACCAAAATGAGCGCGCCAATAGACGCGGAATCGCGCGCCGAAAGCAACGGTTCGTTCATTCGCACGAACGCGTGAAACTCGGTAGCTTTGCTTCTCTCGACGATTTCACGCATACTGACGGACGTCGAGCCTTTTTAGCGGAAAAGCCTGCGATTGACCCGGAGTTATGACGCCATCGAACTCTCATCGAACTTTCATGCATCGAACGCTCGTTCGATCCGCTTCTCCAACCACTCGGCTGTTTTTGGATCGTGCGGTAATCTCGCGCGATTCGCCTGAAAAACGAGCGAGCTACTCGATAACTAGCCTCGTTGGTCGTTGCGCTGCGCGGTCGACGTTGTTCTTGTAAATCATGCATCACCGCGAATCTCGTTGCAATTTGGAACGCGAATCCTATTTTTAGGTACAAACCGTGTGTATACAGTATACACGTACGTGTGCGATCGTGACGAGGGAACGGTTCCGCCGAACGATCCGAAACCTGTAAAACTGGATTCTCCTTGTTCGTGTGCAATATACACATCGAAATTAGCTGCTCGTCCACCGACTGATATCATCGTCCAGCTCCACGAGCTGCAGTCTCGTTGGCTTTTAGCTTGCTACGATTTCATTCTCGATAGTGATGCTTAGAAGATCGATGATTTTCAGGCTGTTGCTCGCTGTCCCACGATATATTCTAGACAATTTAAATTAACTCTTTATCCAATCAGTTTGTAACTACAATGCGTCGATATGTTACTTAATATGACGTATTATAGCGTATGGTGAGTAGCTCGCGATATTCATGTGGTTTGTTAATGTTACTGTTTATGTTTTAGGAAAGATGGAAATAAAGAATTAAATGGAATTAGTATTCGTCCGTACTTGTCTCCGGTTAAAGATTTCTTATCGTTCGAGAGAACCCTTCGTCTACATTTCAATGTTCCATTGACTTTTCGTACGTTCTTATATCATTTATAGAGACTGCTAGATTCTCTACGAGAAGCGCGAAATATATTTCTCATAAATATATAATTCGTCTGACTTGTTCCATTAATCTCTGTGGAGGCTGCAAATTCGTAGTAGTTTGGAAAACAAGACGAAGTTCTTGCTAACATTCGTAGGCGAGCGCAGAGTGAAGGTGAAATTTTTAAGTTGATCTATGCCCAACTGTATTATCGCTAGCATACATATCTCAAGAGCTATAAGTACATACGTATATGTATGATATAGAGTTATTCAGAAAGAAGACTTCTCGCGTAACGTAGCCTCTCGTTGCTCGTACAACTCACAACTGTTTACCGAGAATGAAGTATGGCTTTTTTCCTTTGCTGGCTTTATTCGATGAATAGGAATATCTTGTGTTTACACATATGTGTGCTGGCAGCGAAGTACGAAGAATTTCACAAACATGTTTTTTGCAAAAGGTACTGAAAGTTATTTGAACTTTAGAAATGACGAGGAGAAAAGACTTCAAAAAATGTGTCGTAAATGGAAAACAGAGAAAACACTAGAATAAGATGGAATGCGTAGGATGGAATGGGAAAGTTTTATAAAAGCGAAGCATCGAGACTGGTTTTTATATCAGTTGGATGTAGAACTAACGTGGGAAAAGTTTAACGCAAAGTACGTACTTCCCCCGATATGGCGATTTGATCTAAGAAAGGATAAAAGAAGAAAATTTCAAGATGCTGGAAGAAATCAAGGAAAAAAAGATCCGAAGGATTGTCGGACGTTGGAAGAAAAAATTGCATAAAATAGGAAACACAGAGAAAACATTTAAAGAGGAAAAATGATCATACACTGAATCGCAAACAAGCAGAGTGTTATGAGTTAGAGTCCGTAAAAAATGTAATTACAACGATAAAGTACGAAATAGTAAAGCAATCACGAAGAAAGAAAACTAAGTATAAAAGGAATTCACTGAAAAGAGCAAAGAAAAGTAATTGAATTATTCTCGGATACTCAGACGTACACGCCTTTGATACAAAGGAAATTACCCAAAATATGACTGGCGTTATCGTAAAATCTATGACTCCCCTATTGTCGTGTAGAAGCAAGTAGCGCCTCGGTATCGCTGTCGTAAATCGTAATCCGCAATTCATCGTGACAACTGTACTAAACGTTACGGGTGTGTTGATCGCCCGCCCACAGCCATTGAGGGGTGAATCCTACTTTGTCATAGGAAGAATAAGAATTCAAAGAATGTGTCGTCGACTATAAAGATATCGTTGTGTGTATTTACTTAACAGGTACAGTGTGACATGTCAAAACCAATATTTATTGCGACAGAAAGGTAGGAAAATCGGTTTTTACAATATCGAAGACGTTGACTGACCCTGTGTCTTTGTTTCAGGTATATACAATAAGCGTATGATGTTTACCTATTACTTCTCGAGGTTATGTCATCATATATTTTATCATGTCTCGTACACGTTAATGTTGTTACTTAAAAATTCGATGCAAAGCAGCGAATTAATTTCTACGTGTGACGTATTATATGAAATCGCGTAGCATGTAGCGAAATTATTGAAATTTGTACTTTGTGAAACGGCGAGAGTGTTACATAAAGCAAACACAAAATCTCCATAGAATTCTGGACAAAAGTAATGGGAAATTTACATAATTGCAATCACTGGGCCGTTGATCTCCGCAGGGGACGTTTCCTTCTTCGAAAAATAAGCAGCCAGGTGACTGAATAACGGTTTACGTTCCTTGGGAACTGCTACGAAGCGATCGGTTAAGTATGCAAGACGCGGCACAGCCCATGAATATTAACCGTTCGAATCGATGGGACTCGATGCGGTGCTAATTGCCGATGAAAGAATTCGGGAGGAAGATCGGTTTCACAGGAGGATACATCGGCCAGGAAATAGACGCTGGAGTTTCAGCTTCCGGTTATCGGTTTTATTAATAAACAACGAACGAGTTTTCGGTCGTTAGATACACCGCTGTAGAATCTATTTCTTTAGATGGCGGTATTTATTTATTACGTTCACGGTGGTATTCGTTATTAATATCGTTATTAATATTGTTTATGGTAATGTTTATTTATCATTAATTAATCGTTTTTAATTTCTTCGAGACGATGGTATCCGAGTCATTAGTCGAACCGGTTTCGCCATGCATATAAATATCCGAATATCGGATTAATTGGTCTGATTGTTTGGTCGGTAGATGAGTGTATGGACAATAGGGTTACGCTAAATCGGATATGTTATCCGTGTATCGGTTGTAGTTGCCTGATCGAAATAATTAATCGTAGAGATTGATGTATATTTGTTCGTCGAGGGTTGATGCGAAACGGTAGGAAAATGGACGTTTTCGTGTCTTTTTAGCCTCTTATGCTCTATGATTTTGTGATAAATGTTTGAAGGATCGTTGGCCATTTATTACTGTAACATCGTATGTAAAATCAGATGTAAAGTATCGTTACAGCTACGCAATGTATATTCAGCGAAATGAAAATATCACCCATGCCACGAGTTTATCCCGATATTATCTATAAAACAAAAGTTGTTCATAATGAAAGACACTCTGTCAACCAAATTCCAATTAGACGTACAATAAATGTTATAGAAAATAAGAAAATTGAGACGAAGAACGACTCTCTACCCAGTGTAATCGTTGTTTTCACAAAAACCGTATTATTCCAGTGTATTTATATTTCTGCTCTGTGATGTGAGTATAGTTTACGTTGATCGTAAAAATGAAATACCGTGCAAGGCCGATTAACTAAAACCAATGCAAACATCTGCCGTAAATTTTCCAATCCTACTTAGAAATCTCTTGGTTTGCGTATTTGATCGAGCCAGCTCATCGTTCTAGCATCCATCCCGTACGCAAGCACTGTGTTCATCCACCAATCAAACCACGCCTGTATTCACGGATCCATAGCCACGTTCATCCACGTACTTACAAGCATACTAATCGTTCCCTCGCTCATCAATCGCGAGTACTCGAGATCCTCTCTTTCCCTATCCACGCACAAGTTGTCGAAGTTTCCATGCTTGAAAAAAAAAAAAAAAGAAAAAAAAGAAAAACAATTTTTCCGCTTCTAAAGTCCCCTTATAGAGCTCGGTGTACACAGGTAGCAGCGAACTCTCCACCCACGCTCGAAGGAAGAGGAGGAACGAAGCTTCGTGAAGAGGCTCGTAAAGTTCTCTCCTCTCTCTGTGATGCACCGACTACTCTTGCTTACAGCTATAATAGACTCTCTCCTTTTACTCCTCCTCCACCACCTGCTCTCCTCTCTCTCTCTCTCTCTCTCTCTCTCTTTTTCTCTCTCTATGTCACATTGTGTGGAAGTTCAGTGTAGGCGCACCCGAGTGCTTTCCACGGTATGACGCCGACGGGAGCTATCGGCGAGTAGAGCACGTGCTGCACGCGAGCTTCCAACCGAACGTGAGGACGATTTTGCATGAAATATGCAGACTCGTTTCTCTCCTCTGCGTCCACCGCGCACTGTACTTCTTTCCCCCTTTTTTTCTCATATCCGGCTCGGCCAAGACCAGAGACGAGTACACCTGGCTCTATAGTAATACCTGGACTCTGTGTATGTATGTATTCAGTTTGCCCGATTTCCGCGTTCCCTTCGGAACAGTGCTTTCTCTCCGCGAGATTTCCTCTTCGTTTGCGCCGGTATACCTACAGTACCTACTATACAGGGTGGTACACCGTTAGAGTACCACGAAACATAAACACGAGGATACCACCACCGCTTCCGTCTTTCTTACTCTTCCATACGGTGAGATTCACAAAATTCGAATTACGGTGTCTACAGAATATATCAATTCTGCCACAATTTTTATTAGAAACAATTGAATGTAGAGACAATAAATTAAAGAAATAATGTCGTTCTTAAATAAGAAAAGAGGGCTTTATTTTATTTTTATTTCAGTGAAAGATTAGTAACAAACGTTTAGTTCACCAAGAACTTTCCTTTCCTCGAGTCCTTTCTTATTCATGAACCTTTTCCGTGTTACTCTGATTTTTGCAAAACATCTTTTCCTAACAAAGTACCAAGTACTCCAGAAACTTGAAAATACTACTTCGAAGAGTTTGTTAATTCCGTCGGACCTACTCATCTTCCTTATTCGACAGTTCTCTCTAACTTCACTGATAACGGAATAATATCGTGAGTCTGCTACCTGTGAATCATCCTGTATACCACGAGGCTCTGTTTTTCCAACTTTGTTTATATCGCCAGCCATCCGTCTTTAACTTTGTATTTCCTTTCTTTTTCTTTTTTCGTGGATCTCCGCGTTTACCTCGCTAAAGATCTACCCTGGTGTATTTCTTTTTATTTTAATCCTTGCCTCTTCGCTATTTCTCCTTTCTAAGGTCTTTCTTCCATGTATCAAGGTTGTGACACAAAGAATTTTATACCCTTTTTAGTAGATCCTCTCTGTCTCTCTTCCTGCCCCTTCGTTCCCTTTCCTTTCTCTGACTCAGTCTACAGTCCAGTCGAGGGTTTCTTTCTGCGTTTCCCTCATCCGATCCCTTTTTCCTGGCTCCCCTTGGAAAGGGGCAACGCGCGCCCTCGTTTCACCAAGTTTCTCTCCTCGTCCACGACATCGGCGCGAGTATCGAGAACGAACCCTCCTGAACGAACGTATGAATATTTCAAAAGTCTGTTTCCAGCCAACGATTCACCTTCTCGGTTATCTTCTGTCACACCGCTTTCCCACCTTTACCGCAGTTCGATGATCCCGCAGAGGGAAACGATATTGAAGGGGATCGCGTCCAATCGCGTCTTTGTCATCGCTACTCGATGATTTTTTGCGATGAATTTTACGTGGAATAGAGTTTTGTAGTAAGCGTCGTATTGGATTGAAATTAATATCGAAACGAATAATTTTTCATAGTAAAGATCGCATGGAATAAGCTTTTGCGTTCAATATGGCAGTGTACGATTGTTCGCGATATTCATCGTAAGAAACGAATTTTCGCGATACGTATAGATTTTTCACGGTAGATTTCACGCGTGGCGAATATTTAGGACAAATATTTTTCCATCGAACGATTTTTTACGCTAATCTTCTCTGTCGACAGTTCTTAGTAGAAAATATTCTATCAAACAATTATCATATTTGTTTTGACTTATTTCCAGTATTCAGGTATGCTGTCCGTGATGATCCACGGTGGCTCACGAATACGTTCGAACACTTACGATAGAAAATTCGTATAAATACGTTATGTGCGTGGTATAGATCTTTCTGGAATTTCATGAATATCGTAATGAGACTCAGTGACGACAATTAATAACGCGAAATTTTTAATCGATTTAGGAAGGCACATAAAAGTTAAAAAAACATTCATCTCGAGCTTAGTAAAAAAAATTAGAAACTATGATACGTAAAATAATTGCCTTAAATTGGTTGTTTAAACATTTTTATGATATTTTGTGAAATATATGGCTGCTCGAAAAATCTTGTCGAATTGCCGATATGTTTAAACATTTAACAGTGTTGTAAATCTTCCCTATATAATACTCGATATATTCAGAAAACGTTGCTATACGAGTGTTCAAATGCTCTCACGAGCGACGATGTACAACGGCGGATTGAAAAATTCCCGGAATGACAATAACAATAACAAGTAAAACAATTGCTAGCGGCGATTCCCAAAACTTTCCAATCTACCCTCGTACAGGTATTTTAACGAAGAACAGCGAGCATCTTCGCACAAGTTACTACGTATCTATCGATCGGAAAATCTGGAATTACAACTGAGAATGCATAGATTAAACTTTGGTTGCGCAAGGAATTTGAGGAAACGACCCAATCGTATTTTCGGCGCAATCACGCGCAGCGGGTGAAACCGTTCGATCGAGCAGGTGCGTTCAAGGTTCGATCGTGAGCCAAGACGATGGTCGAAGACGTTTAGAAAAGGTGGTTTGCGTCAGCCGATACCGTTAAACAGATTTTCGGATAATCATTAGTCGACTATGCCGTTAGAATCATCAAATACCCTGTACACAGGAGTAGCGGTATTTATGAAGCAAAGCGAGCAAAATTGTCCGAAACAAATCGTATCTGGAATCGTGAGACGGCAAAGTCAGTCGCGATTTCTATTCAAGTCAATTTACTCAGGCGTGAAGAAATCAATCCGTTTGTAACAAAATTTTCTCTCTTGGTGTTTGCGGTGGGATGACTGGCATTTATTCGATTGAAATTGGGATACGAGGAAATGAGCAACTTTTACTTGTACGTGTACGCTTTATCGTACAATGTTTAGCATAAAAATAAACGCTCTTTAAATTTATGTTCGAACGATTGCTAGGGATTCCTTTGATCGGATTTATGTTTGATAAAAGATACACAGCTCTTTGTAATGGTATATTTAATGGCACGAACAATTTTCACTGTTGTCGAAAATCAAATATAAATAATTGTTGAAATTCTATAGGAAAAATATTACGGATAATTTCATGACAGATTGGCTGAACGTAAGAAAAGGATCGTTACATTCTTCTCGCTGTTACACCACTGCGTAATAAGTATTCTACTACAATTTCTTATACTTTGCCTCGGTCTAGCTTCTAAAATCAAATTTCCACACTACCTTTACACCCTTCGCATATAAAAAATTATCTTCGTAACTCGCCAACTCTCGTGGAAAACTTCATTCTCTTGCAAAATCTACTTGTGAAATCCATTAATCCATCCACTCGCCTTTCGCCCAAGAACATATCCTCTTCTTTAATATTCATTGCAATTTACAAGTCCCCTAACTACGTTCGTAAATTCGAAGCGTTTTAATCGACACATCGATTCCCTGAACATCCCTGTCTTCGCAGCATGTGATCTTTCGCATCGTGTTCGCACCCCCTGTGAAACTTCTTTAAACGATGTATAACTTGCGAACGATAATCGTGAGTGACAAGCGTGTCCAGTAACGAAGCATCGATAGAAGTCGGTATAATTAATCGGGAGCAAAGTCGTAGGAGCTGTCGATTCGTTCTCGAAAAGATGTGGCGTGTCTAAATCGAAATCGACGACGCGCATCGTCATTATTAATTGTCATCGTGAAGAAGAGAGAATAAAGAGAGCGGGAGAGGGAGAACAAAGAAAACAAAAAGAGAATGAAACGCGTTTATCGATCGTTTTGATACGAGCTAAGTTCTGAGCTAGCCCACTGAGATACGTTTCGACAGGTCATCTTTTCGCGTGATCATCTCTTTCTCTGTTATCCCGTGTTATCTTCGAGATCACCAAATCGCTCGTGACGTCGACTCTACGAATTAGATTTTGTCATGGTTTTGAAGAATTTCTGAAGAATATTACGAAGAATTTTTTCGAATATTACGAACAATATATATTTCTGATGTTAAAAATCAATCTTTCTCACGAGTAAAAGATAATTCACTCTCAAAGGGATTAAAAAGATAATATGAAGGAAACGCTGTGCTTAATAAAAATATCTGACGTTGATAAATAAATAAAATAATACCTTAAAAAGCATAGATACGCGCGTATATACGTATAAATACGAAGAATAAAATACCTACGTAGCGTTATGTAGACTTGTCAAATAGGTAGACCGCATACTGTATACTATACTATACGACGATGGCGACGAGAGAGGAGGTTCTCCGGTTCGTCAGTCGCTTTCAGAGTCCTCCAGTAGTGAAATCCTCGCAAGGTCGTACGAGCGCGCCGCGAGAACGATTTAGGCCGGAAATTCCGCGAGCGATCGTGCGAGCGCGACCGGTAGAAACGATCGTTCGCACGCGCGCGTGCCTCTCTGTATCCTACATACTGTGATACATCCTTCTTACACTCTCGTTCTTTCTCGCTCCGGCGCGCAGATTACTTCGTCCGTCTTTCTTTTCCTGGCCAAGCCTTTCCTTTTCTTCGGTCTTCTCTCTTCGCTGTATCTGCTTTCTCTGTCTGTTTCTTTCCCTCTCTATGTATCCGTCTCTACGTGTCTTTTACTCTTACTCTTTCTTTTTTTTCATACTATCCTGCCCGTATTTTCCCTCCTTCTTCCTTACACTAATCGTCTCTCAACATCGTTTTGCATCTCCGTTGGAAACACGGCTTTCGAACCTGTTCCCCGCACGCATGAGATCTTGCATAGTTGCTGAAATTCCGAATTCATTACCGGCGGATGACTTTCACTCGCAGCGAGAACGACGTCGCGACGCGACGCCCAGAACAGCGCGTCGCTTCTTCGCACGCATTGTGTACCCGGATTTCCCCCTGCGACCGCCCCGAATCACCGTGCATCGAATTAACCCGATTTTTTTTGTAACGAATTCTGGTAACGGCGGGGCAAAGGCACCGTGGGACAATTGGGGAGAAATCTTGGATTCCGTTTGCGCACCAATTCTAGTCATCGATACTTCGTTGTTAGAAATTTTGTAACGTAGGCTTTACCAGTGTAAAACTTGCGATTTCTTCTCTTTTATTCCTCGATTGTTATTCGTGCGATTGACGCTGCTCTTTTCGCAACGGATCTTGATAACGTCCAAGTGAACAGAAGAATATCAGTGGAATCGTAGAATAATTGGGGAGAAACCTTGGACTCCATTTGCGCATAAATTTTCATTGTTGCAAGTTCTCCTCTCCTTTCTTTCGCTATCTCTTTTCTGTCATTTTTCTTCTTCCTCGAAACGAAATTCGAAATTTCCTTTGCTTCGTCCGCCTTCTTTTCTTTTTACGATACTGTCGTATTGTTCTATTACGAAATAATAGAAAGTCTTGTAAGAAACGATTAAATATAATCGTTTGTCCATTTCGTGTTGCCCGGTATATTTTTCTACGTCTCTGGTACGCGTCGAAATCATGACAGATATCGTATTTTCGCAGATTTTTTCCTTTGAGATTTTTTAATTAACTGAAATCCGCTGATGCACCGTGATTGGCTATTAAAACTGGTAATGCGTCGACCAAGATTCAGCAACATCGTTGCTGACGTCCGAACAATGCATATCCGTGACTCGTAATTACACAGTGATGGTAAACTACGCGGTAGATGTAGTTACAGTTTCGCCCGTCTAGCTCGAATTTCATCGCGTGAAATTTCGTTTCTTCCTCGGTCTTTATTTTTCAGTTTCTTTTGTCTTTATTTAAGGGAAAGTAAACTATCGTTCCGGAAGAAGTGGTTTATATTATAGTTTGGTCAGCGTACGTAGTACTTGATAAAAGTGTAGTCATTGCGTTATGAAAAATGTTGGACGAACGTATTCTCAGAGCCTAATATTCAAAGAATTAATAAGAATTAATAATTAATTTTACGCGTTCACACTGTGTAATTGATCCCTCCAACTAGTTTTCAGAAGAGAAGAAAATTCCGTAACGTCTTTCGCGTCTTTTATATCATTCACATGTATCGTGTTTTAAGTATCCAATTATTTCACAATAATTACAAAGATATCAAAAATTGGTCTGTTTTAAATGAATTAGTGACATAAGCGTGGCGTAAAGTATTGTTTTATTCGGAACAAGTTAAATAGAAGAAAAACGGAAAAGAACTAAACACAATCGTTTGAATAAGTGGTATTATGATATCTCCGAATGCAAGTGAACACCTGCGCATTCTTCGAATGCATCAAAGGATTATATTCACTCCTACACGAAGACTACACGAGTCATCGTACGCAACGTTCTTATTATCATGTCATACTTCTTGTAATTTGAGAATTATCGTTACTGCTTCCACTAGCTAACTGTTCTTTCAAAATTTTAATTGTTTTATTAGAAAGATAATACTTTTAGTAAGAGGAAAATTTGTAATGATGGATAAATCGTAACCAATTTAGGTCATAAATCGTAATGCTCAAATAAATCATGCGACACAGCATGTTTCTTCTTGTAATTATCTTTTTTGTAATTATCTTCTTTCTATTCTTCTTTTCTATTCTTATCTTCTTCGAAGTAAAAAGTGCGTTCGACGATTTCTAATAGAAAAATTCTTGATAAAAGAAGGATTTTTAAGAAACGATAAATTTAACGATAGAAAAATTCGCAACGAAAAATAACGTGAACGACAGAAAGGAATTCTTATTGTTAGTACAACTAACATTAAAACATTGTAAAGAATCGGTTTGCACGAATGAATAATCGAGTGTGACGTTTGATAAAAATAAATATTTCGTAATGAAAAATGTATCTTTTAAAACAAATGGTTACAGCAATTATATACTGTTTATTAATGTAAAATAACGCGATAAGCATAAGGTATACGATATTTGTAAAATCAGCTTTTTCCAAAAACTAAGGAATAAAGAGAGAAGAGAAGGTAGAAAGGAAAGGAAAAGAGAAATCTATGATCTACTTCGCGAAATTTCGCAATTCCTAACATTCTTCCACCGAAAGTCATTCGTTTGAAATCCGGTCGATCGTCGAGTGAAAAGCACGAGAATACGCGTCGGGTTTCTCGAAGATCGCGAAAGCTCGCGGGTCGCGTTGCAAATTCCACCGGTCGCAATTGTCACGATATCGCCTGGTGAAAGCTGGCATCATGGACGCGTAATCTTTCGTCCTTTAGCCCTCTGTAGCCTTATCTTATCAGCTGCGTTTGTATGTTTCGCGATGCGGAACAGCGGGGAAATCCCCACGGGTGTAAGCTTGCGATGTTATGCAAAACAAAAAATCCCCCTTGCGTTATCTGACCGCGTGTTTTAAAATTCGTTGTCACGAACGAAAACGTGACGAGAACAATAAATTTCTTCCGTTTGTCATTTTAAAAACGAGCATGCTACGAAAACTAAAGAAAAAGAGTAAGGAAACAAGCAAAGTATATTTACAGAGTTGATAGAAACTATAATACGGTAGAGTTTTGCGTCAACGTTGGATTTTGATAAAGTTCTCTGTAAAAATTGTCCAATCTCGTATGAAACTTAGCAAATTTTGTTTTTATAGTAAAATAAGATTACACGAATTTGAAATATATGAATTTAAAGCGTAGATGCTGGCTATTAGATCTTTCATATTTACATTTCTTTTTTCTTTTTTTTTTTTTTTTTTTTTTTTATAGCAGAAACTGGCCAATTTTCTTTTCCACGTGTTACGATGTAATACTATGTCGCTTCGTAATTATCGTTTGACACAAAACAAAAAATGCAACGTAAGAAGCGGAAAGAAACAACAACAGGAAAAATATGTAAGCGTCTATGTAAATGTTATTTCAAGATAATTATTTCACATTGATAACCGAAGCCATATATCGCGTTGAAAATATGCTCACGTCGAAAATCTTCAAAATTGTCACTGTTTGTACATTCATGCATACAATGAGAGGCGTGTACAAGTCCAGCGAATCTACTGTCTGAAAGTACATTTGTAAGCACATATGTGTACATTCGTTGCTTACTTTCACGATATCGAGCTAGCTCCCAAGGAATGTATGCGAATGAAGGTGAAATTATATAGATTACAAGTTTCTCCGCACAAATTTTTATGGAAAAATGATTTTTCAATCAAATTTCTCAATTTCTACGCACGGTTCCCTTGTTAACAGAAGTTTTACTTTTTCTGATTGAGGGAAACTCTCTTTCCCGGACCCTATATTTATACAAAATTGTATAAATGGCAACGTTCGTTCTACTTGTAAAACATTTCTCAGATCGGTATCTATCGGGAAAGGTGGGAGTGGGGCTAAGCGATCAGTGTGGGAAAGATAAGTGTTTTTGCTCCGGATTCGCATCTAGAAGTTTGGTGAGAAAAGGAAGAGAGTAAATTAATTCATTTGTTGGATCGGATTCCGCGAGATTGTCTGAGGGTCATGGGAACTCGACAAGATTAAATAAAATATCATATTAGTTGCTACCCGTGTATCATATCACGCGAAGCGTAAACACCGAGCGTTAGAAGATTAACCAACAGCTTCTATAGTTGCGAGATTAAAAATCATTGAGAATAAGATAAGATGGATTAATTCTTGTCGGACTGTAATTCGAGTCAGCTTTATTTCAGGCAAATGAGAAAGCCAGAAAATTTAAATTTCTATTTAGTACATTCGTTATTTTTATTTATTGAAATTAAAACATTCAACATGGAAGTTAACATGGATGTTACATTTCATTCGGACAGCGCGTTAAACGACATTTTTCTGATCCTGGTTCACCGTGTCAATTGTTTCATTAAAACATCGATCCACCTCGTTTCGATTCTATGCTCGATATATCACCTATTTATTTAATAAATCGAAATTATATCTTACGGTAAATGAAGTTGACGTAGCCTGAATTAGCTCGTATGAATCAACGATTAACGATATGACGCGTAGGCAAATACCGTGTTAGTGGGTTAAACCGGCGTTCCACTGTACGCGAAGCGTTTTCCGTGGAAAACTTTTCCGCGTCACGACGTTTACACTGCAAGCGATGGATGCGTCGATTGACCGTGACGTATTCTTACTTGGAGATCGCTCGAGATTGCTTTCCTCCTCGTCGTATCAACGAAACGTTTTCTTACGCTTCGCTGGGGATCAATTAACGACTTCGTGCAGTCGATCGTGTGATCATAAAAGCACGTGGAAAATTCTGCAGACGATAAGGGATGATAAGAGAGCAATCGTGTTCGTGGAAAAATTAAGGCTATTCACAGGTATTTTCATGTTATGATTGATAAACGAAATCACGACATTGGTTTATTTAATTTAAAGAAATGATATTTAAAAAGTTTTATTAGTAATATTCGATTTGCTCTATACGATTCAATTAATGTCATCGATGAAACTTCATAAGGCAGAAGTTACGAACGTTAATAAATATAGTTAATAAGAAGTAAAATGAAATTTTACAAGAAAATTTTACAAATTATATACAGATTATCTGATTCTACCTGGCGAGAAATTATATAACCACAAAGAAAAAAAGAAATCTACTAGTGTAACTTGTAGTTTGTAAATCATTAATATTATTAGTCAATAAATTACTGTGCAAGAGAATGCCGAGATATTACGAAGAAATTATCTAGAGCATCGTAGTTAATCGGGAAAAAATCGTCTGTTGTTTCTTTCGCAATCGAACGTATCGATGCATAATCTATCAAGAGTTGATTAATATTACTAAACAAATACATACATCTGTAACAAAGAAATGAAAAATTAATAAAGACAGATCAATTTCAACTACGTCATCTTGAATCGTTACAAACGTAAAGACGATGAAATCGATTTTTAAGACGAACGAAATAAAATTTTAAAGGAACGATAGATAATCCGTAAACAAAAGGATTAGAACGTCCAAGAGATTGACAAGTTACCAGTTAATTCGTCTTCCTCGTTGATAAAGTAAGGCGAGGATATATTTAAAACAATGCTAAATATATCATATGCCATTATCACATACACATCCGTTATCCGACCACGCGTGCACAGGCACAGCAGTTCCATCGCCTTATCGCTGCCTATAAAGATAGCACGCAGCAATCAACTCGAGAACACCTAATGCCTCGCGGTAATAACAGCGGAAGAGAAATTGCGATATGGTATAACGAATATATCGGATTAACTCGTATCGCAGCATGATTCCTATTTAACTCATCGTAAGTCGGAAAAACAAGCCAGTGTATCGGACGTTAGTGTCGTATTCCTCTTCCCTTTACGTTCCCCAGGCTACGTGGACGCTTGATTATTTTTGACAGAATGTAATTTAGTTATAAAACCGGAAATAAAACCATTCAGGACGATCCTGTCTGTCTGTCCTTTGTTGGGGCTGTTGTAGAATATTATTTTTTGTTTTTTTTTTTTTTTTGCGTTTAATTTACAATCAATTCTCGTAGAGAATTTTAAGTAAATATAGAATATTATGACACGACAGAATTTATCTTGAAATATTAACACGCACTAAAAGAGTTAATTATAAGCGTCGAGCGTTGCGGAGCAATTTTGTTATTTAAAAAGATCATTATCCTTGATTCGTGTGGTTATCGAACTGTGTAGTATCAGGTAGAGGAAACGCTCTTTCATATTTATACAACGATTAATTCCAGAAATGATGTTCAAAATCGGTTGACACAGACAAATTGGACATTTAATCTTAACACACCATTCATAAGACTTCAGATAGATCATTTCAATTTCATGGGATATATGTACGTTACACGTATTCGGTGATTGTGCAAACAAAAATAGTAAATTGTTATTTTTTTATTATTAATCTGCGTCGTTTGTGTATTCGTATATTTTAGTAACGTTCTTCTGTATTTTTAATACAAATCGATGAAAATATTCGTGTATTTATAAACGACGATGCATATATATACAGAGGTTCTAGGCTTGAAATTTACCATCTGAAGGATGTACACGTGCAATGTAGCAATGATAGTGTACGCGAATCTATGAAACGATTTGTTTCTCAGGCATCGACAACGCCTCCCGATGTCAGAGATTTATCGTGTTTGGTGAAAAAGGCACGTCATTCCATGCCAAACATTACCAGTAGATTTCTTTGATCGGTCTGACGCGTGTAAGGAAAAGACACGACTCGATTTGAACGAAATCTGCGAACGATTCATCGATATTTGTTTCGGTGACGTAAAATACGTTGCCCTCAAAGAAAATAGCTACGCAGACGTGCATCGTGGTCGATTCGACCATAGAACAATATTTGCGATGGATAAGCGGGAACTCACGTTTCGTGGGACGTTTAAGATCGTTGGAAACAAGCTTTCGTATAATTTAATACAATATCCTGAGGTTTCGAGTCAGACGCGTTCTTTCCAAATACAATTTTTGATAAAAATGTTAAACTTTCGATGCAACATCGTGCGTCTTCGTCGATTAGAAACGCCACGTTAGACCGCCGATATGAGATTTTCAATTTTGATTGGTTCAAAAGTACACGCTCGGATTTTTAACGCGATAACTATGGAAATATGGTTACTTGAAATTTGTTCTTAGATTTCGAAAGACATATTACGCATCGTCGTCTCTGAAAACTATGTTGTTACATGTTCGATGTGGCGTTGTTCTTCTTGAATTCGTTCAAAACTAGTCTCTAAGACGCATTTTGCATTCCATAAGTTTTACACGTCTTCGAAATCTCAGGCTTTGACGCAACATTATCGTTCGTGTACATTCAGTCGGAATATTCCTCTAGGTCGACAATTATACATTACGCGCCGCACTGAAAAATCGAATATAATTAAGGCCATCGAACAGTAAAAACAACGTGTAAAAAGACAAGCTCGTGATTATCTACGATGAAAACCTCGAACTGACCAAGCTTGCTTCATTTGTCAGTCATTGTGTAACGCGTTAACTAAAATGTGCCGACTAAAAAAAAATACCGATTTTATTAACATACAAGAGTTATTAACACAAGACGCTTACAAATCGTGAATTTAATCGCGTACCTTGAGCAGCTTTTTCTAACTGCCATTACATTCGTATATCGATCATGTTCCTGTAGTTGAACCTTAGAGAAAGATAAATTCGCGAAAGTATTATAACGACGTTATATGCAGTTATAAAACGGATGGCATTTTTGTATCGCTAAAACGATTGCTCTTTAATACAGTAAGGTGGTACGTCAATTGTAACACAACAGAATGGCCATTCACGTGGCAAAACAATCGTTACGTAATTGTCAAGCATCCATGAATCGATGCTGCGACTTTCTTTCTCGTCGAATATATTTCTGAATGAAAGTTATGGCTCGTTTACGTACTCTGAAAATTGAAAACACGATGTTCAGCCGAAGGCGGAATTTTGACGTTGACGTTGGCAAAGTTTTGTAATCGAAGCATAAACAGCGAAACGAAGCGATGATACCATACAGTCGTGGCTTCTCTGACGAGATACGCTGTCTCTAAAATATACCGTTCATTTCCCGATGTTTCTTACCATCGTTGTTGATTAAGTTGCTGTTAAAACACGCATGCTGAGTGGTACTGTTAATTAAATCAAGCTAATCGGTAATTTAGCTGGAACGTATTAACACATTTTGGGTCCTAGTACTTATACAATTTGAAAAGATTTCTTTTTTTTTTTATTTTTATGTATTTTATATATCTTCTTTTTTTATATTTCAGTTAGAAATTATCGCAGTTATCGCGAAACTTAACTCTACAACTGCAAAACCAGTGGAAACGACCGATATCAGATTTTTTTGTTCCTACTATTCCTAGAAATATATAAATGATTTTAGGAGATATCAATCGTTGCTTCTATAGAATATGATTATTTATTTATTTTCTTACCTATTTATAAAAATTGCTTATGTATTTCGTCACGTTGTTTTGATTCCATTTCACTATTGAAGAACGGAATAGCGTAACCTACGACTACCTTAGACAAAGTTATAATTCATTGTAATATTTGGTTAGTGTAAATTATTGATCGTTAAAATGTTTACAACGCGTAAACATCTCGTAAATATGTAAAAGCCTACTATCGAGAAATGCGAAAAGTATTTGTCTAAGCAATCCGAACATCGTAGAAAGTCTAACCGAATGGAACTCAAAACGAAACAAAAGTTTTAAACAAAAGTTCAGCTATCTCGAGTAAACATTGGATTGTATAGAAAAAATCTAGGTATATAATTTGATTGTTTGCTATAGAAGCGTTCCGTGTTTACCAAAGAGATTATCGGCACCTTTGTAACCAGGAATGATTCTTCGTTTCTTTTAATTTTGACGAATGTCAGCCTACATTGGCGACCCGCGCGATAAGTAGCAGGTGAAAAGGACGATAAATATCCGTGATGAAACACGTGTGCACAGGCAGCGTCGTATCACGGCCATGGTAAAATGCATTAATCGTCGGCATTTTTCTTTTGCCTGTTAATAAACCGAGAGGAATAAAAAAAAAAATAACCTCGCCAAGCCAGATAATCGTCGTCTACTGTTTAACCGAATCATATAAAAATGTTATTAGCAACGTGTTTTCAATGGAACGTAAAAAGGATACTCAATCATCCAGACAGCTAGTAAATTTTATTGGAAATTAAGGCTATCACTGTATAAGAAGTTTGAAATTGATCTTATTTCGTGTAGATTAGAATTTTTTTAATTGCAAATAAAAATGGTAACTTTTTAAATGGTAACTTGTATATTTGTATAAATGAAAAGCTAAAATTGTATAAATCAAAAGAATCAAAGATACGTGATATCTTCCGAACATCTATCTTCTCGAAGGATTAATTAATTTCAATCTTCAAATTACACTGAATATTTAGTCTATTAGTCTATTTATGGTATTATTTACAGTACCTTTCTATTATAAAAATATAAAAATGTTTCGCAGTTATTGAAATAACGAATAGATTCTCGACGTTCGATTATTCTCGCGTAGTTTTCTTCTTTATCCAAAATCAACATTTTCCCCTTATCATTTATCATTCTGATATATAAATTGCTTTGCCGGACGCGTAGCATCGCGACGGGCGAACTGTTGTCGCGAAATGCGTCTTCTAAAGCAGGAAAAAATAAAGAGTGCTGTTCGATGTCGGCATGAGTTGAGCTATAAATCTCGTTCCCTTTTTTAGCTCGCCTTAGTATTCGCTAAACGCAAAGCAAAAGCTTCGTTAGTAAGAATTAGAATAGTAATATATTATACCAGGTATATCGCATTGAACGTAATTGAATAAAATACGAGAGAAGAAACTATGTCAATGGTTTCACGCAGATCCCTAACCTCTTAGAGACGATAATTTCTATACTTCGACTCTCTATATTTCAATGCATCAATTAATTTCTGTCGAAAGTAAGTAATATTTACAATTGGAAAACTAAAATTAACAGATTTTAAGTCGACTTGTTAACTTTCATATACGTATATATTTTTCATTTCAAGGATGTAGATATTTTTGGTAAACAGATAGCCCAGTTAACAAATGAATAAAAATCTAAAGATGGAGACAAGCAGAGAAATACAGGTATTACTCACACGCACAAATAGGATATCGGAGAGTTTCGGTACTTCCATTAAGATTGACAGGTTAGTAGTTTCTACCTCGGTCGGTAACGTTGCGTTATCAAAGGTACATAAATGGCAGAGGAAAAACGAACTTTCAACAATGATGTTCGCGTGCTTCTCTCTGTAAGTCAATTAAAATCAAACCGCTTTCGGAGCACATACCAACAGAGTGGTTTACAAAGGCCGTATATATCGCGATTGCACTGCAGAGAAAGTAATCTCTCTTTCTATATATGTATGTATACGCATATATATGTACATAAATATATACCAACTGGATGGCTATTGTGTCGCAATGGTAGACCAACACAGTTCGTTTTCCTTCGTTCGGTTAACGATTCGCCTTTCGTTACTCCTTTTGTATATAGACCGTTGCGTTGCGAAACATAGCAAAAGAGAAGGCGATCGGCGAAACATCGTGTGTGTGTGTGTGTGCGCGCGCGCGCGCGCGCGCATGCAACGTATTCGTCCAATCAAGGAAACCGGAAGACTCTCGATGTCGTCTGTTCTGGCTATCACGTATCACTGTCCAAATTTGATTTGTTGGTCGATTATTTTCGACGAAATTCAATAATTTTCAAGTTACATGAATTTACCATTATTAATAGATTGTAACGGAATTTTATTCAAATTGTATCCAAAATTCGCACCAATCGTGTAATTCAAATTGAAAGATTTGTAACCATGAACAGGTAGTTATAATACTTAGAGCATACTTACTGGAAAAGAAACAGAAGCAAATTCAAAGATCGCTCGATTACAAATTGCAAAGGTATTCGTATTCAAAAATTTCCTGTTTAAAGGTGCAAAAGTTTGTTACTACAAATATGAGTTGATTACGAATTTCTATCTTGCGAATAAAATCTAATTTGACAAATATTTTCATCTCTCGTGATAAAACATTGCTCATAACCATTGGAAATCAAGTTGCAATGCTTCATATGTGAAATGCACGACTGTCAAGACAGGCTGCGATTCCGAAGAGTTCTACATTCCACGGCTACGCGGAGAGATTTGCCATTGTATATATTATTATGTATAGATAGGCGTAAGGCGTAAGTACTCGTGCTCGCCGGGGAAACCCCAGAGAATCGTTAGCGGGTCTTCAAACGAAATATAATAGAAATTCTTTGGTGGAGAACGAAGCTAATCATAGCGCGGCTGAGAGCTCCTTTATGTAAACCTTGAGACTAGATCCGGATTCTTGAGAAGCGATGAGTGAAGGGGAGGTAACAAGACGAGCGACAAGGACAGACCGAAACACGAACTAATTGAAGAGAAAGAGAGAGAGAGAGGGAGAGGGAGGAAGACAGAGACAAACAGAGACAGAGAGAGATTGATCGAGCAGAGAAATGAAGACGGTGAAAAGGAGAGGAGGAAAGACTCAAAGGGAAGGGATATATTTCTATTCGGTTAAAAGAGCTGCGAACTGCGGCTTGTCGTTCCGCGGAACAGGAGGGAAAGGGGAGGTTGAAAGAAAGGGTTGAGGAGGGGGATGCACGCACTTTTAGATCGGCAGGAGGGAAAAGCAAGTACGCCAGCGAAAGTGTTCTTGTGTATTGCACTCGTCGGCCCTCATCTCCAGCATCGAACAAATTTAATGACGGCCGCAAAAGAAGGGAAAGAAAAAGACCGAATCTAACGCGATCGCGTTCTTAGGTCCGGGACGAATCTTTTTATCTACGGTTTATTATCGACCGAGCTTGAAATTCTGTTACCTGAATCCTCCTTCAAACGTTGTAGCGTAATTCATTTCGTCGTCGTCTAATCTAACAGAAAGGTCGATATCATATCATCGATCTGTCGAATACTTCTCGTCATCTTTTCGATTACTTTCCTTAGGGATAAAAAAAACACACAGAAGTTAACGATACTCGTATTTCGTTTTATTTTGATCTGAAAATATATAATATTTCTATTATATCTAGTACGTATATCGTAAGATTTCATAAAGATGAAAACATCATCGAGTAGCAGAGATTAGATCGACGCGACAAATGTACACGCTTTGAAATTTGACTCGTGGAGACAAGTTCCTCTCACGAAAGGAACGCAATTCCGCGCGTAATTGCGCGTAACACCGCGCCGTGGTAAACGAAATCGGCACATAATGCGACGCCGTTGTTGCTACCACTGTTCCGTTCGTAACGGAGAAAGAGTGCGACGATGATCATGTGGGATTCTACACGTTCGTGTACACGCGTATACGCGCCTATGTGTGCGTCGTTACGTTACGCATTCCCAGCGATCAGATTCGTTTTACGGGAACGCGCCACAGTAGCGGCTGGCTCTCCACGAGGGCCTCGATAAAAATGACCTCGTTTCTGTCAAACGGAGATTAAGTAACTATGTACCACAGCCGCGTTATACTTCCTTTCACTACAGAACTTTGCGCGCATAAGAAACGAAGTTAGTCACTTGGCGATTGTTTTCTCTCTCTCTTCGTCTCACGCGTCGCTCTTTTTTCTTGCTAGAATTAAGACAGCAGACTCGAAAATCGAATTAATGGTAAAGATAAACCTTTCCTTTCTCGCTGAAGCGTACAGCGCGATAAAATTTCAGTAAGTCAAATATGACTGTTAATTTTAATTAAATTGTCGGTTTGGCAGTAACTTATTGATTCGTTTGGCTGAACTGTCTGCTTAAAATACAAGCTTCTTCTTCTCATTTTTTTTTTTTTTTTAATATATGAGTAGAGTTCAAAGTCCTATTAGAAAATCTACAAGCACACATTCTACGATTTGAAATTAACTAAAGTTTTAGTTTCATGTTACGATTTATCTTCTAATTTTTAAAGCGAGCATGAGAAATATGCTTCGTACCGGTGCACCGCGATAAAGAATCGTAAAAACGTACCGGAGGAAATCAGATAATCAGTATGGAACTATCGGTGTTAAATCTACAATCTCAATTTGCAATTATACCAAATTATCTCAGCCGTTAATCGTGAAATAAAAAACACATTCGCAGATCTGAACAGAATTTCATATTCCCTCATACATCAATTTAGTTAACGATAAAACAGTGTAATATCATAATTACCAAATGACTAATTAAAATCTCCCGTAAATTCCAATTTTCCAGTAAAAATTGTTTCAAATAATATTTATTGGATAGTAGTTACCGATCGAGCACAGAATCATTTCGGACTCGAAGGAGCCAGGTTATCCAACGTGTTGGCTGTTACGTGACGACAAAATTCACGATGGTCATTGATGATGCTTTGAAATCCAAGCATAATTACACGTTTCATGAAATTCTAATGGCCGCGGTCGTCTAGATTCACGAAAAATACAGAAAACCGGCAGGTACGTCTCTTTCTCAGCTTGGTAGCCACCGGTCAGCCGTCTTTTTTGTCTCTTTATTCTTTCCTTTCTTCTCTGCGTGGCGTATCTTTCTCGTCGGTCCGCCGCGCGCCGCGCCGGTGGCTGATCGCCGGCTCTTTCTTTCTTTCTTTCTTTCTTTTTCTTCTCCTTCTGCTTGTTTCGTTCTCGCTTCTTCCTCTCTTCCTACTCTCCTTCTCCTACATTATGGCGAAGGTATGTAGGCTGTGCCACATCCTTGCCCGGAAACCGTTACCTTGCTGGCTTTACACTGAATGAAGCTCGCCATACCGTTGTTCCCCATACACGAATTTCCTTTGACTTCGTTACTAGCGACGGCGCCATCTCTCCTCGTCCGCGAACTTCCGTGAAATCGTTTCCTTTTTTTGATCTTGTTCTTGTTACCGGACCTTCCCCGTACAATTAAATCAGTGAATATTTGTAGAATTTTACAAGTTACCGACAAGTTACCGACAAGTTACCGATACATATCAACAAGATACTCTTTCACAGCAGCGGCATGCTTGGTAATGAAATAAATAGAATTTTACAAATTTTCGAATCACAAATCGTCTGATTATTCTACGCTGTAAAAAAATTATGAAATTTTAAAAGGATAATTTATAAACTGGAATCCTAGGCATCTGGCATCTTCTTACGCAATAATCAAACTGTGGATATTGGTAAGTCGACAGATTATAAGTTACAGATTGTAGATTCCTTTCTTATGATTTTACAGTTTCTTGTCAAATAGGCTGATTGGATAAGCTGTGATTCGTAACAGCTACTTGCATACAATTCCGTGTTATAAAAAGCTAATTTATTATTGTTAGTAATTCGTAACTCGTCGCTTGTACGACTTTAATCATTCAATTATACAATATGAGTCAGAATTTGTTTATCTTTATCACCTGAATCATCACCTCTAGTCATTCTTGATCTGATTAGCTTTTTTTCATATTTTCATTATTTATTGAAAATGAATGAGTGGATTTATTATTTATGTCTAAAATAAAAAGAGATGCTTCTTTATGGTAATATTAAACAAGGCATTGGTGTTAGTAAGTAATGCAAGGCGATTGGTTCGAGAATCGATCATCGACTGATAACCTCATACAAGGTTCAGCAAGCTTCCGGTATACTATTCGTTGTCCTGTTTGTTATTCTTAACGTTTAAAGTCATTCAAAGCTTCATTGAAGTAGTTGATAATTAAAAGTTGTCATTTTTTTGTTACGTAAGCGAGGAATGCATATGTATATTTGATAATAAGAGGTAGTCAATTTTTTGAATTATTACTTACCGTCAATGCAAACATGGATTTGGAAACGTCTCCATTACGATGTACGAGCAAGTTTTTGTTTACGAAAAGGTGTCGCAAGGACATACCGCATTAAGGAACAATTACAGTAATTGCTTTTGCAGCAAAGCGTTCAGTCGGAACGATGTTGTCAAGGACCGTCGAAGATGTTCAAAAATTCTTGGAATAGCTGAAATATCGCACGAACATACAGTTGTAGGAGTATCATAAATGAAGTCCTTGAGATATCTGCATAAATTAGAATCGTAGAAAATTCTTACGTTGAACCGGTCGGTGTAATTAATAAAAATGCCATAATTAAAATACTTTAACCTAAATGAAAGAAACATTTATGGTTTGAAAAGCCTTGAAAAAGATTTACAACTTGTTCCAGTAATAAATTTGACTAAATACATAGAAATCGAAGTAATCAGATTTATTAGAAAATTTATGGACGAATAAAAATTGAAAGAAATATTGAATTGTAAACGATTAAAGGAAATACATTGATAATTAATCGCAGACATAGGTATAATTAAATTTCGTAATTTACTTTAAAGTTCGGAGCTTCTTTGATCGAAAGAAATTTTCAAATTTATCGTTGAAAGTAAAATGAAAAATAGAGGCGGTAAAGCAGGAACGTTCTCAGCGAAACGTCTTAATACAAAGGCATGTTCTCAAGTTTTTCGATTTCTAGTTGCCTGTCGTGTTTTCTGCCTTTTTTGCACAGCGATACGTCTCCTCGTGGGACACTTGATCACGAGTGACATTCCACCGATTTCCGAATTCTCGTTCACACGCCTTGACTCTGATCTCCTTATTTAGCGACGAGAAATCTTATTGCCACCTGGCTTTCTTCTCTCCCATCGTTGGCCAGTTTTTTCAATAGAGTTTTCGTTACCTGTCAACCGCTTTTATTTGACGCAAATTGAAGCAATACAATCTATATTATAAAGTGATTCAAGAGCACGATTACATTTTCTTTAATTATTTAAATTATTCATATCGATGTACCTTTTTATTCATATTTCAACCATTACCATTAGCTCGATCAATTTTTATCCTTTAAAGAATATTTTACTCGTGTCTTTACTATTAAGCAATCAAACAAATGGAACGCCAATTTCAAAATTTTTAGATTTATCTTTATCCATTCAGCTTTTGTACAATACTAAAATCTGTGTGCGTGTGCGTAACTTCAAAGTTATACACGTAGACAATATTATTACATAGGTGTCTTAAACCATGGAGAAAGTTGAAAGGCAAGAAGGTCTGCAATACATATTATTTGTAACGATAAGAAGTCCTGCAAAATATTTACTTGAAAACTTTCCCCACTCATTTGCCTAAACATGAAGTGTCTTTACTTTAGATCGAGTCACGATAATCGAGCTCGATCCCGAATTCCCAATTGGAAATAAAACAGATTACAGGAAATCTTAATTCCACTGTGTTGGTAAGTTTATTCGCAGCTATCTACTAGAATTATCACAATTGTCAACACAGTTTCCGTTCTATAACGATCTTTCTTATCTATGTATAATTATCGCGGGTAATTGATATTTTTTCTCAGAAGTTCACATTCACATTGAAATATTGGATGACGCATTGGAAGCTACCATGTTAGGTTACCAAATAAATCACGTTTAAAACAGAAAGTAATAGCGGCATTACTCGAGAATCACACGAACTAGCCACACTAAGGACTTCCTGCGAGCGATAAACTGGTCATTCACCGATCTTCCCGACCATCGAACGCGAATTAAAACACGTCGGAAATTCAGAATAAAAGAATGAATCATCGGTATTGTACGACGTGTCTATCTCCCTGTTTTTCTCACACCGAACCCATTCTTCTTACACACGCGTAATTAGTACGTCTGTAATTATTATGTCATTCGGAGTCGAGCGTTCTCAATCATAGCAAAGGTCGGGCTGCCCTCGTCTACGAAATATTATTCGCACTTTTGTCGTCCCTTGTTTCTCCTTTTCTACCAGCGAGCCATTCTCAATTACTCCGGTATATCCATTAGCGTGGAAAAAAGCGGAGGGATAAAACGAAACGGTTGGAGGGATGAGGAGCGTTGAAATGTGGGAATCGCGCTTTGACAGAGCATTAAATAACGGGCATATCGCGGCGCGCGTTACACGACGCCGACATAAACGCTGTGGTCACGTAGCCTTTGCGTTGCTGTAGCACGATGGAAGTGGGCCGAGAATTATTTATACGTTGGTCGACACAGCTGATCTCCGACGCGCGAGCGCGCTCCTTTTCTACCTTTTCTCTTTGCCTGTATTTTTGTGCGGCCAGCCGAGAACACAGGATCGCCTCGCACAGAGAAAGACGATGATGCGATTGTACATGTGCGAAATATCATGAAGGAAGGAAGAGGAAAGAGAATTAGACAGAAGGAAACAAAGAGAAAGAGAAAGAAAATGGAAGGAAAGAGGAAGAAGAAAAGACTTTGTGTACCTCAGTGGCTGTGTGGACGCAGCAGAACGAAAAAGCATATTCGATCTGGTGCCGGCTAGAAATAGCAACGGCAGACTGAAATAAACGCAACGTCGCAACGCGCGTCGACAAAGAATCTCTCTCGGTTTTCATGACGCTGTCACCGACCCCCATCCCACCACCGGACTCGCTTTTTCTCTCTACGCTCTTCTCACCGTCGCGTCGCAGCTCGCAGCCACGATCCGGCAGCGTCGTAAAATTACCAGTAAATCGTTTGACAGATCGTGTTGTCTCTGCGAGTCAAGTAGCTTCCTTTGTCTCTTTGGTGAGCGCTTAATTAGTCGCCTCGCGGAAGTTTATTCTTTTCTACATCACGTTCCTTTAAACGTATCACTTGGCTAAAGAAAGAGAATTTTTTAGTGGTCGGTTCTTCGATTCGATGTTAGTTGGTAAAATCAGCGGTGCGATAATAATGGACGCACGGATTCCCGCGAAAGTACCGTACTTTCCAATCGTAACTCGTATCTCTTTAAAGGGGCAGAGAAGGATTGTGTTCGAGGTAGAAACACGGTTTTACGTAACGCCCGCGTCGGACAGGATACGCTCGCCGTTTTTCTTTATTAACGAGCTCCAACCGTAGCAATTAACATTCACGGGAGAAACGAGACGCGCTTTTCGACGCCTATGGTCATTATCGTGGCTCTCTCGGGCCGGGATCGATTTCGCAACCGCGCTGGTTACGTGCCTGTTTCAAGAGCGAAAAAAAACGCGATATTCGGGGCGAATTTGGTGTCACGCGAACGTGGTCGATTAACGTCCACATCGTTAAATTACAGCTTCTGAAAATGCGGAGAAAGTCGTAAATGACGACCGATGACGTCACTTCTTTGCCATGTTGTATCGTTTGATACGATATACATAAATACGCGTAAACGATTTATAATTCGATCGTTTTACGAACGAACCGCGAGCTGTTTCGATTTTTCTTCGTGTTACGAAGAAATGTACAACGTTATTTGAAGAGTTTGGGAAAAGGTTAGGTTCAAAGGCGAAAACGTCGCGATGGTTGGAGAAGGGTGTAATATTGACGGGCGGTGACGTCACGCGACGCCCCGTTGTCGGATTATACGTACAGCATCCCCTTCTCTTTTGGCACGTCCGACTGGACTCCCACGCGCCACTTTTAATGCTGCCCGTGTCATGCTAAATATTGCACTTACCCTCCAACAGCATGATTAAAGTTTATTTTTACGCGGGGAAATGTAATTGAATTACAGTAGAGATGGAATAGCTTTGTGGAATTATCCTTCAGATAGATCCAAATCTACCAAAATTCGTTAAGGGTACTTTAAAGTGAATCTAAAGAAATTTCTCATTTTTAATAATGTTGTAACAGTGTAATATGGATAAAAGAGAAAGATGTTGAAATCACATTACGTATCATACTTGCTGCAATCGTATCGACGTGATTGGAGTTTACGAAACGATTCTTATTTGATACATACTGGTTTAAAAACTTAAAGAAAACGAGGAGTTTAAAAATTATATATTTATTTTTATTGTCACCAATAAATAAATATATGTGTACATGTCAAATCAAATAGAATTGATATTTGAATGATATCGATTAATTCTCATTTGAAGCTATTTATGTAAAGCCCATATTTTTATTAATAGATGGCTTTCAAAGCAAAAGACGATTTCATCTTTGAAGAAATTCATGGATGGTTTTCAGCAACCAGTAAAAGCCAGTTTAAATCCGACAGAGAGATAAATTGCTGTGTTTATCGGTCGCGATTAAACGTACGTCAAGATAAACTGAGAGAGAAAAAGAGGAGGAAACAATGCCGAGAGAAACACAATGTTACTGTATAAACATTAATCGACGAAATCGCGTGACAGTGTACAAAGTACAAGTTGCTGTTTATCGAAAGTTACGTCGTTGTTCTCTTCTGTCGATAATGTAGGCTGCTGTCTGTAATATCTTAAATATTTCTCACATTTGTCGAGAAACGTGATATGTAGATTTTATCATTTATCACATATTTGTCATTGAAGCTAGTTGTCTCGAATCAATATTCTTAATTGTTAAGTAGCATTAGATAAATAAGATTCCTAGCTTTTAATTAAAGTCGCTCTAGAGTGATAATTGTTTTTCTGTTTCACTCTGTTTACAATTGTGATCGTGAACTCTACGCAAACGTATTACTCATTGCATCCCTTTTGGAAGTACATAACTATTAATACAAGAATTGGGAAGAACTACAGAAACGCTACCTTCAGTGTGTCCGTGGCAACGTATCCTTCTATATTAGCTGTCAAGGATCGAATAAAATGACCTGGTCGAAACCTAATACTTATCTTCTGTTCATGAATACAAACGGTAGTGGGGCGAGCTTGGTTACTACTGCATATGCGAGTTGGTAATAAGTATCTGCTATAATTCAGTTAAAAATGAATATCATCAATGTATTTGGTTTCGGTTCGGGTTAGCGTTTTCAATCCGATCGCCGTGAAGTCGCTTGCTTGGAACGATAGCAATTCTCAAAAAATTGTTCAAAATCTCTATTTCTACAACATATCCGAAAATTATCGAAATCAGAGAGGAAGCAAATTTTTTGCCATTTCATTTAGTTCTTTAAATAAACAATTAGCAAAGCAAAGAATGTAGCCTTCAATGAAGTATAATGTGCAAGGAGGTTATGAAGCGCGACATATGGCGTAAGTTGTTTCGAACTTCTTAATCTTTCTTTGTATCTCAATAAAAGATTCGATAACATCTATACGATGCTCAACATATTAAAAGTCTCGTTCTTCGATAAACAAGAGGAAAAAGAAGAAAGACATAGACATCCTCGAGATTTCCGATTTCCCCATATAGTAATCCACTGGAGATTACGAGCAAGAACGTGGTCGCATTTCAACGCGTCGCATCGTACCGTATGCGACGTGTGTTTCTTCCACTAAACACATAACATACACAATATGTATCGAGACACGGATACGTGAAGCGAGAAGTCAACTGCCCTGTACACACACGAATCTGTATAAAAGGTATATCCATTGCATAATCATTATAAATGTACCGTGCGTTAACTTACACTGGCACACTGAAATTTTCGTTCCGCTTTCGAACGTCGCATCACCTAATCGTTGCATTCAATTTACAGAACATTTGCATCGAAGATTTATACGTGTAACGTCGCGTTGTTGTCTGAAAGAAATTTATTCGTTCCGAAATTGTTCCAGCTGTTAGCTACGTCTAGATACATATATTAAGCTAGACCAGAATATAGTTGCTGTACTTTAAATTATATTTACAATTATATTTTTATTTAAATCTTTCTCAAAGAATATTATTGATGACAAATACAGCATCAAGCGCAGTTATTTTAAATTTATATACTTAACATAACTTACATTATACAGGTACTATTGCTAATTCTGAATGTAATAAATCTTTCATACTGATATTCCAAATTAAATATCCAAAAAAACGCAGCTAGTTAGTAACAGAATGGGAAACGTTTGCTCTATTTTCAATTGAACGTAATATGTGGGATGGAGTATCAATGTCATGTCATCTTAAATTGGCGCGGTATACCAATGAAGCGTGGATGTGAGAATCAGAGCTCGGTGGATTCATAACCGTAACTCGACTCGTCATCTTTGGTGCTATCGTCTCGTTGTAAACAAGCTTAAGCAGTCCAGTGTGCCTGCCGGCGCTATGTAGGTTACTATCCCAACGGTCTGCGCCTCCTCGACCCGCCTTTAAGGTCGTTTACAGCGTAACCCGAACCCACTTCTTCCTTTCATCATCTTCTTCCTTCGCCTCTTTTTTTCGCTCTTTTACCGTTTCTCGTAATCCTTTTGAAATGACTGTTTCGCGTAAAAAATAAGCATCATTAGTAACTGTAGGTTAAACGTGCAATGCAGTGATTTCTAACGTAAAGTATGATTTGCTTTTCGAATTATTTGATCATAGAGAAACCTTAAATTGCAGCATGGTGTTTTGAAATAAAAATCAGAAATGAATCTATACATCTATAATTGAGACGAACATTTTTTCGAAACCAGGACGAATATTTATAATAGAAAAAGTCATCAATTCGAATCACACTGTTTCCTGTAATAAAATTATCCACTAGGTATCATTACCCTGCTTTCCCTTAGAAGCACACGAGACTTATAATTTTCTGAATAGTCATTACTTTTTCGAGTGTTAATTTCAGGTATAAGATTACAAATAGGATCAGAGGATCTCGAAAATGATCCGCATCCGGATCTACATCCGGTCGTACTTTATATTTATGCTTTTCTGCAAATAGAATAAAGGATTACCAATTTACGTAAATACCGAGATCTTGCATACAAAAACAAATATTGTTCCAACACCGAGACATACATAGGAGTTGTATGTATAACCATGTCGTCATTAAACAGTACGTTTCAAATCACTTGATGAATTATTACACCTCCGTATTACACAAAACTACACAATAAAACCACGAGGTTAGCTTCGAATTTTCATATGACTTTAAACTCGTGAAATATTAGACCGGACAATACTGGCTCTCACGAATGAAACCATAAATGTACATATGATACAGTAAAAGATGTTATAATATACTGCGCATGCAAATTATTTGGCATGAATATTTATTCGCACTTTCGCGGCATATCCATAACGACTTACAGTGATTTTGCGAGGTACGTGCGGGAGGTATCACGCATCGTGACCGCATAACGCGTTTTCTGATTCTTTTTTCTGGTTGTGGCGCACGCGCTCGCCAACCTCGTGGCTGCTCTCGATGCGCTTACCCAACGTTGGTAGCAGCGCCGCGCTGCCGTTAGCTGTGTCGATGATCTTTCGTTGTGGTCGTGCGACGTACACGTATAAGTTACGCTCTAAGAATTACCGGGTAGTGGAGTATCACGTGACGCCGCCTTGTGGGTATATAAAGACGACCGACGGCTAGTGGAATCAGCCACTTGAGAACTGGCTCCGAGGTTCGTGCAGTGGTTTGTACCTTCTATAGCGATCGAGAATCGCCGAATACGATTGTTTATCTCAAAGCACAAAGGTGGAGAAAGAGAAAACTATCGAAGAAATAGCTTTGCATTTTATTGCTCCCGATACTGTCGAAAGAAAAGTGAGAAGGGAGGAGAATTGCATACGTACGTGAATTGATAATGAATCTTGGGAAAAGGCTCGCATAAGAATTGTGTAAGGTAGGTCGTCGGTTCTGATGACCGGTAGAAAAATGACGTAGTCCGATTATCGGCTGTTTGAACGTCATAGAGAAACGGGTGACACGCATGCGCAGAACGTTGCCCCTTAGCAAGAATGGAGAAGCTGAGACACTTACATACACATATATGTATGTCACGGATGCGCATGTTTCTACGCTATATATCATTGAAACATAATGTGGAGTAGTATATATCCGAACATGATATCGTAGTCAACGTTCACGTATACACACGTGATTAATATAATATGGATTCGGAGACTCAGTAATTATATCGACAATCGATCAGACTATCTATGTATATAGAAAACAACGTTAACGTGGGTTAGAAACTGAGCGGAGTACATACTTTCGAAGTGGAAAGATCTGCCACGATTAGAATCTCGTTTTATACGCATATATTTGTCACGTCTGGTAGACGCGTGAGCGTTGCACACTCTGAGGAAGAGAGACAGGGAAAGACGCCGCGTCTGACTGTGTGCATCGCTTCCAAGGCTCTCTCCGAGCACTGCCTCCCGAGGATTTCAACTTCTTTTTGTCCGGCGTTCAAGGTGAACCCGTACGAGAAAAAAATTCCCGCGTCCTCCAACTGAGACACTAACACCGGATGGAAAATATACTGACCCACTGACTCATAGGGGATTTCCGGCATTAGCTTGGCATTTGCTACGTGCTATAGTAACTACCGAGCACGATGTCCTTAAAAGTCTCGTTACGTCTTGCAAAAACCGTTCATTACCCGACCATAAATGTAACTGAGGTCGTTATCTCAAAAACCAACAGAATATTAATTTATTAAAAGGCATACTTATTTTCGTGAGTTAATAGTAAAAGTTAGCCACAAATTAAAAGATTTGGAGATTATATTCGAAGCTTTATAGTATGTAGCCGTACAGAACAAAGAGAGAAATGAAGGTCTGTCCTCGAAGAAACTTCCTGATGTCGAATGCTCGGCTCAACACAGTTAATCGCGACCTAGACATCATCGCGACTGTCGAGAGACAGTTAAATTTATAACAGACGCATTAGATCCACGTTTACGGATCGTTTTAATGGCAGAGGAACGCGCAAACGAAGAAACGATCGGACGATTTCGTGATTGCCCTAACTGCGAGTCGGCTAATAAAAGACGTTGCGCAATCGTGGACGTTGGTGTTGCGCCGTAGATAATAATAAGAACATAGACTGGTAAAGTGGAAGGGGCGGGTAAGAGACAGCAAAGGATAGGTTCTCTCTCCCTCTCTCTCTCTCTCTATCTATCTATCTATCTTCTATCTCCCTGCCTCTGTTGTATGTGCGCGTCTATGTATCTTCTTTCGATACTGTCGATGGATCGCTGTGTGCACGCGCGAATGCACAAACATAATAATTTGCCGCGGATGAGTTGTCGCGAGTTACAGCGGCCGCGCACTAGTGCAGTGGTGCAACGAAATCGAAGAGAAACTCTCTCGACCGAACTCGTACGCTATTTACAGCTTCTTTCGAGTAACGAGTTACTAGGTTGATTGTCTCGAGCCTTCAGGAAAAGGACTATCGTTTTCTCGTATTATTATATTCTCTATCTTTGATCTTTCTTCTTCGTCATTTATATATTTTCTAAAAATCATCATTTTCATGCACTTCTATCTAACTTTCATTCGATGGCGCTTCCGCCTTTCATATTCACTTTCGACAAAGAAATGTCCATAAATAGGATCATTAGAACGGAGAATCGATACGTTAACCTGACCACGTTAATTAAATTGTGAAATTTCTATCGTGATTACTCACGGCCGAACATTGCCATGGTATCGTTTCTTGAAGAAACACGCGTCTACAAGAATACTAATCGACGTTAACCTCTTTGCCGTGGCCATACTCTCCACCACCGTCCGTAATCTGCCTTTCTCGTGGCCGTGTCTTTATTTTACCAGTAGAAAGGAAAGGTCGCTTGAGGATAGACAAATAAGACGGAATCGGCGTGAAGAGGCATATCGGGGACCGATTGCTCGACGGTCGTTATGCGTGATAGATGTTATACCGCTATATGTATGCTGCAGTGTGGCCACAGAGTTTTCTTTGGCTCGTTTAGCAAAAGCAGGGAACCACAAGAAATCCGATCGTAATTACTTCCGGCTCGCCGAGGCCTTCTAGGGAACGTTGAGAAAACGGAAATTCACTTTCTTTACCTTGGCATCATACTTACCTCTATGTTCTTCTATCTTGTTTTCTTTCTCTCTTCTCCTTTCTCTCCATCTCCCTCTTTAAATGGCCCGACGTCTGCGCGATATGCATGCACACATATGCATACATATGGTGTGTGTATGGTCGTGATTCTTATACATCGACGACTCGTTTGACAAAATGTTCAGGGTCAGCATACATACATAGATAGATGGGACACCTGCATCGAGTATTGTCTTTTCGCGACTTTCCGACTTTCCCAACCACAGATACGTATATACCTGCGTAATCATTGTAAATAATTACTATTAGCGTTCAGCAATTGATCGATTTATCTTGTGATAAAAGACAGCTGATATTCGTACAAAGACGACTGTCGAAACGTGCACTTAGAAACTCGTTCCTTGGCACTCGATCAAAGTATGTTGGAATCTGTAACATTATTCGGAATATTATTTTGGGTCGTTTATCCGATGATCGAGCATTTCACTCGTACACCCTTCATCGTAAAACAATTTTTTGTCGCGAATATTTAGAATAGAATTCAAATGTAAAAATATGGCCGAATGGACACTGATACATTCAACGCCATCTGTTTGCAGTCCATCGTTTGATGATACATTTTACGAGCATTGTTTTTCAAACTGCTTTTTCATAGATATAAATATTATTTACAAGTATACATAAAAGAAAACTTGTTTTTCACTTCGTATACGATGCAACGATGACGTTAAGCGTAAAATTAATGTTGATTATCCAAAATATAATGACGTTACCGTGAATTTGTAGTTCTTGACGTAAATGTTCGCAGTTGAAGTGATGAGATAAACGCGCCGTCACAGTGTACTTAAACTTTTCGTTTGTTCGGTTTAAATTTGCGTAAAATAGATTTCGCGTAGCCATTGCGAATGTAATTTTATTTCATTTCTTTCGCTGACAGGACTTTCGACTTGCATTTATTCGAAACGAATTTAATATCATTTATTCCGTACGGAAAAACGTATGAAACTGTACTGTCTGCTCGTTAATGTGGTAAAGTTGTTTCGTGACAGAATTCAAAAGAAAAAACGTGTAGTTCGTATTAAATAACTTTAATACTGCTCCACGTTAAGCCGGTTAAGCGACAGAAAATGGTCTTTTGTAACCAAGTGGAACTATACGTAAAACTTGCGCCCTATCCTTTTCCTTGTCCGTTGTCTGTCTTTTTCTCTCCATTCGTTCCCCTTCTTCCTTGTCAACATTACGCTCGGCTTGGCAAACAGCGACAGGCACGGACATACGAAGGACGTATACCTACATAGACTCAACTTACATGCACAGACTGCCACCAACACATCTGTATCTACTTCAAAAGCCATTGAACGTGCTGTTAGCTTTTCTCTTTTCGTTGCTCAGTTCACTCTCTCGTTCACGCGTAGTAGCTCCGATAGTGGGACAGAAAGAGACAACGATAACGGCCGCTTGGAACTCGAGACGATCGTTTTCATCGAATGCTTCGGATCATATCATTTGGCTGTTTAAGCTGTTTTCTATTTTTACTCGTGTTTTGGCGTGCAACTACGTAAAGGAGAAACCAATTGAATTTAATTTGAAGTTTGATCGCGCTTCTAATAATGTGGTAAAAATTGATGGAACTAAATCACACGAATGGAGGTTAGCGTATTTGTAATTCAATCGATCGCCATTTCAATTGTACTAGTTTAACATAATCTGTATTTAGATATAAGATTTATAATCAATATTTCGTTATGTAAAGTTCACATGACTTTCTTTCTGCTGATTTTATTAAAGACATCATGACTTTGAGTTCTAAAGGCCATGATTTCTCAACTTCCATCATATTATCTTATTTATTTATTTATTATTAATTAGTGTCGCGTCAGTTGCTGAGGCTGTTAGTGACATGAATTACAGACACACGCGTGTTACAATATTTATCTTATTTTTCTTGTAAGTGATTTCTTTTTATTCATATAAGTAGCAATATATTTATCCCTTCCAACATTCCACGTTTCCGCGATTTTGCGCCAATAACGTGATACGATTCTTGGAAATTACATCCATAATTTTTGTATCGACTGCGATACAGGAAAAATCGAGTTCCTTTCAATTTACGTATAAATAATTCCATGGTCAAAGAACACGGATTTCCTTCAAATGCACGTACAAAAATGATTTTACTGGTAGTCTCGATACAATATGAATAAATGGATTGACGTATGATATATTAAGAAAAAAAATCGTATTTTAAATTGAAATCACGTCGAAGTGAACGGCAATGGCAACAAGACCGAGCCCCAATCAGTCGTTATCGACTACAAAGAGCAAGACAGACAGCGTCGAAAGACAAAGATGAGAACTAAAGCTCGCTATCGTTCTCCATAAAAACAAATATATTTAACTAAGACGCGATAAACATACCTTAATGCGGTTTCGTCGTATAACATGCTACATATTATTTGTTCATGCATATGGATCATGTACAATTTGCAATTTTCTCATAATACGTACTCATTAGCACGGACAGCAACCACGTAACCAAATACATCAATAACATCGAGATAGAAATAATTTAATGTCACCAAACAGATGTTTGTGACCAATATTCAAAGATTTAATTACACACGATATCTGTGCATTCGGACAAAACTTGGTGCACACTTAGTTCCCATAATTCCACGACCGGGGCAGGTGCACGAGAAAATTTCTTTGTTTTTTCTGCGTATATGTTTCCATTATCATCACCTAATGACGTCAATGCAATTACAATAAAATTAATTGCGTATTCGACAGCTTGACAGCTGCGGCTTCCAACACTTTTGTTGCTCTAAAAATGGAAGATTTTGGCCGACAATCGTGAACTCAGCCGACATTACCATACGTTGGTAAATTTATCTTGCCCATTACGCTTGAAAACACGGGGAGATAAATATGCTTTTGGAAAAGAATTTTATTCCCCATATTGGCAGTCAATATTGTATTTGAGGCAAATAAGAAATGTGTTTTATATTATCTTCAATCTGACAAAGCGCTTTCGTCATTTGAAGTATTAAGAAATAGATAACATTATTCGAATCATTTGTTACTACAAATCTGTCTCTATGACTAGACTAGATTGGATATCATAGCTAAAGATGGAAAGAGGTTCAAAAGTACAGTCGATGAAGCTTTATAGAAGCAGAGATGTAAAATACAATTATTAAGACAAAGAATATTTTAAAAATCACAAAGAGGATTATATAGATGCGTAGCTTCAAAATAAAATAAAAAGAAAATTTTGATAACATAGAATTAATTAACTCTTTCAAAAAATAAAAACATCTTTATCGTGTTGCTTTCTTTTGGTCTTCATTGATTAAAATATTTTACACTAAGTATATATAAATTATCCTAACTTTAGTTAACGAAGATGAATTTTATTCGAACGTTTTATTGTGTTTTTGTGTCCTCTTTCTCAAAATCCGTGGGAAGACCGTCTCGTGGTCTACGTCACAATCATGTGGTCGACAACGAAATATAAAAGGCGGACACCAGGACTGGCATAAATTGAATCGCAAAGAGCCCCGGCAGATTGACGCGTTGAATTTTTTTAACCCCTTGTTGGGTCACTGATAATCTTTCTTATTATTATTTTCTACGACGTTATGCTCTCAGCTTTTTCTTCCTCGTTACCGCGGGAACTTCGCTTAATTCATTCAATTTATATCGTGTGCACCTCACCTGCAAAAACATTGATTCCAATAATTCCTCCATCGCCCGGATTATTCTATTCTATCGTTTTATCGATTTTAATCGATATTTATTACGTACGAATTTTTATGCATTTATGAGAAATTCGATGCTGCAAAAATGGATAGAATGCGCATGATATGCAATGTATATAAAATATATAAAATGCAGTGCAATGTTGGATAAACAATACAATTGTATACGTTTCATTTTTTAAATTATATTTTCATAAATGTTTATGAATTTCATAAAAATATAAATTTTCAAAAGTGTCAGGAGCGTCAAAAGGGCTGAAAATAGAAAATTACGAAAATAATATTTGACCATTGTTTCCTCGAGTCTATTCTTTTTGGCCAACGTTCTGTGTTTAAAAAATTGCTTCATAAATAGTTTTTCGTTTTTCCCGAAGACCTTGTTTGACTTGTGTCACTTTTGAAACACACGTGCGATGCATCAAAATGAAGGAAAAGAAACGCGCCACGCTTCACTGTATTGCACGATTCGAGTGAAGTCGTTACAGAGCTTATAATCGGCGAAAATATTTTTTCACTATCTACGAAAATTGGATAATGCGCGTTATTCGATTATTATTATCATCCAATTATTATGTATTATTCATTGTTTATAAATTGTTCATCGTTACTATTCCTGCATTATTATTCATGCACGTGAATTACAGACGATAGCGTCGGTTCCAAATACGTCAAACTACACGCGAATTTGAGGAAGCGATTAAAATTCGGCGAACGAAGATTCAAATTCTACGAAGGGGGAAGAAGGAATCGATTCATTAACGATTCTCATGATGATTAACTTTTTTCAGTTATCTTTCACGTCATACACACACATGGGTATATTCGCTCATATATGTGTTTGGTTTTATTTTAAACCGGTAGGAGGGGGAGAGAGAGAGGGAGAATGTAAAGTTTCCTGAGTATTGTTTCGTTATTATTACAACCTACAAAAATACTCTTTGACGTCAAACATTCGCGATATTAAGATAAAGGCGCGTTTATTTAATGCAAAAATATTTTCCAAGGTATTTCAGTTTTCATTGTTCGGAAGTATCGTGTATTTCATTTCGTTAAACCTTCTGTAATGGTTTAAAATTATAGAAAATTATACGTAGTTATTGCACAAGGTAATCCACGCAATACCACTTCGAAGCTATTGCTTGCTCCAATTCCATGAGACAGTCTGTGTATAATTTTCAACATTAACGATATAGTTAATGATTTTTGTATTATTGATATGTTACTGAAGAATACAACGTTGCCGGTAAGTTAGTTATCCTAAGATATTGACGAATGATAATCTTATCTGATTTCTGATTGGTTGTCAAAATGTATCCTGCTAATTAATACTTCAAATATCTTCGACAAATATCAATATTGATTTAATTTCTGATAGCAATTGGCAATATGACACTTCTGCTTTTATATTAAAAATTACAACATTTATATTCATCTCTTCTAAGGAATAACATGAGTGAAAGAGAATAAAAGACGTAAAAGGTAAAACAATCGACTCCAAACTAACCTATAATTGATTGGCTATTGTATCAATTAATTGGTTTACATTTCACGTAATCTTTGCATGTTTATACAATGAGTGCAAAAAATATCGTCATACATTCTTACTTTCCAACGAAACATGTTCTATCAGGTTCTAAGTTTTGTTATCATAGTATATAGTCTCATGAAAGTACTAAGTAGAAAATAAGTAAATAATATGAGATTTTATATACATGAACCTATTTAATTAGTATGTCGATACTAATACAATAATACGCAGATACTTTTCCTCTTATATTATCACACTTTTTACTGTCGTATATAGTAATTATTCTTCATTTAAACAGTTTGCCAGAGGTTATCACACAACACCGATAATACCGCGATAAAACGGTGAGAAAATACGGGAAAGTATGTCACGGGAAGTCGCGTACCTAATTGCGTTATAAAAGACAGCTCATTAGTTTTTCACGAACTCATAATAGAGTTGACAACTTCACGAACTTACGCGTACGTCGTTTGACACGCGACGCATGCTTATTCATACGCAACTGCCAATTATGTATTTTCTCTCTGTAAAATTATTCAATCCGATCGGTGTTTTCCCAACTAGTCATCTGCTAATATCTACGGCATTATTCTTTTGTATTCGGAGTTTACGTAAGTTTTCAGAGTATAAAATTACTAAATTGCAAACTTATAAAAAGTCAAATTTCTAAATTACAAAACTTCCGAAATTCCAAATTTTCCAACCATCGACTTTCTAAATTATAAATTTACAAAATGTTAAATTTTCAACCTGTCACAATTGCAAACTCTCAAGCACCATGTCGGAGATTCAAATTTCCGAATTTCAAAATTCCAAGATTTAAAGCTCTCAAACTTTGAGTCTTCGAACATTTCGAATCCTCGAATTATTCTATTTCACGATCAAAAATCCTTCAAAGATAAGGATTAGAACGTATGACAGGATCAGTGTACATGTTTTTACAATTATTAGTATGTGCGAAGGCGTTACGCGTTCGAGGCAAATTCATATCACGCTGCCGCTCTTCTTACTATCAAACCGATAACTCTTTGACAACGATGCACAGAGATTTACATTTCCATTACATCCTCCCCATCCCCCTCTCGTTTAAATATCGATAATATCATTAAAAGCGACTTACACGAAGAATAAGAAATTAAATACATGATTCAATCGAAATCTTACATACGAAGTTTCTCTAGTTAAAGAGAACGTTCTAAAGATTTGACGAACTTGGAGTTCACGTGAAAACTAAAAAATAAGAAAAGAAGAACGATTAAAAAAATATGATCGATAAACGCGAATATAAATCGCGACGCGCAGTAGCGTGACGCGACTACGCGGAACCCCGTCCTCGAAGCAGCACCAAATTCGGTCGACTCGCGAATGGAATTGGCAACCTACTGACACACTAATCGGCGCATCGACGAGCTCCGTCATGAAATCGCGTTCGCTCGAGGCCGAATTAGGCGACCGTGCAAAATGACTTGTTCTCGACTTGAAACCGTTCGCTTGATGACGTAATCCCGATACTTCTCCATCGGCCTAATTGCGTTTCGTGTCGCAACCCTCTGTACTGGAAGAAATAGGTATTACGATCAACGTAAACGTTTGACCTGCCTTGTACGCGAACAAGAATCCATGCAGATTTGTAATCGTTAATTTCAAGTGGCGAATACGAGGTCTAACAAAGCTTATTTAGAATGCGCATACAGAAAGAACCATTTAAATTATCGACTTATGAATGATTCAACGTGTTGTTCATTCGTATACTTAGGAGATTCAAATTTATCTATTTTTCGTGTAACAAGTTTTCTTCGAATCACCTTCTTCTTATCTTAATTACATTTAAACTGCTAATTTGTAAAGGAACGCGATGTTCCAGAGAATCAGACGGTTAAGAGATTCGAAGATTCTCTTTCTAAGTGTTTCAAGGCTCTGCGATATTATAAATATCACGAGAATTTTCGTTTATTCGTTTGTTATTCGTTCAGCTTATACGAACGTGAACCGTTGTTTGAGGGAAAAATTATATACAGTAAGAACGATCGATAAGAAATTCTGTCACGCCAAATTCGATTATATCAATCCTTTCTCGGTTTTGCCTGGGAATAAAGTTTCGTTCTTATTACAGAAACAAACGAAAAGCTTTTGAAACACGTCATACATATGAATGAATGAATCACTGGCCCTTCAAAAATGAAAGAGCACGGCTAGCTAGGGCATTTTAAAACTAAGCAAGGTAATACGGTTTTATACGATGGCTGCGAACGCCGAACATTCGACTGCCTTGCTGTCCGCGAGACAAGCGGCCTAGAGCTGCTAGACAAAACCAGCGACAGAACCGTTTAAGGGGACGCGGAGAAAAAACTCGCGGACGCGATGAAAGAATCGGATCGTCCCGAAAGGGAAATTCAGTCGTCGTCGATCGGATTCCAGAGCGCAACCATACGAAACGGACTGGATGCGCAGAAGAGTCCAGTGGCCGAGTCAATCGACGCGCAACTGACTGAAAATCGGCTGGTGCTTGCACAGTGGTTATAAAAAAAGGCGCGTGGAAAGGCCGGGGCCGACGATTTTAGAGGCCATTCAACGATCGCGATAGATCCGCCGGGATGAGTCAGAAAACGCATTATGTATTTATAGAGTTCTCTCTCTGCTCTTCTGTTTCTGCCGTGGGACGAAGTGAATCACGCGCGCCATCAGATGAAAAGTAAAAGAGAGAAAGAGAGCAATTTACGGTCGACCAGAGTGGCGAGAAATTTTACGCACGTCGTCTTCCGCTGCCTTTTTGCCCCCGCGTCCTCCTTTCGTACGAATTCCTTCCTTGTTACGTATCTGTTATGCGGCCGAGAGTTTTGGTTTCCGACGCGACAGAACCTGACCGAAAGTGGGTCTGTAATCGCGCCGTTGCGCGTTGCCCGGGGAAAGCTTACATGTGCAGCTTTCTTCAGGAGCTATAGCTCGCGATTCAAAGATCAGCCCCACACCGTACACCGATTTTTGATATAGCGAACTGCGGATGTTCGTGCATTTGTAGAAAATTAGAGGTGCAAGGATGCACCGAAGGTTTTACGCGGGATGCGAGATTGTACGAGATATAGAAAATTTGGTATTGGCTGCGATATTTATTTTTAGTTTTTTTTTTCTTTTCAGTTATACATATAAGAGCACGAATTCGCAGCAACGTCTGCAGTCTATTTATTAGTTTGGTTAAAGCGGCAAGGTAAACGCGTTGAGAATAGTCTGGGTGGGATTGGAGATTATAAATGTACGTTGACTAATGTAATCTTCGTGAAAGAGATATGGATTTTCATTGCCAAGACAGAAGTTTGGGGAATTCTGAACAGAAATATGCACCCAGGTGTTGTTAGGAACATAAGATGTCGGCCGATTATAGTGGTACAAGACGGATTGTTTCTTTTTTTTTTTTTTCAGCTGCAGGTTAATTTTAACCGATACCTACAGTATCTAATTACGTGAAATATTTAGAAAATAAAAAAAGGTGGTTTGATAGAGCGTTATTTTGATGGAACCTTGTAAACGATACTTTCAAATATTCGTACATGACCATGATCGATCAGGATGTTTGCTCGATGCTTCGATTTATAATCTCGTTGTATCTCTTCCACCATTTGTAAATCAGATTAATCCATAGAAATTACAATCCATTAGAAAATAATAAATGTATTTGCAAGATGGTCTCATTTTAAGCAATTGTACCGTAATCTCTTCGATGAAGAAATCTGCACGTATAATTCACGAATGAAAAATAAATAAGATAGTATTTAAGAAAAGTACAGTTAAGGCATATGAGATGTCGAAATCCAAAAATAAAAGTTACGAAACGCGTACGTAATACGTCAAATGATACGCGAGAGAATGGATGATTTCGCGTTAAGCTTTGAATAACACTCATTACTGTCAATATACAAGGTATCGTGTGCGACGTTGGAAGGACAGGATGTTCTAATGGAAATATCACAGATTCACCACTTTTATTTACGATTTCTTATCGCGTCGTTGCGATGCAGTTAAATAACACGCGAAGTGAATCAATCGTCTAAAACAATCTCCTTTTTCTTTGGGTATACTTGGCTTGTTATCTGGTCTCCACGTCCAGTCACTTAACGCAAGAGTATCAACGAAAAAAGAAATAAGAAAGAGGAAGAAATTATATTCGATTGCGGGCGATGTTCGAGAAAGATGTTTCTCCAGAAATCATGTCGTTGATAGAGAAATCGTCCCATCGATCAAGGCGTTGACGCTTTTGACCATTTGTTTTCCCATTGTGAATACATTATAGCGGTAAACGAATATTTAGTAAAATGTATAAATTAGCGAAAACCTAGTAGTAGAAAGCAACGAGTAATAAATTTTAATTATTTGCTTAAAGACTGATCAATGGTACATGGCTAAAATTCAATAGCTACAGTCTGTCACACAAGAGCGTGTCTGCGATATTTCTGTAAATATTTATATATTTGTAAAAAAATTTATATGAATTGAATCTACATCTAAAACACTAATACGCTATTACTTAGTAGGGTGTCCAATCTCCTCCATTAGCGATTATAGCTTGACATCGTTTCGGCATACTCTCGACTAATTTTTGAGCGTAGGATTCTGGTAACGACCTCCATATCTTTCGAATGTGATGTACAAGTGTTCTTATTTTTGTGATACGTCTTCCTCTCAGCTTGCATTTCATTAGGGACCACACATTTTCGATAGGGTTTGCATCAGGGGACTGCGATGGCCAAGGAAGTACTGTGATGGCGTTTTTCGCTTTCCATTGGGTGCAGATGCGACTTCGATGTTTAGGGTCGTTGTCTTCTTGCAATATCCATTGGTCCTCGGTTTGGTTGAACCAACGTTTCACGGATGTGAGAAGTCCCCTTTGGTACAATTTCACCATCTTTTGTGCATTCAGATTGTCTGTAAAGACGCACAAAGTCCCAAAACCGCGTGCGTTAAAGCAACCCCAAACATGCACTTTTATAGGGTGTTTTACACTTCTTTGAATCATCCTTCTTCCATGGATAGTCCAAGCACGCCTAATAGGACACCATGCCCAAAACGAAGATTCATCAGTGAATATTATATTACTCCAATCACGATCTCTGTTTTCATTCGCCCATGCCAGACGATTTTCGACGTTTCGCGTACGCGGCACTCATATTAAAAAGCTCTGTTCCTTTCACAGTTTCAAATGAAACTGAAAGGTATTCAGCAACGCGTATTAGAGAAGTTTTCGTTTGTTTACATTCTTTTTATCTCATTCTGATTAGGTGTCAGGTTTCGCAGATATCGCAGACACGCTCTTGTGTGACAGACTGTACGTGACTCAACCGCTGCAATTTCTGAATAGGCTTATGAAAACCGTTCTTAGCTGATGCGTGTTTAACACTTTGACGGCCGCTGTCGCGTAAACGTAATTTCGCTCCGACATTTGTTGTCGACTTCCATCACGTTTACGTGATTTCAGTCTCTTTTCTTTTTAATTTAATTGCCACTTATGCGTGAGGAAAATGATCGCTGCATGCGATAATATTCCACCGAGGCGAAACGATTTATAAATGCGCTGGAAAGAGCGGCAATTTGTGGATCTAACGATTCAGTGAAAGCGAATGGTCAGAAAATGATTGTAATCCTGATTTCTGTAACCGTATGGGACGATGGATAAATAAATTCGTATAATGCATACGTGTGCAAAGTAAATCAGGATAATGCGATAAAGATTCAATAACTATGGTAGATTCAGTGGTATTTTCTCAAAAAGTATTTTTCCACAATTATACAATGATTCACGAACCTGTTAAGAGACTGTGCAGATAGTCTTGGAATAAAAAACTGTTCTGGCATGTTCTGTTGTAAATTTTGTTACAATATATTTTGTAAATCGTGTTAGAACTTGTCTTACTCTTGTAGATACCAATATTTCATCGCGTATATATTAGGCTTGTAAAATCAATTATATCGTATCGTGATAATAAATTAACAGGCAGCACATTATTTTTGCTGGTCACCCTATAATTAAATCGCATACTATTAAAAATATGCAAGTACCCAGAAGACCATGAACGATGATGTATGCGCATGAAAATAAGTGCAGACAATATACATACTTTGTGTAATAAAATAAAAAGAAGTATGACGATGCACGACAGGAAAGAATAATATTTGTTCAACGTTTTATTCAATATGTATGCAAATAAAACAGCCTTATACCGCCTGTGCAAACTAATATGTTTATTGATTCGAACGATATATTATAACTGTATATCGGTAATATAATTCTGTTAGTTCACCGCGATACGAATATTTTTCAAGGTATTTGCAAACGAACGATCCGATATGAATTAAATATCGACATGCATCGACCAACCATCTGACGCGAATTCGCTTGAGTCCACGGATTTTTCGAATTCCATGAGCAGCGCGTGTAAATTTTAGGCGTATGATTACGTTTCGTCGCCGCGGTCGCCGAAATGGCACAACTTCGATTCGTGACCATCAAAAATGAAATTGCAACTCGAACCATCCATGTTATTCTCTCGATTCCCTTTTGGCTATATTTGCAGCAGGAAATGAAAATCAATCAAACGTTTATTACACGTATACCGGCCAAACGTTCGGCGCTCTTTATTAGCTTAATTTCTATCTTATCTTTGAAGTAGTGATATTTAAAACAAAATACCTTTATGAACGTACGAATACAGTTTCTGACCGAAAATCTATAAAACGGTTCCTTGTTTAAGGTCGGATTGGTAATTAGGCTCGTGAATTGTACGTACAATAACCAACTAGTGTAGTAAAGTAACATTTCGTCAGTGGATTACGAAACGAATGATATTGCAATAAACTAAAAATATTCAATGACCAACTTAGTCTACAGTTGTTATATTCTCTGAAATTTATAAATTTACATGGTCCATCAGTTGTAATAGAATCTTTTGTACACGAATATATCGCACCTTATTCCTCTATTTTGAATAAAAGAATCGAAATCTTTCTGAATCTACGAAAAAAAAAAGAAAAATTCAGAAAGCTTTTTAACCGAATATGATTATTATTTTACAACATAAAGTCAATCAAAGAAGAAACGTTACCGCTCAACTTGTAAGAACGAAGAGTCTCTACTTTATTCGTTTTCAATTCCCTCTAAACTCTAGATCCATCGAACACTCCTTTTGACGATGTACCATTGACTGGAAAATATGGATCAGATTATACGCTCATGATCCACGAATAACCTGAGAACAGAGAAGAGAGCAGTGTATGGCGAGCTTTGGTTTGGTTAGCGAATGGTTTACGGGGTGCTGTTATTGCAGATAAAAGTACGAAAATACCATGGAGGGATCTTGATCCCTTCGATGAATGGGCTAGTAAACGGTCTATTTGGAGTAGACGATCGCGTGGCGAAGCTCGCGTGAAGTGACGACAGTAGTAAATTCTAAGTGCCCTGTACGTCTAGCGTGTAGATGCTTGTATCGGCTGAGAGTCGAAGAAGTTCCGTAATAAGGAAGTTTGATGGCTGCTCTAATCTTTCTTTTTGTTGCTAATACTTTCCTTTTCTCGTGATCAGGCTTGTTTCTCCGTAGCTGTGTGTTTTATTCCACATTTATCTGTTTCTTATCTCATCATTGCGCGAACGATTGTCAAAGTATTATACAAGTTTATCTTTTTATTTCATTGAGTTAAACAATCGCACGTTTTATGGCATCGTGTGAATTTGAAACACGCTTGATGCTGCACCAGATGTTTATGGTTTAACGATGATTTTTATGGTTTGGTTTGGGCGAAAAGTTCGAAAAGCTCGATGCAATATTTATAAAAGGAAGATTTCCTGATTCTTCCACGTGTGTTTGGCTAACAGATAAGTAATTTAAAGAAACACCTTTCTGTAACAATGCGCGGAAATGAAAAGTAACATACGTGGAAGAAAATTACGTCCTTTTCGAATAATCATTGGTAATAGCGTTTACGATGTAAAAGGTCGTTGGCAAATTAATATTGACGATATGATTATCATCATTCTGACTATTTGCGATTGTTTACCGACATGTGGGCACGTTAGAATATTACATCGTCTCGGTACTTGAATAAACAAGCAATTCAGTGATCGTTAAATCTGTCGCCTTTTCCGAGTAAAATATTCATTATTAATTTCGTCTATTCTAGTGAATTTCAAACGGAGATCTGTTTGTAGAAAGTATACGCAATATCTACGTGTCTACATTTCTATTTGACGAATTTTTCTGTTATTTCTTAATTTGCCAACAAAATGAGAAATACGTTGTAAGAGTATAAGAGAGTAACAGTATCAAAAGTTCGATTTAAATCAATTGGTCGAGTGATTCGAAAGATCGTCAGCAAACCACAATATAAGAACATTGTGGGATTCATTTAATCTATAAATATAAAAGGACACACACACACACACACACACACATATATATATATACACATAAAAGATATTCATATAGCAGAACAAACATTTATATACATACTATAAATAAGATAAAAAACCGTTTAATGTTGAAAAAAATACAACGAGATAATATCTTTTATTTATAGAGCCAAACAGTCTATGTACGAATAAAGTACTACAAAGCTGTGCATAAGTAAAGCATCGTGTAACACTGTCGACTCCCTTTTCAAAAATGAGAACTCGAACTAAACGTAGCTCAATACGTATAGCAATTGTAGAGATCGCTATATAATCAATTAAACGTCTAAAATAACAGCATCGAACGTTATTATTTCTAATTTGAAAAAATTAAAAATCAAAAAGGGGTATACCAATATGGTGTGTCAATCGAAATAACAGAAAAGTGTCTAGGAACGAGTCTATGAGACTGCTGGGTCAATTAGCATTCAGTGTAGTTACATACATATGTATATCGAGCACACGGCTGCGTGCGCGCTGATCACGTGTCAAATTGCGTGCACGTCAACGCATCCCTGCCCACTGCGATGCGATTGCTCGTCTAAATTGTGCCGCGTACTCAAATCGGCTTCATTCCGCATGCGACCGGCGATCCTTCGTACCCGCCGTGTCTCGCGCGATTATCGAGAGCAACGCCGATTGCCATGCACACGCGCACTGCGATTCGCTCCATTTTCGTCCTGTTCCCACGTATGGAGCGTGTGCATCGTGATCTCGAAGGGAATACGGAGAATTTGGGAATACTTTAAAACGTGTCTGAGAATGAGTAGACGCTGAAAGATTATAGGCTATCGTCATGAACATGTCAAAGTTATTCTTTTTATTTTCTTTCATTGCGATTAGATTGTCACATCTTTTTGATATATTGTTTTATTGGCGATGAACGATCTTATAATAATCGTTAGCTCTATAGATTTTGGATTAAAGTTAAAAGTTGTAAGGAACAACAATTTTTCTTCTTTTTTCTTTTATAAGCAGACAATTTTAGTCATAGAATGTTAATTTTAGATTAATAAGCAGTAAAAAAAAAAAAAACTTTGGTAGTTAATTTTAAATCTAAAATAACTTATTTCTCGCGTCTGAGTTTAATTAGATACGAAACGTCAATTATGACTTGACCCTGGTTTTTCTCTGTATTCGAAGAAGGTGTAAATGTGAACAGGTTTTAATAAATATAGTTCTTGTATTCATAATATGTTTCATTATCTGTGAATATCATTAACATATATAAGATCTAGTTCCTCCGTTTATATTAGACATTATTCCCGTTTCTTAAGTAGATTTTTCCTACGTCAGTTTTATTATTCGCATTCCTCAAAGACGATTACGATCCTTAAACAGTCTCTTTTAACTAATTTACAAAAGACCATTCTTCGTGTACTTTTACTCGCGAAAAAAAGAAAAGAAGAAAGAAAAAGGAAGCAGTTAAACGGGATAACGTGGTATTAAGTCGGCTTTGTGTTTCATTAGGTAGTCTATTAGAGACGCAAATCCTTTCGAGCAAATTTCGTCAGGCATTAACCGAAGAACATTGGCAAACTTTCGAAACGCTGAATACGCGATAATCCTCTTTCAAGCAGTGGTCGGTGGCTTATAATATTAACTGAACGTAATCTTTGCGAATATTGTTTGAAATCAGAGATGAAAATGAAATCGCAGACGAGAGATCATTTCCCTCTTATGAATATCTACACGCAATAACGTAAAGTTGCACGATACAATATCCGTAAATGTCACGATGATCGTAAAGTAGAAAAATATTACACAGACTAATAAAGGATCTGTCTATGAAATTGTCTAAAATTCCAGGAACCTTGGTTCATTAGCAATCGTATTAATTGTACTTAACCGAGTGTTGCTGGGAGATTCATGGAATGTCACACACGGAATAGCAATATAAATAAGTAACATAGAATTTGAATGTAAGATGGGACTACAGACGTGGATCTTCTTATATAGACTAATACTATTTTGAGAAACAGAGCACACGCGTACAAACTTAACGCTAGAATTACCGATAATTGAAGTACGAAACATTTATCGAATAAATCGAAATAAAGAGTATCTATGCGAGAAGCTATATAATACAATGTTATCCATGTGCGCATTTTGTGCCAAAAGTTACCCGAATTACCAAAAATAGAGCATTGAATATTTATAGAGTTCCTATAAAAAATGAACAATTATGTAAACAGTTTTGCCCGCTCTGCTAGCTCTGGTATTAAAGTTCGTTTCTGGTGGGTCCGGTGTAATATTTATTATATTAATAAAACAAATGGAATGTTTTACGTAATAAATAGGCTGTAAATGTTTATGCATTTATGAATAATTTGTATGTGCATAAAATACGCATTGCACGAAATAAGCGAAGATACATAAAATATGAGAAGTATAATATCCAAATAATTTAACTGATACATTTCTTTATCCCTCGGTTATCTTCATTAAAATATGAATTTGCATAAAATCGTCGGTATTCTGGTATTAAAAATAGTAGACAATAAAAATTCCCATAAAATTGGTATGTTTGTGTTTAAACTCTTATAAATATATCCAATATATGCATAATCTCTATATAAACAAATGCAATTTATTGAATATACACAATGCTTACGTTCGATTCGACTGTTTCGTCGATGACCAATCTCACCAGGAATTACGCAATCTCTATACTCGTTCGACCACAAGGTATCAAAAGGAAAAATGGAAGAAACAGAGCTGTTCGTTTTCCGCTTAATCGTACCGCTTTTCGTCCCATTTAACGCTAATGTTCCTCTACTTATCCAATTCTCTTTCGACAAATATTTTTCACTGCTCTCGAACGCTCTTTTAGCCACTTTCTAACCCAATTCCATGCGTTACTTGCCGTACGACGTTGTATTAGGCAATTCCACGGCCGATACTGGGTCTAGGTCCTTTTCACTTAAGGAATACTAATTTGTTATGTCTAAGCCTGTCGAAAAGTCCATGTATAATTTGTAAGCTGTCGAGGATTTTGGTAACTGTCGGATTTATATCTACGTTTTCAAGTATTCGAGTTTATATAGCGTGTGGATGGTTTATTTACACGATGATTATATTATCGAAGAAAATGGATAAAGCGTGTTTTAATCGCTGGTAATAAGGTAGTAACGAATAAGATTATAGCAAGTTCTAATCGTGTAAGTACCACCTTATTCATTAGAACTCTCTAAACTCTCACTGTGAACTTTATAGACTCTCACTTTAATGTTGTTTATAGTCTCTGAGATTTATCTGTATATTTATTATCTGTTAGGTATGTAATTACAGCGACAGCAAATTAGCAGAATCTAATTTCGCTTTTAAAAATACTTTTCTTGCGTTTTTAGCCAACTGTTACTAGATTACAATAAATTACCAATACGATAGTAAAATCCTATGTTATCAATCTTCTTTAAGTAGCTATTATATGTATATTTGTGAACTCAGTTTATCAATTTCTACTGTATTTCGAGCACAATACATAATCGTATCTGGATTCACTAGAAAATCGTATCAGTTTCGAAAAAAAAACATATGTTTAACGTTAAATATTAGTATCAAGTATACCTCTTAATGCAAAACGTAAGCAGATTGAATCGTAAGAGATGGTCGTAATACGTATATTCTATTGTTATCATCACCACGTCAATGTCAAATCATCCAGCCATTACTCTCTCGCGATTCGAAATCTTATCGCCAACTTTCTCTTTTCTACTTAAAATGCCAATTCAAACTGCGAACTTATAAAGGCGATAAATCTACCTGAAAAAAAGCACCGAATTAATTTTCGTATCCAGTATGTTCGTATGTCTATTCGTGAAACGACAGATCATTCTTATTTGGTAACTGAGCAACTAAAACCGTAACAGATGTTTCGCAGTGTTATACAAGCGACTTGCGAATCCGTAAACGACGTGCAGCGGTTGATGCTTTCTAAGTCGCGTTAATCGTCGAAAACGTTCGAGCCGAGCGAATACACCTTTTTAACGATCCGCGGCGCATTCCAACTCGTCGTGAACTTTTTAACGTAAAAAATTTCGCAACAGATCACGAGCTATCCGTACGCTGGCGATTACGCAACGGTAGCCCCAGATCGAGGCGCGAGCAATTAGAAACTCCTCGACCACTGTTCATCGGTGTTATCGGTTTATTAAAGCCGCGTTCACGGAATTTCGACGTTTCTCTGTGGCGTTTCGCAACTCGGCCGCGATTGCGACACGCGAAACGAACCTTCCCCACGGCTTCAATTCGCCGCCGATCGATCCTTGTTCGTTGGCAACGCGAGGAAACGATCCACGGCACCGCAATTAACTCAGCAAGAACTGTCCATTGACACGATATCGCATTGAAAGTCACATTTCTTACAGTCACTATACGAATTTAACGAGTTAGCTGGTGCTAACTGTTTGAGAACTTTGAAAAATCTACTGTACGTAAAATGCGTCGCAAAAAGTAAGCGATGACGAGTATACTCGTCAAAAACAGCTAACTGGTTGATACAACTCGATTATGTGAAACGTCTAAAAAGAGATTTCAAACGAAACGCTGTCATCAACGCGATGTTCGTCTCTGATGGATTATAGTCGCATCTCATCGAAACGACGCCAAATAATAGCTTCATTTTCGTGTTCCATGTTTTTTTCAAAAAGTTGCTAATCGCGTTTCTCTTGTCACATAGTAGCAAAAGTTGCTGTAGACTACCAGTTTCCGTTCGATGCGGTAAAAATCAAGGATAAACAAGAAACATATGGCAGCAACTCGCTACAACGAACAAATTTCCTGATTGTTTTACAACGCGTTTGCGTGTAGACTATATCGAGAAAAGAGAAGTCGCCTCGAAACTAGATCAAAATCCAAATGTTTCTCTATTCGTGTTGCTTCGCCGTCGACAAGATAATGTTTCTTTTCTAGAAGTTGATATTTGCTTGTGTACTGTTTTGAGCATGTGGCAACAGGACGGAACGAACAACAGTTTCTGGTTGTTGCTTTGGTGAGGACACAGCTTTAGGAATTCGCGGTTGATGAAAAAAAAGACGAGGAAGAAAATGGGTAAGACGGTGGTTTTCACGAAACCACGGTTCAGTATCGGAGGTTCTAGTGATAGTTAGTAATTAGTTAGCGTGTGACGCAAGGCGAATGGAACGAAAGGAGAAAATGTTCGCCTTGGGTTTTTTTTTTTTTTTTTGTGAGTTACCATGGAGTTAGAGCACAGATGGTGATTATGGGTCTTCTCGTTTCTTCTGTTTTATGGCTTTGTATCGTATAGATGTAATCAGTTATTAACTATGATTATTATTGAGACGAAGAATATTCCCTAAAATGCTGATACGTTATCGAGGAATATCGAATCTTTTGGCAATTGTGATGTTTGTAGCGATGTATGATTATCATTTAAATATTCTTTTAATAAATATAGAATATAGTTATTAGGAAAGAAAGAGAAAAATTAAATTTTAGTAAATATATCGATACGATTATTATTTAACAAATAATGAGATTTTATTATCATCCAAAAAATAGATTCCGCTATCAAATAATTGAAACATCGACGAAATCAAATTTCCGAGAATTTTTCTAAAATTTGTGTCATTTCCAAGATAATAAGAAAATGATTTTTGCTGATCGCAGGTAAATAATTTCAAATAATCTTAATAGCGGAAGCATACAAAATGGATTGTATACGTACGTGTTAGTTCAACGAGGTGTAACATAATAATTCTTAAGACATAAGATTGTTTTAACGCATATCGGAAATAAGATTGAATAACAAGTAGGGGGCTGATTTTTATGGATAAGATATTGGCTCAGTTATGAAAAGAAGTGAAACTTTTGCTTTTCTTTTCTTCCTGCATACGTATGCTCGTTCGTTAAAAGGATACTATGCATTGCTCTTAGTAGAAAGATTTCGTTATCAAGATTTTATAAATCGACTATATCTTGAACGTTACGTAAATTCGATGGAAATTTAAAATACAATCTTTCATTTTCTTGAAACTTCCTTTTCTCTTCGAAGATACTTTAACATATTTCGAAATCACCATTACTGACATTATAGCCCGACCTAGTTAATAGCATCGATGTAAACATCAACAAAATAATAAAATACTTAGTAATTACTGCCTATATAAGCCACGTAGAAGTCAAATTGATTAATTTCAGCTTCTTAACGCTTCTTAATTTCGCAACCAGTATGCACACACTGATCTGTATATCTATATATCTATAATAACAAATAATTGAAAGAGAAATTAAAGACGCGGAGAAAATGAAATATCAAACAATTTTTTAAATAATCCAGATAAGTGATTAGATCTTTAGAAATCAAATAATCGATTAAACTCTCGATGTTTCTTTAAAATGAACCGAGTAAACAGTTTTATTTCCGATAATAAAGATCGATTTACATGGAAGAAAGCTTGCACAATCGTCGCATTGCACATCAAACACCGATCCTTACACATCGAGCGTCGATGAATTCGTCGACGAATAATTTCAAACGTTCCTATCTCGATCTTTCTGTCGCTCTTCTACCCCTGATTCTTAAGCTTCCTTTTTGCATAATCAATGGTCGACGTTCGCAAAGACGAACAACATTTAGCGAGCGTTTACGGTTTCGATTTATCACGAGAGTTACGCAAGAGGATCGCAAAGATGATTGCGTCACCTTTCTCTGGCATAGTATCGTCTTTTTGAAACATCCTCGTTAAAACCGCTAGAGTCTTACATATCGAGATGTTGCACCGCGGAGTGCACCCATAGAAACAAACCTTTACGTCTAACGCGATTCTCCTAACGGTCGGATCATTCGTGGAAGGTTGTCATCCCGTGATCAAGTTGTACCAGCAAGCTGTCGTTCATGTAAATCGCCCCTAAAGGGCTTCGTAGGTCGGTCACATTAACGCCTACCATAACGCCAGCAGCCAAATATCATCTTAATACGTTTGCTATGTCGTATTTAGCTCCTTGTGGTTTGAGTCAGATTCGTTACACGCACGTATGACGATATATATAAACATACGAATAGATAGTGCCAAAATGGGAATTTTATGAAATTTTACGTGCGAAATATGTGAATTATTTTTTTACATAAAATGTATTCGATTACAAACACGCGTATCTAACTGTACAGGGTGAGTCGGTAAGAGTTATATTTAATATAACTCGTCGCCTTATGGTAGTATAAAAAAAAACATTTTAAACGAATTACGTCGTATTTGAAGAGACTCGTGGCCGAGTAAATATAATTTAATTTTTGTATATCTTATATTTCCTGAGATATCGAGCGAGACGAATGACATTGGGGTTTTCCGAGGGTAGTACACTTTTCTTTTTAAATGCTACTAAAAATTGTAAGCCGATAAAAAGAGAAATTCTATTGAGGTCTGTAACATGGCGACCATGAGTTGTCCTTGAGCATCAGAATCAGACGAAATATCGTAATTGTATCGCTCACTTTTTATTTTGATTAATTTTCGTTTAGTTAGTTAGTTGAAAGTTTTCGTCGTTAGCTTGCTTACGTTTTTCCAAAAGGAGAGGAAAAGGGAGAAAAAAGAAAAGACAGGAAACGAAACGAAGGCAGATAATGAGATTCGTTGGAGAGTCAGACGTGATATTTATAAATTAGACGAGAAAGCAGCCACGTTACCCGGGACTTCCTTAAATCCTTAACTTGGCGACGAATTTTATATGTCGCGTGTCGTAACGCTCGCTTTCACTTAACGCGATTTAATTCGCGTATGTACTTTCAAGTGTACCACGACGCTCTCTGTCTCCGATTGTATCATTTCTCTGCCTTCGATCGTTCGATTACGCGCGCGTGCGAAGTAATATCCGGCGATTGGATCAAGTTCAATATGTACACTCCACGATAAAGAGATAGCAGCGTAGCTTCCAAATTTAACATTTCCACGACTGTTACGTAATAAATCCATTGAATTTTGGTGGTCGATAATTCTTGATCCGCAATACAGTCTGTTACCATAAAAATTTGTACGGTAGAATCTTGTTTCTTTAGCTGTACTCTTGTAAACAGTTTTACTCGTTTGACACTGAATTTAATTTTATCGTGGAAGCGATAAGAGACAGGTTGAAATTAGAACGACGCTATCAAACGTCATTGCCGATGGTGGGGGTGCAAGAATGAGCCGTCGGCAACTCAGCGTTTTACATGTACTCGTATCTATGTATTTACACAGCGTTACTTTCACTTGGCGCGATTCATTTTCTGTAGCGTGATGCGCATGCGCGCACGAAACTGATTTAACTAACGTTTAAGGGCGCGTTTCCATTTCCATGTTGAACAATCGCGAACAAGCATACGTATAATATTTCGTTCTTACGAAAAAACCATTTTTCGATTATAGTGTCAATTTTATTTCCAAGTAGCTAATTTTTGTTCAGGCGATGCGCGCGAAGCTTGTTGCTAAAAGAGAAGCGATAAAAACTAGCCTTTTTAAGGTCGTAATTAAGAATGCGAAATGTAAAGAATCGGAAAATTGCAGATTAAAAGTAACTATTTTTTCAATTATTAATCTCATATAAATCAAACTTCTCTATTTATTCTCTTGAGAATATTACCTTGTAGTAATATAATTTTTAAAATCGACTCAATAAAATCTCTACTACTCGCGTAAAAATTTCGTGTATATTGAGATTTCAAGAGGAACAACGATTTCCTTGAACAAATAAATATTCCAGTCGTATTCTTTTATTGTATCGAAACTGTAGTTGGTTATACACGGAAACAAAGATGATGATATTTTTATTTCTCCAAATACGAAGAAGTTCGTTTCGTAATAAAAGATAACACAATTCTTTGAAAACGTATGTACGCGTTTGCATGGAAATTTCACGGAAGACGCTTTAATCAACCAAGAAGTTTTATCAACTCGACGACGTTGACCTCTTTCTTTCTTTTCGAATAGATTCTTGTCACTAAAATCTATTTTCTACGTTCGTAACGACGACATCCACCTATGAGTGTGATTCGAAAATAGAGAAACCGAATTCGAGGATTCGATGAACGTTGTCGCGCCGGCATGCGACGCGTCGCGCCAGTGAAAACGAAGCTTAACGTTAATTAACGACGTAATGCGCGTTTCGATCGAAGCCGAGAGATTTCGAGCGGGGAAACGTAGAAAGGAGGCGCGAAAACGCGCGACGATGAAGTCATCATGGAACGTTAAGTAAAAGCGCGCGCGCTTTTGCCTCACGTGTGCTGCAAGCAGCGAAAAAGAAACGAACGTGCAACTTATACACGACCGACCTTGTGCCAAATGTCGTTTCATCCTCAGTCAGGGACGCCTGATCACCCATTGGCTATTACGTATATCACCTTTTCTTTTTTCCTTGTTTGTTCGTGCGAGACACCGACGGTCTTGATACTAGCCGTTTTATTGCTAATACTTTCGCATGATTTTACGAATCTGAAAATATACGAAAGTAACCAGAGGTAACGTTCTTTTGATCTTTCAAACGATTTTGATCGTCCGAGAGTAAATTTGCTTTTTTAAATACGTAGTACATAATTTAGTATAGAAATGATATTCTTTTTGATATCTTTCTTTATTTTTGTGATTTTGATGTGGCCAATCAACCGCGTCCACGTCTTTAGTATTTTAGATTTTATTTGAAAAATTCATGTGTTTCAGAAGTTCTATCGTCTTCGTAGCGTTTTTCGAAGTCGTTAACAATTTCTTCGTGTCCATTCTGTCCCCTACCATTCTTCTGATATTCGGCTGTGCTAAAATTAAAGCAGAATTAATAGTTCTGGGATATTTGTTCTTAAATTAAAATGGGACAGCAAGGAAGGAGCACTGCTAGAATCTAAGTTTAAAATTTTTAGTCTACAATTTAATATCTAAACAGGAATAGTCGAAGATAAGGGTAAGAAGGCTCTGTACGTGGAATTACACAGTTAGTTTTAATTTAAGCGATAGAGCATGGATAATAGATACTAATCGGATCCTTTCGCCACTGATCGTCTATAAATAATTTTTATTAATACAATCTCCAATAACAGGACAATTTTTGTAATATAATATACGTAAGAAGATATCGTGAAAAAATTGTTTAAAAGCATCAATGATGAAATAAGTTTATATATATATATATATATGTAAACATGAAATTTAAACTGTAAAAAATGTTCTGTTTTAAATGTGCAAAATTAACATTCTATACGTTCTCCAACCAGTCTCGAAAGTTTCCAAATAGATAGACGATTTCGTTCTCAGGAACGGAAATCAAGTAGAAGAGGAGAAAATTGTCGATTATGCGGGACATTGACGCCATGACCTCATACTTCGAGTATTTTCACCATAAATATAGTATTCCAGAGGTTGTTCTTCCAGATTATTGCGTTGTTAATGTCGCTTTTGGAAAAGAAAGTTAGATACCATTCACTTTTTAAATATTCATTAAAATTCTGATTACGTTAAAATCTGTCGGAGAACTTTTTTAACATTCGTGACTCATTCTATCTTCTATAGACTAATTGCTATTTCGACATCGCCGATATTTTTCCATAGATATTTGAATATTTGATTAATCACAGTTGAATTCTTTAAACGCTTAGCTCGTAAGCTGTGCTCAGACTTCTAACTTCTTCGAAAAATAGCTACACGAAAGCATAATTTTACCTAAGACATCAACGTCTCTAGCGTTCACCATGACAAAATGGATCGAGAAAGAGAAAAATCCACCGTACACGATTCACCTGTGCGTATGATGACACGCGTGAATTTATAACGCGGCGGAAAGCGTAGAAGCCTCTCAGCTCTTATTTCATGCGGGCTACTCGCGAGCACATACGCTGCCTCGTGCGAGATAAAGCTACGCGCGAGCAAGACCTACGCAGTACTACGTGCCTTCGTATTTCATCGAGTTTTCGTTATTCAATTGCGTTACGTGCTACCCATGGAGCCTTTGACTCGGTTCTAAGCCGCCTCGCGATGGAACGAACATTTTCCCGCGTTCTTTTACCTTTAGAATCTAAGCTGTTTAGACTGTAGGCTGTAGATCGATAGAGAACCGGTAGTTTCATTTCGTGGCGAGTGACCGACAGGATGTTGAAGGTTGGTCTGTGTTACTGTTAAATAAAATTTAATTAAAAGACGGGGCAAATATAGTAGAACTATAGCGTACGCCGAAATATACGCAGGATATTGATAGGATCGAATTCAGATATCGAATCAATGAAAAAAATTGGCGTACAAGAATATCGTTTGAGATTTAATTTTCAAATTAGAAACGATTCAATGTCACGATAGAAATACACCGATAAAATTGCATAGAATCAGTGAATCAGATGACGAATCTTTCTCTCTGTTTCTCTCATATTTCACACTTCTTACTCTGATCTCAGGAGATCGTCCTGTACCCATTGAGAAGTAGAAATAAAAGGTAAGACAAAGTAAATGCTACAAGGCTAAACACAAGCCTTCCTTCACATAGTTTGTAGAAAATCGTAGAAATTGCCAAAAATCCACTCTAGTAAATTCGTAAAATCTCTACGAAGAACTGCAGGAATTCGTCGTTTCGACTGTTCTGAGAATTCCACGTGGATGTTAACGATATTAATTGATAATTAACGACCAAGAGTAAAAATTACATCGTAAGTAGTAAAAAATTAATAGAATATTCAAGGCGCTCTGTTAGCGTCCAAGGTGGCCGTCGTCTTGCCTTTGCCTAAAAAGCCAAAGATCCCGCTTTTATCCTTCTTGTTTCCTCGTTTTTTATCTTCTTTTCACTTACATTTTTTATTCATGCTTAAATGCACCTGACATCGGCGGAACAGTGAAAGCCACTCTCATCGTCGTTCGATCCAAGATACATCGCGTCTATCGTGAAGCCCCTTCTTCTTCCCCATTGAACTTATTTCCAAATTGCGTTATTCGGGTCAAACGTAAACTGTACGTCCAAAAGAACCTTATCGTTGCTCCGCTTCGAGCGAGTCTCTTATTTCTTCCCTTTCCCTAATTTTTCTTTTCATTTATTTATCTTATCGTTGTTACTTTTTTTTAACTTCGTCTCGCTGTTTTTGATTCGCGTGTGATTCGCGAAAGGAGCTCGAGCTTATAGCATTCGCCTAGAGACGCTTCAAGGCCCGTTCTCGTCAACGAAATTGTCAGAAAAGTTCAGTTCAATTAGCCCGTGATTTTCTCGATGCTAAAACACGACTCGTCGTAACTTTCAGTTAGTTTCTTGTTAAGTTTGTCGAGTACGTAATGCTTCATGGCTGGAGGAAATTGCTTATAGACGCTTTTAACGGCTCTCTTGTTTTGCTCTTGTGAACCGTGGTGTATTTTCATTCTTCTATCTTACGTTATTTCAGGAAAATATTATCGTACGTATTATCGTGTAAATTATTTCGTAATATTTGTGAATTATTAACTAAATTATCGTGTAAGTCGGTTAGATTAACTGTGAAATTCCTGCGATGTACTACTACCGTTGACGGCTATTAAGGTTCGTTTTCAAGAGGGTTAAAACATAATCGGAACTGCGAGCGTAGAGATTTAATTCTCCGTTACAAAGAAACGAGCGCTGTATTAAATGGAGTGTGTGTTGAGTGTAAAAATACGCACAATGGTCTTGGAGGTGTAGTTATTTCAAGGAACGAACGATGCCTCGTGATACGTGAAAGCTTATTTTTATCTTTTCTGAATTCGCGGAAATAGCGGAGCGAAACGAAGCAACAAAAATTCCAATTATAATTCCATTTAGAGTGCAAGTATCGTCTTTCTGGCGTCTAATTTAATCATTCGATTCGGTGGAATGGAATTCAGCCAAAACTCGATAGCTTTTTCGTCTAACTATTTCCTGTCGGCATTTATCAACTTCAATTACCGACAAAGACGATATAACTCCGGAAAATTAACATTTAATCAAATAAATGGATACATATACCGTGTGTTCTAAAGTATTAAGTTTCTCGTTAGAAGAAAAGTTAAGCAAATATTAAAATAACTGTCGAACTATTTATGTATATTTCGTTGGAAAGCTACACCTTTTCTAGACTTACAATTTTCTTCTGAACCCATGCTGTTTAATTTCCAACAAAGGGTGACATTTGTCTCGATTCATCGTTTTTCTTTATCAAATTGTTTTATCAAAAATCCATAATAAATAGCATCCTTTTCCAAGGTCACCAAATATGTATATGACAGGTAAGGAGGTAATATGTAAGGACGGTCATCGAAATCACCGAAACTTTCCTAACTGAACCGGATAGAGTATCGATCTTGGAATAACAATCACAATTGTTACGTCGCGTAAGACGGTCCGTGCGACGTCCCTCATGGTCTGGCCGCCGAGGCCCACACACCGTTACACTGACCCTCGATAAACCTAAGGAACCACCATAAACCGAATCTTCTCAGTTTAATTTCTATTCACATAAGTATTTTCGGTTTATGGATGGTCCTTAAGACAGTCCTTAGGTTTATTACACGCTCTTATAACTTACGGAGAAAGCGGTTGTTTGTTCATTAAAAATAACAGGTATTTCCCATTAAAAAGGACACCCATACCGAGCTTTCCTCCGTAATTGAACGAGACGAGTCAGTACTGTTCTACTAAACGTCGTGCAGGCAACACGACTATTCCACAAGCTTCGCGTACTTCTCACTTCGATCAAATTGATATTATATTAGTCTACTCGGTGTCAATACTACTCATATATCAAGTGTATTGTTATTCAACATTTATATCAATTATTTCTTCCTATACGACGAAATCTCCAGTGTAATAAGTTGTTAAAATATAAATATTATAAGACTGTAGACTACAGTTTTATTCCCCAACAAATACCCTTATTATCCCACAAGAAATAAGGGGATCGACCTGTTCGTGGTGTCGATTGTTATAATCGTAACGGGAATTTACGACTCCCGTTGACGCGCTTCATCGCGATCGCGTTTCCCCGCGACTGGACGAATTAACAACAATGTAATATCAATGTTTTCCACAAGTTAAATAAATGACCGTACGACGCGATACCTTTGAAAATAATACCTTGTGCAAAACTCTTGGCATTACGGCTACTACTCTTTTCCCTCGTTCTTCTTCTGTAAAGTCATTAACAGTGTCATCAAGGCTTAACGAGACGCAGCAACAAAGCGTGGCGCGAGTTTATGAACAAAAGGCAGCTCCGATTGATGTTCCCTTTCATGTTTTGCCGTGAGTGAGCATGCAGCGCGAAAGGAAAGGTCAAAGAAGTTTCTGAAAGGACTCGCGAACGCATGGTCGCGTCGTCGACGACTGCCTGCTACTTCATCGTCATTTATTCGCTCGAAAGCGAGGTACCATTCACGAATGTGATGCGATGCGTCGTTGAACGCTGAAAGACACTTTAAGGGGGTACACCAGCCTAACAGTTTCAAAAATTCCAACACTTTCTTCTTAATTTTCTTATTGTCTTAGAATATTATTCTACTGTTTCGTATGACTCTATATAGTCCATAGAAATTGCGCTAAAATGGTTTATCAGAGTTCAAATTCCTGACGTACATAGTTACAGGGACAGACGCGTTCAGGTTCAGATCTTTTGGAAACAATGTTTCTTGACTTGCTCGCTGCGAGATCTTCCGATCTACGTATCCCATTTTCTTTAAATTTTCAGCGTGTTTTGCAAACGTTTAGAGTCGATTAATTTTCGAAAAGAATTAAAAACTTGCTTTTTCCTCAATGTGTCGCCATGTCTGGAATCAATGAAATTTTTGAAACATCCTACGCCAGGTTTTAGGTGGTCAGGTTATTAAGTTACATCGATATCACACGAAAATATTAAACTTTCATCGTAGTAATCATTTATGAAAAACAATTTCACGTAATTCCCTAAATTCGCGTCTAAGAGACTGGTATCTCCTCCGCGTTTTTGTATACGTGATGCAATCGCTGTAACGCACATTCCTGTCGATCGATTCCACTCTATAAATGTACAGATGACGCGGCCACCTACGAGTTTTCGTTCAACAGTGGATCACTGCACTGTTTTGGCCTCCACACGCGAAACGGCCATCACCGTATGGAATGTAATTAAATACCTTTAGCTCGAATTTACGTTTCAGATTTAATCTTCTTGTTTAATCGTGGTTTCTTGGTAATGAGTGTCTCGAACATTTTACGTTATTTTTTATCTCGTTTTATTTTCTGATTCATGATCATTTCTTTCATTTTACAGTTATTTTTAACGTGGAAATTCTTTTGTTAAGCAATTTTATCTTCTCTTGATACTTTAATCGTTTCCTTCTATGATGCGGTTTTTATTTTTCGAAATTCCGTTAGTCGGAGTTTTTTTTTACAAAGACGTCTTATTTAAAGTTACGTCACTGAATTTTTGTCGATTAAAGATAGTTTCAATTTGTGAAAGTTGAAAATGCTGATAACGACTTGTTTAAAGTCTCCTAACATACGTTTTCCATCTCTTTGTCTGATCCATACCTTTTTCCTATATGTAACATTAATGTCAAGCATTCCCCAGTTACGTCTCCTTCGTGTTTCTTTATTAACATGTACGAAAATTTGCAAATTCTTCGTAAAATAAACGCTCTATTGACAATAAAAAATCAGCTAACAAAACAATGCATCCTTCGGCACATGCAGTACGATTGATTGGAAACCAGATAGTGGAAAACGAATTGCACATACCGATGATGCTAATGCAGTATTCCAGCATTCTCCAAATTTTCCTCTCATAAAACAAAACGGTACCCCCTCGCAATTAGAGAAAGGCGACCGTGAGGACACCAGTACCCCATCCATCGATCCTCAGTGCAACATTTAAAGCTACCAAACAAAGTGGAATAATCGAACGCGATGTTCGAAATGCCAATCGAGCGTTCGTACATTCTCTGGATTTTCCACGCGTGAAACGATAGAGTACACGAGAATTCCGTTCGAGCTTGCGTACCGATACTAAAATTCGTCACGGCGAAACGTGAATCGTGAGATTTGGTAAAACCGCGTTCGCACAGCGCGATTCCACGTTTGAGGGAATGCAGCGTATGCGGCTGCTGAACGATTCTGTTCTCAGCTGGTCGTGGCTTTAAGCACCAAAATAATTCGAAGCCAGCAGCTCGAATAGGTGGGCGAGTTGGCAAACTGATCGAAAGGTAATCGCGCGAATCGCAAGGCCTCGATTGCAACCGATGCGACGCGATTGCGATTTTGTAAAGGCGACACCATACCGTTCGGTAGCTGTACGTTTTGAACAGATCACGTTGACGAATTATCCGCTTGTGTGTGTGTATTGAATTACTACGACCATAAATCTAGTGAATTACAGAGCGTGTCACGACGATGTCGTATCACTCGTATGAATCGGGTCTAACTGACGTCGTTAAAATTAGTCTCTGGGTTTATAACAGAAACCATAATCTTACGAAGAAGGTGGACATCCCGATCCCATGATCGTTGTTAGGCAATTTTTTATATTTCTTTATCTTGGTTATGGAACGTTGAATTTAGCTTAGGCGTGATTTTATATAAAAAAAGAAAAATCATCTCGCGTTGTTAGGATCGTTAATATCTTGGTTGAACTTTATGCAGGCTCTGTCTGAAGAATTCCTACTTCCTTACACATTACATTTGTATATTTACGATATAAGATACTGGAATGAGAAACTTAATCGAAATTAAATTTTCAATTCTAGGGTTAAAGAAGTTTCTAAGTAAAGAGCGACCTACAGGTAATCGGTTAAGACACACTGTAGCATTTTCACGACTTCGTAGATCCACTTAGATTAGGGACTGGAGATTAGTTCTTTTTATTCATAGTCTTCCTCAATTTTCTATAATAGTAGGATTTCCAGTATCCTTTGTACATCTTCTGAATATTTCAAGATATTACTAGAACAAGAACAAATTAATTTACCATCTGCATTGCTTCTTTTGTAATTTATATCTAGTCTATTATCTATCAACACGGATATCTCCTTGTTCAATCTTTCCCTTTGATTAAAAAAGAAGCAAAATTTTCATTCGAATACAAGCATCGTTGTATATAATATTCAACCTAGTATATCAATTGTAGAACTTAGGAAATTCTACCTTAACGAATACTTGAAGTTTCTCAGCTTTTTGAAAAAACCTGCATAAAAAGTGTCATCTTCAAATTAGCGAAAAAGGAACAACTTGCAATGCAATCAACCGTGCTAAATTATCATATCTGTCTCCATCCGTCGAATCGCAAAATTGTCGTATAATACGAAAGCGCAACTCCGTTCATTCGCATATACATTTGCAACAAAATGTGATAATGCAACATTAATAAAGCTATAATTTACATAACGCGAAATATTGTCTGGCGAAGTTGCATGTCGTGTTCACGTGTCTCGAGCGTACATTTATAACTGCTGTTTTAATAAGATGCATTGCAACAGGACGTTATCGCGATTACATACACGACTTTTAGCTCGAATCGTTTAACGGTGGTATGACATTGTATGTTGTAGAGTGAAATGTCATATCGAGCGGGATTTATTTGAAGAAACCTAACGATATACGTAAAATTTTATTGGATAATAAAATATACTGGATAAATTGTACAGCACTCGACGATATCGTAACTACTTTATTACGATATAGTTTTTCTAGTCAATTTATCTGACATCTTGATCGATGATCCAGCTGGAGATTACTACAATCTTTAAATTACTTTTATCGTCGTTATTTTTCGATTAGTAAAGTAATATCCATTTAGTTATATTTAATTTATTTACTTTAATCTCACAGTCAGATTGTTTCTACTGAATTTTACAGAATTCCTTTCGCTTTGAACTTCTTAGCTTCTCCTTACATTTCATCGTATTCAAAGTCGTAAAAAAGAAAAAAAGAATGTTATGGCTATCCAAACTGTGATTCTTGGATTTTCCTTCTACGGTCTGAAATCGCTACCGTGATTATCGCCTTTTTATCGAGATTCTGATAACGTAGACCACTCGAGGTGGTTCTTTGTCAGCTGCATCGAATACAAGCGTCGTTCTCGCGTACAAAGGGATATGTACAAAGGAAAATGGATTTATTCCTTTGAAAGTGTGCGCATTTCGTACGCTTGCTCTTTTAAATATGGAATTTAATATTTGTTGACACACGCACACACACAAAGAAAAGAATATAAGAATATGGTGTATTCGATTGATCTCAAAAAGTGATTGAATTTTAATCCAAGCCATTAAAAGTTGCAATATGTATTTCATTGCCAATTTCTTTATCTTTTGACTAATTATCTAATTACATATATTGAATTTACATTGTGATCATGAAAAGGAATTTCAAGAATTTGTTTTTTTTTTTCATTGCTATCCCTTTTTACATCTATATCCTATAATTGTATGAAATTCATAGAGATTAAAGTATTTTATAATACTGTAATAAACAATCCTATATACATAATAAATTGCCGCGATGTATTCATTATTTTACTACAGTTTTTGTAGCCCTAAAAAACAATAATTTATTTTATTCACAATTTTATAATATTATCACTCAACCTTTGCACGTTATTTCATTGCATAGCTCTTAACTCCGGCACAATGTGTAATATAATTGTTAACAAATTAATCGGTCGGAATCATTTCTGATACTTTGACGTTGCTGTATATCTATCGCACAAATAAATATGCTTTGGCAATTGTCGTATATCCGTTTCGTATTCGTTCGTGTTTTTCATCTTTTCATTGGACTTTAAATTCTGCGACAACGACACGTATTTTGTGTATACTCTAGCCTGCACGTACGTCTGGCTTCCGACCTAGACCTCGATAAATGTGATACTCGTCATTTCAATTTCAAATTTCAAGGAGCAGAGCTTCGTCTACGGTTTTACCTGTTGGCTGAAACAATTTTGAACGGACTTTGTCGAGATTCGAATATTTAATAGCCTCGTCCTACAGTCGATTCGGAAAGCAAATAAAAATCCAAAATAACAAGGAGAAATCAAGATACTACGCGTTTCTTTTTCTAATATTCTTATATCTATTTTGATCGTAATATGGTGCCAAATATTTGAGAATTTCAGAAATATGGAATAATCTCGGAACTTTGTATTCTCCTAATCTTCTATAAATATTTACAAGATAAACCTACACAATATGTTGCATCAGCATGTAGATAAAAATTTCGAAAACGAAACTCAAAGTTAAAAGTAAATTTGAAGATTAAAAAAAGAAGAATTGAAAGATAAGTACGATGCAAGTCGATTTGTAAAGCTATATTTGTTTGTCATAAAGGAATGATATGAGAATGATTGTAATCAACATTCGTCGCAGAAAATATCCCGTGACGAGTAAAGAGACGACGCGACGGTTGTCCTTCGAGTAGTGAAATTTAAACGAACGGCTTTGCTCCCTTCACGAAACTTTCATTCGCATTCTCGTGCGGTTCAACCTTTCGTTTAAGAGGAAAGAAGAGAAGGGGGATCCTTCGTGTCCTCGATATGTGAATATCCGTGAGAGAAGTTTCCTTCCTCCTCGAAGATTACGATCACTCGCCTCTCGTCGTCATTTTCTCTCTACCCCGTTTTTTAATATGCCGATTCCAACCGATCGACGACCCACGATTTAACTCACCTACGTGTCTTATCAAATTTCCTTTTTGAATCACTATCTTGTATTTGAATTGTCTCGTATCAAATTTGTATCGCAATTATTTAATGTTTTCTACAAGGCATGTAACAGTCAAGTCCATCGGGGTTAATATTCGAAAAATTAATCAAAGAAAGACGAATCATGTATTTTAGTCATTGCTGGATCAAAGAGTTTTGTTACCCGAGACTATTGGCTCAGCGTAAGACCGCTTTATGTAAAAAATTATTCTTAAAAATTAGTTATTTATTTTTTAATTTTTGCTTACAGAGACTTCCTAGGTCCGCCTGTTTTAGGACACTCTCTTTTTTAATCTAAACTTAAGAAATTTTAGAAAATCCTACCTATACCCTACGTCCCCGTTTCTTGTCTTCATTTTGATTTTAAATATTTTCTGTATCTTAAGTTTTTGGCGATGTTCTTCTTTTCCCGTTATTTCTTACGTTAGTTTTTACTCCTGTTAAATCACACTCATCAAATGTCAACATTGGAGCTTCAGCATCATTTTACATGGCTGTTAATTTTGAAAATCCTTAAGATTCATCTGTCGTATTAACTTTCATTTATTAGCTAGATAAGATAATAGGATCAATCGCATATTACTCAAAACTCTAACGACATTTACAAACGTAACAATAAAATTACCTTGCTAAGAATCATTCTATTAACTCTACCACTGCTGTCACTAACTTTCGAAACATCCGCCATTAACATATCAGCGAATGACAGTCGGCCGACAAGAAGTTTTTTTTTGAACTCTCCAAGATCAACATGCATCGAATCGTGTGAGCTGAAAATGTCGTAATTCCGTAATACTTGGTAAAAATACGCATTAATCGTTTCGTCATTTGCTATCGCTTCGGGGACCGGTTTTTGGCGGCTGGGTAAAGAAAATCGACAAAAAGGATATATATATAGAGTAAGGAAAGAAGAAAAATAAACAAGTATATCGTGAAAACCGAGACGGTGTGGTTACATTATCGAAAGCGAATAATATCGCTTGAACTCGCTTGCACGGTCATGTCATACCGACAAACGTTTCGCAACGGTTACCATCCGCCTGGTTGGTTAAATTTTCGGGACGAGTTTTCGCGTTCTGCGCATGCGTGATACCGGTCAGCCTTTTACGTTCGAGTTTCGTATCTACGAATCGTTCTGCCCAACGATTTCATCCGCGAAGGTTGCCCTCCTTCTTTGTGCACAATTCTTCTATCATAGACGTAATTACAGATCCACTTATGACTACTATGTAACACGATAAACGTTCTCTTAAAGAGAAATTAAAATATATCGAAGAAAAATGAAAGATTCTAAATTATAGAACGTCGTTTCGCTTTCGCTGGAAAAAGAGGAATCTAGACAGGGATCGTTTCTCGTCTGTGTCCTTCAACTTGCGAGTTAATTGTCAGGTTGAACGCGTTATCCGAAAAATAATCGGTCCGTTGACCGATTTACTTGTAAATGTCAAGAGGCGTTCCGCGCGCAGCGAGAGAAAAAAAGAAAGGATTTCGTAGGAATCGAGGAAGAGAAAGGAACAGCCAAGGGTGAAATGGGGTAGGGGTAGAGGAGTGGGAGACGTGCAGGGGCAGAGGTACAACCATGGACGTTGCGAAATAGTCGGTCGTGCTCGACTGACTTTCGGTGAAATTCAATCGGGGAAAAAGCTGCGCAGATCTTTCGTGTGCATGTACCGACGGAGGAGAAGTTAATTCTCGAAAGCATGGAAACCGGGTTTCTTATTTGGCGGTTGTGAATACATCGCGTGAATGAGTCGAGTATAAAAATGAACTATAGAAAGTAAAAAGCGAAGCAAATAAGAACTCTGTACGTAGTTCAATTTGAATTTACACGGGTAACTTTAAAACTTACTTATCGACGTATTTAACGTGTATTTAGATTCGTACATTTAGTAATCATAGACCGAATTCATTCTAATTCTTCCTACAAAATTTGATATTAATATCTAAATCGCGTATCATAAATGTGTTAAGGCAAGTTACTTTATCGCACAATATAGCGAAAAACAGGCACTGTTTTGTACTTGTTGTTCTAGTTTCTATAATTTCCTTTAAATGATTCGAATTCTACTAAATCCACTTTAGGCTTACATTTATTTGTATTGGTTAAAAGGGAATGGATTCCTGATCTCGTTTTCGTCATAGGCCTGAATACGGACAAATGTGTCTGCTCTCTATAGTCGTCATCACGATGCAAATAGTCCTTATAGCACGAATCCGACAAGATATAGACTCGTAATTGTCGATGTATCTACGTTGTTCCCATACCAAAGGAAACTTCTGTTACCATAAACGTCAAAATGTTTCCGCGAACGGATTTGCACGAGCTTCATGCCGGGCCATTTACCATTTCCACGTTCGATGCACACCGGATACGATAATGTTCATCGCATCCTTCGCTGCATGTCTGAAACAAAATTTCACCGCAGTAACCTCTATACGGCTCTATTCGCTTTTATACTACAACTCGTTTACACGAATTTTAGTCGTACGATTCATCGTTGATACAAAGCAAAGGAATTTTTTTTCCATCGACTACCGTTTTGCCGATCGTTATTTACGAGTTATCGCGCAACTGACAAAATATTATTGCGAAACATCTGGTTCTGGACGACGTCGAACCACGAAGTGCTGGCGTAGTACTTTGTCAGAATGATATTTTTATACGTTATAATATCTCGAAAAAGCTTAGGTACCTTCGAGACGATACTATACGATGCTCGATCGACCCTGGAAACGTGATTGTTAATTGATGAGCGTGCCTGATGACCTCGTGACACATGGGAAATCTTCAAGCGAGACTGTAGTTAGTAGCAGATGTATGGAATCTTTTATGGTAGAATGGAATCTTAATTTTGTGGAATTTGATAGTAAACGAAGGAGGACCTGTTTTGATAATGGTATCATCATTTGATAAACACAATCTTTGAATAATCTAAATTACTGCTTATATTCCTGATATTTACCACTGCCTTAAGGAAAGTTCCTATAAATATATGGACAAAAAATGATCTTGTAGTATGTGATTATAATTTGCTAATCGTTACAAATTAATGAACTTGTATTCGTTACGAAGACAATATATTTATTGATGTTCTATCCATTAACGCTTTCGTTATACAGCAGCTTCTAATTAAATTTACGATGTTAGTGATCATATGCAAAAATAAACACTCTAGTTCTATGAATGCAATTACCATCTATTACCGACAGTGTTCGTTACCTACCGATAATGCAAACACCATTCATGAAACAAAACAACGCATAGGTAATCAATAAACATTTTGCTAGAGACTAAAATTGAAATTATCAAAATTGTTTTCTATTGAAGTTTTATCTCGGAATAGAGAGAGGAAATGCGTGGATAAATGTATAATTTTAAGTATTAGTACAATGCGTTATTTTACAAAAGAGCTCCGAAGCCATGGGTCTATGGGTGTTTGCACCATCTGTTTCTAGAAAAGACTATGAGGTTGAGAGGCCTTTCAAATTGATTTAGTGTTAAACAATAGTCAATGGCTTCGGAGACTAAGAAAATTGAACACTTAACCCACTTGCATCGTGGCTCTAATTAAGAGAACTGGTCCCTATCACCGCGCGCAGTCGATTGTAGGTGCAGTAAATGATATCCGAATTCTCCACGGAGTTTATCGAAAATTTACTATTCAAAACGATTGGTTAGGTAGACAATGTTACTTCGTAAACATCGCATCTTACATTCTTTATAACAGAGGAAAAAAGTAAAAATTGTTTATTTAAAAAAAAATTATTTAGATTAAAATGGAAGTAAAAAAAAGCAGTCGTCCGATTGCGGAATAATCCGCGCTTGATGATAGAAGACAGTCGCAGCGCGCAGATTAATTCGCGCTTGGATGCAAATGGGTTAAGAAGATGTAGAGTTTTCCTTAAAGTGAGACCCACTTTAACATTTTCAATTCTTATCCCAATTATTATTTTCTATATCTATTACTATAATGTATCCTATAAATCAAGTTCAACTTCACGTTCGCAATTTCGAAGATACTGTAGCTCGCAAAGTATGCGAGCACTTAACCTAACAAATTCTTATGGATATATTATGCGCGTGATACAAAACATCTTGAAATGTTATTAACGCCAAAGTGAAACACGACCAATCATGACTATATCTATCCGAAGACGTACGTAGGGTGTAGAGGTCATAACACGTATCTCGGAAATATATTTAGCAAAAAATTACTACGTGATAGTAATATAACAGTGGCCTTAAACGTACAATATACTGTTCAAATAACTTGCGAAGTTTATATTGGCAATAAATAATTCGTAACTCCTATATACATTTTCAGATTGCTTTCGAATTTTACCAATACGATTGCGATAGTCTCGTTTCGTTGTGGCGCTAATAAATTTTTAGAATGTTTCACGTAACGTTTCTGAAAATATTCAAACAATTTCGTGGACGACTGTAAAAGGATTCATCGCGAGCACGTGTAAAAGAAACTGCGCTCGGCACCAATTTTTCTTGCTCGTTTCTGCGATCAATCGGGACGGCTGACGGATAACGATCTAAGATAGGCGGATCGACAATTACGCTTCGTCAGTTGCGACCATCACTTTGATATCGTAATCGATGCATACGGACTGAGCGAGGTTAAATTACACACATCGCTGCGTAATCGTTAGCGTTACACGCTAATTCTCCAAATTCCACGGTCACTTCGTTTACGTTCGCGTCGTTCCAATTTCGCCACGTTTATCGCTACTCGTAGCTGGCGAATAGACGGATCCATACGCGTGTTGGCTGAATGCAAGGCTGAACGAGCTTGAAATTATCGCAGCACGCCGATAACCGCGCACAGAGCACACCTTTGTTATCTGTCGAAATTATGGTCGCGCGGGAACCGCGTTAAAAGCCGACCAAACGATGTCCACTGGAGCTTAATCGTGGATGGTTAGGTGTAATTTGACAGGGTGCTTCTAATCAACGTTATTCCATCAATTTACGTAACGAGAGGACATGTTTCAGTGGAAAATTTGAATGCTGTTTTGTGTAGCGTGTGTTACGTTGAAAAAGATGTTAATCGGATATAATTTATAGCTTATGTCCGATTCGCTGTAAATTATGTTTGATCCGCATCCTGATTGTATAATTAAGGATATTAAAATGACTGTTTTCGAATAACTTGATAATATTGGAATTACTTTACTACGAAATACAGTAGCGCTATGCATAGCGCGTATAATGTCACACTAATAGTCCGTAGTTCGTATAATGGTCGGTCCTCGCTGGCCTCGCTATTTGCGAACGTGTTCTTGAGCATTTAAGTATACTTTTATGACCACTGCTAGCGAACACTGGTAGTTAAGATTCCCGAACCCCAACGAACACAATGGTATCCGGTGAGGTATATTTCTGAGCGCTGTCCGTGCGCCAAGGATAAACGAGAAAAGTAGTCGTGCGAGTGAGGTAGTATTTGTAGTCAGGTCAGTTTTTACTTCTAGAATTAACACGAAAGGTAATACAAATATAGCCGTGGTTGGTATTATTTTCATCGCACGTGCCTCAATCATCCCAATAAAGCTCTCTCGTAATGACATAATAAAAACATAAAAAGAGTTATATTTCTCTCATTCTGATAATTATTGGGAAATCTGTTCGACGACAGTCCATGAACTCTAACGATCACACTACCGCTGTTTATATCTAACATAGAAAATAAAAATAGGTTAATCGTTTCTTAATTCACCCTCGTTCTATCGTTACGCGTTTATTACCCAATTTTCGCGCAATATTGAGATACAGGAAAAGATGCATAAAAGGAGACCAAACGAAACACACGATACCAGATTAAAGCGCGTAACGCGAGTAACGACAACAGGACCAACGTATAAAACGTTGCCTCGAGGAACATTAGATCCTACTTATACAGATCTTATTTAAAAGCTCGGACAGACAGATAAACAGATAGATAGATAGGCAAGTGGAGATACATATGTATGCTTATACATTGTACAGTTTCATGTAACCGGCAGATATAGATAGCTGTCGCTGGTATAGGAACATGAGAATACTATATAGTTGGTCGTGTCACATACACACCAAATACTACGCCATAAGCTGTTTCATAAGTCAATATGACCTTATTAGCAGAATAAAGGCACACGAATAACCGATGGATTTCTGATTACAGCAACTCTCCTTTCCATCTACCCAATCCAACCATGGATCGACAGGGTTTACGTTTAGCCTTTCTGGCAATCAAGACATCGAGGGTCCTCAGGGTAGTTTCGAATGCATCCAACAAACGGGTCCTAAGTAAGTAACTATCTCATGTCATGCGTAGTCAGTCCGGAAAATCAGCTTGTTATCGTTTCTCAACGTACGTAAATAAAAGTAATGGGATAGCTAGCCAGATCGAGTGAACTGAGCAGATTCAAATTGGATTTTCTCGAAAATGAAGCTTCACGTGAAAAAAGATTGTCAAAAATTATTGTATATTTTCGCACGAGGAATCGCCTTCTTCTCGATTCTACTACTACGGTTCCGGAAATTTTGTATAATTCACCCGGATTTGCACTCGATACGTATATGACATCGGTAAAATGATCGCAGCTGACGCTAATCTATGGCCTCGTCTGAAAAACTGGATTCAGTAATAGTAAACTGTAACAGAATACATAGTTTTTTTTTTATTATTATTTAGCTTGTACTTTAGAATTTGTCCAACTGAACATTCGGTAAATTTTTCTAGCTTAATTGCTAAATAACATGTGGATGGCTACCCTCAGTGGGATGCCATCTTCGAGTTTGTCTATTTTATTTCTTTAGTGAGGCCAGTGGCGTGTAAAATACATAGTTGCATACCTCAAACGGAGGATCGTGTCGAAACGATCAGTAACTATTACTGTTTTGTCGTTTAACTTAATGGGCACATTACCTACACGCGATCATTGTATAAATACGACAGAGTTTTTCTTCTATAACATTTCTATAACGTATAATTATCGATATACGATATTTAAGTATTTTGATAGACAGATTTTGAAATTAGTTTAAATTTAACGTTACCATAATGCTTGGAATTGAAAAGGGTATACATCTCTTTATAATCGCGTTCGATCCGATGTTCCATGAATGAAACATTTTTTCGATAATTTAAAACTGTCCTTCGAACGTATGATTAGTCTTACTTTCGTGAACTTTATGCCACAGATAAAGCGACAGACGAAGATGAAAGAGCAAAAGAATTAATTCGGATTTACTCTCTGCAACGGTGTGACAATATTTCTTATTCCTTCCATCAGTCTTCAACTTGCTTTATTCTTACCGTATCTTGTCAGTTAGAAAATTAAATCTCTGTCAGACAATATATCAGGTTCATAGAACCAACGCTAATCTCTAACAATCCTGAAGAAAGATCTATTTCCTGACGGATAATGTATCGAGTCCATGAAGCTAAAATTCATTTTTAATTCTGAAAGATATTACGTATTCTCTAAATTACCAAGAGAAACGATCTTAAATTTTCTATTCCCTGGATAAAGTTTGTTTGTAACTTTGGCAAAAATTATATATAGAAGAAAAACCAATCTTAAATTTCACCGCGTAACCATCTGTTCGTGGGAGGATAAAATCGATTCCCACTGCTTAAATCTAGAGACTGTGCGTCTTTCAAACGTGTGGTACATTTTCAAGACACCGGAAACGACGCGGGAAAAAGAAAAGAGAAAAACGGCGTCAAGACTCGTTCTAGCGACTTATCGGTCTCTTTATAGTGTTCCATTTTTCCTGTGCAGGAGTCTGGAGAGTCTTGGCGCATTACCGTGTAAAATGCGGATACAGGCAAACGACGATGTGTACGAGACAACCAGGCATCGGATGGCCGTCGCCGAGGAGAATAACAAGAACAAATGGTAAGTCACCCCTTGAAAAGATACGGACATCGAAGGCTCGACTTCATCGATCCTCCATGGAGGCCGATTTTTCTTCGACGAGTTCGTTATCGAGTTCGTACACGGTTTCGTTCCTTTATATGATTGCTCATTCTATTTTTCGAGTGGTTTCTGTGTCATATTCATATGCACTTCACCTTGCTCAGTAAGTTGACTCTCGTCCCGAATCACGTTATTTCTAGATCCATTGTTCATGACGATTCAAACGATTCTTGAATTGAATTCGATGCCAGTTTTGTTTATTCGTTATTGTTTACACGATGTTCGTTGATAATTACTGGGAACGAGGAGGAAAGAGGTGGGAATTTTGGAGTTACATAAGCCAATCTTCATTTTACAAGATTTTCAATTTTATTGTGTAAGATGTAACTGAAGAACGAAAAAGAAAAGATCATTGGGGTTGTAAGACAATGGATGGATATCGTGTAGGCAGATTAGTTAATTTGTTTAACAGCGTAACGGCCAAGGTTAAAAAAGCCCCACATGTGCGACTTAGGTCCGAAATCTTTGGTATCTGTCGCTGTGGATGAAACTCATTACGTACATGGGTATATTGTGTGATACACGGTTTACATAAACAAGTCGTGTAACAAGATATTGCAAATAGTGGCTTTCTATGTTGATGATTCTTCTCGTTAGTATATTTAATCAATAGAGGGAAGATTCATCCCTCGAGTTTTCAATCTTTTGAATATAAAAATTTCTTAATATATATTTAATTTCTCATTCATCAATATGTCGCATCGTTTTTGTATATTCACACTTGCAAGAAGTAAAATCCATTTCACTGGAATTAATTCGATTATTTTTATTGGCTTTAAATTCTGTAGATATAGAAATTGCCAATTAAAAATAACTAAAATAATAAAAATAATAAATAAAATTTGGGGACTTTCGATTGGTTCGGTGCGAGGGTAACACGTGGACGAAGAGCTCTGTGGAAAAAGCAAAGTGTGAAGGGAAAAAGGGAAAGGAAGTGCAAAGTGACACGAAGAAAGGAAAATAAAGTGTGAACATACGAGAAGGAAGCAAAGAAAGTGAAAAAAAGAGACAAAACGAGGGAGAAATACGAGTAAGAAAAACCAAAAAAAAAGAAGAGCTTAGGTAGCCAGAAATGCGGTTGAAAGTAAGGTAGAGGGAGCTAAAGTAAGGAAGAGGGAAATGAAAGAGGAAAGGGAAAGAAGGGAAAGAGAGAGAGAGCCAGAAAGAGAGAAGAGACAGACAGACAGAAAAAAGAATGGGAAAGGGAAAAGAAAGAATTATTGTGCAGAATCAGAAGAATCGAAGAGGAGAAGGAAAGGGAAGAGAGGGAGAAAAGGAGAAAGAATGTAGCAATCAAAGGGGTGGACTGGAAAGAAGGAAGCAACGAAGAGACAATAAAGGAGTTCATAAGAGAAAAAATGAGAATAGGGGCAGAATTAGAAAGAGCACATATGATAAGGGTGGAGGACAGGAACACAATAATGGTGGCAACGATGAGGTCAAGGGAGGAGAAAATAAGGATAATGAAGGGGAAAAGAAAATTGGAAAAGGGGATATACATAGACGACGACCTGACGAGGAAAGAAAGGGAGATACAGCAAAAAATAAGAGGGATAGCCAGAGAAAGAAGGAAAAAGAGCGAGTATGTAAAGATAAGATAACAGAAACTAAAAATAGAAAACAAATGGTACAGGTGGAACGAAAACGAAGAGAGGCTGGAGGAAGAAAGAAAGAGAGGGGAAGAAAAGTGAAAGAAGGGGAAAAGAAAGGGGGGGAATACAAAGGGAATGAAAATGTGCTTTTGGAATGTAGCAAGTCTAATAAGTAAAGACAAGGAGGTGTGAGAATATTTGAAGCTATTTGAGGCGATAGGACTCACAGAAACATGGATAGAGGAAGACAAGTGGGAAAAAGTAAAAAATAGACTACCCAAAGAATTTGACTGGAACTGTAGAGCAGCAAGGAGAATAAGAAAGAAGGGAAGAGCAAAGGGGGGAATAATAACCGGTATAAAAAAAGAAACTGAGAGAGTTAGAATACAAAGAAATAAGTGACAATATAGTGGAAAGAAGAATAGCATACAATGACAAGACATTCAGGATAATGGTGGTCTACAATCAAAACACAAAAGAGACATGGAAAGAAATAGAGGAAAGAGTAGACGGAAGAGAAGAGGAAGTGATGATCATCGGCGGAGACTGGAACGCAAGAACGAGAGAAGAGGGAGGGCCGATAAACGAGGACCTAGGGAAAGAAAAAAGCAGGCGTTCAAAAGACAAGACAATAAACGCGGAAGGAAGAACACTGCCAAGGTACCTGGAAGAGAGAGGCTGGACAATAATCAATGGCAGGGATAAAGAAGGAGAGGAGTGGGGAGACGTTGGGGAGAGAGGAAGCTCGGTGATAGATTATGTGATTGGCAACCAGGAGGCGACGGAAGAAATAATCGACATGAAAGTCGGAAAGAGAACAGAGTCGGATCACATGCCGTTAGAAATAGAAATAGGGGGGGGGGGCGGAACTACAAGAAAACGAGGAAAAGAAAGAAGAAGAGAAGGAGAAAAGGGAATGGACAAAGGAGAGCGTGGAGAAATACTTGAAGGAATGTAAAGACTGGACCTACAAGGGAGGTACAGTAGAGGAATCGTGGGCAGAAATCAAAAACAAGCTAAACGAAGCAATGCCAAAGAAGAAAGTGAAGATAAGGAAATGGGGCATGGGAGAGAAAGCGTGGCACGACAAGGAGTGGAAAGAGAGGAAAAGAGGGGTGAAAAGGAAAATGACAAAGTTTAGGAAAGGAAAATTCAGCAGAGAAGAGTTCATAGAGGAGAAGAAGGCATTTAGACAATGGTGTAAACAAAGAAAGGAGCAGAAGGAAGAAGAAGGAATGGAGAAAATCAAGAAGATCAAAACAGAACAAGAAACGTGGAAATACATAAATAAATATAGAAGAAGAAGATAGGGTATAGATGAAGGAATAAGCGAAGAAGAGTGGAAAAATCACTTTATGGAAATGTTAGAAGGTACAGAAAACAAAGAGGACAGAAGAATAGAAGGGCGGAGAGTGGAGGAGGGATTAAAGGAGGAGAGAGAAGATAATATAGAGAAGGAAGAGGTGGTATACCAAATAAGAAACTTGAAGGAGAAAAAAAGCAATGGGGGAAGATGGTTTGGAAAATGAGGTATGGAAGTATGCACCGAAGGAAGTGGGGGAGGCGTTATGGGAGGTGTTAAGGAAAATATGGAATGGAGAAGGGATACCTGAAGACTGGAGAAAAGGCGTGATATGTCCGATTTACAAGAGGGGAGAAAAGGTAAAAGTGAAGAGCTACAGAGGAGTTACGTTAATGGACATAGCATATAAGATTTATGCGGGAATATTGGACGAGCGACTGAAGGTGGAGATCGAAAACAAGCTGGGAGAGAGCCAATTCGAGTTCAGAAAAGGAAGAGGTATGATAGATGCAGTGTATGTGTTGAACCACATAATAGACAAGCAACTGAACAGAGAAAGAGGGAAGCTATATGCATGCTTCGCGGATTTAAAGGCAGCGTTTGATAGGGTAAGCAAGAAAAAGTTGAAGGAGAGAATGAGGAGAATGGAGATTAACGAGAAGTTAATCAGAAGGTTAAAAGAGATATACGAAGAAACAAGGAACGTAGTTAGGATCAGAAACCATAACACGAAAGAGTTTTGGACAGTGAGGGGAGTAAGACAAGGGTGCCCGTTGAGCCCGACACTATTTAACATCTATGTGGCAGGGCTGGAAGAGGAATTAAGAAAAGGTCAAGCAGGAGGTATAGTGATAGGAGACAGAAAGGTATGGTCACTATCATATGCAGATGACATTGTGTCGATGGCGGACAGAGAAGAGGAGTTAAAGGAAATGTTAAAGAGATTTAAAACATTTCTAAAAGAAGAGGAACTGGAATTGGGCACAGAAAAGACTAAAATAGTAGTTTTCGAAAAAAGAAGGAACAATAGGAGACAAAGAAAATGGAGATGGGGCGAGCAAGAACTAGATGAAGTGGATGAAATAAGATATTTAGGGTACATACTGCAGAAAAATGGCAGTGATGAGAATCATATCCAAGACAGAAAGAAGAGAGCAACAATAGTGATGAAGAAAACATGGAGCGTAGAAGAAAGGATATTTAAGTTAGAATACAAGAGGAAATTGAAGATGTTTGGAGCACTCGTAGAGAGTGTGGCGCTATTTGGAGCGGAGGTGTGGGGATGGAACGGAGAAGAATGATTAGACAGAATAAAAAGGAGGTATGCAAAATGGATTCTAGGCCTAGGCATAACAACGCCGAATTACATTTTGATAGAGGAGTGCAAGATAATGGAAATAAGAGAAAAGGCACTGGAAAGAGCAGTAAGGTATGGGGAGAGAGCCTTGGAATCGAAGAAGGAATTAGTAAAGGAGTGCATAAAGGAGACAGAAAGGAATTGTGGAAAGGGGCAAGAGGGGAAAAGAGCAAGAAAAAAAAAGAAGAGATTGGAGGAGGCGAGAGAGGGAAGGAAACAAGTGGAAGCAGAAGATGGACAAGAAAGGATGACGGCAGACCAAATCATAAAAGAAAGAAGGAAGAGAGAAACAGAGGAGAGGCAAAAAAGGGATAAGGGAATCTAAGTGTAATAGATATTACAGTAACATAGCCAAAGAAGAGCTACCAAAGTATTTAGAAGGGAAGATGAAATGGAAGGAAAGAAGTATGTTAGCAAGATTTAGATGTGGTAACGAAACTAAGGCAAGGGAACACTGGAAAGAGGAGGGAGAAAGAGGATGCAGATTATGCAAAAAAGGAGAGGAAGACTTGAAACATATATTAGAGGAATGCGAGGTAACAGGAGGAGCAAAGAACATGGAAGAAACACTAACTGAGACTGGCGAAGGACGGGCAGAATTGAAAGCGATAATTGAGAAGAGAAGGGCAAGGACAATACAAGACGGGGAGGAATGACAAGAAGGTGGCGCAACAAGGAGGCAAAAGACCAAAGTGGCAATGAAGTGTAGTTATAAGTTGCAATAGTGTAGTTATTAGCTTTGCTGTTAGAGATAAGACTAAGCTAAGGAGTGCAATACAATAGAGTAGAGAAGAGGGGTGGTAGATACATAAAGAGCAAATAATTGTAAGAAATGTAAATCGAAAGTTCGTCCAAAGTCGAAAGGCACTGACTAAATAAAAAAATAAATAAATAAATAAATAAAATAAATAAAATTTGCCTAAATGAAATTCTGATAAATAAAATCCCATCGTAGGAACGCAGAAAAGAGAAAAAAAAAGACAGAATAACCTGAGGCATTGCATTGTTTAAACCAGTTGCATTCTCTATAGTTGTCTAGTGATAGCACCGGTTACATAAATCCACGTTTAAGAGCAAAGCTGATAATGGGTTTTCCCGGTGATGGCTTGCGTCAGAAAAGAAAATCGATTAATCACTTTCCTCGTGGAAAGACGATTCCTGTAGATTAGAGCTGGACATTAGGTGAGAAACTGGCGTCAACCAGAACCTTGTCTGCTGACGTCAAGCGTGGGTTGGTTAGGTGTCGACGTTAGGAGATAGAAGTGGTCTCGTTAACTGATACGATATACGGTAAAATATTCCAGTCGTTTATACCGATCATATTATACAAAGAGAATTTTGCGAATTACTTACAATCAGCTGATCTTCCAATACGGTGCGCGCTTGAGATTCTTTCATTAGTCTAAGAGATGATACGTGTACATTTCTTAATAACGACAATAAATAAAAAATGAGAATCTGTTTATTTTCTGTATACTTCTGTATATTCGCAGAGATTGTAATTGCGATTAATATGTCTTTACACTCCGTTGTCGCCATCGTAACGCCAACCACATCTCATTCCACATCAGAGATCACGCCACACGCCGAGGGCAAAATGGCAACCAGATGTCTACACATCCTTGCCGCGTACCCTCAACATTTTTAAGGACCCGCCATAAATCTTGGCATTTTCATAGCAAAGGACCTTCAGACCAAAAACAAGCATCTTTTATTTCGAATGTTACATATTTACACTTTTGCCTACTGCGGGAACATACAGGAAAGTTAGTTTTCTGACGTTCGGTATCTCCATTAGCAACCTTCTTTCAAGGGTGGTTTGCACCCTTTCTCACCCACCAATGTAGAAAATCAGCCAATTGGCAGCGAAGTCTACTTCCCTCACTTTCTTAATGAAAATCTGTCCTTAACAAATCAGCTCTTTTCGTGCCCTTAGATCCACCCATCACTAGCTTTCCTCCGCCACAACATCGTCATTAAATTTTACTGATTTTCCAACTTTCGAACAGTCAATGTCTTTTTATCGGGTTTTTACACTTAGATCAATTGCCTACTTATTTTATATGAAGTTGTTAAAGTAAAATGTAATCTATACGTGTCAATTCAGTGTATACTCAATTGTGATTATTAAGTGCATAATGAAGTACAATAAAAAGGAAAGTTAATAGTTGTGTTTCGGCTCAACCTTCTTGTTTTTTTTTTATAATCTGAGTTGTGACTTGTGATTTTACGTGACACCATCGTGGCGACGTTGTAAGTGAAACTAACAAGTCCGTTATCGCCGCTGTGGTGATATTCTAAGTGGAATTAACAGCTCCGTTGTTGTCACGTAATATTACAAATCATTATTCAGATTATAAACTATAAAAAGGTTGAACGGAAACACAACTATTAACTTTTTTTTTCTTTTATCATACTTTATTATTACAACTGAGTTGGCATGTATAAGTTACACTAAGGTGTTGACCGTTCGAAAGTTAGAGAATCAGTGAATTTTTGTAACGATGTTGTGGTAGAGGAAAACTAATGATGGGTGGATCTAAGGACACGAAAAGACCTGATTTGTTAAGGACAAGTTTTCATTAAGAAGGTGCGGAGGGGTGCTGTTACGTCGGCCGACTCTCTACCTAGACCAGACCACACGTCGCGGGCAGGATGGCAACCAGATGTCTTCACATCCTTACCGCGTACCCTCAGTAGTCTTAAGTACCCTCCACAAACCTGAGGAATTTCTAGCTAAAGGTCCTTCAGACCGAACAAACATTCTTTCACTGATTTATGTTTCTAAAGCTTATTGTCCACCACGGGTTGACACGGGAAAGTTGGTTCTTCTCGCGTATGAGGCCTCCCACACCAACTTCATCTCGAGAGCGGTTAGTACCCTTCCTCACCTACCAACCCAGCAAATAACCAATTAGCAACGAAGCCTATTTCCCTCTTTCATAACGAAACCTTGTCCTTAACGAATCAGCTCGTCTCATGTCTTCGGACCCACCCATCACTAGCTTTCCTCCGCCATCGCATCATTGCCAAACGCCACTGATTTTCCACCTTCGAACGGTCAACACCTTTGACCGAGTTTCTACCTTTAGATCAGTCACCTACTCAATTTATACATATGCACCAGCGTAACTATGTTCATTACTGTTGAGGTTATTAGATGTATAGGAATGCAAAGAGACGCGTGGATAAATTGTAAGATGGAAAATATATATATTTTAAGCTAAAGTGTAAATACAAAGAAGGAATACAATATATATGAGCTGGTCCAGATCCGCACGCTAGCAGTGTTACTCTATAACTGAAAACCCCTGAAGCCAACGCCGCACGTGCACCGCTTTTGATTTGTCCTCGACAGTCCCTTGTTTATGCACTGTCGATGGCTTCAGTGCTTGAGAAAACTAAAGACCAGATGTAGAGTTTTCTTAGAAGTGGCGACCACTTCAACAATTACAAAGTTGTTGGAATAAACTATAATTTATACTTATTAAGTCAGTGTAAATTCAATCAAACCACCCCTATTATCGTGATAGAAATAAGGGGATCGATCAGTTCGTGGGGTCGATTGTTTAATCGTAACGGGAATTTACGACTCCCGTTGACATGCTTCCTCGCGATCGCGTCTCTTCGCGAACGGTCGTAACGGGTGCTAATCGCCCTTGAGAGGAAATTACTAATGGAAGATACCTGAACGTAAAAAACTGACTTTCCTGTAATAGGCAAAAGAACGATTGTTTTTAGGCCTGAATGATCTCAACTATAAAAATGGTTTTATGATGGTTCATTAAAATATTGAGGGCAATCTTGCTTTCGGCGTACGCCCTGGTGCCTGATGTACAGTCTGTCACACAAGAGCGTGTCTGCGATATTTCTGTAAATATTTATATATTTGTAAAAAAATTTATATGAATTGAATCTACATCTAAAACACTAATACGCTATTACTTAGTAGGGTGTCCAATCTCCTCCATTAGCGATTATAGCTTGACATCGTTTCGGCATACTCTCGACTAATTTTTGAGCGTAGGATTCTGGTAACGACCTCCATATCTTTCGAATGTGATGTACAAGTTTTTTTTTTTTTTTTTTTTATTTATTTATTTATTTAATTTTACAATTTGTCCAGAAGGACATTTGGTAAAATGTTATAACTTGAAAAATATAGCATGTGGATGGTTACCCCCAGCGGGGTTCCATCTTCCAGGTTGTTTATTGTTTTTCTATTGCGAGGTCTGCGGGATGCTTCTTCTTCAGTCTTCTTTCTATTACGGTTTCATTTGTTTCTGCAACTAGCTGGTTTGGGTGTATTGCAAGTCTTTCTTTGTACTTTTTTGCGTATCTAGCGATTTCCTCTTTAACTGTTGGAATTTTTAGATCTTTTCGGATGTCCTCATTTCTGACGTACCATGGAGCGTTAACTATTGTTCTTAAAATTTTTGCTTGTTCCGTCTCTATTTTATTTATGTGACTCATCGCTGCCGTCCCCCATAGTGGGACTCCGTACGTCCAGATTGGTTTGATTATTGTTTTGTATATATTTAGTTTATTCGTTGTGCTTAATTTAGATTTTCTATTGGTTAACCAGTACATCTTTTTCCTTATTTCACGTATTCTGTTTATTATAGATTTTATGTGATGCTTCCATGTAAGGTGTGTGTCTAAATGTATTCCTAGATATTTGACTTGCTTCGTATGTGCTATGTGGGCGCCGTTCAGTTGGATATCTGGTGTTGTTCCTTTTCTAAGTGCAAATGTTATGTGGTTGCACTTACTGGTGTTCGCTTTTATTTGTTTTCTTTGCAGCCACTTTTCTATTTTTGTAATGTGTTCTTGTAGTAGTGCTGCTGCTGTTTCTGGATTTGTATGTCTCACTAGTATGGCCGTATCGTCCGCGAACGTAAGTATTTTGCTGTTAACAGTTGTTGGTATGTCTGCCGTGTATAATGTGTACAGTATTGGTCCTAGTACGCTTCCCTGCGGTACTCCTGCCTTGATATTCCTGATTTCTGAATATGTATCCTTTATTTTTACTATAAAGGTTCTATTATTTAAGTAGGATCCGAGTAATTTATAGATTTGTTTTGGAAATTGGTTTTTGATTGTTTGAAGGAGTTTTTCGTGGTTAACTTTGTCGAATGCTTTTTCGATGTCCATAAAGAGTGCCGTGCAATATTGTTTTGTTTCCAGTGCCTGTAAGATTTCATTCACGAGTCTGTGCATTTGTTCTATTGTGGAGTGTTTATTTCTGAATCCAAATTGATGGTCCGGTATTAGTTTTTCTTTTTCTATAATTGGTTTTAGGCGGTTATATATTACTTTTTCCAGCAGTTTGGAGAACGCAGGTAGTAACGATATTGGCCTGTAAGATGCAGTTAGGTGTGGGTTTTTGTTTGGTTTGGGTAACATTACGATCAGTGCTATTTTCCATAGTTTAGGAAAGTACTGTATTCTTAGAATTGCGTTGAATATTAGTGTTGTTAGTCTTATTGCCTTTGGGGGAAGGTTTTTTAAGATTTTTCCATTGATCAAGTCAAATCCTGGTGCTTTGCTTGTATTTGTTGCCTTAATTAAATTTGTAACTTCTTGCGCTGTTGTGCTGAGTATGGTGCAGCGTTTATCAGTTGTGTTGCTGGCATTTTCAACTTCTTCATTTGTTTGCCATCCGGGGATGCTGTTATTAATTTCGTACGGCGAGAATATATTTTGTAGGTGCTTTGAGAATTCTTCTGCCTGCTCTTCGTTGCTTCTGGCCCATGTGTTGTCTATTTTTCTGATTGCTGGGATTGATTTTACTGTTTTCTTCGCTTTGTTAGTGACTTTCCATAGGGAGTAGTTGGTGTTCTCATGCGTGGATAGTGATTCGATGAATTTTGTAAATTCGTTATTATAATGTTCCCATATTTTATTTTTTAATTCCTTTGCAAGTTTATTTAGGTTTTTCTTGTTTTCTCGTGTTCTCTGTTTTTGCCATTTTGCTTTCGCTTTTCTTTTTTCCCTGATTTTGTCTAGGATGTCCTGCGGAATAATTTTTGTTTGCCTGCTATTTGATTCATGGGTAGTGGTTGCCCGCGCTGCTTCCTGTATTATTTCTGTCAAAGTTGATACTGCCTGTTCAATGTGTTCAGGTGTTTTCAACGGGATATTGCAATTGATTTTGTTTTCGATTAATTCTTTGAAAGATTGCCAATTGGTGGTCTTATTGCATAGTGAATCTGTCCTGCTGTAAAGTAGTGGTTTGCTTGCGTATTCTATTATAATTGGTGTATGGTCGGAGTTAAGCTCAAGGCTGGTTGTTGTTTTTAATTTGCTTGCATTTAGTCCTTTTGTTATTGCAAAATCCAACAGGTCAGGTATTTTGTTGAGGTCTGTCGGCCAGTACGTTGGTTTTCCTGTAGATAGTACATTGAGGTTGTTGCTTCTGATATATTTTTCTAATGTCCTCCCTCTCGGCGTATTAATTCTCGAACCCCATAATGTGTGCTTTGCGTTAAAGTCTCCCGCCGCTATGTATTTGTCGCCTAAGGATTGAAAGTAATCTTCCCATTTTTTTAATGTCATTTTGTGTCTCGGAGGTACATATACTGCTGATATCTGGAAGTAATTGTCATTGGTTGGTATTGTGACAGTGGTTGCTTGTAAGTGTTCTTGATTTGTTTGACTATGTAGGTGATGCTTGATATCATTTTTTATTATTACTGCAGTTCCTCCATGTGCTTTACCTGAGGGATGTTTTGTGTCGTAGATGGTGTAGTACGGAATTTTCATGTAACTTTTTAGAGTGAAATGTGTTTCTGAGACAAGTAGTATATCAATATTGTTTTGATACAAAAATGTTTTTGTTTCGTGGACTCGCTGTTGCAAGCCATTGGAGTTCCAGGCTGCTATTTTCAACTTGTCCATCTCTATTTTTTACTTAGCAAGTTTGTGAGTAGTTGTAGCATGATTGTGGTTTGTTGTACTTGTTGTCTTAATACTGTGTTTAGCTCGCTCATCATTTTTCCCAGCATTTCCATGCTTTTGGTGGATTGTTTGAGCATTTCTTTGATTTCTGTAGCGTCTTCGATGTTATTGCTTTGGTTCTGATTGCTTGTAAGCGTTGCTTGGCTAATGTTTTTGGTTACTTGTGCGTAGCTTCGGTTACTTTGGGGATCTATGTTTCTGATTATGGCGCTCGGTTCATATTGTGCTTTCAATGTCGTTTCGTTTTCCGTTGTACTTTGTTGTGGTTGGTAGTTATTGAGTGATCTGTTGCGAAGTGGTGGAAAAAGTTTACGTTGTAGTTCTTTCCTGATTTCACATCCTTTATAGCTGGCTGGGTGGTTTCCGTTGCAATTATAGCATCTAACTTCTTCTATTTTTCCTGTGTGTGGGCAGTGTATTGTTAGGTGATTTTTTGCACATTTGACACATGCCGGGCTTCTGTTACAATAATTTTTTGTGTGGCCGTATTGTTGGCACCGCATGCATTGTGGTATATCTTTTTTGTATCGTGGTGGTTCTACTGTTACAATTGTATTTAGTATCTTTTTTATTTCGTAAATTTCTTTGTTATTGGGTCTGGGTTCGAGTTCTATTAAGAATAATGGTAAGGGTTGTTTCGTGTCATATCTTGTCATATTGTTTATTGTTCTTGTTTGGTGGCCAATTTTTGCTAATTCGTCGCTTAGTTTTTTTGTGTTGGTTTTTGGATGTAATCCTCTTATGACTATTTTGTAGCTCCTTTCCGTTTTGAGCTGGTATGTGTGGTATATAGCATTTTTATCCTTTAGTTCTTTTATCACTTTCCTATATACTTCGGGGGTATCTGTTTGGATTTTTACTTGTTCTAGTTTTGTTTGTTTTATTGTATAGTTCTCCTTTCCGACTGTATTGTTTAGTAGTTCTATAAGCGGGTCTATTATTTGGGCCTCAACAAATATTGGTGGTGGTTTTGATGTGTAAGTTGATTTGGTTGTGTTTTTGCTTGTCGGGTCATTGTCTATTTCTTCAGTTAATGAGCTAAAGGAGTTTCTTAAGGGTAATTCTTGCAGCCATCGCTGCTTTTCTGTGTCTGCGTTTGCTGTAGAACTTGCGCCTAGAATTATTTTTCGTTTTTTGCTTGTCTTTGCTAGTTTCCAGGTTTCGTCCTGGTAACTCCTTTCGTTGTCATATCTGCACTCCTCTTGTCTCCATTGCTCTTCCGTTTCTTCTGTTTCCATGTCGTTTTGGTTGTTGCTATTTTGCTGTTGTTGTTTCACACCTGGTAAATCTAACGACCCATTGATATAGTATTTTTCACCTTTAGTTGCAATCTTAATTGTTGGTATCTGCTGCTGCATTGTTTGGCACTTTCACTGTTCTTAACACTAAACCGTTTCACTTGACTGGAGCACACGTTTGCTTACGCACATCTGTTCTCCTCGGTTGCCCGAGCAGGACTGAGTGATGTACAAGTGTTCTTATTTTTGTGATACGTCTTCCTCTCAGCTTGCATTTCATTAGGGACCACACATTTTCGATAGGGTTTGCATCAGGGGACTGCGATGGCCAAGGAAGTACTGTGATGGCGTTTTTCGCTTTCCATTGGGTGCAGATGCGACTTCGATGTTTAGGGTCGTTGTCTTCTTGCAATATCCATTGGTCCTCGGTTTGGTTGAACCAACGTTTCACGGATGTGAGAAGTCCCCTTTGGTACAATTTCACCATCTTTTGTGCATTCAGATTGTCTGTAAAGACGCACAAAGTCCCAAAACCGCGTGCGTTAAAGCAACCCCAAACATGCACTTTTATAGAGTGTTTTACACTTCTTTGAATCGTCCTTCTTCCATGGATAGTCCAAGCACGCCTAATAGGACACCATGCCCAAAACGAAGATTCATCAGTGAATATTATATTACTCCAATCACGATCTCTGTTTTCATTCGCCCATGCCAGACGATTTTCGACGTTTCGCGTACGCGGCACTCATATTAAAAAGCTCTGTTCCTTTCACTGTTTCAAATGAAACTGAAAGGTATTCAGCAACGCGTATTAGAGAAGTTTTCGTTTGTTTACATTCTTTTTATCTCATTCTGATTAGGTGTCAGGTTTCGCAGATATCGCAGACACGCTCTTGTGTGACAGACTGTACTTGACGTTACATTGTCGTCGCCGTGGCGACATTCCAAGTACGATTGTAAGTAGTCTCGGAGTAACTGGCAGCCCATAGTAAAAATTATTCGGAGTTTCTGGTGGGTCATCGGGATACCTGGAGTGCGAAGGAATATCATAGTAGTGCCGTCTATAGATCATTAATTTTTATTAAGAAAAAGTATTTCGTTCCCAACGCGGATAACTTTCACCGGGAGTATTCAGTAATTTATTCGAACGTTGAATAGTAGCACTTTTTTTTTGGCAAAATAAGAGTCTCATATAAACAATAATTCTTATAAATATAGAGATATCGATTTTTTTAAAATCCTGTGAGTTTAGATTTATATCAATCACGTCATACGCGTGTATCGAAATCACGAAATAAGCTGTTTTATTAAATAGAAGTCTATTAAATGAAACGTTCTGAAATAGCTACATGCCAACTATAAAACGTTCCTTGAATATTTCATCGATTAATCACTTTCCTCTGCCATATAAAAATTCTTGACGCTGTATATTAAGATGACGGTACGATATTACTATTGTAAAGTTCCTATGGTACCTAATCACTGCAGGAAAATGTTTTTCAGGACCATCGATATATAGCAGGGAGGCACTATTAACGCTGTAATGATTTCTAACTAGAAATGACAGTGGAAAAACGCGGGCATTAACGACCATTATTTTTGTTCTCTTTCTTTTAACAACCATAGACGGTTATGCTTGCATAGTTTCGTATATAGTACTTTCTATTATGAATATTTAATGTACCAGGGAACTAGTTTATTCACGATGTAGGGGACTATCAATCATTTTATCAACTTGGTAAATCATGCAAATTGTGGGAAAGTAAGGTAGAACTATCGGAACGTAAGTTATATCATGTATCATTTCGAAAATAAGAATTCATTCACGTTACGAAAGACTATACTTTCATTTATTCCTTTCGATCTTCTTCTTCTCTTAACAATAATGCTTTCAAACATTGCGAGTTATAATAACAAATTCTGTTACGTCGCGTGAGATGGTCCGTGCGACGTTCTTCATTGTCCAACCTTCAAAGGCCCATGGACCGTTAGACAGACCTTCAAGAAACCTAAGGAACTAGCATAACCAATGGGCATTGCGGATCGTTACCCTTACTTTTCTAACGAAAAGTGTGAGCAACGAATCCGCTTTCTTCATACACTCACCCCGAACTTTTCTCCGTGAGAACACAGGAACGAACTTGCCTTGTTCTTTAGACTTGTGCTCTACATTCAACGGTCTTATTCAACGGTTTACAGTCGCCAACACGAAAGGAGTCTCAGGTCGTATTTATTCGTAGTTCGACATTCCACATACGTAACATTGCATCACAATGAAGTTGTTGGATCTTTGAAAATATATATAATAACCTGTCGCGTCTCCCCGCGAACGTTCAAAAGTTCAAATTCTAAGATAAATGATAATAAGGTAAATAATCTCGTATACCATATTCTTTCATATAATTCTCGGATAAAAAACATATTACTCACTAATATCGTATAATATAATATTAAAAATAGTAGTAATATTTATCAGCATGTCCCTTATCGTTCTTCGTTTTATTTTCCATCAGCACCAGAGTTATCAAGCCAAACGGACCGGACATCGGGCGCAAGGTAAAAGTGAAAACTACCGGAAGAACTATACCATCTCCATCACCATCGAATTCGAGGTATAGGGAATCGACGAGCATTCCAACTTCCGTTAGTCAGCCTAGAATGTCTTCCTCTTACAAGGCTACTGTCAATAATCAACCAACAGCCCGAAATCAACCGGAGAAGAAAGTCTCTGATATCATGCGTAGACCACTCAAGTGAGTTTCGATTAGAGCGCGTAATCGTACTTCGGAGAACGATCATTGTTTACTCTCATAACGATAAAGCAGAGAACGAAACAAGAAAGATTTAAGAAAAGTAAAAATATTTGAAGAGCACACAAGGACATGACGTTATTTCCTTTATTTTGATATCGCTTAGTATGTAAAACACTTGCAGAGAAGACAATTTGTTAGGTGCAACTGGTACAGGTCTTCTAAAAATACGTGATAAGTCTACGAAATTTTGTAAACAATAAGAAGGATATATATCATGTTGTCGTAACAATATTTTTACTGTTTAATTCAACAATTGAATAAAATGATAGTTTTAGTAACAATTCTAAATTCTATCATAAATATTTTGTGCATTTCAAGACTGTTTATTATATTCTGTCCATGTGTTCTTCATTTATAAATACGGCTGTAAAAGTTCGGTAAAACGACGAAAACAAAGTAAAGTTTGTAAGGTAAGTAGTTTAAAGTAAAGGGCTAAATAATTATCTAAGTATCCATTAGTTCTAACGAATATTTTGTTTTCTGTCTACAGGGAAAGGCTTATCCATCTTCTTGCTTTGAGGCCATACAAAAAGCCGGAATTGTACGATCGTATAAACAGAGGTAAAAATATAAATGAAAAATACAAACTTAAGATTATCCATAAAATTCTTTGGTGCAAATTAATTAATTAATATCCTATTTTCAGAGGGCATCAAAGATCGAGAACGTACCGCCATGACGACAATTTTGAAACAGGTAGCTTTCATGAGGGATAACACGTATCATCTGCATAGATACGTCTGGAATGACGTGCTAGAAGATTGGCCTTATTACACAGAACAGGAAAAAGCGATGTTGAAAAGAAGAAAACCTCAGAATCTAACGCCTCCTGGTTCTAGCGATGGATCCAGCGGTATGATACATTTTCACGGATTAAATCTTCGTCTCGCCGAATATTCATTGCGACAGAGCGACATGAAAGTCTGATTATGTTTCACATTCGTTCGGGAACAATTGTCAATACATAGTTGCTCGATACTTTTATTCACTTGTTAAAAGATTTAAAGCTAATAACGATGAAATTGGCAAACCGATAAAAATATTTTTCCAAACGTAATCGAACAATAACAATAATGATCTTTTTTTATATTAATAAGTGGAGTCATTGTTTACAGTATAGTAGAGATCTTACATACTCTCTCTGGTGTTTGATCTCTACTAAGTTATTTATTATAATATGATTTGAACAGAAAACAATGGTTACTTGACTTGTACTTAATGCAGTGATGTGATGTGACTAGTACAACTTAATTTTATTGTTATTGGGAAATTTGAATGTGCAAAAATATACAGGATAAAAAATATAAAAAAATATTCAAAGTTAATTATAATATTTAGAGAATGACACAAGTTTGTATTTGGATTTCATTGCATTTCTTGTTTTCATAAAAATTTAAATTTATATAAATATTACGCAGTGTATTAATCCAGTAGCATATTAATTTTTTCACACCGAAAGTTCCTGTGAATGGTATTTTTTCGACCAAAATAGCTATTTATTGCTATAGGGTCATGATTTTGTGTTTTGAGAGACAGTCGTATGATGACTTGCACTTTCACGCCTATGTTTCTGTGAATATCGCAGTCCACTTCTTCAGAATACACCTGCGACATTTTCTCTTGAAAAACCAAGTCATAGCATCGATTCGTCGTTGTAAAAGCTTCAAATCTAAAATGTTACCATAGTATTAACAATAATTTCAAAGAATTGTTCCAACAATATATTCATACATGCTAACGCGTTAACAATAATCCAGATAAAATATAGAATAACATATTGAACGTATATTATCGATTATTATTACAGGCAGCGGGCAATCCCCAAATTCCACTCATCCAGGTTCACCGCCTGCGATCACAGCACCTCCACCCTCATTGTTGGGCAACAAGCGACCGGGATATTACCAGGGTAATGATGGGTTGCCCACAAAAAGACCACGTATATCCCATTATAAAAAGCCAGAATTGAATTCCGGATCGTCGAATGTGGGGGAGAATGGAAGGACGGCTGGTAGTGGTGGAACTAGTAACAGTGTTAGTGTCGTTTCCAGTGGAGCCGGTGGTAGTAGTAGTGCTAATGGTGGCAGTGGTGGTAACAGCGGTGGTGTAATTGACGGCTGGGATCAACGACAGCATCAGCGTGATCGTCGTGGCGATTATCGACCCGAAAGAACAGCGAACAGTGATGTGCTACGAGGTGGCAGCTATGGCCATGGAAAAGCGTGCTTGACGCCAACCAGTGATAGTGAAGAGACCAACCAGCACGGTCATCGGGACGGGAACACCGGAACGTCTGCGAGCAATGTCGCTAACAATGCGACTACTGGCCATAGTAGTGTAGCCCATAATAATTCTTTGAGCGGCAGTCGTCATCATCATGGAAAGACTGCGATGCTTGGTGCCGAAGCGAATGCCGGTACGGCTGTGAATTGCGTGGCTCGTTCGATGCCGAGTGCCGCGAGTGACGGTGGTAGTGCAGGTAGTTATAGTGGTAGTTCGAATGGAATACTCGCCGACAGGAGAGATAGAAGCGACAGGAATGATAGGGGACGTGCTGGCGACAGGGATCGTGACCCCAGAAAGAAGAATAACGGAACAGCCGCTAACTCGTATAACGACTTAATCGTACCTAACTATGCCGCCACTGAACATAATCCTGACGGTCTTCACTTAGAGGAGAGTCCTAAATCATCGGAGTATCCGGACTACCTCACGTGAGTATCTTCGAAATTAATAAAATTTAATAGAATACCCAGTAAGATTCTTTCTACGATTTTGTCTCCGTTATTGTTAATTACGATATATTGTGGCGCTCATTAATATGGATATATATTTATTGTAAAAAAAAAGCAACACAATCTGCACGCTTTGTGAGCTAGAGAAAGACTCGTTGTCCTGGTTCCATAGTTGTCTTGATATTTACTCTTTCTCTATAATATACGCCCTTACATTCATATGTTACGATAATGGAGATAAGGTTGTAGAGTTTCCTCCAGTTGTGAAGCTTAATTTGGATCTCACCGAGCAAAATATACCTCAGTGTACTTATGCTCGAATTTCTTACAGGTATTATACGACAATAAGCAGCCTAGAACAGAGAAGACGTTACAAGGCAGAATTCAATGCTGATTATGAGGAATATCGAAGGCTGCATGCTCAAGTGGCGAAAGTATCTAAGCGGTTCATTCAGCTTCAAGATCGTTTGAAACGGGAAGAGGCCTCTGGAAATTGGGACGAATACGAGGTACTGTATCGAATGTAAATAATATACAAGACACAATGATACTGTATCACAAGAAGTATTGTTACAATGGAAGATCTAACGAATTTATCTTTATCTGTTTTCTGTTTTACAGGAAATAAGGCAGCAAATTTTTGACGAGTATAGCGAGACTAAACGCGATCCTAAGCATAAGGAAACGAAACACCGTTTTCATTACTTGCATGAAAAGCTAAGCCACATCAAGCGGCTGGTATTGGAATATGACACGCAGAATTGTGGTGGCATGGCTAACAGCAGCAACGTCGGTGGTAGCAACGACATGAAGGAAATGGATAGTTTGCACTACTGACACAAACTGAAAAGGCCGCTTTTTACTCTCTACCTTTTTTCGGTTGTCGGTATGCTATTATCTTCAGTGTCGAAGAATTTGCATTTTCTCGGCATGTTCCAAGGCTGATCTAAAACGGTCCACATGGTTCCTGAGTTGTATCGCCGAAAACAAAGTCAAGTACTCTCTCAACCGGGGTTGCGAGGATATATATATATACATATATATATACATACATACATATATATATACATATATATACATATATATATACATATATATTTATATATATAAACTCGCACATCACGAAGAACCTTCAATGCTGTTGCTGAAAAAATTTGCGTGTAAGTTGAGAATCTCTCTTCTGTAACTGATTTGTGCGCGCGACTGTGATGATCTCTTCGACTTACGTTGTGTGATCGTGAGCGATCATCGGGATATGCTTGCGTGCTACTTCGACCAATGGTAACCAGATTGATAAAGGATCTTTTTAACGACAATCGGTACAATTTGAAGGGAAAGAAGAAGCATAAGAATAATGGAAATAAAAGAAGAAAAAGCCAGAAGTCCATCCGAGGAGGGAGAGAGAGGAAGAGAGATAGATAGATAGAGAGAGAGAGAGAGAGAGCAATGAGGAAAAAGGGCATTTGCGGAGAACTAGATATGTATGCGTGAACTGAAAAAACACAGAGATGCTTTTTCTTGAGAAGAAAGAGCTGTGTCCTCCAATGGAAGATAGGAAGAAGAATAATAGGGAAAAGCGAAGAAAGAAGACAATTGAGAAAAAAAGTATACTAAAAAAGTATATATAATTAGTTACTTACCGTGCGCACGTCCAGGTGCGCACTTCCAGGTGTGTCGTCCAATTTAACATTAGATTAAAAACAAAAAGAAAAAAAATCGACAGTGCGAATGCGAGAACAGGGTCCAAAAGGTAGTAAAGGGCTTATCACGTGCCACGTCCTGAGGACACTGCGTTTCTTTTTCCGTCGGAAGGAAAAAGGAAGGAGACTAGCACAGAGACTGTCCACGAGCTGCCGGGAATCGTATATATGATCTGCTGCTCGCCATTTTCTTTCTTTCTTTCTTTCTTGTTCTCTTTGTTCCTCCATTTCTGATTGTCTTTTTTTTATCTTTCCTTTTATCTTATTTCTTTGTTCTCATTTGTCTTATTAGAGAAAGAACAAAGGGAATCCTTAACTTTTTCCGCTAAGAGAGAGAGACTATGTTATATACATCGTAAGGTTAGAACGATTCTTTGTTACTTCTTCGTTCTCTTTTTTGTTTCTTCACCATACGGCCCATTTCTTATATCAGGGACTCGGTCGGTGTATCTTGACTTAGTAGGCATAACTTGGGAATCTATCTTGTAACAATTAAAACGAAAAAAGAAAAAAAAATAAGCGTAATAAAACAAAAGAGAGGAAGGATGAGAATACGTTAAGCACTCTTTTTAGAATTATCTGCCATAAAGTGATATAAGAAAGCACGAATAAATCAATCACGTGCTGTTAGCTATGACCGCACTTTGCGCTTCGAATACCCACGAAAGAAGCAGGAATAAAGTTAGGAAAATGAGAATGAGACGAAACGAAAACTGGCTTCGTTCCTTCCAAATCACGCGATCGCTCGTAGTGGTTCCAGTTGTGTGTATCGTTATGCTAGGATATATCCGTTTTATACGATTTCATAACTGTTGTTAGTCATTGAAAGGCAGATGGTGCGGAGCCATTACCGATACGAAATGAAAAATATTTAACAAACAGCAAATTAAAAATCCCCCCCAAAAAGAGTAAAAGTAAATTATAAATGAAATAAGAAGAAAAACGGTAAGATCGAAATATTAAAAACGAACAAGTATCATATAGTAATAATTAATCGTCGTCGGCGATAAATATAATATACAGTACGTTGTACAGTATACGCCAATTTATTATACGTACGAATGAATACCTTCTTCGTATAATTATTATTATTATTATGATGACAGATACTATTAATATAATTATTGATGCTATTACTACTATTATTGTTCGGATAGTTAGAAAGATAGATACAATTCGAAACCTTCGTTGGAGAACCTGCAGTTACTGAACGAAGGAATCAAAGAAAGATATTACATATATCAAGCCAATTTCAATTTTTCATTGAATATGTAACGAAAGTTTATGATGTTAATGTTTCTAATATCCTTTTGTCTGTTTACTATGATATCATTTTAAACGCATAAATACGATGAAAGAATCTTACATAGTAATTTTAAACGTATCCTTTTTCATTCTCATTCTTTTGTCTTTTTTTTTTTTTTTCTTCTTTAAGACGATTTGTATATAAGATGTGTCTTTCTACTTCACGCTTGCTTTGTTTCACATTAAGTAAACATTTGCAGTTATTTGTGAGTGTTTTGTGATAGGAAGTGAAGAAAGTGAAAGACGGTGATAAAGAGAAAGGGAACTTGGCTCGTATTAACTCGGTATATTGCGCATATATCGTCGTTTATATGAATGAAATATAATACTTAAAAAGTTTTTAAATATTAGTGTACAGAACTTTACACTCTTACAAGATACGTATTTCGGCTTTTCTCTTTCACATGGTTAATTATTCTAAAGTATAAAAAAAGATGTTAATTCGTAAATATTTTATGTTACAAGTTTTAATATTTAAATTTAATATTTAATATGATGTTTTGTTCATTTTTTTTTAAACCTAATACGAGTCGTTTCTTTTTTGCTTTGTACATATCTATTTAGCTTCGTAGAAATTTAATTTGAAATTTCTAAGTATTCAAGTGATCTAAAATCATTCAGTTATTACGATTCTTTTTTTCTAAAAATTAGAATATTAATAATGAAAAGTAAAGTAAGTTTCTTTTAAACAAAAAGGAAAGTCTGTATTTTAGTTTTATTGAAATATTATCGTGCATCGTAACTTGCGCGTCTAGTTTTCTTTCTTTTTTTTCATTTTTTTTTTTTTTTTAACCAATTAAATATGTTATTTCTAATTGATTTATTTACTGACGAACATCGCTCGGTGTTTTTGATCGTTAATAATTTTAAAGAAAATGCAAGTAAATTGCATATAAACGATTAGAATTCTATGTTTAAAGGTCTCTGCGCCTTAGTAACTTAATTTAGTTGTTGTATTTTTAAAAAGACATACTTTTATCGTAGTCTTTTAGTACATTGTAGAATAATTAATTATGTTTGAACTTGTATGCAATGAGTCGCAAGATTTGATTGTATTAGCTTAAATTTATTAGTAATGTAAAATATTGTTTCCATCGACTAAAAATATTTCGAAGCAAAGAGAAAGAAAAAGTTTTAACTTTTTTATTTCCCATTTTATAGAGATTCTTTGTTTGCTCCTCTTAAAACTCTCTGTGCAATGTGTTTCGCTCTTTGTACGTACTATATTTATGTTGAGTGGCAAAATTAATGATGGGAAAGTACGTAAAGTTACTAAATATATTATAACCCAAATCTCTAGAAACTTTGATTTGGAAAATGCATTTGATGCGGTCGAAGAAAAAAAGAAAAACGAGAATAATGAATGATAATTTTGAAATGTTAGATGATGTCTTGTTATGAGAAAAGAGAGGTAACTGAGCGCTGTTAGAATATGAATGGCACAGTGTTGACAAGTATTTTCTACTGATTGCAACGAATTTATAAAATGCAAAACAACACGGAAAGAGCCTGTTTAGAATAAAATAATTTAACCTATTTTTATATATAAAAATATACGTATAAGTAAATAAACGAATAAGCAAATAAATTAAATAAAAATAAATAAATAAATTAATCAATTAATATTATACATATATACGATTACAGAATCTATCGTGTGTGTGTTCATGGAGATAAACGATTGTAAGAACGTTAACATCGAAGTATATATGGGTGTAATTAAAAGGTACAGGAATTCGTTAATATATATATCGTTGTGATTCGATTTGAACTACGATCAGTTCATTTGTAGATATAGATGATAGGGAATCTTATTTTTGCTCATTTTTTCCCCTTTGCATTTACAAAATGAAAAAAATGTAATAAAAATTATAAAATAATTAATTTATGCGTTTCCTTTCACTCTCATTTCATTTACACTTCACCGCTTTTTATAGCGTAGCCGACGAATAACGGAGAAACAGAGAACAAAATTATAAAATTCAACAGGTATTTGCATAACGCGCGCAAAAAAAGAAAAAAAGAAGAAAAAAAAGAAAAGAAGCTCCCGGGGTGTTTTTTTCAACACTGTCATGCTGTGCCATACATATCCACTTCGGTGTACGATGGTTCAGTAAAAAGTTTGTATCTAGATTATGAATATTCCGACTTTCCTTTTTGTATTATATTCGCGCATTGATTATTAAACAAAAGAAATTATACGTAAGGATATTTTCAGACCATTCCTTTATTATAAATAATAAATTTTGGAATGCAGTTGTTAAATTTAAAATAATGCTGTAGTGGACTAATAACCCAAGAAATGAGAGATTCGAATTATTAATTACTTATAAATAAGTATCATATTATTTAAGATTTTCGTTGATTTTTTCGTTTAATTTTGATTAACCTTATGTATGTACAATTTTTCTCAAAATCCCACGTTCTTTTAGTCTAACAATCAACGCATGTACAAATAGTATCGATCAAGAGTGTAAAATATCCACCGATCATTCAGACATTGCAACGATGATAGTACACATGAAAGCAGTCCATTGCCTAATGGACAAATCGATGGAAGCAGAAAACGGAATACATTAAAGAGACTGAATTAAAAGAAACTCGGCGCGTAAAGGAAATACCTAAAAAATCAAGTGCAACTTAAGTAAACCCTGCAATAAACGCGTTTCTAATTTGCGCCGCGTTTCTAACAAGAGAATCGGTATACGTATATTCGACGGACTGAAATAATTAATGAGAGATGGATGAAACAAGAACAGAGTATCTGTCAGAGAAGAATTGAACCATAATACCGAACTTGTCCCATGATCAGCATTTTCAGAATCGTGTAAACGTTTGATGAACGAACGACGAAATTGTCAGAACAAGTAGTATTTGTACAGAAAGTAATGTCTTTGCGAATGTAAGTGCTCTTAACAATGCATTTGATAACTCGTAACGATTAGTTCCGATTGCCGATAGCTCCGTTATCGGTTTCATTGCCAGAGCTTCGAACGTGAAGCAAACCTTTCGAAAATTTCTTTATTATTACTATTCCTGCATTTTATTTTTCTTTATTTCCTTTACGTTGTATCAGATTTGATCCCTCAACATATTCGATAGAGAACATTCGATTAAGCTTCATGTATATGCGTTCATCGTGTGCGATTCCTAAGAACGCGTTTTAATATCGTCGAGTATGTTTAGGAGGAAAGATCGTATGACCAATACATGTCCTCGAAGTTAATAAATATAATTGACATTTAGATCAGTATTTCGCTTTCACTTTGTCATTTTCTTTCTCTTTATTTCCTTTTCTTCTTATCCTCCACTTTTTTTCTAAATATTAATTGTTATTCGATATTGTTAGATTTCACCGAGTTCGAAAACTTTCTTTCCATTGTGTTCCATTCGTCCTCGAACGAGCATAGTGCCTTCTTTTCATTCCGTTGCGAAGCACTCTCTACTCGGTGTTATCGGATAATCGTATTCGCCTATATGTACTTGTATGTCTGTTTTCATACCGTTTTCTACGAATTACGTACATAAAGTGTGGTACGTATCTCTTTCTGTTCCCCTTTTCGGTTAGTTTCTCTAATAATCTTTGGCACGACAGAATAATCACATTCGGATCGTTGAACCGACGGAAAATCGCGATTCGATGATTCACGCTTTATCGCTGATCCTCGGAATCATATACGTAGTGTCTTACCATGTAAGTGTCATTGAGTGATATTTAACGTGAAATAAGGAAAGAGTAGGAGTTGAGGTTCTCGCAAATCAAAGTTTTCGACCACTATATATAAATTCTATCAATTATGACGCCTGCTCCAACTTTTCGTCTCTCTCTCTCTCTCTCTCTCTCTCTCTCTTTTTTTGATTTATTCAAAGCTTAAGAATGAAAGAAAAAAGCAGAAAATCCAAGTGCCAATTTTAGCAAAGCGAGAGTAAATGACTATACATATATACATATAATACACGAAATATATATATACAATATATTTAGCGTAATTTTACGTATATTATTTCTTACGTAAACGATATTAATACGTACCAACGCTGATAAAGGAGGAAAAGTCTCAAGAATATCTTTGTTTTGACGTCGAAAAAAAGAAAACTCGCTAAAGATATGCATTAACGAGCTTCGAAATCGCGTCATAGACAAAGAAAGAATCGTTTACTCCTCCTTATTTCCTCCGTACTCACGGGGAAACGTATCATTATCGAAACAACGTACATTTAGATAAATTTTTAAAAAGAGAATTATCGTGTCTTAGACGAGAAAGTTGTATGGAGAACTGGGAAAGAAGTAAAACGGTGTACAGCGCATGGGTATTCAAAATTAAGTCCCTAAATAAATGTCATTGGTGTTTATCGATTTTTCTATACTTCTCACGGTCTCCCTTTCTCTTTCTAAATGTTGAATTGTTAATCGTCCAATGATTGGTAAAGTATCGCGAATAAGTTCTGCCAGTTTGTCAGCGTTTCGAATATTCTTCGAACATGGTCTCCGTAAACGAGGTTTCTTCTACTTTCGATTATTCTTCTCGCGAAGGGCTACAAAACTTGTCGGTGTTCCTGCTAGTAGAAAATTCCTCGTTATAGTACTTGGATGAAATTGAAAAACTTTTGAACAATCTGTGAACGTTTCATGAAAGTTTTCACTTGTTAAAGATTGACTACGTTTTAAATGTTACTTAAAATGTACTATAAAGTGAATATAATAAAAGTGTAATACCATTAAGAGAAAAAAGGTTAATTTAAAGGTAAAATTAACATTAAAATATTTATAAAATTTCTCTGGCTCCAAAGAAACGAAGAAAATAGCGCAGCAGAGATTAAAAAATTTGAACGTTTATTATGTACTACTGGAAGTTTATTTTTGTTAATCGATATCGTTTATCGCGGTTTTCCTTTGATTAAATTCACATTAAGATACAGAACAAGGTTAACGATAGGTTACATCAGTTTTTTTCTTCTATTCTATGTCTTCACTGCCTCTTTCGGCCGTCCTGGCACAACAGACAAAATTTCTCATTATATAACTCATGAATGTACTGTTCCATCGTAATCGAAGCGTAGCCAAGCGAAAAGGACGATTTAAACAGAAAATTAAAACGACTCGTAAGATCCAAACGTCTTGTCGTAACCATGAAAAGCGTATTATCTTTACGAAAAAAGATGTTCAGTTTTAAAAGTTATTTGTAAAATATACAAAGTTTGTACTACTTTGAAATCCCTCGCCAGAATATTTTAAGCAACAGGTGATTTTTCATGAACGTCCATTGAAAATTTAGGCGACATGATGTTCGGAATAAAATAGAATTTTTTGCGTGAACTTGCCTTTTGTCGGCTCAATGCGCGTGATTTATCAGAAAATACAAAACAAATAGATCATCGAATTTTATGGTGCACTTTAATCCTATTTAAAATACGATAAACTGTACTTAGAAATAGATTTATGAAATCGTTATATTTTTAATTTAAGTTCGTTATTGTAATAACTTAACAGGAATTTATGTTAGGTGACACACGTTATGTTTATAGATTGAATAATAAATAATATTTGGTCATTACTTACGATCGTTATGATATAAAAATATTATATTCGGAATAGGAACACTACCTCACCGTTTTTAATGACCTTGAAATATGTTGTCAAAGTGACCATATCACCATTAATACTACATGTATTGTTTAACAATTTATTTCATACATTTTTGTTCTCTAAACAATTTTTCAACGACGCTTGGGAATATCCGTTACCTTTCTGACCAATTGAAGATCGAAATAAAGTGCAACATTCCAAATATCCATCGATTCATCGAAAATTATTTCGCGCTGACGTTGCTGATCGCCTGAAGGCAATCAGATACTATTCTAACCTAACTTATAACATAATCTTCTTTTTTATTTATACGATTTATAGGAATGGATATCTCTTTCATTAATAAGCCATCGTAACCAGAGAATTAAAGTTTTTTACGAACATTTTGTTAACTAAGGTCGAACGGCGGTTGTATGTATAGGAAAAAAGTTGTTTAGAATGTTGAATTTGACAACATATCTCAAGCTCATTGGAATCAATAGGATCGTCCCTATTCCGAATAATTATCAAAAATATATGTGATTAATTGTAATCGTAGATATTGAGTTATTAATTTTTTACTCTTTTTAACTTCAGTCTCAAAGTTGCAATTAAAAGACGGAAATATCAAGCACAGTATGTAGCTATCTGGGTACACAATTCAGATCCGGTTCCTGACTGCACTATCCATCATTTTAAAACAGTACACATGAAAAGAACTAGTATCTCGGTGAAACATACATATCACGTTTTGATATATCATTCTTTTTGCGTTTTAGAATCATATAACAAACTTTCTAAGTCCATGTATACTATCCGGAAATAGTAAACCAAAGAAGATTACATGTTCGTATAAAAGAGGTTTCATTTCCGTTTATTTTTATCAATTCAGACAATTAAGTTAGAAAACATCCTACTTATATACGCGATACAACGGAGTATGTCACTCCGAACGGAGCGAATTAAATAGTTTATTAATGGATGTATAGATCGCGTAACTAGTTCGATATCGCGTGCATGCATACATGTGATTGCCGGCAAAAAGAGAGTTCTGATCGCATTCTTTCTTTTTCGCTTGACACGTTAGGCGTGACGTACGTAATACACATATTGTACGTACGTACATAGTCTGTTGCATTGACATCATAGTTTCTCGTCGAAACACGATTTCAAATCATTACATGGCGAATGCTTTTTAAAAAGTACCGCGTACAACGAACAAATTTTCTAACGTTGCTTCTCGAAAGAAATATTCCCAACGAGTGCCTCGAATTAGATTCTTTTATCGTTACAACTTTTAAATCGTTTGTCATCGTTCGTAATAAAGAGGGGGAAGAGAGAGGGTAATCGTGAAAACAAACGATTGGACAAGAAAATGGGCATAACCTGCGCCTGGAATTGTTGCTTAGTATTGTTATCATTTTTCTTCCCTGCTAACGTGGTAGCTGGTATACATATAAAGCATTGCCGATGAGTGAGTTACCGGGTGAGCGTTAATACAGTAGTACCTCATTAACTGGCCGTTGCTATCTCCGCTAATCTTTGGAGAGAGCCTCTGGTGTTACGTATGCGAAACAACAACCAAATACGTCAAGTATCTGCATCTCACTCATATTTAACTGATTATGAAAAAGAAGATACTAGAGACTTCTTAGAAGTATATCTTCCCTTATAATTGGTCAAATAAGATCCTGAGCAGTGGTTAATTAGCGAAGTACTACTGTAACGCGTCTGTTTATCGCGTAGTACTATATTTTTTGACTGTGATGTTAGAATCTTTGTAATGACGTAGGTTGCGTACAGATTTCGTTCGATGATGATTCAGTGTGGCGGAGTTTCTCATAGGCCGAAGACCTATTTCGTCCGCGACACGATGCAATGGAACCTCATTTTGACCATCACCATTTTCTCTTTTTGTTGATTCCATGTTTGTTGTCTGATTTCACACAGTGAATCGGAGTGTTAGTTTCTTTAATACGATGACGTGAAATGAATTGTTCGTTCGCCGTTGCCTTTAAATCGGATGATGCAGTATACAATATCGTGCAATGGATACACGTATTTCGCAATTCTCATAGCTTAATGAATGCGTTGAATATATCGATAGAAGATTAATGATCTTTGAATTTTTCCCATATATGAGGTGGAAATAATATGACGCGATCGTAAATGGACCAATGTCCATTGATATAGTCATACTCAGGAACGCGCCGTTTTGTAAAACTATTTTAAATCTTAAAATGCAAATGTTATTAATTTCCAAATTGACATCTTTTATTAAAACTATATGATAATCTTTGTTGCTACTTGCTCAATAATAATTGTCATATGAAAACTGAATCTGTAATTGTTAAAAATTATGACATGTATACTTTTGAATGAGATAAAAAGAAGTTAATATCCCACGTTCCTCAGAGAAGTTTGAGATCCTCATTTCCCAGAAAACGTTTCAAATTATACGCTTGAAACAATGTAAATTAATAGCTCCTAATTGATTTTTCGTGCGTGTTATATCGTTTCCATCTGATACATACTGGAAATTAATGGTAAACATTATCACTATCGCGACAAAACGTTGATGCCTGAGGTTTAGTTAATTATAACGATGCGTCGTACGAGCTGACCTTTGGGTATGTGCAAATCGATTCTTGCGAATGTGCAACATAGAGAATATATATTGTTGCATAACCTTACCGTAGAATTCGTGTTAATACTTGTGTATCGAGCATGTGTCGGGTAGAGGAGGAGCGACGTTTAAAATATATCTAAGAGGTTAGGTTGTAATGAATTCATCATTTTTCTATACATAACGTTCATTAATCTTGAAGATCTATGCGATATTATTTGTATAGTACATTAATAACTTTAGGGGTACATATAGATATTGGATGACTTCAAACTTTACTCAAACACATCATGAAGCTTCCGAATTGAAATGAAAGAGATTCGACGAACATTTATTTTGTACCGGATAGTTGGTATTATTAGTAACATAATATATCGATTGAGAATAACTTGAAAACCAAATACAAGTAATACTCGATCTTTTTCGTTTGATAATTCTTTTCGCTCCGTTGTATCGAGGTCTTCGGGGAACTTACTCAATTGTGAAAACCTTCTATTGCCATGAAATACTTGAGCGAGGAACGAAGTCTCGGGCTAAACGCAAAAGAGGAAGCTTCGTGATACGCGAAAAAGAGAAAGTACAGAAAACGCGTAATGACTAAAGATCACGTATGACTGCGCACAATATTTTGTAACGGTGAAGAAAATCAGAAGAAATCACGAAGAAGGACGAAGAAACATGATTTTTATTACCCATATCAAACTAAGGGTTAGCTCGTAGAGATAGAATAGTAACAGCAAAAATAAGAAAAAAATAGCAAAAAGAATAATAACAAAAAATCAGGGACCGATGTCGTAATCATAAAAAAATGTATCAAACTTGATGACGAGGAAAACTACGATAATTGCCTTCTGCTCATAGGACGATTACGAAACCGATCCCTCACTGTGTACCATCGAGAAACACAAAAAATATGTATTGTATACTATCAGGGAAATGTTATCTAAGTGCTTATTAAGTATGTATGTATATCACCTCGCATACTCGACGACTGAATCGATTTATAGAATACGGTGACTTAAGAAAACGTATGAAAGGCAGCATGACCGCTTCGGCAGCTTTCATTGTCCTTGTAAGGACAACCTCGTCCTTACCGATCGAGGTCAATATTGTCTTTCAACGATCGAAAACGAGCGATTCCTTTCCATTATCTGTGAAAATGAAGAGGAACAGAGGGAATAGAATGACGACGACGACGATATAGAAGAAGGAACGAAAAGCGTTGTTTTTCCTATTCTCTTCTTTTTTATCTCTTTCCTTCGGTTCGCACTCGTGTAGGTTCGATATGACGAGTAAAAATGGAGGTACAACAATCATACACACAATGCGCAAAATACGCAGGTATACAACACAGGGCGGTTGGACGATCCGTCGGGAACGATTGTCTCGTGAATAGGTGTATAATGTAACCCGTGACTCTTTTTATTGACGACGACTGCATTACCCCCCTTGACAAAGGCTTGTATATTCATTATATAGTTGTATTTGCAATTATTACCTATGCATATATATAGTATATATATACAAAGGCAAATGGATGTGGATAGAGAGAAGAATTTAAATATTGTTGGCGAAAAATGATGAGCGTTATGAACGACCGCGTGGAACATTATCGATAACGGAGGAAAACGATTTAAATCGAATTATAAACGATTATAAATGGAAGAAGTGATGCGTCGTATATCCCTTTCCGATAACCTGAACAATCACGAGATACACGGCAGGTAGAAAGGAAGAAACAAGATCCATTCTTTCTTCCTCTGTTGATTATATTCCAATTCGCTTCCTTTTTCTCGTTAAACTCCTCGTTTCTTCTTCCGCTAATTATTGCAATTACTATTACTATTATTGCTATTAAGATAACTATTATTATTACCATTCATTATTATTATTAATGTTATTACGTACATATGTTAACCTTTCGATTGAGTTATCTTCGAGTTTTACATTGGGACGTGCAATCCTGCAGCATTTTGAAATCAATGTTCAATTTCAAGTGCAAATAACCCGTTGAGAGGAAAAATTGCGTCTTCTGTAAGCGGGGAACATTTTTCTTTCAAACGTCAAGTGCATGAGATACGCTAAAAATTAAAAATTATTAATGATTAATTGACAAGTCGTATCGATGTCAGTAGCTGAAATCCTAACATCGTACAGTGAACTTCATATTCAATAATGTAATTAAACAACACGAAAAATTCGGCACCTGTAAGTTCATCGAAAGTGCAAAATGAGTATCGATTATCTGAATTGTTTGGCCGATTGTTTGCATCCTGTAAACGTATTGCAAACACCTAAATCGAGTAGTTATTGATTGAATCATATCATTCGAATAATGCAAGCAGGTGTTTTAATCAAAAAGTATAACAGTCTAGATAACGCTCGTGTGATTGTTGCCTTATGCGAGCGTGGATATATTATCTCTGCAATACAATGTTCCGTAATATATGTGGCTGTTCGGAATACGTCGCACGAAGTCATTAGGGGATCGTTTGCTGAACCGTGAAGTTGTCGCTCGATCAAATTTGCTCTATACTTGTGTCTCAATTTCGAACTAATAAAAACACTAGTATACCAGCGAAATATTTCAGTTTTGATCATTCTCATGATATATATATATATATATATATGTATAATTCTCTAATTGCTTCGATTAATATTCTCTTCCATGAAATCTTGAATACAACAATTTTTGTTTAAAACACTAAAAAAGAAAAGATGTTAGTAACGATGTTAAGGTTATGTCTTCAGCTACTATCGAGATACATATTTGCACGTAAACGAATTCAATGTCTAATGTCTAATTAATACCTAAAATAATGTGTGTTCAGCACAATTGAGTTTGATATTGGTAGACATTCCCCGTAAATATGGTCGTGTAGTGTCGTTGTAATGCGTGGAGTAAAGCGATCTCTCGTGTGTCCAAGAATTGAAACGTGCCTGGTAAGTGGTAAGATGATCATAAGTCGTCGACGAAGCATGCAGCTTATAGTGTAGTAGTTGGTAGTAGCAACGAATACGGTGTATCGGTGGAAAAAGAGCGAAAACTACAGAGGAAGAAAGAGAAAGAGGGAGTGAGATAGAACTTGAGAAAGAAAAAGAGAGCAAAGGACAGAGAGATCCCTTTTCTATGGTGGACTCCGGTTTGTTATTATCGGCGAGTGACGCACACAGAACCGAGACATTATTGCGAGAAACAACTTCCTCCACTTCCTGCTACGATTCTGTTTCACGCGTACTTCCGGCCGTTTCCCCCGCATGCTTCTTTCTATTTTATTTGAGAGCAAAAAAAGAAGAAAAGTAAGAATCGTGCGTGTTAAATAAAATACGCGTGGAAGTATTGAATGAGAATAAAATGAAAGAAACCAGAATGTCACTAAAAACGTGAAAAAACGGGAAAGAAGTAAGAGAAGATGACGATGAGAGAACTTGCGAGCGTAATGGAGATATGATTGACGCATAAAAAGAATGATGATGTTCTTTTTGTCGAATGAAGAGAAAGAGAGCGAGTATGTCAACAAATTTTAATATATTATATATATATATATATATATATATATATATATATATATATATATATATATATATAATTATATGTATATATATACATATATAATTATATATTATATATGTATGTATTATGGTAAATTGTGTTTTTTTCTTGATGACGACTACTGCTTAACGATTTATTGATTACGACGACGATTATGGTGACAACTATATGAGAGAAAGTAGACGGAATATGTAAAAAATGTATTTTAAGCGTGGACAAAACAAATATCAATTTACACTTACAATTTACAGTAACGAATAACAATACTGATGTGGGTTGTGCATAAGGAAACAAAAGAAAAACAAAAAGGAAAAAAAAGTTGAAAAGCGTATCGTAACACGGCGAATGGAGAATCGGATCGACTCAACGATCGAATCGCGCACGTGATTGCGCGTAGAAAACGAGTTTTCGTCCCGGTGCGGATTCATCTTTTTCCTGCTTGTTCTTTTTTGTTCTGTTTTGTCGCGTTCTGCGTGCATACTTAAATCATCCTGTTCTCACTTAAGTCAACCGTATTCCATTGTATCCGACAAATTTGCATAACATTATTTCAAAATCAGTTCATTTCTTTGTTGAGATTTGGTGAGAACAGGTAAGCGAAATTGGATGATTTCTAATTGATAAATGTGTTTTGTATTGAATAGTAATCATTTCTCAACATATGTGTCTATTTTACAATTTGTTATTAATTTGCGTCTATTAAAAGATTGATGGAATAAAAAGAGAAAAGGCACGCAGGGAAAAGTGGAAGAAAAAGGAACGTGCAGGTGAATAGGCGTTAGCAAATTAAAACAGGAGTGCCAAATCATCCGTGACTTCCGTCCCACTTGGGCAATAATAAGTACAGCAACTTGGCGAGAAAGCAAATGTTTGCCATTTGTCCTCCAATAATCGTAAGAATTCCTAATCTGTCCGCTGTATCGATTCTTTTTTTCATATTGTGCTCGAGAAATGGCCACTACATCCGTTATTTTCGCTAAGATTTATTCATGGCCGAAAATATCGTGACGATATATGTATTAGTAGAAGACGACCGAGCAAATGTCATCGAGCTAAGTCATCGAAAAAGAAAAAGAAATGAAAAATCGATCCGAAACTACGGTTTTACGATAAAGGTTATTGCTCTCGAGCGATCGATGTAAATAATCGATCCGGATAAAGTAATTTCGACACTCGCTATTAGTGCCTGTCATTTCGTCGATAATCCGAATAGAGGTTCATTTCGTCATTAATGTCGAGAAACCTCAAGTTCCATTCGTCGAACTGACAAAAAATGAGCTCGTATTCGATTCTCCATTTACTATGAACGCTCTTTATTAAAAAATACAATGGCCGTGATTCATTTTGGCGGCTAATTAAGCAAAAAAAAAAAAAAAAACTAAAAAACAAAAAAATATTTATTCAAACGACTTGCCAGTTTCGTTGCACAGTATACACGAAGTAGGTTCGAGCATACAAAAAAAAAAAGTAAATAAATAAATCAATAATAACCGAAAGAGATCTATAGATTATGGATTAAATGAATGAGTTGCATAGTTATTTGAGATGTTTTACGAAATATCGATGTATATATTTTAAGTTTGTATTATAATGCCCCCACTTAATTTGTATGAAATGGAGAATTTCAAACATTAAAATGATGACAAAAAATATCTTTGTATTTCCTTTTCTATTTTTTCTTAGTTCTTATATTCTTTCGCCGTTGAATGTTCTGCATTACTCGAAATTCCTTGCAAGTTTCATCGTACGTTGAGAAGAGTTGTATAAACATAACATAGATAAATAAGTTTATATCTTTATTTCGTTTTATCTTGATCTTACATTATATGTACATAATCTAATTTAGTAATCAAAAATATTTCTCATCGAAATGTACGTATAAGCGTAACCTTTTATTAACAGCTATTCAATCGCCTTTTTAAGATTGTGTCACAAAATTATGCTCATTTTGTGAAAATCGTTAACTCATTTTTATACGGATGTCTGTTATGATGATATGCAATGGGAAAACGTCAAGTATTAGAAAGAATAGAATCAACGTCTGTTCTTGTTCTAGTTAAACTCAACAAAGTACTACAGTTTGCAGTTGACGACCGCGACGACCGGGTAGTAGGCTTATGCGCAGTGCAGTATTACATGTTAGTGCTCGCTGCGCATGTACTTACCGGTGAAAAAGTCATGGCAGGTGTTTCGGTTGGTTCTTATTGTTGACTATTTCTTATACTTAGATAACAGATTACTTAGAACTTGCTCGAAGGACGATGATAACGCGTATGTTGCATAATTCAAAAAACTTATTTTAAGTAACCGATTGCCAAAGTCATTGTAAATTATGTCGAACACACGGGAAGCAGAGGTAAGCATTTGTAAGTTTCATATGTATATTTTAGTATTTATACTTTTTATTTGGTGACTACATAATTGTATTTATTGTTTGATAATCAGAAGGTAAGATTTTATGATATAAATTGATGCAGAATGTTATATTAATGATATTATGTTGTGTGAAAGAATTTAAAGTTAACAGTGCAGTGATTCACTTATTACATTATCTCAATTTCATTGAAGGTACAAATTTTCAAAGAACGCGGAAACGCGTGTGTGAAAGAACGAAAATATGAAGAGGCTATGTTTCATTACACTCATGCCATTAAACTAGATCCACAAAATTACTCCTTGTATAGTAATCGATCATTTGCATTTTTAAAATTACAACAATATCATTTTGCAATGGAAGATGCATTAATGACAATTCAATTAAAACCTGATTGGACCAAGGTACAAGAGTGTTTTTTATAAAATACTTCAATAAGTATATTATTACATAAGTATATTCAAAATTTTTGTAGGGTTATTTTAGAAAGGCTGAAGTAGAGTCACAAACCTTTCGCTTCAGTGAAGCACTTCAATCTTACAATAAAGCTTTATCCTTTCAACCAAATGAACCAACGATTTTAGAAGCAATGAACAGAGTAACACAATTATTAATTAAAGACAAACGAGGTATAGCATTCAAGATATTCAGATAATTATAATGAAAATGTCTCATATGAGGTTTTAATATGGTAAATTATTTTGTAGCTGATCAACAAATACCCTGGCTTGGTGCTGGTGTTGGTATCATACTTGGAGTAATAGTTGTAATTGCTGATTATGTTTTTACAAATAAACCCACATTAACGGTATATGTATCAGTTTAATATTCTTAGAAATCAATGTTGAAATGAATGCTTATAATGGTTATTTCATTCTTTTTCATTGGATGCAGCATCCTCTTTTGATGGCCTTATTAACGATGTCTATAGCAATGCTAGGTTTTGGCATTGCAAAGGGATTCCGTTATTTTGTAAAGTGTCAAAGAAAATCACTTTTGGAACCTCCAACGGATCTCTTTGGTGATAATAAAGAAGAATTTGATGATGTTGAAGTAGAAATGAATAACGAGAAGGAAAAACATTCAAAATATAGTAAAGCACAAGCACGACAAAGATTCAGGAAAGGAAAATCGTAGTGTGCTTTGATACTAATGATATTAATAATGACTTACATACATTTTTATGTAAATTTTAAATTTATACACTTTTTAGCATCTCAAGAATGCACTGAATGTTTATGATCAATGTTACTGCATTGACAGAATGTTTTATTGGTACTGTTTACATTTTATACTTCAGTTACCGTTAAACAATTTTAAAGTATTGAAAACGTGTGCCAGAATTTCAACATTTCCCTATATTTTACGTTTAGAAATTTTTATATAGAGCAACATTTCCTAATTAATAATCGAGTCCATCTATTACAAATATAATATTTTAATCCTTTTGAGATGTATCACAGAAAATAAGGCTGCAATGATAATATAATTATTGGTAAGTTATGTAGTACAAATAATTCTAAATTTCAAATCATAAGAAGATCTTTAATCGTTATATAAACTATATCAATATTTAAAAATATGAAATGTTTCAATTTTGATAAATATTGGCAAAAAGTAATTTATGCCATTTATACTTTGTTATAGTCATATCGTAGAATCAAATAATTTAAACACATTACCTTCATCTGATTCATACAACGAATATCTTATTCTTAATATAAAGAATAATTATTTACACTCAACTTTTTGCACTACTTGTCACAATAAACATAAGAAATATTCTAACTAAATATAATCATTTGCATAACAACTGTTTAATTTTTTGTGCGATATAATAACCAATGAAAATTCAGAATTTCTTAATATATGCATTTAATATACACATATACAATAAACCATATTATTTAAATTTTAAACATTAAATATGTTGCATACTATGTCTCTATTACAAATATGAATGTGCATAAGTTAAAACACAATTAATATTAAAGTTCCCAAATACACTTCTGTAGAATTGTGTATATCTCTTTTATTTTAATGATTTTAGTAATTCAATACGGTTGCTAAGTATCCAAGAGTTTTTGATATAGATATGACTTATAGTAAGCTTAATTTCATTAAGTTACTTCGTGAGAACTATTTATGTGCATAGATTACATATATAGATAGGAAAACGTGAATATTTAATGGTAATACTTAGAAACAGAAATATTAGTTTCAGGAATTTCATGTAATTATTTGATTTGTTTCTATTATTCTTTAAAATCAATTAGATTAAATTATTGAAATCTATCGAATTTGTTCGCGAACTAAGCTATTATTATGTGAGAATTACACTATATTATAACCCTTTGTAAATTGACCATTTTCCCGTACATCATTTTAAAATTAATCGGCTGAAATATGTATGCATATTGTCACTAATATCGTATTTCACCTCCGTAAAAACATGTAATTAACAATTATATATATTAATGATAATTTTTTATTTAACCGCAATACATATACTATACTCAGTTCTGTAAGCATCATTATATTATTCTTCCATTTATAACCCGTTATGCGATGAATTATCATATTAATTCCAATGTAACGAATCAATATCGTAGCAAATGCATGGCTGAATCTCTTGTAAATTAATTATTAACATTATTTATATATTATTCAACTACGAATATAATGAGAATACATTTTCGTGTATATTAAATCCACAAAATTTTTGACATTCCATACAAAAATGAAAAAAATAGAAAAAAAGGTTTTTATATTAAATATAATAAATACATCATATATATATATAAATTTTTTGTACAATATGTATTGTTATATATATATATATATTTAACAATACATATTGTACAAAAAATTTATATGAATTCTTTAAATATAAAATTGTTATATACGAATACAAAGAATACATACATGTATGTATGTACAATATGTATCTGTCCTTAATGAAAGATGTTAGTGATACTAACACGTTTTTCTCAACCGCATTGGCTGTGCGCCAGGTGCTCCGAACTCAGTTATCCGTAGATCACTGAGAGCTCATTAAGTGCAAATTCAAATGTACAAGCTGTTACTTACTAAGTACATACATATTCTTTCGAATTGTTTACGATTCATAGATATATAACAAAGATTATAGATATATATAATAATTCTGTTAGCATATAACATTTGAATGAATTATAGAATATTGCGCCTTGGACCATTAGCACATGTTATCTTTTCTTGAATAAATATTAAATTTGCTTATACGTTTATACGTAATTGTAAGAAGTAATAAATATAACAGCGCGATAGATCACCGCAAGAAAGTTAATGAGATAGATCAAAGTTTATAATGCCTACATAATCTGTAAATTTTTATTGAAAAAATAATATTAATATATCAAGCAGTAGATTTTTATAGAATATTAAAAAATCAATAACTTTGTTATAGAATAACGTTCTTTTATTTCTTAAAACGTTTAATCTATTTTTAACTTCTTATGACGTGTGAAACGATATAATTACTTGAACAAGTCGTAAATTTTACTAATGAAATTGAGATAAATTATTTTTACTATATTTTGGGTATGTTTCCCTCTTTTGTGTCTCCATATTATATACGAACCTGATGACAGACTATTCACGGTACTCTCTTATGCGCATGCGTTCATTGACGTTTACAAGTAAGCAAGCATTGTACAATCGTAAAATGTTCAGCAGGGCTATTCCTCTTGGAACCTTCAAAGGGTATACGTCTGAGTGTTTGATTAATAATATACAAAACCAAGTATTTTTTTTATCAAATTTGTAAAAAGACTGATAATATACTTTTTTTATTTCGCTGTTTATTTTGTATTACAATAAAAAATGTTAGTAAAATACAAGATATGAAAGGAATATACATAGTTGAATCATAGTTTAATAAATTAAAAATTAAACCAAGATATAATAGTACGCAATTTAAATAAAATCGTTTTTCTTTAATAAAATTTTCGTTGCAACAATCATTTCAACGTCAAATAGAAAGCTGTTTAAAAATCTCATACATTAATATCTGCATTCCTAATTAACTTTTATTACGATCCAACGCAACGAACCAACATATGTTGTTCAAATACTAAATTGAACCGATAAGAATCGAATACAATAACTCTCTTTTAATTTTATTTATTAATATTTATGAACTCGAAGCAACAGAGTTTCTATATCTGTACAAACTTAACAAGCTAGAGATGACCTCGAGTCGAATCATAACCAAATAGCGAAAAAGTAATCGTAATAGGAAACGAAAATGAGTATGCATACGCATATGTGTATTAGAACAAGAAAGAGAAAGGAAAATGGGGTTATAGCACCACGGATACCTGGAGGAAAGCCTTATACATCGTAATGGAATGTCAGGTCCGTGGCTCCTGCACTTATTGGGGGTTAGGTTGACGTTGCACGAACGTATTGATGCGCAGAAATTCTATATACCCAGAAGATGTCTTTAATATATACGATTACAAGTAATGCGCAAAATTCAAAGGTATCGCGTGACGTTTGGGTAACCACAAAATAACAGGAATTCGGAAAAGAACGTAAAGACGTTCACTAAATAACACGAGGAAACGAAGAGCGGGAAGCGTGGCCGGGGCACCCGATGCGATTAGTCGAGTACCTCTTCGTGCGTACAGATACGCGCATGCGCAGGTATAAACCGCAGGGATGTATCTACGATAAAGTAAATGGTAGACTTAAGCGTCACCAATGTGAACAATTTTCATAATTTTGGTGTAATTCTTCCTATGAACTATGTTGTTTAAATATATGTCTCTCTATTTTTTAAAATATATGAATTTTTAAAGAAAGTTATATACATTTATTTACAAAATTTAATTTTTATTAATTACCAATTTTATAACAATGATTGAGTTATTTTTATAAAGTTCTACGTAATTTGAAGTCAAGATGCCGATGACCTCGTGGTACCATTCTCACTTCCTACAAATTTATTATTGATTTTATTTTAACGACGTGTTATTCTATTTTACTTAATCTTTAAAGTTAGATACTGTAATAGTTGCGTATACGAATATGTACGTGTATCTTCTATTGCAAGTCTTATTGTTGACCTGAAACTTTCAAATGCATGCAGCGGTTTACTAGAATACATTAATATTTGTATTTCGTAACTTAACGATTCAAGTTGCAAAGAACCTTTATTATTTTTCACTCGATTGTAATACTATTGTAACGAAAAGTGATATGTGCATATTAATGCATTGTACGTTACATCTGCTCCAATAACAATAAACATCAGTGTGTCTTTGCGTAACGAAGTATTTGCAATACAATTGTATGAATATATGCGTACATACAGTTCTATAGTCCGTACAAGAAAAAAATAATCAATACACGATCGTGTGACACCTGAAAAGAACCGTTTAAACGCGGGAAGACTAAACCCTTTTGCACGAAGTTTGGCATAGTGAGTACACTGCTTCGAAGGTTCAGAGACACTTTGAGGTGACCGTCCTCTGGATGCGCGCCTTTAGTAAATACGTTCCTGTTAGCCGCACTACTTTTCTACGGTATCCCCACCAATATCCATCAGTGTATACGGATTGGTAAGTTGCGATTGGTTAAGCAAGTGATTGGTGTTAGTAGTGGGGAGTGATCACGTCACGAAGCGAGGCCGAGAAGCGACGAGGCGCATGTATCAATGCGCAATCGCATCGGGACAGTTCAGGGAGTCGGGGAGGTCCGTGGTAAGGAATAAACAGAGGGAAGAGACCGCGCGAGAGACGAAGAGTGGGGAAGGTGGAAGAGAGAGAGAGAGAGAGAGAAAAAGATAGAGAGCGAACAGGCAGTGAGACGATCACGATGCACGGAGGCAAGCACAAGCGGCCAGGGGCACAGGGCTGAGGGCTGAGGGCTCGACAGGGCCTAGAATAACGTTCACGGGACGGCCGTGGGCCAGTCAGCAGCTATGGAACAGACGAAAACTCTCGCGTCCCGGCTACTCAGCACAAGTTGCATAGAGAATAAGGACGACTTGGAAGAGGTAACATAAATATTTTAAATAGTCACTGGATACGTATCGGGTGCTAGGGGTTCCGCCATTGTTACGACGGTCGCGCACGTCGCTGACCGCGCGGCGCCACACGTCGTACCACGCGTCTTAGCGGTAACATTTGAATCATTTGCATAATTCTAATGTTCATTTTTCTTGATTATCGATGGAAAATTGAATATTAATGAATAATTTAATTGAGTATTAATCGTTAAAATCCAATAAAAGATATAATGAATGATACATATTATCAAATTTGTCAATTTAATACTGGAACTAAAATACTTTTAATGTTTCCTCAATATTAATAATTTAATTTAATTTTATAGTCTGTTAGTACGGAACTTTAAATATGTTACACTTTTTATATCTTTTTACATTTCCTTATGCTATATTTTTAAAAAATTTTATTGTCACAAGATATTAAAAACTTGTTTTATGTTTTCAGAAATTCGAGAGATGTTATACAGTGCTCCAAAACCTGACTGCAGGGTTATCTGAAAAAGAAGCCCATGATACATTAAATAATGCTGTATGTAAGGATAAGACACATGAAGAAGTTTCATTAGGATTGTTGGTAGTTATTTTGACAGATCCTCAAAATGCTCCAAAAAGTTACAGAGACTTGACGTTAATTACACGAGATGGTCTTGCAATTGTGTTAGTACATCTTAATCAATTAGTACTTGAAAGATATCTACGATTGAACGATGTGACTAGAAGTCAGTTATTGTGGCTGTTAAGGGAGATGATAAGAACCAGTGTAGCTAGTGTGGATAACCTTTGTTTAAGTTTATTAAGGCATGCAGCTGGTGGTGATATTTCACCACGCAATTTGTTTTTAGTTGATGCACTTTTAGATATTTTTCAAGAAAATCGACCTTGGCTGGATAAATTTCCTTTTCTAGTAGCATCCATTGTTTATACCTATTTACGATTAATAGAAGATCATAATGCACCACATTTATCTGGTTTACGTCAAAAAGAAGTTACATTTACTGTATCTTTAATAAGAGAACGTATGGTTGATTGTTTGGTTATTGGAAGGTGAATAAAATGAAATATTTTTGTCTATATTTATAATGCAAGCCAGACTGTAATAAACAAAATGATAATTATTGTTTGTAGAGATTTAGTACGCCTATTACAAAATGTGGCACGGATACCTGAATTTGAGGCACTCTGGAAAGACATACTTCTCAATCCAAAGTCTCTTTGTTCAAATTTCAGTGGTGTCCTTCAACTTTTACAAACTAGGACTTCTAGAAGGTTTCTTCAATCTAGACTTACACCAGATATGGAAAGGAAATTAGTATTTTTAACCAGTCAAGTCCGTTTTGGTAATCATAAACGATACCAAGATTGGTTTCAAAGGCAGTACCTGGCTACACCAGAATCACAATCTTTGAGATGTGACCTTATACGATTCATTGTTGGTGTTATTCATCCAACAAATGAGCTACTATGTTCAGATATTATACCACGATGGGCAGTAATAGGATGGTTATTTACAACTTGTACATCAACTGTAGCTGCAAGTAATGCTAAACTTGCTTTATTTTATGATTGGTTGTTTTTTGAACCTGAAAAGGATAACATAATGAACATTGAACCTGCAATCCTTGTCATGCACAATTCCATGAGATCGCATCCACCAGTCACTGCCACATTGTTAGACTTTTTATGCAGAGTAAGTGATAATGTAAATCTCAACACTTCATTACGGTCTTAAAATTTACATAATTTTTGTTTACAGATAATACCAAATTTCTATCCACCTTTAACAGAAAAAGTGAGAAATGGAATATTTTTGTCGTTGCGACAAATTTTGGAGAAACGGGTTTTGCCGAGTCTTTACCCATTGTTTGATAGTCCCAAGTTAGATCGTGAATTAAGAGGCAAGATAAGAGAAACATTCAAAGAATTCTGTTTACCACCTAATGCAGATCCTGGTAAAATTATTACACAATATTGCATGTTTATTTTCTATAGACCATTCAAAATCAGAGCACTGAAATAGCTTACTATTACACATGTATAAACATGTATCTATTTATTTTTATGTACTCATCACATATTAAAATCATGCTATTGTTTATATAATATACATATTTAGTTTTGAAAATATATATAGTATAAATATTGGTGATATTCAAATGTACATATCAAATAGATGTAAGTACAGAAAAATATTTATGTATATTAATTTTGGGTTTATGTATCATGGTTTTAACAAATCTTTCTCTTTTAAACATCATTTAAAACTCATTTTCTGGTCTTTTCTTTTAATAAATTTTATTATTCACCTTTCCCTTAAGCTTATAGCACATTCATTGCTTACTAACTTTGGTTTTTGCATGATGTTTTTGAGCAGGAAATAAGGTTCCTGTATATTCAGGTAAAACGGAGGAATTTAATAAGGATCTTACACCAGGGGCTACACTGGAAAATGCAGCGAATACACCAGTTGAAAATAATCATCTAAATCAAGACTCAGAACCAGCTTTTAGCGATGAAGAAGACGAGGTGTCATTAAGGTTAATTCTGCTTTATATTTCTATTTCTATCACATAGTACTTTAAATGTTTCAGCTTAAAAATATAGTTATATCACTAAAGGATATTTAACATTATAGGATAGTGACTAAAGTAGAGGAAGAGGATGAAGAAGATGTTCCATTAGCAAATGTGAAGTTGAAAAACGAACAAAAAAATGCAAATTGTATCGCGAAGAAAGAAGATATTACATCTCAGTTAAATTTAATTTTAGAACCAGAAGAGTTAAGGACTGCTGTAGAAAGTTTGCACAGTGAAACAGACAATGAAGTGAGATGTCAAACGATGGAAAGGATAGTACAAATGGTTGTAGAGGATGAAATAGATGCAGAAACTATACCAGCACTGGCTTCTTGCATATCAACGATCTTATCTTCACAAATTACATCTCAAATATTTCCATCAGATAATTTGAATGAAGAAGCCTTGACTGATAGTATAAGTACACCATTGTTTGTTATGTTTCGAAATCAGTTTCAGTTGTGTAAAGAGGAGGACAATAGGCGGAAGCTGCTAGCTCGGGTACTTGCAGAGTTACAAAACGTTCAATCAAGAATAGGTTACTTGTTACTTTATTTTTTGAAAGTCTGGGGCAGAGAGGAAGAAAAACGGGAAGGCGAACCAAGGTTCGTAGTGGAATACAAATTACACATAAGTAAATGAAAGTATGCTTTTTATTATATTATTTTTTTATTGCAGTAATATGTTAAATGACGTTAAAGCATCTGTATATAAAGATTTTTGTGTAAATCGAGAAAAAAAATTAGATGCGTGTTTAGTGTCAGATTTGAAGGTATGTAAGTTTTAAAAGTTAAAAATTGTAATATCACAAACAATTGTAAAAATTGTAATTTGTTTTAATTTGCTTTATATATCCTTTTATTAATCGTATATAATGTATCATTTTTTTATAGCTCTGCCATGAGGATAACATATTTATGCTGTGTTACCTTGTGCCTGATGTATACATGGGTTTTCAAAATGTGGCTCTTGGAAATGTTCAATTATTACATTTGGTTGTCTCGACCGTCGATGCATGCCAATTACAAGAATTGGTTTGTCAAATAATGCAAGGGCATTTAAAGATGTTAAAAAAGGAATCATTTACATCACTTTTGACAGCAAGTTTAAATTGGGAAACTTTTGAGCAATATTGTTTTTGGCAGCTTATTTTTGCCCATGATTTTCCAATTGACTATGTATTACCTGTCTTACCCAAATTGCAATTTCGAGATCACGCAGAAGCATTAACATCGATATTGTTTATGCTTAAACAAGAAAAGTAAGTAAATCATTTACTAGAAAACTAAATGAATAAGATAAAGAATTTAATTCAATATTAATAATATTAATAATTGAATAGGCCAACGTTAGAACTTCTGCGACAATTGCTTGCACGACAAAACGTGGATGGGGACATGTTTGTTGTAGCAGCTCTACGTTACTGGTGTCGCGATTACGAAGAAAAACTCAGTGAGTTACTTGCGAATCTTTTGAGTACTCGTTACCCTGCTACCAGTCCAAACAAACGGAAACGATCTGGCCCTAAACATAATCAACAATCTGGTACACCCTCTGGTGAACAAGTTCTTGGTCATTTGGATCAATTACGACAGCATTGTATGTCGTCCGCTGAATTGCAGCTTTATCATTCTGAAGGAATGCAAAGAGCTCTACAACAGGCACAAGCAGCTAGTAGCGATTCTTTAAGAAAAAGTTATGGAGATTTATTTGCACTTGCGGAAGTTAATGAAGAAAATGAACCTCCTCCACCTCCACCAACAAGCTCAGCACGAAAACATGCAGCAGCGTCGGCTGGAGGTGGTGGAGGTGCTGGTGGTAAAGGAGGTCATAGAAAAACTGGTGCTAATACGAGGGAAAGGTCTAGCTCAAAAAGGCCGCTTCCTCGGTATCATTTGGACAGTACATCTAGTAGTGAGGTAAATTTAAAAATAATCTACAGTAGGTATTTTTGATACTATCTAGATGTTTGTATTTTTTATTAATTGATTAATTAATTAACCGTTTTGCTGTAGGAAGAATCAATTGTGAATGTAAAACAAGCAAAGAAGAGAAAAAAAATCAATCCAGTGGGCTCCGATAGCGACTGACCACCCAGTGTCTTCAGATGTCACATGGACCACGTCACGTGTGTGCAGCAAGCTAAATTAGCCTTAAGAATAGTAAGATAATATAGTATACGTAATAGATTTATCTAGCGCGACTTGTATATATAGTATGTGGGAAGTGAATGCAAAACATACTGATTACAAGGATCTTGCACATACTTCGCAAACACTATATGCTAACAACGTTGCCAGATTCTGCATTTTCATGAATTTCATTACCTGTGTCAAACGCAATCTATCAAAAGATATTTAGAATGTATGTGATATCTAACGAGAAGAAGATAAATTTATAAATACTGGTTATAGCTTTTCTAGGTAAATATGTATGACAGATTAACTTGCCATGCAGATCGATGCCCTGGGTGTTTTCTTCAGAGACAAAGGAATTTATCATGGTCTGTCAGATAAGGTTACCGAGAGGCAAAACTAGTCATAAATTAAATTATTTTGATACACTCTTAAACATACAAAAAATATGAATTTAAGAGTTGAAAATTGAATCTGGCAATATTGTAGGAGATAAAGCGACATTAAGGTATTACCTTATGTGGTCACTTTATTTCTAAGAAAAGAAATGAAAATCCGTTACCTTCATATAATTTTGTGATCGATATCAAAGAATGCAGCACGCTAGTGCTTACCAATAATTTGTTTACTGATTTTGCGATTAGTATAATTATTGACCCTATTGTCCAAATTTATTTCTTTTCTCTTTCATTATGCGATAACTATAGTAAGACTCGCGTCTCACACAATAGCTAACAAAAAAAAACATGGTTACTTTTTGTTGCCATAAACAGTGAACGCAATTTGTAAGAATCGTTGATAGGTTTTTATTAGGATTAAGGACCTTCTGCAGGAGAAGGATATATTGAGAATGTCTCACTCCAGCATGAAGCGTACAGTTTTACGACCAAATGTATTTTACGTCTGCGCTTAGTAAAAGCAACCTCAAGATGTAAATCATTCTCAAGACGTAAGAATTTTTATATTTTGCACGGTGGAAGGTTGTCGATTTTTGCTAATAGATTTTTGTCTAAAGCAATGAATCTGTTTTCGTTGCTACTAAGTATTTTAATGCAAATGCACAAATTTCACGTTGATAGAAAAGAGAAAACTGAACGTACGACTTCTGTTTTTGATCGTAATATTTATGATATTTTTACATCTACGAGCCAGTAGTATTTACTACAGGTTTCTATTAATTTCTACGTGTATGTTTCAACTCTTATAAATTTGTTTATAATTTTGTAATGATCACAGTTTCTCTAGTACTTTTGTAGATTGAATTTATTATTCTATCTAAAGTATATCAATTCAGTAATGTATTGGAAAGACACCTTCCAACGAGTATAGAACCAGGCGTCATGTACACTTAAGTCCTAAACGGAACGTAAGCGTGAAATATCACCGTTCACATCCTGTACATTTCCTGTAAAATCGGTTACTTGTACACATATAAGTAGCTGTGTTATGTATTTTCTAGTTGTACATACCAGAGAGAACGGAATTTGTATGTGTATGTATGCATGTATGTGCGCGATAAATTTTTTCAAGAACCCGATAAAAATTTTTTTTCATAAAAAGAATTTGTATTTCTGATGCTATGGAAATTGACCCATGAACATTTATATGGCGAACAAGATGAAAAACAGCCTTCTATGCCAGTACGAATGTCTCTTTATTTAATACGCGCGTAATGTACGTATCAACCATTTATAATGGTGTGTAAGGTGTGATAGCTGATATTGTTATTAGGTCTTTTCTACTTGTACATAAACTGCGACGTTATGTGAGAAAATATTTAAAAACGACGACGATTGAATGTAAAAGAGAGAATATATGAGAAATATGAATGAGTAAGCGCGTGTGTGCGTGAGAGAGGGAGAGAAAGAGAGACAAACACAGAGACACAGATAAGTAAAAAAAAAAAAAAAAAAAAAAAAAAAAGAAAAAAACAAAAAAAGAAATCGCGAAATTAATGATGCGCGGGGCAATACGAAAAATAAACCTATAAACATTTAATGTTTTTTAACGACCTTGTACACATGGATACACATGTAAATACATGAATATATTATCGTAATGCGAGCATAAACATTTAATGTTTTTAACGATCTTGTATACATAGATACACGTAAATGTAAATACATCGAAAAACTACCGGAAGTAAACCTGTGATTCCTATCGTTTGTTTCCTCTTTCTCTGGATTTTCCCTTCCTCTCTATTTTAATTCTTTTTCAGCGGCGAAAGAATAATCGGTTTTCAAGATTGTATTTGTCATAGTACTGTTCTTTTTTATAGATACCTGTATACATAATGCGAACAATATGAGATAACCATAAAACAACGTAATTATGCGCAAATTGTGTAACAAACAAATGAATGTTAAAAAATTTTAAACTTGTTTGTAATATATGTACAATTTTTTACCAAAATAGTGACAAATTAAAGAAAGATAATAATATATTCTGTCTGTCTGTCTGTCTGTCTGTCTGTCTCTGTCTCCGTTTCTCTCTCTCTCTCTCTCTCTCTCTCTTTCCCTCTCCCTGTAGGATTAAAACCTGCTACATCACACTACATAGTATCGACAAATCGTGCATCAAATGCATTTGATTAAAATTGCACAATTAATAGTAAAACACCATTTATGTTACTATTCTCTGCGTAACTACTAAATTAAAGAGAGAGAACCGCTCGTACCAACTTGTTAAGGCTAATACTGAATTAATACGGCTAAAATGCAATGGTATCACAAACAGTATTTAGTGGAAACACCTATAATTCGATGAAATACGTTTCTTCTATTATTTGCCATTTACTAATCACGCATTATTTTATCCAATTTGGCACGTGGCGTAACACAAATTTATTTTATTGACACATCGAAGAGCCATAGAATTATTCACTATGTGGTGAAAACGAATTTATTTCATGGGTTAGTATTTTTATTCTGTTGTCATACTGAAAGAGGAGGGAGCAATTGTCTTGATACGAAATAACAAATAAAAGTATAATACGTATTCAATTTTCGTATTACTATAGCTAAACAGAAAAATGGAATAGATCTTCATTTTTTCCAAAAAACACTTTTTAAGATGCGTCATTTTTACTTGATACGTACTTTCCGCTATACATGTACATATATATCCATTTGGATTGTGTACACTTCTCATTCGAATGTTTCTTTCCTTTCACATGTGTGTATGTGTATTGCGTGTACCGTGATTACAAAATCATCATTCACCGTTATATCGCAGGTAAGATAGAAATGACATAATTACATACTATCTTTTACGTACACACGTGCACACGTACATATCCTCCAACGAAAACATTGTTGCATGGAAAAAGCGTATAGAAAGCGCATTTTTAAACATCAAACTAACATTATCAGCGTATAGCTGAAAAATAACGGATCTTTCTATTGATCGATAGATTCGTTCAATTAATTCATAATACACATCTGTCCTGCTATCGATAATCTTAATTGTATTTACTTGAAAAATTTGAACAAAAAAAAAAAAAAAAATGAAATAAGATTAACAATTTTCGTTAGGCGGCATTTTCAAGCGGTATTCGTGCATATTGCATAATGGTCATGGATTTATCTGTACATCTCTTTACCTGTTACCTTTTTTTTTTATCGCTAATTAAACATTTAGGCAAGAGATTCTTTATCGGCACGTAATCGACTCAGTTAAATCGTTCATATAAAAAGTAACCCCATAACTACTTCATCCCATTAAGGTTATGTGCAGGTCTTTTTCAAGAACGATTACTTTCAAAATACTTTTTGTCGTATTTATACTTATATTTTTTATAATCCTGTATTCTTTTATGTTATAATTTTTACAAGGACGACTTAAATGTTTCGATTACGTTTATCTTATTGCATGCTAATTTTTACAAGGTCCATCAATTAGGGCAGATGACACCTGTTGCCCACTATTCATCACTAAAAACTGATCGATTTAATTTAAGTTTGGTCTACGGAACTAATATTTAGTCCAAATACAGAAATAGGTTCGCCTCGTTTGTGCATATGATTGTACTTTACAGAGATGTATGTATACTTAAATGTTGAGCTGTCGCATGACTCAATCAATTAGTAATGAATTAAAATCGTCGATCGGAATGTAGAGGGATTTTGTACAAGGTTCCGTTTATTATTCATATGCACATACGCGCACAATCACGTGGTGGTTTGATTGATCACGCGTTAGTATGTTTATTAATAACAGAGATGACTGTAACAAACGCTATATTCTTAATAGGGAGCTAATGCATCATTCTCTTCACAGTTGATTAAACGGTTGGTTCATAAAATGCAAAATTTCTCTATAGCGACGTCTCTTTCAAGTAGTTCAAAACGATTTAAAACAAATACAGTTAACACAAAATAGAATCGAGAACAAATTTTGAGAAACACTAAGAATATATTAACGTTGTGCCATAACACTGTAGTAACATCGTGCATCTTGTTGTTGCTACTTGTATAGTTAATACAATTTTCAAGGATTAAATATATTTCAAGTGTGTACAATAAAAGTTTAACTTTGGTTGCATATTTTGAAATGCGATAGACGTACAGTAAAATAATTTATGATACGATCGAATGATTCGTTGGCACAAGAGACGTGACAGGACATGTTTTAACGCACTTATAACGTGTTTGGTCACGTGCTGCGCAGCGTAGATGCGCATAAATCAAAACGTCCAAACATTGTTTATAACAGATTAATTTTGCGTACTTACTTTATTAAGAAAATTATTATTTTTAATTAAATGATTAAATAATAATGCTATTACTATTACATTAAATAATTTAATAAAAAATGCGATTTTTAATTGGAAAATAATTATTTGCATTTGATGACTTAACAACGAATAAAATACTGTCCATTAAAACATTTACGCTAGTAAAATTAAAGTTGATATTCCATGACATTTCTATATTTCCTTTCTGATTTGTATAATCGAATCAATCATTTTCTAGCTGGTTCTTCATGCTTACAAATCATTCGAGCTTAATATGTAATAATGTGCATAAAGTCGTTGATTTTGATCAGATTATAAAGTAATAAGCAATTACTTACCTATGGATGTAAAAGTATTCGCTGAAAAAGATTCGAATAATTATTTACGCAAGCTTTCTTGAACAGAAAAGGCAATCGTTTTTTATCGATATATTTAAAATTAATTAATGATCATAGTTGATCGAGATGTAGAGAATATACAACACTGCTCCCATGGTACAAGTCTCGTGTTTACTTTCCTTTCTTTTTTTTTAAGGAGAAACAGCGCGACCATCCTCCGTCAATGACTTCAAAACCAATCTCTCGTGATATTTCCAGTCGTTGCTTTGATAGTTTGGATGATGCACGAATATTTGAACGACCGAATCCTCTCGTGACTATAGTGTTCCAACGAAACGAACAATTTTATACGAAATAAATAAATTCGATGTACATTTATCTTTCACCTGCTTTCTTTTTCCTTCTTTTTTCTTGTTCACGACAGCATAAAGTATTAATCGACTATACTTTGTTTGTAGTCTATAGCGAAACGCATTATCCAAGGTATGTAACTACGACCAGCGATTTTCTCGAAACGATTCCACGTGTACATCTATGTATACAGCAATAGTATTCGTCTACTCGTTATCGTGGTCGTAGACACGTTAAGGGACAGCGATTGCAAAAGTTGTAAAAGTTTTGAAGAAAATTACAATAGGCGAGAACAAGTATAATGTTTTGTTAGACAGGCTCCGACTGTTCGTCTTCACGTGTTTTATCTGTCGTATGATGTCATCTTGGGCATGTTGATTCTATAATTAGGTACTTAATACGAAACCGTATCTAGCATCACCATTTGCAAGGCTCTCCTGGTCACTTAACGCGCATGCAAAATCGCTTGGTAACGTCCCATTAACACGTTCTCGTTGTATACACGCGACAAAGAAAGTTCTCTCTACGTTTAAATCACACGGTCGTACGTACAGTTGGGTCACGCACACGCAACTCCTAAATATACATGTACAGCTTTTTCTCTGGCACACACATTAGTTTTTTGACCGTCGTCATAATTATCATTAGTCCTTCTCCTTCTTTTTTTTTTGTTTATTCTTTTTATCACTATTTCTCTCTCTCTCTTTCTTCTGTTCTTTTCTCTATGCTTTGTTTCTTTCGAACGCGGTTTCTATCGTTAATACAGACTTGTTATGTATATATACACAATATAGTAACAGTCTATGTTCCTAAGGCTGCTAAAAAGTCTCACTTGTAGGATCTCCCTCGCGAAAAGGGAGAGCGTATTATAGAGTTCAGGTTTCGACCAAGGGAGGAAAGCGTGAAACGTCTTTACCGTGCACGTCTAGTAAATCACTTCGTATACAGTGGCCTTTTTGTCACCGGATCCAGTCACGATATATTTGTCGTCGGCAGAGATGTCGCAGCTCAACACCGACGAAGACTCCTTCGACTGTAAAAAGAATTGATATGGATTCCCATGTGGTTGTTCAGAGATCTGCTTTTTTGTGTTACTTCCACGCAACATGACGCGTTAATTACGTCCAACGATACACGCAGAAAATAGTTCATCTCTTATGAGCATGCAACGAATTCTTAGTGGACGCGAAGTACTTTTCTCGAATTATGAAAAATATGGCTGACATCTGACTCACTAAAATCCGTAGCAAGAAAAGAATTTGGAGATTTGCGTATTTTGTATATAACACCTTATACTGTATATACATATACAGTGGCAAAAAGTATCTGCACGTACTCTTGTTTTTCAATGTTTATCAGGTTCTACGCCTTTCATTTTCATAGTGTCAAATTTTCGTAGTCGTACGAAAGTATGTACTATTAAATGATACGAAAATTAAAATACCTGAAATGATGTAATAGCGTACAAAAATACTTTCTACCACTGTAGGTAAGTAGTCGATTACTTGCTGATATTTCGTTACTCGAGTCGAGTAAAATTTATCAGAGTTTTTCAAATAAATATAACGAAACGTCCTAACCGCTTCTAGATAGCAGTTTGCCTCGTTCAAAATTAAATTTTGACTAAGATCCCTCTTTATTTATATTCAGCTAGTTGTCTCGAGTTATACGTCGTTTTAAGTCGTTTCCACTTATTATATTTCATTGTCTTTAACCTAGCTAACAAGATGAAGTGACAAACGAAAGAAACAATTTATCTCGATAACATCAACGAGAATGTGGGGATACACACCTGAAATATCGAAGCTCCGTACGGTGTGCGCCATGCGTTTAACAAATTATCCTTGCCGGTGGAGACGAACCATTTGCCGCAAGAGGCGAAGCGTAACGATAATACGCACGACTCGTGTAGGTGCAGTTGATACTTATCGGACTTGGTAGCGTGAAGCACCTCTACGTTTGAATTTTCCATACCCACAGCGAGCCATTCTCCGGTTGGGCAATAGCCCAATGAGAATATTTGCGAGGTAAAGTCGTGTTGCTTCAACTGTCTACCCTCCCTTAGGTCCCACGAACGAACCGTGTTATCCAACCCTCCTGTCCACAGCTTCGAACCGTCCGCCGAGATATCGATGCAGGAGGCACCGTCCGTGTGGCCTTGGAACTGTCGAATCAACGTCTCGTTCTGTAGATCCCACACGGCGATGTTGCCATCGCTGCAGCAGCTGAAGCAGACCTTCGAGTCTGGCGAGATCGCCAACGCGTAACAGGCCGGTGCCGCTGACGTCAGTTCCGTTTTGATTCGCGGTGTAGGACTAGCCAAGTCCCAGATGATCAGCTGACTCGCCTCCCCTCCAACTATTAAGGTTCTGCAGTCCGGCAGTAACTTTACCGATCTGTTTACAGAAATAATGGAAATAATGTATATTGCATCGAATAACAAGGTGAAAGAAGAAGAAATATAATTTTTTAGATATATAACCTTTGACTCCTTTCGCTCAATGGTTAGTTAACACTAAACCTACCGACATTTCATGTATACCTAATCCTACCATGAGCGGTCAAATGACCGATTCAAAAAAACATATGTATCTTAATATAGAAAGAGATTTTAGCCAATTGGAATTGGATAGTAAAGAAAATATCTTTCTGGTGCTACGATAAAAACCCGCTCCCCGCTTTTCTATTTAGAAAGTTTTATTTACCTTTATGTATTTTCAGCACATTTTTTACAAATTACAGCATTTTGTATCGCACATTTTCCACATACGTATTTTTTACATTTTATACAAATTTTGTTAGTCTTATTGACTTTACAATATCTTATTTAACAAGATTTCCGTCCAGAAGAATTTGTAGCTATGTTTATTATTGTTTTTGATGAATATTCTTTGCTTAGCTGTCTCTCCTTCTGATATTCAGCAGTTTCAATCTCTTCCTCATTTTCACTTTCGAAACTAACTATAAATCTCTTTCTTTTTTGTCCTCTTCGTATATTCAAAATATTCTCTTCGTTCCTATCGCTGTCAAATAAGTCACAATTATTTTCTGCCGTATCATTATCAAAATCGGAAACTTCTCCTCGTCGATATTATTTATTTTGTCTAATAAATTGATATTCCTCGAATGTCTTGACATTTTTGGGGATGAATATACAAATGATAAAGTAAAAAGTAAAAACTAAAATATAAAAATATAAATCAAACGGGGCAAAAACATTGAGACCAGAAATAAAAAAAAAATTGTAAATCATACCACAAAATATTGCTAGCTCTGTCGACTTTGTCGAAACTATCGCTTATACCACGTAATAATTTCTACAATACACTGTGAAACTTTGATGCTCTCTGTTCGGATCGCAAGACCGTATTGTCGTATAAAGAACGCTATGCATTTGTTCCAATCGCGCGTTTGTCTACACTGTAGATCCACAATTACATCGTAGACTCGTAAAACAATTTCAGAAGTGCGCTTTCCGAAGAATATAGTCGTAAATAACATGAATTTTTCAAATGGTCAAATGACCGTTCGTGGTAGACTAGACATGCTATAAATTTTTTTCGGAAAGTAAACGATAAAGAAAGTTGTGAATATTGAAAAATGGGTTGTATGTATATTATAGGAAAAGTCAATAAGCTACATGGTGATACAGTAACGTTGTATACGAGAAATTCTAAATGAAATTTCAAAAACGGTCGTTTGACCGCGCATGGTAGGTTTAGTGTTAAGGGAGGATTCCGACCGAACAAATCTTTCCAAGTATAATAGGTTTAACCATTCGCAAATTAAAACGAGACATTCCTTCTTTCCTAATGTAAAAGCAAACCTCTACTTCCGTTTAAATATAAAATTTTCGTATTTCCTATTGTTCGTGATTCGTTAAGATTGATAGTTGGTCGATTCATCAATTACCTCGTAATAAAACGAGCCAGCCCGTTTCTTTTTAATGCGAATCCATTAATATTCTTCCACTTCTATTCGAATTTCATTCAAATGTTATATTCTCTATTCTTCTTCGTTTATTAAAAACGATATTTATCTAAACCGTCAACCGATAACGAAACACTATTCTGTCTTCTAATACGAAACTTCCTAATCTCCTATTTAAAGTTCCTTCCCGTTCGCTACAATTCATACGTATGACCGATCATCGATTATCCAATCAAGTCGCTAACGATATCCAATAACGAAGAAAAGAAGACTCTTCTTTCCTACTACGCTAACAAACTTCTTACCTAAACATCAAACATGTATTACCATCTTCTATTCGTCCACGTTCGTTAAAATTGCCATACAAATCTCGTCATTTGTCAAAATTACTAGTCGAATCGCCATATAATTCAATAATAAAGCTTTGCTCGACTCAAGCTCTATCGTGTAATCGCTTAACACTTTACCGACCGCTAGCGATTCAACAGCATACGCACGTCCGATCGGCTTCTCAGGCGCAGCTTCTCCCTGGCGCCAGCTCTGCTTCGGTTTAGACTCTCCAATACCATTCTTTTTGTTCATCGCGAACGGTACGTTTTTCAAATTGGTATAAAGCTGTGGGAGCTTACAGAGCAACGCAACTGACGCAACTGAGCAAGGTATCTTAGTACTAAATAACAAATTACTGCTCAAATAATGAGAAAGATTATCGGTCACAAAAAACCGATTAATAGGCTATCGGTTGGTAAGCGTCGGTGACAAAGCCGATTAATCGGCTATCGGTCGGTAAAGTGTTGCGATTAATCATTTGATGCGACAAATTTACCATAATCCATGGATACGTGTTAGTGGCGTGTCGAAAGACTCGGACACACCGTGCAAACGTGAATAGAGATCGTGGAACTGACCTAATATAATTGTCACGTTGTAGGCAGTCCAACTGCGATACGTGTTTGATACTGCCACCGCCTCCATGTCCAATGTCCCAGACTTTAACGCACCCTTTGCCGCCCGTGTAGACGTACTTGGTCGGATTCGAGATGGTGACGGCGCACACAACCTCGCCATGAGTCAAGGTATTAATCTGACGCGCGTGACGTGGAATTCCCGGCCCTATCAGAGCGTCTGTGGGGAATGGCACTGGCTGCAGCTGACCCTCGCCGTTCATATGGAACGAGTACGCTCTGTGGTGGAATGCAAAACATTAATGCCTTTGTCTTTACGTAATGGAATGCCTTCGATTACTTAAAAGCTTCGCGCCGCGGCGAAAGGCGGCCATCGAAAAGATAATGCTTCACACGCCGCACCTTTCTAGCTTATGCGAGCGGCGGTAGCGGGTTGACATTTTCAGAAACGGCCAGAAGCGTTGAACGATCTACAAGTGTAATTTGGTCCCGTCGTCGTGTATTTGTTTTCTTTGAAATGTCAAGTACGCGATATGTAGATGTGTAAAAAGAATAGAAGTTACCGGTGCAGCGATAACTGCGTTTAAAAATATTCGTTTCTGAAGGTGTTTCAATCCTTTGCTTCTCGGCTAGATCATTCGAAATAGTTGCTTGAGAAATATTTCGTGGTTTTGTTGTTTTGTTCTGGAGAAGCTGACGTTCTCGTTTGATAGATCGTTACTCAAAAAACACATATCATTAAGTCACCTAATACGTTTATATAGAATTTATTAATTATAATAATTATGATTATAATATCACAAGGAAAGCTAAATGATATTATGTTTCGAAGATTTTGTTAACAGACTTGTCTGATTAAGCTTTATTTTTAAGATCAGGATGAGTGAGGTAACTTCGATGTAAGTGATTTCGCCTCCTGTTCAGAAGTTTGGAATACGTTAGGATTTCAAAGGAATAATAACTTGCTTAAGTAGATGTTATTCGTATTATTATTATTTTAGTAGTGTTGAGACCGAAATTAATTGTACTTCAAAGCGAAAGTTATCCTTATAATACCGTTATTTCTCAAAAGAATGTACGAAAACGTTTGTTTCGTCCAAGAAGTAAAGGGTGTTCCGAACTTTTGAGTAGAAGTGCACACGTAACGATTGATAGTTGCAATTCGATTTGTACAAGCTGCAAATATTTCGTACCATTTTTGCGTCAAGTTTACTATATTTATTATCTAAGGATTAATTTTAAAAAAATTACGTACGGTTTGCCACCCGGAATGTTGCTTATCCCGTTACTCGATGGTATCCTCACGTGACCGTCGAAGCCGAGCTATAGAAAAAAACAAACTATATCAGTTTTGCTTGAACTTTCTTTCATTAATAATTTCGATATTTTGAGTCACGATATTTGAGTAGCAAATGCATAAATACGAAGAAAAAGATCAAGGAAATATAATTTGTATTCTAGACGTACGTAACATGTGATTACATCAACAGAGATTTTCAAGACTTGTAGCAAGCTTCAACAAAGACATATGTATAGAAGAAAACTAGGAACGACGATGCTCTACATATTAAGCTTTGTAGATATTTCTAGTTCCTGGCAATCCAATTTTCAAAACATTCGAATACTAATCATTTGATAATGTAAGGAAGACGATATATGTACAAACGAATTTTGTTTCTAGAACTTTTGCAAGTCGTCTTTAATGTTTCAGCTAGCTTCTTCGTGCTTTTATATCAAAAGCATTCTTTTTCATCATGGATAACATTGAGAACCATAATTAACGCATTTGCCTATACACCTTGTTGGCAGAAATTTTTTACCAATTTAAATACTAATTTACGATTCTAATCCTCAAAATGTCTACTAAGTTTGTAGTACTTTTCAACAAATTTATTCACCAGAAATATGTATCATTAAACGACGAGTAAAATACATCATTTTAGAACCTACTATCTATTATTATACTTATATGTCTATTACAGGTTACCTATTTTACAATCAACTGAAACATTACCCAATTGATACTTCGCACAAAGGAAATCCTTTCAACGAGCTATCTATTGAGACACCTTAAAAGTTTTAATAATGAGAATAATAATAAACGGAATTAAATAGCCTTCAATCGTTTCATTGATTTAACTATAGGCGATAGATGATTCTGATTTCTTTGCGATTAATCAAAATAACTCTAAAGTCACTGTAAAACGACATTCTTTAAACGATTTTCGGTTGGTACACACATTCTCATTGCCTCTTCTCAACAAATTCCAACTTGCTCAGTTTACATAATTTTATAAATTAAAGAGAAAGAGAAAGAGAAAGAATGAGAAAGAGAGAGAGAGAGAGAGAGAATTTTCCAATTTCACAGATCTGAATATTACCACGTTTCTGTACCACGTCGTAAGTAAACTATGAGATTTCACTGAAATTTATACATAAAGAGATATTTAAGACGACTCGGAGTTTTTATCTTTTCCTTAGAACGCTCATAGTCTATAGCATCGGTGGCGGGGTACCGCTGCAAAGTACTACGAGACAAAAGAAAACAGAAAAGAAGAAAAAGAGAAAGAAAGAAAAAAGACGAGCAGCTAGAGCGGGTGAAGTACCATCGAGGTCCTGGCGTATGGTAAGTTGCTGTACGGCGAAGGCGATTGTGGCGGCTCATTGCCGCGGGACGGCAAACCCTGATAGCCCTGCGGTGGCGTTTGCTGTGACGATGGCGGATGATAGACCCGCGATGCCAAGGGACCAGGGATTCCTCCCATAGTTGGCGTACAGCTGCGCGACCCCCTCGCCGCCGCCACAGGTGTACCCGGCTTGTCGATCTGGAGAGGTTCGTTCCAACGGGGTACACCGGTTTATTATCGGGCGCAATCGTAGAAAGGAATTGTAAATTTCACGCTTGACTTTCGCACAAAAGCAACGAGACATATCGATCCTTGTCGCAAACCGGCGTAAGCGGCCACCTCCGGTTCACCGATTTATACCACCGGACACGAGGAAGAAAGGAACGCGCTGGGTTCGAAACGACAGAGCTTTTGCTTTTCTCTGCTATCGTCCGCGCAAATTGACTTGTCGTAACTTAGCGCTAGCTACACGCTATCGATGCTCGTGTACATGCGCGCTATACGCCAAGGGGAACCACCAAAATGTCTTCGTTGTTTTCGAAATTGTGGAAGCAGTTATCTTGTTTGGATTTTCTTAGCACACTTTGGTTTTCAATAGAAGAGAGGTTCGTGGAAGTTTCTTAGCTTTTAAAATACAGAGTTACGGAGATACCCGGTGTAAACTCGTTTATTCATCGAACTTGTTTATGGAGACTGCACGTAAATCGTATTTTTATATAGTTCCGTTTGTTTCGTTATTTTATTACCGATCGACCAGAGTATCGTGTATTCTGTTGTTTAAATATGGTTCGTGGAACTTGTTCGTGGAGTTTGTCATCGATAAAAATGATCGTTGTAAAGCTTGAATTTCGTGACAACGAAGGAACTGAGTGTAGAATATCGTCTACGATATCGTTGTACTTTTTTTCGTCTTCTAATTTTGCATTATTAGCATTACGATTGCAAATAAAACAATTTCCTAGTTCATCGAACAACTCGACTTTATTTCTAGCGTAACAAGTAGAAATTTTGCCTTCGAAAACCACGGAGTCATTGAAACGCTCACCCTTAGGCAATTCGGCGTGCATGTCGAAACGAAACGATCATCTTTTCACCTTCTTTCTCAAAGATCCAGGAAGGAAATGCAAGTAGAAATAATTCCGGGGAGAAAAATAGAACAGGACCGATTAGTCATCGAATAAGCCTGCTATCCGCGAGATCTTACATCTTTACTTTTCAGAGACGGTGTGCTACGAGCGGATGAACTTCCACTCCGCGACGGTGGCCTGTCTTTTACGGATGTGGAGCCAGCACCGGAAATAGGTCCTACGTGTCCTGGGGCGCCCAATTTCTCCAGAGTGCCGTTCTCACGTGGATCCGAATGGTCACCATTCGCGTGCGGTGATGATGCCTCCTTTTGTGAAAAGCAAACAGGAAAATAAAAGAAGCTTATTATAAAAAATATCAAATCCAAGCTTCATTCGTTCTTAGGCGTAGACTACTAATTTAAAATACTTGGAAATATCTTACGTGAGTAATCATGTCTTGGAATAGATGCAAATATCGAATATCACGAACATTACAAATAATTGACAGTGTTGTATTATTAAATTAATTAATTAATTCGTATAAGATATCAATAAATATGAAGCGCAAGCTTCCACAGTTCCAGATATCTGAATAAAGAATTTTGAAACTTTCCAAGTTTCAAACTATAATAACTTATAAAATGGTCTTCCTCTAATTTTCTCGTATCGTATCCTCTTTCGTTTTCAACCAACTGCAATTTTATAGTAATTTCATTCTTTCGTTTAGTTCTAAGTATAATTCTGTTGCATTTAGTTCCTCGAAGGAAATATCTCCTCTGTTCTGATTGAAGCTATGGCCTACGATGACAAAACGTAAAACTGAGAAAGACAAGAGAAAAGGGCAACCACGGTTTATATATAACACAATATCAAGCAAATGAAAGAATCGAACGTTAGAAAAATTACGTCTTTTCAATCAACGATGCAGACTTCTACGACAAAGGAATATCCGCCAGTATCCACCACAAACCGACACCATGATCGTCCTCAACCTCAAATGAAGGAACATCCTTCATTTTCATCCTCAGTTCGTGCATACTACCAAATAGCTTTTGCCCAATGAATTCGCTAATAAAAATATCGAATTCGTTCCACTGCAGGAAGATGAACTGACCTCGTTCGCGACATCCACTACCAAGTCCTGATCGCTCTTCTCTGCGTCGCTGTCCTGAAAGCAGAAAAATTACGTGCTTGTGAAAGGATATGAGAAGACTATGTCCATTCGCGATTAGGGGTAATAGCTTCACGATACATATCGATGTACGCTGTAATTCCAGCCATTGGTGCGATACGTTAACGATCAAAGCCGCGAATATATTTTCAACGAATCTAACGCGAGAACCATCGAGAGAGGGAGAGAGAGAGAGAGAGAGAGAGAGAGAGAGAGAGAGAGAGAGAGAGAGAGTTCGACCTATATTTACGATGCGTCTGACTAGCAGATGCATCTTCAGAGACATATTATTAATCTTGACACTCGTGCAAGCTCGCTGCCTCTCTCGGAACGTTCTGATTGCACCAGCAACTTAATGGCCAGGCGTTCGACGAGTGCGCGTACCGGATAGAAAGCTCGCGTTTGCGAACGTGTAAGCCAAGCCGCGCCGCGTTTCTGATGGAATAGGAGGCGGAGGGTGGAGAAAGAGGGGATGTAAATGTGCTTTGCTTGGTCGCGCGGTTTCAGGGTATTTTCGCAATCAAGATTCTATGCGTGTGGCTGGTGGCCGTCCACGCGGAGCGTGGAAAATTCGACCGATCGTTTGTCAATTCTGGATCTCGCTATGCTCGTCGCTGACGAAACCCAGCGCCACTGTCGTCGATCTTTGTCGCTCGTCGTAACGATGATTGCTTTTCCTTCGTACACAGCGTAACGTTTCTCTTCGATCTTTCTGCTCTGCTCTCAGCGACGTAATTAACGTTGTCACGACGTGAATTTTGATTAGTATAGTTTCGTATATATATAGGTATTACAAATGTTGATGATGAAATGATTAAGAGAACGTTAATTTTGCGCTGTGTGTCGGTCAGGGATCGACTATCTGTCTACATAGGTCGTCTTGTCTAGTTGAAACGTGGTTTACGGGACCACTCGAGTGCGACTTGCGTACGTCAAGCGGCACAGATAGATAATGATTCCAGTGCGTATTTTAAGTTGATCGACGCTGATAACGATATTTTTTATTTCTGATTAAAGGGGCCTCTAACGCTTCGTTACGTTAAACGTCACCACGACAGGACTTTTCCAAAACAAGTTACGACGAGTTGTCGATTTTAATGGATACCTTTTCACATAATCGGAACAAATTACGGAATAAATAATTAGCAACGCATAAATACTTTCCTTTCTAACGTCCACGTAACTTTATTAACTAAATTAACATTAAATAAGATAATTCTTTTTTATGTAAACCTTATCAAATTTAAATAAATAAATACGATAAGAAATACCTGCCCTCCGAATATTCTTATATTGCGCTATAACGAGTGCAGCGCAAATGATATTGGTATATTTTCTCCGTTAAAGAAAATTCTTTCTACGTCTCGATTATCGTATACGTTCAATATGGTATCTAAAATAATCCTGCAGCCTACAGGCCGCATTACGCAACATGCTCTGCATCAAATCAGTAACACCGCGTGTCACTGTTTACTCCATTACCCAGTATATCTTCCATTTGCTTCGAAAAAGAGACTACGCAAACAGTCAGCCACAGGGATAGGGAAGCGAGGAGAGAATCCACTAACATGGAGAAACACGGATAAACAGAAGGCTAAAGGCTTCGGCTAATATATTATCGAAAGTAGTGGATAATGCACCGCATACGGAAGCACAATTTGTGACTCGTGTATCTTTTATCATTTGTTTGTCCGTTATTTTCGAGTTTCAAAGCGTCGTTGGCATCCGATTTCGTCGTATAACGGTTTAAAACCGCGGTGATTTCCGATACCCGCAACATCGGCAACTCGTCATTCCGAATACAGCAGCAATTCTGAAGTTGCTTAATTGAGCCTGCTGCACTCTTTCACTCATTGCCGACGCAATCGTGATTTTTTATCTATTAAAAAAAATTTCTTAAATTATAGAGAGACGTTGTACGGAAGAATGACAGTCGATACGACGCACGGTTTTTCATTTTTATTTCACGCTAAAAAAATTTCTTCCCCACGTTCTTTGAAACGAGATGTAACTGCGTCTCGTTAATTGGCTGTACTTTAATTTTTTAGCGGTTCATTTTTCCCTCATCAAGCTTATTTGCGACACTTCATATACCTGAACTTATATTTTCATTCTTAGCCGGCGTTTCAATTTTCCTAACTTCGTCGAGCTAACTCGCGATACAACGGATACTCGATAAACTATTGGATGCTCGAATCGCGGCGAAAAATTTCAGCCCGCGATCAAAATTCCCCGGGTAATAACCTTAAAATCCAGCGAAATTAAACCGTGTATATTTTAAAAGCCTGGGACGCGCACGACTCGAATATCGCGCATGGAACGTAGCTAACGTGTAACGTAGCGATCGAGAACACCGCGATACACGTATGAACGGTGTTCCACGTAAGACGATAAACAACACACCGAATACCAGAGGAATGGTAAATAACGTGCACGGCTAGGAAAGTGCAATTTGTAATTCACGTATCTTTCATCGTTTATTTACCAGTTATCGCTCAGTTTCTACAAGCAGCTCGTTCCCGGGCCACAACCATCCCGTCGGCACGTAACGAGCTCGAAACAGGGCACGCGGCTGTTGCTCGTGTGTTACGCCAACAAAACGTTACAACTGCCGCCTGCTACTCAAAAGCTTTTGCCACCTTATCCTCGTATTTACACCATTTCTTTGCCTATAAATTCAACCATTGACCATTACACGCTCGATATTGCGTATAAATGACGTTACGCTCTAATGATGTCACTGACCGATCGAACGATAAATGTACTTATTTTTGGCAAAATTTGTCCTAATTTTCGTATTACGTTTTTCTTTACCAGAAGATCCGAAAGAGCGTACTTCTGTCGCTAACAATTGGCAAACGAGATTTTTCGGTCGTGTTAGCGATAAAACTAAGTTAGGAACGAAAAGATGACTCCAACGGTAAGGTGTCCCTTAAACAGGATTTTAATTTCTTACGTTCAAGATGTTTCCTTTTGTTCGTTCTTTTGTTTCTTTCTTAAGCTTACATTGTACTAAAGATCGCGAGGGATACATCGCGAGTTAGTCGCGTGTACGTTCGACCGCTTTCGTTTCAGCACGTTGTCGTTTTATTGTTATCGATGGGTAGATTAGATCGGTAGTATGTAACCGAGTAACAGGGATAGTGGTGGATTAGATCGATCGCGAGACAAATTGCTCGTGTTTACCCTTCTGTCTGTTCTAACGTGGAAAATAGGACTCGCATGATTTATGTTTGAAAAAATCTTCGTTGTTTGCAGTTCGATTTTAACACATTTGGAGCACTTATTAGCCTGTGTTTAAAAAATGGATATTTTTAACACAGGGGCAAACTGTAATTGCAAATAAGATTTTGTAGGAAATATTGCGAGCGTAAGGAGTCGAATTGTCTGTCTTCGCGTAATAAATTCTATGGTTTTATTTAGAACTACGTGGCTGTTTAAATTTTCGAGATAGTGGATGGAAAGTTAGCGTTGGAAACCCCGAAGAAGTAATGATTTAAAGTTTAAAAAAGCTGCCGCAGCCACGTCAGTTCCCAACTTTTTGTAATATATTTATCATCGCATTAACATTCTACGATAGGCGTGCGCTTAACCGAACTATAAATAAAGGCTAGAAAGAAGAGGAATTATGCACCGAGAGGCATTTAATTTTCACGGAAACTTCTTGCAGAGTTACGCACGCGAACGTGCATAAACGAAGTCGATTTTCAGAAAATCTGAAACTTCTCGCGAGATTTCAAACTTTTTCTCTATTTCGCTTATCGTTAGCCTCGATGAAGTTACAAACAGCGACAGAGATAGGAAATTTCGCTTCTCCAATAAAATCTATTATACACGATCGAAGATTACACGGGAAGAACGTTCAATATCTTTCGTTTTTCTGCAAGAGAATTATTTTCAAAATTGAATTTGATATTACGAAAATTGATCTTCTATTTAATTTTGAACACGTAGTTTCTCTTATTGAGAATATTCCTTATAAAATCTTTCTAGTTTCACGTCAGTTATTTTTCTATCTTCGAAGTGACACTTTGGCGATGACGCCAAAAGCAGATATTTTAAAAGTCCCATCCACGTTTCACGTCGCTGCGTTGCTCAACGAAAGGATCGAATAAAACACATAGAATTATAACGAAAGCTACATCTCAGTAAGTACATCACGCTAAAACCGCTTCTTCCATATTTTTCTTCCATCTCATCACTAGTAGAGTAAACGATCCTAACTAATCAATTTAATCGGATTAAAAGGCGAAACTGAACCGTAGCGCGGTATCTCGTTACTAATTCTTTCCCCGCGAGAGTAGCCATAAAACGATTCGAAACGTTAGTTCCAAATGAAAGTCGAGCAGGGTCAAGAGGATGCACCGAAAGAAGACGGATTAGGTGTCAAGGGACGATTAATAATTCAGGAACGTTTTGTGGTTCATATCCTAATTATCGTAGAGCTGCACGGTAGCTAGTTGCACGTTCTTTGTAATGCCCCGCTCGCCTTATGAGCCTCGTACAACGCGTTCAAAGCGGCGCATACGATAGTATTGCCTTCCTAATGACGTAATATCGTGTACAACGCCCATCCATCCATTATGCGTCTGCTAGATCATATATATATGGTATATATATATATATATATATATATATATATATATATATATATATATATATATATGTACACAGTCACACACATACGCAATATATACTGTGTATTCGTGTCGAAGGTGTTCGTGTATATGCACGGTTTATCGACGTGGAGAACCACCTGTGTGCGTCCCCGCTTCTGAAAATGATTCACCAAGACTACTTGAGAAAAAAGAGAATTATCCCGCAGAATGCGCTACTTGCTGCACGATTTAGAGGAATTTCTTCGCGCATCTCATCATCGGATACGTACGAAGACTATAGGAGAGGAACGTGAGAAGCGATATTTTCCAAAGTAGTTTTAAAATTCAATAGGTTGCTAATAGATCGATCGCACGTTACCAAGAAATTGTCCTCTTATTCGATTTTCGAGTTGTTTAATTCGCGTGCTTTCTCATTATTTTGTAAATTTTTCAAATATCGTTTGTTGCGATACTAAAATATAGAAACATCAAGATATCATTTGTCTCGGTAATTATACCCTTGGTACTTATGAAATTCCAATAATTAATCAGCTATCTTTGAAACAGGTTCGTAACTTCGAACCCGATGTAGATTTTATTCATTTTCAATAATCTTCTATTAAAATTCTGCCGTATAATCATAAGGCGAGGCATTAAAATCAGAGAGTCAATGAAAATATAGTTATGTGTCTATCGTGTTGTTCGTCTGTGACTTTCATACGTGTACCGCCACTGAGAAAAGTGTGCGAACGCTTAAAGGAGCCTTTTATGGTTATACAGCAACAAGTATCTGGAACCACTTACATCTTAATGACGTAATTAAGTGGCGATTTCAAATGAAAAATGTAGTAGAGAAAAGGCGAGTAGCTTCGAGGGGATATAATTTAAGGCGACTAGTTTTTTTAAAGAGTAGATGCGTAGAACACACGAAGGTCATGTGTGTGTTTTTACATGGAATCGAACGTACCTACATTGTGTGCTTTATACAGGCTGATTCGCACAATTCTCTGAGGTCATAATTCCGATATCAATGAAGGTAGAGAAAAATATGAGAGGAAGATGATGAATGGTTCAAGAAGCATTACGTTCGAAGGAAGACACTTTCTTCCTTTTTTCTTTTTCTTTTTTCTTTTACATAATAATTATTGCTATTTTTGTATTTAGAGGTAGGATCACAATAGCTATTATTTTATTCTTTGGATAAATCTATCACACTGTTCTAAGCTGAAAAACCTTTATTGCACTTTCTTAAATGGACTAGGAATAAAAAAAAAAAGGAATATCTTAAACCTGTCGATTATATCTAGAACTATCTTCTAGTTACTATTTATTGTAATTAGCGCATCTGCATATGGATGGCGAGCGTGAACTCGCGTTGTCATTTTCAACAATAATTTATTTTATTTCTAGTCACTGCACGTGAAAAAATATTCAGGTGAAACGGCGAAAGAACGATTAGTCCGAGTGAAATTGAAATTTTGTATCTCATGCGAGTCAAGGAAAATGTAAATTTTCTTTGTCTTGTTATTGTCATTAATTTTTTACTAAATATAATACGTATATAAAGATTATAAAAAGCGAGAAGATGACTGGAGGATAATAAAATTGAAATGGAAAATAAAGCTACTTTAGAAAAATGCTGTGATACTATTCGTGTGATTAGTGTAGAAGGTAGTACGTAATTTGCTCCATGTACTTGGAGAGGCATCGAAGTTTCGGTTATGGGATAAATTGACGTGCGATTTGCTTACAGGAAAATTTGCGGTTTGCGAACAAATTCCTGTAGTCGTAGCTATACGCAAATTAGCGAGACTCGCGCCGGAATTGATCGTAGCTACGAAGGAAATTAGTACGACTTGTGGTCATGCGAGTTGCGATCGCGGGGAAAGTAATACCGACTTGTGGTCAGTAAAAAATTAACGCTGCTAATGGTCACGTGAATTACAGTTGTAGGAGTATTAACGCGACCTGTGTTACAGCGAAATTTCATCAAATAAAACGGAAAAAAGGAGACATCGCGGTAAAATTCACACAATAACTTCAATTTTACGCGAAAATAATTCAGCTGCTTTAAAAGTAGTAGCAAGTATCTAATTGTAAGTATGTACCTAGATATTAACTTCGTTCACAACTATTATTTATAACACCTGTTAGTTAACTATTAGTTATATATATATGTACATAAAAATCGGCTAGAGTTTTGTAAGATAACGATTCAAAAAATATATTAGAAAATTTTAAAACTATTTGAAAGGGTTACATGCAAATTACGAATAAAGTAGAGAGTTCTGAGAAGTTCACCTGAAGCTGAACCTGACCTGTAGTATCATAAACTGTGCTATCAAAAATGCAGTGGTATAATTGCCAAAACTGTTTAAAGCGGTAATCGTAAAATATGACGGATACAGACCAACAAGAATATAATTTTATTACACGTAATTGCTACGTTAAATAACATTTTTACAATATAACTTTGCAAACGATAGTATACTTTCCATAGAATTTTAATAATTTTTGAATAATCTGCGTCAACTTTATACCGCGACACTGAAGAAAGAGGGACGGCATTTTTCACAATTACAGCGCCGTAAAAGACAATCTCACCTTCCATTTGCCAAACTCTAAACTTCAAGCAATCGAAAGCAAGATTTTTACTCTCGTGATACGTTCTTCTGTAGGGGAAGATATAAAGTAGATTATAAATATAAAGTCATGCTTCAAAGGATTTCTACGAAAAGGAGAGTCGTCATTCGCATTCCTCGAACAAAATACGACATCAGGTCGCAATGACAGCGACATCGCGGAAATTCAACGGCCTGATCTTCGTTCGGAGCAAATCAGCCAAGCTCGACCTTGTGTTTCAACTCGGAACGGTGACTTCGTCGCGAACCATTTCCGGCGGAGAAGAGAGCGGAGTAGCGGTTCCAGCTACTAGGGACACGCAATAAATTTGTGTACGGGCGATGAGCGTGTGTAAATAGAAGCCCAGTGTGGTGGTATTGATTTCAGTGGTATTACTCGGCCGGTGGAGGGCGCTCAAAGATGGAGGAAGGTGGTTGAGTAGGATGGAGGAGAATGAAGTAGAGGAAGGAGGAGAAAGAGGAGGAGGAGGAGGAAGAAAACTAAGAGGTTGAGGAAAAGGGGTAGGGCGGAGGGTTAAAAGAGAAGGAGTAGAAGACGGAGAGAAAGGTAAAAGAAGGAGACGAAGGAGGTGGAGAGTGTCTTCCTCCCCTTAACCTGCTCGTTCTAGCGTTAAATATGATACAAATGTTATCATCCCTTCTATTCCGTCCTCCTTCCCCAATCCGCCCCTTGCGGCACGAACCACCAGCGACCACGATTCTCTTCTCTCTCTTCTATCTTTGTCTCTCTCTCTCTCTCTCTCTCTCTCTATATATATATATATATATATATATATATATATATATGTATATATGTACATGTATATATTCTCTTTGTTTCCCTTTCTCACCGTTTTCCTTCGTTTCTCCTTTCTTCCTTCGTCTATATATCCGTCTTCTTCCACACTTTGCGATTCTCTTCGAAAAGACAGAGACGAGACAGAGACAGGAGAGGTCTAACCTGAACCGCTTTCTCCGCCGCGCCGGCTTCTTCCCTCGTTTAACCCAGCATAGCGAGGATGACGGTATTAAGGGCAGCTCTATTATTCGACCACCCAACCACTCGACTCTTCGTCTCGAGAATCCTCGAATCCTTTTTTCCTTCCTCCCCAATCTCCCTTTTCCGCTTGCCCTCCCATCCCTCTCACCCGCTTCGCTGTCTCTTTCACCCAACCCCTACGCGTTTCTCCTTTCCGCCCAACCCCTCTATACACTCACCACCTCTTCCTCTCTTACGTATACAATGTTCCGCGTATTTTTCCCTGGCGCTCACCTTCTCCTCTACCTCATCCCCTTCGGTTTACTCCAACTCCCGTCGCCCCATCCCGTAACCACTCTTCTCCTTTTGGGTCCAATGTAAACAAACGCACGAGCGCAAAAGAAGAATCGAAGGTTTTCCACCCATTCCCATTCTCTTCCTCTTTCCTCGTTTCTTCTTCTTTTTTCCTTGTTTGTTTCTTCTCTCTCGTTCCCCTTCTATTGGTCAACCCGATAAGTTTAGCGAAGTTAAACGGTGGAACATGACCGGCCAACTAATGTGATCACTTTGACACGAGGGTATAAAATTAACTGGAGGAAAGGGTAGGTTAATTAGCTGCGAACAGTTGTTTGGCATTTAGTCCGCGATCGAATATAGAATTTTGTTTAGTTTTAAATTTCTCCTGTCTTTTCATTTAGAATTTGCGATGTTGGTCCGATCTCGATCGTCTCGTTTCACTTGTCTGTTACTTTTGCTCTTCTTCCTCTTTTTATCTTTCTGTCAATAATCGATATAGAATTTTTGTTCGACGTTAGAATCAGTAATTTTGCCAAATTCTCTTTCCTTTCTCGAAGGACTTGCTCGTTGATCTATTGTAGCCATTCCAGATATTTGATTTTGACAAAAAAAACGTAAGGGAAAAGAAGCGTTCTAATTTTATACGAAAAATATAACGCTAAACAATTGCGACTTTCAAAGTCATTGATACTTTTCCCATTCATGGCAAATAACAAAGATAAATTATCCTGTATATTACAACATTTATATTAGTATTTTAATCTCCACTTCTAGTCCAGCCGATCGTATTCAGAAAAAATTCCAAAAAATACAAAAAAGATCTTGCAGAAATCGCGATCAATGTAAAACTGAGGATTAACGCGTACCGGTAATCCTTGCAATTGACAAAAAGGTTCGTTGCTTTACTAGTCACGAATTAAAAAAGAAAAATGCTCAGAGACAGAGGTATACGCTGTGTCTCTTTTAAAATGTAACGGAACACGAATCTTCTTTTTGTAAATTTGCTTACGAAATTTTGATCGAAGGGTGCACTCGGAATGACCGGAAGCACGAGATACACCAACACCAGTAATACGGCCAACGTGAAATTCGACGATCGAGAAGACGGGTCGGTTCTTTAAAATTTGTAGACGAGTTTCTCTGCTCGAGCAACCAGGATTGACCCTTCTCTCTGGCTCCCCTTTCCCGGATCCGATTCTTAAGGAAACGCGAACGAGCAAAACAAGCGACGAAAAGTTTCCAACGGTCGGCCATTCTTTCTCCCCCTATCTCTGCATTTACCCGCGTTAACTTTGCTGAAGTCAAGGCAGTGACTGTGTTCAAAGTACCGGCCACTCGCGATGCCTCTTTGGGTTATTCGATCGATCGTTTTGACCAGCGAGCACCGAGCCACAACAATGTTATCGCGTTACTTCTGACCTTTCGAATTGCAGCTTTCAGATAGAAAAAATATCTTGGAAAGTAAATTTGATTTCCGAGTTGTCGTATAATCTAGTTCGCCGTAGGAAATTTATTGAAAGCGCAGATTGTAATGTTTTTGATAGAAACGTTGTTAATTGGTGTCGAAATTCTACAGGGATTCCGTAAAACTCGTTAAAAGACTATTTGGAAAGTTGATATGACGATGTTTATAGATGAAAAATCAATAAAGAAAATTTGTAAAAATGTTCGTTGCTACCAGAAGATGAATTATACGGCTGTTGAAAAGTTGCATCGAAATTAAAGAAAAATGTCGATGGGGTTGGATACTTTTAACCTTTGATTTTTTCCAATGATATATCACAGTATATAGAGGGAGTGGAGCGGTAGTCGTAGCACAATCGAGCGTGGGGTGAGACTACGTGGAAAAATAATTCGAAAATGTGTAATACAAATTTTCCGCGTTACGCTTCGTTTCTGAGAAAATCGAGTTTAAAAATTTGTCAAGTATACGTTGACTCGACTAAGTACCACCAACTGGTTATGAACGAATAATCAGCAGCAGGTTATTATACATGCGAAAATAAATAAAGAATGTAAAATAAAATTTTCCCGTTGAAAGCCTCATTTTCAAAGAAATAAAGTTTAAACGTGTTTAATTAAAAACGAACCGGTCTGGCGTGTACACGTGCGCGCACGATACATTTTTAGATCTATTTTTCTAAAAAATGAAGCATCTTATGAACAATTTTTATTCTACATTTTGCCTTGTTCCCAAATTTTGTTTATTTACTCTCTCGATTATTTACACTCGTTAAGTGCAGAATTAGTGTAATTCAAATATATTTGTCAACTCTTCAAGCTAGATTTTTTCGAGAACGAAGTCTCAGATGGAGAAACTTCTTCTTTCACGTAGAATCATCCTCTGCTCGGTTGTACTACGATTACCTCTCCACTCCGTATTTATTAACCTAACAGACTATTATTTAAAGAAAGCTAATTCTAATTAGTTTCAACAACCAGCCAATTGTCAAATTTATCGAGCTTCGGTTTAACACGTAACTTGCAGAATAGTTAAAAAAAAAACGTTAAAAAAATCTTTTTATACGACGTTAAGATCAAATTTTATGAATACCAGGAATATCTACTAAAAAGAAAATGTGTAAATTATAGATACGACAAATCCGAAAAAAATATCATAGATACGTAAGATCCGTTATTGTTAAGAAACAACTGTCTTATTTCGGTTCGTAGCTCATTCGTAGTTTCACGCAGGAAGTTGGAACGTTATTTCCTTTGCATAACCGTCTCGAGTAAATGGTTCTTTTACCATTTATAATATTCTGTTTGCACATGTTGTTAAAATTTCTCCTTAGCTACTGCTGGTTGCGCTCGAGTCAAATTAAATTTGATGACATATTCACAATGTTCACGGTACACTGTACCATATCCCTCACCATCTACTACAAAGTGTACCTACCATTCGCTTGTAATAGTTCGCGTTCAAGTTAGCTTTGTAAGCAATGGGAAACTTTATCAAACAGATTGCTGATATCGTGTCTACGTAAAAATTCTACGACTACGATGCTGTTACGTCGCGTAAGACGGTCCGTGCGACGTCCTTCATGGTCTGACCGCTGAGGCCTACACACCGTTACACTGACCCTCGATAAACCTAAGGAACCACCATAAACCGAATCTTCTCAGTTTAATTTCTATTCACATAAGTATTTTCGGTTTATGGATGGTCCTTAAGACAGTCCTTAGGTTTATTACACGCTTTTATAACTTACGGAGAAAGCGGTTGTTTGTCCATTAAAAATAACAGGTATTTCCCATTGAAAAGGACACCCATACCGAGCTTTCCTCCGTAATTGAACGAGACGGGTCAGCACTGTTCTACTAAGCGTCGTGCAGGCAACACGACTATTCCAAAAAGGTTCGCGTAGTTCTCACTTCGATCAAAGTGATATTATATTAGTCTACTCGTTATCAATATTACTCATATATCAAGTGTATTGTTATTCAACATTTATATCAATTATTTCTTCCTATACGACGAAACCTCCAGTGTAATAAGTTGTTCAAATATAAAGATTATAAGACTGTAGACTACAGTTTTATTCCCCAACAAATACCCCTATTATCTCACAAGAAATAAGGGGATCGACCTGTTCGTGGTGTCGATCGTTATAATCGTAACGAGAATTTACGACTCCCGTTGACGCGCTTCATCGCGATCGCGTCTCCCCGCGACTGGACGAAAGTACAGATGCTATACAATTTTTTTTCACCGAACGTTGAACGATATAATTTTACCAAGTTGAAAACAAATAAACTGTTGTACACGTACGCTATCGATTACACACATTAGGGCTTCTGCTCGTCGCATTTATTTGAAAATTTGAACAAACTCGAAATATAAAACGAACCGGGAATTGAAAAGCTGACTGACTGCAACAGGTGATTGTCAACGAATCTACAATTTTAGATATAATAGATAAATAGAAGAAATAGATAATCAAATGTAAGAGCTGCATTAATTTCGCTCGATTACTTTTCACTTGTGTCGCGTGATTTTTTCCTTAACGCCATAAGTATCGTCTTTTCTTCTTTCTATTTTCTTTTTTTGGAAATAATTTTACAGACAGGGGATTGATATGTAAAAGCGATGACGAAGAAGTCGATTAAATAATTGTGAACGACAAATACGACTATTGTAAAATACACATGAGAAGGAAAAATGAGTAAATTACTTCAAATTCGTTCGTGTATCGTAGAGTAAATTTTCGAGTTGTGACGTATCAGGGTACTGCGAATTTCACATGTAAAACATCATTTTTGAATATAAATTAATCAAATTGACAGTTATTATCTTCCTTCGTCACGCAAATAGAATGCAATTTAACGTTTCGAAGGTTGTTAACAAATGGAAGCCGCAAAGAATTCCAACTTCCGTAGAATCGTAGAATTGATGGGTTTGTAATAGGATAGTCAATCGATTAACTAGAAAATAAAAACAATGAAAAGCGTTTGATTTGTATCGCATGTACAATTGTCCATAGATCAAGTTCTGTGCATACAAAAGTAACAACGTTGATATCGTTAAATCAGAATTTAGTATTAAAATATGAAATTTAACTAAAGTAGCTTTTACCAATTTTGTCATATTTGATCATAGCACATTTTATTCACGTTTTCTACCGTATTCGTTCTAATAAGTCAGGTTCAAGATAAGAATCGGATGATTCCGCAGAATAAATTCAGACTTTTGGTAGACTTCTAGCACAGTGTCAAATAATTTCTTGCTTAATTCACCTCAAACCTTTTCGATCGGAATTAATTAGATAGTAAGTCATGGCTCTCAACGAGTAATTGGGCAGCTTTCTACAAAAGAGCTTTCTACATCTCCATAGAACTACACTTATTCTATAGAACAACTCGTATAAATGCGTACACATTTATACCACGTATGGTAAATGTACACGTGTATTTTTTAATTGATCAATCGAATTTTGAATTTTACGAGCCATCACGATTACTAACCGAACGTAGCTAACATTTAAAGAAATTAAAAGTGTAATTTAGAAAATTGCTTATTTTATTTACTGAACCCTTTTCCCGCCAAGCTTCCGAATCGTTAACTTGTCGCTCTTCTACAACTCTTGCAACTAATTTCCACGAACTTTTCCCCACCATCGTAAACATCCATTGCGATCTGCTACAACGCACGAATACAAAATTTCGATCGACCAGTAGTTTCTCTAATAATCTGGATCAATCGTTACCTCTTATACGAGACCAATGTGATTATCCTCATTACCCGCATGGACGAAGATGTATACGAATACGTATCTCTAAATGACAGTAATACAGGCGTTAAACTCGCTCCACTTTCCATCTAACCACGTTCGATGACTCACACAGATCAGCTTATTCATCCTTTCCGCCTCGATTGAAGCGACGATCGATCCTATCCGCCATATAATCATCGCAGCCACCCTGAAGATGGTCAAGAGAAGGGCCCCTGCTGCAAGATTAATCCCACCCAGAAACCACTTTACTCGATACTTAATAATACCGCAGCCACGAGCTCGTTTCTCGGACGAAATTAAAAGGGAAACATTGAAAAGGCAACACAGATCGATAAGTAACACTGCGCTTTTTTCTACCAGCGGAAAGAGGGGCGAGAGAAACGTTGTCGAGGGGTTGGGCACGGTTAGTATCGTAGGTCTTGCAATTTTTACGAGACAACTGCTTTCGCGTCTTGCACCGTGAACACGACTGGATACGTATTAAAGCTATTATCCTTGACGGAATGGAAGGAGTGAGAATGGAATAAAACTGACATTCGCGTAAAATCGAAACGTTTCTGTGCCGTTTTATCGAGAGAAATGGGGTAGGTTAGAGTGGGAACAATGGAACGAATGAAAAAGATGATCTTTTTTTTTTATTGTAGTATTACGGTAAGCAAAGAACGAGGAAGAAGAGAGAATGATTGGAGGGTGCAAATGAATTATAGAATATTAAGCGAGATTATGGTTAGCTAGTTTGACGAGTAAAATAGTTTGAAATATCGCGGTTGATCGATAAGCGCGAATAAACGAAAATGACGAACTTGAAGCTCTTGAATTAAATAGGAATTTGGAAATAATTTTTCCGATTGCAAGATCTTTCCTGGGTTAATTAAATAAATGTAGAAATGGGACGAGAGGTTTGAGATATAAATGTAGGATAAAGGATCGAAAATAAGTATCCGGCATTCGAATCCTGAACGAAGAGGGAATAAATTCGAATCCTCGTAGAAATTTTTCTATCAAAATAAATCGAGAGCTGAAAGCGAGTTGGCGAGGTAAAAAGCGATTTATCTATGATTGAAGATACCGATTGGTGGTTAAGAGTTCTTGCAAAAAGGGATTCAAGTCGATCTTTTCGTCTATATCGAGAAGAGACTCGCGCATGACGTCAAACATTCGTAAATATAAAAGCAGATTTTACGTCGGAGAAAATTGACTGTAATTTACGTCGATTACACAATTTTTACTCCTCTCCATGAAAACTACGAGTGTCCTGAAACCTTCATTTCCAACAATCCATGAAATAATTGATCGTTCGATTGGATTCTTCTCATAAATATTTATTTCCAACGATTCTGAACATTTGTACACAAATAGCAGTAAAGTTTCGCGTGGATGTACAGAGTGTGGCAATTTTCTTCCACGAAACAGTGTTAACATATCTTATATACAGTCTGTCACACAAGAGCGTGTCTGCGATATCTGCGAAACCTGACACCTAATCAGAATGAGATAAAAAGAATGTAAACAAACGAAAACTTCTCTAATACGCGTTGCTGAATACCTTTCAGTTTCATTTGAAACAGTGAAAGGAACAGAGCTTTTTAATATGAGTGCCGCGTACGCGAAACGTCGAAAATCGTCTGGCATGGGCGAATGAAAACAGAGATCGTGATTGGAGTAATATAATATTCACTGATGAATCTTCGTTTTGGGCATGGTGTCCTATTAGGCGTGCTTGGACTATCCATGGAAGAAGGATGATTCAAAGAAGTGTAAAACACCCTATAAAAGTGCATGTTTGGGGTTGCTTTAACGCACGCGGTTTTGGGACTTTGTGCGTCTTTACAGACAATCTGAATGCACAAAAGATGGTGAAATTGTACCAAAGGGGACTTCTCACATCCGTGAAACGTTGGTTCAACCAAACCGAGGACCAATGGATATTGCAAGAAGACAACGACCCTAAACATCGAAGTCGCATCTGCACCCAATGGAAAGCGAAAAACGCCATCACAGTACTTCCTTGGCCATCGCAGTCCCCTGATGCAAACCCTATCGAAAATGTGTGGTCCCTAATGAAATGCGAGCTGAGAGGAAGACGTATCACAAAAATAAGAACACTTGTACATCACATTCGAAAGATATGGAGGTCGTTACCAGAATCCTACGCTCAAAAATTAGTCGAGAGTATGCCGAAACGATGTCAAGCTATAATCGCTAATGGAGGAGATTGGACACCCTACTAAGTAATAGCGTATTAGTGTTTTAGATGTAGATTCAATTCATATAAATTTTTTTACAAATATATAAATATTTACAGAAATATCGCAGACACGCTCTTGTGTGACAGACTGTAAATCTCTAATTATGAAGTAGAAAGAAAATTCATATAAAAGTCAATGATAGATGCTTCGTTAAATAGTTATAACAAAAGTACATGTAGCTCGGAATTAGAATTTCTTGTAATAACCGTAGGAATAATAATAATAATAATAATAACCAAACGAATGGAACTTAAACGTAAATTCGTTTCATCCACCAGCGCCTACTTTTTTCAATCTGAACGTTTCATATAGCTGTACGTTCTTGAACCTTCAAATTTGCACAAATGCATGAACATTCGTCCAACGTCCCGCCGTTTCTCGGCACAAACACATTTCAGTTTCGTATAATACGAGAGCAAGTGGCCAGAAATGTATCTGGCAGTCTGTTTGCAGTTCATCCATAGCGATCATCCAGTACGATTTAAGTCGAAATCAGAATGAAAAGGCGCTCGTTCCAATCGAAATCTCTCCTTATAACGGAACAGTGAAAAAATATTACGGATGCTCCGTGTAGCCAATACGACTTTTGAGCGCAGTAATGGAGACCGCGATCGATAGTTCGTGAAACGATGGAATTTAACTATCTCGAAGCGGATAGAGAGCACAGAAAGAGAAAGAGAGAGAGAGAGAGAGAGAGGGAGAGAGAGAGAGGAAAAATCAGGTGGCGGGGGAGAGGTAATGCGCCGCTCGGGCCGCGTCTTCGAACGTATCGTGCTCCGGAAAATGGATTTTTACGGAGGGAAAATGTGGCACGTATCTGGAAAGGGATCACCGAGGTAGTCGCGTAAAAAAAATTTCGCCGCGACCGAGTGTATCGTAGAGAAATGGAACGATAATCTACAGTGAAACTTCGCCGTCCATAGGATTTCTATTTTCGCGATCAACTGCTTGTATTCGTATTTCGCATTGGCGAATCGAGGCGACGAAGAGATTGCGTGTTTGTGAGACGAAAGTAGAAGCGAGAGGTTGAGAAAAATTACGCTCGTTTAATATTCTATATTTTTTTAGATAACAAAGCGTTAGATCGTGACATGGCCGCGGCGCCACCACCGACGCCGCCGTCGTAGAAGAGCGCGCGCGCGCGTTCGTCCGAAGGGGAAAAAACAGGCCGTCAAGCCGGGGAGGGTCTGGGTCCCTGCCCGGAATTGCACGACGGCCCCACGGAACGCCGGCGCCGCGGGGGCCGGTGGTCACCCCCCGGCTGCCAAGAAGAGAAAGAAGAGGATGTCCCCTGCGAAAAATCTCGCGGGGGAGCGACGAGGGAGCGCCCTGGACCGAGAGCTTCGAGACAGGAAACGGGACGCTCCCGAGAACCGTCACGGCGACCATCGTGGGGTTTTAGTCGGTAAGAGTCCGACACTACCCGCCGCCGCCTCCCAGAGGGCGGCCGGGTGTCCATGAGGATTTCCCCACGTATAAAAAAAAAAAAAAAAAAAAGATCGTGACATGGTGGAATAGTGGAAAGTATTTTCAATTTGAAATTAGATAGATAGTAATCTTGTTGGTTAGCGACGAAGTGTTTCAAGTATGGAGGATTAATCAGTTTTAAAGAGCCGGAGGATTCTTATTACGGGATTTAGAGAAGTTAAGGGAAAACTAAAGATTCTTATTATTTCGCAGAGTACATACATGTTTTAAAGGAATCTTTTTCGTTTAATAGGAATTAAAATATCTTCAAGAACGAACTTTTAAAAGTCAATCCACTTTAAAGGTTAATATATTTCATTTCTCAGCTACGTTTCGTTCGATTTTTATTCGTAAGGATTAAAAAGGAAGGAATTAAGATAATAATGGAAGCGTACGTAGGTAGCAGCTATTGGATATTAATTTCAGTTACATGCATACGTACCACTATTTCACGAGAATTACCGTATTAAATTTATAATCCTCCGGTTCGTAGTTGATCACCTTTTAATCGTTTAGCCCTGATTTCGCTTTTATCATTGTATTTCCTTTCGAGTTAAAATATGTAAATGTTTTATTCCTTTTGGTAGAACCCGTTAATGTGTAAAGTTCTTGTAAACATCTAAGCAAATCTGCCCAGAAATATACGAAATGTAGGAAAGGATATTCAAAGATACATATGTAGATATTCGTTAAAATTCTACTCTTCTTCGTTAACCCAGAAAAAGTTTCTTCCGCAGCCAACCTAGCAATCAAGACCCGTGTAAACCTTCTTCCCTGCAGTCGAATTATCAAGCTTTTATCCAGTCTACCGACATTTCCCGCTGGAAAAAAGGACCTGCACGAGATATTTTGCAGAACGCAGACTTTCGGCAGGTAACGTAATACGATTTAGGGCGCAAGAACGAGCGACTCTGTCGGGAAGAAATTGTAAGAAACAAACAAACAAACAAACAAACAAACGGACACAGACGTTAGAAAAGAGAAAGATGCAAGGCAGTAAAGAGGAGGAAAACGAAAGAAAGAAGGGAAAATGAAAACGAAAAAAGAATAACGGGGAAGAAAAAAATTTGCAACAGCTCGGATCTTCTTCGGTCTCGTTGGACTTTAATCGCGAGCTCCGCTCGATGCAAACTAAAAATTCACCTTGCACTTTTCGACCCGTCACGAGAAACCTGCCGCTCCTCCCTCTTTCCCCCCCCCCTGTTTCGTTTCACCTCTATCTCTTTTTCTTCTTTGTTTGCTGTTTCCTTCTCTCGCTTCCACCCACTTTCTCATATTCCTCTGCGACGAGCAACGACGACCAGCAAAAACGTATTAAAGCGTTTTTCCAGTGGACGGGGAAAGCAGAGGGTGAGAAAAAGGGAGAGAAAGAGAGAGAAAGTGGAAATGGGATGAGAGTTGGTGAACACGATTGGACAGAAACAGAGAAACAGAAGAAAGAGGCAGGCACGTTGACGGGAAACGGGAACCTGGGAAGTTGAGTTGGCTCCGGGAAAAATGGTCGTCGTAGGACAGCAGGAGAAAATAAAGGGGAAAACGGTTCGTATGAAAATGTAATTAGGGGAAGCGTGGAAGCTCGGCTCATTGCGGCCTCGACCCTTTTACTTCGCCACCTTCTCTTTCGCTCGTATCCTCCGCTTTTCAACCCCCTCTCACTCTTCCTTCCCACTTCGACCAAGCTCCTTCTCTTCTATCTCTCTATCTAGCTATGCCCTCCTTCCGTTCCGCGGGATTCCTCCTGTTGCCACCGACATAATTTGTTAACCATGAAGCGTCCAACGATCGCAAAATCCACTGCCACCTTGTATATTTTTAATCGATACGCCTTGTGTAACGGGAACGCACGTTTTTTTTCCTATGCCAAGGGATTCAGAATTTCTTCATCGGTATTTTATCGTGTTTTTTTATGTGGCGTAGACGTTATTCTTGTTTGGTTGTCGTTTGTGCTTTTTCCTTTTTTCGTGTAAATTGTCATTTATACTTTTTTTTGTATCTTTCTTTATATGCTCGTGTAAATACGTATAATAAACTATATACGTTTATACGCTTTCCTCTCAAAATTCTTCATGATACGCGTCAAACAAACTCGGAATCCAATAGTCGATTACGTTGCTAAACATTTGAAATCCAAAAAATCGTTCTTGTTCCTACTCGTGCGCCTGATAAATCCTGACCTGTCAGAACGTTTTACCATATATTTACACCCTTTCTTAAAAGTTATTCAAAATATGTTCGAAAGAGCACGATTCGATGTACGCGTATACGTAGAATCGAATAATCGATTGAAAAAGATTGCCGCAATAAGGAGCGAGTTTCTTCGCTCCTATTCGCTTTTTAGCAATTTCGACAGATCGACAAAAATCAGTCCAAACTCGATCAAATGCAAGTTACCTTTTGAAACGTGCAATAAATTCATAGCCGATTAATACTCGTATGCGTAGATACGAAACCTGTGCCTTTCTGCTTGCCGCGATCCAATTCGGTTGTACTCTTAAATCATAAAAATTCACGAGATCCTTCCGTTTCTTTACTTTCCCACGCTTATGCCACACGACAAACTGCGACTCATCGGATCATCAGAAAAGATACGCTTCCTTTCTTCTTGCTTTAAAGAGCAATCGGACTATCGGCCACGTAGCTCGTGCTTGTTATTCCATTTCTTTCAATAACAGACACGCGCGACCACCACTACCGTTTGCAATTTGCATTTCATTACGCGAAGGCCAAGTCGGCAACTTTTATCATCGGTTTACTTTGGGAACCGGCTGCGTTCATCCTCCAGCCGAGAATTATTATTCGCGGCATCGGGGGTGCTTCGGAGTTAGTTTCTTCGCGTCTCTATGCTTTACACGTGTAACCGGGGGGTCGGGGGGTGACGGACGAACGCAAGGGATGGAAAAACTCGCGCCACCGGAACGAACGACAACTACGACGACGAGGGGGAAAAGGTTTCGGGTGGAAGTGTCTTTGCAATTTAACTTTTACGACGCGCCCTGTCATTTCTATCCAGGCTTCTGCAACGGAATGCAACCATCTCCTCCTTCGTTCTTGTCCAACCTCACGAGCCCCGTATCCCGATCTCCGTTACACCGACATCAAACGTGTCTTCTAGTCGGCGAACGGGATAACTTGCGAGGATTGTTCGACGCTCGCTGCTTTTTATAGTCGGATTCTGAATTTTCTGACGGGGAATGACTAACGCGATTTGTAAGCCAAACGATGAGGTCGAGACCCCTTAAGGAGATTCGTTGGTCGAGTTTTTCTTGAGATTCGATCGAAGAACGTGTTTCGATGCCGATGGCTGTTGATTTACGGCTGATAAACGGGATATATCGGCTATTGTTTGGAGCTGGCACGACAGAAACACGGGTAGACAACCGAGGGGATGGCTGCGATAAGGAAGCAGTTCCACTGTCGTAGTAGCTTCGGTAGACCAATAAAAACTAGCTTAAAATCGATCAAAAAGGAATTATTTTTTTCAAACGGGCTATAAATCCGAAGTCGATTAATATTCGTAATGATGAGCTTTTCATTTCTTGAACGCGAGACAATCTTTTTCTCTCCTTTAATAAATATTATACGATTTAAACCCATCGAATTTTCCATCCTTACCCTTCATGGGGTGAGACGTTATGGAGAGTCTATAATTATAATATTGTTCGTTTATATGAATAATCGAATAGAATTTTTCGTGGCTACTTCAGTTTGAAAATTTGGAATCAACAAGCTCAACACATGCAATACCATGCAGCGTGTAACTTGATTATAATTCTTAACTCGTCAATTCACTGGTATTCTTAGTTGTCAAATCATGATGAAAAAGTACCTTGGTATCGACAATGAAGCACAAGCACGACGAAATATGAAAATTGAATTGTTCTATTAATGGAAACCTTCTTGAAAGTGATCAATTAATTCGACACATTCGTGTTCGCTTAAGACCAGTTTCCATCTCGAAGGTATCGTCGACATTGACTCCATGCTATCACGATCTGACATAGAAGTAACAAAACGCTAGGAAACGGGCAGCGTATCTAGTGCCGAGACTTTTCGGGCAAACTAGTACAGTTATTCACAGTGAATTCGTTCGAATCCAACCATCTTCTATTTCTTTCACCGACGCTTCTTCAAGAAAGATCGTTCGGTGGAAGACAGACAAGTTCCATCCATTCACAGGCAAACGCATGCATCCACTACTTCCACGTTTCTGCCTTCTTTTTTACTTCGTGTTCCACTTTTTCCCCATTTTTACAGCTTCCGTTTGCGGATCTCTTGTACTTTGCGAATCTCTTTCTTCGCGTTGCGCTGAAGACACCTGGAGAAACTTCGGTAAGCTCGAAGAATCATTAGGAAATTATCAGGATGTTTGAGAATTACTTGAAACCTTAAATTATAAAAAGTTGCTATCATCTTCCTTGTCCATATACAACGCATGTTTCGATCCCTATTTTAGTCAATTTCGACATCCACGTTACTATTTCATCATTTAATGCAACTGTTAATTCGTCCAGTCGCGGGGAGACGCGATCGCGATGAAGCGCGTCAACGGGAGTCGTAAATTCCCGTTACGATTATAACAATCGACACCACGAACAGGTCGATCCCCTTATTTCTTGTGGGATAATAAGGGTATTTGTTGGGGAATAAAACTGTAGTCTACAGTCTTATAATGTTTATATTTTAACAACTTTTACACTGGAGCTTTCGTCGTATAGGAAGAAATAATTGATATAAATGTTGAATAACAATACACTTGATATATGAGTAGTATTGACACCGAGTAGACTAATATAATATCAATTTGATCGAAGTGAGAAGTACGCGAAGCTTGTGGAATAGTCGTGTTGCCTGCACGACGTTTAGTAGAACAGTACTGACTCGTCTCGTTCAATTACGGAGGAAAGCTCGGTATGAGTGTCCTTTTTAATGGGAAATACCTGTTATTTTTAATGGACAAACAACCGCTTTCTCCGTAAGTTATAAGAGCGGGTAATAAACCTAAGGACTGTCTTAAGGACCATCCATAAACCGAAAATACTTATGTAAATAGAAGTTAGGCTAAAAAGATTCGGTTTATGGTGGTTCCTTAGGTTTATTGAAGGTCAGTATAACGGTATGTCAGCCCCGGCGGTCATACCATGAGGGCCGTCGCACGGACCGTCTTACGCGACGTAACAGCAACATTGATTCACATCTTAACATTAGAACTACCGATAGTTAACACGAAGCTATTTCTACCAAAACCAATGAAAATAACTGGTCTTTAAAAAATACGTAATAATAGAATATTTTTATATTCATTGATTTGTTACTTTCTTACAGAAGGAATTCCATGTTATGTATTGCATTTCTGGTATTATTAATCCATCTGGTGATCCCTAAACGAGGGTTGACATTTATAAAATTGTAGAACCAGTTAATTCGACTGGTGAGGTAGTTTTAGAGTTAGCATCTGGCGATCTAGCGATCGATCCGGAATTTTTCTGATATGATCATATCGAATGATATGCGGTAAAAATTTAAAAAACCTGTGGCAAGTTGTACAAAACGAGGAAATTGGTTAATTGGGGTTCGATAAACAGATTGCAGGATCCTTTTACACTTTGACAAGTACCAATCATTTTCACTGGTATTGGTATAAATAGCCTAGATACAAAATTAATTTGAGTTTGAATACATAAAAAATAAAACAAAATTCATTGTATTATTCTTTTATTATAGTTACCGTTGCGAAAGTCGTTACGTCATTGCGGAAAAAATATAACACGAAGCAGGAATTTTAAAATAAAATGGTAAAACCAATCAATTTAACTGGTATGGTAGTTCTAGTGTTCGTCAGAGAGTTTTAGTGCATTCTACTTAAGTCGCGTCAAATGTTTTCAGCAGCAGCTGAAACAAGAAAAAAGACAGAAGCGAGAGAAAGACAAAGCAGAAACGATCGAGGTTTGCTTTGCAGCTTCGTGTAAATCATGTCACGGCTCTACACAACGAACGAAAATTTACAAACTCCTTCGACCATACTTGCCGCGGGGAATTCCATTTGTTTCGAAAGCACGCGCGGACGTTTTACTTTGACGCGCGAGCACGTGCCGCCTACGCTCAATTAGAGTACGCATTAAAGCGCCACGAATTCCAACGATTAACTGTACCAAATAAATAGCCTCTTCTTTTTCTTCACAGCCGCTCCTTTTTTCTTTATATTCGCTCCAAGCAATTAAGAGGATCGCTTATTCAAATGGCTCGTGGTATCGTTCGTGGTTCCATTATTAAGGGTTTTGCGTGTCGTTGATAAATTTTGTAGGATGTAAAATAAAAAAACGAGTAGAACGCGGATTTCTAGGCGAATTGATATTTTCGTCGATACAAGAAGGAAGGGGATATTAACCAGCGACTTATTTCGCTCGCATATATTATAGCAATTTTTAACGTTTAATATAATTTACGTCTGATATTTCGTGTTTTTGCGTGCATTTTTATATCTTTAAATTTCTCATGTCTGTAGAAAGCTGCAATTTCATAATAAGAAACATACGTTCTCACGTAGAGACTATGTTTATTAATAGAAAATGAAACGTCTTTCGCGTAATAACGTGTTATAGATCGATTGAGAATTAATTTTACAAGCGTTCTATTTGCAAAACTTTAAGATATGCAAGCTTTCAACAGCGCGTAACGTTCTTTCATTAAATGGAATTTTAAATCGTCGCAAAGATGCGCATTAAGAGACTGGAAAGCTTGAAAAAAGTAAACTGGTAAGATAAGTATATCTCTCGAAAGATAGTCAAACATGTATATAAACCAAAGGTGCGATATACAGCGTGTTTATCGAAAATTCACTGGGTAAAGTAATTACATTAAGTAGTGTTTGAATTTGCAAGATTCACAGAGACAATTACCTCTTCTAACATTTTCGTGTCCGATAACAAAATGCTAGTCAATAACGTACTACAATATTCTATTCGTGTTTTACAATTTTATGAAAATATACTCTATATTTTTTACATTTTAACAGATGAAAGAATAAATATTTGAAGATAGGAATGAGGTATGTGAATGAAAGCTATCGGCGTTTATAAAATGGTAATTCTCTTATGACGTGTGGGATTTTAGAAACACACAAAATCGATTCGAAAGCTGTTCCATAGGCGATCAGACTAGACTCGCACAAAGGCGAAGAAGATTAACGAATCGCGCGTTACTGGCCGACTTGTCGCAATAGAATTCTATATACAGTCATTTAGCAAAATCATCGAACACTATATAAAAAGGATATTTTTACTGCGACAAAACACTTTTATTAAAACGAAATTTCCCCGCAAAGTTAATGTTTTTGTCGTGTCAAAATGACAAGAAGCTACTTTCTTATTGCTTTATGTACTAAGAAATAAATATATCGTTATACGTTTCCTACACTTTGTTATAAAATATACACAAAGAATTTTACGATTAACCGCCCGTAGTCGAAAAACAACAATCCGTTGATCCGACACACGGAATATGGAATCTTGCGTGCGAGATCTATCCGTTTCGAACAATGGCCAATCTGCGCGCGAATCTACGAAGCGTGCTAATCAAAGCATCGTAAAGCCTTTCGTTAAAAGCTGCGATCGAGCCAGCTTTCGTTACGGGTGGCGAGAGACGCAAACATTATTCACAATTATCCTTTCCTCGCAACAACGAAAAGGTGGGTGGAGAACCAAGGAAACCGAACGACAACAGGCCACGAAGGAACACGACTACGAAGGTTGCGATCCTCGTATTCAAACGGTTTCGTGACAAAGCACTCGCCTAGCGAGAGAGACGATCCTTCCCACCTCCGTTCGTCGTCGTTCGCCGCCCTTAAACAGCCCTTTGCTGGCGCGCGGGTGCAAGTATCCACGCGACGCGCGTCGCAAAAAGCGAAAGAAGCATTCTCGAAAGGTGCGACACGGTACGCTTGTGTACCGTGGCCTGAAGAAGTGGGAATGCCGTGGGCAAGGAATCCGGCAGGGTGAACGCGAAAGAATCAAGGTAAAAGGGGAGAGGGTGAGAATGGACGAGACTTTCGGGTGGGTAGACGAAGCACGCGCAGGGATATGGAGAGGAAACGTAAAGGATAACTAAAGCGCGTGGAACGGAGACGGAGAGACGTCGCGTGACGCGGAAAAGAAGCGCGGTCACACAGAGTGTGTTCGGGAGAAAGGGATGGTACAAACGTAGATAGAGAAAAAAACAGAAGGGAGAAAAGAGAAAAAGAGAGAGACAGTGTGCCAAAGCGCGGAATGCAGTAAGAGAGATGGGCGAGAGAGAGAGAGAGAGAGAGAGAGAGAGAGAAGGTGGTTGGGTAGGGTGAGCTGACAGGAGGCGTTAGCTTGGGATACGCGGACCCGTCATACAATAAATACGATATTTGCACCCCACCCACCGTGGAATAGAAGAGCGAGGTGGTGGCTTGGTGCAGCCAGGCTTTGGCTCCGACACTAGAGGACGAGGGCGGCTGTGGCGTTCAGGGTGGCAAAGCGGGAGGTCTACGCCGCGGGGTTAGCGGGGAGGGAACAGGGTAGGTTTAGAGGATGCGGGTGGGTGGCGAAACGTTGGTCGGTCGAAGGGATGAGGAGGTGGCGCGGAGGGCGGGTGGGCGGTCTGTACGATGGTATAGATTTTTATGTCTGCGAGAAATACAAAATGATGGATATAAACCTTCCTCGCCTCGCCGCCATCCTGCACCTCTTCCTCCTGCACCGTCATCACCCCTCCTATCCGCTCCGTTACTCTCTCTTCTTCGCAGCCGCACTTTCGCGTATCTCACTTTCTCGCTCTTCCTCTGCTCCCTTTCTCCCTTTCTCCAACGCTTTCACCATCGTACACCCTCTCACGAATAGGACGTACACAGTTTACCCGGTGCACAGCGACGTTGATCTCCGCGAGAGCACACCTCTCTGTGTGCGCGTGTACAGGGTGTGCCGTTTGTAGACCAATCATCGTGCAAATGGCGAAACGCTTAATCGTTTAGATCATGTTTAAGAAACAAGGATACACAGAAAGGATGTCGTACCGCTTCTCGTATTTCTCCGCGTATTTCTCGGTCGTATTTCTCGACCGTCTTTCTCCGACGTTTCGTCCGACGGGTATCGGAGATAATCTCTCGAGACGTTATCGCATGAAACAAAATTTCGCTATTGTCGTTTGAAGAAACTTTGAAACCCACGTTCGAACGTGCTCGAGCAAGAAATCGTTGTTCCTATCGTTCAGACAAATATTCCTATTACTTAGTACTCGCCGCAAAATATCAACTACGCGATACGGTAAGAGCGACATTTGCTCGAAATAATTACCCGATCCATATAGATCAGATAATCGCAAATCCGAGCGTCGACCCTATACGCAACGTAATAGTATCCTTTCGATTTCCACGAAGGCGAACGACGCGCGTAGACGAGGCGAACCTCGAAAAAAAAGCAGTGTCTGTAACGAAAGGGGGACTCGATTTAAAAAGCGGTCTAACACGCGTGACCGGTCATCCCCTCGAAGCCAATGAAGTCTCCTTCGGAAGCATTCTCGGGCTGCGCGCCACCTCCTGCCCATTATCCCCGCGGAAGACGCAGCCGTTCACACATTAAAATGGAACACCCCGTATAAACGTGCACACAGGCGAATATACGTTTCACACGAACACGCGGCAACCTCACCTCGCTTACAGAAAAGGGGGTGGGGAGTCTCTTTCCGGCTGGCGCTCACGTTTCCCCACACCAGCCGCTCGACCCACACCCCCGTGGGCTACCCAGGCCCCGAGAGCAACCTCGAACCTAACCTACCCTTCTACCCTTCACCCCCTGCATCCTCATCCTCCTCGTTCGCCTCCTTTACCGCTCCCGCCGCACACCCAGCTTCCATCTAACCCTCCTTCCCATCCTTCTCTTCCTCCGTCTCCTCCACCTCATCCTCCTCTCTCCACCACAGCCGCTGTACCGCGACCCTCTACGGAAGCTCAGAGCGAATGTTTTGTCATCATACCGCCCTGCCAGGGCGCCAGCAGCCCCTCTTTCCACCGATTCCCCTTACTCTCGGATCCCGTCAGTCGTCCCACAGGCCACTCACCCCCGCTAGGCAGCTTTCTGCCCCCAAGGCCCCACGGCAGATACACTTGCGACCACGTACACACCTCGAATTTCCGCTTTAGCTATCCCAACTGTTTCGTGCGTGTACGCACCCACGTCTATCTCCTTTACGCACGTGTTTGTATCTCGCGTATACGAGTTCTAGATACGGACACACGTATACGTATACGCACGTACACGCCTAACATACATGCACGAGATCGTATGTACGGAGTACGCGGACTTACGGAAAAGCACGCTGCCAGCAATACGTACATACGCTGTACACCCCTTGCCGGATACGACCATGCGATGCGTAGGTAGATTCTAGAAGCGAAAGCCTGCCTGGTGCAAGCAGAGATACCAGTGTGTGTTCGCGTATGCGCCTACGCTAAGTGCACACTACCACCGGTATACAACGAACCAAACGGATAGGTGAGTAGTGGTGCGAGCGTAAGCGCGTGGAGAGCTGCTGGTTACCTGTGCCCGGCGCTCTGTGGGCCAACGTGTTTGCCCTTTTCTATCGTGCTTTCAGGGGTGACCGGCGACGCCGCTCGTCACGGCGCACGGTTTCGAAAAGCGTCGAGGACGGCCCGGTTCTCTCTTTCCTTTTCGTTCTGCTATCCAGCTATCCTTCTCTCGCGTTCTCTTTGTCCCGCGACTTCGACAGAACACCGGGAGGTACGAGGGGTGGTATTCTTTTTTTTCCTTCGCCTCTGTGCCACCACCCACCCTACACCCCAACCACCACGGGTATTCTCTCTCATCCCTCCCCGTTCCTCTCAGCCATCTCTCCTCCTCTACCTCCACGCTCTCGTTCGGTCGTCGGTTTCTTTTTTTTCCCTCTCTTTCCACCTCTCTCTTTCGCTTCCTTCTTTTTCTGTCTTTTTTTTCGAATGAACGCTCGCGCGTGCACCGGCAGGTGCACAGAGAGGCCAGCTAGATGGGCTTCGGCGTTGATAGGAGATGCTACGAGGATGGTGGAACAGAGAGCCAGAGGAGAGGTGGGGCCGAGAGTTTTTTTCGAAAGGTATCTCCGATAGTAGTAGACTTTCGAACGAGCTCTCCGGGCTCTCTCTCTCTCTCTCTCTCTCTCTCTGTCGTGTCCGTGTGCCCACGGACCTGCCTGTATAAATACACGTGTATATGTGCACGGTTCCGGGGGCGAGCAGAGAGACAGGCGCTTTACACGGCCGCAGAAGTATGGAGCGGCGCGGGCGGGGTGACGCTGATTGGTACTTCTGATGGGTACTGTGATGCCGATTAATTAATTAATTCATTAATTAATTACTTCGCTTCGACGCGGTCGACGAGTAACTCCCGCTTCGAATCACCGATCGCCTGGCTATCTCTCTTTTTCTTTTTTCCCCTTTCTTTTTTTTAGAACTCTTTTGCTTTTTAATTAGGACTCGTCCTTGTCGGTGGGTGAGCTGATCCTTGTCGGGGATTTCTCTCGTCTCGTATACCGTGGATGGGTGGAACCTCTTTCGTATCTGGGAAACTGCGCGAGGAAACTGTCTATAGTTCAGCTGGCTGGATGTATACGCGCGCGTTCCAAAGAACGATACACCGCGGCTTCGCGAGCAAACGCCCACCGGGCAAAAATTCGTTCATGACCCAAATGTTATGACCCATTAGGTTTGCGCTCGTATTCATCGCGTTCCGTCCGAGCGTTTAATTATCTGCCGCGTAACCGTTGCCCGCGCAACCGATTCCACCGTGCCGAAGGTAGATTTACTGGGAAATCATTCGGTCACGAACACTTCCAACGATCGCTGTATGAATATGGGCGTTCTATTAACACGTTTGCCGCGTATGCCTTGTTTGCCCTGGGTACTCGTGTGCTTTCGTACGTATACGATACCGATCTAAACGTGGGAGCAAATTAACGATAAAACTACCAACGACGATTAAAGTTCGCGTAGCTTGCGTCGAACGTATCAGAATAAAATACATGTGGAAAAGGCAATGTGATCGAATAATGCGATCGAAAAATTGTGCCATTTGATGGAAAACCTAACGAATCTATAAATTTACTACGAAAGATTACAAACTTCTCGCCTAAATCTTCTCCATCTAAAATTCTCCAAAAGAAATACGAACTACGAGATGCTTCAGAAGCGATAACGGTTTCAAAATGCAACCAAAAATTATCTTACATCCTTGTCGACGTAATTTCACGAATTTACTCTTCCAGTCGAACATTCGTACAGAAGCAAAAGCTATTCTTTTTTCCACGCAGTTGTTTCTACTGAAACTTCGCCGCCCTTTTACCTAATTAGTAGACTTCGAAGGTAATCTATAGCACACGCCATTCTAAATTAGCCGCGAACATTCGCCGAACGACGCTCAACTGGTGCACCGGTAAAATACGGATGCACTAATGGATTGACCGATACAATGGATCAACGGAATATCGTCGACGAGCGGGAGCAAAGTGGCGAGGCGCCGCCAACACTCGTCCAATTGTGCCTGCAGAGAGCATAACCGATTACAGTGATCGTTTTTGATTAACGATCGTCGAGTCCGTTTAATGGACACGTCAGAGAGCTTCTTCGAATTTTCGAAAAGAATGCCAACGATACGTTACAAAGGTCGTGCAGTATCAACTATTTCAAGCTTTTTTCTCTTTATTGCAATTCGGACTAGAGTTGGCAACGTTCGAACGAAAGAAAAGACGCAACAAGATTACGCTATAAACGAGCGACAGTAAATGGAGGAAATCTTTCTGAAATTCGATACAAAGGATTGGTGATTCGTAAGAATACAAGTAATTTATAAGTGTAATTTTTGGTAAAAGAAAAATTATCGCTGAATAATGGTCAGTCGTTTGGTTGGACGGATTTTTAAGTCTAAATTCGTGGGTATTAGAGAGAAGATACTTAAACGTTGGAACAGAATACTTATCTTCAAGATTTATTTTCGGCGAGCTAAAGATCGTAAGGTAATAAGACAGAGTCGTTTAATTACCTGGGAAACGAGAGATCCGCTTTGAAAAACGATTCTCTATGCATTGAATATCAATGTGTACGTTTCACGCTTTAGAACGTGGACGACAATTAAATAAACGATACTGAGCCGAAATATGCGGGTTGCGTCGTTCATCTGTATTCTAGCAACGGAAACGGAAACCAGCTTTAATCGGCATCGTGTGGAAAAGGACGATGTCCCGCGTAAGAATAAATCGTCAGCGTGGAACAAACTTTCTTAACGCGAGCCTGCGTTTTTTGAGAAAATCGAATTTCAAAATTGACAACAGAGGCGAAGATTCCATTGATTTCTTGTACAATATCTTGCATGCGGGCTGCAGGAAAAGAAAATCCAAGCTATTTTTATGGCTTAACCTTCCGACACGATAGTTGTGAGTATAAGATAGAATATGGTACTTGTACAAATACCTTTAGTAACTAGAAAATAATACACTATAGCGAATTTCTTTTCTATCTCTTTCCTCGTAATCGTGCTTAAAAATCCTACTAAATTCTTATTATTAGATCGTCCGAAAAGTTTCTTTCGTTTTATAAGGAAACAATGGATGCACAACATTTCTCGTTTTATATTATTCCATCGAATTACGTATGATCCATTTTGTTCTATCAAGATAAAGATCGCAACGTTTGACACGTTAGGTTTCATGTTTGTATAAAGATGCATCGTTGTAAAAGACGTGTCTGTAAAAGAAAGACATTTTTCGGACAAGCTAATATATCGAACTTATTGTATGAAACGAAAGCCAAAAGGTAACAAACAAATAGAAGAGTATAGTAGGATAATGAAAGGCGGTACCATGCGATAATAATCCTCGTACCGAAAAATAGTTTGCGAGAGAGCCATCTTCTTCTTCTTCTTCCGCGATTCTCTTCGAAAAACAAACACTCGCGGCGACAAACTTTATTCCGTCTCTTCAATTTATTTTTGCGCAAGAAATCAATCAAACAACCTATGCCCCGATTGTACCGCGCGTCCTACAGAGAAACGCGAGAAGATTGAAAACAAGAGCGTCGCCGAGCCACCCGTTGCAACGCGACAGATCTACTCTTGGGATCTTTATATACGCCTCGGCAGATGGGTAGACAGAGGAGCGTAAAGAAGAATAAAAATAAAAAAGGGCGAGGAGGAAAGGCAGGCGCGAAGAAAAGGGCGGATGAAGAAGAGATTCGGAAGAAACGAGTAGCATGGGGAAAGAGAAAAGAAGAATAGAAGGAGGTGGGGATCGGGTGAAGGAAGTAGCCCGCTGGGGCAAGGAAGACACGTCTCCGACGCCTCTTGGCACAATTGCGAGAGCTCGACAGACCGTTTAACAAGAGCTTGCCCCGGGATATCGACTGTTTCAGCCTTATGAATGAAAAAATAATAAAGTGGATAGAATATGAATGCATAACAAAACGGAACAGGGAGGAGGAGGAGGAGGAGGAGGAAGAGGAGAGGGACAGTGGTAAAAGTAGAAGATTGAACGAGGAAGAAGGGGTGAAAGAAGGGTTAAGAAGCGCATAGAACAGCGAAGCGTGTGCACGAAGCTTCTTTTAAATTAATTATCAAGGTGTTATCGATTGGAAGTGGTGGCGAGCCATGTGACCGATATCAATCGTGACACGGATCGTATTTTGCACGGGTATCGCGGCTAACCTATTCAATTGATCGCTGGCTTTTCTATAGCATGGAAATGAGAAACTTGTTTGTTCGCAACGCCCCGTGCCGCACTGCCAGGCTGGTTGGCTTACACGCGAATTTTCTTGCGCTTCAAATATTAATGGAGACAGGTTACCGTGTTATTCTGGGCATCGGGCAAGAACCAAAGCGGAACCAAGTCGCGATGACTTCTCTTATTCGAAACTACGGCTTCCAGTTATAGACTACTCGCGTTATGCTTCGAACTGAACGGAATCGAAAGTAAGCATGCGCTAGTAACCTGCAATCGAAAACTAAAGCACTAAATACATCGCACAGACAGTTTTTTATAAACTTTCTGAAAGCAAGTGTACGTAATGGGTAGAAGATTATTCGGAGGCCGATAAATAATAATTTCGTTTTCTGAATGTCAGCGTTACATTCCATATCGCACCGTGAATATTCCGTAAGTTTAATTTTCCGGAATTCATCGATAATTATTTTATCCTATCTAATTTAATTATATTTTTGAAAAATTATCAAATTATTGAAGAGAATATTGACGACAGGAGAAACGATCCGTTTCTCTTTAAATTGTCTTTCACCGTCGAATTCGATGGAAGGAATTATCGGTTTGCTCGTGATAAATCACCAAAGTTCGGATATTTATGCGAATTTATATTTTTATGAGCAGAGATAGCAGGCTAAAATGATAGTAACGGGCAGGATAAAGGTTTACAACTGTGACTTACGTAAAGCTAACACCACGCTAATAATAACCTTTCTAGTAGATATTTCTTACCACGTCGACAAAGTTTTACTATTTCCTTCCACTTTTCAAATGTAATTCCATTTTCTAAAATTGCGATGTTTTCTTATACCGTTTATTTCGTCGAATACGCTCTACTCTGGATACTTTATACTATGTCTTTACGCGCTATGTGCACTTTTCAACGCTTAAATTTTTTAGAAAAACATACAAATTCACCGCTTATAAATCACTTTTCTACGTAATACATTTAGATTGTCTGTTTATCCGCAAAATTTCGTCGAAGCCAACGTTTAACGCTTGGTACAGTTACTATCGATGTTACGAGGTTAGCGATAATGTCTTACGATTAGTTTCAGATATTTTGAAAGATCTAGCCGTGAAGATGATGGATGTAGGATCCTAGAGGAGCAATTTTCATTATAACCATGGTGAACGAAGCTTCCACTCGAGCCATGGCCACTCGAGCTTCACGGAACGAGCATGAAAGTGCAGAAAATAATTGAGCAAGAATCGCATAGCTGACGCTGCCTAATGCTCGGGTTTCGTTGAATTACCGTTATTTAATCGATTGCAGGTAATACGAGGCCGCGAATCGATAGGTGCCGTTTAGAATAGCCGGGCTTTATGACGTCTATGACAGACATTGGGAGAAAATTATGATCTTATCGCTTCACGGCTTTCACGCTGCTATTAAACTCTCGAGCAGAAATCAATTAGAGGCAAACATTGTATTTTCGATTCAGCGAATCGATTGTTATTAAGGGGTAGTCATAGTTATTGGATCAATGTCAGATCAACGTAATTTTCTTCTTCAATTTTCTTTCGACATAAAGATAATGTTTAATCGTTAGGTACAGAAATCATTAACTTTACGTTCGGTTTTTATCGTTGAAAATCATCGTACGTTTAGTCTGTTTTTAAAATACTTTTAAAATTATTACAATTATGTGAGATTATCTAAATCAACATGTTTTATTCCGAGATACTATCTTTGTTTGTAAAGTTAGCGAAAAGTAGTATAATTTTCCCTTTGGTTATTAGCGCCTTAAATAAGACTCTAAAATTATAGCTCATTTTGTTCTACTTGCGATGGATTCTACCAACATGTATATAATTTCTGTCAATGTTCTAACTGGATGTGGTTTTTCACTGGATTACTCGATACATTCAGCGATATTAGAAACCTTATAAAACAAGAGTTGCAAGAACGCGATAGCAGAGTCAGACTTGATTTATAGGAATTAAAATTTGACACTACTTTTAGTTTCTTCGTAGATTCTTCCTACACGCACTCAAGATGGGAAGACCAAAGATTTAATCAGAAATAAATCTCATACTCCGTCAAACAGATCAATTCGTATAAACTCGATCGATTTCTGCGTCCCTTTCGAATATGACAAATACGTCGATGGTAATTTCTTAACTCAGTCTGTACATAAGAATCGACACATCTCTATCCGACGTGCCATTTCAATACAATATGTATTTAAATAAAGCATACGATGAATTTAACGAGATATATTTCCAGTAAGACGAGAATAATGTTCGAAACGAGCGTGAACACGGGATGCCGTTTAACGCCAGGTTCAACCATAAAAACGTAAAAGCTCTCGACAAGCAGGGTATCACGTTTAAAGGCAAAAGTAGCGGGAAAGCTTAAAGCCTGTCCAGCCTAAGCGCCACAATCTCTTATCCCAACATTTAGAAAGGGGCTGATGATGAGTTCCATCCGCACGTGCAAGACAGCGTATAATTTCTCGTGGCGAAGAGGTGACGACCTCCACCCGAGTTGATAGGCAGATCGGATGAATAGAACGAAGAATCGGTTTCTGTACAAATTGGCCGAATAATCGGGGGGGATTGCCCCGCGAAGCTAATTAAAAACACGTTGCAGAGAATCTATCAGGAAACCGTGGCTTTTTTAATATTACATCAGCTCGGCTTTTACCTCACCGACTGGACAAGATATACGCCACGTGCATACGCGAACGCAGTTAAGTGGTTAGCATGGAACGTGCACGGGAGTACAAAGTAAAAGTAAGAATAAAAGACAGAGTAGAACTAGAAGGAAGAGAAGAAAGGAAGGAGAGATACGTAGGTACCTAAAGAGAAGCGGTCGAGTAGAAGTAAGAAAGGGATCGAAATGAAAGAATGAAAGGAAAGAGAGAAGAAAGAAGGCAAAGTGAAAGTAGAAAAGTGATAAGCAAGAAAGAAGAGAGACAATAGAGTTGACGAAGAAGATCAAACTAAAAACAAGCAAAAGCGAAAGGATAGAGGAAGGAGCGCGTTTCCGTGAAGCATGCGTTGGAGGAAGAGAAAGGAGAACACGTCGGCTGGTCAGCCAACCAACGGGGTTGGACAGTGACGAGCGGGTAGGTAGGACCCACAAAATAAACTGAAACCACCTCCCTTTCCCCTGTCCGGCAGCGTTCGTTCGTTGCCCATCCCTTGGTCTCTCATTCTAGCCGCGTCACCTCCACCTCCGTGGCCGCCTCACCTCTGCCACCTCCAGCTATTCCTCCTTCCGCTCGTCCCACTTCGCCTCATACTCTACATAGCCACCCCACCTGGCGTCGTCGTTCCTCGGCCACCTCCGCGCGACCGTACCTAGCTCGGCCAAATAAATTACACCGCCTCGTGACGCGAAAAAATCCAACGAGTCGCTAGAGTGAACGAGCGCGGCTGAACGGCAACGAAGACGAGCTCACCGAGGAAACAGAAAAGGAAAGAGAGACGACGAGGAGGAAGAGGAGGAGGAGGAGGAGGAGGAGGAGGAGAAGAGGGTACAGTATGCGGATGCCGAGGATGAGGAGTCGCTGGCAGGGGTACGGGGTTACAAAAGAGAGAGCAAGAGCGACAGAAGAGAAAAGAGAGAGAGACAGAGACAGACAAACAGACAGACAGAGACAGAGAGAAAAAAAAAGAAGGGAGGCCACGAATGGGAAGAAGAGAGAATCGAGCAGGAGAGAGAGGTTGAAAAAAGAGAGAAAGCCGAAAGGGAGAAGCGAGCAAGGTAGAATGGATAAAGGCCAGTACGCGGGGCGGAAATAAAGAGAGAACGAAAAAAGTGGAAGAGGTCGGGGTGGAGGTGGGTACCGCGGTCCGCTTTAATTGGTTCGACGTGGTCAGATGAAAAATTCAACCACCCCCATCCTCCCTACCCAAGCTCCTCTTCTACCTCCACCCACTCTTACTACCACCAGTACGTTTTCACCGTCCTCGTGAACCGGCTGGATTCCCACCAGACGAATCTACGCATCTGCATGTAGATGTCTATGGGGGTTTCTCCCTCTGTCTCCCTCTTTCTTCCTCTTTCACTGTCTTTTTTTCTTTTTTTTTTTTTTTTCCACCCTCTATAGCTACATAACCCGGGACAAAGTATTTCGGCTGTCCTTAGGTCGCGTTTTTGCCAACGATAGATGCTCGTTAACGTTTCGCGGATTGCGAATCGGGCCCAGGCTCTTCTGGCTTTCCGGCTAGATTTTCAACACCGGTCGTTTGTTAAGCAGACCGTTAATGCACACGTTCTGTTTCCTCTCGCGATCGAACCTACTTCCCATTCGATTTTTTCTGGTAAAACTTTTTCGCCTTTGACGAACCTTCGAACGATTAAGCCGACGAACGAAAGTTTCAAACAGGTGCGTTGTTATTTATAGGTAACAGACTGCCATACTGGTCAGCGATGGTCTAAATTGATCCAGGCATTTGGTTTCGACAAACGACGATACTTGTACGATTCCTATTAGTCGTAACGCAGCGTAAGAAACGCTGGTTTCAATGTTTCCGATTCCTCGCCTAGATTGTATCAAGCATGTAGAAACGGTGTTTGAAAGTTCGTTGGTGTTTTATTTGCAAGGATGACGTATGTGTACATGCTTGCAACGTTTGCAATAGGTCGTTCTATAGCCAAAATCACGTATGATAATATTGTTGAAAAAGGTTTTAGTAACGAACATGCTGCATATTGATCGTTGGTGTTTCCTAAATTCTATTCTACCCACATTGGGCTTAAAAACGAAGGAATTTATATCAACTAAGTAAAATTAATAAAACATATTTCATATGTTACGAGCTAATAATATTCAAATGTTGGAAAATTTTCGTTTAAATATATTTTTTTTAATCTTTTTACACGTTGCATACAGATATAACATATACCACGTGTATAATATGTTAGATGTTAAAGTTTTACGTTAGAACTGTAAACAAAAAGCGCGAAATTTATTGGACAACGCGTTAAGCAGAAAACGTATCTGGTTTCTTTGTCTAATTGCATCGAATAACGCCGTTGATCGGGGGAAAACGCGCGATAAAAACCGACCCTTTGATATGGAAGCCCAATAAACTAGCAGGGTAATGACGGTCGTGTATCAGACCACCGACCTTAACCCACCCATCCCCATTTTCAACCACAGGCATTTTGAGCGAGGGCACCGTGCTCGTCAATGAAATCACCGGCGGTCACTCGCGCACACGACCGAAAGTCACGAAACTCGGCCTGACTTCTCCGACGCGCGCTTCGCTCGTTGTTCGTGCTTTTCTCTCTGGCTACGGCTACGGATCATCCAACTAAATATCAAATTTCCTCAATGAAAACTTTGTTTTAGGGACCAATCATCATTCTCAACGTTTCACTTATACAGCGCGTTAAAACACGTAGCCAGGCAACACTAGTAAGCATTTTGCGAACGAACTTCAAAGCTGAACGATAGAAAAAAGTTGTTTGAAAATTTTTTACGCAACATACAGAGTTTTTAGATTTTTTGTAACATTATATTTGTTGACTAATGGAAATGTTATTTTTACTTTATTGTTAGTTATGCATTGTAGGACATTGAGCATGAAATTCGTTAACGTGTTGATAGGATTTTCAACAGCTGCAAACACAGTTACACGTTGGTAAATAATTACTAATATTGTGCATTAGTAAATAATACACGTGCAAGATCTATTTTTGTACTAGGAAATTTGATATGGACTAGGTACCGTGAAAATTTGTTTGCCGAATTTCATTATTTTTAACCTTGCGGGTTATAAAAACAAGAAGAGATTGTGTTTATGATAAAGATTTTTCAGCTTCAATTTTTTCAGTAAGAATCGCGGAATAAAAATTATATGCGAATAACTGCATTGTTCTCTTAATCTCTTTGGAAACGAATTTATTAAGACTGAAAAAAAGCTATTTTCTATTTCTTTTTTTCACTCGCGACGATATTTGTTATAACTTTCAGAATCGTACTTGAAAATTAAAGAAAAATAAATCTATACTACACACCTACATGTACTGGTATCCGTCAAGAAGTTAGGCAAGGATTTAATTTTCGTTCCACATACTAGTTGGTGTCACATGCACATCGTAAAACTACATACCGACTCAACTCCGAGACGTACGCGTTAAACATGTTAAAAAGGCTCTAGCACACCTGCCTTTGATGTAACGAAACTTCCACTGCCAGTCGTAACGTTATAACGCTATAAATTCCATTCAAAAAATAAACTGAACCGAGTAAAAGGAAAAGAGTAAAGAGAAGAAAGAACGCAAAACATGCGATTCAACGACACTTGGTGCTCGACGAGATTTAAAAATTTCCTCTACGTAATATCATATAAATCCCTATCAAGTATCAAGAACAAAAACAGCGAGACACAAACAGTCCAATACCTGGTTCATGCTAGGATTTAAAAAAAGGAAAAAAAAAGGAAACTCTTCTCTTCGTACGCGAAATCGCATAAATCGCAAGCAAATACTAAAAAGAGAAGATCGTCGACGCAACCAAAATTTAAGTCCTTTTACATAAAATCCTACAAATCCCAATCGTCGAAAAGAAAAAGAGAAAGACAACCGAAACGATCTAATGGCCGGTGCTTTGCAAGATTCACGGAATGTTTGTTTCGACAAAATCGTAGTCCCACGAGGCTACGTATTCCTCGTTTTCCCGCCTGGAATCCCCCGCGATGATACGCGATGGTATGCACGCACGTGTTCGCGCAACGCGGCATCGCTATAAGCGCGTCAAACTGTAAAACAGATCAGGAATTTTATTCTCGTAGCAGCGCGGCGAGGGCCGCATGAAAGACACGGTGTCACAAAGGTGGTTACAGCGGTTAGATGGGCGCGCACACCCAGCAAAACGTAACCTAACCCCGCTCCCGTGATATCTCGAGCGTGTGCGCAGTATTTCCATCTTTCGTCGTGCCGGTAACAGGGTGCACCGCTGCTCCTTTGATTAATGCTTTCCTGCGAGTCGAAGAAGGGGTAGTGCTACGGGGTTAAAGGGGATGCGGAGGTGGGTTTCTGTTGGAAAGAGAGAGGGTGGAAGGTGGCGGCGCGAGAAGGGTGAAGGCAGAGGCGGCAGAGAACTACGACTAATCCTCTCAGGGGGCAAAGCGGAGAACCGAGAAGGAAAGAGGGACTGAATAGTAGTTCCAAGAGCCAAGCGTGGACACGCGAGAACTCATTTCCGGTTATACCCTTCTCTCTTCAACCCCGTCCGTGTCTCTGACACTAATACACGAACCATGGCGGAACGTTACCCACGAGGGGAACACACTTAAGCTCTGCTCGTAGAATGTTGTGAATTGCATACGACCATCCGTGACGTACTGTCTCGCGCCCGCGTATGTGGGCGTGTTTCAGCCGTTTGTCTGTATGATTCTCCCTCTTGCTCTCTTCCTCTCTCTCCATCTCCCACCCTCTCTCTTTCTCTCTCTCTGTATATGTGCGCTTGTACTTGCATCGTGTACTCTTTGACTTTAGCTGTTGGTTTCTCCCTCTCTCTCGTTTCTGTCTTCCTTGCTCTATGTGTGCTCGTTAAATCTGAAATCTTGCGGAACACTCGGCGCTCTAAAGGCCAGGACGAACGAGTGGCCGTATCGATTGCGGGAGTCCATTGTTAGCTAATTTCGAGGAACTGTTTCGATTAATGGGATCGACCGACTTAACGCGAAGACGCAGGGTTAAGTCAACGGTCTACCGTAGAAGGAATTGATTTTCACGAGAGACGCTGTAAAGTCGGCTCTACTGAACGATGTGTACAATTACAATATTTCGTAGATTGTTCGATATCCGTGTCTTCGTGTCGAAGATTCAATTAAAATTTGATTCGTATCTCTGTCAATGGTCGATTGTGAATACTTCATCGTAATATACAATGTTCTTACATTATTATATCACATATTATATTGTCTGCAATATTATACAGTGTTTTTGATATATTTTTTACGAAAAATCTTTGTTCGATACAGACCAGTTTATGTAATATTATGATATAATATCGTAATATAGATATAATTTCGTCCATAGGAACCAAATTTTCTTTTTCAGCTTTCGAGAGAAATTGTTCTTCGTTAATTACGTATATTACAGAAACATATGCTTTGTACGATTTTATAAGAAAACATAATACACTAAGATTCAAGACTAATTTTATCACAGAAAAATAGTACGTAAAGTCATTTCGTGACTTATTAAAATTCGAATATAATACAAGCGTATAAGCAACACCAAGCATAATGAATTTAAAAGAATAAAGACAGACCTATGCTTTAATGTTACTAAGTGAAAACCAAACTGCATTATTTTCTGAAACTTTAAACATTGTGATCGTACACCTCGATATAAGCATTTTATTAGAAACCATATTAGCAGAAAATTTGCATTTGCCCGGTAACGCACGCTAGCGTGTAACCATACAAAAAAACTACTTGCCGACCTAATAATTAATAAGATAAGAATATACGTATCGATAAACTTACACGTTCGCCTTTTATCGTTCGAAAGAAAAGTTTGAACGAGCGAAGTTGCAGCGTTTAGTTCCTAGTTTGAGAGCTTTGTCCGTACCCACACCGTGATTTGAGCGGTGTCCTCAAGACAATGGAGAGTAATTCACATATCTCTTGCATTCATATCGCGTCATATGCCGCGAGTGTTCAAAATTAACGTACCCAGTTTCCTGCTCAGAATTCCACTTGTATACCATATGCCTGCACGTAGCACGGAGGTAGGCGGCCCCTGCGCACATGCAACCATCCACGCAACTTTACCGCGCGAGCCAACAATTCTATTAACATCTTTCTTGAATGCCTCTCGTTCAAGCTAGTTTTACCTCTCTCTTTCTCGTAAGCCTGCCGTGTAATTTTCATCTTTGGATACGCGTTTCACGCTTCTATGGTGCGTATAACACGAAGAAAGGGAAAATAGGAAGATTTAAATTTTCAATATTAAGCTCTCTCGTGAGTCCAGGCGTCGCCAATCATTTTGATACGGTTTATTTGCTCACTGATGGATTCGCTGTCACGCGAAAAGAAAGAGTTTCGATAAAATTTTGCCTAGTGGTAGTAAAGTTACTTGGCCATGTACGCGACTGTCAAATTTTCTTTCGCGTGTAATTAAATTATATAATTTGATACTTTAATACGTTCGTCGCCACGTCGCACATATCTATGCGACGGGTATACTTGCGTGGGGGCCCCGTCACCAAAGGATGATGACGCTCTTCTTGTTCGAGTTAATTAAATATACGATATTATATATAGGATATACAACATAAAAATATTAAAAACACATTATACCATACTTTTTATTAATTTATGTATTGGATAATATATTACATTATCCTATATCGTATGGTATTCGTTAAAACATTCCAAACACATTTGGGGTGATTTTGGGCACTTCGAAAAATAGTTACAGACTCCGTCGTCGCTACTTTCCTCACTTTCAAATATATTTTCACGCTGTTTACTGAACATTTTGAGGAGGAAAAAATCACCGATGTACATCTCACAAGTATGCTTCTCGACTAAATGAAAGATCCGAGATATCTGCCATGAGATCCCTCGGAATACTCTAGCTGGAAAGCTTATCGCTTTCTCCATTTCAGAAATAAATAATCTTTTCTTTACAATGAAGCGAAGCCGATAAACAATGAATCGAAGGGGATGAACAATGAATCGAAGAGGATAAACAATAAATCGAAGGCGATAAACGATGAATTCCTGCTTGTCGCTCTATTTACGTTCTGCGTACCAGCGGTCGAATTTGGGCCCCGCAGGAAACTTAGCCGTATCACGCTGGGCGACGAACGTGTTAATGCGAAATCTTGAAAGTAGCAATCGTATGTCACTTCTAATGAGTATTTTCGAAATGCGTATATTATACGATGTTACGTTTCTATATGTTATTGTTCGGTTTTCTTTTACCGTTAAATTTTAAATTCGGGTAAATAGTAGTTGCTGCCACCAGAAACAATCTAAGGATTGTTTCAATTAGAATTTTTCGTTGTCGTTATCTTGTTCGATGATCCCGAATTGTCATATTCCTTTAGTAATTTTATCGACAATTAAATATCGATGAGTAGCGTCGACCGATGTTCAACGCGATTGCCAACTAAACTTCACGTTTCTGCTAACCCGCTACGCACAGGAGTACTGGCACGGGAGAGGATTAAAATTGACGAAAATGAATGCTCGTTTAATCTAACAAATATTTTCCACAACAAGAGTTTATTCTGATTTTGATTGGTTATTAACAGAATTGTTTAGAATAATCGAATTTACAATCTTTCGCGATACACTTTACTAATTACAAGATTCGAATTTAAGTGATATTCGACGTTTTACAAATTGACAAATACAAGCACGTCGATTAACAAAAACTGACAAGAACTGAGAATTAAATGAAACAGAGAATTAAAACTAGAGAACTAAAGAATTAAGGAACTTAGGAACTAGGAACTAAGGAATTAAAGAACTAAAGAATTAAAGAACTTAGGAACTAAGAGCTAAGGAACTAAAGAACTAAAGAATTAGAATTTAAAGTTAATGAAATGTTAAGAATTGCGGAATTGAGATCTAATCGCTATAAACCAAGAAATTACTTGCCAAAAGTTGGGTAACTGATCACCAAGAACCCAGGAATCAATCACCAAGCACTGAGGAACTAATCACACAGAACTAAGGAATTATCTGAATAATGAACAAATTTGAATCACAATCTAAATGATAACGAACTGAAGAACAATAATGATCGTACTTCCAACTTGCTACGTTTATTTATACTCCGATCCATCGCAGAAGAGGGGGAGGGGGCGTCATGTGGCGGTTTGCGAAGCTAGAATTCGGTTTCTAACGAATTTGTTAAATTCATTCGAATTGAAACACCGTCTCGCGCTATTGGTGGGTTTTAGCCTTTGTTACGGCGTGTGCGTAGCGCGGGACGTGACAACGAAAAAAGATTATCTTCGTTGATTATCGCGGACTGACATTCAGAAATTAGAAAAATATAGGTAATTGGTAAACTAAATAAATTGGGAATTTTTAAAGGAAAATTGTGACGTTAGAAAGGAATTATGTTAACTTAAATTAGCGACCTTTAAGCTTGAAGTCTGCTAAAATGAGGTTCGTAATACGAAGAACTATAATAAACGTATTACAATATATAAGGTTCTTTTTTCAATATGATTAATTAAACTATTTCGGGAGATCTTCCAATGGGAAAATAACGCAATGACGAACAACGAATGACGTCCCAATGTTTCCTTTAAATTTTCATCAAAATAGGTAATAACTTTTGGAAGAGTCAGAGTGTCAGAGGGACAATTTGCCACGGCACGCGAATTCCAGGAACAAATTACATTTGCCACTTCAGTCGATACTATGCTGAACACAATGCGAGAAATAAGTTCATGAAGCTTACAAGCTTCACGTATACAACTAGTGTTTCGATGGAACGAGACTCGCGAATCTTATTTAGAAACAATCGAACACTATATTAACGATTCGCAAATTTGTAAATATTATATACGACACTACGTGTACAAATTTTCGTATGTCCGATGTATTAATCTAATCTGATCTAATTTAATTGTTTACGACAAGGTTTATTTATTTATGCGTAATTAAGCTCGAGAATTATATTGATTGCGGATTTTGTTAATACCATTTAATAACAAAATCCGCAATCATTTAGTTGCTAACCCAATACATACGAGAGCACGCATACAAGAGTAAGAATTATAAAATGGAGAAAAAAAAGGTACAGGAAGATGGAAGAAAATGCAACTTCCAAGTAGACAATGAAAAGGAAAAGCAGCGAGAAGGCAAAGGGATTGGTATTAATACTTCAACTCCTTTGTCTCTCACAATATTCTGCGGATTTCCATGCAGTAGACTTACGGTTTTACATATAAGGTCACAGAAAAGATCGTAAACCAAAGTAGAAAAAATCATGCACCGTAATAAAATCACCGATATTAGCTTTCACATATTCATCCTGCAATCGTCTTACAAACATCACATCCCTCGTTGCATAACAACGTATCTATAAAAATGTATCTATTTATCTTATCTACATAAGTACCTTTCTATTGCGTTAATATTATACCAATGTTCACCATCGTGAGTCAATTTTATATCGAAGAGCGAAGTAAATTAGATAAATAAAGAGTGGATGAGGATTAATGCACAACGTGAATACGTAGAATAAACTAAAAACGCAACGAATATAGAACCTCATTTAGTCCTTATAAAATACACAATATCTACAGCAGCAAGCTATACGACAAGCAAACGAAACTTCACACTGTCGAAACGATATCTCTTTCGTTATAACGTCTATTGAGCATCCGTAGACTGCTAAAATATCAAAGTTCTTATTTCAATTTTAATCGTAGAATAATAGACCTAAAACCAACCCTTGCACCGCTAACTGTGATATATTTTCAAACACTCCACCTATTACATTCGTCCTTTGTTAGTTTCAACCCCGACGACCTATATCCCCTTGACAAAACCACTTTTCCCTAATTTTCCATCCGCGTCTCACCAGCACCCCGAAATCATAGACCCAGTTAGAAAATCTCAATTTTCGATTCTCGATTACCTTTCGCTGATACAATCGCGCCTGCTACTATATCAACCGTACTATACACGTGTATGAAACAGGTTGGTGTCGGTCGATCACACTTGTTCGTGTTACTACTCACACGCCGATGCCCGCGTACACCTACGCTACGGTAAATGGAGTTGATGACGGAGTCCGGTCAGTGCCTCAACTTCAAACAAACTTCCAGCCACCCTTGGGGTTCGAGGGATTGCCCGTGTAAACGACGCATCGTTACTTCCCTGCAGATAGAGAAAGACACCCGGCCGGGTTACAGGAAAGGTTAGAGGGAAAAAGAGGGAAAGAAGAGTGGAAAGCGGGGGAAAGAGAGGGCAAACTCGCACGAGCGTGACTTAGGGTTTGTGCTTCGGGACTTTCGAGCTTCAACGCGACAATTGAGCGAGACAGGTATACGCGTATCCGGTTGTGTCCAGCTCACAAGCAATTTCAACGTTTTACTGTGAAACGCGGAGGATTGTCGCGTTGATCTCGGGAGTGCGGGAAACTTTACGGAAATTATTAGGAAGATATAGAAAAAGTAGATCTCGATTTAACACCAGAACTATCAAACAATCGGAATTGTTGATTTTCGATCGTAATATAAAATCGTGTGCTTTTAGCGAGAATCGATGTCGACTTTTATCGACATGGAATCATATTACGATACCTACCTATGTCGTATCGTATCATTTTATCGTGTTGTTACGGTTATAGTGATTAATATAGAGTGCAGGGCACGCAGATTTAGATATACATTGTACATATTATCCGGTACTAACTCTGTCACTTCTACCACTTTTATATGCGTTTTCATACGCTGTATCTGATCTAGAAAACTTCGATGGGTTACATGTATAATATAAGTGGAAAAAATATAATTAAAAGAGGCGGGAAGAAATTATGGTACAGTGATTTAACTCATCGAGGAACAAGGTTGCGTTAACACGTTTCATTCGTAATTGTGTTTTGACAATACGAGTCCTGCCTTCTGGTATCGTAAAATTCTAAGAACTTGTTTAATATTCCTTTGGACGCCGTATATACAATATTTTCTCTGCCAAGTCCTATAATTGTATTAGTTGTATAAATTGTAAAGTTTAAAGAAATTGAAATACTCATAGCATTATGATGAATTCTTGTACTTTTAATCATTTATTGCATGGTTGCACTGCTTGACCTCTGTAATTGTAATAATTGTAGTAGCGTGGTAAGGAAATACGGTGATGTAAATAAACGTAGTTATAATTTATAAACAACGTCGTGCAAGATATTTATATGAGAATTTTATTATTGCCAAGATGACACAAGCGAAAGAGAAATTTCTTGCTTAGAAACGAACGTAAAAGCATAGAATCGATCTTTCGTAGAGCTTCCATTTTCTAGGAAAACTTGGTTTCATAGTCGAATGACTACTCTATCGGCATTTTCATTCATGCTTTAACGTCGACTAGGAAAACCAGCGGACCCCGATACTCTCGATTTTCACTCGTAAAATATACTTCATAATACAGGCTATCTACGTGCAGTATCATAGCAAAATGGAAAATTCTTATGTCAACGTTGTTCGATAAATGCACACGCAAGATCATAAATATTCAATTTTCTCTTCATCAACAGTTCACGTTGAAAAGCTAAAGTTGCGTTATAATTATTATATAATTGCAGAGAAGGAAAAAGAAATTGAACTCTCCTGCTTGTCGAAATAGACTGTCTAACAAACGGCAGAGTCGTTGTTTTTATTTCGCAATTACCGTTGTAGTTAACATCGGCTCGTTAAGTTCTATTTTGCTAAAACCGACGTACTAGCGAGCGTTGCGAATTCCGTGTTGCTACCTTACATTGCAGATAAAATGTACCAGTACTACGTTTAATTTTTATCGAGTCTGGCACGCGATTCCCAAGCTAAGTGGCGGCGAGAAACATATGAATAATGAGAGAGTGTAAACGTTTCCAACAACTCAAAAATTTCTATCAACGCGGAACGTCTACGCGACGTAGACGGTAAAATGTTTACACGCGGATTGTCCAGAAAATGGGAACAACGTTCAACAACCTACAAGCGTTGTAAATATTTGGAATAAAAAATAGGTTACACTGTACTTCCGAGTGTATTAAATTTAGTCGAGCGAATAACAAGGTCTCGATTAATTTTCTCCGCTTGATACAATCTTGTTACGAGCACACGATCCAAAGAGATTTTCCAAATTGTTTTATATTGTGTTTTGACAATACACATATAGATACATACGAAATATACGTTTGTTAAAAACGTATTAATGTTTCCCGTAATGACAAAATAGCAAAATATGGTGGTATGCAACAGTGTGTATGAATCGTTAAATCAATATTGACGAATGAATTAACGGTAAAGCTACTTCTAACGTTATATAATGCAAAGAGAGTATATTATATAATAGTAAAAACGTTGTACAGTCTGTCACACAAGAGCGTGTCTGCGATATCTGCGAAACCTGACACCTAATCAGAATGAGATAAAAAGAATGTAAACAAACGAAAACTTCTCTAATACGCGTTGCTGAATACCTTTCAGTTTCATTTGAAACAGTGAAAGGAACAGAGCTTTTTAATATGAGTGCCGCGTACGCGAAACGTCGAAAATCGTCTGGCATGGGCGAATGAAAACAGAGATCGTGATTGGAGTAATATAATATTCACTGATGAATCTTCGTTTTGGGCATGGTGTCCTATTAGGCGTGCTTGGACTATCCATGGAAGAAGGATGATTCAAAGAAGTGTAAAACACCCTATAAAAGTGCATGTTTGGGGTTGCTTTAACGCACGCGGTTTTGGGACTTTGTGCGTCTTTACAGACAATCTGAATGCACAAAAGATGGTGAAATTGTACCAAAGGGGACTTCTCACATCCGTGAAACGTTGGTTCAACCAAACCGAGGACCAATGGATATTGCAAGAAGACAACGACCCTAAACATCGAAGTCGCATCTGCACCCAATGGAAAGCGAAAAACGCCATCACAGTACTTCCTTGGCCATCGCAGTCCCCTGATGCAAACCCTATCGAAAATGTGTGGTCCCTAATGAAATGCAAGCTGAGAGGAAGACGTATCACAAAAATAAGAACACTTGTACATCACATTCGAAAGATATGGAGGTCGTTACCAGAATCCTACGCTCAAAAATTAGTCGAGAGTATGCCGAAACGATGTCAAGCTATAATCGCTAATGGAGGAGATTGGACACCCTACTAAGTAATAGCGTATTAGTGTTTTAGATGTAGATTCAATTCATATAAATTTTTTTACAAATATATAAATATTTACAGAAATATCGCAGACACGCTCTTGTGTGACAGACTGTATTAATAAAATGCCGTTTTTACTACATTTAGATACAACGCTGTAGCATGTTAGTTTCAGTATTATACGAGATGTTCGCGGATAAAACCAGCACCTAGCTCCTTCTTTTTAATAGCGTGATACGCATATGATCCGTACGTACCTACACGCAGTTGATACAATAATATGAAAAAAAATATTCAAATTTGTATAATTTGAGTGATTTGAAACGAAGACGCGATCATTCTTTCCCACGAATTTTTTTTAAACATTGTATAATCTGCATAATTTTTTAAAACATACTAAAAAGATTTGATTTCTTCCAGAACACTCGTTTCTCCTAAGAGCTTTACCTTCAAGTATCGTTTGCTAGAACGATAAAAATATCGTTCGTGTTAGGTTGTCAGAAAAGTATCTTTCCTTTTTGTGGAATTAATAGACGCACAATACATTTTGTTTTATATTATTTTGTCGAATTACGTACGATGCATTTTGTTCTGTTGAGATAAACACCGCGACATTTCACAGACTTGGTTTCACGTTTGTATAAAGGTGCACTGTTGTAAAAAAAAAAAAAAAAAAAAAAACACGTTTGCGGAAGAAAGACACTTTTCGGACAACCTAATACTTGAAATTTTAACCACTAAGCGACATCCCTGTAGGTTCACGAGAAGACTGCAAACACCTATCGTTCTTAAACAAATATCTGTAAAACTCTGCACCCTGTCGTGCCATTTATTATTGCAGCTGACAATGTAAAACCATGGAAAAACAAGTCCGCTGTCTTAGATTAGACAAACGAGTTTGCCAAAAGATATTCCTCGCAACCAGTCCAGTCGCGAAATATCGTCCATTCATCGTTCGCCTAGCGCGCTAATTATAACATCAGAGCTACGAGGAGGGTGTAGGACCGTGAATGACCATTTATATCCTTAGCCAACGAAATTTAAAGAATCCGGGTAACCCGGGAAACGAGGAAACCGCGGTAAAGCTCCTTTGATTTTCACGGTGTTGAATTCGCGCGCTGGCACACGGTGAAGCGGGACGAAGGCTGAGGGGATTAGAACGAAAGCGACGACTTCGCTTTTGCGCTTTCCACGAACTCGCGACGCGACGCGTCGTTCCTGACCGCGACACGACGCGCATTACGTCGACGCGTCACTTTGCTGGCAACGAGAAAACGACGCCGGACCGGCGAAAGGGTACACAGAGAAACCAAACGAAACGAAACGCAACGTGGAAGAGGCAAGCAGAGAATGGAATGGCGATGGAAGAGGATGGAGATTACGCGAAAACGAGGTAGTAGCGAAGGAGTATTTTAATCGTCGGGAAACAGAGTCAGGTCGAGGGAAACGCGCCGGAAGCAGCAATTCCTTCCCCTGTTTCACCTCCTCTATTCTGTCTCTCTCTTTTTCTCTCTTCCTCTCTGTTTTCCTCCTACCCTTAGGGTGAAACGTAGTAGAAGGGGGTGGGACGGAGAAACCAGGCTGAGAAAAATAATCCAATTTAGCGAGAGAGCGCGAGAGCGAAGCGACAGCCTGCATTCGCCTGTTTTCACGGTTTTTAATTACGCGCCTCCTCGCGCCTCTACCCTCTTCCGCGTGGGCATAGCTCGCGCGCGCACTTTGTCGTCGCGATCCTGACAAAGGAGCATGTTTTCACGGATATTTCACGGAGCCACGGCGAGGAGAAACTCGCTCGCCGAATACGCCGAAGCTTGTTGCAGCCTCGAGACTCTACGAATGCTACACCTGAGCGTTTGTCTCGTATTATCCGACCCCGGTTTTCCATTCTACGATGGACCAAAATAATCCAATTTTTAGCCAGCTCTCCTCTCTCTCTCTCTCTCTCTCTCTCTCTCTCTCTCTCTCTCTCTCTCTCTCTATATATATATATATATATATATATATATATCCGTTTAACGTTTGCACGAAGAAAGTGTGGGACCAGTTTATTTCGTTTCGGTGGTTCACTTGTGTGATTCAACGAGAGAGAAATTATACGGAGATCGGTAATTCTACAGAGAGAGAGAGAGAGAGAGAGAGAGAGAGAGAGAGACACACACACACGCCGATTTCGTTGATCTTTATATACAGATCTTTTCTAATTCCATTTGTACATATAGTCGTCGGTCGGCTTTAATTATCGAGATACGTTTGTATTTCTTACGACAAAACACTTTTAATGCTCGGATTAAGTTTAAAACAGGTTTAGCTTAGGTAGCGTTTCGTACCGCGACTCAATCATTATATGCTCGTCCATTTTTTCATCCGCAACTTCATTTAGTATGTAAACAAAAAAATCAAAAGAAAAAAAGAAAAAGGTAGGATTTTTATAGAATATCACAGTACGTTATAATTAATATTAATGGAGTATTTTCCTGAATCTGTGTATATCTCGAAATCCAAAGCTCAGAGACGAATATATATTCGTACATGTATATCAAAATCATAAAATCGACAGAACGTATATTCCTCTCTATATAATTACCGAAAGATCGTATTTGGAAACGAAAAGATATAGTAATTCCTGTTTCTTCTGTTTCTTGGTTGTTCCAAATGGAATGAATTCTCCTTTCGGTTGTAACGGTTGTTGCTCGTGGCTACGAAAGCCACCAACCATCCGACGGTTTTCGAGTTTTATCGTTGCTGCAGCGCTGGCTGAAATACTCGACTGATACGTTACACGTGGCCAAACGATACCGTGGCTTCAATTTTATTTACCCGGACTTTGAGTCGTTCGAGTAACCCATCGTGCATCCACGTGGTTGATGTATATTCGAGGAAGACGTTTCCAAGTAGCGACCATAAAAACTGCGCGGCGATATCTTCTTCGGCGAGCATTTCGCGGTTTTATTCCAGCCGTTCTTTGCGCGTAGAAAATTTGCGCGAGTTCTTTCGCCTTTGAGAATTTTTTATTCGTAGAAATTCAGCAGAATTTGAAGATTCGTAAAAATGGAAGCTATTTTACGAGTAATTAAACTCGCGTAGTGTAATGCGATTTAGAATCATCGGATAGCTTGTCCCGTTCTCGTAATTTTGATTGGAAACAGTTTCGCGTAATTGCGAGAATCTTCGTTGTGTCATAATCGACGAAAACATTTTAAACGTCTGTCTGAAAAACTGTCTAAACTAAGTTCGATCTCTCAATGGCGTGGTCAGTCATTGATATTAAGACAGCTTCTTTCCTTCCAACAGACGCTTCTTCCTAAACAACTTCATCGACAAATTCCTCCGCCTTGCCATAATTCCTCCTTCCCACCTGGCAACCTACGATTACTATATATGCTATCTGTTAATTTACCAGAAATCCTTTCGCTGATCATAGAAGCTAATTGTAGAAATAATTCACGGAAACTTTTTTTATTAAACCGCCAGCCGTCTCATGGATTACAGTTTTCCAATAAACGTAAGACGAACGTATCCTAATACTCGTAACCAGCAGCGTATACATTACGATACGTAATGCGCGTAGGCGCGCGCGCACGAAATCCTTGCTGGATGTTTGGATTCCTAAATGGCGCGTAACAGGTGGATCGAAGAGTACGCGCGGTCGCTTAAAAACAAAAGCGGGCGGTTCTATTCCGTGGCGTGGGTGCACACGGTAAGTAAGAGGGTAGTAGTAGGATTAAACTCACGTGTCCGAGCTTCTCCTCCTTCCGCCTCTTGGGATCGCTCTCGAGGTCAGGCGTGCGGCTACGGAATTTCTCCGGCGGCGACACGGATCGTCTGAGTCTCTCGTCGGTGAGGGCGATCGGTTTACGGTCCTCGGGCGTCTCCGCGGCCGCTCGGTGTTGCTGCAGGTCCGAAGGTTTCAGCAGCGCCTGCGCTTGTGCTTGAACCGCAGCCGCGGCCGCGGGATGCGGTGGTGGAGCTAGATGAGGTGGTACCCCCGCGGCTGCGGCCGCCGCGGCCGCACCTGCGAAGCCCAATAGCCCCGCCGGTGGAAGACCGCCGACGACCGCACCATGTGGCAACTGCTGCGCGTGAATCTGTTGCTAGAACAACCGACAATCGACACGCTTATTTTTTTCTTCATAGCTTACGTGGCTTTTTGTGTGTAGCTTTTTTTAGTGTTTATTTTTTTTTTTTTTTTTTTTTTTTTATCGTTAATTGTTAAGTTAAGTGTTAATCGTTCGAGTGAGGCATAGTTGAAGCGTAGTTTTAGCGGTGGCATGTACAGTGTCGTCTATCAGTTATGGGATATTTGTTACTTTTAGATGTAAGGTTTAATAACATGTGTCGTGTGTAGTAGAGTATTCGACATATGGTGGAATTTATGTTTGTGTATGATGTGCGTGGTTAATAAGCGTCAACGTCGTTTAGTAATTACGTATAACGAGTTTCTAATGAAAGCAATTGGTAACTGTTCCAAGTTATGCTAAATCTAACAATAAACGTCCCGTGATTTCTAGACAATAGCAAATATTTCTTTTTTCATGCGTATTCAAGTTCCTGTTAACCCTTAATTGGTACCATGTATGAAAATTCACAGGAGAAAAATGTAAATTAAAGACCGTGTATAGCAAAATTCGATTCTACTTTCATACAATGCTATTTCGTTAATTAGATTCTCTTCCTTTTCCAGTTAAGCGTTAAATAAAAGCTTTAAAGACTAGATTTACAAACCTGTCGAAATGACAGGGTTTCAGTTTCCTGCTTTTGCATTTGTCGAAAAAACACGGATGCGTTTGGTGAAATTAATGTTGAATTTTATCCAGATAGATACAGTCTGTCACACAAGAGCGTGTCTGCGATATTTCTGTAAATATTTATATATTTGTAAAAAAATTTATATGAATTGAATCTACATCTAAAACACTAATACGCTATTACTTAGTAGGGTGTCCAATCTCCTCCATTAGCGATTATAGCTTGACATCGTTTCGGCATACTCTCGACTAATTTTTGAGCGTAGGATTCTGGTAACGACCTCCATATCTTTCGAATGTGATGTACAAGTGTTCTTATTTTTGTGATACGTCTTCCTCTCAGCTTGCATTTCATTAGGGACCACACATTTTCGATAGGGTTTGCATCAGGGGACTGCGATGGCCAAGGAAGTACTGTGATGGCGTTTTTCGCTTTCCATTGGGTGCAGATGCGACTTCGATGTTTAGGGTCGTTGTCTTCTTGCAATATCCATTGGTCCTCGGTTTGGTTGAACCAACGTTTCACGGATGTGAGAAGTCCCCTTTGGTACAATTTCACCATCTTTTGTGCATTCAGATTGTCTGTAAAGACGCACAAAGTCCCAAAACCGCGTGCGTTAAAGCAACCCCAAACATGCACTTTTATAGGGTGTTTTACACTTCTTTGAATCATCCTTCTTCCATGGATAGTCCAAGCACGCCTAATAGGACACCATGCCCAAAACGAAGATTCATCAGTGAATATTATATTACTCCAATCACGATCTCTGTTTTCATTCGCCCATGCCAGACGATTTTCGACGTTTCGCGTACGCGGCACTCATATTAAAAAGCTCTGTTCCTTTCACTGTTTCAAATGAAACTGAAAGGTATTCAGCAACGCGTATTAGAGAAGTTTTCGTTTGTTTACATTCTTTTTATCTCATTCTGATTAGGTGTCAGGTTTCGCAGATATCGCAGACACGCTCTTGTGTGACAGACTGTATGTGCCAATTTGTTTTCGTTATACCACTTTTATTATGATCGTATATTTGAGGAAGGCAATATATAGTATATTTAGGTTCCTCCTTGCAATCATATTGAACGAATATGAAATTAAAGTACCAACGTGTAACTCCAGATTCAAGCGTGTCACCAACATAAGATAACAAAAATATGATTCAAAGTCGTGACCAAAACAGTTATTCGAAAATATGTAAATGAAAAATTGTCCAACTGTTGCTTTATTCGAATGGCAATAATTTCTCAGTAACAGTAACTTTATCAGCGAGAGAGATAAATTTGAGAACTGCGCTCGAGGTAATTATTTTCGAAATTATAAAATAGATCTGGTTGGTGAATTTGTCATCAAGCAATTTCAATAGGATGTTAAACTCCCAGGTGTAAACTGCATCCAATAACATTTGTATACTAGCATCTGACCATTGAAACTAGCCTCGTCAGGATTAGACGAGACACTCATGCTAGAGCCGTGTATTTGTATTCAACTACAAATAGGAACACATCAGAATAGACACCTTAGTATCAATGTCTCATCCGATTCTGATGAAGCAGGCTGTGTATCGTCGAAATACCCACACGTAAACGTTATTGTGTTCAGTTTGTCGTGAATGCACCAAACCGTACCGGTAAATGTTAATTTTAACTGAAAAATACTTAAGCTTACGATTTGCGCGATTCAGTTTAAATAAAAGTTAAACGGCGATCAAATGTCTCAGGTTATCTCAGGTTGAAATGTTTCAGTATCCTGTACGTCCTTATTTTTCTATATATAATTTTAATGGGTACATAATTTTTAAAATATTATATTTAAACGTACGTATCGTTTTGCTTGTAATATTACTCAGAAAATGATTGTAAATGATTCTTTTTCATTCTTCGCGTTGATCAACCAATTACGTAATAGCATTAGATACCTCTGGATTTCGAAATTCTACAATCTAGGAATTGATTTTTAAACTTCGATATAGCGTTTTCTATGCTTGACAAAAATTACGTTGAATTCGTTGAAATAATTTTACTTCGCATAATTCTTATATTCCATTTTTATTTTTGAGATTACGTCGAGATTGCATTCAGAGAAACTGCGAGAAAAAATTTGAGATTTAAAAAGTAGTCGCGCGTGGGTGAATCGTAAAAACTCGTAAGCCAGACACAATCGATGCATCTGAATACGCTGTAAAAATAAAGATAATTCGTTAGTATCAAGACGAAAAAAACCTCTGCAGCTGTTCTCAAAATGACTTCGGAATATCTTCATACCCGTTTGAATTAATACGCGCAAAGCAGCGACCCAATTACAAAATAAGAAACACGGATCAACGTGAAATAAATGTTTTAATGATTGTGCATTCACGCTTGCCCAAGTGGCCGCGACCCTCTTCAAACGAGTTAACCTAATTTCTAATTGCCACGGTATAAATTAAGAAGTTCCGAGTTAGACTCCGAGAAATACTGAAATTCCCTTCAAATCGTTTATTCCCCTTAATCGTTCCATTTCGCTCGACTTCTTTTTAATTCTAACCGGTTACTCGCGTACACGTTTCTGCTTTTTCTTCGTCAATCTCTTGTGTTTTCCTTCACGCGGTACGACTAATCTTCCATTTCTTTTTACACAAAATAATTCGTGCGAAAGCTTGCAAAATAATATTGTTTGCTTTTCCCAAGGCAGGTTTTTCAAAAGCTTGCTGTGTCACTTTTCAGATACATACACGCGTGATATTCTTGTGCGTATAACGTCTGAATAACCAACCGTAAGAAGAAGAAAATAAACTTACCAATAGCTGTTGCAAACCTTGCTGTTGCTGTTGCTGTGAAAGAGCACATAACAAGTATTAGTGGACGATGATTATATGTGAATTAGATCAAAGAATGAAATTGGAACGCAAGTAGATCGAGATGCAACGCACACCGGCCAAGATCAATGGCCAGCTGCTTGCCAAGTTACGAAGTTAATAGAATCAATTGTAAAGAAGGAAGCTCACCCCAATAATAGCGTTCAGCTCAGACATCGTGACTTGCTTCGCCCTCTCTACGGCATTGGCCACCTGCTGCTGATGCTGCAAGCCATGCTATCATTATCGCGTCGTTGTCACTCTCGATCGTGAGATTGTACGGCACACGTGCCAAACAGAAAGTCAAAGACTCACCTCTTGTGCCAGGAATGGAAGTAGCTGGACGATTATCGCGTTCAACCTCTTAGCGATCTCGGTCTGCAAAATGGAATAGAAACGCAACATCAGAGAAAACGAGTTGCGATCGATACGTTTGACACCTTCCAACTTTCCTCTCGCGTAAAACATTGTAGTACGTTTAAAGAGCTCGTTGGAAAATGGAAAATGTCTGAAGCGCGAGATGACGTTGCAAATTGACATTGTCACGCTACAATCGATCCTTCATTGGATCTAACTTTTCAATTTTATTAAACCTCTCTGCAATTGTTTAGATACAATACCTTTTGAAAGTTAGCTACCACTCGACGTTTAAACAGAGGTAGTTTGAACATTTTTCATATTATTCAATGAGAGTGTCGATTTCTATATATATATTCTATATATTCTTTATATTTAGTATCAGTGAAAGATATCGCGATTAATACAGTAAAACATCGATTAATGGAAGATCAAGGGATGAAAGGAAAGAACGAAAGACAAGAGTGAAGAGCAAAACAAATGATCACATTTTTATTACAAACTTTTTATTCTCGTTTGATATTACTATTAATAAAATAAACAAAATAGAGTACAAGATTTTATTTTCTAGGAAAATAAAGTTATCAAAAAAATTTAATCGTCGCAGCAGCGTGTGTCATGATCAGTTCGTTGTGCTTGTTTGCATGATCAATCGATGTTCTACCGTATTAAACCTTTTTTTTCTTTCTTTTTTTTTTCTTTTTCTTTTTTTTTTATCAAGGTAGCTTCCTTAGATAATCTTGAAATTAACGGAGCTTTGTTTCTTTCGATTTAACTTAATATCAACACAATTTTAATTGGGAAAATAAGGATTAATTTAAAATCACAGTAATCCAATAAACCTATTTAAAATTAAATTGGAGGCTCACATACTACTGAACTATAATCTGCATTTAAATCAGATTATCCTTTACTTTTGACCGACAATGTATATTTAACCCTTTGAACGTTTAATCCACACGTTGAACAGGTAAGCTAAAACGTGGCAAAATGTTTAGTCCGACGATGATTAAAGCAAACGATTGACTTTGTAAAAAATTTAAATGCAAACTGTAACGTGACAAATGTATGCATTAAAATGATCAAAGATACAAAACAAAAACTTTCTACGTATTTCGTTATGCGCACAGTACTTACAAAATCAATATCTTTTAATCATATTAAACGAATCGAGGCCGTAGTATCGTACTTTAAATGTCACACAACACAGATCAATTTTATCGTCGTAAAATATTTTTATAAATATTGTATTGCGTACAATATTCACAACAAAATTATGCTATTAATTCTCAAAGTAAATATTCTATAAATTATCAACAAATATATATCTCTATACACATTTTGCTCTAAAACGAATCATAGATATGCAAGTAACTTAGCTTGCAGGAAATTACGTAAAAAATTACCACCGTTTCTTTATTAACTATTCAACCTGTTTAAAGTTTATCTCTGTGATATTACGAAGCTGCGTATACTTCGTATGTTTAACGTAATTAGTAAATTTTATACTGAATAATATCCATACAAATTGTTACGACGGCCGACTCTCTACCTGGGCCAGGCTACACACCGCGGGCAGGACGGCAGCCACATGTCCGCACATCCTTGTCGCATACCCTCAATAGCCTTAAGGACTATCTTATAAAAGTCTCATAAATCTTACAAAAATCTATCTAAGATCCTACGAGCCGGATGTAGCATCTGCTTAGCAAATGTTCACTTGTCTATTACGGAAAAGTTAGTTTCGCACGTGCGATACCTCCCACTATTAACTTTCCTCCGAGGGCGGCTAAGACCCTTCCTAGTCTACCGGTCATCTTATTAACCAATGAGAAACAATGTTCACCACCCTCACTTTCCTAACCAAAAATGCTATGAACAAATCCGCTGATCCCATACGCTAGACACACCTATCACTAGCTTTCCTCTGCCACCGCATCATTGCCAAACGCCACTGATTTACCATCTTTCGTACGGTCAACATCTTTGACCGAGTTTCTACCATTAGATCAGTCACATACTCAACTTGTACATACGCAACAGCGTAACTATTCATAACAAGGTTGTTGGAATAAACTGTGAATCATACATTATCATATCCGTGTCGCAGTCACTTAATTACCCCTCTTATCCTAAACGAAATAGGGGATCAATCATTTCGCGGCGTCGATTATCTAATCGTAACGGGAATTTACGACTCCCGTTGACGCGCTTCTTCGCGATCGCGTCTCTCCGCGAGTGATCGAAACACAAATAGAGGTTTGTATCCTAAAAAAATAATCTTTCACACAACTCTACAAATATATACTTTTATAACAAGATAATAAAATAAAGAAACGACGAGCAGGTTCCTAAAATTTAGACAACTTTTAAATGATTAACGCAGAGGTTGTTCAAAACGTCTGCATAACAGTATCCCTGAATTAACAAATAAATCGATAAAAGAGACAAAGGATATCGATTTTTAATTAACCGTTTAAATGTCTCGGTCTATGGTATCCACGCACCAATTTTACAAATACTCGTCTACCGAAATAACGAAATGAAGAAACGCATTGTATTACGGCACATGTTCTTGGAATTTCACAAACTTTCAAATGTTAACGCAAAGATCGCCAAATACAAGTAGCCCAGCAACACTGACTCGACTTAATAAACAAATCCACAATAGGGACAAGGTAAATATATCAATTGTTGATAACCATTTAAATCGTTGAAATTGTAACGTTCACGCTTTAATCGTTTGACATAAAGCGCGAGGATGTCGGAACACCGTCACAGCCTATTAGCGATGAAACACGATGGTATTGCTTTCTATGGTTTATAAAATACAAAAAAAAGAAAAAAAAAGGTAAAAACAAAAGACAAACAGAACAGGGAAAAAAGGGAAGCAATAATAGAGTTTAATATCGCGATATGCAGAATCTCAATGCGCGCATCCCCGATAACACGACGAATTAATTGAAAAATCGAAGAGCGCGCAGAGCAACGAATCGCGAAAACAGCCTGCAAACGTCATGAAATTCGGGGTTAACGTTGCGGCAACGATCGTACGACACGTGACGAGCGTTTAGCGGGCACGTGAACCCGGCTTGTCCTGCACCACAGTTTCCGAAGGCGGAATAGAGTCACTCGTTAATGCTCGTCGATCAAATCGATTCACGATTACATCGATGGCCACGTGATGCGTTCACAATGACTACAAAAGAAAGGGGACGAACGCGACCGGAGAAACGTCATAAAACTCGTTTCGATATTGAAACGCTTCATAATCATCCGATGCTGAAATATCGAGCGTACCTTGTTTCGACAGGGCTTTTTTCACCGCGTAATTCTACTGATTTCCGTCATCCTGCAACCTGATTGCTCGCTTGCTTCGAGCGTGTGTCCTTGTATCTCGTTGAAATATTTTAATAGCAACGTTTTTAACAGGATACGAAGTCACGACCTCTTCTCAATGCTTCCGTGTGAATTTACTTCGAATATATTTTAAACGTTTATGAATCAAAATTTGCAGATACTTTCGTAAAGTGTACCGTTTCTGAGATTTTGTTAATTCCAATTTTTCTTGCTGTATCGCGCGATAATTTCAAGTGAAAAGATCTTCCAACTTCTTTTTGTTTTTTTTTTTTTTCTGCATTTTAATCGTACAGTCCTACGCTACATATCCAAAAGTATTTCATAGAGATGGACAAACACCAAGAACACTTATCGAACCGCAAACAGTTGACACACCTATATCGAATCACGGCTAACAAACAGCAGCATCAGACATACGCGTCTATTACGCGATTTCAACAGATTAGTTTCAATGATTCAACGAATGCGATCAAATATGTACAGTAATCAACATTACGGAGATCGACACGCAATCGGAGCATCTACTGTAAAGCGCCAATATAACGGCCTAATTGCATCGGAGCTTACTAATAACATTACCCGTGCGCAAATTAATACTCTATTTGCAGAATGGTGCTTCATCCGCGATACATTACACTTCTTTCAGATTGCGTTCCATCATTCCCTGCTGTTCCGTGTCTTAACGTTACGTTTTCATGAAAACTGCAACGAAATCGGCGTTTTCAATCTCCATTTGCAAGAATAAACGCGTACCATACGTTTAGCTTTTGCCTGGACGATTTTCTTCCGAACAAGCGTGTTCGTGTCGGCTATTAAGTCTTAGGAATAACACGCATTCCAAGAGCTCAGAAATTTGTCGAGTAATTTATTACTTAATTAATTATCTTCAGTTTTATAAATTAAGATTCATTAAATTAGATTGACGACGTACATATCTCGTTCGACCGATACCACGAAATCGTTAGACTTTAAAGATATCGACGACCAAATGGAGAAGCACGCACCAAACAAAAAAAGAAAAAAAGAAATAAAAGAATAGAGACGAAAGATACAGGAAAAAGAAACGTACAAATGCGATTTAACCCACATATTTTATCGCGAATCGCACGATCTCTAAATATGAAATTCAAATTGCTACGCAAGATTACGAATCTCATGTTTCGACAAAATGATCGTTTCGATGGAATTGGTCATTGATAAGGATAAGAAAGTGATAAGACAGAATTCTCGAGAAATTTCTCACGATCTCGATACCCGCGTTCCTTTTATCTTCGTTCCGTTAAGTCGATCTCGAACTGAACGATCTTCGGCTTATTCGCGCCGCGGCTGTTCGAAATATTCATGATTTCCCTATGTCGCGAGAGTAGCGGGCGACGTCGCAGGGGCGCGTCTAAAGCTTCGATCCGAAAAAATGTCATTATTCCCACGGGGGACAGAAAGATGGAAAACTGCCGCGTCCACGTCAGTTCGATTTCGGCCTGGGTCCGAATCCGGGAGGTGGCGGAGAAGAAGGGTGCGCGGTGAAAAAAAGCCTGGACGAAAAAACCGACAAAGAGAAGCCGATAGACAAAGAGAAGCAGAGAGACGCAGATAGAAAAAGGCGGAAGTTCAACGAACAACAGAGAGGTAGGAAACACGCAAGCGAGACAGAGAATACATCCCGAAGAGAACGATGGAAAGGGAGAAAGAGGGTTAGAGAACGGCGATGAACGGGAGACGAGGAGAATTTACGCGCGGCGCAGCGGGGCGACGCGGCGCAAGTGTTGTCCGGTACGAAAAAATGGTTATTCCTTCTCGAATGTGCCCGATGCACATGCACATTTTCCCGCAGAACGGATGGTCCGAGGGTGGAAGAGGCGTAGGAGGTGGTAAAAGAGAGAGAGGAGGTGGAGAAGCAGGGGAGAGATTGAAAGAGAGAAGGGGAAGAACGAAGAGGGTCGCGGTGGATATAGAAGAGGGTGGTGGTAACAGGGGTGAAAAAAGGGTAGATGGAGGTGGCCGAACGGCAAGAGGAAAGAGGAAGAGGAAGAGGAGGTAGAGAGTAGAGGAGGAGGAGGAGGAGGAGGAAGAGGAGGAGGTAACATTGAGATTAGCAACGGGTAAAAAATCGATGTCATCGCCCCCAGCCCACCGCACCCTCGTTTCGCTCGCTCAACTCAACCCTCTGCTACCCCCGCAGGGCTAAATAAAAGAACTCGAATACACGACCCCTGGAACGCGTACGTGTACGTGGCCGTGGATATCGCATACGTGTAAACCTGCACACGCTGGCACACACACACGCGCGCGCGCACGTCCGTAGATCTACATGCGTGTGCCGCCCAAGGTGCTCGTGTGTGTACGCGCGCGCATCACCGGAATATGTGTATATATGGACGGGGCCGAGTGCTGGAAAAGCGAGCCCCGACTACCGAAAGGGAGAGAGAACGTGAGAATCCCGGGGAAGGGAGCAAGTAGAGAGAAAAAGAGAGAGAGAGAGAAAAGAGGAAAAGAAAAAGGGAGAAAGAAAGAAAGAGAGAGAGAGAGAGAGAGAGAGAGATGCGAACGCACGCGGATAGATAGACGTATATATACATGGAGGCAGGAAGAACTGGAAAGGCAGGATGAGTTATATGCAATTGGTCAGCCTGCACATTTTTTATCGGACGCCGAGCGCACCCGCGATGGGAAATGGTAGTTACTCTTGTATCGACGAACGCCAACGGCGATACGAATATTCTTCTCGCTGAGGAACGACCTTCCGTTTTCCAACAGGCCAAATTCCAAGAATATACGTTTAACTCTACTTAACGCGTTTAATAACGCGTTTAATATCGCGTACATCTCGCGTATCCTATCGTTGAACCTTCTACTCGAACTACCTACGTTTCCAAGATATACACCACCGATGGTATGCATATGTACTTAGAGCTATTTAAAACTCGGAGACAATGCAAGACTCGATGTGTTAATTCGCAACGCGCCAAACGAGTATTAAAAACAGGGGACCCGCTTTGAACGTAAGTCGAATGATTTTAAGCGTCCACCATCCTATCACGATTTCACGAGTACGACGAAACGCTGATCGTTCTCTGACTACGAAAGTACTGAAATTTCCTTGACAAAGAATCGGCAATAAATTTATTAGTAAATTATTTAGCGCGCGCTAATACAAAGCCGTATCATTAAGCGCACGGTGTTTTGCGTAGCGATGGAAAGTCTGTGGCGTGACGGATTCGCGGCATATTGCCATAGATCGTGGCTTAATTGAGCAGGACACAACGAGCACGCAGCCGGCCCCGAGGACGAGCCTTTCAATTAAGCGATAAGCGTTATCGGATAGGTGTGCTGCGAACCTATCCAACGAGTTCTCGTTGGATGAACGAAGCAAGAGCGTTACGTGCCAGCCTCGTCGCTTGTGCATTCTTTCTCGACCCTCTGCCAACCCTTACCCTCTTACCCCTTTTAAATCTCAACCCCCTACCCCTTAACGCGAGCCAGTTTATCCTAGTCCGTGCTTTCTTTCATATTTTCCTTTTTCACAGTCGGCTGCGCTTTTTATTATCTTCCTTTTTTTCTCTGTTTTTTCATTCTCGCTCTTTTTTTCTTTTTTTTTTTTTTAAGCGCCACGCCATTCGGAAAAATCTCATTTCCGATGGAAATCACGATAGCGTGAAGCACGGCGTCGCTTGTTGTCGAAGCACCCTTGAAAATCAAAACAATCGACGGAATCGAGAAAGAGAGAACGATTAATCAGAGCTAAGAATGCCCGTTTCGATGGCATTGTCATCGTGTTTCCAGCCAGTAGAGTGGCCGTTCTTCGAGGCGCGACTCCGGCAACTTTTAACTTTATCGAATGTCGCTCTCTCTTGCCTACGATCGCGTGGTTCGCGTCGTGCTAATAAAAGTTTTTACCTCTGCTACAGACGTAACCTCGGCCCCACGGTCTCGCGTAAAGGATTTTTCATCCGGCTGTTTTATCGTTCGACCGCTAAGAAACTCGATAAAGTAACGTTTAGTTACCGATGCTAAAATGTATTTTAATAACATGCTTTCCGTATTTCCATTGGAAGTAAAGTACTTTGATTTTAAAGCTGGTGACAATTAAGGGGTGAACGAGACACAAAGAAAAGAAGCTTGCGATTGTAATGTCTTTCACAATGGATTTTTGGGTTTTTAGGACAGAAATTAAATTAATTTGCGTCAAACTTCAAGAGTTTGTACAGCATTAATATTTCGTTTGCGAGGACAAGCATAAGTAATAGAAACAAAATTATTTAACTATAGAAGCGAAGCAATATTACATTTGCTAATAACGTTAACTGTTAAAAAGTAATACAACGTTTCTCGTTACCTTCGTCATGAACGTCGAATATTTTATTTTATAGCGGTAAAACGAAAAAATTTTTATCAAAGATAATATCAGATTATAACATCCACTTAAAAATTACGATTAACCATATAGTTCGATAAAATAATTATACACAAATGTTGAAAGCGATGAAGCGAAGTATCTGCATGCGTCGGAATAGATTCCATCTTCGCTGAACTAGCGTTAATATATCTTTAACAGAGTATCTTTTTAATTAAAATGGTAAAGATTCTAAAGCGAGTATTTTCCATGAGCTATTTCTATTTTCAAGACAGCGGACTTTTGATCGTCTTCGCCATCTGATTTAGTCGACGCTCGAACGAATGATTTTAGAAACTAACTAGTAATAAATAAATTTAACTATCGTAAGATCTATTAAGAAACTACGTGATATAACGATGCTGGTCCTGTCAAATTTTCAACTTGCCGCGTTTCTTTCTCGTTTTTATGATTATATTGTAAGAATCACGAGTATTTTTTTATTAAAGAAAAAAGAAATGATGATATATATCGTATGAAATTAAAAAAAAAACTGGTATTTAGATTCGAAATATCATTTATATATGGTCCCTTAACACGACAGACAGACACGGTCTTGAGAGCAGCGATGCTGGCACATTTTCAACGAGTCGTAAATCAACAAAATAACCGCGTCGCCCACACCTCCTGTACAACATTAAATTACATGAAATCACATCAAAGTAAAAGTCTCGGGTAACACGTAGCGAGATCTATTATATCAGATTCCACCATTAAATCACGACCTATCTTCATACGATGGAATTAATAATTTACCGGCACAATGATTCCAAGCTGTACGAAATAATAAAAAATATATCTAAAGATAATTCTACCGCACATCCTGTATAATACTCTTCTATTATCCTATTGCCCTCTATACACATCACGCAACTTTCTTCATATAATTCTCAAATAAATCTCGTACGATCCATGACACACGATAAACACGTTTAACGCGTAACGATGCAAGAAATATGCGCAAGAAATCACTCGCTCCCCGTCTGTCCTTAATTTCCAATTATTCATCCCTCATGGCCTGTCTTCGATAAAAACAATCGTCGCGTGGAACCAAAAAATCATCCGCTGATTGATTTCTCAACTCGCTAACTACGCCATCCTGCCTGTAGCACAGTCGTAATAGACCATATAGCATGGTCGATTCCTCTAAGTATCCGTGCACGTGATCGCATGGGTGGCTGGCGTCGGTGAGCGCGTGTATAGGCCGCGTTGTACAATTATTCGAAGAGCGTGGGAGGGATCAGCGAAAGGAGAGAAAGAGCCGGGCATAAGAACTGGGACATTGCCAACAAATTCGAGTTAGTCGAGTAGCGAGTGGTAAAGTGGTGGTTGCGGGCTCGAACGGGCCGAGTGGGAGGCAAATGTCGACTTGGGGCGGTAAGAGGGACGTGGAATGGGGGATGGACACGAAAGAGGGTGGAGAACAGAAGGGAAAGAGTGGAAACAGCGTCACAGGACTAATGGGAGCGAGAGTGACAGAACGAGAAGGATGAAATCAGAGAGACTCGCCAACGGTGCCGTGATAAAAAGGGTAAAAACGAAAGGGGGAAGGTTGTCAGAGAGAACGAGGGATAGGAAGAGAGAAAGAGAGGGAGAGAGAGGCAGAGATGAAGAGGGAGAGGTCTAACCTCGTAGAGGAAGATTGTTTTCATTCGGTGCTCAAATTGAAAAGGAACGAGGACCGAAGACCGCGATTCGAAAGCCGGCTAAGTGCCGGAGACAACCAAACGGAGGGTGATTTATTCTCTCTCTCTCTCTCTCTCTCTTTCTCTTTTCCCTCTCTCGCGTTCTTTCCACCAACTCCTCTACCTAACTTCCTTTTACGCTAAAACGATGAAACAGAGAGAGGGAGCGTTGAGAACGGGAAGCTTGTGATTCGTACAAGTGGCAACGTAATCAATTTTTTCTTTCTTTTTTTTTTACGCATTTTAATTCGCGAACGGAGGATGCGAGTGGTCGAGGAATCGAACCTGCTATGGTTTTCGGATTCTTATATCGCGATCTATCTGACGTTTCAACCGAAAGCTTTTGTAGCGTCTGGAGAAAAACTTTCATCGTAAGATCGAAAGGAACAATTACACGCGTTAGGTGGTAAATCGTGAGAGAAAATTCGCATAATTCGGTGAAAATTAGCATAAAAATGAAACGAGAGATTACACGCGTTGACTGATATATAGCAAGACGAACGTTATCGCGTCGTGACAATTTTTGCTTTTATCGCAATTAAAATATCTGACACGAAATGTTGTGATTATCGATATCTGTTAGACAAAGTAATATGACTAAGTATCCTTTACATTTCTACTTTTGATGAACAACTTTTTGTTTCCTCTCTTTTCTTTCTTTCATTATCTGTTAATTTGATAATATTTCTAAAAGCTTTTATAGATCTCACGATATATCAATTAGAAGTTAGCGGCAACTGTTTTATATTTTTCTCGAACTTAAAAAAACCTTTGGATAATAAGAAAATGCGATTGGATCGAAAATAAAAGAAAAGACGCGATAGGGTTAAGGAATTGGCAAGAATCGCGTATAAAGTAATTATCCGAATAATCATACATAACTGGTGTTACGTTCTGTTTAGTAGCCGACGAGAAGGTAGCGTCAACTGGCGTTTAATGCAACTGGCAATAGCTGCACTTTCGGCTAACCTGCTAAGTGCGGGAATACTAGCACGGGAAAGGATTAAAGTTGTTCGAGAGTAAATTATCGATTTAAAATATTTTATTTAAATCTTACTCGATTGACAATTGACTGATAAGCGTGAAATTCTTCGATCGACAAGTGATGTTTCTTTGGTAGACAGATGATAGCTAATTCTTCAGTAGACGAACATTAATTAATTTACTCGATAACAAACGATAAATATTCTCAAACTCAAACTCGAACTCGAACTTCAAAACTACTACTCAAAACTACTGCTCTGAAACTGCTGCTCAAAAATTACTGTTTCAAAGCTACTGTTCCAAAATTTCTGTTACTGTCTTCTCTGAGTCGCTACGTTTATATCCGTTGGAGATGGAAAAAACGTCAGAGTCTTTCTTTTGAAAACGTTTGGGAAGATCCCCAACGTTTGTTCAACTGCCGACTTTGTTTACAATTTCAATCATCATAATATCATTATAAAATCATAGTATAAGAACGTAATTAGATGAGTATTCGCAAGACATGAGCTTTAGCGGTTTTAACTGCCTTTCACTTCGAATATTGTAAACACGATTTCGAATAGACGTTTTAATTATTTCGATTTGAAGGAATTTATCGATTTTACTTTCGCGCCAGGGCTCACGCGGGTCGCGGGACGTGACAACTGGATCGAGAATCGAGCGCGAATTTCTACACTAACAGTTCGGTTGACAAAATCTAAATCAATTTTCGTCTCGTTCTATTTTCACCGGCATAGTGTAAATACTATAACTGTAAAAACGAACCCTTACGGTACAACGATGAATTGATCGGACACGTTCGATAAATTCCACGGGTTTATCTGTTTGCTTAAACGTTCGCGATTAATAAAAAATAAAAACAGAAAGAGGAAAGGAAAGAGAGAAAGGGAAAGGGTGAATTCGGTGGAAAAATCGGCGATCCTCTATAATCACGCTAGCGCAACCGTTATCACGGCTAATTAACCGATCGCCAAGAACCAATAACTTTTCATTTCTCCTTTAATTAGCGTTAGAAGGCTCGAGAGCCGGTCCAACCGTGTTACATCGGCGTTCGCTGCAATTTGTCGTCGCGCGCCGATACGCCCGAAGGGGATTGATTTCGTGGCGACCAGCGATTTTCCGTTTCCTACTCTTACTTTTATTGCCCTCCTATGAGTTCATTAGCAATTATACGAGCGTATCGAGTAACCACTTATTCTCATTTCCCCGACACAAAATAGTATATCGTTTCCAGGCGTTCGAACGAAGCTTGAAACAAACGGAGGCCTTCGTTGAAGCACGTTATTTTTTCGATCGCGCGATTTTTATCGCGTTAACGTCGTTCAACCGCGTAATAACGCGTACAGCGGCTCGCGAAAGAATTCCAACACTTGTACAAACCTTCTATGAATATATTAGCCGTACGGAGTCCACATTGTACAACTTGGTGCACAGAAAAACCGATCAGGCATAAGTATCGTTTGCTTAAATTTATCATGAAATTTATGCGTTTCTGTCGTCTCGTTATGATAAATAAGCTTATGGTGGTAATTTCTTTCGCAAAAGGTATATCGAGATAATGGAATAATCGCCTCGGCGCAACGTATGTGTCAATAATCTATACCAGCCAATCTATCAGAAGCTTATTTATGCTTGCTGGTAAATTGCCTAACATCGAAAGTTGCGAATCGCAACTTGTTCCGAGTTTCAATTACGTCGATAAAATTGTATTTCCACGGAGGATACGCGTAAACTTTTCCAATGTAACCAACATGACGTAACGATATCCTGCGCCCGTACATCCAGCTATCGCAAGGTTAAACACAATCGTTGATCGTCTAACGAGTTGATTAAGCGGTACACGTTTTAACGGTTACGTATCAATTCGAAGCGCAAATCGTACACGGCAATAACAACGCGGCTATAAAGCATCCTGAGCTAACTAGTTTGCCACTTGAGCCACCGGACGCAATTTCGCGCCGATTTAATGGTGGACCGGCCTATTCGACGACGCGACGGCCCTATCCCTACCCTGTCCCCAGGCTTGCACCCCATTAAGCAACGCCCCTGGGTACAAGGGTGAGAAATGATCGGCCGCTAATGCTAATGAATATCAGCTCGTCGTGTCAGGGAGGGTTGTTTGGGAGTTTAGGACTCTCTTCCCCATCCTCCGTTTCACAACACAGAGGGAGAAAGATAGAGATAGAGAGGGAGAGGGAGAAGGAGAGAGAGAAAGAGAGAGAGAGGGAGGAAGAGAGATCTAGGTAGCTCGCGTGCAACGAGGGGTCGTGGTCGCTTTTAAGAAAATTGCTGACAGAAGGGGGATGTGGCCCAGTGTTTCCCCTAATTAGCCAAAATTACACGATTTCCCGGACCAGATGCGTCGTCACCCCCTTTTCGTTTTTGTGATCCGTGACTACGGGGCGGCCGCTAGACACCATCAGGATCGGCCGGCATATTCCGAACTTAATTAACGAGAAATCTTTTGATCCTTAAACTCCTACCCTCGCTGGCGCGGTAGCGCGATAGAAATCAGGCCGACGTTCTTTAAGCGGCCGCCGCACCGGCTTAACGTCTCTCGTCCGGGAAACTTCGTAGAAAAGGAGATAGTCTGGTAACTTCACCGTATACGTTTTCGGCTACCTTACGCCAGAGATAAAGAGCTCTTCCTCTCAGCTGCGTGAATATGAATGATAAAGCGCCAAAAGAAATTGTTTCGACGGAATTCTCGCTTACCTGCTTGTGCATCTCCACGTTTAGGCCGTAAGACATTTCGTAGTACTGTAACAGAAAGAAGCAGAGATATTTTATTATCCCTTTTTATGCACGTTCGTGTGTCGTGATTAAGCTACGTGGTGATATTCGTGCGATTGTTGGTTGATCGTTTTGGGCCAAGAAATCGCGACATTCTGATTCGATAGCCTCACTTTTTCACGATAGGATATTTTCATAGCGTGTGAACATATAAAAGTAAAGGTTGCATTAGATATACAGCGTACAATCGAGACAGATCGTCGAATTTTAATACAACGGTCGCTGTATTGCTTTTACTGAGAATGAAAAGAAGTTTACAGTTAAAGTTGCAAAAAAACATATTTTACATATATGGGTATGTAGAATTACAGTTTACTGCTTTTCAAGCGATTGTTATCGTTGCCTGTTTCATTTAAAATAAGTAGCATCGACGATCTGAAACAGCCATTATTTCAAAATTCTAATCCAAACAAAAAATATCATTTCATCCTTAGAAGAAGTTTAATCCCACGACGATTTTCGAACGTTTTACGTCTGAATCTTGCTCCAGTTTTAACTAAAGACAAAAGTCTACATCCGCTATTTTAAGAAAATCTACAGCATTCGATCGAAATTAGAAATAATGTTGGTAAAAATAATCATTCTCTCAGGTCTGTTCGAAATCTAAGAACTTTCTTAACGATAGAAAAATACAAATCGATCGAAAATGAGACAAAGCAAGAGTTAATTACGATGATCTTTTGTACCGATCATGATGTACGATAGATTAACAATGAATACTGTCAACGTTCAATGGCCCTGGTTAGAAGAATGAGCGAAACATTGGCGAGATCGGAGTTCCAACCGGCTCCCTGTCCTTTCTTTCATTAGCGATACTTAACTTCTGTTTCTTCACAATATCGTTTCAGACGCTCTAGAGTTTTCACGAGAAGCAGGGAACCCGGTTGGTACAAAACTTTTAATAAATACAACAGGCTTCTTGTAAATCTCGACGAAACGAGAACCACCGTACCACTGTTTCCTTTCCTGTTCCCTTTCACTCCTTTCTTCGCTGTTACGGAGGTAGCGTACAAAAGAAAGGATCATTACAACGTTCTCTTGCGAACGAGTCGGATCAACCGACCACTTTTGTCCCTTGAACGCGCGAGACTCGCATGCTGCCTCGGTCGAGCATTGCCCAAGGTTCAAACTGACCTAACGTCGAGACGAAAAAGAAAACCACTTTCGCGGTAGAATTTGGAATGTTAATCCCTCGCCGGTAGATTTTTGTTTCAAAATATTTTTTGTTTTTAGGTCATGATCTTTTCTACGTAGAAACTGAGTTCTTGGAAACGTACAAGAATTATCCGTAAAGTATTCCATCATTTTGAATATTCAGAGAACGAATCGAGCGACGAAAGCTAACAACCATTCGAAAGATATTTTACCGAGTTTATGCGAACACTTGCTGTTCCGTAGTGCTGTTCGATCGATAGCGAAACGTCATCGAGCGAGTTTTACCGATCTTCGATTATATGATCGTTGTATTGACAATGCCCTGAATATATACGGTGAACCGTAACGCGATCGTTGCATCGATAAGAGTAGTGAGATTTTCAAGTATCGACAAGATATTTCGCCATTTGAATTTTTAAGTAGGAATTAATTAAGCGCAAAGCGTAGACCGAAGTTATATTGCGATCGACTTTACCTGGGTCAACCTTTTTCCACGGTTAAAATTTCATACAAGTCTACTTCTTTCCAACGTTCGTTTAGAATCAGCCATCCTTACTTCTTTACGATTAAAAAATTATTATTGGATATCCTCTTCGAAAGCATATCCGCTGTACTGAATCCTTATCGTTTATTAATAATCTCTAGATTCTAAATTATGCGTACCTCGTAGATCCTAAAACAATTTTTCAACTCGCCTCGATATAAAATCTTGTCCGCCTTAACGAGAGAGGTTACATTAGCATCGTTGCAAAATTTCGCGTATTATCTTATCTGCCGTTCTTTGAATTGTGCCTGTATGAAATAACGCAACGTTAACGATCGTATATCGCCCACGTAATACACGAACGAAAGCAATAAAATTAATCCACCATTTGCCAAATACTTTCCACATCAGATTTTACAGTCGATGCTTCTATAACAACTTAATCCGCGTCAAGCGGCAGTTGCGTATTTAATCAGATAAATCGGGCATATTCCACCGTGCTTTGTAATGGAGGGAGAATTAACTTCAGCCGGCTAGTTATGTAACAAGTATTTCACCCCACCGGTTGAGGGCTAAAATTGATTATCGACGACGCCAACGACCGAATAAATTACCCTGTGTTTCTCTGCCGCGACACGATCGATCGAGCTAAAGTTTCATCGCCGATGTCTACGAAAAACTTGGTTTTATTTGTCGCGTGAAACCAACGCCGTCGAGATCGTTCGTTGAACGTTAAGCGAGCCCTGTTAATTTCCAAGTATAAACAGCAGCAGAAGCGAGAAGAGATTTTTCACGAGACGAGTAAACTCGCGACAAGATTCCCTTGCAACTCGAACGTCTTCAATTGGGTTAACTACATACAATTCGTGGGTACGGCCGCCTGATCGTAAATTGGTTAGTAGCTGAAGTCATTCGAGTACCAGTCACCCGCTCTGGGACGCATTACAGCACCGACACGATGATTCCGTGACGCGTTATATGTAGCACGCTCGTAAAAATGTTTGAGTAGAAGGCGCATGGAACGAGGATCGAGAAAAACGGAGCGGACTACACGAATATGCAAATTCTTCGATTTATACCTGTTACGTAATTAATTTACGGCCGCGTGTTTTGCGAAATGCTTGTATAGATTATCATCGAACGTTTCCCGATGCTACTTGCAAGCTTTAAAACATGCTGTTTCAAGAAGCTGATCGCTTTATGCAGCAACGTGCATCTGCTCAGAAATACTTTTAAAAAGTTCCTAAATACCTAACGGGTTTCTCTCTCTTCGCTTTTCTTATACTTTACACTTCTTTACATTCTTTCTTCCAATTTCTTGTTTATTTCTGACCTGCGTTTCTTCCCTCCTTTCTTCTTCCGCGCATTCCTCTCTTCCTATCTTCTATCCTCCTTTCTCTCTCGCGCCTCTTCGGTTTCTCCTATCGAAGTTCGGTAAAATATTCTCAATACAAATTATTCAAACGTATTCCTTTACAGAAAACATTCACGCGAACGAAGCGAGCTTTGAAGCAAAATTTCTAAATGAAAGAACGAATAATCTCGCCTGCGCGATCGTCTCGCATAAAAATCTAGATCGTATCGAAGTGTCGAATATAACGAACGGTATCGAACGGACGATGTCTTTTATACAGTCTGTCACACAAGAGCGTGTCTGCGATATCTGCGAAACCTGACACCTAATCAGAATGAGATAAAAAGAATGTAAACAAACGAAAACTTCTCTAATACGCGTTGCTGAATACCTTTCAGTTTCATTTGAAACAGTGAAAGGAACAGAGCTTTTTAATATGAGTGCCGCGTACGCGAAACGTCGAAAATCGTCTGGCATGGGCGAATGAAAACAGAGATCGTGATTGGAGTAATATAATATTCACTGATGAATCTTCGTTTTGGGCATGGTGTCCTATTAGGCAAGCTGAGAGGAAGACGTATCACAAAAATAAGAACACTTGTACATCACATTCGAAAGATATGGAGGTCGTTACCAGAATCCTACGCTCAAAAATTAGTCGAGAGTATGCCGAAACGATGTCAAGCTATAATCGCTAATGGAGGAGATTGGACACCCTACTGTAATAGCGTATTAGTGTTTTAGATGTAGATTCAATTCATATAAATTTTTTTACAAATATATAAATATTTACAGAAATATCGCAGACACGCTCTTGTGTGACAGACTGTAAACATTACGGGAAGGAGGCACAAGTCAAAAGCGATAATCCCTGGGTAGGTTGGAACAGAGGTAAGCTGGTAAGCACGAAGAGAAAGTAAGGGTCACGTCCAAAGGCTGGACGGGGGTTCGATCCGGTCGGTGTTCCGCTAAAGTGCATCGTATCATACGATTCGTGAGCGCGCTTGCGCGATCGTAAATCGGTTAGTGACTGTCGCTTAGCGCTGCGTGTCCGCCTTTAGCCCCTCGTTCCAGGACGAATGGCTTCAGGGGGTAAGGGGGTTGGCTTTGGCCGTCGAGAGAAAGCATACACGTAGGTCGAGAGATAATACTCCAGGGAGATCGATAATATCGACCACGGAAATACACCGACTTAATAATGCAGCCGATAATCACGATGAAAGAGCACGATGACGATGGCAGAAGTAACGGTAAGAGAAATCAGTCGGTCGCTAAGTACGACTTCTAACGCGTCTTTTCACAGAGACCTTGTCTTCCTCTGCAACCCGCTTTATCGTAATATCAATTCTATCGGTAAGCTGGATGCCGCCCTCTCGTCGTCCATTATCTAAGTAGATCGACAATATGCGAACGGTTACGATTATTATACAAGCGATAGCTAAGTGGAACGCGACACGTGATCCGTTTCGATATTGGATCTATGTTGCGAGCGTAACAATCGCATTACGTATTGGTCGTTGTTGAACGTTGGGGCGGAAACGTTAAGTAAAAAGTTAAATATATCGCGTAATAAACGACAGGAGCGGCAGAAACGACAAAAATGCGTTTGATCGTTGATTAGAAGTTACTTGAAATACTTATGATTCGTGAGAATGTGTCGGATTTCTGGTTTCTTATGATCCAACGATTTTTAGAAGAACGTAAGACTATAGCAGGAAACTCGCCTAAAACGCAAATTTCAGAATATCACACTATTATAGCAATGTGTGGTTATGAATAAAAAAGATGTGAAACTTTCATTGACCCTCACTTGCCATTCTTTCTATCCGAGTATTACATTCGTCGCTAGCTGTCTTTTAATACAACAACGATTTTTAGACGAAATCTTTGGTAATTGATACTTTCCTTCTTCTTGATTATCAGCCTGTATTATAGCAGTTTAAGGTTAACGTTATTAATTCTCCGCATTTTATCATTAGCGAGTATGGAAATTAATTAGTTATAAAATTGGCACAATCGTGACATCAACGACAGGACGTAAATATCGTTATACAAACACGTGCGCGAAGAAATTGCAAAATAGACTAAATGACTTCTTGGCGATTAATTATTAACGAGACTGATGATCCGCCGGAAGGCAGATGAATTTTAAATGAACGCAATCAATTAACCTGCTGGCGTATTATGTGACGGTAGAAACGGAAGAACACCGTGGAAAAAAACGGCGACAGATTAAATATAACTTATTCCACGTTGGTTCGCGATAGAACGTTCAAATAGGAATTAACAAATCGCTTCTCGACCGAGTTAATCGGACCGGATCGATATCGTACCGATTAAAAATGTCCATTTTACAAAGCAACTTACACTTATTGCGAAACGTATTACTGCTATGTTTGTTCAACTGTTATATCAAAAGGATATAAAGGATTATTATACTTATCATAAGCAAAGCGACGTTCGATAGATATGCAAATATATTTTATTTATTCCACGTGATTAAAACTTCAAAACCGTTTTAAATTTACATCACGTCGAATTACGCGAGATATATTTTGAAATTTCGCATTATAAGACGAGAAACAGACGTAAGACATTCCGTGATACAGTAGTTGAATGTACGGACGAGTATACACTCTGCTTATACGTCCCTTGTATATTTCAATGAAGATTTGTTATAAAACATATGTTCATCCGAAACTTAACTCGCTTATCACGACGCACAGAACTCGTACGCAAACCGACAACCAACCTTTTCGATACACCCTATATATACGTGTAACACGGAATGGCTCGGTCGATCGTATAGAATATAAAAAACAAAAAATCGTATCCTTTGGAGCGATTATCGATGAAAAAGAGAGAGAGAGAGAGAGAGAGAGAGAGGAAAGCCATCCTAAATTGCGCGTTATCGACATCCTAGACGGGAATTAATTCGATTCATGACGTAATAAAATGCTTCTTGGCCGCATCGCGGAACGTATATTGGGTTCGTTGGAAAGTCCGAAACACGAAGAAAAGAGTTCGCCGGGCCAAGTCGATAATCGGATGAAGAGAAACTGTCGGTGGTCGACAGAGGTATGGGGAGGGGGGTCGTATCGATCTCATCTGACAACCTTTCCTTTTCTATTTTCACGTGGTTCGGAACCCAATAATAGGGGTTGTACCGATAATTTCACCCCCTCCGGTTATTCGATATGGATCTTTTAGTAGCGAGCCTTTGCTAGGGTGATTGAACCGCCTACTCTCTTTTCCAGCATCCCCTATACTCTTGTCTATATCTTTCTGTCTACCATATATATTCTCCGTCTCTTCCCATTTCCTCTCTTTTTCAACTCCACGTAACCACTCAGCGCGCACTTTCCTTCCACCTCGTCGCTCCCCGTTTTATCTTTGTTTCTCCTTTTCATCCTTTCCCGAATGTTTTCCGCGAGTGCTCGCGCCTCGCGCTTCCGTACAATTAATGGATAATTAATCAGCCAAACTCGACCGCGACGATAATCCGAGATACGGGTCGTTAACTTTGTCAGATGACAAAAAAGGGAGGGTTGAATATGACGAGGCGGGGATGGAACAGAATGGTAGGAGATGAGAAGAGACGAGCGAAGGAAAAAATTTATTTGCTTTTGCGGTTAATTCTTGTCCTCTTCGCAGGGCGACGGGATCGTAAAGCGACGGAAAGGGATGCGCGTCGACGTAAGTGAGATCGATAGCTACGTAAAGGGAGAAGTCACAAAGTTCGCAGGAAAGAACGGTTGCGACGTTGGCAGCGTTAAGAAAATTGAATAGCGAAAGACACGGCTGCCACAAAGAAAGGAAGAAAAAAGGAAGAAAAAAGGAAAAAAGGAGAGAAGGAAGGAGAGGGGGAAAAGAAGAGAAAAGGGTGGGAAGGGTTTGGTGGAAAAAAACAAAAAGAGGAAGAAAGAGAGAGAGAGACCCGGGTGAGAAGCATCGTGGTGGGGAAAAGGAAGGGTTGGTAAATTCGTGAAAACAGTTAACCCCACGGACGTTGGTGCACCGTTATGAAACTTCGTAAACGTTGGTGAAAAGGGGAGGGTGGAAAAACAAAAACACTAAATTGCACGGTAGAAACTTCAAAGGCGGAAATAAAATCTGTAAAAAGAAGCAGACGGTGAACGCAAACGGGAAAAACAAGAAGTAATCAAGAAACGTGCCCGGAGGATGTGGGTTATGTTTAATTTGTTACGCTGCGGAAAAACGAAATAGAGATAAAGAGAGGGCGCGGAGGAGAAACGGCGTGGGGGAAAAAAAGGAAGTAGTAGAGGAGCGAGAAAAAGAGAGGGAAAACGCGGGTAATCGGGAAGTCTGCGTTTTTAAAGGGTGAAAAACGTGCCGCGCACCGACGGCAACCTGCTTTCATAAGAATATTTTTCACGTCTTTACTGGCCGTCCCTCTTCCCTCGAACTCTCGGTCCCGCGCGCGTTTCATCGGTGCGAATCGTTCCGCTTTCATAATAAAAATCGAATTAATTTCTTATCGATTTAACAACTTTTTCTAAAGTGTCAAATAAAATGAAGAGGAACGAGGAAATAAATCCGAACGCGCACGACCCCGCTTTCTCCGTCAGATACTTTTCAGGGAATTAATTTAACGGTACTCCATCGTTTCGCGATAAAAATGGAACAACGCGCGCGGCGAAAAGGTTATTGCACGATAAAACTAAATGGATTCTTCGCGATACCTTCGAATGGACACACAGGATCGTTTCTAATGATGCCAAAAAAATAAAAAATAAAAAGAAAAAATGGGAGCTACCGGAAACCTTCTCCGAGGGAGATAATCGAGTGGTTCTTCCGTTTTCGTAGTTAATGAAACGTACAACAAAATTATTATCTTTCAATGATACACATACACTGGCAGATAGTATCGATCATAGTCATATAACCATATATTAGACATAATCATTGATTGAAGTGTTTGATATAGTGTACAAACTATGACAATTCCGTGCATCGATTCAGAGCTGATGCAATTTAACAAAAAACAAAAAAAAAAAATCCGCAAACGTAACGAGTCGCGTCTATTGGAAAAGAATGCATCGAATAAGGACATGTCGCGAGGCGATGATCCGTGCGCTAAAGTTCTGAAAAGGACGGGAGCACGGAATGTATGGGGTGGCGTAGCGAAAAGAAGAGAAACAGGAAGAGAAATTCCGAGAAGAAGATGAACGACAAGCAGCGAAATAGAAGAGGAAGACAGATAGTGCGAGAAAGAGAAAAAGAGAGAGAGAGAGAGGGATGAGAGAGGGAGAAAAAGTTGAAGCGGCCGCGGCGCTCGGATTTACGCGGCACGTTACCCTAATGAAAATCGCGGAGGATGAATTGTAGGAGGGATGGAAAGGTGGCTGGTTGGAATACACAGGGGTGGAATTAGAATATCAGAGACACGTTTGCAGTCTGTACATACGTTACACCAATACTCCTTCTCGTCAGGCTGTACGTATATAATACTTGTCGGTAGTTGACAAACCCTCGACATCAATTTCTCTCTCCGTCTCTAATTCCCCCCGTCTCTTTCCCTTCCCCTTTTCCCTTTGCCACCCTACACCCCCATCCCCTTCCTCTGTTGCCTTCCGACTCTGTCCTTCTCTCTGTCGCGTCCTCTCCCTTTCTACTCTTCCCACCAACCCTCCCCTATCTTTCTCTCTTTCACCCTGTCACTCGGCTCTTCCTCTCTCTCGCTTCCTCTCTTCGTTTACTTTGGAGATATCGATTACCGGCTCAACTCTCAACCCCCATCAACCCCTCTGTCACCTCCAACCCCCACCCCTTATCCACTCCCACTAACACCCCCTCCCCTACAACCCAAGCCCCAACCACTCGGCCCAGCTTGCTGCTTGGTTGCTTGCACGGTGTCACATCGGTGTAGCAGTTTACAGAGATGGTACAGTTCGCGACAATTACGATCAAACGTACAGTTAACATCGGCGTACGATCTCGCGACCCGGGGATGAGGGATTGCGATGGAAGTCGTGTCGCCTAACTGCTTCGTGCTTTTGGATCGATCATTGCATGCCGCACACGCTCATCCGGCGTTATTTTTTCCGCTCTCTTTTCTTTCTCTCCTCTCCTTTCTATCTCTCGTTTTTCCCCTCATCTTGTCTATATTTCTCTCGGAGACAAAATGAGCATGTTATTGAGATATATCGAAATAATACAGGTGAGAAAAGGAGAAACGAAGGGGTTCACGAAACGATCGCGTTGCGAGATAACGCTCGCAGACGGTGTTTCGCAGACGCGTTTAAAATAATAGGGGGCTTCTCCATTGGCGAATTTTTTCTTTCTCTCTCTCTCTCTCTCTCTCTCTCATTTTTTTTGAAAAAGGGAAGGGCAGAGGTGAAAATAAATCCAGGACCGAGGATCGTAGCAGACTGTTGACCCTACTCCGCTGGGGAACGTATACGTTTTCGTATACCAGAAGGTAGGGAGCAGTTTACAGAACAGCATAACAGCCAGCGTAAAAGCACGTTCTCAAATATCGGTGGATTTATACACGCGAATAAAGCAGACGACCCGATTTCTTTTTCTTTCGCCCGCCTATTCGCCCGCCCGTTACACGAAAACCTGCTCTTCCCTCTGTACGTCCCACAAACTATCAAAACACGCGAAAATTACTTTCCAAAGGAACTGCCGGCTTAGCGTGTAACGTAAATAAAGATATAGGCAAATATTTTGCGTGGTACAATCGTAATTACGAGGCAAAAGCGCGGATTACAAGAGCAATTTACTGACTAAACGGTAAAATAAAACAAATAAAGATATTCAACGTTATTGAAAATTTCAAACGATCGAATCTTTTGGCTCACCTATTCTTTTTTCTTCTTCTTCTTTTTCTCTAAGTTGTTCCGATACAGTACAGGGCTATAATAATTAATACATGAATGTTTGTACAAATTCGTATCTTCGTACATTTCCATATTTTTAAAGAAAGAAACCCATAATGGAAATTTATTTCAACTATTGGAGATTATATCGAGTACTTTGCTCTGAATATTTTGTACATTTGCGTAGTGTGTACATTCTGGGCCGCAATCTTTTTCGGCCACTTTACGTTACCAAACGTTATTTCGTAACAGCGTGTCTGTGAAAGAACATTCCAAGGATCCGTGTAGCGCTCTTTCCGTTGTTATTTCCTCGGGTTAGTTTCCACAGTTTTATGAAATTTAAAGTAATTTTAGTATCACTAACATTATGATAAACTATTTCTTTAATGAACAAAATATCGCTTTCTATGCAATATGTGACCGTGAAAACGTGACCTATGAAAAATAAGAAATTCCCCTGAGCGGCTTTCGAAGCGATGGAAAGGGCTCGATACGAGGGAAAAATAACGCAAGAGTACTTTAAAAAAAAGGGGGGGGATATAAACACGGAAAACGAGAATCATCGATGTAACACTGAGAAATTTATTTCAAACATTGCACTACGAATTCCTAAGCTTCCCCTTTGTTAGGTCTTTCCATCGAAGTTTAACTTTGCTCGCGATTCCCTCATTTTTCAAAGACTTTGTTACTCGTACCACTTCTCCTTTGATCCTCTCGCATCGATTGGTCAGATGTACGAAAGAACAACGAATTCCTGAACTGTTCGATAATAAATATTTAATAAAGAAGCGAGGAATGAAATGGACTACCGTGGCAAATACTTTGGTCCACGTTAATGCCGCACTTTAATATAGGTAAGTCCAAGTTAAGCTCCTTACCGATGACGATACGATTAGTACGGTTGGTTGAGCTAATTGCCTTCGTGCTGATGGGAACTGAATCGAAGAGCCGGCAATATGAAGCGAGAACAATATCGATCGTTTTTCTCCATTGCCCCGTGTCGGGGAGGGTTGCGACAAAGATTACCGAGTTCAATAATGGCCCTGTAACCTCGTTGCTTATAAAACCCGATTCCGTGGCTACGATTACCCTCTCTATCGATAATTTCAACAATAGAAGCACGTGCACCGGCACAGAACTTTCGACAGTCCTCTGTACAGTATATACATAATATACAGTAGTCTGTATATTATAACTAAGATAACAACAAAAGATATACACTATCGGAGGATGTATCGCACTACCATAATGTGTAATTGTAACATTTCGTTTTTATTTGATCCTTGTTTCGATTTGTACGTACAGAAACATAATAACGTTGAACTAATTCTGCATTCGCAAAAGTTAACACGCCTTCGATTTACGTTCTGGCAATTTTGTTAACCTCGATAATTTCAACAACTTTAACAGTCGTAGGAATCTTAATAATCGAAGAGGCTGCTGTAATATGAAGGAAGCTCGGCTTGCAATCGTTTGAACAGACGAAGAAAAACCAACTGAAAGTTGATCAGAATCAAATCACTTTCCCAAACCTGCTGTGGATTCGAATATAAAGTCTATATCTTTCTTTTTCTTCCAATCGACAGAGTTTTCGATCTTTCTAACTTCCATATCCTAGAATTTTGATAATCTTCGCAACTTTCGTCACATGAAACGTTGTACTCCGAAGAAACGCGTAACAACGCCCGATAACAGTGCGACGATTCATCGAATCCGCTCGAGTTCGTCCGAGTGTCACCTAAGCGATGTTTTCAACTGCCGCGAATAAGCTGTACTCGATACGAAGATAAAAAGACATGAAGACGAACTTACAAAGTGCCTTACCATAACGTAATGCCTCTGCATCTCGGTCTTCTCACTGGCCAGTTTCTCGCATTCGATCTTCAGTCTGAAAAGTGAAAAGCGATTAAGAACAGAACCAGTCAGACATGCGTTAAAGCAGAAATGGCGCGCACTCGTTCAGGACCATTTTGTATGCGTGTGTTTGTACGTGCGTATATGTGTACCTACATGCATATATATATTGTGTAATGTGCGTGTACGCACGCTTGTGTGTGTACGTGTAAATACGTGCAAGCGCATAGGGCAAGACCGCTTCCTTTCCCTTTGGGATTTGCAGCATCTTGAATTCGAGGAGGAAGAGAACACGGTGTGTCTCTAGAAAGTAAGATGGAGTTCTCCGGCGAAAAAGCTGAAGGAATAAGAAGAAATGAGATTATGGCGGTGTTAGCGGCTGCGGCGGGCGACCCGACCACTGAAAATCTAAAAAAAAGAAGCCCAGCTATGAATAAAGGAAGAGGAACCTGCCGAGGACATTTTGGCAAATATCGTTCTACGCGTTATATGCCGAGGAAAATCGATCGGAACGTATGGTATAAAGTTGCTCTTGGAATCGTTTTAACGTCGCTCGCGTGAAATTTTAACGCGACGTATCTCGTACATTTATTAAAGAAGTAAATTTTACACGGTAACCATTATGAGTTTACCATTATCTTATTTCCAAATTTAAGATCCACGTTGATTGAAAATTCGAAATTGAGATACTATTTATAACTAGAGTTATTAGAATGTCAAAAGTGGATCTTAACGCATTCGCTGTGGTCGAATTTTCTTTTCGAATTCTGATTCGAATTCTCGCCAGAAGATGACGTAAGTAATCGCGTATTTCCAGGTAAGTGAAAAAAAAATAATGTTCCTAACGGTCATTTTTCATTACGTTTCAATCGTTTGAGCTAATCAACGTGACTCCAAAAACCCATACGTTTACAAATGCTGTTCGCATAATGAAATTTACCTGTCGATTGTACGAATCGTTATGTAACTTGGTATAAAAATGATTATTAAAAAAATTCATTTACGCCACGCGCAGTAGCCAGAAAAGATATTTGCGCGTATCTATCTCTATTTCCAATGAAACATTTCGTTTATCGGATTCTACGTTTCATTTTTATAGTATTTTTGTAACCATACGAAGATACCTGCAAGTGACGTGGAATTTAACACGTTTCGACCGAAAATTAGCATAAACTATAACAGAAACAATGGAACGTAAATTCTTTCTGCAGCCACCGCAGTACGATTCCACCTGAACTTTCGTCACTTCGTAATGCGACAATTGTATCTTACAAGAAAGATAATATCACCTTTCAAAATTCATAAAACTGCCAATGATGATACAATACACCATGCGGCGATAAAAATTGCGAGTGTTTCGGAGTCGAAATAAAAGAATGGCCGAGACTGTAGAACGTAGATTGCCAAGGACCGTGCAACAATAATACTCCGTCTAGGAGTAGAACGTACGCTTTGTAAAGCCGTAGCTTTTCTCAAGAAAAGGAAGCACGTTGTTGAATTTTCGCGAGCGGTGAATTCCACGAGGTCATAAAAAAAATTGCCAAGAGGCAGGCAGAAAGTTCATGAATTAGCGGGAAAATTTCGTCGAGGCCAGAACGTCCCGGGGCAGACATACGCGCACTGGGTGGCGACTAGCGGCGAGTACGCGTAGCACGTACTAGCTGGGCGTTAACAACGAAACGCAAATTTAACCGTCCATCCGACGGTTTCAACGGTATCGCAAGTGCGGCATGCGAGATAATTAATGATACGTAAACGCAGACATTTGTACACACGGTCCCATTACACGGGCGTCCGCCCGAAAGTGAGCACTGTTCCAATAACGTTAACGGTTATAGCATCGCCTGCATCTGGATACTACTTGCCGGAACGTCGATTAATTACCGTGTCCGGGCCTCGATTATCAATTGCCATAAATCGTCGACATACACGCGATGTCGCGCGAGTTCTTTCTCAGTCATCCAAACCGTATACAGTTTTGTCACTTTCGTGATTCGAAGTACGGAAGATTGTCGCTTAACCGGCTCTCGTAGAAGGGAACCTCCGACGAGACAAACGAATCACCGGTTAATCCGAAGATACGCATACAGCATGTGAACCGGTAACTGATGATAAACCCGGGAAATGCGTGGTTTCTCGTGAAAAAAGAAAGAAAATGCGTGGGATGAAGGGTAATGTTTCGACGCGCGAGCTTTCGTCTTTGAGAAAAACTGAGTTTGAAAGTTAGCCCGGTACGCGATCGAAACTCCGTTGCAAAGTACGGAGAACCAGCGATGTTGCGAATATCGCTTTTTACAATTTACCGTAGAATTTTGTATTGTTTATGTCATCTGCTCGCGATAAATCCGTGGGAATAACGAATCGAAAGAAAATAAATCACTTGTTTCTTCAGAATTGAATATTAAACTGTGTTCTCGTGTAATTGGATCGAGAAACGAATAAAAAGTGGTGTCGATCGGTTTAGCTTCCGAGAGGCTGATATATAAATAACAAACGTTCTACATGTACTACGTATGCTCGCGAAAGTATTCCAACAGTTATAGAAATTTCCTGCGAATATATTACGCGCGTTATACGAAACATGTTGAGATAATACTAACAAGGCAATGAAACGCGATTGTCATGATTATGCTGGTAAGGTATTCGAAACAAATCTGCAAATGTAACATAGAAACTACAAGATATTTAGCGCAAGTATATTTTGCAGGGATGATAAGAGAATTTAGACAGCCAATTATCCATTTACATTGGTAAACCGCAATGGGTACTCAGTAGAATCATTTTTAGCACTTGTTGTGTGTACCGGTGATTAGGACAGAAGCCCAAGGCGTACGTCGTATTTATTGTTACAAGATATTTAAAGTTTTGCGTTTGAACTGAATCCTATTTAACGACGTCACAGCCAATTCAATACAACGCTTCACTTTCCACTACTTACAAACACGTTTTCGGATTATCGTAATGTTACGTAATGCGAGATGAACGCAACGCAAAATAATAACAAACTCGTTTGTTTTAGATTCTTGACTAAGACCACTTTCATAATCACCGGAACATACGTTTAAAAGGACTATTTACACTGTATGCCAATTTTTTATCAAATATATATATATAACATGTAGTAAACATCTCGTAACTTCTATGTACATTTCTACGCTGTTTTCAATTTTTACCAATATAATCGTTACTTTAGAATCTTGTTACGGTATTAAATAAAGTTTCAAAATGTTTTATACGATGCGCGTAACATATACGTGAAAATGTCTCTGATAAGCGTGGAAATATACGTTTGTCAGCCACTGTAGATTCGCCGCGAATCTTTGCGTTAGATTTTCAACTGGAGGTCGTCCTGTTATCCGCGTATCCGGTTTGCGACTGAAGCCCGCGAGCGTTCGAAACGTTCGACGCGTTATTAGGAGCTGGGTGAGGAGAGGACGTCGTGAGCAAACAATTCCAACTTTCTTCTCTCGGATAAGAGACTTCGAAGCGATCGGCGTGCAACAGCATCAACGGGGTGGGTTCTGAAACAACCTCGAAACAGGGAGCAGCGGGACGAAGGAGGAAAGGCGAGGAAAGATGGGCAGAAGACAGCCGAGGCAAGCATCGGCGTCAATAATCGTGGATCTTCGAGAAACGCGAACGCGAGACGGAAGGGATGAATAGACGAGAAAACTGGAAAGGGGGAGTTGGGCGAAGGTGGTGGAGAAAGAAAAACAAAGAGCAAGCGAGGGAGAGAGCGAGCGCGAGGACGAGGAGAGTCAAAGAAAAGAGAAAGACTCACGAGTGGTTCTGTTGCTGGATGAAATTGAATTCCTCTTTGATCCTCTCGCAAGTGTCAGCCACCGTGAATTTCAGACCTCCCGCAGCCCCACCGCTTCCTCCGCCACCCTGCAACATAAAAAAAAAAGAGGAAGAAAGAAAATGAAAGAGAAAATAAGAGGAGGGAATTCGATTAGCATACACGACAAAGCAGCCGCGACAAAGAACGAAAAATAGATCAGCTAAAATGCCGAAGCGTTATGGTCGTACGTACGGGCATGTACATGCTGAGAAGACGCTTCGATCTGTAGAAAAGTTACCGTCCACTTTTTCTATGTGGTAATTAATCGACGCGCAATTTGAAGCAACAAGGTGCTTTTATTTATATATATAATATAGTGGTTTGTTAAACCGTAGTTATTCATAGTAACTTGCTGTAGCGAAAAAGATATGTACATTCGAAAACAATAACGTGAGCCCTCGTGTCATTCGACGAGATATTTCATTTTTTATATTCTAAGGAAAATAAAGAAAAGAAGCAAGAAGAAATGTGAAACACGCTCGTTTTAAAAATTTATATTTGGCAAATTGTATTACGAAGGTATGCGGATAACAATTTAGTCGATCGTAAACTGAAATTTAATTTTGTTCTACGATAAGATTTATAAAAATAATGTTTTCGAGGTATTAAAAAGAGGAGAAAAATAGTGCCAAGAACCACTGTAATTCAATCTTATATTATCAGAATTATCTGACGTTTAAAATATACCTCGTATCTCGATCCCGTTGTCAATCGTCGTAAAGCTTTGTAGCCTAAAGTATGGTACAACATTTTTTCACAAGTAACGTTGTTACGAGCAACTCGTGGTATAGAAAAACGCGTTCTCTTCATCTAGAGTAAGAAAACTGGACGAGTTAACAAGCAAGATTTCTATCGACTCGCACAATTTAAACAGACGATACGATAACAGTCTTGCCGCAACGATGGAACTCTATTTGCGAAATACACAGGGAAAAAACTCGTTAAAGGGTGCAAAGGCAACGATGGAATCTCGTTACGCCGGAAATCGTGTATACAAGGTAAAAGAGAGGGGGCAAGAGGAAAAGAAAGCAAAAGAGAAGTCGACATTACGCCTGGTCCTTAGATCGGTGAGACCGTAGAATAAATCCGAAATAAATCTTAACAAATCCGAATTTAAAGGAAAACCGTGCGGTATACGCGTTCGTTCGTTCGTTCGTTCCAGAAACGTCTGTAAAATGGTAACGAGGTTAAAGTCGAAGATGACAAGCAACCACTATCAAATGGCCTTCGACCGCATAAGGCGCACGCAAACACAGAAACCGAGCTCAGAAACGCGAGCAGAGGGCATCCAGGTATAAAAGACGAGCGACTCCGTTGCCTAAGAGGGAGAAACGAGGCCTGAAGAGCCAAGGATGAAGGACCATGAAGGCGTCCTTAATGAGACCCATTCCACCAGGTAGCACGAGGTCTATGTCTACGGGTTCTTCAGCCACGTATACCAACGCCGCTCTACCGGTTGAAATTACGGAGGAAAGGATCAGGCTTTCCGATGACAGTAATGATTACGTTACACATACACACTCCTTCTTATGTACAGTATATGTATGTATTTATATATATACATTATGTATTTAAATATATATATATATAAATATACAATGTCAGTCTGATTTCGTAAGTACAGTCCAAAAGCGCTAGAGGAAATATCGAGAAGAACTAATCTTCTAATAACTTCAAATAGAGTGCATTGTAGAATCACAATCGTTTAAGTTGAATATTCTTTTTACGATTCCTTTAATTAATTTATTCATTTGCGTTCTCGTCATATTCTACCGATATAATAGCATCTTCTTTATTGACACCCGATACAGAAATACATTTGCTCAAAGCAATATCGATGTCGTACACTGTTTTAACATTTAAATAGCATTACAATCATTCAATACCTATTTTCGTTCATTTACATTCTTATAATACACATCTGCCGGTGTTCTCTTTATTGAAATTCGATATAAAACGATTTGTTTACTACTGTGCAAAGAGAGAAGTTTGGTTGGGAGAATGAGCGGAATTCCATTTTCCAATCAAATCATTAATCCGATACGATTACGGTAGCATCATTGAACATCGATATTGTGCGTCGAAGAGAAAATGGGAGACAGAGAGAGAATGGGTGAGAGCGGGGATAGAGGGAGGGAGAGAGTAGAATTTCGGACCGAATGACAAAATCTCTCGATAGAGAGAAATATTCCGACACGACGTTAAATGGTCAATGACTGTCCGCCGGCTGGAAAATTCCAGTTTTTCGACGCTACGTAGTCTCGCGTAGAATGATTTGGCCACTTGTTGAATTCGAAACGGGGAGTGGCTGTCGGTGGTAAAATGGTTTGGGAACAAGCTGGGGAAGAGGACGACGGTGGTCCTCACTTGTTGCAATCATCAAACGGAACAGTCATCGAACAGGTTGTTGTTCCGATGGTTAACCCGCCAGCGTACACATATCCGTTATGCGATACGGCGGACGACAATTCGTTTTCATGAAAATTTGCGTACGATCTGACCAACGTGCTCTCACCATCCTCGATAATTCCCGACATCGATATTAAACGTATCCCTTCGTGGCTTTCTATTGCTGTCATATTTGACATTAAAATTAACCATTATTAGCGTGAGCTCGCTGTAATGTATTTTTCTCAAAATACGTGATATTCGAGAAAATCAATGTTTATTTCTAGTGTGTTTCGCAAAGAATCATTGAAAACTATTGCGAATATACTGGTACAAGTTTAAATATACTCAGTTCGTATTTTCTGATACACATTCTTAAACACAATATACCAAATTACAGTCCTATAATCGAATACAATACAATACGAATGGGAAATCGTTCGACGAAATTAAATTTACCTTATTCTCCAAAATATATAATACTCTGGAATATTGTGCAGCAATAAGAAAACAAAAAAAATTACCTATTCAAAGATATCTTAACACAGCCAATATATCGACTATTACCATCGTCGAATAATCCCTTCGACATGAAGACATTAATTAACGACAACGATTCGTGGGAGTTTTACGCATTAACGCAATATTGGATATCGGGCGCGTATCGCGACACACGGCGAGGACATCAATTTTCGTCCCTTTCGTTTCTTTATTTTTTTTAATTACTTTCCCTTCTTCCCTACTTTTTCGACCGTTCTTTGACGCGACCATCGGATTTGGTTCTTTCAGCTTAACGAATCAAATACATATATACATATACATACACATATACATGTATATACACGTATATAGATATATATGTTCACATAAAGCAGCCCAACCGAATGTTCACGGTGCGCTCACGCGCACAAGATGAGTCACGCATCGATGCTTCGGCCCCTGATCAAAAGAAAACCGATTCGAATGGCAAAAATCAATTTTTCAATAATTTTCTTTGCCTCCCATAAGCCGTCCAATCATCCATACCTTTCCCACTATGTCAAAACTGTTATTAACGAGCGAAGACAAAAGTCTTCCGTTCTCGGGGCGGCTCGACAAGAGCACGCTTTTGCCCAGCCTCTATATACCACGGGCCTTTGTATTCATTGTCTGCCCGATTCCCCTTTCACACCAGCGAAATCAATGAAGAAGCACGCGTGAGCGCATCTATATACGTGTAAGCGTGCGCATACGCGTGTAAATGTGTGTGGTACGGCATGGTATAGCGTGTCGTGTGTGCGGTGTATACGGAGGATCGTATCGAAAAACCGGCTGGTTCACTTTGTTGCCAAGAGATAATGGCCATGCGAATCGTAAATAAGGTAATAGGTCTTCGCAGGGCCGACCGAGGATAGACCAAAGATCGAATGACGTAAGCGAGAAACCCCCTAAGGGCCCGTTCACAACTTTCAAGAAAGTCGTGCATTAAGGTTACATGGGTTTAGAATAAATTTAACGTTAGAATTACGAGACTATATAGTTAACGTTATTGATATCGGATATTTTTCATTTGTTCGATTGGGAAAAAAAAAAAGACGGAAGCGTTTCTGGTAGCGTTAACGTTCGTCGTTATATCGAAATGGAAACGTGATTGATTACACAGACACTTAGTTTTATCGTGTTATTTTCATCGTTTTAATTCTATTCAACTATACTATTCATCGAAGTCGCACTTTTCACGAGAACGATTTTAATATTCAATCGCGTATTACTAAGTCATATGAAAACATGAAATTGAAAAAAAAAAGGCTTTCTTTCAGTCTTTTTTCCTGCGCAGTGTTCGTATCAAAGTACGTATTAAAGATGAGCAATTGTAGCATTAAAAGAATGTCAAATTCTACGATTATAAAGTTTCTAGAAGTTTGTTTTAACTTTCTGCTTTATAAAGTATAAATCTTGTCTTTCCTCTTATCGCATCTCCATTATGTAGATTATATTGTAAGAATAGGCATTACAATTAGAAACTGTAGACTCAGAGTGAATACACCGTGCTTGAGTCGTAACGAATGCGGAGTGTTTTAATCTTAATTTCAAATCGATCGTATTTATAAAGCGAGATTCAATGGGTATAGTTTATGTACAGTGTTAATACACTGCACACGTTTACAAGTTCATGTCCATTTCTAGGTATAAAAAATTCATAAAGGAATACGAAATTTCACGATTTGTTCCGATCTACCACATAATTCCTTCGTAAAATGAATTTTACAAGAGATACACGAATTTATGAAGTTAATTTCAAATCGATCTTATTTATAAAGCGAGATTCATTGGGTATAGTTTATGTACAGTGTTAATACACTGCACACGTTTACAAGTTCGTGTGCGAAAAAATTCATAAAGCCATACGAAATTTCACGATTTCTTCCGATCTGCCACATAATTCCTTTGTAAAATGAATTTTACAATAGATACACGAATTTATGAAGTGAATTTCAAATTGATCTTATTTATAAAGCGAGATTCATTGGGTATAGTTTATGTACAGTGTTAATACACTGCACACGTTTACAAGTTCGTGTGCGAAAAAATTCATAAAGCCATACGAAATTTCACGATTTCTTCCGATCTGCCACATAATTCCTTCGTAAAATAAGTTTTACAAGAGATACATGAATTTACGAATTGGCCAGATATGTTCGACAGTATTCGTGTCTACAAAAAATATCACGAAATAAGGGATTAACGATGAAAAACAAACTTGGAAGGATTCGAGTTACTGCAGCCAAAAGAAATTCGCCTCAACATCTATAAATCTATATGGAAATAGAGCTGATGGAAGGGGCTACGCTGAGATTTGTTTTTCATTATTTCATCTTATTCGCGCGAATTTGCTCCTCGGTTCCCTTATTTTATATCGCGGAAAGGATTCTAATTGGATGAGGCAACGCTATTGGGAATTATTCAAATCGTGTTCCGAGGCTGTTGAAAGTCAGACGTACGAAGCCGATGTAGCTGCACTTGAATAAACATCGATGTATCGATATGCAGTGAACACTGACGAATAAGCGCAACTTTTCTATACGTACACGGCCACATAGTCAATGTATACCGATACGAATAACAGGCCAGGCCATTCGAAGCACCTAGCGCGTCTTTGAATTACACATTTGGTTCATCAATAAAACGATAAATAAAGGAAACGAGAATCAAAGTGGCTAGTTACGTGGGATTTGAGAAAGCTTAGGATAACGGTCGAAAAAGAATCGAGACTCCCTTTTCTCTTGTACTTCTCGTTTTCTCTTCCCTACTTGCTCTTTTTTTTCGTTTTTAAAATGATATTTCACCGCGTTAGTTGAAAGGAAATTCTCTGAAATGAAAATAAACGTTTGACGATATCGAACGCGCAAAGCTCGCAGAAAGTAGCGTCATAAGGAGTCGTAAATAATTTCCAAGTTATGGGTGATTTCTTTTCGTGATTTTATGCATGCGAATAGAATTGCATTGTCGGGAAGATAATATAGGCGATTTGTGAAATGATACTAGCTGGTCGTGTTTGAAACTGCGAGTAGAAGTAAGAATTGAAGAGGAAAGCCTACCATATCGAATCATAATATCATTCTCTATAATCATTCCGAATAGATTGTTTTATCAAAGAGAATAATAAACTAAAAATTATACCTACATAATGCAAATCATTGCAAGTATAAAAAAATATTCTCCGAAATAATCGTTTATACTGAAATAAGTAGCGGCGATCGACCTCAATTTCCAAGAATATAAATATTAAGAAATTAACAAGTTATCTCGCAACCTTGTTCGATCATCGCCGTTCTATTCCTATGTAAACAATTTATTTTAGGATACGTTTCACAGAGAGAAAAAGAAGGCAACTTCGTTATAATAAAACGGAACACATTTTGAAATGTCTGCCTGCGAAACGGCTTGAAGGAAAACGTATGCTCAATCAATGTCGAGACATAAAATGTGCTAACAAATACCGGCACGCTTTGTAAGGGGAACCTAGACTGAATTTAGAGGGTGGATGAGTAGGAGGGAGACTGCTCGTAGAAGAAGACCAAAGTGAAAGGGAGAGAGGGAGAACACGTGGTGAAATTCCTGCCGTTCAGAGGTGCGCAGTTAGAATACGTAAATCTTCGTTGCGATAGCGAGTAACTGATAAAAAGGGGTAACACATTTTACATAATTTTTTCTCGCATCTACGCGTTAAATTACGCGATGAATTATAAACGTTGTTCCTCCTTTTTTTTTATTTATTACCGTACTTGGAATTACGCTTGCCAGGAAGATTTGTACGGTTTAGTACTGTCACGTGCAGTGTAAATACATATCAGTAGTTTTCGGCACACAGCGAGCGGTCCATTAACAGCAGTGAATTGACTGACGTCTCCTTATTGGCAAAGTTATTGATTAAACGAGACTTGTAATTGTAACACTGGCGTAGGTGAGCTACGCTCAAATTGTATACGTTTGTAAATTGCTCTGAATGGTAAACAATGCTGGGTAAACGAGAACGTTGTACAGTAAACAGAAATAAAAACGCGTTAATTGCGAGAACACTTCTCGTTTATATCCGGACAAATAGAAGCAATCGAAGAATGAAAGAAACTTCTAGTTCCTTTTAATTAATTACAGAAATGATCCGAGGAAACAATAATACCCATTCGTTGCATCTATATTTGAAACAACAAAGAGTATTATAAAAATCGCCTAAATTCTTAAAGCTGTTACAGGCAAAGGGCTCTCGTGATTAAAGCTATTAAAGGCTTCTATATAACTACTACTTTGTGGAAAATAATCTCAACGTGTCGTTAACCACTTCAGAACAACTCCTCTTTTTTGTCTATGAAGAAAATTGTGTTTTTCTTTCTTTCTCTTTTTTTCTTTTCTTTATTAGTTATTAATAGCAGAAATACGTTTGCGAGCAGTTTTGTAAAGAAACTATAATGCGCTAAAATTTGAGAACAACTGTAGTAAAAATGAATACATCTAGTTAATTGATACATCACGAACGCTTTATATGCAATTAATAGAAGATAGGTACAATATGTATGTACCTTGCATCATAACTTCCATCAATAATACTCGCTTTATCACGCAGACATAAATGTTCAGAAGTTCACAAAAGCTGGTACTGTGACTTGCGAATACACCGATAATCATTAAGCTATGCACCGGTTAACGATACACACCGCAAAACGCGTACCTTGGAAATTACGAGAAAATTCGAAAAGTTCCAGCGTTTCACAGGACCTCGCCTTACAAGTTACGGTTTAAGAATAATGAACACTGTCAAACGTCAGATTCGAAGATACATATACGACTAGATAACTCACCCAAGCAAGATATCGTATCGATGAAAAGTCTCGACAATGAATCTAAGCCTTCAGTTCGAACGCGAATGCCTCTTCCTCGTCCATTAACGAACTGTATTACTGGAACTATTCCAACGAACCTCGGAGAATCCATCGAAGATATGCAAGCAATCGAACGTTAAGCCGGCTTTTGCTACCATTTCTTGCAAGACCCGTGATGCATTCTGGGTGGCAGAGAGACGAGGCCAAGAGAGACGAGAGAGTTGAAGCTCGCTTCACTCGTTCACGCGCGTAACCTCACGTCCATGTCGCAATGGCGGATTGACGGCCGCGTTACCGCTCAGGTCGCACATGTACACACGCGAAACAGCCGTGTGCAGCATGTACGAGGGACGAGCATCACGGAGCTCGTCTTGTATATCGGTATGATTATTATAGGTTAGACGTTTCATGGCAGTGCGCACAATGCAGCGGAGTAGAGGACCGGCGGAATATAACCTCGCTTCCCGCAGACCCAGGGCGACGTGATCCAACGACAGAGCCACAGCGGCACACACAGTGTTGTTCTTAATAGGGTTGTGTGTAGCGGCACACGCGCGTCCACACGATACACGTATACAGCTCTGTCGGTGTATGTATGGTACGACTAGCATCGTTGGCCGAGCACAATGCTATAGTCACCCCTGGGTGTTGCTGTTGCTAGTTCCCCTTAACCTACGCGCGACTAAAACAAGATTTATCGTCTGTGGAAACGTACTCGTCGATACAGTGAACCGGCGTAAAAATACGGGCGTGTGGGCCCTTTGTAAAGAGGAGAGTCGACCGGCTTAAGTTTAATGCCGGATTGGCTGTTGCGATCGAAATTAATGAATATGTAGTATCGATCAACGATTCGGCGATACACGTGCGTAAATGGAAATTGAAAAGAAATAAATTCTAGAATCGTAGGTTTAAAAAATGGTAATATAGAAAAATGAACATCTATGAATCTAGAAATGTACATTTTTTTATCAGATATTCTTCTGCATATAGGATTATATTCAAAGAATTAACGTGATCAGACTTCTTAATTCGTTACATCTTGCATTAAAATATCGTATAATGTAACGATATAACAATACCGTTCTCCTTGTAGTTTTCGTATTTCAGCATGCGTTGAAATATTTGAAATTCTCACCGTGGTTTGTAAACTTTGAAAGCGGACTTACGTTATACGGTTTGTTACGAGATAACGATTAAATATTTTTAATTCAAGGAGGAAAATAAAGATGGCAGGAGGAAAATGAAACAATTTTTATACCGAATAAAGATATGATAGAACTTTGTTTTTCTTTTTTCATTTTTTAAAACGCTAGATAGATCATTTTAACTAAGAATAAGAAGGGCATATAGATAACGCTGAAACATAGGGTTTCAGCAACGAGACCAAGAAATCGTCGAAGTAGACATCCATTGAATCCGCCAAAAAGCTCGTTGTATCAAGATTGACCACGTGGGCGATATCGAAGTAAAACGCCTTCGTCACGCAAGGGATGAAACGTTTACCGTCTACTCTACGAGAACGATGGCATTTTTTTCTATTTTAACCTTTCCGTTCGTGCATCTGGCTCCAGGCTATGCCGTGGGAGTATATACCTTTACACGAACCCGCAGCAAACATGTACTTTTGTATCGATCTTTTCCTCTACTTTACACACCTCTATTTCAGAGCAATAATCGTCCTGACCATACGGGAACTACTGCGTTATTTATCTGTTTTCAAACCTATTCGAATATAGATACGAAAACTAGTCCTTCAAGATCGGTACGAAGAGAGAAATATTAATTTTTTAACGATAAATAACGTAGACTTTAAGACAATTTAACGAACAGATTGCGAATATTTATGAAAGTTTACATTTTTACGATTACAACTAAACAAATGGTATTTAAATACAAATTTGTTTCACATATTAAATATTATCTAACCAATATTATCCTGTATATTTTTACGTATTATTCTCGTATGCTATGTATTATGCATCGTTAAAATCCCCAGGTTACGCATCACTAACGTCAGAACTGCCAAAGGTAATCAAACTAACTAATTAGTAATTTTTCATAAAATCTCCGATCAATTACGATGCATTTTTCTTTTAGATTTGAATGGTCCTACGAGTATTTGGATAAAAGTTTTGCTTCGGATATTTCCTACATTTTTGCGTATTGTGGCCACCTTCTATATATACCTTTGAATCTCTAAATTTCCCACAAATGAACCAATTTGTATAGCCTATCGATGGCCAATATTTGACCACAGTATCAGCTACCAATTATCAAAATAAACGACATAGCATATTAAAATATTTTAACATTGCAACGTCTTGGATTTTCTAAGAAGACTAACTCGTATATTTGTAGAGAATTGGTCTTTTGATCGATACACATCATTCGCTGTACCGACAATCATGCGGATGACACTGACGGCCATTCTATGGGCGTAAGTACATATGAATATACGTGCATATGTGTACGTATATTTCTGACCATGCCCTTCTCTCCTGCCCTTCTGTGCTTTAACGAGGATAGCCGAGGGTCGAACCTCGTTCGACATGTAAATGTAAATGTTGGACAAGAACCATTCAGAGATTCTCAACTTTCTTAGCCCAACGTCTAGTGGCCGGTAGGGGAACTGAAGGTCCGGTGAGAATCACTGGTGAGGACACTCCGTGACTCCCCGGTGTGGCAAGAGTGTTGCGACGTTCTCGACACAGTTGGCAGTGGTGATCAATCTTCCCCGGCCACGTTACATTCTTCGACCGCACGTCCGTCACCAAGGAAAAACGCACACCGACTGCACAATAGCGTATAAATGGGCTGGAGGCAGAAAATCCCGCTGACTCGCCGCCATCCTATGTTTTCAAGCCACAAACTATGCTCGCTTTAAATCAAAGTGTTCTTATTGTTGTCTTGTTTATTTATCGTTAACGATATCAAGGAATTTACTTTGCTCCGAAAGAGAATCACATACGTAAACGAGCAATAAGATATTTTTGGCTAATTACGATTATTGGTTATAGTTCTCAGAAGAAGATCGACGATCGTAATATTTTTATTGAGATCGTTTACGCCAAGCTACGTGATTCTGTAAACCGTATACATTTTTTCAGCGCTCCTTCCTCAACGATATTCTTTTCTTTGGACGATAGTCAAATCTTTTGTATATTGTTACTAAACAGAACTACCAATTATCGCGTCTTCGTAACGAGATGGTCGGCTTCTATAGCGGATAATCGTTGCAAGAGTAACCCCAAATTGAGAACCACTCGTTGGGATTTCAGTGGGTGGCGTTGGTCCCCTCATCAAATGCTTGTCATACCGTTCTTACCCTCAAACTCTGGAGCCTAGCGGATCCCAACAGTCGGGTAAAGCCCGAGCCGCACCCCCGTGTACACAACGAGAAAGAGGACGATGTGTATATGAGAAGAGGTGGGCGACCACCCCAATGGACCCGTCGACGAAGGCCTAAAGCCCATAGGCCTGTGATATGCCTCGGGGCCAAGAATTATGTCGCTGAAACCCACCAATTACGAGGGTTGCAACCCGAAAACGGCTTTCTTTCCTTCCACTTCTCTACATATACACGCGTACAGAAAACCTAAGTAAGTCGCGTCTTTTTTCAATCGAGATCGAATCTACACTGCAGCATGATTTTCAACGAACGCTTTTAACCACGAGAATGAAACTTTCGTGAATTACATTCCACTACGGAATTTGTTAAAATTTTATGAATTATAATTCCTACGTATTTTTGAACGATCGTTATTCCTTTTTTTTTCGTTCTCTTCCCTTGGCAGAAAGAATGAAAATAAAACTTACTTTATGCACAGTTATATTCTATGTACAGCTGTAATATAGAACGAAGAATAGAATAATAAGACAGGAGCAGAAATCCTCTGAACGTGTATCGTAGTCCATCATTCGACGATGAAAAAGACCATTCGTCTGATTACGATTTCACGAAACGTCGTCGCGCACCGCATCCACCAGGCCAGCGACGGATTAATCAGCGAAACCATGCGGTTTCTTGCTCCCTCTGCGATTAATTAATCCTTGCGATTAATCACTCCAAGCGCTTTTCATCGACCAGCAGATCGTTTTTGTTCGTATTTTCGAGCGAAAGATATGCACGCGTATACACAGCCTGCGCGTTGTTTGCCGTGCGAAAAGAGGAACACATAAAATTCATGGGACTCTTAACAATACGTTTCCTATAAACCTTTTTAATTTCAATTATGATAAACAACTCACAGCTACAGAATACGAAAACGAACTGTTTACAAACGATAATATCCATGTACACGCGTGCCGATAACGATATTATGGTAAATAATCCGAGCGCAAAAATTATTACGAGAAATTCATCCAATTGTCTGTTAACTGTTGTTAACATAACACACATCGTGTTCCTACTTTCACGTTTAAATACCCAACGCTTGTAAAAACAATACAATTTTTTACTCGACAAGAAATAATGTTTTTTAGGATCAAATAAACCGGAAAATACACACACATATCTGATTCTGTTAAAAATCCCGCTATTTACGTATTAAATGAAGATGGAAGCGTGTAAATACACGAGTACCGTGCCGGATATGTGTACAAAAATACTAAATTGCCAGATGCATCGAGCCAGAAATACCGAAAAATTTGTTTGATAACATATATAGGCGTGTGTATATTTCGTAAAAAGTGTGTGCACCGTATCGCGGGATATAACGTTCCAAAATGTATCGCCATCAATCGTGATCCGTATGTATAAAAATTGAATTACCAAATTCCTCTAACGTCAAGTCAAAAGAATTTTCCGACTTGTTCACGACGGTGACTTGAAAGCATGTACGCAAAAACTTTGGAACTTTTCCATTACTTTAAGACGAATGGAGGTAAAACACGTGGACGAAAACCGACTCGAAATCCCGAAGCGCTTTTATCGCCTGGAAGAACGAGTTCACGTTATATAACGATGTTAAACGTTAAGGCGAGAAACAAAGGCATTTAGAAATTGTAAGGATATCGTAACTATTCGTGGCAATTTTCTCGACGAGATCCAACGAAATTACGAGACTACTTCTGTAATTCAAAGTACAGTAGAGCTGACATATATCCACGCTGATTCGCCAAAGTATTTCAACACCTATAAAAACTTTTTATGAATATATTACGCGTGTTAGGCGAAACATTTCGAGATTTCATCAACGTTGTAACGAGACACGATTATCACGGTTATATTGGTAAAGTTTGAAAAGAATCTGGAAATGTACGTAGGAGGTACAAGATATTTAACGCAAGTGTATGGTATATTTCGCAAAGCGAAAGATCATAAAATTATTTAAAAACTCAATTATCCATTACATTAATAAACTTCAATATCCAACGGGACCATCTCCAATTCTCGTTATACGTTTTCTTTTTTCTTTGCTAAATATACGTTTAAATTGATGTTTCAGATCGATCTTCAATTTATTTATTTACCAATACGATCGCGACAGTCGAATCTCGTTACAGCGTCAAAGAAATTCGAAAATGTTTCATACAACACGCACAACGTATGTACACGCGAAAGTTTTCTATAGTAGAGGTTGAAATATTTTCCTAAGTCATTGTACGTGGCAGAAACGCTATTCAACGGGGAAAACCGCATCTGCATCTGCCTCTTCCGCGAACGCATCTCCAAAGTATAAATTCGTCATTGGCATCCATTGTTACCAATCGGCCGTCTAGTATGACTTTTTCTATTTCAGAATCAAGTGACCCTCCGGCGAGCATTTCAATTTTCGCTCCTCGTTTCAATTCGGATGGGACGACTCGACGAACAATTAGTCGTCGTGCAATTTGATCAGCGATTGTCATCGGCGTATACCAGTGTCGCCACCCGTCCCCACCCCCAATCCCAACCCCCATCGTCGTGGACGCACTGAAAAAAACTCGCGGTGGAGAATCATTTTTATGTTGCAATTTCGCTTTTCTATCCGGATGCATTGTGGACCGACACGATTTTCGAGCACCATCTTAACGGTAAACGACGTTCGATTAAAAACGGAAATCTTTCCAATTTTTACCTTCGTTCACACATTCGTGTCGATAATGGATATATATGATTTTACGTTAACGTCTAACGCTGTGAATCTTAATCTAAAAGCCGCTACTCGCAACGTTATTATGGTCATTTTTAATTACCGTTATTTTTATAGAAAATTTTATCGCTACCGCTACGTTCCAGTATTCTCTCGGCGATCGTAATACTTGAATCCTTAATATCTAGTAATCTTTAATAAGTGAGAGTTTTGCAATCGTAACGCGAGACTTGCCAGGGGACTGCAAAATATTTTTTTAAAGGTAGCCGCGGTTATTTCTAACTCGTATTACGTATTTTCATATGGAATTTTGCCGCAACGATTTCAACGTGATTCTATTACAATACATTTGCTCGATATTCCAACACTGATTGTTCATAAACGAATAGAAATAATGTAAAATTTAACGGAAATAACCACGTTTTTACAACCGATTGACCAGACGTAAATACACACAGCTAATATTTCATTGAGTATTCGGTTAATTACAGGTAATAACAGGTTATAAGTTGGAATATATTTTTATGCAAATGTACGCAATTAGGATCGTAATTGGTTGTTACAAAAGTCACGATTCGAAAAAGGTTGAGAGACACTGGTTCAACGGGGAACTTGGAAAGGATGCACGGTATTCGGTAAAGATTTTGAAAATATTTATGGAATTCCGTGGGTATCGGTCTCTTCGTGCTTCGTAGATTCAACGTGATTATAACTTAAATACTTTAAAATAAGAGAAGACGTCGAAAAACCGTCAAGTCCCACGTACAAACAGCATAAACGATTCACAAGATTGTGTATGCAGATGGAATACGAATGAATAAGCGAACGTTAGATAGAGTGAGAGAAGAAGGGGGAAAAGCTGAAGCGGTGGGGAAAGACTGAAAGAGAAAAAAAAGAGGAAGAAACAAAGCTCGTCCCTTTGTCCTTTGTTATCCTTTGCTAAAATCTATATATCAGCGTGATACATTTGCAAGGAGGCTGCAACTTTTCGTTAACGTGACATTTCTTTTCGCATCCTGCTTCCTCCTTCTTTTTTGAGTAATAAATATGTACATATCGTTGATCGATCAAACGTTCGTTCCGCGTAGATGTTACAAGTTCCAACCACAATGCAATTATACCGTATATCATTGCAGTACATTTCACATAATTGCAAAACACAATTGGATAATTATCAACGTAAAAAGAGAAAACATAATACGAAGTTGGAAACAATTCAATATAATTTACCTTTAATATTTTCTAGTTTTATATTCGAAGAATGAACTACATGCGGAAAGTAGGATATTTATTAAGTGGTAGATTTATACAACTTGGTGAAGAAAAAAAAAAAAAGAAAGATAAGTACAATCTTGGTCATAAATCAAGACAATTTTATAATTACGTGTAATAATATTCGTTTATATGTATATAACTGGATTAAATGTGTTGCGACTTATGGACAATAGTGTACGTACGAATGGTATGCCTGAAATCAACACATTCATGCACAGTAGGTTGATTAAGTTCTTTACTTCCTCTATAGGACACGCTACTAGATAATCAAGGATAACAGTCATTACCGTGCCAGTTACTGTTTCTAATATTACCATCCGTTTGACAACGGTAAGAGCAGAATCTACCGACACGCTTGAACTTATTTATCAAGATACGTACAATTACTTCCAGATGTTTAATTAAATGTGGCAATGGCGATACTCGTAAACGTAAACGTAGGTTCTTCCTAGTTGGATAGTTGAATCATTACGGAATTTTTATTTATTTTCTAAATATAAGAGGAAGAACATTTTTGAAGAATTATTAGAATTGTTAGATTTTCATCTGTTAATTAAATATTAAATTGATTAAATAAATATCATAAGACGAGTAATATTTTACGTATTATGTGAATTCCGTAGAATTTTGCACTTTTGAATTTTTTATAAATGAATAAACATTCGCAATTTAATAACGATGAATGCAAGCATAACTAACATTAAGACGCTAAAACTAAAACTTCCGACACAATTTAGTTAACTCACCATCTTGTCTTGCGACCGCTTTCTTCCCTAAGTTTCTCAATTCGTTTCGTGAATTTTTGTCCATTGTATGTATAGAATTTTTTCCAATAAGAATATTTTGCAACGCGTGTTTCGTTCTTTCTTTCTTGTAATCTACAGTTTCAATAATCTTTATGAATGACTTCAATCGTGTGTCATCTACGATTTGGCAAAGTAACGAGCGAACAACAATGTTCCATCGAGCAACTTCTGCTTTTATTATCTATCTCTTCTTCGTAAAGGCTCAAGTTACTGAGTTTACGAGCACAATAGTCGTAGCCGTCCCATCATTTATTTGGTTGCCAAGTGTAGAGAATGGGTCAGTTCTTAGCGCTTAGGATATTGTTCGCTTCTATTATGACTGCAGACCATCTATCATTCGCGATGGTAAATTCAAAATCAATTTCTCCGCCTCTAAACAGCGGATAAGTGGAGACCCCGACCGTAAAACTCTCTACATCTACATATTTGTAAATGTATATGCAGTCTTACGTTAAATCTTTAAACTTTTCTCAAGTTAACATTCTCCGGGATATTCATCGATATCTGTAATACTTTGGACAAGCATTCGTTGGATCAGTTGTATGAAATTATCTTCGATATAAATACAAATTTGGAAGAACTCGCGGATTAAATTATCCGTTTGTCAACAGAGAGTTAGTATCAATGTAACTTAACCGATTAATTTTAATTATCGTCCTATCTACTTAAAGACAATTTTTCTATTACTTTACAATGAAATTAATTCTTCGATGAACAAATAGTTTTTATTTTATCCTCCATACAGTGTATAATTTCTGCGACTATTCTGAAGAAGTTTCAATTTTTAATAAATGTATATAAGCATTTTTTATATTATTATATAGAATGTGTATATGATCGTGACAGCTTAGAGCGAAGGAGAATAAATTTCAGTAGCTCGTGGATTAAACTTGAATCCTCCAGTGAACGAGTATGCAGTAACATTCGATTATAGTTAAATATTTAACTTTCACAATTGGCAAAATAAATTTATTACGACGAAGATTAGCTATCGACGAGACCAGTAATAGAAAAAGCAGAACAGTTAAATCAATATTTTTTAAGAAGAACTACATACGTATCGAACAAGAACGAACGAACTCTACGCATGGCAAAGAGTTGGTAGATAGAGCAGATACCAATCGGATCGAATGTTGTGCAACGACGCGTACACATTCGACTTCTATGAACAGAATAAACCGCGTATTATTGCAAGAACGATTTTACTCTTTAAGAATCCTCATGAGGAAATTATTGAACCACTTTGTGCCCCTTGAACGGCGCCACATTAGCGCCAATAAGCAAACAACCGGCAAGTGTACCCACATATCAACGGCACCAGCACCAACCAGCAGCTTCTACGAACGGCAATTGTTGTACGTTGACTTGTCCTCTCCTCTCTCTCTCTCTCTCTCTCTCTCTCTCTCTCTCTCTCTCTCTCTCTCTCTCTCTCCCTCTATAAATAATCTCTATAATTTCTAGAGGCCTCCTGTGTCAGCGAATTCTCCGGTGGTCTCGTTTCGCATAAAGGACTTTGAGCTTATGTGACGCGTGAAATTATAACGGCGGTGAAAAAGTAAAAAAGAGGGCGGCCAGGCCAAAGCATTCTTTGAATAGTGGAATTATTTGCAGTAAGAAAATGAAAATGCAAAGGCGACCGGTTAAAGCGCGTATAAAGGAGAATGCTTTTTCTACTATGACCCTGCAATTATATTATTCCGTGCCGATCCTTTCTTCCGTAAACTTCATAACCGCCATTTGGTTTATTCTTTGCAACGAGCTGGTGTGAGAAGAGGAGAGAACGAGGAAGCGAGAGAAAGAGAGACAGAGAAAACACGAGTGCCGGTGGTGGTGCAGAGATGTGGCTGCAGGAAGGCTTAACTGCGAACCAAGAAAAATGGGAAAATCCAGACGAAACAAGGACATTTATATATGCAACCGCATTCGAGTGATATCTCACGTGGCTACCCTGATGCTAACCATCTTAGAAGAAACGTTTGAAAACACAGGACTGTTTCAATCTTCGAGATCACAAGTAACGAGATACGCTGTCGCGGATGAATAAAATCTAGCAACAGGAAAAGTAACATCGACGCGGTAAACTTTTCCCTCCGCGAAGAATCCTGAACGAACGCTTACGCAAACAATGAACAAAGCGGTGAATTAAAATTGAAGGCATCCCATAAGTGGGCACATGAAAGGGAAGAGAGGATAATATGGGCCACCGGCAACGTCGCCATGGTGTTAGAGCAACTGACGGGGTAACTACTTTGAAAAGAGAAGTTGAAAGCTCACGAGCACCGACGCCTTTTCTTCTTCGCTCGTAGAAGTACTTAAGGCGCTTCTCTCCCGGTTCATCGTGATATCAATATTATAGAAAGAAATGAAATTTCAAGTTTATATAATAAATTTGTTCCTTTCCTCGTTTCTCTCGCCTTCGCTTCAGGAAACGCGTAACATATTCGCGATTAATCGTAGAATCTCCTAATTTACTAGCAGAAAAAATAAATTTCAGGTACGTACGACAAATCCTACCTTTTCCTCGTTTCCTCCATTTCACAAAATCCATAATTCACACAACAAGATCCCCTCTTTTCATTTACTATTAGCGACACGTTTCCCTGGTTTGTCGTCGTTTAGCACGTGTACTGCGTCCGTGGTAATCCTTAGCATTTATGTATTAGTTGGTTATTTGATATAAAAAAATGTAAATATTTCAACTTTTTTATCTGTGCTAGAAGAGTACAGAAACTTGTATAGAAAAAGAAAATTAACAGAACAAATGTTATTAGAAAAAATTGTATCGAAATACGCTATTGTTACGTACAACCTCTTTGTAACGTCATATTTTCCTCCTTCCTATATTATCCATTTCGTGTAGATTGTATAGAATACAGAATTATTGAAATAAACATAGAACTGCGAGATTATTTTACACTACTCGAATACCTCAGAGGTTCTGAAGTTTAAGAAGCTTACTGCGTTCAGAATTTATATGGTTGGTAATGTTCCGATATTAAGGAAAACAATCAGAACGCTAATATTTCTAAAATTCTACACCGAGAACACTCTCATCGCTAAAATAATTCACAATGAACTTTTACTTAGATTACTCTTACACGGTAGAACTTTTTTCAATGCCCAAGTCAACAACGCATTCGTGCAAACATTCCTTCCAGCCGGAGTACTTGCCGCGACACCATAAAGCATACATTATAAAAATTTCCCAGAGGAAAAGAAAATTACAAAAATTAGCGGTTCCAAGGTGAAACTACGTCGGGCACAATAAAAATTGGCTAAGTTCGCGGTATCTCGAGTTACAGGAGAGAGTAACACCCGCACCTCTCGTAATTTCGACCGCGACAACCATGTTTCACTCGCCGTCTGTGAAAGTTGAAAAAGACGATGATAAAGAAAATAAAACAAAAGGGCGCATCATTTATTTGATCTTTTCCTTTCCATTTTTCTTTTTTAATTCCCATTTTCTTTTATTTTATTAGAGCTTATTTTATTTCTATTAGAACCTGGCTTGTTCGAACAGATAGAGAAACAAAAGTTTCTATAAACTTCTTCGTCCATTCTGAATTAAAAGAAATCATTATAGGAATTCGTACAACGAATACGATCGTACAGGGTTAACAGAGGCTCACCTATTCGTACATGTACGTGGTGAAACTGATCATTCTTTTGTTCGCATAACCGAACTGCGGATAAACAAAATTCTACTCGATCCAATGAAATTGTATTTTGTTTTTGTTAAAATTACTTACGGGAGCGGCTGGGTGTCTCGCCGGCGCGGGGTACATCTTAATTGTGGCTAAATACTCCGCAAGAATCACACGCGTCCGCAATGTCCTTTGTACGCAGTCATTTCATGATCCATTCCCCGGCTCGATCTTTGCAGTAACATTCTCAGGATCTTGGAAGAACGCCAACGGTCTTCCCTCGGTGTTCAGCATCAAGATCTTCGCCAACTGTAATTATAACACGACATGATTCGTTACTTTGAACAAAACCAAGGTGTTTCGTAAACTTCTTCCTGAGAAGTCGTGATTTCGCGTGACGCTCTTGCTTTTCTTAGAACCAAATCATTAGTCTTACATAGTCATTTACATGTTTAGACTATACCAGGTAGTTATCAATCTCCCAATGAGATTATAAGCTTTAGACTAGTTTTTAATCGCTCGCTGAGATTATATGGATAACATGAATATGTATAACTCTCTTACAGAGCGATTCGATCAACTACACTGTTATTGAATTTCTCAATCTCTTTGCTATTTATGAAAATATATATAATCTTTAAACGTTCGATCTTAGTATTTGATATAATTTTATATTTATATGAAAAAAAAAATATATATATATATTCCCTGATTTTAATGAATAAGATATGTTAAAAAAGATAACGCGTCCGAAGAATAACAAACGTTAGAAAGAATACAGGAGAAGGGCAGGTTTAATTTTTAATTAATTTTATTCACCACGAGTATAATTTAACACTAACTGTTAAAACTATTAGTTTGAGATCTTTTCCTTTCTGTATTGTGAGTACTAGAAACATACAGTTCTTAGTTATTCATTCGGACAAAAATAACTGTATATCATACATATCAGTTTAATTATCCGCCATATAAAATATCAAAAGTAAATTTTCAGAATTTACAGTTTTATAACAATGGAAATTATTTCTTAAAATTCTCGCTAAAACCAAGATGATCATTATTGATAATCAATTACGCTGGTAATTATAGTTTAAATATTCAATAGGTTACCACTGTAAAAGTTGGATGATTAAAATTGCGCATACATTAACTACACTATCGCGTCGCACAGACACGACCGATATACCGAACCCGGCGAGCAATTCGTAGTAGCAGAAAGAAGACCATAAAACAGCAGGTTATGTGCATTTATGTTCATCAAGAACGAGAGAAATTTTCAGTAATCAGCGAAGGATTCTGAACGACGTTAAATTAATTTGTATCGATCACTGTCACACGCGGAATACGATTATTCGTATGAAGATAAAATCAACGCCGCTAGTATAAAAATACAAAGTGCTATAACTTAAAATTCCCGATCAACTTTAACAACGACATTTCATATTCCTCGTATGAGCACGTATGACATGGAAACTATCGAAAAATGCATGAAAATAACTGTAAGCTTAATGTACGAAAAAAAAATAAAAAAAATAAAAGCCATCTCCCATTTTCAATTTTCATAGGGCGGAAAAATTTCCAGCTACGCATCGCATATAGATTTCGAAATTATTTATACGGCCGTGATGCGTGTGTATGCGGTTTCATGAATCTGGCCGATCAATTTATCGTTCGATTTACGAGCCATGTAAACCATGCTCCGTCACCATTTCGAGAACATTTATCCTAATCTCTAAGGCGTGTTTCTAACACAAGGCGACAAAGAACGAAGAGAAAAGTAGGAGCAAAAAAATTGGGAATAAAAGAACGGGAGGAAGAAATGGAGCAGCAAGGAGAAAAAGGAGATAGGAAAAAGTAAGTGCGCCCAGCGCGCCCTCTCGTTTAAACCAAACGTAAAGCTGTTGCACGAACGAAATGTCACGTACAGAAATTGTGTGTTGTATTTAAAAAAAATACTGTTTTCGGTAAACAGTTTACTTCCACGCGGCTAATACTTTCTTGCGTCCAACTCTTACGTTAGAACGCATTTAATTATCGATTAAAAATGACGACGTATCGTGAAACGATGTATCAAAATATCGATAATGGCGGACGACGAACAAATGACTCGTTATAACCTATTAGCGATGCATGAATTTAATTCAACCATAGGGAATGGTAATTTGGGAAAATTAAAGTATAAACGATCGACTAACTGAATTAATTAAACAAATTAAAAGAGATCTCGTTGCTTGTACAATTTGTTTACTTATACCTACTCGCCGGAGATAATATAGATGTTCCATGTTTTGTTTTTCTAATATCGCGTATGATCTCCGAAGGTCGTAGACATCAGGAATTTAACGTACAATTAATTTAATTTACTCCTCTATGACTTTAACACGCTATACCATTCGGAATTTGAGACAGGTAATTTGATTTGTTGAATTAAATGGGTCACTCGATTATTTAAATGGCTCGTGTTACTTTTCAAGAAACTAGATTTCTCCGAATATGTGAAGTATTTGAACAAAATTTCATATAATTTAAATATCTGAAATCTCTTTATGTTTTCTTCAAATCGAATTAACAAATTAGTCAAGATTGTAACCTCACGATCGACCGTTATGAATTTCACACATGATTCCTAATATACACGAAAACTACACTAAAACAAGATATCACGTTACTCCTCGTTAACGATAAATTAGCAAAACTCGAAATGATTCATAATCTTTACAAAACATGCTAACATTACGAGTAAACAAAAATGTTAAAATAAATATACACTCGTGTACCAGTATATATACGAGTATTAATGACTTGCATTAGGGCAATTTGGATCTTCTTCAAGTAATTTTCACATAATAAATCAGTTACATGAAACGAAGTTCGCACATGTGCGAATTATGTACATATGTATTAAATAACGAAGCGCAGCACTGTTTATGACAGCTATACATGCAAATTCAGAATTGAAAGTGACTGAATAATTTAAAATACCGGAATGAAAACGTTCAGGAATAAAACGTAGTGGAGTATAAAATTTTTCATCGAAACGAAGGATTTCGTTGTTGTCATCATTTCCACATTGACATACGAGGCGATTTCACACACGTGCACGTGTCATTACGGGCTCTTTGTAACGCCGGATGATGTTTCGTGTAACATGAAAATGGAGTCATGTAACTCCGTTAACAGACCATTCTCCACGGATAATATATTTCACAAGCGATGTATAATGGAGCGGGCGTACGTGAAAAACTCGCAGTCAAATTTGAACAGTCATTTCCATCAATTTGCAATATACGGATATGACGAAACGATGAAAACTTTCAGCAGTTTAACTCGCGACACCTTTATGGCCTGTTTTCTATTGCCCGATCTAATAACATACAGATCCGAAATAATCGCCGGCCAAAAATTTACGATCATTTCTTTAGTTGTGGTTACATTAAATTTTCGGCTAGTTTTATCATTTAAAATTAATACCATGGATATGTCAGTAATCATTTTCTTCATTTCAATAGATTTTTACTTAAGGAATTAGCATAATTTTAAACTGACCTTTTTAAATCCCAAAGATCTATGAAATACGCGGAGACTTCCAATCTGACGTTGTACATAACCTAAATGTGCTCCCGCAATTATTCGAATACATGTAGAAATCTTCTATAAATATATTATATGTATTATACAAAATATGTTGAAATTTTTAACACTGTAATAAGATCTAACTATCATAATTACATAGGTAAAGTTTGAAATAAATCTGACAATGTGATATAGAGCAATGAGACATAGAAGCTACAAGATATTTTTTAATGCAACTAAGTACATATTTCGCAAAAATCATAAAAGTATCTAGCGGTCAGTTATTCATTATATTCAAATAACCTTGACATCTTCAACAGCACCATTTTTAGCATTTATACGCTACACATTTATGCTACATACTAATTCATGTTACATATGGACTAATATAACGTACAATAATAGTTTATTGGAAGTAAAAATGTACATTCTCGGATTAATTTCAAATTTTCTCGATGTAAACATGAAAATTGATTGTGTCTCATTACATGATAACAAAATTTCCAAATATTTTATATAACACGTATATACGATAAAAACATAATTTATAGTATATATAATACACATACATAAACATGTATTTTATACGGCAAATACAAAAGTATGTAAGTATGCACATACATACTTTCATAAGCTATTGTTCCTAGGAAGAAAAATTTACAGGAGATGATCGATATTTCGAATGCGTATCTTCAACGTTTCTACCATTCGTCAAACAATCCGAAGGTATATGCGATGCGAGACAAAATGGTTGAGCTGTGTGCTTAGATGAAATTTGTGAAAAGGAAAATAAACAAGCATAACGTTGCAGCTGTTCAAAGACACCTATACGTCCGGTTAAAGGAAGGGAACCTATTACCGGATACAGCAGTGCACGGGCAAGTCACGAAGGAAGTTATCACGAATCTCGCTTAATCGCCATTAAGATCCTTAATCACGCGATCTCCGTGATTCTTTTCCCTCGTGATCGTTATCGCAACATGGTCAAGTACCGACGCGCGTGCTGCACTCTGCAACTTAAAGGATTTCCCACAGTAACCCGCGCATTAACGAAATTACGGTTTATCGACGGGAACCAATAGAGTAGCGTGCCACTTGGCTACGTGATGCGCGCGCGTGTGTGCGCAGGCACGTGTCATCGATAAATGGTTGACACTTTATTCGGTTAATTAACATTTAAGCAAAAAATTACGATGAACGATAACGTTAATAAGCGATACTGGTTGATGAGCTATTATATCGGTACAAGTAAAATAGTTGATTTATAAGAAGGTCGAACAGTTAATCGATATTATTAAGGTTTAATATTTAAACATTCAGATATTTATAACGCGTGCACATCATCGGTATAATAGTAAATAAACAGCATCATTTTCCCTTTTTATTTATTTTCTTCCTTGTGTTATTACAGTTAATCGTATATCTAATAAGTTTATTGGCCATTAAAGAAACAATGTATATGGAAATACCATGGTAAAAGAAGAAAAATGCATAGTATCAGATCTAAGAAGCCGACCGACGAAGAAAGTAGCGAGTAAAACGTGTCGATTGTCTGGATGATTTAATGAGCCATGTACGGTTGATTCGCGATTACCCCCTCCCCCGCCGACGCTTGTAGCTAACTCCCATTCCCGCTACCGTCGTATCTCTTTCCAGTAATTTACTTCGCAGCTGTGTCGCATCGAAGGTGCTGCCAGTGGTACTGCTTATTAAACTGAGAAAGAGCGAAACTCGTCACCGACTTTTTTCAAATTAGTTTAATAGACGCCGGTTAACGGTTAACACCACAATACTTCATATTTTCGTGTTACGATCTCGTTCTCATTTCAACGAACTAAATCATTTTCATCGTTTTAAGAAATACTTTAGTATAAAATTAGACTTGAAATCGAGCACGTTATCAACAATTTTATTTAATGATTTGCAAAAAGTTAAGGACGTCTGTTTCAAAGACAGAGAAACGTAATTGAAACGAAAATAACCCGAAAGACACAAGATTAAACGGGTGCTGCAATGTTCTGACGGTTGAAAGATCGTCTTATCGTTTAAAACATCAGGCCGATTAAAATCAGATTTAACCAGACGACATGTACCCGCAACTACGTCGTTTTCGAACACGTAATTTCCGGTGCATCGCGAAAAGCTATTGAAATCTGCTAACATTTCTATAATTACCGGCCATTTGTGTTGGCAACGAACCTAGCAAAGCAACTGAAAGCAATTATCAAGGTTAATGTTACACGATACCGTGTTGTTGATAAGTTCGCCTACACGATGGTACTTCCACCATGTGACAATGTATATAAACGATACAAAGTAAATTAATGACACTATTTTCAAAAACGGAGACCACGGTTTGTTGACGGTTTTTGTACAAGACGTTACCCTTATAGGTTGTCATTTCATATGGAGAATTATATCGCACATCATTAAACAAATAATAAACCGGGCTATCAGCTATAATTGCCGACTATCACGATTTTGAACAATTAGCATTTCACGAGAACAGAATCGACGGTGAAGCGTTTGTGTTTACACAAAAATCTATCGCGAACACGTTAAACGACGCGGCAAACAATAATTTCTCCCATTGGCAACAGACGAATCGAGAATGGTCAATGGAAAAAGCTGTCAGTAAATAATACCTCTACTTGTGACTCCTTCCCTGCTTCTTGCGTTTCGTTTTCTCAGGAGATACGTCTTTAATCCACCTTGGCACTATGCGAAAAAAATATAACCGACACACACCGATGATCTCTATGCACTATCACAAACACTTCATGTATATATGTGTAGTCCAAAGAAAAAAAGAAAACGCGTGCACAGTGTCACACATATACAAATATGTACATATATCGAACGTATAAAGCGTCGAAACGAATCGCGAACGTCACAACCGCACCGTACAACGAACGACGCTCGACTGCGAGCCGGGTACCGAAGTGGATGACGGGAAACGTGTGAACGCCGCTTGCCGCCGCGGCGAACACCAATGAGCGGCTACTAACACTATCTATCGCGGCAACGACACTGACACACCAATAAGGGGACACGAATATACACAAAGGAGCGGAATGCCCGTCTCTTTTCTTTTCATAGTGCATCCTTCTTCGACTCGTTTCTCAGTTCGTCGAGTCAAGGGCGTCGACCGACAGGGGCGATTCGTTGTTTCCTTACATCAAAGAAACCAATAATGGCTAATTTCATAATGATTATGAAATTACAAGTTTTCTTCTCTTTCAATGATACGACCACAACATCCATTGAGCGAATTCGTTCTACTGTTGAAAACGGTCCACGAAAGATCGCACCCAATGCGGCTTCTATTATCGGAAATTGTAATACCTATTTAACTTACTAATACCACGCCGCTAATGTCTTACGCTCTTGCAGCAACTTTTTACCGAAGTTTTGTCACGACTTTTTTCTTGCCCGCGTAAGGGAACGAAAACAATATTCCGACTCATATTTCGCATAAAAAACAAAGCAACTTAGTAGAAGAATTATATCAAATTAACTTTTAACGCGTGTCTACACGTGTTTTTATTTTGTAATGTATGCAATCAATATGTAACGGATATCGTTCTAGATCTTTCGAAATTTAATTCCTAGAAATATCCGGCTTTTCTGCTACATTTGCGCTCTTTGTCACGGTTGCTCGACACATAATTCCTCACTTTAAAAAAATCTTTATCGACACCCCTGCTTTCGGTTATCTCACTCGCACTCGGTACTAGTATCCTCCCAGTTGCCATCCTCCTCGCACACACACAGTAGATGCGACATATCGTGCGATCTCTGTCACGCCTCGGTGTTTCTTGATCTTCTACCTCTTCCCGCCATTTTGTGTCTCACTTATTCGTTCCATCCCCAAACTTTCGACCTCTGTCTTACAGGTGCACCGCATCATCGCTATCGTTGTTTCGCTCGCACCTATCTTTTGTCATACATATGTCTCTCGCGTTCCGTCTCTATTCATCTTCTTCACCCTCTCGTTCTCGGCTCGTCTCACTTTTAACCGTGTATACCGCGATCGTCGCGTCTGCGTTCCATCAGCCACCGGTAGAACAACAGAGATCACCTCTCTGTGCTTGTCCTGCTTACACTTAACTGCAACGAGGCGCAGAAGGAGGAGTACCGGAACCAAGTGCCGAACGTTGCTTGTGTGTCGCGTGTACGGAGTGTCGGCAGCGCGCATAGGACAAAGACAGAGTGAGTCAAAGTGCTAGAGCCGGACAACACGAGTCAACTGGCAATGTAAGGAGAGACCTTTAGGTGGGTGCAAGTGGCGTGATGGTGTAGGTGATATTCCAAGCGTAGCTGAGAGCGTGTGTGTGCTCATCATATTACACACTGCTCATACATCGTGTCTGCTGCACTTTGAGGGCGCGAGGAGATGAATCCTCGATTCGGTTAAACGCCCGCCAACTGGGGATGTTCTAAATCAGGCTGTCTACCTGCGACTCGGCTTTCTGAAATTCCAATACCCATATTCCTCTCTCTCATCGCGCAGAATACGAAACAGTTTGTAGATGAAACACATATAATCGTAAGAATCGTGCTCGTCACAGTTAACAAGGATCTGTATGCAGATGGCGGGAATGGAGGAAAGATTCTAAACATTGTGATATATTTTTATTAACGAGAGAGTGTGGGAGTGAGTGAGAGGGAGAGGGAGGGAGAGAGAGAGAGAGACAGACAGACAGACAGACAGAGTCGTAATATTAACACATCAATGACAATATGAAAATGCATTTAGCACACCTTTACGCGAGCGTTATTCTGTTTATTGACACATCAATTTCAAGAATGTAATAACCGTAAAACGTTTAGCCTCGGTAATATATAGCGGATAAATGAAATATCACGTGATTAAACGCCGACTGAAATTGCTGTTACTCCGCCCTTTGGAATCTGCTGCATTTATTGTATCGATTCGCGTACTTCGAGGAGGAAAATTATGTTATATCCACGATAGCAGTTATAAAGCGGTGAGCGCGGCTGTGATGGTGGAGGTGCAGCCAGGAGGCGAGTAAACAGCCGAAGAAAACTTTGTGGGCGGATTAGCATGGTAGGTGTCGGTGGGATATCATAAAACTAGTTTGAGAAGCACAAGGCACACCCTCCGCTGTACCGAAGGATTTCATTCCATAGGATTTCATTCAGTCCACATTGCTACGGTAGACAGACATTTTTCGAAGAGAACTCCGACAAAGCGCTTTGAAAGGACGGATTAAAAGAGAGAAAAGTTCTCTGTTACTTCGATTTTCTTTAATATGACTTTGCTCGCCATAATTTCGGAGCTCGAACTCATCCAATTAAGACCAACGAACTGTTTTTATTGCGACAGCTTGTTCGATAGCTCGGACTGTAAAGAAACAGTACTTGAACATTTGGTTAATTTACCTTTAGAACTTTTTGTCTCACTACTTGACATGTATATATTTTAAGCGTAATTATATGTTCTATTACGAATATGTAGAGTAATTAAGAAAGGCAGAAACGTTATAATTTATAATCAATTAGATTTTATTATTAATAAAGGATTAATAAGTGTGTTATTTGGAATAACTAAACTTGCAAACGACGCAATCAGTCGTAAGTCGTAAGTTTCTAAGAATTCTAGCACCCTTTTCACGTCTGTGCAGAACAATCACTACGTCTTCATTTTCTTCCATATCCGCATTCTACGAAGACTTCATAAGAAACAACATTAAACTGACAATGATACAAGTATCTGGAAATACTTATGGATAGTAACTTTTCTTTACAATTGTTTTCTATAAGGGATTATTTAATACTCTGTAACAGAATTTATGACAGAGCTACCTATCTACATTTAAATTGTCTTTTTACTCTAGAACGAGTAATATTACAAAATAAATAATAATAATATATATGAAAATTATATTATACAGAAACTAGTTGTTGTTAGCCCAAAGATGACAAAGTATACTCTGGCATTCAAGTCTGTCCATTTCTCGTTAAGTTAACCACGTACGAAAGCAACACGACACATATATGCTCATTTACTTACAGTCTGTCACACAAGAGCGTGTCTGCGATATTTCTGTAAATATTTATATATTTGTAAAAAAATTTATATGAATTGAATCTACATCTAAAACACTAATACGCTATTACAGTAGGGTGTCCAATCTCCTCCATTAGCGATTATAGCTTGACATCGTTTCGGCATACTCTCGACTAATTTTTGAGCGTAGGATTCTGGTAACGACCTCCATATCTTTCGAATGTGATGTACAAGTGTTCTTATTTTTGTGATACGTCTTCCTCTCAGCTTGCCTAATAGGACACCATGCCCAAAACGAAGATTCATCAGTGAATATTATATTACTCCAATCACGATCTCTGTTTTCATTCGCCCATGCCAGACAATTTTCGACGTTTCGCGTACGCGGCACTCATATTAAAAAGCTCTGTTCCTTTCACTGTTTCAAATGAAACTGAAAGGTATTCAGCAACGCGTATTAGAGAAGTTTTCGTTTGTTTACATTCTTTTTATCTCATTCTGATTAGGTGTCAGGTTTCGCAGATATCGCAGACACGCTCTTGTGTGACAGACTGTATTCCTATTCGACTGTCAGTATCCACGAGTGTGTTATGCGCGCTGAGCACACAGTAAACGCAGATGTACATGTACATATACAATGTCTTTCCCTCCATCTTTCTCTCTCTCTCACCCTCTTTCTTTCCCACCTTTGGTGCATTGTGCTTCGGTTCTCGATCCCTCTTCCGAGCCCTTACCGCAAGCCACAGCCCACTACACTTTTGCACGAACACGCGCGCGTTCATTATCAACGTACAACGTCGTATAACCATATTTACGTAGCGCCGGTGGTCACCCACACGGTCGCAACGTGCAATGAGGTTGCAAAGAAACGACTTGTGCACAGAAACGAAATGCTATTTGTCGGTATACACAAGAAACATGTGAAAGGGGAAGAGAGATAAATAAAGTCAGAGGAAGAGATGAAACGAGACAGAGAAAGGCCATAAATGCAATTGGAAACCTTTAGCTGATATATTCGCGGAACTTCCTGTGGCGTTTTGTAGTCAGAAAGGAAACAATGCGTTTCTTAAAATAATAAGTTGTGCCCTGCTCGCCTGTACGATTTCGTTTTACCGATACCTAAGTACGTTATGAATGAAATGGTGGGGACTACGTGATTTCCTACTCCGCTTCCATCGGTATTCTCGTGATAATTACGACCAATGATTAATCGTTTATTTAAACTAGCTAACAAGCTAACTCGAAAGCTCGCGTTTTTTTATCTGTTCCTCTCTCTCTCTGTCTCTCTCTGTCTCTGTCTGTCTGTCTGTCTGTCTGTCTCTCTCTCTCTGTCTCTCTCTCTTTCTCGAACTGTCGTTCACCGGACACCTACATAATTTCCTCTTAAATTACGTGACAGAGAAAACAACAGAGTATATAAGTAAACGTCTTTGCGTACGCACACGAAATTACTAGTTTCTTATCGCGTGACTAATAACGGAAGCAACGACGGATGTTAGAGACCATCGTAATTTCACTCGTAATTGAATCAAATACGTTGTATTACAGTTGAAAGTCGATGTCAAGAAAATCGATATGTCTTTTGTATCGCGATATACAACTGGGGCGCATGCGACGATGTATCAAAGCAGAGCAGCAACGTAAGACGATATTATGTTGATGTGAGGATAGTACAATGAAGCGTGTCTCTAGGATGTTTTAAATATAAAACTGTCGTATTTTTGCTGGAAGCATCGTTGGCACAAGTCGCCTTAAGTTGCTTCCCTAAAGAGTACTACCGTTCTTAAAGTATACCACGCTGGAATCATCTACTACCGGCGTCGTAAAAGGGTCTATATATCTAACTTGCACCACTCCGGTGAACACGAACCTCTGAAAACCTGTAAAACACGCGAACCGTCCGGATAATCATTCTTCCTACGGGGAACGACTCGCTCCTGAACTACGTCTCTCGTCAAAGATAAAAAAGGAACTGGTTAATGGGATAGGACGGTCTTATCTTGAGTGTTTGAAACGTTCGCGATATCGTATTTTCACAGTACCGACTACGTTCGCTCAATATTCGTATGGTAATTAAGTAGCAGAGGGATTTCTTTATCATGTCTTGTTTATATGCGTTATCAACGTACAAACGTTACAGAATTCTTCAACTATTTTCTCCCAATAACTTATTAACCATGTTTACTTTAATACTTCCCTTTCTCAATTCGATCTAAATCGCGGTAAGCAGGCCAGCTTAAAGTCTTTGTATCGTACGTTCAGATCGAGTATGTACTTATTTTCTTTTATGCTGAATTTATCGTTGCTTATATTTTAATATTCCTTGCGAGCACCAATTATGCGTGCGTTACGATTGACAAGATTGCACGAGGGATATACATATATAATTCGAATACATAATTTAAGAAGCTTTCGTTCTATCACAGTAACAATGTTATGCTCTTCAAATAACTTCGCAGTTCTTTGGTCTGTATATCATGTCTCTCGCAATCTTATGTTTTTACCGTGGCAAGACGTTGTGAACACACAACAAAGTCTTCAAAGGAAATCATAGAGTAGTTCTCTCTCGAGTTACAAAATAATAAACTTTAAGGACAAACGATATACGTCATTATAGTATATATCGTTAAACGTATATCGTTAAGTACAAGAATAAGCAAAATATACGTACGAGCGTATTCGTTAGATTAACGAATCGTGAAATGTAAACACTAAATACAGAAATAAGTAAAACAAAAGTATTCTCAGATTAAACAATCTCTTAATGTTTACATACAATCTTTTCGAAAGTGATAAACTCTCGAACCAAACTTTAAACGCGATACGTGACAAAATAGATTTTTACAATTTTCAAATATGTAATCTTCTACACTGGTAGCAAGACTATCGTTATAAGACTCATTTCTTATTCTTCCAACTGGTCTTGTCACCGAAAATGCCAGTCTTACAAAGCTCGGTGACTCTGTTTTTCATTCCTCTGGTGAAGCTTGGTGTGACAGTACCGCTTTTATTGTGTACACCTTTTTTCCAGCTGTGCCTCTTCCATATACGCTCTACACAATGTGGTAAACGCGCGCACACACGCACACACACTCATGATACTCTTTCCATCTATCAGCCATCTCATTCTGTCTCTGACCCATCTACTACCCACGTGCCCTTTTCTGTACTCATTTTTACACCGAGCTATCCTTTCGTTGTATGAACAGGTAATGCGCGAGCTGGGAAAGAAAAGAAAGCAACAAGACGAAATGCTGCCGCCTTCTCGTTTAGCTTCTCTCCATTTCGATAATTGAGGAACGTTTGGTAGCACGGCTTCGTTTTTGCGATCCCATGAATTATGGTAATCGTACGATTCTTTAACATTGATCTCTATAGAGTGCTGTAACACTAATGAATCTCTAGTAGGATACGAAACAATGTATTTTTATATTAATTACATACATAAAATATACTATAATTGCTAAAGAATAGAAAATACCGGAAAATCATTTTATCTTATACCATAATATTTTAGTAAGCACTTTTGAAATATATAATGACAGATTTTACAGAAATATTCTATAAATGCAATAGAAAAATAGTAATAATCAGACTTGACTTGATTTAAAATTTCATTTTATAATGATTGTACAAGATTGTATTACATATATTACATGTTTTTATTATTTTACATACTGTCTCAATAAAAGATAAATCTAGGATCGACGATTGTAATGATTCTTTCCTTTATCTTATGACATAGATTTGTAAGCAAGTTTTGTATATATACATGAGAAAATTTTACATTCACCTTACACAGAATAATTTTCGAGCAATTCAAGGTTATATTATAGTAGACTTTACTGTAACTATGTATGTAAGAGCCAAAGATGTAAACCTAAAATATGTATCGTGAATAAGATACAAAATAATACATATTTTGATTTTCCAACCTTTATATATATGATTCCTGTTCATCGTTATACATAAATGAACCTACCTATTAAAAAATATTAAAAAATATGAGTTCTTTACATATATATAAAAGTATAAATCATATAAATTGTGTACATTTAAATGAAATCTATTTATTATGATAACTTCTATTTATGATTTTTATCATTAGTGTTGCGTCTTATTCGTACGAAATTACTCTAGAAAAAATATCGAAACTAACCTATTAACTACGTATATACATAGGACATGCATTGAAATGACGTAAGCAGGATGTTCGACAGTGATTTGTAGTTTAGGGTTAATCGTAATTGTTCAGAAACGAATATTATCATTTCGTTAATAATATTCTCTTGTAAGAAAGTTGAGATAGTGTGCTCAAAGGTTACTGACGTAAATCTGTCGAAAGTGTTGAGACTGGAATAAAGTAAGGCCCCGATATCGACGAAAATATAGGACGAACTAAAATGCACTTGATATAGGAGTGCGTCACTTTGAGGCGTTAAAATCGAGGGTGAAGTGCCGACTTAACGACTCTTTTAACTTGACGGTTTTACTCTTTCTCCTTTTTCTTCTGAAGGTTGCAAATCGTGTTGTCTAATGCATACAAAGTAACAACTTCAGTTATCGAATTATACAAGAAGACATACTGAAATCGAATCGTTAAAAATGTGTGCGTAAATAAAATATAAATAGTATACAATTTATTAATTTTATTAAATGTTTTGCACATTAGGAGCATAATAATAAATTTTTGGACGAAGAAAGTGATAGAGAATAAGACATTGTTTTGTATATAGAGATTTTACAGCTCGTTTTATATTTGTATTAAAAATTTATGTTGGTGAAAAGGTATGATTTTATGATTGACATCACAGTTTGCATTATTTTATGATTTTTCAATGGTGAAAGATTTAATATAATGATTACAGACTAATTATGTCTACCTAATTAAAATGTAAACACTTTGATAAATATATAAATATGAAATTGTGTTCACTCCACATTTCATTTTAATGATTTTTATAAATATAACAGATATGAAAGCAATTGAATATCATTTTCACACTGAATTTTTAATTCTACACACATATATACACTCTATAATTGATTGATCAATGATCAATTAATTTGGTAACATAACCTCTATTAAAATATATTAATAATGAATTAAAAATCATAGCAAATTAAAAGTAATCAAGGTACTCTTCAGTGTTTATAAATTTGTTGAAGTCTCTTAAATAAAAAAGATGATATTATTGTATTTGTATTTGATTATGTTAAGAAGATACAAAATATATTATTTGACAACAAATTTTTTATCGCTATTTTAGAAACTATACTTTAAAAAATTATAATGAATATTTTATGAATTTCATTTCTTTTATTTTGCTTTTTGCAATACATTTAAATGTAAAATAAGTGGATCTTATTTATCAACATTTTTCTCAAACCCTATATCGTGCTGTCCTCTGTTAACGAAAGATCGAACTAACACATTTTAATATAGAAGAACCTAGCGCATACTTACAAAGTATCGACAAAGAAAGAAAAATCTTTATTCTCTGTAAATTGATATATGATAATAATGTATGTCATAAAAGATGCCTAATAAATCAAGTTTTATATATTACATATTCTAATGTATGGTAGATCATTTTAAATATGACTAAACTCGAATATATTGAACTAAAAGTAAGAAAGAAAGAGAGATGGAAATAGCCAACAGCTGACACTAACACGATTGATTCAGCGTAGTTGGTAGCTCGCATTCAGTTGTTGACCAGCTGTCGAAGTGGAAGTACAGGTATCGCCATCTGATGAGTAAACTAGACGAGCGTTCCCAAAACGACCGAAACAAGACACTTGAAGAGAGGAATTGATCCAATGCTCGTATTGTATGCGCGCGTGCGTATCTAACTGTAAAACTGTTCTCGAGAAGTGAGAAGCAATAGCGGTGACCGTGTATCTTTCGGGATCTATTTCATTCGTCTCTTATTCTTGCTATGAGATAGATCATTGCTTTGTATATTTGTTAAAAGATATTGCAAGTGACGAACGAGAAAAGACTATTCAACTCATTTACCGTGTTTTCGAACAAAGAGATACGTCAGTCGCTACCGAGTCGAAAGAACTACTACACGAGGATCTAATAGTGTTTTCGTATTCAACAAGATTATATTATGTATGTGAAAATGGATGTTAAAAAGATCATGTACACCGTTGTAAGGGAAGGCAAATTGGCACGCTTGAAGGTAAGGTTTTACCAGATTTTCGATATATAGAAATTTTATCTTGTGCCATAGTCACATTTTAAACTTCGCTTCGTCGTATATGTATGTCCGTTCAAATGTTTTTTTCTTTAAGTTTGGTAAAAATATCACCTTATTTTTATTATAGATAATCGTGCTTATAAATAAATTCGAACTATAAGTACGTGGATATATATTAGGATAATTGATGTAACAAACATTTTATTGACTAGTGACGAATAATGACGCTAATTAAATACTAATGCCTTATTTGAGAAGATATATTTTTGTACGAGAGTGCGTCTATAGATTTCTTACTAAATTCGTATAAAAATATCCTAAAAATTGTATTGTTTGTGCATCTTTCTAAGAGTAAGATATACTTTATATATTATCTACGATCTTGATGTTTCGAAGAAGTGAAGTTCATAGTAATAAAAAATAATTAAATTTGTGTTGCATCTATAGATTTTAAATTATAATTCTTGTTTCTAAATTTTCTAACTATGCAAGCCAACGTTTTTATGTAAAAACTTTTTGTAATTTACATTTTCGTACAATGATTTATTAGGATTGGGGTTAGGATTCATGTCAGAAAACTCCTAACACAAAATGAATGAATTTCCGTATAAATCGTTCGACGGTTAAGTTAACCTCAAAATCAGTGAATTCTATATAGAATAATTTACCCTTATGTCACTTCATTATACCGAAGACATATACTTTCATGTAATACGTATAATAGACGATCTCATTGATAAACAAAACATTTTATTTCGGTACGACCTCTAATAATACTTAAGATACTTAAATATGTCAATACTTAACAAAGTTCATGTAATTTATTTGAATTTCTAGATACTAAGAAATTAACGAATTATCATTACTTTATGTCGAATACTTTCATGTTGAATTTAATTTCTTTTCAGTACAAATAACCATAGTCGCATTTGAGCGGCGAAAGGAATTTTTGTCGAATACTTTCTCGCCCCTAAAATAAATCTACCGAGCTGAGTATGCTCTTTCTTTTTCGTTTTCCTCACGTTTTTACGTGGCCACGCACGCTTATTCGAAATAGCAACGCGCTGTTTTAATGACATCTCGTATGCGTGCGACCGCATACATACATGTTATGAAACTTCGAACGTGGTTGGCCTTCTACCAATTCGTGGCGTTCTCATCTTACTCGGTGACTTGCGCGCAGGACACGCAACGCGATAACAAGCAAAAAAGAAAAAAAGAAAGGGAGAAAGATCAGATTCACCACCTTTTTGTACGTAAACTTATTACAATCAAGAGAAAGAATCTTCAACTCTTTTTATTTCACATTTATCGTAGTATATGAACAAATCAAATGATGTACAAATAAGTTATCCCTTTTCTAGGAACATTAACTTTTTATGGAAAAGCAAACATTTCAATACAATATTTAATAAACAGCATATATTTATTAAGTAGTAGTATATATTAATAAACTCAATGTATTTTTATGTGAGAAGATACTACGAGCAATTTCAAATTAATCACGTTCACAGCACATTCTGAATATTTAAGAACTTTCTTCCAGATCGACAATTTTAAAAAGTACAAAGAAGACCTGAATATACTAGGCATACCGGACGCTTTGTCCAGATCGACGAAGGGGAGAAGATCTAAGTTATAGGACGCTTCAATATTGACACTTTCTCTTTCCTGCGTCGAGAGTAACAGAGATCAAAGGATCTTACCATAACTTGGATCTTCTCCCCTGCAACAAATGGGCAAAATGCTCTCATGGACTAGCAAGTAACAATGTTTTAGATTTGCTGTACCTAGTATATTCGGTTTTTTTTTTTTTTTACTTTGTACAGTCGTCGACCAGGACGAAGGTTTCCACATACTGCATAAATAATAAATTAAATTCGTTTACAAGAGCATGCTGTAAATATTATCAGCCATATTGGATATATTTTATCAACAATTTGTTCGTATTAGAACAATTTGCATGTCTGCTAGATAAAGAATAGTTGAATTCAATAAAGAAACAACTTAATAAAACGCATAAATGTGCTCAACTTCAGTTTCGTGAATTATTATCAGAACTAAAAGGGAAGACAGTAAAGGGAATAGCTAGTGAACTATCATTAACGGAATCATTCGGTTATCAGATTCCTCTGATTCTGTTCTCTCGTGTGTTTGCACAAACAGAGTTCTATCGTGACCGTATCTCAAGTAGGAAATAGCCACGACAAGCAGCAGTTATATTTAGTAGGTTGAGACATCCATAGACGCTAATGGGGAAGCCTGCTTGGTTAGGTTCCATGCGTATTACTTACGTGCCTTTTGTACGTGTGTATATAACTACTCTCGCTGTAACGCATCGAAAATACATAAGAGTAAAGTTGAAACGTGGGAGGGAATGAGTTCGATAAGAAAAGAGCTAGCATTGTCATCTATATGGATTTGTTGATGTTATTGAAAATCATGAATGAAAAAGTATTTTTTGTTTTAATAGAAATATCAGCTCCACTTACGTTCCATTAACGTGATAAGAAAAAAATCATTCAGATATGAAATAGAAGCCGCTAGGTTATTATACATGAATGAAATTTATATATCGCCTGACGTATTTATTCGTTTGATATGAACCGTGTTCATTCGTTTCAAATATGTCTGTTCGCTGTTCGATATTTTTTATATTTTTCAGTTTACGTTTGCTTTAAAACTTATCCAATTTCGTACTGTAATTTATACCCAATTTACACTGTTCACATTGGAGGACCACTGTGGATGAAACTAGGATGAAAGCGACATCTTTCGGTGAATCATCCATAGTGAAACAGTGTAAATTCGGCTTCTTCCCTATTTTTGCGACCAGGTTTTCAGGACAGAGTTAAGAAGAAGAAAAAAACAATATCATATATAAGCACCGCCCTACGGTGAACTTAAAACCAAATTATAAATCATAATGCAAAGAAAAAAGAAAATGTAATTCAGACACAAATAACATTGTATGGCTATGCCGTACCGTCACGTATCGGTCACTTTTGTCTAATCCATCCCACAACCGAAATTCAATGTTTATTGTGAATTCTATACATATGTAAGAATCTTTCTGGATCAATAAACGTTATGAAAAAAAGTGTAAATTCGGCTTTATTTCCTACTCGGCTAAACTACTCGTCTTGTCTGAACCAGCCTATAGAGTTGCAGCTACTAAAATGTCATGTTGTCATATCAACTTACAATTGTTTCTTTCTTCGATAGGTAATTAGTGTAATTGTAGAATATTGTAAGTAATAATTTATAATTGTCTCCAACAATTAATCGTACACTTTTTCAAAGACCAGTGGATTTTTATTCGAGAGATCAACAGCAATATTTTATTTATAATTCCAGTTCCCAATTCTCTTAATTTTAATTAAATTTAGTTCATATATTATTTTAATCGGTTTCGGTGACAAGGTTTTAAAAGATACGCAGTCGATTAAAATATACAGATCGTAGAATTGATTAGCCACACGGATATCGATAATTTGTGAAAGACCATAATTACATATTTGGAATGAAAATTCTTGATAGAGGTTAATGTCGGCATATTGATCAGGCTTGAAAATTTAAATGCTATTCACCGTATAATTTAGTGAGGTTAATACGGTAGTTATCGCGGCTACATTGTTATAGTGCTCGTGTTTACACGTCGCGTACATTATTCCTGCCTGTCTAGTGCCAAATTCATTCGATCTGGTTTCGAACCAGCAATCAATCTACTCTGCACAATAATGTTTGCTCTTGATACGCGGATGGCTTTGAACGTCAGCTTCCAATTAGATATTAAAATTTATCTCTTTTTAATTCTTCTATATTTATCTGATAGGTTTGCAAATCAACATTTTATGTTTATTAATATTTGGTTTAGTTCTGGTCTCCTTACAGTATAATAAGATTGTTAAAAGCTTTGGTAAAGTAACACGATTGTTTCCTCCTGGAATATACATAATAAATTATTTTCTAAATATTGAGAAGAAAATTTATGTGGATCTGTGAAATTTTCTTATAGTTTTAGGTTTATAAGAAGGTGTCAAGATACTAATCATGAAATATCGTGAATTTAATGTTACAAACTTTGCTAAACTTAGATTATGTATTTGTTTTGGATTGTGTTCCAACATATTTGGCTACAGTACTACGCAGAAACAGGCGTAGGCGATAAATGGTGTATTTGCCGTGAATATTTAGAAACCAAGCGGATGCAGCTGTCATTTGATTTCTTCCAACCGACTACATATCATCGATCGTGATTGTCTAAAGCTTCACATAAATTGAACAATGGTTTCCACAAATACCTACGTTCAACGTGTATTTTATCACGCCATTTCCCTATTATATTTCCCTACAATGTTTCATTTTCATAACGCTTCAATCGAAATGTTTTAGAGGTTTCTTATTATTCGTGATTCGTAAATAATTAATTAAATTCAACAAATTTAATTAATCAAATTAATGCTGGGAAATGAGATCGAGAAATTCAGAATATCTTTTTTTTCGCAGTATGTGCGTTATTAAAGGTTACAAAGAAATGACTTGCTTAATTAAATAGATATTTTATTCATAATATTATCTTTTATGATACAGATAAAGTAATTAAGTATATTTAAAAGTCAGTGTTATAATTATAATATTCGTGTTTCTCAGAAAAATGTACGAAAAAATTTATTTTATCCAAAAAGCAAAAAGTGGTCCAAAGATTTGGATGTGAACGTACAATTCAACGACCATAAGCTGTTTTTGCGTAAAACGTGCAAATAACAATATGAGTTTCGTGTAAATCCGTATTAATGTCTGTGTGTTTTAATCAAAATTTAAATAGAAAATCGATCATTAAATCAACGGTTAGTTACGAGGCGTTTGATTTCACAGAATTGAAATGTTGCGATGTAATAAAACGATTCGTGGGTGAAACAAATCTTTGACCTTTCGGTTATACTGGACTCTCGATAAAACGTTTCTGTCTTTCTATGTAAATTTTCATCGAAGTAATGCCAGTTGTTGACATTTATTAATGTTTTCATTGAAAGAAAGTTACGAACGAATCGTTTCCTCTTTCTTTTGATTACAGCTTCACGTTTGTCCCTCTTGTGGCCTTTTAATGTTTTTATTAACTTCCTTATACTACGACAAATTGTCAAAAACCGAAAAGTATTTTCACTGACACATAAAAGTTGCCAGGCAGACTTTTCTGTATTGATCGATAATTTCTAATTTTATTCCAAATAGTAATAATTATAGATGTTTAAAAAGCGATACTTCAAAGAATTTTTTTTTATAACAGTGTCCATTTGGTGTACTATTTTCTTTTGGTTTTAATATTTTGATATCAACAAATATCGCCATTAAAATTCTTTTGATATCGCGTATTACCTGAACTTTTTTTTAGATATCACTTTTGAAATACGAAGTGAGAAATTTATCTGAAAATATTTATATCACTGTACGTTTCACGCCACTAGATACTATATATCTATTTCGTTTAAAATCAAAAGAATTTTAATGTTTTTTTATAGAATTCTAAATATATAAAAATGTGTGTGTACGCACGTGAGCGCGCGCGTGTGAGAGAGATTGAATGGAAAAAATCTACTGCAGCACGCGTTCAATCTTCGGTTGGGTCACGTTTGGTTTGGTTTGGTTGACTCATCGGTGGGTCGCAAGCTGTGTTTCTAACGGACGACGAGGTCCACTGCTTGTTACAATAATAGAAAATATATACTAAAAGTAGTATCACACGAAATAGACAAATGATATAATAGATAAGATCACAGCACTCTTAAAGTTATTAGGAAATAATCAAAAGCGCTTAATACGATTCTTTGATTAAAATGTGACGAGCCACGCTTAATTGCACAACGAGTACAACACAGCTTTCCCGTTTTTCACGCGTTTTTTTCCTTTCCTCGAAGATTTCCCGTAATTGCATTGTCGCATTATGTAATCGTTAGTTATCATCGAAACCTTAGGTCAGATAGCTTGTTTTGTGTTGAATTGCTTTGAAAAGAATATCTTTCAGTCTCGATTACAAAATGAAAATTTTACACTAGCATGTAATATTTAGGAACATTTACTTCCTAAGTTATTACGAATAAATTAATTTATGATATAATTGTTAAGTTGTGAATATTTATGCGTTTCCAAAGGATTTGAATATCGAGAAACATTCAAAGTATTCGAAGTAAAGTACTCTTCGTAACTTTTAATTTTCTGCGTTGATTATATATTTGTCGTTTATATGTTTACAGCTGTGTATTACTGTACCGATTTTCATAAAAATTTGCGTAAAACGTGAAATTTAATGTAACGTATGAGTTCACTTCGTCATAAATTGATAACTGCCACGAAGGTGAAATATAATACTATAAAAGCTGTAAGAGAAATAAAATCGACATTGATCGAACTATATAAAGGTAATTGGTTTAAGTACATACAGTAAGTGTAAGCTGACGTTACAGTTGATTATAAGGAAAGAAATAAATCGGTAATATTGAGATATCAAAATATATTACCTTGGGTTTCATCTTGTAATAACTCGTTGACCATGAGGCAACCCACGTAAAACTGAAATCCAAAATTTCTTAGTCAGTGTTCTTGATACACAGTGAATGAATGCTTTAATGGTCGCGTTCAAATTACGCAACGCGGTCAAGCTGTCGAACTAGCACATTTTATGTCAGTTTTCCGCGTGGTGGGAAATTACATAACTTCAATTCTTGTGATTCAAGGCTGACACCAATTTTCACTACGCTCAGGATCTTGATTTCACGAAGACCTCTTGACCGATCGCTGCTACAGCGGTAATCATGTTGAAATCACAATCCCAATCGTAGGAGCAGCGAACGTAGAAACCGGCTCGTTTTACCGCGAATAAAATATTCAGGGGTATTCGGTTCAGATTGCATGTGGAAAAATAGACGACCATGTTGATGCTTCTGTCGCTAAAAATATGTAGATATACAGCACGTTTGCCTGTTGTTGCAAGTTTGCTACGTTAATTCAAGGATACAACTGACATAGTGTTCTTCTGAAAGAAGTAAACTGATTTTTTATTTTGCACGATCCAGAGGGATGTTTAGAGCGATAATTTTAGAAATTGCAGGCTTGCAGCAACAAAGACGCAAAACACAGATATTTAATTTACTTAATTTATATTAGATTTATTTTTATTTCTCCAAAAGTGCAAAAGTTTATTGCGAACGAATATTATTTGATTATGAATTTATAGCACGTTAAAATGTTACCATTATCACATCATGTTAACATAATAATGATACGAACACCTGCATACGATGCATAAATAAACTAGAAAAAGTTGACGAATTTGACTTTTGAAAGATACTCTAACGTCTCTAATTCAGTGGAATTTAATTTTTTATATAAATTGTTCATCATATTGCATAATTGTTGCAAATGTATCCTTAGTTGTACCATACGAGAACTGTATCCAATTAAATGCGAAGTCGTGAAACGTAAATAAAAGTTGTTTTTGTGGAGACGTTTAATTTTCACTCAAGCTTCAGTTAATTCGATATCATATCATATAAAGATTAATTTAGATTTTTATTTTCGTTGAGTCACGTTTGTTTCGTGACTCGACTTCTGTTCTTTTCCTTCTTCGTCGTAGATTGCCAGATATTATGAATAAGCTTAATTAATATATATGTAGCTATCTGTCGTAGCGCGATAATTATTAAATATTACATTCCTGTTACTGAATAATTTAATCTTTGAATTACTCCTACTTGTACTTATGGATACATAAATATTTATAATCAGATTATAAACGACAGTTAATTAGAATAATTTCGCGATTTTATTCTAATAAATTTAGTAAAAATTAATTTTCTACTCCGATACAAAGTACACGTATGAAATCAGTACTAGATCTAGTCTTCCTTCGTGCCATTAGTATTTTAAAATAATTTTTTGAATATTCCAAGTGTGTATTCAAGCGTAGATCTAATAAATTTATTAAATCTAGGTATATTTTTTAATTAGAATTATGTATATGTTAAGATTGAATATGTGTTAAAAAGCGAACGTATTATAGCTAATATTAAATGCAGAAATCTACAACCACGTTATATTTAGACGGAATTTATGAACATTTCCAATGAAGAAATCGTTAATTTTGGCTAGCTGCCTCGAACTATTCACGGTCACAATAAGATTTGCTTTTCTCTTCGACTGCTTGTGGCCACGACAATAGAATCAAATTTAATTGAAACATCGTTACAAAAAATTTATTCAAGGAGCTTGCGTAAAAAAATATATATTCGATAAATGATTGGTCGTTGAATCGACCATTCTATTCTAAAACGAGAACGCGTAATAAATTATACCGCGTGTCCCACTTTACCCAAACAAGATTAAAATCAGGATAAGATAAGAAAACATATAAAAACAGATATCGACCTAGTATCGTAACTGTAACTTTGTCAATTACCAATCTCATTCGTAGATAGACCGTTACAAAATGCGTAGTAAAGGCAACTCATTGAAATTCACTTAGATCGAGAATTGTTCGGTCGCGAAATAGGTTAAGATCGCAATGAACGGTAACCACTCAGCGAATTCCCGTTGTAAGGTTATGTTTTCTTCGTTTTCAGCGCCGCTTTCGAAACACATTTCATACGGATGCGAATCACCTCAGCAGCGAACAAGACAGTATAAAATCTAGGTTAGGATTGTACACATGTGTAATGCCTAAATGTTCCAATTACCGAAATAACTTTCAGTTACGACACAAAAATACGTTTTCTTCCTCGATGCCGCGAGCTTTACGTTTTTCCTCGCCATATTTTTACGAAGAATCTCGAGCAACGTCTTGTTGCCTTCGGATCGATTATTCGACCATAAAACGTATACAAATTTATTTACGTTGATACTAATTCAGCTGAGCTACGGTTGCTGGATTTTTGTACTTCGATATCATTTTTGTCTCACGAAACGGAAAGGCTTATCCGGGTATCGTATTTATCGGGAAAATCTTCTAAAGGAAAAGAAAATTAATTCTACAACGTACTACAGACTTTAATAAGTATGTAGAAATTTTTCACGGCCTATTTTCATATCTAAGATATTTTTTAATAATATTTTTGGAAATTACCCCGGAAAAACGTAACAGCATTAATCTCTTGCAATGCATTGTAAAAAATATTTAACGTTTATTAAAAATCCACTAAATTGTTTAGAATTATTTATCGGGTGAATTGTTTATGTACTCGTACATATAAGAGGAAAATAAATCAGGGATTGGGTATTATTGAAAAAAATATTGTTTGATCATCAATCGTTTTATATCTACCAGATACCTCACCTAATGATATTTAAATTAGTCTTATATTTCAACTCAGAACATGCATAAGTACATCATAAATTATTGCTACAATATTTTTTGTATTTCGTTATAATGAAGATTTATGTTCTTTTCATTTCTCCATAATTCATTCGAGTTAATAATATGTAATCCTTATCTAATCAAACGGATGTTGATAGTAACGTGTAAGTAGCATTGTGTACGAGATTATTGTCCGTCGTGTAATTAAGAAGATACAATTTGTGAATTAAAGATTTTACTAAGCATTTACTACGTGAGAAGGTAAATTTGTATGTATTTTACTTCAGAAATTTTCGTTAGAAAAAATTTCTTTTCCGAAGTACCATTAGTTTGGATTAGATAGTAACTATTATCATCCTGTTGTTGGATTTTGTATCTGTCTATTGATTGGGATAGTGTAAAATCTATAACATCTATAACTCTATAACTCTATAAATAGAACAGCATTATAGCCAATATCTAGATATCTGTTTCGAATTGAACATGCACGTGTCTATATAACTCCTGATAGTCACTGAATATATTTTTGTTTCAAATCAATGAAACATCAATGCCAGTCATCAATGCAATAGACTTAATCGATGAGGCAAAGTCTCGGATTGATCTAGCTCGATATGTTAATATCTTTATTTTTGTTTCGTATTTTTTAATTATACAAATGTTCAGAATATTCTATACAAAGTTATTTACAGATCGTTTTGTACTTAATTGGAGGTAGAGTTGAAAGAAATGAGTAATAATAAGAAAGAAGTTAATCGTACTGTATATAGTGCGTTATATTTAGATCAAAAAACGAATTAGACATTGATTAATTGCGGTTATAGCAATTATTTGTTGAGATGCTTTCATTGAGACAGAAGATTATTACTCAGAGCTTAGAGATTATTGCTTAGTTATTTTGGCTTATAATACGTAAGATACAGCATACTTTCATTGCAGAGATAATCGTGTCGCACTTAATTTTTATTCGCGTTAATTTCTCGAATAATTGGTCTCGAGTAATAACAAATTACTGAGCGCAACATTATCAATTATTAAACTAATATAAATTATCTTAAACACAGAGCTTTTACCGTATCATCGTTTATATCGCTATAATAAAATATTATACTTGAAGCATCCGATCTCCGTTTGATTTATTTATACTAGTATTCAGTGTTATCTATTCAAACATTCGAGATTCTTTCTAACTCATGATCATCCTTTGATATATCCATAATATTTCATTCTTTAATAATATCTTCGAGATCTGTTCATATCTTGCAAGTTAGTAAGAAATGGTAAATCCATTTCTCCTTTATTAAGTATACACACATATTAAATATGAAATAATTTTTTATACTTCTTATATATATTTATGTTAAATGAGTCTATTAATAGGTATCAGAGAATAAATGGTATTTTAAAAATAGCAGAATTTAATATAAAATAAAAATTAAAATAGTATTTATATCTAGTTATTTATGTTGAAGTTTATCTTACAATAGAAGGAAGAAATGCCTGGATGAATGTATAATAGAAATATATTTAAGTATAAGTACAGTGTAGGTATGCTAGACTACATCCGCCGCTGGTGTCACGTAAAATTCGTGATAAAAAAAAGGTATAGCTGAGCAATAGCTTAACTTGACTGTCCTTTTATATTTTTGTATGCTTTTATTCACAAAAGTGATTAAATGACTAATGAAGTAGCGAAGTTAAAATAGTTACTCAAATCACGGTCAAGGCTATACCCAAGACTAATCTCGTGGTCGAATGCTTGGAGTTTTTTATATATTGAGCTTGTTGGAGTTGAGGAACAGGGAGAGTCCTAAAAGGGTCCCACATAATGGGGAAAATTTTGTGTTGGGCCGTGTGCAACGGTTAGGTCAAAACCTAACTGTTCATTGTGAGGTAGTGTGAAATGATGTGGATTTGGGGTATGGTCGATGTCACACTGGCAGCGTTACTGTACGATAGAACTCCGAATCCATGGTCCTATGGGTATCTTTACTATTAAGAAGAACTGGCCTGTCTATATCCCGCTGTACCATCTATGCAAAGTATGTTCCTAGAAAAGGCTATAGGCTGAGGGGCCCTTTGAATTGATTTAGCGCTTAACAGTATTCAACAGCTTCCAGGACCAGGAAAACTAGATACTAGAGAAGATGTAGAGTTTTCCTGGAAGTGAAAATCACTTCAACAATCTATATTGATAATTTCCTTTAATCTAAAGATGTGGTATTTATATCTTCTTATATTTCTACGTTTATTAATATTAATTCTTTTTATAATAATCTATAAGAAAATCTAGCCTATCCTCGTACATACGATTCTCCTCTCAAGCTTCCTGTTTATCTTCTGCGCAATGTCATTTCTAATTTCACGCGAACAAAAAGACACGACATCCTGTATAATATCTAGCTACTCTTGAAGTTGTCGGTAAGGTTATTCGCGTCGAAGTTCCTTATTCTCTTATACGGTATAAACAAGTTGAATTGAACTATCTAACGTCGCGTTCACATGATCATTGAAATAAATGATGTAAGATCGCATTATCTCGCTGGTTTGTATGTATATTGGTATTCTTTGTTAATATGAGAATCTTTCCTCAATTACAGACAATAAAATCATATCACCGTATGACTGTAGTAGCAACGTGCAACGTTCCAATGATTTTTTATTTTTTTTTATTATATGGAGGAAATCCGCACGGACATCTGCCGCTTCTAGGGGGAAAAGCGGCGTGGTAGTGTCGGACTCCAACCGACTAAAACCTCCAAGATAACCGTCTCTCTTGCGATCGAGGGGTGCTGAGGGACCGTTGGGGCGATACACCAGGCCCGGCTTTATTCTTCTGCTACCTAGTCAACCAGTCGAGAAATAATGGCCACAGTAAAAGATTTTATCCAATACCTTGATACTGGCAACGAGTTATCTGCCCTTCGTGTCGTATCTCTTCCTGTATCATTTTCTGTTCGAAATTAGAATTTTCCTAGTCGATCTTTTGTAGTATCTTTTGTAGTAAATGAAACGTCGAACACACTTTTAATACATTTATATGTTTTGTTACGTTTTTGTTTCGATTGTTCTGCTTACGTCGCCGTTAATTTTCGAATTTAGAGTAAATGGTAGTTGCTGCCACCAGAAACAATCTAAGGATTGTTTCAGTTAAATTTTTTTCGTTATCGTTTATCTTTTCGAAGATCCCGAACTGTCGTATTCCTCAATAATTTTGTCGGCAATTAAATATCAGTGGGTAGCGTTGACTGATGTTTAATGCGACTTGTGATTAAACTCCATGTTTGGGCTAACGTGGTGTTACGCGCAGGAGTACTGGCTCGGGAGAGGATCAAAGTTGGTGAAAATAAATGTTCGTTTAATCCTATTATATTATTAGACAAATATTTTCCACAATAAAAGTTTATTCTGATTCTAATTGGTTATTAACAGAGTTATCGTTGAAATTTAGAATACTCGAAATTACAATAGTTCGCGATACGTTTTTACTCTTACTAATTACAAGATTTTAATTTGTGATTTTTCAATAATTTACAAATTGACAAATACAAACACGTCGATTAACGAAACTGACAAGAACTGAGAACTAATGAAACAAAGAACTAAAAGCTAAAGAACTAAAGGACTAAAGAACTTAAGAACTAAGAGCTAAAGGAACTAAGAGCTAAGGAACTAAAGAACTAAAGAGTTAAAAGCCAAAGAAACTGAGAAATTAAGAGCCTAAGGAATTGAGAACTAATCGCTATGAACCAAGAAATTACTTGCCAAAACTGAGGAACTGATCACCAAGAACCAAGGAATCAATCACCAAGAACTGAGGAACCGATCACACAGAACTGAGGAATTAATTACTCTGAACTAATGTCATGTGGCGGGTTGTGAAACTCCAATTCGGTTTCTAACCAAATTGTTAAATTTTATTTTTCGAATTGAAACGCTTACTCGCGCTATTGGTAGTTTTAGTCTTCGTTACGGCGCGTACGCAGCGCGAGACGTGACAGTTTATTATTTTCTCGATGGACCGATACTTGGAGAAATGACAATTCATTTCAATATTGAGCTTTAAATCGATATTTTATGCGTAATTAAATCAATTACTATTATCGATTGCTTACTAACAGATACAAAAGTCTATTATCTCATCAATTAAAGAAGATTAGAGATTAGATTAAAGTAGAGATTGACGAATTATTATTATTATAGAATCGATTAAAACACGTGGCTATTGTATAGCGAAATTAAACAATAATTTGTTATACGAAGACAATCGAGAATTTAATAATACAAATTGTGTGCAAGGCTGTTTTGTCGTATCCGAAGCACTTGGAAACTTGGAACGAGTTCTGCATCGTTTCACAACACGTTCGCCAGTTTAAATCTTTATTTAGTCAACCTCGACGAGACGAGAATGTTTCTCCATACGTTCCAAGTATGTACCATCGATTTTTCATTGTCCTTCCTTATCGCTTCTGGCCAAGTCAGCGGTTCACTGACTAAGCAGGTTATTGTCTTTCTACATTGCTGGACGATTGTATGTATCAAGATTCCTGGAAATTTTCTTAAGGACAAATGCGCATCGTAATTTGTCCACGCGCTTCCGACGACGAGATTGATAGATGAGCCTTGAACAATATTTTACTAAACAAATATATGATTTTGACATTGAATACTAAACAAGATTGTTTAGTTTTTTTAAATGCTTTTTCTCAAGAATTCAATAAAGATATTTCCATAGATACTGCAGACAAGATTAAGCATGCAGAATTTAATTAAACAGAAAGATATATTTGAAAATGAAATTATTCCTAAATTATTCATCACATCATGAGATTGTTTGAGCAAGAATTCATAAATATAGAAAACGTAACTTTATTCTCTGAAAATTTCTCGATTTTAGTACCAAAATAATTATTCACCTTTTAATCATTCAGAAAGTATATATTTAACACTAGATCAAAACCAGTTTCTGATGTGTATTTAAATATACCGTGATTACATTAAATACACCAGTAGCATGTAAATATTTTGCGATACCACGAAGAAGACTATCGGTGAAATCCGTAGTTAACGAATTTACCGGTTCTACTGTTATCGTCGATAAAATATATCAATTTACCTTCTGTGTGACTCATTTCCATAAATATCTTCCCTCGATATTTCTACGCGATATATTATGCGTGTATCAAACAAAGCATTTAGTTTCATAAGATACCTCGAAATTTTATTGTTCCATCATCTTGTCCACAATTTTATACTACGTGTAACGTATAACGGACTTTCACTTCAACTTTATACTTCTCTTTGCCTCGGTGATCCGTGTTAACCCCTTTTTCTCGCAGTTGCAATTAATTTGTCCGTGCTGCATACAGCAAGGGAAATCTACGGTGTACGAACGACGGGGATTGAAGAGCGACTCGAGGTACATGCGAGTCAACTCTCCCGGCACGTTCTAATATTACTCGGTCGACGAGGTAGTGAGTCAGAGGCATAACCAGGCGCAGAAAAGACGTCACTCAGAATGGAGAGAAAGACTAAAATGCCTCGTGCGCCTACGTTGTCTTTTAATATATTCCGCGATCTTCTATTTACCCTTATTCACGCGGGAAATCAAACAGCGGCTGGAACGTCAAAGGGGGCATTTCAACTTATCAACTGGGTCGTTTCTTAACCACAAAGTTTTATTATTATATTGGCTAGGCAACTAAGTGATTGCGGAGTTTGTCATTAAGTGGTAATGGCAAAATCCGCAATCACTTAGTTGCCAACCCAATAGAATCAACCGAAGAAACGAAAAACAAAAACACGATAGGAACATCTTTTCTCTTGATTTTCTAATGTCAACGCTGTTTCATGTTTAGAAACGGGGGAATTTTAATATGAAGTAATTGAAAATGATTGAAAGTGAAGGTAACAAAGAGCGTCTTGAGTTTTAAGATGCACATCTTTTGGAAATAGCTGTTAAGTTGACCAAATTTTGTGGAAGGTAAATGTACGATTATAATCATAATATTTTAATATTATGACGAATAATATTGTGAAGATTTTGAAGAGGATGACGAGACGTATTTTTAGCTGCGAAACTAAATATTGTAGAAAGGCAATTTTGGTAACATGGGGTTGATCGACAATGTAACGAGTTTTTCAATTGTTTTCCTGTAAAGAATAGAAAGTATAGCTTATCATTTTCTTCCTCTGTACTCTTCGGGAGATAAAGATAGATTAAATGTAGTTCAGTTTTAGGGTAGTCTCGATCTTGGAAAATATAACTACGCGTGAACCGATTTTAAAGGGAAGGTCTGTAAGTAAAAAAAATTCTTAGGGATGCAAGTCACGAGTCAACTTGTCTTCTCTGATGAACGAGTTAAATCGTCATAAATTTTCCTTTTTCAATATCATACCTTACGAAAAGTCGAGCGGAATTTTTACAAAAACAAATTTCCGGGAATCTCACCTTCGAATATATTTTTCTCGCCTACGGGCACGTGTTTCACTAATCGGATTGAAATTTCCAGAAGGCATAGATTTGAAAACAATCGACTCGTGTTATGTTATTGAATTATGGTTATAGGATGGAAGATTTTCAAGTTCTGGGATTTTCCGTTCGAACGATATCTTTTTCTATTCGTTTCTTTTGCTGTTTTCTCACATTGGAAAAATTATGTTCACGAATAATGAAACAACTTTTTAGGCATGTGAAGAAAATGAAAACCGATATCTGGCCACTCGTATTCAAATTATTTTTAATAATCGAACTTTTGAAGTACATATTTGTCGCTATAATGCGACTTGAAATTTCAGTATCTATAATGAGAACGAAATTTTCCAAAAATTATCATTATCGCATAATGCATATGTATAAATGCGCGTTTCTTATCACAAGGTGTAATGTATGTTTTACCTTAACTTACAAAATAATACATTTTCTTTTCTTTAGTTTTAAAAAGATGATATACTTTTTTTTTTTTTTTAATGCTTTGTAATGTTTTTATTCATGTTACGTGAATCATTTAATTTCTATATGAAACATTGAGGACAAAGGTGAAGTCGCATGTTTCCTTCGCAAATATGACTTTATAACGTTAATCTGTTCCAGTAAACTGTATTGATCTCATTTGTACAGCAAATCCAAATAACGTGACAGAATCAGTTGTTGCATCTAGTATTTTATCTTGACATCTGTCTTTTAGACAGCGAATTATTCGATTTATTGTGTCGTGGATTTAGTCCATTTTCTTCTATCGTACGAAGCCTTTCGTTATTTATTCAAGACGTCTTCCAGGATGTCCTTTAATTAGTCTTCTGGCGATCAATAGCGACTTAGACGTCATAACTGCACGATTGTTATTAATGTACAGTACATATGCCGTGTAAATGACATTTCTATTTAAATTTTCGTTCGTGGACTTTATCGGTCCGCAAAAGGTCAACTTGAAGGAGGATGATCCTTTCTGACTTTCATTAACATTTAACAGACGATGTGACGATGATAATGTCGGTAACTAGCAGCTTGCTAATTTCTTCTAAATATTCGTGAATCATCACCCAAGAATGTGTTTAACAGATTTAAGCAAGTTCTTATTTTGAAATAGTATTTAAAGGATAACAATGCTGAAGAAGTACACGTAATGAGTATAGAAGATATTTGCACGTGGTTTTGTCTGTTTTGGTGTTTTAACCATCTAAACATTGTCAAGACAGCTTAAAGCGGCTTGGAGGTTATTTATTTATTTAAATCCTTTATTTACATCCTTATTGTATTTGTTTGTAATTGTATTAATTCGAATGACGTAACAAACAGATTGTTTGATATTTATATATTTCTATCTTGAATCACTTAATTGTTGTGTATACTGCGTTGTTAAAAGAATTCCATTTAACGATCTCTCACAAAGATGTCAGTCTGTTAAAAAATTTAGTCGTTTAAAAATTAGTTAAATCGACTTCTTCGGCTTTAACTTCATGAACCTAGAATCAAACATACGATAAACACTTATTAAACACGACATAGTACCACGCCAGAATAATTTACTTATAATTTTCAATGATAATTGATTGTAAAATTCTTCTAAATAAAAAAAAAATTTGGTGAATGTTACACGTGTTTGTATATGTGCAAGTATATCTTAACGCGATTAGTTTATTGATTTACAATCAAAACTTCTATAAAGAACGAAACGAAACTATATCATGATTCATATACTTGCAATTATTACAGGCGTTTCAATTAGTCTCGGGGATTCCGCGGAATTTAATTCTTTTTCGTTATTTTGCTAAATACTTAAACTCTCAAATGAGACATACGTTTGTTCATATAAATTCGTACGATCTTTCCACAAAATTTACCTCACGCCATTTCTGAATAAGATAAATAAGAACTTATGATAAAAAATGATATGGACGTGATTCATTGTCATTTATCTCTGAATAATACCCAGCTGCAAAACACCTTTAATCCTAGATTGTATCAAGTAAAAGAGCAATAATTTACATATTTTATGATTATGATTTCTAAGAATAGACCGTAAGAAAATTTATGATGCAGTCTAAGAAAATGTCTCCGAAATATAATTAATATAAGATGTAGTAATAGTAGTAATAATAAAATTGAGCCTCATACGTGCATTAACTTTGCAGAATAAGCAGTAAATTATTTTTTTCTTTAATAAATAGATTCACACCCTATCAACAAATACGATTTATGTATTACATTTGTGCTAATTTACCTTTTTCAAATAGTTTTTCCAAGAGCCAAATGAATTGCTCGTGGCTTTCAAATTGCATATTCGTACGATGATAAATTCATATAACAAACGAACTATACATATTGATTAGAAGTATTTCGTCATTATAACTTAAGCAAATCTATGCGAATCTCTTCAATACATATTAATTAATTTGACCTACCATATTATTAACCTGACACGGGAAATGAAGTAATCAAAATTATATGCCGATCAATGAATTAGTCTATTCGTATAAACAGACTAAAAAGTCTAAGAGTTTCCACTTCTTGAAATCTTTTCTCCTGAAAATTTGTTTTTGCGGTACCAATAAATAAATTGTAACGAAATAACTTTCAAACAATTTACTCTTTTTGCCATTTATGAATCAGCCAATCGATCCATGGGTTTTTACATTCATTTCTTTTTCCCATTTCCTTAGCAAGAATTCTCAACAAGAATATAATCTTTTATGTAAATAGGATCGTATCGAATGAGTCTCATAACCGATATTGCTAGTCTTCTTGCGAAATTACGTTTTCTAAATATCCAGGAAACCCACGCACAGTAGGTCGTTTGTAAGACGACGATACAAAAATTTGTGCGAGATTAAATTGCGCGTGTATTTTACATACAGACATACGTATATCTACCTCTGCAATTCTTTCACAATGATATGTCACGAACGTTCAATCAATGAATTATGTACGTAGCTTTCTGAACACAATGATTTTTTTTTATTCAGGATTAATAAAATTAATTAAATAACAATCTTTTTGTTCAATAATCTTGCTTATCTCGTGTAAATTAATTGCGAATTATATTTTTGTAATAATAATTAAGTATTCCAAAAAAGTAAGTAATCTCGAGACTCGCCCTTCGAAATTTTTGTATGGTTACCTATGACCCAACAATGCTAGTTGAAGATTAATAAGAAATTTCACGATATTTAAAATTCTATTGCATTTTGTTAGATGTTCTGTCTGAATATATAACATAGAAATAATATAGAAACATAGAAATTTATATTATTAACATTACAAAACATTCAAACTATATATATATATCACGTTAAATATTAATATTACACAATATACAGATCAGCCTCTCTTTTTGAACATAAATTTCACATTAACGCTAGAAAATTAAAAAAATCTTTTCGATCAAAGGATTATTTGTAACAATTTATGAATAATTAATAATTCATTTAAAAGTTCCGAGTAATTTATATCATTATTTTGCTTGGAACATTTAAAAATCATGATGTAAAGTATCACTTTCATTTACTTAGCCTTAAATTAGATTATGATTCCAGGCAAAGAGTTAATTGTTCGAGAGAATTGTCAGATAGCGAGATATGTCCCCATGAATCAAACATCGCCAAATTGGAACGATAGAATTTTTATAAAATCAAAAACGTTCCAACTGAAAGCGTTATACAGTTGCGTTGGCTAAATCTTTCCTAACAAAGAACTGCGTTACGCAGTGTGTACATATAAAGATCCTTTGTTTTATTAAGAATGTTGTTCTACCTCAATGCCGAGCAACATTTGGCTGATGAAATAACCAGTAACATAGCGTCACAATCACGTACGGAAAATGTGGTAGAATTTCTTGATATTGAAAGAATCTTTTTTTTTTATGTGATTCATTCTTGTTTTTCCCGTGGATAATTGCGAATAAGTCACAAGAATATAAATCGGTGTCGCAGGAGGCGCGCGTGTACGGTTGCAAACATTTTGGCAAAACGTTATCGTAACTAAAACAGAAGGATGTAGTGTAGCGACCTTGCAACTTACTACGAATCAGTTGTCGATGATTGCGTTCTACTTGTGATGTATACGATTGAATTTGTTAGAAGAATCTGTATTGTGTATACGCTCAAGGATATTACGATCTCGATTATTGAGAGAACTAGTTGATAAAATCTACCTTCATTTTAAATGCAATTTTTTACATTCGTGAGACGTGCAGAAGGTGAGGCACGTAATTAAATTACGCTTCTACAGAAGTAAATCATCTGAAGTTATGACGCTTTTTTTTATATTTGTTTGTCTACCTTTTACACTTTCATCGATTATATCGATTGCTTCGATCTACTACAGAAGTGGAAAAAAAGACAGATGCAATACACGTGTTAGTGGTACGTGTTAGATGCTTTTATTGTCTTATTTACTTGGAATATGCAGGTAATTAGTAAGGATTGCGACATGCGACAAGAACATAAAGATCATTGCTGAGGATAATAGGTCGCTACTAATATCATGAAGATACAATAATATGTATCCTGTATGATTATTGTCTTCAATAGGAGTCCCCGATATAATGATTCTAAAGAATTTTAATAAGGACTTTAATCTTTAAAGGATCTAAACACTGAATTCCCCGAATAGGTAGGAATTCTTCGATGCAAATTTACATCTGTCAATGTTTTCGAACGTTTGCGACACCTAATTCAGACAGAGGCTCATGGACGATTAAATTCTTTTATCGTTAGTTATTGCGAGTACAAATGTTGGGCGAGACAGATCCACCGTATGCACGGGGATCCCTAAGAAAACAGAAATCTTCAAGTTAGTATAGAACCAGGGCTAACATTCTTCGAGCAGGTAAAATTTTTAGATAAGCTATCTATGTAATAGCGATAAATAGTTATAAATAGCGATTCTTCAAATATCCTCCATTCCTTGTTATCAGATCCATTGTACCTTGCACAGTAGCCAAACATAAATTAGATGCATTCAGATCCACCAGCGGTGTGGTATTCTGTAGTTAATTCTACGTCTTTGTGATCGTTATATTTTGTGTAATTTTTATTCTTGATTATTTATATGTTGAGAAGAATTGTTTATTTGAACAATCGTAATTACTAAAAAAATATTTCATATTTGGCATTTTTTGTTATTAAACGTATATTTGTTAATGTATATGTACTCTTGATACTGTAAATACGCACAATATCGAGAATTTAAACGAAATGGAATGTTGAGCCCGAGTATGTTTGTTATTCGTCGATCGTTAACGTATTGATTTAAATAACCAGGGATTTTATAACGTGTACATTATGTAAAATAGGTAATAATGCGCTTTATGATATACTCGGTTGATTTGTACTCACGTTGATACTTCGCTACCTGTAATACTTTTTGTAAATACCTTTCTCGAAAGTTTACGTAACAGTCTCGCTTGGAAAGTATAAGTAAATGTAATTTCATACAATATCTAGTTACATAGTTAGCAATCATTTCTTTTCCTATTGCTTGCACAGTTCAACAATCTTACTCATTTCTTTCGTCTGGCAACAACTCTGAACCATTGGTTTCCCGATTCATACGATGACCTCGTATCTCACTTTCCAGGCAAGCAGTCGTAAAACATATAACTGAAATATTAGTAAGCAATTGGTTAGCTCTGTATAGAAAAACGTAAAGACAGGTGTGCAATTTGTAATGTAATGACATAATGAAAGATTGGGTCCTTGATGTTAGGTAAATATAACGTAGTCCACGTGTTACCGTAATTCTCGTTTCTCACGTGCCTGCTGCCAATGTTAACTAGCCTCTCCAAAAGCATTCTATGATCATTCTATGCTACTCCGTATAAGAACCCCGTTTCCGCTATTATATCAGCAACGAGTGGCATTTTACATAAGTCCCACGACCATATGACGTTTCTCGTGTCGAGGATTTGCATCCGCGGGAAATTACACATAATACCGGCGTACATATGATACCTGTTGCACTTCAACGACACGTGTTACATAACCAACGATATGTCGTAGTTGATTGCGTAATTATACGTTTTTCTTATACGTCAGTATGACGCGTCACAGCGTTACGTTCGAAGAGTAATTAATCCCTCACTGTTAAGTGACGCGAATCACGTTTATTATACGAATTTTTGTTATCGTACATTAATGTCAATAACTTTCGCACGAAATCTGTTTTTATTAGACGTTGCAAAATTCTATATACGGAACAACCAACGGTATAGTAAATATTTAATAACTCGATAAAAAAATTTGGTAACTCGAAAACGGGAGGAGATGATTTTAATTTATTTTGTTTATAACGTAAAACAAACATGAAAACGAACGATACAGCAGGTGGCTCGTTACGTAAATTGTTGTAAAATCTATTTTTAAAACAACGCGGTTTTTAACTTGTACCCCATGTCCGAGTCAGTATCACGCGTATATTGTAAAATTACATGCCAACTCGAATCTGAGACCGTGAGCGTGTTATGAACCAATAAGCCTATTAATGTTGCCTCTGTGGTCGTTAACGACATCAATTATGATACGTAAATAAGGAAGTATTTTTCATTTCTCCGGGTTTTTTTTTTTAACTATGTATTTAATGGTTCATTCTAGATAACCTGATCGATGGTTTATACTTCTTCAAAAAAAAAAAACGACGTAAACAATGTGTCGGCGAAGTACAAAGTGCTTTATCGATCATCCAGTCGTCTCAGATTTTTATTACTCAATTTCCTATATACGGAATGATCGCAAAGATAGAAACGAGATAAATCTTTACCAAAATAAAATAGGATATCTTAACTAAAATAACTACAAAATGAAAGAATAACAGGTATACGAATGCTGAAACGGTCAATCTCTTAAAATTATTCCTTAAGTAAAAAGAAAAAAAGGTTAAAGTGAAATGACTTAAGACGGTACATTAGAATACGTAACCCCTATGTGTGCTTTCTTTACGTAATATTACGTAGTGTTAATGGCTAAATCTCTAGATAAACGGTAATCGTTCGGTGATCCGGAAAAATCGGCTGCCCGAACGGAGTCTGTGTCTGTCAATTAGTTCGGAAAATTGGATTTTCTTCGTTTGAACGGAGTCGATATTAAAGCCGATATAGCACGACAAACGATAGGCATGACGTGGCGAACGTATCTCATAACGCGCATACGCGCCAACTATATTCCTGTTGTGTAACAACCGGTAAGAGTCGATCAGGAAGAACAATTAGAAAGTGTACACGGTGGTGTTCTGGCGCATAAGCAAGCTTATGCGACCGTCGATGGTGTTGCATAAATATCGGTACGCAGGGCCTACTTTCTCGCATTTTATACGTATTTCTGTGTTCGAGCTGACCACCTCTTTTCAATCCTGCACCTGGTAAAGAAGGTCCCTCCTTTCCTCTTTCACTACACGATCTATCTTTCTCCTACTCTTTCGCTTAACTCGCCAGAATCTCGCGGACACGCGTACTTCGGGGAAGTTCCAAACGAACAGTGTCGCTTCAAATAACAGGCTTCGCTCGTACTTTCCTTAACGAGAGCTCGTAGCATCATTTTCTGTATTTATTTCCTCGGTCTCAGATCAGTCGGTCACTGTGCGATTGTCAGTCGGTCGGCTCATCGATTACCAATCGGTCGTCTCGTTTAGTTTTCAATTTCCTCTCGCGTGATCGAAGTTCAGCTACGTAAACACTTTGTTTTTAAGTTCGTCGTATTACGCATTCAGTTTCGTGTTTCATGCTTATTAAAAGTGCTTTCTCATTCGCGTCTAGACGATGATAAACTGCTATGTTTCAAAGGTGTTGATGTCTTGGCAGAGCGAACCGTTCCGCGAGTGTGTTTACCATAAGAGATATGTATATCCGGAAGAAAAATATTTTGCTGTTTCTTTAACTGTTCGTTTTTACGGTCACTGTGCTTAATTGAATAGAATTTCTAAATTACGTAGGATCTCATATTTTATGTCGTTCAGTGTATTTAATTGAACGAAATTTTGGAATCGTATAGAATTTGAAGTCTTTGTACGCCAATCAGAATAATCGTAAAATTGAAATATAGTGAAATAACTGAATTATTCTAAAATATATCGAGAATAGATTAGAATAAATAGATCATAAACAGATCTTTTACTTTATAAGGCAACGTATTATACTTAAATCACGAGTCGTATAATCGTTAAATCGTTGTGCTATTCGGGTCACTTGAATATAGCTATTTTAGTAATCGCGCGTGTTAAAAAATATATCCGACCGAGAGGCAAATTCGTTAATTGTGACTGAAGAAAAGGAGAAACGAGAAAATGGAGTACGAGGTGAACGATGAAGATTATTTTACACGAGTGAGTTTTGCATTCCACTTCGTTGATTATGTATTTTTCTTATGTATGCTTCTTCGCTTTATTGACAATACTTTCACAACTTGAAATTATTAAAAGTATCGATAAAGAATCAAAAGTCGGTCAGACATGTTAATGACGTTAATCTATTCCTGAACATGAAATTGCACGCTATTTATTATACAAAGCTGCAATCGTACAATTCCTTCAGTCAAACAATACCTAAAACGTTAAATAACGTTTATATATAACGTTAAAACGTTTTTATTTTCTTATCTGGATAATGTGCAGCAATCTTTTCAAAAACGAGGTAACTGCATAATTTACCATTAAAAACCTGCATACCTTTATTTAACACATACCCTAGAATTTTGATATCGCAAATCACGTAACGTCATATAATCGTTGACAATAATTTTTATAAAAATATAGGACAAAATCTCGTGATCGAGTGACGACGAATTTTTGGGGCATACTTGAAATAAAGAAACATATGTTCTAAGATATACCGAATAGGCTAAAGTATATATTTATTTTATTCGTGAAATATCGAGACAACAGTTTTAAAACGGTAAAGATATTTTAGTTGTAGAAATGGAACAAGTTTTTTTAATGGCGAAGATTTCTATATAAAGGCTCGTGTATTATAACAGGACGACCTGCAGCTACATTTAAGAATTTCTCTGCAATTACACACGCGTTTCTCAGCGTTACTTTTCCTGGTTGTTATGAGGGAAAATTAGTACCTTCGAATAATTGCACTTATTTACTTTCGCATAGATAACGAAAGAGGGATATTAAAGCGAAATATCCATTATGCTCAAGGAAAAATGGGATACTTTTGACAATTCTGTACCGCCACGTTCATCGTTCGTGGTAATCTAGAAACAGAAAAAAAAAAAAAAAAATAGAACTATACTATGACCTCTTTACTCTACGTTTCAATTTTCTTTAACAAAACATTAATCATACGCAATTACTGTTAGTATTTAGATCTACGAGTAACTATACGCATCCTGAAAGGACAATTTGCGGATCTCCTATCAAAAGTTATTTTGATAAAATTGATTTTCCAACTTTCATTCAACGATAAATCAAGATACAGATCATTTTCTACAATAACGATTCTACAATTTTTACAATGACTAAAAAAATTTGATAAGGATTGTTTTCGTTATGAACTTGTCCGTTAACGTTCTTGAAACTTAAAAAATTCAAACTAACTTGCTGCTTACTAAAAGGAATGAAAAACGAGGATGAAAGATTACAAAGAAGTTGCAAATTTTAAAAGAATTTGTCGTTCTGTGGTTATTTTCGTTCTTTAGGTTTACATAATTTTTAAAAGTCCAATATATCTGTTAACGTTGAATGTGGTCTTGGAATAGAACTTCTCGTCCGTGTTTTGAGGGACGTGTATTTGCATTGAGGCAATCGTGCGTCCTCAGCGTTCGTTGTCTGAAGAAAAATAAACTCCCCTGATCCGCGCCATACTGCGCCATGCCGCACTCTTCAGCTTCCTCTGTTCCTTCGAACACGCCTTTTTTCTACTATTTCTGAATAAACTGGGCATACACGCGATACATGTTTATTTATGACGAATCTCTCGATTGACAAGAAAAAAATATATTATTCGCAGTTTCCAGGCACGTTTGTTAATTGTCATGCTGACAAGTCGAAGCAGCTGTTCCGAGGTCAACGCACTTGAAAAACAGCGGCACTCTGACAATTGGTTTTATACACGAGACTCTACTACTCTAGTCACTAAAGTCTGGTGTATTAATAGAGTCGAGCTAAAATGATCCATGCGAACTATTTTCTGTTAAATCTTAGATCCACGGAACTTGAAAACATTCGATAATTGTACAAATATCGAGAACCAAGTGTTGCGATTATGGAGTCGCAGAAAACGGTTCTGTTTCTCGGAACTGCGATCTTAAACGTATCGAACGTAGAAAAGGACGACGCGAGTGAAAGAGAAAGAGGGACTGAGAGTCGAAGCGTTTGGCAAACATTATAGGCTGGCCGAAAACATTAACTGAAAAAGCAAAATTTTGTATCTTTGATTTGTGATCAATGAAACGTTTATCAACGCGTTTGTTACGTTTTTTTGATTAAAACGACAACAAACACGATATACTTTGGAGAATATTTGCTCGCATAATAAATGGCAATTAAATACGTATCGATAAGCAAGTATAATTCAAATTATATCGTGTTTGGTGTCATTTTAATCAGAAAATACTTACGAATGCGTTAGTAAAAGTTTCATTTAAAAAAAGTCAAAAATAAAAAAAGTTTTACTTTCGAATTAGTACCTAGATACGATGTCCCAACGATATCTGAAATTGGATCATGTTACGCTACTTGATCTCGGCGGGCTGTCGAGCATTCCGGTGTGTCAGGGAGTCTCCTACCTGCAATGGAGATACAACGACCGTGCAGTTACACAAAGAATCCTTTTTTGCAATTATTCGAATGTTTCCATATATGCGTAGTAATATGCAAGGAAGCAGGAAAAGTTGAAAGAAGTAAGGCGAACCATTAGCTTCTTACTACAAAAGAATTTTAAAAGAAAACGAGAATATTCTTTAAGTGAATCCTTATTAATATGAGGAAACATAAAGATATTTAACCCTTTGAATGCTGAATACTCCCGACAGAAGCAATCCGTGTGGACGGCACGCGCCTAGCGGTTGCTATAGTTAGAGACGGAATACTTTTTTAAATAAAAGTTAATGATTTATATACGGCACTACTATAATATTCTTTTGCACTGCGAGTATCCCGATGACCTACCAGAAACTCCGAATCATTTTTGCTATGAGCTATCAGGTACTGCGAGACCATTTACAATCGTATTTAAAATGTCACCACGGCGACGACAGCGGAGCTGTTACTTCCACTTACAATGTCGCCATGGCGGCGACAGTAGAGCGCACAGGGATATTATTCGTTATTTAAAGCAATATAGTTTAATATATATATAAGAGCTAGAAGTTTCTTTCGTTTTATATTATTTCATCGAATTATGTATGATCCATTTTGTTCTATTAAGATAAAAAGCACAATATTTGACAGATTAGGTTTCATGTTTGTAAAAGAAAAACAATTATGGGACAATCTAATAGGTACATAAGATAAGATATATCGTTAAGGCGATATTATATAATCAATTCTCGCAATGTAATAAGAATTACGACTCCCCGCAAAGTATACAGAAGATAAACGGACTTTCATTTCTTTGTTTATCGTCGTTGTTAAGAAATGCACATGTGTCGTCTTAAGCATTAATGAAAGGGTTTATCCATAGCATTCAAAGCGTTAAAAACTAAATTGGTGTCAAGGTTAGAGATAATACAAATAGGTTTAATAGGTTTCCAGTAGTACAAGACTGTGGGAAGTCCACTGTAAGAGAAATGGAAAACTCAATGTTAGAAATAATTAAGAGACGAATATTATAGAATGCAAAAAAAAAAAAAAAAAAAAAAGAAAATAATTACCAGAACGTGTATCGTGTAAACATATAAATGCACATCAGGAAAGTTAATTAACGTTAATTAATTAACGAAAGTTAATTAAAATTTGTAAAATTGATCGTTAATGTGAGCACGATATCGACGATTATACGAGCAAAACCAAAGCGGGTTTGAAGCGAACAGTTACGAGAAAGTGTATGGTTTCATCTCTGGTTACAGGCAATTTTATCCATAGATCGCGTTTCTATCGTTCTGTATAGATGGATTTCTAGAATGTCTTATTATTCGCCAGAAACAAAACCTGCATTTCGTGCCCCATTATGATAGAAATACAAGTTCGGATATTTTTAAATTAAATTCGAATTTTTCAAATTTCAATGGAATAAAAATAGCAACGGGAAAATATTTTTAAAGAATAACATAATGAAATAATACAAGACTATTTTGCATGATAAGCGTTGTAATCAATATTGATGTTTAATTTTTATCATGGTCAACAAATTATAGTATACTAATGTATGCGTATACGTGTATTGTAATAATCCAGTGTATATCGAGGTTGAATGAAAAAGCTGTGTAAACTAATTTCATTTTGTAGCCGGCAGTCAAAAATTAATAATAATATATATGTATGTGTAATATCGTTTTTCTGGAGATAATTCAGGAGATCGATTCTGAAGTCTGAAAATCGAGTTTATTGTGAAAATACTTAAATAAAATACAGGAGTAAACAACAATTAATATCAATCTATAACAATAAATTACATAAACAATAAATAACAAGTTCTGTGCAATGTCTACCTGAAAATCGAGAATCGATTTTCAACGTCCTGAGCTACCGATCTTTCTCCGTCAATCTTCAATATTTTTAATAATTATTCTGTGATCTTGTCTATTTCTGATGTTGCTCTCTGTCCGTCCGTTTGGGAAATGAGCGTCTCTCAAAACAAAAGAAGGTAGCTCTGTTCGTGAAACAAAGAAAGTCGTGCTATCCGTAAACAAAGAGAGTCCCTATCACACGTGAACTCTAGAGAGTTTGATACATATATATATATATCATGTTATACACGTTATAAATAGATTAAGATGCACATTCGCGTACTTAAATCATCTGGAAGTATTTAGCTTAAAGTTAGATTACAGGAAAGTGTTAAACGTTACATAATATTTGCCTCTGGAGTCAGTGATATTTGCTTATTTAAGGCGCTGACATTAACTTCACTTTTTGTTATGTTACCTATACACTATCGACATACTTTATAATTATTCTGAAATTGACGTAATTTTCCTCAAGGCAAAACGACAAAGTGCAATGGATAAAGAAACAATTAAACTTGGCATAATTTTCCTTTTTTCCTTTTGAAGCTAGAATTATACAATATCTGTAATCTTCATAATTGCGGAGTTTACAACGAATTCTCTATACATATGAAAATGTTTCCACGTCAGGATTTCGGGATATAGGATTAGAAACGAGTTATTCAAAGTATTAAAATTTGAATGTTACGACATAGAAATTTCCAGGTTTCTCGGACATTGTACGGTTATTGTATTTCGTTCAGTTAATCAAATTGTTGATATCCTTTTCTTTAATACCTGTTACATTTTATGAATTACATGTCGTGAATATAAGTTTTCGCGAAGTGAATTTTTTTTGGAAAGATTTCTTCCGATAATTTGTCAAAATACTCGATGTTTAGCGGAAACTTGAATTTTAGGACGAACATTCGAAACGACAGAGCGTAAAGAAAAAATTTGATTTTCTTAATTATTTTCAAATTCGGCATTCAAAAAATGCACAAGAGGTTACATATACATATTTGTTCCATGTGACTTCTATTTAAGCGAATTTTATTCCTTGTTCCAAGTTTAATAGCAAGAAGTATTATTCACCGCACTGTCATAGAATTTCAAAGAGTTTTTATCTTATAGTAGGGTATATGAGGTAGTCACGTGTATATTTCAACCGGCATGCGAATACGAAATGTGTTCAAGGACAGTATGTACAATATCAGAGAGAAAAAAATTGTACTGCTCAGTGAACCTCAAATAGTCGAGATTGCAATCTGAAACGGAAGAGAATAATATATGAATTCCGTGACAGATACACGTTACAAGTTAGCTGTTCGCATTTCTTACTAAATATACGTGAAGTAACGTCTCAAGATAAAGTCTCGTGAAATAGTTTTATTCGGTTTCTTACTTTGTAGTCACGAAATGCCAGTTATAATTCACGCGAAAAGTGTTGCGATAAATTTTAATGAATGTAAGAGCTCGTACTTCGGACGTAAGAAGATTTATATTAAGCGTTTGTAGTTATTAATTAAGAATTTAACCACTCTTTGTTGCAAAGATTTCGTAATCACAGAATATTCCGATCGTTTTTAACAATATATTACTTTTATTATTAGGGAAACTTAGTTGTGTTCGCTGTATTGAGAGAGTAGTCGTCGCGTGATAGATTTGAAAATAAAGAAGCAAAACGGAAGAGCATGGGGGATAGAAAGGGTAGAAAAGAAGTTGAGACAAGAAAGGAAAGCTTGAAACTTTGCACGTATTATATAATATTGCAATATCATTAGTTTGAGCTTTTTAAAAATGATTTATCGTTACTATTATTGCCACTGTACTTGTACCATCTGTTGATTAAGACCGCAAGATCTCTATCAAGTATTTTGCATATTAACTCAAACACAAAAGAATAGTCGGTTTACTTTTGGCCTGAAAATATTATATACGACATTTGCGTCGTTTTTCGCGAAAATCAAAAAAGTTTCACGTCCTTGTTAAACTAGTAATATCGTTCGGTTATAGCAACTGATTCACTGTAGTTTCTTCTTGGACTTGTTACGCCTACGAAGACACCATCGATAGTCTCTATTTTCTTAACAAATAGACGTATACCGTTCGTCCTATATCCAAGAGAATCTGAAATAAACACAATAGCCATAAAATCTAAAGTAGAAGTTATAAAATGAATTTATCGTACAAGCGTTAAAAATATGATGATTAACGATAGAGTAAAGTGAAATGTCCGTCCTCCACTTTAAACGCTGAAAACGCGTCGGAAACGTGACTTAATAACCGCATGTATTCTGTTAAATATTTTAAGTAAGTCATGACATGAAATTGAATATACTCGGGGAATGCGAAGAAAATGCAGTTAAACTAACAAAATAAATAGGTTTCACGTCGCGTGTCTGAGAAACAAAGAGAGGTTCGATAATAATCTGGTGAAAATGGTAAAACTAACTGACTGGCTAGTATCTTTTGTTAATGGCTAATATACTGTGTCAATAATTAGAGCGATAATATTCTTTGATAGACAAATGGAGCCTAATAGGTAGATACAGTAGCAATTGTATAATGTTAATAATTTAATAGCGTTATTATATATTATATATATTACATTTTAACAGATTATACATAGCCCAAATACGAGGTATTGTTATTATTATTGTATTGTTTATTACACGGTAAATTCAATATAGAAAATATTCAATTTTATATAAATTCAATATACAATGTAAATAATACAAAAGAATTGTATTTCGTTCAATCGCAAAAATTAGCTACGAGTAGTAGAATAATTTTTTCTTGATCGCTAGAAGGCAATAATTTTTATATTCGAGGATAAAACTTTCTTTTTCTTTGATATATATTTATAACTATATAACATGGAAGCGTATGATTGATGATAAAATCGATGGTAAAATTTATATTTTACGTATTGGGAATTTAGGTTTTAAACGAGAATCAAAAATTCGAAATAGATGATGTATCATAGAGCCGGAACTTGGTCGAAAGAGAAGGTACTTAATATGACAATAACATAACAATATAATACATTTTACATATACATTTACAACATGACATTTTACATCATATTTTCATTTTATGATGATTCACAACGCCGTAATTCGATGTAGTGATTTATATACGCGTCCGACAAAGTGCTACAGTCCGATATCTTTCGTTTCACCCAGATCGATTCATTTCTTCCTCGTGAATTATTATCTGCAACACTTGCTCGCGTCCATAAAATATATCTAAAACGGTTGTTTCATTCGACGTTAATGACTTAATGGTATGTCTGCAGCAAAGAGGCCAATCATATAGTTCACCGTTAAGCCAAGTTCAGTCTTTACGACGGGAATCGTTTCGTTGTGTTTCGTTCTCGTTGCCTAGATTTCTTACCGGTACAAGACCCAAAAAGCAGCGGGCGGGTCCACGAAAAAAATATCGGTCAATGGTATAACGGAACTTGCTGTCTGTTTTGCGTTGCGATCCGTGTGCGCCTGCGTGCACGCGCGTAATTCTAAAGAAAGAGAGTTACCATAGAGAAACCAAAGTGGAGAAAGGTGTGTGCACCAGGCATAGAAAAACAGCTGCAGAAGCAGGCAACCCAGCAAAAGAAGAGAAGACAAAGTAATAAACGACCAGATTGGGAAACGACAGAAAAAAGTAAGCCTATTCGTCTCGCGCTCCCTTTTCCCTTCTCTCAGCCTCTTTTCACTGTACAATAGTTTGTCCATTCACCGTTCGCTGATGTGGGCCCGGTGTCATCGATTATTCGTTTAACGGGATCTACACGTACCCACGGTGGTGGTGAACGATGGTTTCTCCGGAGACCAACTGCTACTTAGGGATTTTCGGCTTCGGTCAGTCGAAGTGTACGTTGTTTCGTGCGAGCATCGAAGGTCTCCGATGACAATTTGGTTTTGCGTATTGACACGGTTCTTTCGTTCTTCGGTAAATTTACCTGGCCACGTGACGCAAGAATTCTGTCACCTCTCGGTATCTTTAAAACTCGATCTCCTTAAAACCTCACAGCCACCACGTGGTCTGAGTATACAGACGCTTTTGACAACTGTGTACACACTGTATAAAAGTTTACTTCACGAACAATACACCAAGCGCGCGCCGACGATTGTTTAATATTTGCCTGTTTTTTCTTCAACTTTCTGCGACAAATTGCAAAACGTACGTACGTGGTACACGAAAAGCGTTAACAGTTCGCGGTATTGTGAACGACGAAACCAAGTAAAAACTGAAATTTATATTCTCGCATCGGTGCATTCTGTTGCCGAAGATACGATTAATATTTGATAATTCGCTACGTATTTCTATTAATTATTGTGCCAAGAGGAAACGGAAATTAGTGGCTGTGTTTACGATGAAAATTTTCCGCTCATTAGTATTCGCGTATAGATCATCTGGTACAAATATTATCAACCTATAATTTAGGGTCGCGAGAGATACTCGGAGGAGGTGTGTAAATTTAAATATTAAATGAATTAATCTGGACCAACTAGGAAGGACTGTGCGAGGACGAGTTATTATAAAAAGATGGTGACGATAGACAAGAGTGTCGAAAAATAAAGAATCGTAAGAGAGAATAACAAAGCTTTGAAAAGAGACAGATCCTCTGTAGGAGTGTGCTATACGACTATATAAAGACGAGAGCCTGGCGCATTTTACATATTTATTATTCGTCGAATGAAGGATCTGTCGTTGGTGAGCGTGAATCGCGGTAATTCGTCCAAGTTCAGTCGTCAGCTCAAAGTCAGCTTAAAATTCACGTCTAGTTGGCACATTATTCCAGTAGTACAAGTGTCGTTGTCGATTCTGTCAATAAACATACGGTTTATTCGTCTAAGGACAAAGTTTATTTCAAACGGTTCAACACGGGGTCCTTACTGTCGAACGTAAGTCAATGAAAATATGAAATGCGTATTTCCAGAACTATGCCTTCGTGGTAGTGAACAAAGTTAGGCTAAATTTTCTATTTGATCGTAACTTAACGACGCTGCTTTCAGTTTAGCAACTCCACGACTCTGTACTTATTCTCAGTCATGAAATCCATAACTCATTTTCTCCTAAGTCATCGAAGCAATTTTCATTGTACGCTCGTTACCAATACCGTTAATAAGTGGAATACGTCAATTATCTTTTTTATATACATTTTAAGAAAAGTTACACGGCCAGGGAAATATCGTTGATGCGTGTTAATTTTCCCTCCTCCAACGTGGATATTAGTTTTCGGATTTCTTTTTGTCAATATGCTTAGTCAGCGTTTGCTAATAACTGAATTAATAATTCGTGGTTACGAAGCGTTTCATTAAATTCGCTTTCTAAATTTGAAAAATATGAAAATAACGGATAAAGGTACAGCAGCAATTAGCGAAACAATAAAGTTTAAAGAGAATTGTAGCAATTATTCAGAAATGTTATATTTCCAAAATTCAACCTGAACAATACGTACGGTTTTCTTTCGTCGTTATCGATTCTTTGTTCCTTGAAATATTTGCAGCATTTATTGCCGTGGTATTTTCGCAGAATTACATGTTTCAGCGCAAATATCAATTGTGGAGCTGATTCGATAAGAGAGATTAAACATCGCCCAATTAATAATACGACACTGTAGTCGATCTTCTTTAAACGAATTGTTTGACGCATCTAGAAACGTCAATTCTTTGTCGCGAGTTATGTTACTCTTCAATTATCATTCGGATAGGTCGGAAATATTGACTTAACTTTTATAATTTTATATCTCAGATATAAAAACAACAGCGGACAATTTTGTTAAATTTGTCCACTCTTGACACGAAACGATTGATATCTTTAAAAACAAAACGTATAATTTATCTGTTACAGGAATTACTGCAAAATCGAGAGAAAGATGAGGTAGTGAAGTTGGTCAGTACAACAAGCCATGGTACGACACCGTTAGTTATCGCCTGCCGAAATGGACATTATGACGTGGCTGAATACCTTATTGAAAAATGTGGAGCGAATGTCAATCAACCCGGTTTAGGTAAAATTGTGACTGCGCTATAAAACTCTCTTTGTCAAATTTTTCATATATGTCAGCGTCTTTCAAATTACAACCGCTTAAGCTTATCGATCGTGGCGAAATCGAGGACATACGTAAATGTGCTTCCGTAAGCCTATAAATTTTCAACCTAATGTTTCACCTTCACCATTGTAGCATTCCAAATGGCGTGAAATGATTGAATTACAGAATTGTCTGAAGTAGTTTCTACCGTAATATTCGAAGTGAGTTGCGAAAATAGTAGTTCGAAGTATAAGTTCGTCAGTAAAGTTATATAGGTTATAGGTTATGTACTGACGAACTTGTACGAAATAATATATATATATATAACCTATTAGGTTACATATCCTTCAAAATTTATCATATTACTGATATCAGTAATTTTGAAATTCTAATAAATAAAAACGTTGGCACATTCTAAAAATAGTATATAAAGTATATTTTTTGTAATTTACATGTCTTAACATTTAGTCAACCACACATGTCACAACGAGCTATACGTTTCCACCGCGCTCGAACAAACCAACCTATACTCTGTTCACCGCGTATCTTTCCAAGTATCGAGGACTAATATTCACTACTTAAAAAACAAAGTGTAAAAATTATTTAAGTGGTTAATTATTTTGCGGTAATGATTTTATTTGACGATTTCACATATTGTTTATACAAAATATCAAATTGAAAGTATATATTAAAAGTATAAAAAAATATAGGTAAAATTAAAAACGTTAAAGATGACTAAAGATAAGTAACACGACTTGAACGTGAAATTAAAAATTCATAATGCATTTTAATATTTTTTTACAATGTGGTATCGTTCGATTATAACTTTATTTAGTCATAGCTGATAGTGTAACTTTTTCATTAATTTTAACACCACTAAATTGGTGTATTTTATTATACCGCACTTTATAAAAGCAGAAAAACTGGCACAATTAATTGGGAATAATTCCAGGTAAACAATAACTGATAATAAGAACAAAAAAAAAAAAAAAAAAAAAAAAGGAAACCGCGTTGCTAAAGTCAAAAAGAAAGATCTCCCATTCGGTCACGCAACGATGTTCTTCACAGAGGGGAGATCTCCCTATTCGATTGGCTAAGTGTTAAAATTCGATAATTACCGAACGAATTCGATCTTAACTATGAACTGATATCAGATCTGTTTCTAATTCAAATAATTTATCCGTTGATCGTAACTCATCTTAAAACTGATCCTTGATATTTTTCTTATGTAATAATATTAGTTGAGATATTGTTCGATTAATATAATTTGTAATATTTTGTTTATTCCAACAGTGATGTTCGATGGAGAAATGATCGAGCGCGCGCCACCTTTGTGGTGCGCTGCAGCTGCCGGTCACTTGATTTTAGTTAAGTTACTAGTGAGAAATGGCGCCCAGGTAAATGCCACCACTAAAACGCTTTCCACTCCTCTACGAGCAGCTTGTTTCGACGGCCACTTCGATATTGTTAGATTTTTGGTGGGTCACGGTGCAGGTATGGATCACTCAAATATCTCTTAAAAGTAGCCGAAACGTTTCCATTTTCTAATAGTCGTATACTATTTTATAAAGTTGTAAACAAAAGTGTGCATTGATGTAGTCACCGTAGAACTTCCAATTAATATAGAAACTTTCTGTATTATGATAAATGTCGTGAAATAATAATGTTTTATTTTTTTTTTTATATATATATATATATATAAAAAATGCAATTAACGATGAATATGCTGTTTGATTACAGATATTGAGATGGCAAACCGTCATGGCCATACAAGTCTGATGATCGCCTGTTACAAAAGTCATCTTAAAATCGTCAAGTATCTACTTACCCTGAAAGCGAACATTAACCGAAAATCCATAAAGGGTAACACAGCACTTCACGATTGTGCTGAGAGCGGATCTCTAGAAGTCGTGAAGGTACTCCTCGAGCATGGTGCTCGAATGGACGTGGACTCCTACGGGATGTCACCACTCCTTACGGCAGCAGTAACAGGTTAAAGCAGAATGTTCCACGCGCAACCCCGAAGGTTCCCTTAAGACGATTACAATTAATGTTTAACTGAGTGTTTTATTAAGTGAACGAGGAAACTTTCTAGTACGAAGTGAAATATTACAAAGTCTTTCTGTTTTTACAGGTCATAAGCACATTGTCCAATATTTTATCAATATACCGGAGTTTGTGGATCGCAAGGAACGCATAGACGCACTGGAATTACTGGGCGCTACATATGTAGATAAAAAGAGAGACATGATGGGAGCACTTCAATGCTGGAAGCAAGCAATGAACGAAAGGTATGTACAATTTTGTAGAAACAAATGAATTTCAGCAATACATCCCCAGAAATTTATACACACTTCGAATGGTTATAAATTTAGCGTATTTATTAAGGTATAAGTAAGATTAAAACTCCGAAGCAAAGAAGACAGATATCGAAATTTTTTAGTTATCACAAATGCTCTCAAATTGATGACTTTTGAACGATCCAGGCACTGCTGACAAAGTAGAGCAATGGAATCGCAAACAAAACGAATTATTTAGTTCGTTATTTCAGTACATAGTCTTTCAATACCTGCTCTCAATTCATGAACTATTGCCGATTTTGTACCATAAACTTTGATGAATCCCCATAAAAGAAAAGTCCATCGAGGTCTGGGAATCGCTGGAAGTATTCGACGCTATCTCTATTCCAATCTATCGGTACGGCAAATATTCATGAAGGCAGACCTTCACGATAGTGGTGGGGAGGTACATCACCTTGTTGGAAATAAAAGTCCTCTTCATCCCTAAATATCTCACGAATGCATGGTATTACAAATTATAATCATTCAAAGTGTATATACATCTTTTTGGGGCACCCTTTATGTACAATACACGTATGTACGTATAATTTCTACATTTTATAATATTCATAAATTATTGAAATATTGTTAATGTTGTATTTCAGATATCGAAATGATCCAGTGATACCGAAACCAGCACCATCACCACTTGTAGCTGCTTACGATTTTGCACGGGAAATTACTGATCCTGAGGCACTGGATGGATTATTAAACGATCCGGATGAAATGCGAATGCAAGCACTTGTAATTAGAGAACGAATATTAGGACCAGCTCATCCTGACACCAGTTACTATATTCGCTACAGAGGAGCTGTATACGCGGATGGTGGAATGTTCAGTCGTTGTATAGAACTTTGGAACTATGCCTTAGATATGCAGCAAAGCATGCTGGAACCACTCGATCCAATGACCCAGAGTTCACTTTTTAGTTTTACTGAACTCTTCAGTTTTATGATAGGTAGACAAATAAATACAGGACGTAAAGTACCACAGATTCAGAGAGATGAACTTCTTAGAGTGTTCAAGAAAGCTGTACGTTTCAAAAATATACGAGATATTCGTTATTTGTTTGCAAATAGTAATATACAATCTATATTATTGCAGGTTTTGGAAGTGAAATTAGGAAAACAAATGTTGGACAAAGGATCGGTTCGTGGACGTGATATTGCCTATTTGAACAGAGTTCTCATCACCACTTTACATCTAGCAAGTTTATTGACTCACGACATGCCAGAAGAAGAAGACTCTGAGGAATATACTGATGAATTGCATCAAGCGCTTTATGAGTTAGTTCAAGTAAATCCCAAAGACAATAATGTAAGTTAATGTGAAGGAATTTATTTACCGATTAGAAATATATAAGTGGTAAAATTTTCTTTTCCTTTTTTGTGTAGGATCGAACTGTGTTGCATTTAGTTTTTAGCGAAAGGAATACAATACTCGGAGCTGGTCCTAAATCTCTGTCATTTAAATTTCCCTCTCCGTATTTAATAAAGGCTCTTGTAAAAGTTGGCGCTGATGTCGCAGCAAAAGATGCAACTGGAAGTACGGTATTACACCTTGCTGCTATGTTCCATCCGCAAATCGAACTTATTTCTATTCTTCTTGATGCTGGCGCACATTTTGATGCTGTTAATAAAATGGGTAGCACGTTCGAATCGTTGATATGGAGTAACAACGTGTATGATACTTCAGCACGAAATTTCATATATCCCATGAGACACACTAAACTCACTTGTCTAGCAGCGAGGGTAGTAAGGAAAACATACGATATGAAGTTTGTCCCAATACATCTTCAAGGCTTTGTTCAAATGCACTAGTGGTATTAGTGCACTACGCAGTGGAAACGATAGGCTATTGCTTAGAATGCTGTAAGAGATACTTATACATTATCTAAACGATAAGAAAAATCAACGACAAAGTTTTATATCTTTTTCGAAAGTGTAAAATTAATATTAAGACTTTTTTCCGAATAAGCAAGTATGAAACATAGAAAAGAATGCTATTATTATACATATAATGCCATGATGTGGCATACGTAAAGTATGCTGTCAGTAATTTTTAGTTATAAATCTGGTTTTTAGAGAATTAAATATCAGTGAGTCAGTAACCTCTGCGACTTCAGTATCGTTCAATGCTAGTAAAGAATTAAGAACAATTCAAATAGTTACGAATTTCAAATTAATCTTAAATTATATTCTTCATTTCGTCAAATAAAAGAAAAATTCTTACTATTGATGTTGATCAATACAAAACACTTAAGATTACTGACTTTCATGGGTTATGATAGTTCACAAATATCGGTTAATATGATTTTATTATCGTATACGCTGACAGCCTTTTCCCTTATACATAAACCCCATTACAAGCCATAATATACAAATTACATTGATAACATTTAGTTGTAACTCAATATATGTTAAATTGAAAAATTGTGTAATCGTAGAAATTACTTTCATTCTTATTGTTATATAAAAAAATAAGAACAGAAGTAAAATTATGTAATATACTTTTTTATACAGCATGGAATATCTAAAATATAAATTACTTATACGTTTTTATATATTAAAAAATAGGGAAAAATAAAATTATACATTAAAAATTCTACGATAACAGTTTTATTATACATATAAACATGTTTTTTGTCGTTTTTTATTACTTAAAAGAATTTGCCAATTAGAAGATTTAAGAAGTTACGTATATATTATGTTAATCTATAATATTTAAGCTTACCTTTATTTATAATGTGATAAACATACATATACATTAAGTATTATACAGAACTATATATACTTAAGAATTATATATCCCAGGTGTTCTAGTAAGGTGCTTTTTTTGAAAATAAACAAATGCACTTGACACTAAATAGCACAACTATAACAATTTTCTCACAGTAATGCATATAGAGTTTATAATACCATTGAGATCTTGATGTGACTTAAGTTTTGTACTTTTTGAACACATTTTTGTTTCAGTGATTATATTCACACACTTTATTTTTACACAAACACTGTGATTCTCTACAAAAAAAGTATCTTACATTCAAAGCCACCCAATTTAACTGTTTTATAATGCGAAGACTGGAAATACAGGTGTGATTAATAATATATTGGCATATTCATTTATTTCTATTTAATAAGATACCAATGGATTTTCATCCTACAAAACTTACCACTCAATTACCTTTCGCTCGGACAAGATAGCTTCCCTGGAAGAACAACACATTCATAAAAATCTGTTATACAAATTGTAAAACTTACCCAATTTTCCTGCAAGATATTAGCCGCAATTTAAAAGTGATTAATTATTCAAGATTATTTAGATCCTCTATATTAAAAAATTTTATTTTTAGACACTTATTCAAACAATTTCGATAATGAGCGTTTAAACGATATCAAAGAGAAGATGTCGTTATCCCTATTCTTTTATGTTCGTCGAAACACATAATATCCTTCCTCCAAAATATCTTATGGAATAATAAAACACAACCGATCAATCACTTACGATGGAAATAATACAACAAACCATAGCACACGATCTCATGCGTTATAAAATAAGACCCTATCTGACATCAATGACATTATAAGAAAAAAAGACCACATCCTTCAAATGTTAAGAAACAAATGTGGCAACCACACAGCGGAGATCGACGATGGTTATTAAAAAATTCCATACGCATAGTGATTTGAACACGCATTAAATATTTCATTGGCGATTGCGGCAAAGACGAGAGCATAAAATATTTACAACCACTTACCATAGAAGTTACAGTCATAATAAGTAATTGTGCTTTTTACGTTACATAAATTCACTTGGAATATAGAAATTTTGCAGTTCTAAACTAGTTCTCGATAAATATGGAGGATACAATAAAATCTCTCTAGATGCTACAATAAAATAAGAATCAACCACAATGTTAGAGACGAAATACTATATTACCGTCCACAGTTTTAATTTTCCCAAAACCTGTTAATCCACTATTTCAAACAATTGCATAAATTTTTAACAATCTTCGAAAGAAGAGTACCACATGTAACTTGATAATTCGAATATCACATTAACAATGCATTCCAGTAACCATTAATGAAGGAACAAATATTTGATAAATTTCAAGCAAATTATTCCTTCTTGAAATATATATATTCATCATAGAGGAATAGAAAACCACAATCACCTGAAAAATATCTCACCTGCGATGTAAACAAATATTCATGCCTCACAGATAGTGAAGTTTATAAATCCCAAAAGTAAGCAGGGAGTACTAATATCTACAGTTATACATTTTTTAAGCAGAAATTTCTGCTTAAGTGCAATACATTTGAAAAAACTCGTTCTAGGTAAATGTATTGCACATGTAAAAGTAGCAGAAACAATATCCTCTATGCCAATGCATATCCACAGCTTAAACCTGCTTAAAGTATAAAGAATCACAACAACACAGAAATAAAACACAACGACCAGCATATTTTTTTGTAGTCAAAACGGATTTGGATTTTATTCAATCACTGTCATGATGTTGTGGTTATACAAGAGTGTTATACAATGCGCAAAATGTTCCTCGAGATCTACATAGCGAGAGGAAATATGTTTACCAAAGAATATACATATAAAATTAGCTGTGAAAAGCCTCTATTTGCATTTTGTAAAAACCGACAGATATTAAAAATTGTTGGTTCTTTACACAAATATTTTGTATTTTTTGGTAAACATATGATTGATGCACAATATGTAAGACAAATTCTGCCAAATTTTGGGTATAAAGTCATCCAAAGTTCGTTCGCTGAAGTCTCGAAACGATCGAATTGGAAGGGACCTTCCTAATGACAACTAAAATTTTGTATGCTCCGCTACACTTGAATCTCCAAGTTACTAAAACGATGTGACGCGACGAATAAAAGATCAGATCGCAGAACTATAATGAAAACAATACAGTCCCCTGTTGAGCCATGATGTATCTTACTATGTATTAGATACAAGAATAGAGTGCGACCGATACCACAAACAAATCGACACACATCCACGATGTGTGTAGGATTGTGCATGAAAGTATCTATCATACATGGATAAACTTTAACTCGTAAAATCCGTAACAACTATATCGCTTTAATATTTATGCTTGAAAGATTAATCTGTCCCTGATCGATAAACCACTCCGCGAACGACCAAAGCGTCATGTTCAACCGGAATGTGGGGAAATCGATTGATCTCTCGTGAGAACTAAGAAATAAACTTACAAGCTACATTTGATAATTACTGTAAATAGCATAAACCTATATACTGAAAAACCTACAGATTACGTAGAACATTATGAACCTAAATCTAACAACTAAACTATATATCGATCACTCAAAAAGATCGATTTAGGAGTGAACAATTAGTAGACTTCCACTGTAAAAAGGAACGATAATCTGGTAAAAGAATTTCGAATGAAATAGTTGTAGCAAGGAAGGGTGATCATCGGCAGCCAATAAGTGTTTCAACGTTGAAGTAGGCATAAAACAACTGTTGATCTTCCAACGACAGATACTTCTCACCCACTGTCCTAAGTTCTGCCACACTACTAGGATGAATTTCAAGTCACCAGGAGTGGAACAATTCTGCAGACGACATACGAACACCCAGTCTCCTCTCGCTGCATCAATAAATTATTGTTAAGCATCAAATTCTGCAGAGGTTCTCTACTAATGTTACCTTGAGTGTATTCACCAGACTTTAGTAGAGACGAACATCAATCGTTCTACCATCGATACGTGACCGATTCATCATAGCTATATATAAAAATTATTAAGAAAAATCTTTAAAATAACACATGCCCTGCAAAATGCGTATTCTCTTAAATAGACAAAACCGACCTATACTATTAGCATATTCTTTAAAAGGATACACACAGCGCGTTCAGCATCCCATTCAGATGCGAATCGTACCATGCCCATGTCAGTTCCCCGCATTTCAGCAAATTTCACCTCTCCAACGTCTTGGAATTTATCTCTCAACATTTGCCATGTCGTATTTGGTGGGAGCTGTTACAATTATCTTTATGTTTATAAATAAACATACATCATGTATTAGTTGTTGTGTACAAATTCAGAAAAGTACATACATTTCCTATAAGAATAGTGTCTGACATCGGCCGAGAACCATTAGTATTCTGTCTGTTCCCACCTCCTCCTTGACCTTGATTTCCGGCAAAACCACCACCTCCACCAGGAACACGATCGTTGTCCCCTCTGTTGAATCCACCGTCAAAATCTCTGCCACCACCGAAGTTAGAACCACCAAAAGCATTGTTTCCACCAAAGCCTACATCATTGTCCATTTTAGATAAGCCTCGCGGCGCAAATGAATTGTTGCCTTGTCCACCAGCTAAAGAGGCTTGTAAATTAGACAAACCTCCAACTCCTCCGCCGAAATTATTTAAGTTAGAAGCCAACTCATTTGTTAATGACGAATTCAGCAAAGAACTCGTAGTCAGGTTAGCGCTCAGACCTCCAGCAAGACTTGCTTGAAGAGCTGCAGCATTTGAATTTGTCAATGCAGATGCTATAGGTATATAAATATATCACTGTCAGCTTCTCTATCTATCCTATTTTATATATTACATTTATAGTAAGACTCACCTAACTGTGCTGGCACAACATTGTTTAAACCAGCTCCAAAAGCACCAGCAGCCAACACAGGAGCAGAAATAGGATTCACAACAGGTGGATTATTTGCTTGTACATTAGGAATGTTTCTAGCTACATCCATTAATCTATTTCCACCAGCTCCAAGACCCATTCCAATTCCCTTTAACCCTATTTTGGAATTAATATCAATTTTCATTTTTATATGTTTATAGAACAAAATAAAATATTTCTTAGGAAATAAGAAGGTACCTTCTGGTAATTTTGGTGGCATGTCTGGTTCATTTGCTCTGTCAAGTCTCACAGTCATACGTCTATCATAAAGTTGCTGATTATGAAGCATTGATATAGCTTGTACAGATTCTACTGGATGGTCATATTCTACCACTCCAAATCCTCGAGATTTTCCATCTTTATCTTTTCCTAATTCAACATGTAGTACTTTACCAGCTAATTTAAACACTTCTAACAACTTCTTTTCATCCACTTTGTAGTCAAGCTAAATATACAAAGTAACAATTTAATAAACTTTCACATACTTAATTTGTCAATTTAATACAAACAGTATCGCAAGATATACTTACATTTGCAACAAATACTCTAGTAACTAAAGGTCCATTAATACCTAAAGATTCTAAAAACTGAGTACTTAGACCATATGTATTCCCAAATTTGCTATCTCCACCACCACCACCACCACCGCCGCCGCCGCCACCACCGCCTCCACCACCACCACCTCCACCAGCAGGAGCATTCATATTTTGACGCCCACCACCTTGTGGCCTTGGCGGATCCCTAAATCTATCATCACGAACTCTTTCATTGTTACGAGCTGTTGCTAACCGGCCATATTTGTCCCGTTCAACATCAAAGTCCTAAAATACATGAATATTAAATATGTCCTTAACACTGATTCCATGGTACCCATCCAAGTTGTAAGGAAGTTGAAAAAATAACAATATACTAACTACCTCTTTGACGACCAGCTTTCTCCCTTTAATATCATACCGATGCATTTTTTCTACAGCAATTTTTACCGAGTCTGAATCTTCAAATTCAACAATACCACAACCTCTTGGTTTGTCATTTTCATCAGTAAAAAGTTCAACATGAGCAACTTTTCCAACTTCTGTTCTGAATAAATCCTTAAGATCTTGCCAGCGAAAATCATAGGGAATGTTTGATACGTAGATTCGTCGATCTGAAGCTTTTCGACCACGATCGTTTCGTTCCCTACTACGATCACGGCTTGTAGAATTTATGCGATTTTGTCGTTCCGCTCTCCTGTTACGATCGCGTTCTCTACTTCGATCTCTCTCTTCATTATTCTGCACTTGACCCCTAATATTTAATACGATTATATATAACTAACGCGTGTAAGAGAAAACACGTTTTCTGTTTCTTGTTAATATATGTACCTATAAATTTTATTATATGTTTTTCAATGTATAATTTGTATAGATTTTAATTAAATTGAGTGATTCAACGAATACTTGCTAAAAAAATGTATACTGCTGATACGTTGAAAATGTATTAGCGTCGGTTTGTGTTAATTGTACATGATTCTCCACGCCGACAAAGAATAGACAATGAATTATTATAAATATCAATTTTATACTTACTCCTCTTGCTTAATCATTGTGAATGCTTTTTGCACTGAATAAACTAAATTATTTAATGAACATATAAATAGTTTATTCGTTAAAAAGAGTAAAAGACACCGAATAAGCAAACATACGCTACGGTGAAGCGTCCTATAAAATGGCCGTCTGAGGAAATGCTAAACCATACCGGAAACTACTGTATTCAAAATAAATTCCTATTTAAAAAGATACGAATAAAATTATAAAAATCATTTAATTATAATATTTCTATGATTATTACGTTGTTACCCTTCTGCGTTGCAAGTACAAATTATATTTCATATTTAGAAAACATTACACGATTGTGATTATTAAACATTTGAACATAACTGATTGAGAAGTTTCAAACTCGAGCTATTGTCTTCGGAAAAATTAAAACTCGATTGTGTAGCCAATCAAAATTCACATATCAATATTCATATTTAAATTAAATAGATTCTTTTTAAATGTTACAAGAATGTCTATTATTTCATATTCTTATTCCGATAGTTTATTGTTTAAAAAATGATAACAGAAAATTTGAAAAAACAATCTCAACCATTGATAATAAATTTGCCCTTAGTCATTATCTTGTAAATCAAAATGTCGGTATATGTGGAGCCACTCGTCATGTTCTATACTATCATCCACTATGTTCCGTTTCCGAATAGCAGAAGACATCGTTTCGCGGGAACCAATCACAAGTGTGATTCATTTCACATCTCTGAGTTTTTGGTGCTGCTTCTGACGTGCGCAACAATTTTGGGTGGTGGAGGTTCTTGTTTTTATTATAAAATTTACAAAGAGAATGGCAGCACAGTGGATACGAAATGCAGTAAGTAACACGTGTCCAGTCCAGAAATCCTAAAAACAATAAGTGTCCTACACATAATTGTGATCCTTCCCAAACAATGAGGTTAGAATTTTTCATATCTTGGTTATATCCTTCTGCTGATGTCTCTAACAGCTTCGCAAACTATCTCTTTTCCTTATATCATTTATAATTTTTTTTTCCTCCTTTGACATTATATCAATTTCTCAGTACCATCTTCGTACTATCTTTCTTTACGAAATGTAGTAATATTCCGCGTGTTCTTTTATTAATAATTATCAATCTTATTGATATTTGATTAACAGGCCCCGAAAATTGGCTGTGTCCGTTTTTACAGCAGTAAAGTTCACAAATGCACACTTATTCCCGGAGATGGTATCGGACCCGAAATTTCAACTGCCGTACAAAAGATTTTCGATGCTGCCAAGGTAAAATGGTTTTCATAAATAATTTTATAAGTTAACAGTTTTCGTTATGCACGATATTTCTAGGTAATTGCATGTCTTATCAGTCGAATGGAAGTATATTATACTTTGACGTTTCTGTTACATTTTTGTACAGTAGATATCACATTTTGAGTAACTGTTTTAATTTTTTCATTATTCATGGTTTGAACCTTACAAGGTGACCTTAAGTGTCCTACTATTAACCTTAAGGAGTTTATTTTAATCTTACTCTTATACAGGTTGATCCAATTGTAGGCTAATTCAGTCTGCTCTTGTTGTAGCTAAGGTATGTTCTTTTTAATTTGTATATTTTTTATAAACACAGTGTATATTTTATGAACTTCAAATAAATGTGTGAGATTATTAACTTGTTTTCATTTATAAGTGTAATAATGATGCATAATAGTTTTAATATTGAGAAACAAAAATGTACTATTTTTCAGTATGAATGAAGAAACTTTAATAGTATCACTCATATATCATGTATTGCATAACACTGTTACTCAACTGTTAGTATCTATATGTATGTTAATATATACCTATACATTTTATTCTTTCATATAACAGCACTAATAAAGATGAATGTATCCAATGTTAGATAAGATTGTACCCAAACATTTTGTATTTTTTCATACGCATTCACATATACTTGTAATATTATCTTAAATACCAGGTACCGATAGAGTGGGAATCTGTTGATGTAACACCGGTAAAAGGTCCAGATGGAAAATTTGGTATTCCACAAGCTGCCATTGATTCAGTTAACAGAAATAAAATTGGTTTGAAAGGACCATTGATGACACCTATAGGAAAAGGACATAGATCTTTAAATCTTGCATTAAGGAAGTAAGCCTACTTTATCTTTGCGTAATTAAGAATAGTTAAGCGTATCTACTTTAAACATCCATCCATATTGTCTCAGTCTTCATATATTTGTTATGAGTTATTTAAGTTACATAACTACAAATGTCAATGTAAACATGTAATTATTTGAAGTAGTGCAGATTGCTTTAGTGTAGACCGTAGCAAGGATTTAAAACTATTCGACAATTTATATATTTTTATAGCAATGAACAATTATCCTATTTCTTTCTTTTATATTTTTTTTTTCCAGAGAATTTAATTTATATGCCAATGTTCGACCATGTCGTTCCTTGGAAGGATATAAGACATTATATGATAATGTTGATGTTGTCACTATCAGAGAAAATACAGAAGGAGAATACTCTGGTATAGAACATGAAATTGTAGAAGGAGTTGTACAATCAATTAAATTGATTACGGAGGAAGCTTCCAGCCGAGTAGCAGAATTTGCTTTCCAATATGCTCAGGATAATAATAGAAAAAAGGTTTGTAATCTACTCATTCAAAAATTGACTTAAAAAAAGAAACTAACAAATATTTTAAATAACTATTAATTTTCTTAATAGGTGACTGCGGTACATAAAGCAAATATAATGAGAATGTCAGATGGTTTGTTCTTAAGGTGTTGTAGAGAAGCTGCACAAAAATTTCCGTCTATTAAATTTGAAGAAAAATATTTAGATACAGTATGCTTGAACATGGTTCAAGATCCTAGTCAATACGATGTACTTGTAATGCCTAACTTATATGGTGATATTTTGTCTGATATGTGTGCTGGACTTGTAGGAGGACTTGGTCTTACACCAAGTGGAAATATTGGTTTAAATGGTGCATTGTTTGAATCTGTGCGTAGACAAAATTTTATATTTCTTTTCAAATATGATAGGGCGTGATTTGATAATAATTTTATTTCAAAATAGGTGCATGGGACTGCTCCAGATATAGCAGGTCAAGATAAGGCGAATCCTACAGCATTATTACTCTCTGCTGTAATGATGCTTAAATATATGGGGCTAAATGAACATGCTAAAATGATCGAAATTTCTGCTTATGACACTATTAAAGAAGGCAAACATTTAACTGGAGATCTTGGTGGATCTGCAAAATGCAGTGAATACACTAATGAAATTTGCAAAAAAGTTTCAGCATTAGCTAAATAGATGATATAAAATTTGTTGGGTATAAACTGCCAAATACTCGTAGAAATAATACATGTGACGTAAAACATTGTTTTTAAATATCTCTGTAATCTTTCTTTTTCGAAAATTTTTTCAATATGCTCCTTCAAAATGTATTTGCAATTTATTGGATTGAATTGCAGAGATGTTCAATATAGGTAGAGGATATATTTTTCATTTATATTTGCACTCATTTAGATAATTTGTTGAGTACTTGAATTAGTTTATTGTAAAACTTGATGTTACTCAACATTTGTAGATTTGTTAATGTGTAATAGCATTTAATGCGATTTTATTGCAATGCGATTGAATACGCGTACATGTATGATTGTCATACTTGCTTATTGTAAAAGAAAGATTCTAATAGAATCTGTAAAAAGTAAATATGTAAATTAATTTAGGAATTCTGTACAATACCTTAGAACGAAGTTGTTGATAATGTGTGCCTCAAGAAAGAGTTTCAAGAAGTAACATATTGCGCAGTATTACACGTAAATAAAATATTATGGATTCTATGCGTTGTGTCCATTATTTGACCTATAGATCATTTGTGAATATAATTATAAATATTGAAAAATAATGCTACTAGCAATAATTTTTCAGAAATGTAATTCATATTGTTACATAACTCATTATTTTTTGTGTTTTTATTTACAGTAATATTTAAATAAAATTAACAAGTATGAAAATTTAGATTTATTTTTACAATCAAACGTATTTATAGATATTAATATTCGTACGAATATCATAAGATGAGAATTTTTTAACTATGCTAATTTTCATTTCTGATGTTCTTACGAAATATTTATTGTAAAAATTATAATTCTTGTGGTATAAACGCTACATAATTTTATCCCTTGCAATGTTGTTATAGCGTCCGTCTTGGACACTTTATAACTTCCCCTTTCCTCTACTCTTTCCTCCGTAGTACAGTATGCTTCTAAAGAAAATTCTCAAGTATGAGAAAAGTTGTCGGCTATATTTCACAGGCAAAGGAAGAGTATGGGGGAAGATCCGGTGTCATCTTCGCTGCTCGTTAATACTTTCTGTGATTTATTGAGATTCCTCGAGTGAATAATGACTGACCTCTTGTAAATTTTTGATATTAAATTTTCTGTTCAACTATGATATATAGAATTACTAAATTTTCAATACATATGAAACTTTTCTTTTTTAGCCTTTTGAAACATTCGTTACTGAAACAAATATTTTCTAATTACGATATTAATGAAAGCTCTCATTTATAAGTCGACTAGTCAAATCTGTCAAATCAATTATGCAGGACAAGATGCTAGTTTTGTCTTAATTCTCTTTCGGCTTACCGAAGATTGTTCGATCGTTCAGAACACTGATTTCTAAGGAATTGTTTATTTAATTTTGTTTTAGACGGAAAATTAACCAGTGTGTTGACGATTTAAGCGATATCGGCGACCGGGGCAGTCGCAAGGTGCATCATCAGTTGTGGCGAAGGGCTGGTTACACAAAAGGTGGAACACTCGAGGGCGAAGTGCGGAAAGCAAGGCATGCATATTCAGCGTGGAGGCGCAGACGTAGTCATAGGAATAATAAAAATTCGAGGGTTGAAATTATTTAGATTTATGCTCGCTCTCTTGTTCCGGTGCTGGCGGTGACGAGAAACGATTCGATTCCGGGGAACAAATTTCATGCATTATTCAGGACTTGCCGCAATGCACCCCAGTCAATGGAACCGATCCTTTGGAAAAAGTCGTTTTTAATCTCTCGTCGCGTTCCAATAATGCACATGCACATCCGCTCACCTCTTCCCCTCACCTATTTTCATGCCCCGCGCGCCCCGGTTCGCTTTCACCCCTTTACGAGTGAAAACCGTGTTTTCTGCCTTTAAAGCGGACGCCGGTTCGAACGCGAACAATAAATCGGGGATCTATCGGTATCTACCCCCATGAATACGCGACGCTCTCAGTTTCGAGTTCCGCGATTTATTTTCCGTCTCAGTGTTCATAATCGCTGGGCCTGATCGTTTCGGAGAACCGTCAAACAGAAATGTAAAAAGCTGCTGACGGAGCAGTTACGATTTTTCTGCTCAATATTCTCTCTTTCTCTTTCTCGTTCTTCTTTACTCTCTTCCTATGTTAATGGTTTCGCGCAAGTGTTGCATCAGTTCTTTGCAGCTTGTCTGTTGTATTCGAAGTAATGATATTTATTAGCTGTCAGTCTGTTAGCAAAGAGAATTCTACGAAAGTGACGAACGATGCACGATGAATTTGTCTTATTAGAGAAAGAATTATGAGAACACATTGTGGAAATTTGGAAACGATCTTAGAGTAGTATAAGTATATATACACACAGTAGAGCATCATTTATACGAACTCCATTCATTTGACCGCAATTTTAGTTAGTGTCCGATTACGCACAGAAACTCCTGCCGGTTGGTTTCTATTATCTGAACATGAACATTTCTATTACGTGGACGCGAAATCATAGACAGTAGGAAATATCGGTGAATTTCTGATATAAATTCTATTTTATATAAATTATTTGGTTCTCCGACAAAGTCAAATAAACAGAGTTCCGCTGTACGTGTACAGTCTGTCACACAAGAGCGTGTCTGCGATATTTCTGTAAATATTTATATATTTGTAAAAAAATTTATATGAATTGAATCTACATCTAAAACACTAATACGCTATTACTTAGTAGGGTGTCCAATCTCCTCCATTAGCGATTATAGCTTGACATCGTTTCGGCATACTCTCGACTAATTTTTGAGCGTAGGATTCTGGTAACGACCTCCATATCTTTCGAATGTGATGTACAAGTGTTCTTATTTTTGTGATACGTCTTCCTCTCAGCTTGCATTTCATTAGGGACCACACATTTTCGATAGGGTTTGCATCAGGGGACTGCGATGGCCAAGGAAGTACTGTGATGGCGTTTTTCGCTTTCCATTGGGTGCAGATGCGACTTCGATGTTTAGGGTCGTTGTCTTCTTGCAATATCCATTGGTCCTCGGTTTGGTTGAACCAACGTTTCACGGATGTGAGAAGTCCCCTTTGGTACAATTTCACCATCTTTTGTGCATTCAGATTGTCTGTAAAGACGCACAAAGTCCCAAAACCGCGTGCGTTAAAGCAACCCCAAACATGCACTTTTATAGGGTGTTTTACACTTCTTTGAATCATCCTTCTTCCATGGATAGTCCAAGCACGCCTAATAGGACACCATGCCCAAAACGAAGATTCATCAGTGAATATTATATTACTCCAATCACGATCTCTGTTTTCATTCGCCCATGCCAGACGATTTTCGACGTTTCGCGTACGCGGCACTCATATTAAAAAGCTCTGTTCCTTTCACTGTTTCAAATGAAACTGAAAGGTATTCAGCAACGCGTATTAGAGAAGTTTTCGTTTGTTTACATTCTTTTTATCTCATTCTGATTAGGTGTCAGGTTTCGCAGATATCGCAGACACGCTCTTGTGTGACAGACTGTAATTAACTGTTTGAATAATCAGTATATCACTACAGTGTATCACTATAGTTTAAAATGTTTGTGTCAAAAGTTCGCTTTTTTATACTATTTTTCATAAAACTCAGGCTGAACTATTAAAACTTATTGATTTCATAGAATGAATGAACTTCAACTTCCTCATAATTGGATGCTTCAAAACGGATCCATTACTGTCGACGAAAAATGTTTCATAGATAGCGAAATAAATCCGTCGGCACCATAAAAATATTTTAAACTCGATTCGTACTCAATTTTTAGCCACTGTTGCGAAATAACAAAACAACACGCCTCCACTTTTCAATATAATACAAAGCTTCCTGATGAAAAAAAAAAAAAAAAAAAACAAAAGGAAAAAAGTATATTCGTCTTTCTGACCACATGAAACAACCCTTCGTTTACAATTAGACCAATAGGAAATTATTATTCGTTTCTTCGTCCGTTGGCAGATTGTACTCTTAATTAATCATTCGAAAGAATGGTCCGTAATCGCCTTACGGTGGATTAATGGGTCTGTCAGCTGTCACGAGGAAAGTTCTTTTTTTATTACTTTTCTTGTTTCGATCGAGCTTGGTCGAGCACACGGTCCTCTAACTCGTAGTTCTCTCTGAGTACGCAAAACGATGAAGAACGGTTGGATATTTGTGAGCATCCTGACGACGTTCGTAGTTGTCGTTAATGGACGAGTTTATTATTTGCCGTCTCTGGACGAGAATCGATACGACGACTTAACTTACCCTGTTCCGAATGAGCAATCTTCACGGGATTTGGATCTGAGTTTCTTTGCTGGGGATTCAAGCGAGCCTGACAGTAAAATACATCCTGTTAAAAAGGTAAGTCGATTCGTTCCTGTGAAACTTTACCTTTAAACACATCGATTGCAATTGTTGCGATAATGGACAGTATTTATCTAACATCTTTTTATTCCGGTCGAAAAAATGTAGAGATAAGAATCGTGAAGATTGTTGTTCGATTTTTACAGCGAATAAAAGCAGACTAGAGTTTCTTTCGTAACGCAGTTACGTAATGTATTTGGAAACACGTAATCGAGAACAAAAAGAAGTGGACAGGTAATGGAAATAAGTGTCAACGAAGTTTCGTTAAATATGGCTTATTTAAGCAAAGACGTAAATATTAGTTTCAATTATTTACTAAATAGTTTATGTACTATAGAAATATACATATAATAAGAGAAAATTAAAGAAATTATTAATTCGATTAATCTTCATTGATACCTATTTCCACTACCTGTCCATTTATTTCTATCCCCGACTCTGTATATTTCTTCGTTCAAATGATGTTTCCATTATGTTTATTGTCATAATGCATTTTATTCATGATAAAATTGTGGAAAATTAATACCAGTAGAATCATGAGTTCAACACAAAATAAATAATTTTTGTCGATCGTTCTTTTATCAATTGTTAAAAATACAAAAATACAAAATTAATTAATTATATAATGTACGTGATTGTCCTTCACGTTAAATCATCTATAGGATTCATACCAATTCACCAAAATACCGGGGGAATTTATGTTTCATATTGTTTAAACTGCTTTCTTTTTAATGCTCTCGAAGAGCAATTAAAGTGGAATAAAATAATCGAATACAAAGAAACACGAATTAGAATAGTGTTTTCTTCTTGACAAAATGTCACTGATTATTTCATTAAAAAATTAAAAAAAAAAACTGACAATTCTAACGAGTCCAATTTTTTCAGAGAATCTCTTTTTCTAATAATCAGTAGATTGGACATCGATAACAATCGTAAATTAAAGTCGTATGAACTTTGTATCTATTAATTCTATTAATCGAAAAATTTTCCACGTAGGTGCAGATACCAATGCGTGTACTAATCATGTATCATGTTGAAATTAGGTGTACACGCTTGTCGCGCCGGAAAAGCCGGTCATGGAAGTGAACAAAGAGGAGCTACCGATCACGCGTTACAAATTAGTCGAAGCACCTGTTAAGAGAGTCGGATCAGATGATATTATCATGGTCCCGGAGGTGAACCGCAAAATGGTGAAAATCGATAGGAACAACAAGGGCGAAGTGATCTTGGAGCTTCGCGTTATCGCTAATCACGATACTGTTTGAGGAATTTATCAGGTATACGAACGAGCGTGCATACTACAGATAATGTGATAAAAATAAACTGATAATTTTATAAAACATAAATTGATAATTATATATTATTTCATGATAATTACATATTATTTATTACTGGAAAGATTAAAAACCCGATCGTAATATTGAGAGATGAGATAAATGAATAATGTTTATTCAAATATTTTACATTTTTGAGATCTATAACGTCGATCCTGAATTTCCATAAAAGTTACAAAATTTTAGTAATATTTAGTTAAAAAAGAAAAATTTTAATTTCTAAATAATTAATATAATGCTTCCGAGATTCTTCTTTCCGAAAATTAGAGATATTTAACGTTATTTAATTTCCTACAATTTTCACTGCATTTTTCTTGAATTTTCATCGAAATAAGTTGAAAAAAATCAAACTTGCATAAAGAAAAAGGAAGGAAAGTTAGCAGATACTTCGCGACAATTAATCACCAAAGAATATCAGAACAAAAGAATTTCTCGAACGATCACCCAATGGAAATCCACATTGGAAACGCATCTTCATCTATCTAATCGACCGCAAACACGTCGACGAACTTTTCCATTCAGCCTTTGCAAATGAGTCGGCAGATCGATATCTCCCGTCAGATTTGCCCTCGTCCCTAAAAGCCACGTATCTCTTGTCATTCTGCGCATACATATCGGGGACTCGGTTCCCCTAATTGTACTCTGTCAACGGCCGTGTCAAAGAGAGCCATGTCGACAACGATAGACAGAGAGACGAAACCGGGAAACAGTATCTCGATCGATGAAGGAGGACCCTGGATAGAAGTTTATTAGTCAAATAACGTCAAGAGACTGATGGGGGCGAGGGTGTGACCATATCCGGCTGAATATGACGTTCCCTTTCTGTGTGCGTTCCTTCGAGGGTACTCCCAATTATAACGAGTGCCGATGCATTCAGGAAGGTGAAGAAGCGACATGTGCCGTAGACTGTATCATCCTTCCTTCTTCTGTTTCACTCTGAAAGATCGACCTCGAGCGCAACGAGCATTCAGTCCATTCGTACTTAGATGGTACTCGTGAAAATGTACCTTTGAGATTGTGTGTTGGACGTAACTTACGATCGTAAGCTCGTGTAGTTGATCTAGAGCAGAAATATTTCTCTGTCGTTTTCTTAATCTTGTTTTTTTTTTTTCTTGTAATCGGATATCTCGTAAGTATTTTCATCTCTATAATTTAGTAGTTGGTTTTTGCAGTTGAACGTTTCGTAAGTTTTATTTTCTATTCGATAGGATTTCATAATTAAATGTCTGAATTATTTTGTGATTTTTGTGATCGAGTATATGAGAGTGTTTGTAAGCTTCTAAGTCTACCGAATTGATTTTTAATCAATTGCTTTTTATTAGCAGAATAAAGCGGAAGAGACTGTTCCATTTTGAAAGATTTTGCAGCTTTATTATTTGAGCAAAATTTTGTTAAGTTACCTATTATAAAAGAGGAATTAATATTAAAGGTACAATCATCAGTAGAAAGCTTGTCGCAATGTAGGATATGAAATGGTCTACGGTAATTTTCGAAAGAATACGAATTCGTTCACGCGATTGAATCGCATTACTTTTATTACGTTTAATATACAGGTCGAATGATTTCTATTAATACATATAGATACAATAGAACGCTACTATAATATGTACACCGCATATCACATATAGTTGAATTCGTAGCAGAGCGTTTCCGGCCCGCAAGGGATCTCTAAGATCCTCCTTGGTAGAAAATGACTCTTTCGAGCCGAGTCTCGAGTGTAAGATAGGAAGAGTCTTCAAAGAACGACAGACACGGTGGTACAGATTGCTGAATGAAAAACTCAATGTATCTGGAAAGTACCGTGGCTAAACTGCGATATTAAAAAATGTCGTAAGTCTCACGCTGTTCAGTTGCGTATCGAGCGTGAATAGATAGCAGGCTTATGTATTGCCTGGTTTGTCAGATTAGAGCAGCCACATCCACATTTACGCAATTGATAGCACCGATAAAAGTTCGAGGCTGCTAGTTTTTCAATGTATCGTTTCTAAATGTACAAGGTTGTCTCTAAATATTCACATCGAAAATAAAGAAAAAGAAAAGATGGAACAAGTTAGCGGGAGGAATATCTCAGAAAAATAGCAAGATATTCCATGTTCTTTCGCTATTAACATTCTTTGACACCGTGCATAATTCAAAGGGACATTAACATATTGTCAACCGAACAATTTACATTTGACTAGAGAAATTACTACAATGAAGTTTCTAAATGCTATAAAGAATCGTAAAGGATAAAATTTGATCTATGGTATCGACTGTGAAATAAATTTTTTTAAAATTAAAGATATTAAATAATTATGCAATTTTTTGTCAAATTGACAATCTGTTGAATTTGATTGTTTCGCAACGAATCAAAAAAGTCATGGAATTTCAGTTTTTAAACATTCTATATGAACGACGTAGTCGAGTGAGAACCAGCTGAGATTGTAAGTGTCGGAGCTACATCTATTTATACAGCCAAGAACGAAAGAGAATCGTTCGATTTTCACGAGTTATTCGGTTACTTGCGAATTCTGCTCGTTCGAGGTATCTCCCTTCGGCTCTTTCACATAATCCACCACCAGTTCCAACCCTATCAACGCTCGAAGATCCTTCCTCTCTTCTTCCGGACTTGTGGACGCAACCGAGATTTCTTCCGGTTTTGGAGATCTTTCGTCTGCATTTTGTAACACACAAAAGCTTAATTAATTAGAGATACGTTCTTCTAAGAAATCAATATTATGTATAATACGAACATTTTTTAAATTTTGTACAAGAAAACATTTCATATGACATAGTGAGATTTATCTATTATAGTTTATGACGAGATTAATTGCGAATCCTGTTTTTCATTTGTGAATATTAACTTTGTACCGTATGAAATCGTCATTTTTACTACCACTGTCATTACTCTTATCGATAGTTGAAATCATTTAATTTGAAATTCAAGTTAACTTTTACTTCGAGCCTCAAAAGCTGTCTAGTCGAAAAAAAAAAAAAAATTACAGAATAATCTCTTATAAGTAGTATCGTAATTTTAACGTTGCTCGAAAAAGATTTCTTTTTAAAAAGATCTCTTTCTTGTTCACTATCGTAGTCTTTCACAGTTCGATCTGTGTTAGAAACATTTAGACTTTTAATAATCAACAAATTTAGATTTTTAACGATGAAAACAAATAAGTAATTCTCTATACAATCGCACGTTTAGTTACATTAAAACACCATGTCTGAACACAATTTACTTTAACTGTATTAACAAAATAAAAACCAATCGTAACAAAAACACCAATCATGCAACAAACAATTATTAACACCCACTATTATCAATGTCCTTTGAACTATCTTCGCTCTCGCCAGAAGTCGATGTTTCGCTCCTGGTTGCTTTCCGTGCCTGGCCAATGTCCCTGTACGTCCTAGTCAAGTGTCTCAAAATATAATTAGTGCCACGTAGATTTTCCTCGCTGTTCCTAGACGTGCTAGCCTCGTCTCTTGTCAAATTTAAAGGTCGATTGCTATTATATTCCTTGGATTGTGGCACACTGAAGGCGGAACAGTGCTTGCCTTTGAAGGGCAGTTGTCTCTCGCTCAACTTGCGATCCCAGATATGACCGGATACGCGAAGGTCGATGAAGAAGTGTAGAGGATCGATGCCAGGATATGATTGAGGCATTGGATAAGGCGGATACCAAAGTGGACCAGGGAGGAATTCCGGGTTGGTGACGTTCCCGGGCAGACCGAATCCTTTCACGCCCGGAAGCATATCGCAGCCCCTTCCTGGAAGGCTTGGCAAAAAGGTCCTTGAGAAATCGAGCTTCTTCTGATCTGACAACAGGGGCGGTAGCTCTTGATTGCCAATCGCGCTCTTCGTACGATCATCGTACGGGCTTCTGTCGTTGTAATTGCAATTCTTACGGTCGCTAGAGTGAGACTCTTCCGGCTTGACTTTCTGCAATTCACTGGCGAACATGTTTTCCGGTGGTTGGGCCTGCTCAAAGTGACGAGGTCGTTCGTCGAAAAAGCTCTTACTCTGTTTGCTAAATTCAGATTTATTTTCATCCACCGGTTTTAAAATGTCTGTCCCGAAGTTTGGCTTCTGCTCGAAGTTACCCACTTTACTTGCGGTGTCGTAGCCGTCGCATTGCTTGCTTCCGTTCTCCAGTCGCGTCTCCGCTTGCTGTGACTGCTGTTGAGTATGGAAATATTTATCCGGCGGCTGTTGCTGCTGTTGCTGCTGCGAATGATGGTGATGGTGATGATGTTGTCTTTCTTTCGTGGTTAATTCTAAGGGACGATCCCGAGCGTCTCGCCAAGATCTTTTGCGACGTCGAGGTACGCTCGTCGTGTTGTTCGCGGATGATACTTCCGTCTTTGCTTGCACAAACGAACGCAGCATCTCGCTGAAGAAGAAGCTATGCGGTGTTAAGGGCACGTTGTACAGGTATGGAGGAGTCGCTGCTAGAAGGCGAGACACCAAATCGCCGCCGGAGAGCGAGGCTGGACTCTTCAGAGTCGACGGATCGCCTGTGGTCGTCGTCATGTTTCTGGTTTTCAAAGATGAGCACTGGAGAAGTCACAAAATGTTAAAAAGAAGCAGATAGTAAGGGTTCGTGATTGAAATATTCCATGGATGTTCGTTTGCATTCACGGTTAAAATTCATTGTAAGTATTTGAGGACAATTTATGACAAAATTTGGATATGGAGGTTATTATTAGTTTGATCAAGTGTAGTGTAGAATTTTGATTTGATATTATTTTAAATAGTAAGAAAGGAATCTCTTGTATCTGATGTATCAACGCAAAAGCGACTACAGATTGTAGTAATATCTTTTAATATTAATTTTAGATTAGAAAATTATTTCGTTTTGAAATTCTGATAGATTCTTTACGTTAAATATTTAGCAATTTTTTTCAATATTTTCTCTAACCAAATGACATTTAATGATTGGTATATTCTATCCAGAAGATATATTCTATTTTTCAACATATTGTATTAAATGATATGCAAATATTATCAAAACTATTTCAAATATAGATAATACTCCTGCAAAGTAACTTTGATTCTTTGCATTCTGGGGAATGAAGCAAATAAAAGCAAAAGATATTCCAAAGTAAAGAATGTACAATCATACATGTAGAGCTAACATAGCAACCCTGTGATGAGTTTGGTAGTTCGAACGTTCAACACAGCTAAATCTTGGAATACTACACATCTGCTTGGTTCCCAACAATAATCGAACGCATGGAAGATCGTTGTAGGTAAGTACGTACAATCCTCAGAGCAGAGACGCGCTACTATTGTCTTCTGAAATTAATTGAATATCCGCCGTTGTTAAGTCTAAGAGCAGCAGGCAACGCCTATGACTGGCTAAAGGGATGAGTAATACTAGGGCTTGCGTCGCATCATCCATTAAGGATTACTAATTTCTGTCAAGTGCACGTTCGGTTTCGCGCGAATGTCTTGCAAGGAATTCCCGAGAAATCATTAATGAGAATCTACGATCGTAGGTATTTCAATTAAACTTCGTGCCACGCTCGTATGAACAGTCGCATCAGGAACAATTAGTAATTAGTAAGGAAGTGTTCCCTACATACTGATTTTCGTGATTGATACAGTTACAATTTCTTTGATTTGCATTTACTTTATCCTAAGTTCTCGTGTAATTTGATTTTTCTTGATTAAACAGAATATACGACTTAAGTGAGAAATTTCCATTTTTTAAATATTTAAACTCCTGATATCAGTTTCGATGTATTCGTCATTTGTTTTGCGTTTTAATAATAATACGATTCTATGAAGATTTCTAATAAATATATATCCAAGTTATTTGTAAATATAACTTTCAGCATCGATTGCACTTGCCATTTCTATAACGTTTTAATAAAGTTTTAAATAATAAATTGCGTATTATTTAGTACACAGATTGTACTATTTTATGCTCATACTTAGATTTCTATGGTAATTAATACAGTCAGTAACAGCGTCCTTCAAAAATATCAGAAGTAACTCAATACTTTGCTCCGTCTTTCTTTACCGAATCATTGCGCGTATGACTCGTGTATACAGGTTGCTCGTTCACAGGCTTCTAAAACCTACACTTTCAAGCCTCTGTTACGAAAAATAAATCAAACTCACTTCTTTTAATAAAAAATTATTTCCTCTATGATCCTCTACCACTCTGCGTTTGATTAATCTATAACTCCGAAACTTCCTATGCATACAGTGTCACATTATAAATAAAGTATAAAGTATATTTGCATTCGCAAAGACGGAACGTACTTGCAAGCATTTTTTGGAAAAAGGAATAAATTCGAGAATATACGTTCTCCATTATCTGCAGGCCGGTATTCTTGAGTCGTTAATGTTCCGATGAAAATCTTCTTCATCGCGACGGAGGAATCAGAGGGCGACTTTTTGTAAACAGTTTTAGACGTTGGAGTAAACGAGAACGACAGACAACCGTTAATGCGAGTGACGAAGCGACGAGAGGAAAATTTTTACTGTCCATTCGCGAGAATCCGTGAAGTCTTCTAGGCGAGATTCTTTCATCGATAGAAAGAGAGAAGAATGTAACGGGGCGTGGAAAGCAGAATGGTGGTCTGTATCCGTGTCCGCGCACCGAGGAGGGATTGGGTATTGTTTCGGTCCATTGTTTCCCAAACAAACGGCGTCCACGTTGTTTCGTCAGGAGATATGTTCAGCCAGACAGGCAGGACGAACAGGAAATGGACTGCTGTCAGTTTTACTCTTCGTGATAAATACGGGCTCTCGTCGTCGGTTCTCATTGCAGCGCGTCCATAATTCCCGTGCCGTCTCTATCGTTGTTGAACATCGAACGGTGAAAATCTTTTGATTTCTGTCAAAAGCGAGAGTGAAATGGACCTGGTTACGCTTTCCACGTATATTGGCGAATATTATTTGCTCGTTATGCGGCACGAAGGAGAAAGAAATAGCAGTCTTTGATGGAAGGAATGGAAACGACTTCTGTACTCCCTTTAACACTGAAGAGTTTTTAATTATTCAGAAGAAACAAAAAAATTAACGGGAGATCATATTATATCATCGTAAAGTTACTTGTTTCTTACACAATAAGATTAAAGTTGCTATTTTCTTTATACAAATCTCATATTGTGATTGATCTTGTATTTACTTAACCATTTGAATGGTAAAATGTTGACACAGACTGTGTTGAGAAAACAAGGCAACTCTAAAGGCTCAGATACGTGGGACTTCTGAAGAATCCCTGGAGACGCGAAACGATTTTTTTCCCTCCGTGATGGTTGCGATGAAAGACAATAGCGACGCGTTTCCATTGCCTTACATCGTGGTCTTCTTAAACAGGAAATTTTAAAGGCTGGCTGCGTCATGAAATTCAGCGGTCGCGCTGTTTTAACCAAGCTTGAATTACACCGACCGCGGAAGAGATCTTACATTTCTAGAACATTAATCACGAGATCGTTGTAGCCACTTTACTCAATCCTTTTTTTCTCTGTTTTCTTTTTTATCTCTTTCTTCCATATTCTTTTGTTTTATCTTTCTATAACGTTGTAAAAAATTCACGCCGAGAAAGAAGCGAAGAAACTGCAGCAAAATTTACATCCCCCTATACTTTATGGAAACGTTACAGCGTCTTCTCAGTCCCTTGTATTTAAATCACATTATCCCGAGATAAAATAATTCAACGTGCCGGTATGTTCCCGAGGATACGTCAATTATGCAAAAAGTGAGAATTTCCATTGCGTGGTTGGTTCTTTATTCTATTACCGGCGCAATATAAAGAAGCCTCCCGGAAAGTCTCCGCGAGTATTTACTTGAGATTCTCTGGTACGAAACAATTTATTCCCTGCTGGGTTCTCGCCCCTAAAAGTCAATGGTAACACATTTTCACCGTCAACCCTCGTAATATTCTATTTAAGTATCCTTTAAAAATTGCAATATACATTTCTCTCCTTTCTCGATTTCCCTCTCTGTAGTTATCCTTCGATTCTTATCTCCTATACCGTTTCTATGTATTGTATAACAAATGATCTTGTCATTGTATAATGCCCTATAATTGAAGCATATGTTTACAAATGATAATTGAAAATGCACTTTCTTTTATCATATATTTCGCTAGTATATATATCGATGTAAGATAAAATAATTAATGAGCGTTTTAACAGTAAATATAATTATGAATTATTCTTATTAATTATTTCAATCAACTATTTAGTAGAGAACATAATAATAATAATAATAAAGAAGAATCCCAATCTCGCGAAAAGAATTGCAATAATGTTACAACGAATTATTGCTTATTAAACATAAATATTAATTTAATATGAATAAATTGTACTTCAATTATCCTTCTTCGTTTTATCCTATCTGAGAAGGTGATAGAATAATGAAACAATAATCTGATATAAAACAAAATATGGAACACAAGGTAAAGCCAAAGATCAAAGTATGTAATATCTTTTATATATCAACTTCTTTTACGTCACTGATCACCACCTATCATCATAAAACATCTTACACAGTACAACGATCTCCCTAACACGCATGAGACCGGAGCTTTTCAACCATCCTCTAAGCAACGCGTTAACCAATTTTTTCTTTGACGATATTGATTTCTTTACCATCGATTACGTACATGAAACATTTTACGTAGTACGACGTATAATTTTCCTAATAGGTACAAAATAAAAAAATCTTCCCCATCCTTTGAACGCATCAACTAACTCTTTCCTCCAACAACCTCTCTGCAAGACTATAATAGAGCAATGAATCGCGCTCGTCCTAGCCTTGGAATTTTACGGACTTGTATTATCGTTCCGTTCGAGGCGAATCTTTGCGGTTGGTCGAAGCGTCGCTCGGCGTCGTCGTCGACGACAACGACGACGACGACGACGACGACGTTTTCCTTTCCGTCTCCCCGTGACGTAGTTTCAGTTTCACGCGGAAGGGGAAGGCCGGTTTACGATTCATAAGACAACTCGGTGGATTGAATTAAGCGAACGGTGCGGCAGCTGCCAGTCCGTTTCTGGTTCTGTCCGCGCACCCACCGCGAATCTGCATAATCCCGTTCACGTCGACGATTCTAATTGGCGGATTGTTTCAATCTCTGTCGCCGCGAATATTTGCATTGCTGCTCCTCTCGTTTCGCCCTACCCTCCCTCCCATTCTCCCTCATCCGCCTCTTTCCCTAACCATTCGACGTACGCTCCTCTCTTTTCCTAATTCGTTCCTTTCCACCCTTTCCCTAGAACGATTTCCCTTTCACCCCCACCCTTGCACATCTTAATTTCTCGTTTTCTTTCTTCTTTATGTAGTTTACCCGCTTGTATACCTTCGGCCTTACTCCCCTTTTTTCTGGTTCGTTTTACCCCTTTCTGCAAGGATCTGTCGTGCATCGTATATTGCTCTTTTACCCGTTATATTTTATTTATTCCTCTTCATGCGTGTTGTTCCTCCCTTTTTTGTACCTGTTTCTATTTTATTTATTTTCTTGATCTTTACGGTTTATTTTTATTCTTCCAAAAGTCTCCTAAGTATCTTTCTTTCTTTCAGTTTTATTGCGTCTCGTGTTCTTGTTCCTCATCCTTGGCTTTTCCGTTTTTCGTATATCGTCCAATATAATCTGCTTTCCCATTTATGAAGAGTTTACTCTGTTTTTGCTTCTATTTATTTATTCGTCTTTTGTAGATTCTAGTTTTTGATCATCTCACAGTTCTGTACCTTCTCGTTAAATCTGCCTTTATCTTTACTCATTTCTTTTTTACTATACTCTGCCTTGTGCGTCTTTTTTCTATTCACATTTTCGTATATTGTACAATGTCTATCAATAACTTTGCATAGGTCTTTTTGTCAATATTCGATTACTCTCCATCATTGTCTTCCTCGCGACCGTCGAAAAATAATTCAAAGCTTTTGTTTCATCAAAATTAACAATGCGATCAAGTAAAATACTATTGTTCTCATTTTCCATACAAGTATCTTCCCTCCTTTTTTATATATCACAATAGTATAATACATAATACGCAACACATAATATATTCTCGCTACAAACATCTAATGCCAAATTTTATGTAATTACATGCAGTTTGAATCACTCGAGTTATTACCATACATCCGCTGCAATTGGCATATTGTTTTTCTTTACGGTCGATTAGTTTTACGCAACTCCAATTCTCGGCTCGCGTAATTAAGCAGAAGAATATTAGATAAGAGGTTGTGTGAAAACAAAGCACAATAATGGTCAAGAAGGGCAGTAAAGAGTCACACCTATGCATGAGAAAATAGCGAGTGCAATGTCGAAAGAGATTTTATCAATTATACGAGGCCAGAAATGCGAATTAAATCTTAATCTCGACAGGTATTTCAATCGATTTGTCTTCGTTTCTTTGCTTCCCATGTCTTCGTTCTCCCTTCGAGTAGCGGCGATCTCTTTACTGTCAGCATAAACATTTTTATTGCGACCAGACGCGGAACGATCTCGCTTTACATAGAGAAAAAAAATGTCAGTCGCAGTAGAACTCGGTTTTTTTACGGTTGAACTCTCTGCGTAATTCGAACGGTCCTCTCTTCCTCTTTCTGTATGTATTCATAAAAAAAGGAATAAATGAGAAACATGTACTCAACGAAAGACGCGAAACGCAAAGAACGATGACACACCGACAATAAATAAAGCTGGCGCACCGATACGAACTCTTTCGTTAGCGCTTAAGATTAGTACGTGATGGTGTATCGTGGTTTGAAGGAACGGCCAGGGGATTTGAATGCTTTCGAGGGTGCACAAACTGCGGTATAATCGATAACCGCGAAAGATTATAGAAGAAAGGGAGGATTAATTGGTTCGATGAGATGCCAACCGAGATTCTTCTGGTGAGAAATTGTTCGTTGAGGAAGATAGAGGGTATTCGTATTAAATCCTTCAATATTCTGTTTTCTGGAAAGAACGTTTATTTTATCAAAATCTTTCCGTTTTAAATGTATATTAACGCTATGTAGTTGGATATTGACTGGACCGATATGGGAAAAGGCGTATACAAACCCGTATTTGTACGTGAAAACGCTATTGCTACGTGTTCCAACAATAATGTGTTAAATATAAAATTCAAAATAGGATGTGTTAACCTAGTGTTTCATTAAAAATTTTAATTCTTGGACTTGCAAATAAAACTTAGTGTACATGTAAGATGCGCAGATTATAAGTTTATAAAATTTAAATGTAATGGAGTATCGGAAACAATTGAAATATGAGCGTTTTCAAGGAACGAAGCATAGCTAAAGATTTTCGATATATATGAACATTTGAAAATTATAATTTATATTATTTTAATTTATTTATTAGCATAATAATTGTAATCAACTCGACTAACAAATATCTAGATCAATAGCGATAAGTAATAGTAAATAGAAATAAAAGAAATAATTCTTTTTGTTATCTCAGATGTGAATTTGCAAACTGCATTTTACCATCTTTACTTATTAAACAGGGATATGTCGAACACGTAATCAGTGCTGTCACACACGCGGTTCAAAGGAAAATGTACGGGTTAATTTAGGATTGCAAGATGAATTCTCATTACTTGTCACGTGATACTCACAGGATTCCCTCGTTAATGCTAATTTTTAATCGATCTTCTATATACACCGTCGTTTTTTTCTGTTTCTGTCATTATTTGACCATGACGTGGGATAAATCATTGTCTCGATCATAAATCACAGTTCATTTTTACATTTTTTCTAATTTTATTTCAATGAAAATAATAACTCATAAAGAAAAGAGAAACCGAGGACACTTATTTGATAATAATATCTGCACTTCACAGAATAACCCTCTTTGTAAACAACAGATATGAAATTAGTTAATAAACTATACTAAATCAACTTGCCGCATCCCACCACTTCGTTTTACCACAATCAACACCACAGTCGTTACGCAACAAATCAGATTCTCCCACGTGTACCATCCTTCCGCCGTGAAATCAAGCGTCAAATAAACTTCCAAATCAACAATCAGCTAGAAATAAAGAACACTAACTGATTTTAATCGTCGCCGTTCCCCAAAACACCATCTTTCATGCATGTTACATTAATCTCTACAATTTTGCACAATCTCAACGCATTCGTCTCTTGCGCGCAACCGAAAAAGAGGCGATCAGGTCATATGGTAGAGACCATAAAAACCCCTCAAACAAATCAACAACCAATCTCAAAAAAGAGCAAGGATGCAAAAAGACGAAGGAAAGAAATAGAAGTAAAAATAAAAAGGATCTACAAAACAAGAAATTAATACTCGAAATTGTATAATGAAGTAACGGAAATAAAAAGAATCGGTAGACAAAAGTTCGACTCACCTATACACGCGGTGGCAGGCAGGTGGTCCCGAGTTCCGGTTCTCCTCGGCGGTGATCCAGAGGCGAGCGATCTACGGATCGTACGGGAAGCGACAGTAGCGTCGCGTGCTGCTCGTGCCAGCAAATGAGATAATAATCGGAGGACTCAGTCACTCGTCGTCGGGCACCGTGGCAGGCAGCGGCGGCAGGGTGGTTGTTCGGCGGCTGTGCCGAAAGTGGGGGTTGTATTCCATCCCTGGCGACCGTCGACGACGAGAGTACGAGCACGAGAATGACAGAGAGGGAACAAGGGACCTGCGATACGGGGGTGAGAGGGCGAACAAGCATGATATAGAGTGCGAGAAAGAGGGAGAAAGAGAAATCAGAGGGGACGAATGGTAGTAGGAGGAGGGCTGGAGGCAGAGGGTGGTGGTTTTTGAGATGATCCGGCCAATCTGCGCATCATTTCCCCGATGCACCCCGCGTCGCGGCAAACCGGCGCGGATTCCGCACCACCGCAAGCACCGTAGAAGCCCTGTTGAATGCCACATTTTGAGACGAGGATGGAAAGAAAGAGACGGTAAGATCGACCACGGCTGGTGGACAAGGACGAAGGGCAGAGCAAAGAAAAAGGAACGAGAGAATGAGAGCAAGAGGGCGGCATTAAAAAAAGAGGAAGCGAAAAGGTAGAAAGAGACAAGACGGGAGAGAGGAATACAAGCATAGCCTTGCTACGGGGATGAAAAAAGTGGAAAACAGATATAGGCAAAAGAGAATCTTTCTCCTGTACCCGTAGCTTCTTCCCACCCTTGCTCGCCTGTCTCTTCGTGTCTCTTTACTGCGTTCCACGGACGTATCGAGGATATGTTTACACTGCCGGAGAAGAATCTCCGCTCGCGTACGACTGAAATATCGATCTTTAAATGCACCGCAGAATTGAAACGTGCGTGCCTTTGTCAGTTTATCTTAAAATGGGACCGATGGGCGTTCTTCTTGAAATTACTCGAAACGACTGTGAAGACGAACGCGATGAAACGTGGCGGAACGCGGTAATATAAATAATTCGGTCACTTGTTTCGACTTCAAAGTATACTTTCGTATCACGATTTTTATAAACTAATATTCAATATCTACAAAAAGTTTTACACATCTACACATACATTTATTATAGAACTTACATATTAACTAATTATATCCAAATATATCGAAATTTTTATTTCGTAATACTTTAAGGCTACAAAAGTTTGATACTATGAAAATAAAAACAGCACTTGATAAAGAATACTTTATCGTAAAATAAGGGACTTGCAAATACTTTTTATTCTATACTATTACGAATTTAAAAAGTTATTTACACATGTCAGTTTTCTAAATTTTAATTCTATTGTCTTCTAATTTCACCTAATTTTATATTAAAAGAAAAAGGAAGAGTTATCGAATACCTTGAAGGAATAATTTATGAAAAAAATTATAACTATGTGTATTTTAATTAATGTTTAGTTACCCTAGTAGATACGTATAAAAGATGTGAAAGAGGGTTGGTGTAGTGGAATGGAAGAAGATAGCTGTTTTGCCAGGAAATGTATAGCAACCACAGACAAACAAATTTTCTTCGACGAGCTGAATTCCGCGAACAGATAAATGGCAATGGGATCCGTGCAATGGTTTCGATTCAGAATTTAAAGAATTTCGAGAGATTCCTCACTGCCTCGAACGCAGCGAACACGTTTTGTTAAGCCGCGAACGGGGACATACGATGCACGATACAGCTTTCAATGCATCAGGGATCAATCCACGCTTGCATAGGTACGCATAGTGGGTATTTAATTTCCGCGCTCAACCTACCGATCGTAGAAAAAATTAAACAAATTAATCAGAAGCTATCTTATTTCGTTTCACTTAGAAAATTCTCGTATTATTTTTATAAAATACAAGATATTAATATGTTATCGAACGATAATGACGAACATAAAATAAGGAATTGTTATACCGAATTTAATTTAATTTAATTTAGGGCTATTACTTGAAATAAAAACTTGAAGGTTTTTCTATACATATTTATATGTTTCAAAGTACAGGAAATGTATTTTAAAAATCTATATTATAACGAAAGTAAGAATAAATTTTCTTATAATATAATTAATTAAATTTATGAGGAAGCATTACTTATATAGTAAACGTAATATAGTAATAGTAAAGGTAAAGAGAGAGTAAATAATCCTCAAAAAAAAATAATTGACCATAGCTCTAAATATTTATTGTTCAATGAGACTTTCCGTACAGTACACGGATTGTCCTTGGTAACAGGTTCTACTATATGTGGAAGTTAGATGACCGTTCACATCAGACCCTGAAACGGTGCTAATTGGCCTGTTGCAAAGGGTAATGTGCGAAAGCTCTCGTAACACTCCTCACACCGCCTTAAACCAGACTTACTTCCGGTTGTGCTTCGATATAAAGGCAAAGATTAAGTTGCCTTCATTCCTTACAACATTTTTGGGGTATTTATTTTTCTAGTAAAATATAATTACACTATGCGTTCGTATATTAAATTTTATTTTGAATTTTATTACGAGCAATCCTGAATTGAAATAAATATTAATTCATACGAAATATACAATTTATTTAAGCAGGATGAAACTATACAAATTTATTATATTGATTTAGTACACTTTCAAATAGTTACAAAAATTCCATATTTTCATTATAGAAGCGAAATGTTCACGTAAAAAGCACAGAGTTTCAAGAAAATGCACTGCTTGGTCTTCTTTTTCATATAATAACAGCACTCTATTTTGCGATCGACGAGAAATAAGCTCAACTTATATGAACCGCAAACCATACAATGGACTGGGTCAAGGTACAACGATTTTAACCAGATGCTTGAAATTCCCAAATGGCGATAATCCCTCCGCATTTCAGGGATACCTTCTACCTCATAGGCAGACGTTATGATTAAACCATTGACTTCTTCTCATTGATTCACTCCTTAATCTAAATTCTCTTCAAATGAATTTCATTTATCGTGACGTCAACACACAATAAACTTTCTTGATGATGGTTAAAGTTTTTGCTCAAAACACGGTATTACTTAAAATTCAAAATCATTAATGTTCGACAACACTTGGCCGAAAAAGATTTGAAAAAAATCGGGTGAAGGATTAAACTATGAAAGTAAAGTATAACGATTTCAAATCGATGATCTCCAATTGAGAATGAGAAAGAGGGAGAGAGAGGTGAAGGCCAGCCCAAAGTCCAGAAGGGTGCTTCGCCACGCGGGCAAGTACCCCAAATTTAAATCGTCGCTTCCACGACGACACCAGTGAATCTCCTCTGGGCGATGGCGAGAGAATTCGAAGAGGCAGGGTGAAAAGAGGGAACGAGAGGGAGGACTCGGGGGAAACAATTTACCCGAAATTCGCCTCGTCGCGTTTGGCGACTGGATACACTCTTATTTGTCCCCTCGGCAATCTGTCGACTCCGAACGCTCAACCCCTTCTCCTCGTTTCCTCTTGGTTCTCCACCTCCTTTCCAGCAACCCCTTCAATCCCCACCAACCCCATTCTTCTCTATTTCCCACCTCTTCTCGCGAAGCGCGAAACCGCGAAACCTCACGGGAATTTTAAACACCGGTGATTCGTCGGTGTTCTTTAGCGTTACTCCTGTCTTTTTCTTTCTTACACACACGTATATACATACATATAAACGTTTCTCTATTTTTCCCCCTTTTTCAACTCTCTCTTCATCTTTTTTCTTCCTCAACCTCTTCCCCCATTTTTTTGTGTTTCTTTTTTACCATATCTTTTGCCTAGGCTTTTTCGTTCATTTCGCAAGTATATCTCCTCCCTTCCTATCCGTTGACTGAAACGCTTTCTCCGCAGACGACGACGAGCCATCGTTGCTGAGACATCCGTGCGCTTCCCATGGTGATAATGCGGAAACATTCAAATCTGGCGCAGCCTTTCTTCCTTGACATGCGAAAATCGTGGTCGGAGCTAGCGGAGCGACGATGATGTTGTCTTTGTAGAAGGGGACCGCCTCGACGTTAACGCGTCCCTCTGACAAGGTCGAAGGGTTCTTCACTGGGGTACTTACGCACTGGTAATCTTATAACGAACGCGGCCTGTGAATTAATCCGTTGGTTAGGATTGGCCATAGGGTTTCTGAATGGTGACTGACACATCATCGTCAATCGATATTTCAGCCGTGAATTTTTAATTTTTAACTCTTCAATAGAATATTTTTTTTTATTTTTTGAATATAAATTGTTAATTATTTTAACGTGAAATTTGAGAATTTTAAAACCTCAAATATTATGCTATAGTTTTAACTTTATAAATTTTGCATCTTAGGACTTTCGTTCGTGTCTGCTTCCATTGAAGGCTAATAATTGAATATTGTTTATTTATTTCACCAAATAATTTTGTTCATTAATAATTTGAATACCACTTTCATTTCAATCGCATTCATTTTTGATAATAAGCAAAAATAATCGCCTAAATAATTCTTAAATTTCTTTACCATTGCCCCTGAATTTTACCCTAATTAATCCTCCAATTTTGCCAAACAACTTTGGAGATTACCGAAACTCCTTTTCACCCTCCCTTCCCCCTATTGATACACGACGAAGCCCCATGTTTCGGATTCACAATCGTTCCAACGAAACGCGGGTCTATCTACTATTGTAAGTACATAGATTAGGATGTGACACGGAAAAAAGAAGAAAGACGAACACAAGAAGGAAAAGAAAGAGAAAGACGAAAGGCAGAGACAAAGGGAGAAAAAAGTAAGAACATCGGCGAGGGATAAACGAGGATAGCGGCCGGTTAAATCCGAAACACGGTCAACGTTCCATCAAATCGAAATTCATCTAACGGGAGAAGGGCATAAATACAGCCGTGTTGTTGCGCATCTGCTTTCGCGAAAGAACGGAACGGTTAGGAAAAGGGCGAGAGATGAGGAATCACTCGAATCGGCGGGAGCTCACGGCGGGGCGTGTAATATTCCCGGGAAGTAAAGCTCCCGAGAATTTCAAGACCCCTCCCCCACCGTCAACCCCCTGTGTCCGTCTCCCTGTAGCCCCTCTACAACTACCCATCCCATCCTTCCTTTCTCCCCCCTTCTACTCCCCCCCGTGCGAACGTATCCTCGTGCTCGCAGCAGGCAGTACCAACCACCCCACCGACTACGAGAAGGGATGCAAATAACTGGTGATAACAACAGATAGCTGTGCCGGTACGGCTGACTCTATATCTGTGTCGGTGTACCACTACGCGGTGGCGGTTTAGGTTTCGGGGGCGAAGGGAGATCGAGGAAAAGAGCGTGGCAGGGTGGTAGAAGGGGGAGGGGATGACTGAGGGTGGTCGGCGCGGAGAGGCGCACAAAGAGGACGAGTAACGGAGATAGAGGGAGATAGAAAGATACGATGGAAGATGAAGAGAGTACACAGAGGGTGGTCGTCGGTGGGAGTGAAGAGGCCGGCAGAAATCGTAGAGTAGCGAGAGTCAGAGAAGAGATGGCTTCGGCTGTGAGGGTAGAGGGAGTAAGAGGTGGCGGTGGAGGTGGGGAAGGAGAAGGGGTGACAACAGAAACCGGGTAGAAGGTAGCGAGATGGGGAGGGTTGGTTTCTCTGTTGGATGTGGAGAAGGGTGCAAAGAGAGTAGATAGACAGAGAGAAATGGATAAAATGAAGGAAATGAACGAACGAAGGGTAGAGAGAAAGGACTGAAACGAGTCAGCTTACTGGAGAAACGAGAAAGCGAGAAAAAGATAGAGACGGAGATAGAAACACGGTGAAAAGGGGGTAAGGGCGAAGGTGGAAAAGAGAAAAGCTACGTGACTGTATAGTAGTGGTCCGAGGAAAGCGGCAATACGGAGGGTGACGCGAGGGGAGCATTCGAAGGGTGTGTAGACGGGTGTGGAGAGCGAAGGAGAGGAGGAAGCGGAGGGACGTCACTCGCTGTCGCATCGAGCGCGAGCGATGAGTGGCGCGCGCTCGCTCGTCTTTTGTTTGCGATACGATGCGACTGCCAGGCCTCGTGACAGCGGTGATGGGCAGCGGGGGTGGTTCGTGGAGGAAAGGGATCACGGCGTGGAGGTGGGTCGGGGGCGTTGGAGGCGACGGTAGAGCGAGAGGGAGAGCCGACGGTGGTGTGCGACCGCGAGGATGAGCAAGAGGGCGCGGGGAGAGGGTAGGAGAACTGAGCTGGGTACCGGGTGAGAATCACAGAGGTACGCTACACTTAACGCGACCCATGCGTACATATGTTACATGGATGAGCGTACGTATATGAGCGTCGATACGTGCACGTAAATTTCTACTGCCGGCTTGTTCGGTGTATTGGGGCCTTGTTGTCAGCAGGTTGCCGGATGCACATCCACCTACGGATCTCTCTGCTCTTCTCTGCTCCACTCTTCTGCTCTACTCCGCTTTGCTTTGCCCGCGAGTAACGCACCGCTGTTGTATATGTATATATACGTTTGTATGTACATACGTGTGTGTATGATTGAGTATGTGTGTCTATAGAATGTATCGGGACTAGCTATATATACGGTTGACGTACACGACGTTTTGGGGATAATCGTCTCTACTATCGTACGCGTACTATTGGATCAGACTTAGGTGAATGTTGTAGGGTCGTAAGAACGAGATGAGCATAGGAGAGACAGAGACGAATATACGGATAAAAGGGAGCGTTGAGCAATTTTAGATTTGCTTCCGACACGAGTTGGTATTTCGTTTAACAAGTTATTGAATCAGCAGCGCGGGTTTCGCGTTAACGCTAATTAACAGTTTATCGATATTTCTTTAACGAAGAAATTTTTCTGCTGGATAAATTGTGGTGAATAGCAGCTGTTCTTCCTTTTGAAATTTTATACGATCCGCAAATTGATAAAGACTAACAATAATTTATCCTTAGAGATCAATAAATATTACGTGATAAACGTACCAATATAATTTATTATTCTTATATTTCAACTTTTATATAAATTAATTGAATATTAATATCTTTTACAATATCACAAAGCATAATTCTATTCCCTTTTTATAATACTTTTTGATATTTTACCAACTTTTTTAAAATTCAATTAAAAATATATAAATGAATGGTAAATTAAACAATTATTCGATAATAAAAATAACAAGTCAAAGAAATACGTATTCCTTCCTATGAACAGTAGAGTCTGTTCATTACAGGAAACTTCTACTGATCCCCGAGAATACGTAGTTGTATCACTGACTGGCCAGACATCCTACGCACGTGAATTCATACACAAGATCATAAACGATCATATCCAATAATAGGATTTCAACCAGCAATTTTTATGATAGGTATGACAGAAACGAATGCATCCTATCAGGCTGATTATTACGTAAAATCGTTATTACATTCGTTTGCTCTCGTAGCAATCATCAATGATTGAACGTATGCATGCACGCAAATGCTTCGCTTATCGGAGGCTTATTGTCAATATGGTTGTTTGCATGCAGAACAGTAGATACGCCACATCTGTATTTGTCTTTTCAGTATTTCAGATCCTCTATTAATTTCCATTTCGCGTCAACAATATTTGCGTTCTATTTTGAGGATGCACGTGTTCACGCGGCACGCGCGAAAGATACCACGTTTTCCATAAATTTCTCACGTGAGGATGTTGCCTTGCTCCATTCCCCTATTAGCTTTTTCTGTGATTGATATACATATAACCCTGCTACGAAATCCTTAAGAAGTTTCGTATCGAGTCTGGATTTATCGTGAATCTACGATAACAAGCAAATTTTTATTCAGGTAGACAAGCATATTCTTCATAATTATTCTTATACTTATCTATAAAAAAGAATAAAACGTTAATAATTCAAGTTTACAGATATTTTTTTTACAATTAAATATTCCAATGCAGGTTTCTAACCTTCTTTTAAAGATCTTACATTTCTCGAATGTTCAGAGATTTCAAAACATGTTTCCAAAATATTTTAATAAGGTGTAAAATTGAAGACGTTATAACGATTTTTTACCGTCACAGTCTATGTGAAAATCTGCATGGAGCTTTTACAGAGTATTCTTTAGAATAACGACGACGCGACGGTTCACGATATGCCATAAATTACTGAACCGATTGATTTGAACTTTGGCGTACGTGCTGAGAATATCTCTACATCTCTTACTACTTTTGGATCAATATTTTTAACACATCTTTGCAGTTTGCAGAAGTTTCATGTGTTGCATATTTAAATTAACCCTGGAACATTACCATGGTTGTTCATGAAAAGTGAATTTTTTTCCAATTATCGTTTTGTAATAATACCATCGCGATGTCGTGATGTTATTTGTAAAACAATTACAAACAATTACTTGTCTACTTTTCATTTAATCTTGAATAATAATAAAATATTTAATTGTTTGAGTTTACTGATAGAAATCATTGAAATAAAAGAAAACAATGAAATCTCACTCATAATAGATTCTAAGTGTTACATTGAAATCCTGCTACAATTTTGAAAAAATTATTGTGACAATACACGCTAAGCAATGATTCCTACGATATTAATGATAAGAAATTAAAATCTTTCTGAAACAGTTGAATTATCAATAAATATACATACCTGCAAAATTACTATGTCACAATCTGATTTGATTTTTTATATAAAAAATCCGAATATCAACATCTAAATGTATCATTTAAATAAAACAGCTGTTTAATTTTTTCCAAGCGTAAAAGCGATACGGACTAAGCGATTAAACTTAGTCAGAGCTTACGTTACAAAGTTTATCGGCAAGGGATTCTGTGTCCTTAATTGCACGACGTTCCGTGGCGAAACATTTTTGTTTCGCGACAGTGAGCGAGCAACGCCGCGGAAGCGCGACCGATGTTTTATTGTGACAAGGCTCAAGTGCGAGGTGTTCGGTGCACGGGAGGAAATATACAACCGCGAGCTTTAAAGTGCACCGATGCACCGCGCTCGAGAATTTCCGTGGATATAGAACGCGCACGGTTCGTAGGAGTAGACGCGGCAATGCGACCACGTATTATTACGTAAGCATTCGATACTAAAGAATGCCGTGCACCAACCGTCGCGGTATTTTATTAAACGTTTCTCTATTTTAAATGGAAAAACGCGAATTTCTACCTTTGATAGAGAGGAAATGTTATGTTAAGAATAGGATAGGCCAAAAACATTTTAAATGGGAAGAAATTTGCGTGATTGTTGTTTAAATGTATATTGCATTGAAATCATTTTGTAAATGGTCATTTAGAAATGCAGAAATGTTATATTAAATCTGTAGCATAGAATTTTGGAAAGTAAATTTATTTATATGTTTTAAGTAATTCTATTTCAAGATTTCAAGATCCTCGTTGGCAAACGCTTATCAATTTTTGCAATCTTTTGAAATCAAAATGAATTCCGATGATTATCCGAATGGAAATCAAATTAAAATTTTGTCAAGATATTGTTTTAAAAAGTAAGTGGAGAAAAATCAGAACGAAAGAAAATGTTCGAAAGGAGTTGATATTTTCCGTCATCCTCGTTTAATTAAAAAGATAAAATCATATTAAACGATGTAATTATATATTATCAACTATATTCAAACTGAATCTACTTTCTATATCTTTAAAAAACTGTAGATATGAAAAATAAAATTCTATATTACTTCTGTCTTACAATAGAAACGCTTTATTCTCAGCTAGTAGGTACATATGTTTGTTGTAAAATATATATGTAAAGCATTCGAATCATTTGCCCGGAAGAATATCGGGAAGAAAATGGGAAACCTGGCCGAAAATAACGGTTTGGTGATACGAAGAGGAGGCGAAGTAAGTTCGAGATGACAGAGTGGGGTCAGAGGATAACTCGGGTCTCGACCGGAGCTGCTTTTGACACGAATACGTTTATGCGATCACTTGGCCTCTCGTTTCTCACGTTAAGGCCCTGTCCACACCGACACAGATCACTTATCGGTTATTTTATTTCAGGGAGAACGCGTCGCCGAGCTTCTTTGTAACTCAAGAAAAAAAGATTTTCACCCGCTGATATTCTAAAGGAATATTTCAGCTGGGTCGTGAAATTTCCTTTTTTCCATTTTTTCTCGTCTTCGCTCGCGCTTACTTGGATACGTCTGAATCTATAATGCTTTTGATATCAAGCTTTAGTCGGTTGGTATAATCGAGTCGCTTCGCGGCGAAATAAAAAAAAAAGGTGGGGGAGGAAAAAGATAGAATAGAAAAAGAAAGGAAATGAAATCCGCTGACGACAGAGCTTGGTTTTTAAGTGAATCGCGTCTGTAAACGCGACGTCGCGTAACACGAGTGCGCGAAACACCGCGAACCTATTAGCGCGTGAAATGGAGCGACTTGAAAGAAACGAATTCTATCCTCATCGAGGACGACGGTAATCTACGTAATCGCAGACACGCTTCAAAGCATTCAACTTAATCCGAGATGCAGGAATTTTCTCGACTACTAACGCGTAATTAATTCGCGAGCAGCATCAATTAAATCGCGACTCACCGATGTCGCGAGTGCATACTTCTACAAATCGGTAGGACAAGAAAGGAAAAGCTTATTCTACCTTGGTCAACGTCCATTATATTAATACACCGGTATCGATTCTGTCATTTAAAATCAACGATTTGAATAGAAGCATGCAGCGTGTCTTCGTATAATTACGAACGGCGTAAAACAACGGCGACGGACGCGCGGATTCGGCTTCGATATCGGCGCAAATTAAAAATAAAACGCAAGAGGGTCGCATTGTGATATCACCGCCGACTTCGAAGAAGATGAAAAGCGTGACGTACAAAATTTTTCTCTGTGTAATTGCGATAAAAGTATATTTATACACTTACATATATATGTGTGTATATGTGTATGCGACAGACTAAATTAACGTTTCGCGTGTAGCACCTTGCCAACGCTACGCTCTATAAAAGAAACCGGTGCAAATGGGTTAAGGACGAGATACTTTTCACGAAAATCGCAACACGCTCGTGTAGTTCTTTTCTTGCCCGTTGGCGCGTTTACTACTCAGCCCATCCATCCGGTGACTTCCGGTGACATGATGACGAGTATAACTCCCGGGCCATACGACGCATTAAACGCGAGGACAATTAAATGGCCCCTTCGCTGATTCCCGCTGGTAACTTATTCCCAAAGTTTCCAAACTTGGTCGCGCAAACAACTTTAATTAAATATCTACCAGCGATGCCTGAGCGTGTTCGTTGATGAACCACAGACGAAGAAGGAAGAGCTGGAAACAAACGAAAAGAAACAATCATCGAGCGAAGAATAAGAGGAAACGAAGAAAAGAAGGTAAAATTAAAAAGGAGAAAGATTTACGGAGAAGAGATAGAGAAAAGTGAAAAAGCGAGAGAAGTAAACGTGAATACCTAATAATGTAATACTAAGTTAATACTCTTTAGAAGACTCGAAATCGCGGTTTTCGTTAATGAAAATGAATAATGGACAGGGTAGATAATCATACCGCATTCGATGTACACAACCACCCCCAACCACGCCATTTTCTAATTGAGTCCATCATCGTATTGGCATACCACGGTTTTCGTTAATTATAATGAATCGCGAGTCCCAGAGCAACGCCTGTATTAGGGTAAATACAAGACTGGCTATTTTTGTTACGTGGAATCGAATTACGTTTCTGTAAACAAGAGATCAATGCGATATTAGAAAACCGTTTTAATGAAATAAAACGAGAAAACTTGTCACGACTTACCCTCGGCCATAAAGAACGTGATTTATATTCGTACGTGTAAATTATCTAAATCCTGAATTTTTTAGAATACTGCTTGAAGATACAGTTATTTGTCTGATTGCTTTTTAGCGTGTCGGTTTGTTTAATTGTATGAATTGCAGACTGTAGTAATATATTGACATTATATGTATATATGATGTTTACTATGTTGATTAATTTAATTGAAGTAATTACTAATTAAGTTATTATAAAATATGAAAAATGTAATCCGCAATTATAGTGCTAACTATTTAACCATTTAACGTACTTACATGCCCGTGACATCCCTATGAAGAAATAAATTGTTTTTAATTTAATCTTTATAAATTCAAAGAAGGCGTATAGTTTAAGATCTCAGAATCTAAGTATACATATATATCTTATAAAAAATAGATGATACACCCATATGTATTGTAAGTTGTTTTTTATTATGAAAAGTATAATTACATACTCTTACGCTGCTACATTTCCCATAGATACGTAAACATCCACAGTTTATTTATGATAATCGCATCGACACCGGCCAATCTTCGTAATCAACGTTCGTCATCAATCCGTCACTCTTGAAATCATTTCGGTCTTGGCTGGAAGCATCAGCGTGGAGTGGGCCGGGGACGAAAAATCTCTCTTTAGGAAAATTATCGACGGTTCGGGGGAGCGCGATCCAGTCGAAAAGCACCATTGATACGAAAACGAGTATCGACTTTGACTGTCCACTGACTCTCACCTTTGCCAGTGCGTTCCTTTTAATCTATCCGCGTGATGCAACGGACTGCAACGTTCTTCTGCCTCCAAGGGCTTTCGGATAGCAGTAGAGGAAGGGAGAATGAGAGGGAGGAAAGAAGGAGAGGAAAAAGAAGAGAAGATGTATGCGGAATCGCGCGCGTCGAGTACGTGGAACGCATTACACGATCATCGCGTACGGAAAGCCCAGATCAATTACATAATGGCGCGACTGAAACGGATGCTCTTCAACCACCGCCCCGAGCCCCCTTAGCCCCGTCCCACCCCAAAGCGTCCCTGCACTCCTGGCACAGCCCCTTTCGCAAAGTGACTATAGAACAAAGGGTTGAGCCTCTTCTCTGCGGGCGCAGTAATTATTATGCTCTTTGACGATCCCTCTGTCTGTCAACGGTAACGCCAACGGAATCGATACTTCTAAAACTTTAATCGTTTCACGTATGAGTGACATGCTTTCGCGTTAAGCCGCATGTAAAAATATTTCACGTCCGCAGCCGAACCTCAGGGGAGACGAAGAGGTGTCGAGAAGGGTACCATCCGTGTCGATGATTTTCCTTTCATCTGAATCGATGACTCGGTGGAGTAAAAACTTTATAGATCGGTAGATATAGGGAAAAGTTTCGATTTAGCGGTAAGATGTTTGGTTTGGCTGAGTGTATCGTGCGAAGATTTAAGGTTGAGGGATTAATAATCGTCTAAAGGATTAATAATCGATAACGAGTTCTTCTCATTTAAGAAGAATGTACTTCAAATATCTTATTGAATATATGTCTTATTAGATATATTCATGTACTAATATCTCGAAGATTTTGCATACACTGAGGCACTTTAAACTTTAGACCATTAAGTACAGTGTATAGGTTCCAAGGACCTTGACCCATTGTATGGATTTCAACAACTTCCACAGTCCCCATAGTTGATTATGTGGTTCTAATGTATGTCATATTGCTTAAATATTAAATATTATATTGTTATTGTAGTAAATATAATTAATTTAATTCTTAAACGATTAACATTAATTTGGGATCTCTTTCGTGTGGTATAAATAATCGTCGTGGATTGATGATACGTACGATTGATTACGAAAAAGTCATGTTAACTATGAAAAATTGTGAAAATCGTATAACCATAAAAGAATGTGTAGAAAATATTGTGCAACCACCTTAGAGGAATATTATTCTTTTCTTCAAGAAAGGTATATTCTGTCCCATTATATTACAACCAATGATTCAATGATTTAGATAAATATGAATATAAAGAATATTAAACCTGCAGACATGTTTGTTAACTTATTAGATAAACTTTCAGTCTATCCAGTTTTCGAATTTTGAACGTTTAACACTATATTCTACAAGAACTACTAAGAGATATTCGATAATACTTCAAAGACGAACAGAAATAAATACATTCGTTCAAAATACAACTAAATGCAGCATATAACAATTAAAAAATTTCTTATCGTGCCTATTATAGTGATTCAGACGTTGATAAAGGAACAAACAGATAAGAAATTGTTGATTCTATGTATATCAGTGAAGGAGAGGGAATACAAAAGATAAACGGTGGATCATGATATTGCCGAGAGTTAGATACTTTCCTGGATCAGTAGTGAAAAATGATAGGGCGCGATCGAGCTGGCGTCGCTGGGATCTCATTATACCCCGTGGAAAGACGAGATCGTCTCCGTAGAACTTCTTTTTCGCCTGGAAGGAAGGAGGGCCTCCCGTTTCACGATACAGAAACGCTTTCCTCGTTAGTCTTAATTTTCTCTTGCGGCCCGACATAGGCGACGACACTTCATATCGCGAACGACAGTACATTCGTGGGAGCGTTAATGACACCGTGGAATACACGCGATGAATAAGATCGTAATAACGAGTGCCAACCGTTGTTCGCAACGGACCCCTTAATTTTCCTGCCTAATGTTTGGATTAATTTTCCGTTCGTCTTTTTCGCGCGCCGCATATTTACTTTTGTTGAAATAAAACAAAGAATGTAGGCCGCTGTCTCCTATCTGAATACGAAAATCTCTTTTGCAGCTGTATCGTCACAGATTCTCTGTGTATACATACAATATGCATGATACACACTTTCCGGCGAATCACAATTATAATATATATATAACTATATGTATATAATTTTGTTTCAGCGGAATATCGTCACTGCCAAATGCTCAATAGTATCCTGGATAATTTAAAATATTATTTTGTTACTTCTGGAGGGGATGAGTGCGTACATATGTATAAAGTACGCGCTTATATTGTTCCTTTCTGATTCTACATTAAAACTGTTTCACAGTATTTTGTTGTTCCACTTTTTGTTTGGAATATGCATGTAGACATTTTATTTTGATATTTGAAGTGTATAAATTTCTTCATTATAAGTTTTAGTTGTTATTTTTCATAATAAATTCTTTATATGTTTATCATCTTAAATAATCTTCTATAATAGATCGTTAAATTTGTGCGAACCAATAATTCCACTAAAACATAGAACGATATAACATTGATCTTGTCATATTTTTAACACATTTTATTTTAACACCAATCAGTAAAGCTAAAGTCAGGCAAGACTATTTTACATCCTTTTTTTTTTTTAGAACTTAATATTTTCTGTAAAATGTCAAGTTCTTTAATAAGAGATATTACAGATCTTTGACCAGAACGTATCTAATGATACGAGGCGAAAAAGAACTGAAGGAAATGTCTGACTTTTCAAACGCGTTTCTGATGGCAGATATCGCGTATCACTACATACATACACGCATAATATGTACACAGACATATACCAGAGATGCTCTTGGCCCGAGCAAAATCTCAGCCCGCAGGAATGACAATAGACTGTCAGATAATGAATCCCCACTGTCACCCCCTTTACCATCTCACGTCCTAAAACCCACCCTTTGCCATGCTCTCTCTTTCTCTACCTGTCTTTTTCTCGCACATATTTCCTTTCTCACGGCAGCGACGGGTTCGAAACCATCAACTTTTACTTATCGAAGAACAAACTTTTTCACAACATCGATATCATAATGATAAATTAGATTGATCAAATCGACTACGAAATAATATTTGTCCAGCTAATTATTTATTATATCATTCTGAGTTTATATATCTCTAGTTTAGAATTTTAAATGAAGAAATTTAGTGAAATTTACTTACACTAAACTTACATCTTAAGCGTTTATTTTAAACTGCATAAAATATGAAAGGATAACGACTAATGTTTTGCTAATTCTATATTCTTTTTTAATTTGAAGATACAACATTGCGATATTGCTGTTAGGGCTAATTTTCTTATGTATAATAAGTAATTATTAGTTGTCTCCTTTCTATTTTGCTATATAACGCTTATTTTATATTAGTATTTTTCTTTTTTTTTTTTTCATTTCTTGTAATACAACCAAATTAGAATAAAAAGAGTCGCATTATTGCGCAAGCTAATAAACGATGTATGTAACTTTTACTTAGATCTCAGTTGTATCTCTCGCTAACTATACCCTTTATATTTTCCACCCTCTATTCTTGTAGCAAACAGGACTATGACCGAGTAGGCGAGGCGTCCACTTAACGCTAATGCCCCTTTTATTGGTCAAGATTCCAGTCAAAAGCTGAATAGACGCTCGAGTTATACTCCCAATTCAGTTTCCTCTAAAAATTGAACGAACAATTCATTATACCTGCTTGTAAATATTATATTCAATCCCGTAAAATCTCATTTAGCAACTAATATAATTTTTATATGCTAAATGATACAGATTAATTTACTTTGAACAAATTGAAAATAAATTAAACGTAATTTTCCCATTCAAGCAAATATTTTTATATTTTTTTTTATTATGATTAATTACGTTATTTATAGCTATTCCTTATATTGTTTTCAATTCCACATTTAAACATAATTAATATTCATTTCCGTTTATAATTCACATACTAAAAAATAAAAGAAAGAAATTCAGTCGTTTATCCGCTTACAATTAAGCCAATGGGTTCTTTTAATCAAAAGTATAATGCGTATTTAAATTTATCATGGTACATGCGAATTCTCTTCCATTTTTCCCTTCCTTCTTTTTTTACGTGAACTCGGAAACGAATGGAGCAAAGCCGGAAAAAAGAATTGGAACGTGAGGTGTAACATATCGAACTGAATGTTGAAGCCAGTGAGAGAGCGAGTCGAAAAAAAATTTTGCCTGGGCTTGGAATAACTCCAGGCAGAAAAAGTGAACAAAAAATTTCCATAAAAATGCACTCGTACGTATAATCCGGATAAAGCTTAGCATCGTGAGAGCGGCTATGTCACCAGTGGAAATGGCGAAAAAAACAGAATTGGTATGTGGAAATGACGGTAATCGAAGATTGTAAAAAGGCACGTGAAGAAAATGTTATAGCATACAATAATTTCAGATATCTTCTTGAATAAAAAAAACCCTTATATATATATATATGTAAGTATAAAAATTCATGTTAAAAGTATAACATGTTAAAAAATTATCTTTAATAGGAATAGTATATTGTAGTACATATATTAATGACATATGAACTAAAATATGTATGGGTTAATATCATATTAGAAAATAAACATTTATTATTTTGTTAAATAAAATTTAAATCTAGAATAATTTTGTGAAAAAAATATATTTTCGTTACTTATTTTGATACATTCATGATAGTTTGTATATAAATATGGCTTATACATTTAGGACCTGAAATTCTTCTTTTATGTATATAATTTTGTTTCAGTCTCATAGAACAAAAGATTTGATCATTCCTTTTTTAATCTTTTGTCCACAAATGTTCGCACTGAATAAAATATTATTCTAAATTGTATGTACAATATCAAAATATTTTAATTTCACTGATAGCTTTAACAAAATATTAAGGAAATTATTAACATCAACAAAAATGGTGTAGAATATATTTATTACAAAATACTTCAGATAATGTATACTCACTGACGTACGTCCGCACAAAATTTGGAAGATAACGACATTTGTTTATGTTGTCAAGTTGCAATATGGAAGTAGTGTTGCACTAGTTTCCCGTTTAAACGTGACTGCAAAGTTATGTTTAACTACTACTGTGTAAGAGAGTTTGAATAAAAAAAATATTCTTGAATCGTATTATGAAAGAATGAAACTCAAATTACAAATGAAAATATGCACTTTAGAAAAATATGACCCTATTTTCATCGAGTGAACTTCTGTATGTTTGAAAAATACGTTACTAAAAACATTGCTTTATATGTTTAAAGTCGAATACGTGATACATTTTCATGAGATCTTAAGTTTTAATGATTACGCATCAGTCTTGAGACTGTTAACTCATTAGTCATTAGCAGTAAATTAAGCTTTATAGATCACAATCGTTTAGTGCTTTACATTCAACAAAAATAGTCTGTAGTTTAGGCATTTTCATTAACGGGCCTCTTCTTATTCTAAAAATTAAATATAATTTGTTAACACACGATTATATTTAATCAATTACATTAAATTTAATGCCATTCTAATAATTATCTTACAGTTTGTTTAGATGGTTTCACATCTGTACTAGAAGTACGTGTTTTGGACCTCTCTTGTTCTAATTGTGCATGTAAGGATGCTACTTCGGACGTCAACTCATCTCGTATTTCTTGTAATTTTGCTACTTCAGCTAATACTGACGCTTTATCTTTCACTAGAAACGAACAAGAAAATTAATCATATTTATAATAATACTAGAACTATCAGTAAAGAACTATTAAGCCTACTTTCTCCATGAGATAATATTTGATAAAGCTTTTTATTCCTTTCTTTAACTTGTGTTAATTCCTTTTTTAAGCTTTCTACTTGACTCCTTAATTCATTAATGATTTCGTCACGTTTTTCCAGCTCTACCCTTAACTGAGCAGATGTAATATCATCATCAATTTTATTTAATCTCGCCTTCAATATATCCTTTTCCTTTTCCTTTGTGATTTCTTCTTTTGTCTCCTTTTCAATTCTTTCAAAAAATTCTGTGTCTAATTCTATAAATAAATTAACTAAATTAATCATTTTATATCTATTTAAGATTTAAAATATGGAATTATATTACCTTTGGATTTAGTATCGCCATTTTCTGGGGGTAATACTGTATTTTGAGTAGTAGTAGTAGTAATGGTAGTAGTTGTAGTAGAAGTAGTTTCTAATCCCATATTGTTGAACTGCTCCAATGACATAGTAGCCTTTTTTGATTTTTTCCCTGATTTCTTATTTGACTCTTGCTCTTTTTCTGACTTGACTGCACTTACTAGCTGCTCTTCATAAGCCAACTTTGACAGCAAGATGGCTTGATGTAATTCTTGCTCAAACGTTTCCTCGACAGCCTTAAGGAAATCACAATTGGACGTGATAACACACAACACTTATAAATATGTCACTACTGAAACAAAACCTTAGCTTTAACAACTTATATCTAAAACTAAACTATGATTTTCACACATATTAGTCAAGCCTGTGCTGTCCTTTATTACACACAATTGGTTGGGTGTCATTGTACCAATGTCCAGATAAAAACTTATTTTATTAAATTTATAACAAAAATTTCATTAAACTAAAGACAAGTAAACAAAATACATTATAAAAAATTTATACATTACCATTGTATCTTTCTGTTTCCATTGTTCCCATTGTTGATTTTCATTGCTACTAGTTTTTTTCTTTTTTCCCTATAAATAAAGAAAAAGTGTAAAATGAATAAAACATTTATTTTACAAATTTCTGAACATTATTACGATGATACTAAGAACTAAATTATTCTATTAATTATAAATTGATTTGCTTCCTACATTTCAAAATATATTGAGATTCATTATATGCACCACTAAAGTTCGAAATCAATATTGAAGTTCGTTTCAAAATACAAGGTCCCGCCACGATTTATAAATACTATGACGTTTACCGGGTAATCAAAAACAAGAAAAAAAAAACAAAAACTACATGCATCATACCTTATTTTGTTTTTTCTTGTCATCCTTTTTTGGTTGCTGCTGTTGTTTCGATTTGTCGGTTTTAGATTTTTGATTCGTCTTACCGGCAGTAACATTCTTCTGGGTTTTCTTCGGTTTACAATCATCATCATCAATGCTGAGAACTGCAAATCTTGATGGTACGGCGGTCGCCATTTCTGTGAACTCTGAATATACGTATTGATAACGAAAACTACAGAACTTCCGGTATCATTATAGTCATAAAACTTGTAATGTTCATTGGGTCTTGTGTTATTGCATCGTGTATCATGTAAAAAATGATATAACCTAGTACAAACGAACGACTTACGTGCCTATACTTATCGCACACAAACAGATGTATAAGGAAAAATGAAGAACGATGTTAAGCTACCACATAAACCGGAAACGAATAGTAGACGTTATTGCGAGCTTTCAGCGCCTCTAGCGGAAAATATTATGGAAATTACACTTACCCGCCCGGCGACACAGTAAGACCAACTGTAGAAATAAAAATAAGAAAATTGTATATTTCAAAGTTTCAAGAGTTTAACAAAGTACTTATATCTGAAAGAAAATAAATTTATTACTATTATATATCTCAAAGTACTTACATATTTAGTACCAAATATTACATTTGAATCGTTTTATACATACATACATGTATAATCTTTTCCTTGATTTGTATTAAAGTTTTATTACTGTTTATCACAATATAATAATATAACGATATTAGTAATTAAGAAACGTTATCGATGTTAAATAGTTTGCAACTTGTTTTGTAATTAATTTCGTATACATTTCAATTTACATGTCATAACTGATAAAAAATATTTTAGTTTTATAACTCTAATATAATATGATATTATACTTTTATACTTGTACAAAATTTAAACATATCAATTATTAAAGTTATATGTTGATCCATTTTGATATTTGAATTTATATTTACATCATAGTTATTGTTTTATACTTCATAATATTGTAAAAAAATTTTCGTAATAATTTTGCAACTAAACTATTTCTTTTTGTTTATTTATTATACACTAAATTTAGTTTTTTAAACTTTATGTTTACGTTATGTATACAAAATATAAAAGTATGATATTTATATTTAATTGTAGCAAAAAATGCATTCTACATAGTATCAAAAACATAAAATCAGATTGATATTAAAAATTTATATACGAAGTATTACATATATATGCAACTATTGATAAAGTATACTGAAGTGATAAACCATGAGAAATGTATGTATATTAACAGGTATTACTTAGTATTTAAATCCTTATAACCTTTGATCTTTTATATAATTTTTATTTCGTTATCATATATAGAATAAAGTCTTTTTAAAATCAACAATGTTTATTTATTCCTATCCTGAAAATAATATTTCAGCGCAATTAGCAATTATTGGAATAATTATAAAATTGTAGAATTATTAAAATAAGATATGTATATAAGTAGAAATTGGTAGAAAGTTAGGAGATAGATAAGATGCAATAGTTGGCAACGCTGTCGGATCGAGAATCTCGACCAACGAGAGAGAAGGAAGTATCCATCACACATCCATCCATCCACCGTACAGAGCCCCGTTGCATGTCGGGAAATTGAACATGTACGTATGTCGTATGAGCGACGTAGAGCGTTGAATGTGTCGATTGCGTTCGGGGTTGGCTTGTACTTTTCGCGGTTAAATGTGCGCGCAGCAACGTCGCATGGTCAGCTATCAAAACGTTCGCGAACCCTTCTAGTTTATAGTGACTAAGTGATAAGAGGTGAGGTGAAAAGAGAAACTTCTTTTCTTGGGACGCTCGCCAATTTCGGAGCTATAACATTCTATTCCGGCGTCGTTTTAACAAACAGTCGGGAGAACACATAAAGGTTCACTGCTGTGTATCTGTGTGTGGAATATATCCAATCACGGAATTCGCGGGCTAAAATGCCCGACGTGGCTCCCGCGGACAACATCGGCATCGAGATCAACGAAGATCGACGAAGCGGTGCACGTCGAGAGGAGCGACGCTCGCTCCTGATTTCCCGCGAATACACCTCCGATTCCATTTTTATCTATGCCTGCGCATATGGGTGAACAATTTGTCGTATTTTGAAACATCGGAGTGCTTGTAAATTAATCGACTGTTTTGAAGAAAAAAAATATTTGTGTTTTATATACTACGGATGATTGCTATACTTTGTTCAAGATAACATAACATGAAAACAACGACAATTTGTTAGTGTATTATCTCTTCTTTTTTTCTTTCTCTCGTGTATTTCTAATAAAATATGTAATACATGATTTTGGAACGAATATTTATGGTGCAATTTATAGATCTGGAAGAAGGACATATTAATTAAGGCTCAGTAGCAGGATTTACTGTAGTGGTTATATTGTCTTTTGTATTTATGCCTAATGTAAAATGTTACACATGAAGAAGTCAAAAGCGTTTTGATCAATCAATATATGTACTTTAATTTTAAAAATTTACAAAATGAGAGAAACGTAATCGAAAAGTGTCCATAAACTTAAGAGAATCATTTATTCATTTGGCAATTGTATATTGCATTTGTTTATATGGTTTTCCATAGATATTTATCATGTTTCTTCTCAAATTAAATAAAACTACATACTGTTACTATATATTAAGACCAGATTTCAGTCAGTAGAATAATTCTTTCTTACTGTTATAATACGCGAACAATTATTATTTGAGGTGCTTTATCTAAAAATAGATAATACACAAGATATTTATGTTGAATTTCAATGCTGATTTTATGAAAGAATAATATTAAGTATCTTTATAAAATGTGCGAGCAAACAGAAATTAATTATTTGGATGGAGATGTTGTTTGGGTGAAACTTGGAGGTTGTTGGTGGCCTGGACAAGTTACTGGGTTCCACAATTTACCTGAAGATATTCAACATGGATTTCAAAAGAAACCTTTAATAGCTGCTGTGAAGTTTTTTCAAGAAGATACATAGTAAGTAATCTTTAACTTATTTTTGTTATATACTAAATCTATTAATGTTTTTAATATTATTTTTGGCTGATAAATATTTATATATATCATATATTATATATATTATTTATATATATTACATATGTGTGTATATATATACATATGTCTTATTCATTTTTTCAGTGAATTTGTCAAGAACTATCAACAGATTTATAAATACAACTGTACCCTGAAAGATGAATTTATCAGGAAAGGATTAGGTAATATTTCTTATATTTAGAATAGTATATTTCTAATACTTCTGTGTGAGTATACAGTTTGAAATAATAAATATAATAGGGTAGGTCAAGAGGTCCTACAAACTTACTTTTTTTTTTAAACTTATTTTTGCATGTCAAATATTTTACTGCCCAGGTATACCATCCAACCTGGTACATTTTGTATAATTATACATTTTATAATATTATTTGCAGACAAATATAGAAGCAGATGCAAAGATGGATCCAGATACATGGACAAATTTCCTGGAGATGTTGAAATGGCTGAAAAATTAACAGGAGGAGATCCTGATATATTAAGCCATGATAAATTTTCTCCAGAAGAAAAGCCAAATATATCAGCTTTATTTGGAGACAAGAAAATTCCTAAAAAGAAACGAGAACGTGAGGAAGGTCATAGAAAAAGTGATAGTAGCGAAGTTGTACGAAAAATCACACATCCACGATTTTTAAAAGAAAGTGATCATGAAGTTCGAATACGTCAACAACCTAGCAGCTTACCATCTACACCGAATAATAGTGGGTCTCCACAATATCCTTGTCATTTATGTAATTTTACTTCCTCGCGAGTAAATGTTATCATTTGTCACATAAAAAGTCACAGATCAGGAAATTCACCAATGTCAAAATCTAAAGTAAAAACTTATTCTCAATATACAAGTAGATATTCCGATGTAGATACTCCAAAAAGAAAATATACAAAGAAAGAAAAAGGTCAATCAAATAAGAATAAAAGCAGCAGCGAATCTGGCAAAAGAAAACAAATTAAACAAAATGAGAAAGTTGCCAAAAAGAAAAAGACTTCAGATCCTAAAATTCGCGATACTATATTAGCAGATTGGGAAGATGAATCAGATGAAGAACTTAGCTTGAATCAAAGCAATCCAACTGATATAGCATCTATGAATAATTCATCACCAAAAAATCAATTTAATTTTAACAAATCAGAAGAACTTAATGAAAAGAATAATACACTACCAGATGCTAGTGAAATTATTGCAGAAACTGAAAAATTACTTAAAGAAACTGAGACACTTACAACAATTAACATAACAGAAGATTCTTTATCTGGTAGTACTAATACTTCGAAAAATCTGAAATCAAATCTTTTTGATAAACAGTCGTCCGAATTAGAAAAAGATGCTAGAATATCTGATATTGAGAGTAATGAGTCTACTAATAAATCACAGATGGAAAAAGAAACTTTTAATATTGACAGCGAAAATAAACCTACTGCATCAAATAAAGATAAAAAATTATTATTATCTTGTTTTGATTTCCATGAGGAAGAACCATCCATACCCCCTGTAAGGAAAAAGTCTCGCGCATTTCATCAGAAAAAAGAAATAATAAAAGAATTTGAAATGAGTCAAGCTTTAAAAACAGATCAAGAAAAAGAAATAGAACATAATAAACCTGAAGATGAAGATAATACTAGTTTAAATGAATGTGAAAGATTAAATACACAGTCATCTTTAAGTGAGCAGAGTTTAGAAAAAAATAAAAACAATGACAAGGTTATAATTAATGATAAAGAGACAAATAATAAACTTGAACATACAAAGGAAAAAACTAAATCTGGAAAAGAATTAGAAAAAACACAGAAATCTAATGTTAATACTTGTGAAACAGAATTAGAAATCGTGGAAATATTTGAAGTTGAAAGGATTGAAGCTGAGAATGAAAATACTACAAATGCTTCAAAAAATGTTGAGATACAAAATTCTCCTACAACAAACGTAACGTTAAATATTAATAAAAAATTAACAGAAAACAAAAATCTAGATGTACAAAATATCTCTATTGATGATGAACAAATGGACATTAAAGACGCAACTATTAAGGGAAATGCAGAAAATGTAAAACATGAACCTTTAAAGCAAGTTAAAGAAACTTCGTCTGAGCGTTTTACAGTAGAAACAGAAGATGAAGCTATGTCTGAATCTGCTGAAACATTTCCAGAACAAAGTGAAAATTCAGATGTAGATATGCTGGATCAAGATCAAGTGCCTAATTCAAATTCTACAAAAATTTTATCAAATGACGATCAGTTAAATATTACTCCACAAGCTTGTAAGCCCAGTAGTAAATTAAGAAAATCAGAATCTATGCGTGCTAATACTAGTGAAAGTGCCAGTGGTAGTGAAAGCCCAAAAATAAGGGATAATAAGAGCAATTCAAAAATATTTGAAAAATTTGAAATAGAAAGAACATCAGAATCTGATAGCGAGCGTTCATATGGTCGAAGAAAACGAAAACCAAATAAAAAATATTTAGAATCTGATATATATGTACAAGATGCAGATCAAATGATATGTAAGACTGATGAAAGTCAATCTGAAAGTGAGGAAAAATCTTCTGAAAAAATAAAAATCAAATCAAAAAGACGTAAAAAATTTATAGAAAATATTAAGAAAATAAGCAAGGACATTGATCTTAAAGAAGAAAAAGAAATAGAAATTTCCTGTAATACCATACATACAGCAGAAAATAATGTTAATTCTTCAAGTATAGAATTAAAAGATGAATTATTTGAGAATACATCTAAAAACCAAATGTTTATAGAATTAGATACAAAACTTGCAGACAATCAAATTTCTATTGAAATTCCTAAGAAGTTACAAGTATCAACTGAGGAAAAAGTTCCACTAAAAGAATCTGATACATCTGTCCTTGAAGATACAAAATCTGTAATAATAGAAGATAATACTTCTAAATTTGAAGGTACAATTCTTGAATATGAGAAAACAAAAGACAATGATACTGAAAGTATATTAACTTCAAGTAATCTTTCACAAGAAAATTTAAAAGATCTAGAATCTCCTACTTCTCTTCAACTGGAACTTTCATCAGAGAAAGAAGCATCTTCTTATCAACAATTAGATACTTCAAAAACTGTTGACATGCTTCCTCCCAAAAAATCTCAAATAAAAAAGTTTGAATTATCACAAATTGATATTTCTGGTACTGATGAAACTCAAAAAATCATGATAGATCCTAAATTAAATAGTGGACAAGAACAAATGAAAAATTTAACTACTAATGAAACAATTGACACTAGTACAGATACAGAGACAATTAATTCTTTAAAGCAGGAGAAAGATGCTCCAGAAAAATTTGAGATAGACACAAATAATGTAGAAATTACAAAAGATGCAAATATAATAGAGGAAGAAAATAAAATTCAAGGTGGAAACACAACCGTACCAATAAATCAAAAAATTCAGCATATGGAAATGGAAACATTCGAAAAAGAAGAACAAAAAACTAAACTAGAAAATTTAGAACATTTGCCTACAGACTCATCAAGTACATTAACTGATCAGCAAGCTCAAAATAGAACATCTATGCAAACAAGATATAAAGGAAAATTTACACCAGATACATGCACAAAATTAAAGAAAGATAAGGAGTTATTTCCTGAAGAAAAATCAACAAATACATTCCAGGAAGCTTTCTTAAAAACTTTGCATATCGACAAGAAAAAGGGTATAGTTAATGATTCTGATACAACTGGTAAAGGAAAAAAAGGTAAGAAATTAGTGAAGAAAAAGCCTGAAGAAGAAATAGATAGAAATACATCTTCTGCGACAACTCAAAATATCCCAACTGAAGATCCAAATATTCCAGAAAATTTTCCTAATCTTTCTCAAGACAATAATTCTCAAGTCACAGTTATGAGCAATTTTGAAGGTATAGAAGTAGTAGTTGATCAAAATCTTGAAATCGATGCTAAAGTGGATGATACTATTTTTCAAAATGTTGACCAACTTACATCAACAAATGAATTTAATATCATGTCTAAATCATTGATACAATCACCTACTGAAGACACTACTAAATCTATCAATATAGATGTGCAAAAGTTAGATGAATCTTCAAGATCATTAACTTCTACACCTTCCCCATCATCAGACACTAATGTACCAGTAAAAAAACGTGAAATGCCACGAATAATTGAAAATGTAACATTGACTGAACCTATGCAAATTTTAAAGTCAAAATTATTAGACAAATTACCACAGAAAGGGGTAAAACATAAATTAGAAACTGATGGTACAAAAAGGTGTGACCAAAAGGGTGGTCCAAAAACGAAAATAATGAAAATTGAATCTGCATCTTCAAATACCAAACTGAAAACTGGTTCAAAGGTTACATCTCCACATTTGTCTTTGACTAAAAAGTTACAAGTTTTAAAAGCTGAAGAAGCAGAAACAGCTGCTATGTTAGAGGCACAAAATGAACAGTTAAATGTAAAAACTTCGAAAACTCCAACTACAACTACTACAACTGAAAAATATATTCAACAAAGTTCACAAAGCTTGGCAGACATGGAACTAGATATAAATTCAATGCCATTTGTTTTAAGTGAAGATGTTTTAACTCCGGAAAGCATTGAACAAATGCCTGTTGTTATATCTTCTATTATACCTGCATCTAGCACAATTCCAACACTATCTTTTACACCAACTACGCAAATAGTATCCCCCACTCAAAGTCAGTTCAAATTGAATGAAACTACAAATGAAATGTCACCTTCAAAGAAAAAGAGTGGTACTCCAGCAATTTTGAAAAACAAAACTAAAGCAAAACCTACAATTACAAGTATAAAAACGCTAGTACCACCACTTACAGGTGGTGTGAAAGGTATAAAATTTCAAAATACACCAACAACAAACAAAGTGCCACCTCTTTTAACACAGAAAAGTACATCAGGAAAATATGTAGTAGTACAAACATCTGGAGGTCAACAATTGCGATATGGTGTTCAAGGAAAAACTGGTGTGCAACAAAAAATTGCTATACCTGGTAAAAGTACTGGAAATGCCCAAGTTGTTCATCAAGGTAGTAAAGTAGTTATATTAACATCAGCACAATCAGGCCAAACTAAAATGCTGCCTTTAAATATTTCTAAAACATTAAGTGGCAAGGTTCAAAGAATTATGACAGGTAAGGGTCAAGTGTATTGTCCTATCAGTCCTCAGGGTATTATAAATTCGAAAACACTCATTGCTCCGAAAGGAGATGGTGTTTCAGCAACAACATCTAAGCTTCCTGCTGGACATAAGATTATTAACACACAAGGTATAATAGCTTCAAAAGTTCTAACTCCTATCTCAGGAGCAATTGGAAAGACTGCTTTACTGGGGACATTATCTCAAGGAATTTTCACGAAAGGTGGAATTTATACGCCGATAAGTGCTTCTACTTTAGGCGGGAAAACTATCATTGGATCAAAAGCCTTGGTTACAAAAGGTACAACCATTTTATCTTCACAGAATTTAGGTACTTCTAAAGCTATTTTGACCCCTATATCTCAAGCTATTGCTGGCAAAACAATTTTAAGCACTCAAGGTATAGTAAGCAGTAAGGCAACAGTTTTGACACCAATAACAGGACAGCAAGTAAAAGCTATTGCAGCAAAAAGTCCATCCAAAGGAAATAAAGTACAATACCAATCAGCACAACAAAAAGTACAGCTTCCTATGTTACAAAAATCGCAAAAAGTTCCAATGTCTGCTACTTCACAAGGAAGATCTGGTCAAATGAAAACTGGTGGCAGCAGTACAGTAGTATTGCAAAATACCATTCCTGCACAAAAGACTGTGCAACAAGGAAAGAAAGTAATTAAACAGACAGTTGTACAGCAAGGTTCTACTATTCAAAATATTGTATCTCAAAGTAGCCAACAGACAATAGGTATAAGTCCACAAATTCAACAGAAAGGAAAATCTGTATCTACATCAACTATACAAAAAGTTATTATACCTCGAAGTAATCGACAGCAAAAAACACAACAAAAAATAGTTGTTCAAAAAGTACAAGAACCTGCAATTACGACTGTACAAAATATTCAATCAAAACAAACGGTCTCAGTACCATTAACTACTGTACCAAATGTATCTAAAACAACAATTCAGCAAAAACAGGCAGCTAGTACTACTGCAACTACAAGAATCAGTACAAAAGGCCAATCAGTAAATAAAACTACTACACAACAGCAGAAGAATTTGTTGAACATTGCAATGAATTCAGTAACTACGACTAACGTGAATACAAATGTTTCTACGTCTTTGTCTCTTCCACCATTAGAATCTACTGAATCTGAGAGGAAATCGAAAATAGAAAATGTACTTGTTGAATCTGTTCAAAAGGACCAGCCTAAACTAGAAAATTTCAATGTTGAGAAAGGTAACGAAATAGAAAAAATAGAAGAACCGAAAATAACAACACAACCACAAATAATGGCTTTGCCAACAGAAAGTACTGATGGAACACAAACTTATGTTTTAGTAACTATTGATGAACAAGGACAAATACAACCTCTTGATAATAATACTCTTATGTCACTAGAAGGTACTACGCAAAATCCAGATGGCACAAGAACATTATATATAGATCCTAGTTCATTAGGAGAAGCAGGCACATTAGATAACATTGTTCTTCAATTTGATAATGCTGTATTGCCAAATATACAAACCAGTGCTACAGAAACTACTCAAACAATTATATCAGAAAGTCTTCCTACTTCAGAAGTAATACACACATCGAATCAAGATATTTTAGCTGCTGCTCTGGCAAATACAGATTTTCAACAAGAGATCAATTTAACAGAAAATCCGACAGGAAACGTAATGACCACTGGTTTGACTCAAACAAGTTTAATTAATCAGACTATCTTGCAGTCAACTATCGTACCTCCTACAGAACCAATATCTTCTCCTTGTGTGCTTGAAACTTCATTGACTCTAAATCAACCCATAATGACGCCTTTAGAAGTGCCTAGTAATTTGCCAATACAATCAGAGACAACTCCAACTTCTGCTGTGACAACCATCCCGTCTTCTCTTGAATTACCAATAACAATTACAAGCCCTAATATTTCATATATTTCAACGGGAGAAGCACAAATACAAATCCCTGGTAATTCTATGCCAGATATTGGAGAAATCATGGAAAATCCAAGTACAGCAGAGATCGCTCGAGCAGAAATCCCCGCAAGTACTCAATATTTAGTATTACCAAACTTAGAAGATAATATTGCTGTAGGAACTTCGAGTGAACAGAGTAATACTATTTCAATGCCTAGTGTTTCATATTCAGTTTCAATACCAAATAATATAGTTTTACAAACTTCACAAGTTCAAACTACTCCTTCAATGCCAATAATAGATGATACCTATACTGAAAATGTGCAATTTGCTTCAACTATAGAACCATCAATGGCACCAGAACAGACTTTTGTAGATGTACCTGTTTCTGAAATGCTTGTTTCAAAACCAGTTGTTTCCAAGAAAAACGTAAAATCGCAAGACACTGCTGTAACATCAGAAATGGTAGTATCTCATAATGTTTCTACATCTTCCCAAGAATCTATTGTATCAACAAATGAATCTCCTTTATTAAGTGAAGAACAAGATACCACAATACCATTGCAAGAAGTATACTCTTCTCAAGAAATTTCTATCAAGTCAGATGAGATACTCTTGGGACAAACAGTTACTAAGGAAGTGAATAATTCAAATGTAGGAATTAGTAGTCAAAGTGAAGAAGTTAGTAATAATGATAATATAGTACATGTACAAATTATGGAGCAACCGGATGATGCAATGACAAATAGTATGTCATTAATGGATGATAACACTTTAGTTACTTCTGAATCCAATGCAAAAATTTCGTCTGGAGAACATGCGAATTTTGAAGTTTCAAATTCAAATGAAATAGATACAAATAGGTCACAAGAAACACAAAATATAAAAAAATTTAAAGAATTAAGTTTTAATGAACAATCTGCTAATAAAGTCTGTTCTCCCATATGTGAAAAACAAGCAGCAACATCCAATGAAGTAGAAGTTGCTCAAGAAGGAGCACAAATCCTACCAGCAGAATCACTGAACCGTTTAGATGAACATAGTATGGATATAGATGAGGTTATTGAATCTAAAATTTATGCTGCAAATACAATGAAAGAATCTGAAGATTCTCAAAGAGATGAACCATCATCTCAAGGTGAATCAGATTTGATTCAAAGAAATTTAGAATTACATTTTGGAGAAACAAGTGCAGAGGCTAGTCATGAAATACCATCACAATCATATGAACAGTTTGGAATAGCAATGACTACTGATTCCACTGATTTACCTAGTCAATCTGCTACAAAGTCTGAAAATTCAAAAGAACCATCACAATCTATAACATATGAACCTATGGAAACAGATGAAGAAGCTGTTGTAACAGAACCACCAACACAATCATTTGAACATTCAAAGATAAATGAAGCTTCTCAATCATATGAAGCATCTGCAGAAGCAAGTACAAATGCGCCTACCCAATCTTTTAACGAATTAATGCAAAGTCAAGAAGAAAGATCAACTATTGATGATACAATTGATGATCAGACGTTCCCAACACAAAGTTACGAAGTTGGTAAAGGAGAAAATATTCCAGAAAATTTAGAAACGGATGCAGAAATTAGTCAGGAAGGAAATATGCCATCTCAATCTAATGATATTGGTACAGATGGGATTGGCACATCCTCAGTTTCTACAAATAATTCTGGACTTAATGAAGATGAAACTGCAAGTTCATCCTATGTTCCAGAAACGCCTGAGAATCAAGAAAGAGATCCAGATCAAGAAAGTGCAATAAGTACATCATCTTGTGAAATTCCACCTTGTGCTGAGTTGAATATTGCATCATCTAGTGCAGAGCATACAAGTATCCATGACAATGGAGTACCTGAAATACCTACATCTTCATATAATTTGAATCCAGACATTACTTCAACTCATGTGGATTCTGTACCAACCTCTAGTTATGAAGAGCAAAATGTATCAACTTCTTATGAAGTTCCAATCTCAATGCCAGGCCTAGAGGAAACATCCTCTCAGAATTTTGTTACAGAAAGTACAGATCATAGAAACGAACCATCTAGTTATTATACTCATCACCAGGAAGTAACAGCAAGCTATTATGAATCTGTAGGGCAAGAAACAAATTCGAGATTGGTTGAAGATGCACAAGAGGAAGTTACACCTAGCTATTATGACAGTAATCCACAAGAAGCAAGTCAAAGTTATTTTAATCCAGAAGAGGCCACACCAAGTTATTCCAGTCATAATGTCTCTCCCAGTTATTATGATCACAGACCAGAAAGTGAAGCAAGTCAGAGCTACTATTCTGCAGATGACATAGAAAAATCAGAGCAGTCTTCCTCACAAAATATTGAGGCATCACAAAGTTTCTATCAAGAGCAACCTGATGAATTAAAATTAACTCAACAAGGAGAAGCTACACCAACATATACAGAAAGATATCCAGTTGATTACACATTGGAGAATTCACCAATAGACAGGCACGATCTTGTAGAAAGTTCTGTACCAGCCACTAGGCCTACAGAGAGGTAATATATTATGATGAGAAGTAGCGTTGTGCTATAAAAAGAGTCCTTGTTTTTATAGACTAATGGACATTACAGCCATTGATAGATAAACTCGTCTATTTTCAAATGTAAATATAATATTAAGATGATAAATAACTAAATATAAGTTAAAATTAGATTCTTATACTATAATTTATAACTATATATATACATATATATGTATGTATATGTATATACATACATACATACATACATACATGCATACACGTTATCACCAATGCGCAGTGTTTATATACATCTGTGCATAAATATGTATGTATATATGTGTATATATTAATTATATATATTCGTACATAGAATTTGATAAGTGAGCAGTGTAATTACAGAGGAAAACTATGGTTTTGTTACAAAAATATTATCTTATACATATATCCATCTTATTTAATATATTGAAAAAATATAAAAATTTCAATATATTGAATTAGATTATCATTCATAACTTTTTTCTCTTTTCTTTTAGCTAGATACAATACTTTACCATATATTAAATTGATTATATGTTTTCAAATACAATACATATGCAATGTGTATATTGTAAAATTTTGTGAACTGTCATTGGGATAGTAGTAACAACTGTTAATTATTGCTAGTTTTGCAATAAAACTTAATAGTTACACTATATGGACAAATACAAAATGATTGTAAAATATTTGTATATTATCGTGGATTCTTATGGAGAATAATCAGAATTGAATAAGAATCGGAAAAATAATTCAGTGAAACTTTACTACTACTCCAGTATGACAAGTCTTAATGAACTTATAAAAACTAAAAGCACAATATACCTTCAGTAAGTACCAGTAATGTACGTCCCAAGATATTTGTAAAATTCAAATAGAAAGTTTCTTGGATTATCCTTTAAAGACTTCATTTTTCAAATAAGTTTTTCACTCTTCTTTTTCATTACTTATGAATCTATTTACTGACAGGAAAGTCTTTATGTATAATCAGAAGTGTAGATAATTAAGAGAATCAAGAATTGAATTATTACACATACATTGTTTATTTGTAGGTAATAGTTTACATTTATGAGAAATAAAGAAGCCTATTATTTGAATTATAATAATATATAATCCGTGTGCTGAAGTGTAAAGAATAAAAGAATTTAATAGGAGATCTGTCATGTTTGAAATGAGTTAATATTTACAGGGGAGTAATTTAAAAATAAATTAATAGAAATAAACGATTTAATGTAAACAAAATCATTTTATTCCTGTGAAATATTTACAATTACATACCGCAATTTTATATGTAAACAAATTTTTACACATGCGTATTAATATACATGAATATTTTTAATAGTTTTAACATGTTTTAATAGTTTTTCTAATAATTTAGAACAAATAATTCTTTTTGAAGAATGATGTAACCCTCAAACAAGACAGATTTCCCAACATGTTCTATTATAAAAACGGTTATATTATATTCTTTATAAACTCATGTTATCAAAAAGAAATTTGTTTTTATTTTTCGCGGCGTTTTCAATCGTGATCACGCATGTATATATTATGTTACTGTTACAGGAAGAAAGTTATTGATTATGATATATCGGATTTGATGGAAGAGAAATTAAGCCAGAGAAATTTTCGAAAATGGACTGAATTGTTAATATTCTTTGATTGCTTCTTGAATTCAATCAATATATACATAAATACACATGTACATATATTTTTCAAAGCAATTATATTATAAAAGTTTCTATACCTATAAATAGTATGTAATACTGTGAAATGGGGAAAATATAATTACATTTTCTATTAAAATTTTCTGGTACAATCGTAAGTTGGGATATAATTGCTTCATTGAAGTAATCAAATTTAAGTGACATAAAGTGATATTGATTAAAATAGCATTAATGCGTTGTTATATGGATAACAATTTGATATTTTCATCACTAACAATATTATCTTTTTATTTCTACAGTGTGCACCACATACACGATTGTAATTAAGAGATAAAATAAATACATAAATATTTACGTAACAAATTATATATACAATAAATGTTTTTGTTGTTTTATTATTTGGACATGCCCATTACAATAAATTTTTGCCTGTAAAAAAATATATTTACTATTTTATTTAATGTATTTTCATAAAGAAACTAGTAAGCAATATTTTTATTGTACTTTAAATTGTAATTTACGAAAATTGTTGACATATATATAATTTACATGTATAGTTCACATATATTATGCAGTAAAAAATTTTTTTATTGTGATCATATGACATGTTAATTATTAAACATTTTTGTTATAAACATATAAAAAGTACTAGTATATATTTGTTATTATTATCAAAGATTTATTACCTAAAATAATCCCAAAATACAATAAATTATGTTACATTTATAGACGTATGGTATAGATTATATACAATATAGTAATATTTATAATAGTTATGAAGGAACACAGTCTTTACAATCATTATCTCGATTGATTTAGTTTTATTTTCGCCAGTATTGTGCAAACTTATGTAATTGTTCCACTAATACTGCCATTACAGCTGTTACTGATAAGTCCAAAAGATTATGTACATAATGCACTGCTTCTTCGTCGCTCAAATCCAATCGTAGTTTATCTTGAACTTTTTTAACAGCTTTATCTGGTTCTAAAGCTATGTCTGGTACACTAGCATCAACCATTAACGAAAACAAATTTAGAATTAAATTTGCATGTCTGCGCAAATGTAGAAATGCAGTGTAACATTGTTTTCGAAATTCATGATAATGTTCCGAGCCTACGCCCCCCATAGCTTCAACCATCTCTTTACTCAATTTCATTGGTGGTGGTAAAGGCTTTGGATCTCGACCCAAAATATAGCCGAAATCTATATGAAAGAGTTTACCTAAAATATAAATGTTATTCGGTTTTGTGAAATGCTTATAATTTTATATATGTATGTTTATTGATTTCACAGCTTATATAACTAAGAAATTTACACCAGAAATTACCTGACGTTGTTAAGAGTAAATTATCCAAATGTCGGTCGCCAACACCAAGTACATATGTGATAATGCAGTAACCGGCTGAAATTTTATGATTTTATATAATTCAATTTAATATAAATTATTTCGGGAAGACAAAATTCTTACCACAACTTCGAACATAAGTATCCATAACTTCAGGTACAACACCATAAGGGCCATTTTCGGATGGATGATGTTTTCGGAAAAAGCTTAATATGGAACCTTCACTAGCTAGAACTTCTGCAACTGTTGTAGATTCAATAAATTGTAAAAAACCATGTCTAGTACTTGTTGCAAGTACCCTAAAAATAAAGTAATTCGTATTTTAAATAACGTTATATGTTGACAGATGGTTCTAAGAACTTTTACCTGTAAGGAGTAAGTTTTAAATCCAAATTTTCTCTTCTTAATAATTTATCCATAAGTGCAATTGTTTGTAAAATTAATTGATCTTGTCTGAGGTCATCGCCATGTTTAAAAATCGCAATGTATTCGCTGTTTTCCGTTGTTAAAAATGTTAATTTAGAAGGCATAAGAGCTGATTTAAAAAGACTGGCTCTAAAAAATAACTTACATTACTTAAATATATCATATACAATTATTATATAGAAAGAATTGCACATACTTTTCAGGTATAATTCCCTTGATACAAATTTCTGGATCCAAGGGAAAAGGTATTGGTTCAAAATTGGAAAAATTGATTTTAAATGCTGGATCTGGATCTGCCAATAATATCCTGAGCCGGTCAGTTTTCTTTTTACGATTTCCGCTTTCTCGTGCAACTGCTTTTACCAATGCTACTAATTGATCAATAAACATTTTTTGGCGTAAAAGAAATGCTCTTCTTTTTTGCCAAACAGCATTTCCTTGTGCTAGCATCATTGAAAACATTGACATTACAGTATTATACATTTCTTTAACACGAGTATCTTGTTTTGCACTTATAGATGGATCACTTTGATCTTCACATTCAATAGAGAGATACCAATAAAAGTAATTAGCCAGTGTAGTATTTTGGCATGCACGAGTAATCAGAAAAGATGCTAAATCCATAAGAGAATCTTGACTTGCTGAGAAATGTCCACTTTCAGATTCACTGGACTGTAAATCATGTATAACTATTCGTAACAAATTAGAGAAATTCAATGTTTATACTATAAAATTACTTACCGTTGTTACAGCTGTAGATGAAGAATCATTAATTTGTACCTCTCTATCTAATCTTTCAACTTTTTCAGATTCCTTTTCTTTTATTAATGTTTGATGTGCCCTTTTGATGCTTTCAAAATCTTCATACTTCAAGGCTTGTACTAATTGCAACAAGTACAACATTAAGTCATCATCAGGTGCTTGATTAAGTCGAGTAATAGCATATCTTCTAACAGCTGGATGTGTAAATGCTGGGCCAAGTAACTCTAACGCATCTTCAGGATCAGGTGGTGCCCATAATGCTAACATTTCTAATGCTTGTCGTTCTTCTCCGGCAACTTTCCAATTTACGCATTTCACGAATTTTGTTAAAGCCTTCTTTTGATTTGATAAATAAAATCTATATTTCCAAATAAGATCTTGTTCTTCTGTAGAAAGAGCCGTTGTTGGCGGATAACTTAATATTATGTTTAAAGCATCACGAACATTTGAAGTTGGTTTTAATTCTCGAGTATGGCCACCGCTTCGTAAACTTCGAGCCAATTTATGATGTTTTGCTTCCACAAGATTTTCCTAACAATAAAAATATATGAATGAATATAAAAATTATACATATACTACACATAGATATATATAAGATAATGATCTAAGGGTAAACCAAATAATGAGAACTAACTTCTTTATCTTCTTTCTTTCCTGGAAATATTTATAGCTTTTATGATAATAATCATACAAATAAAACTGAAATCTATTGTACATTTTGTATAAAAGTTTGTAATTATACTTACTTGCAAAATTTCATAATCAGGCAAAGTTACAACATCTGGTTGTGATCTGTGTTGAACAACTTCATCCCCATCTTTTTCGTAATACACTATAGAATACTATAAATATATATAAAATATTTAAAATATTTAGGCTAATAATAAAATTTATAATAAAATTATAAATAATAATTATATAATAGCCTACAACACTTAAATTTGAAGTTTTTCATACCGGTATTCCATCCATAGTAATTTCAGGAAACTCAATCATTAAGTACAAGTATTCAGATGCTCTTTTCTCTCTTTCATTAATTAACTCAATTTCTCTAAATGTTAGTCGGTCCAGCCAGTCAACTTTATTCATTTGACCATTCCTGTGCTTCTTGACAAGTTTTGCTAATCGTTGCATTTGTTCTTTCCCATGATCTCTAGTTTTTCCTGGTGTACTAGTTAGTACACTACCATCTGCTTCTACTCCAGGCCATACTCTAAGGTCTAGCATTCCTTGACGAAACACTCCATGTTTTCCAAATAAAGATATTGTTGTACCACCAACTGGTAATTTTCTACCAGGTCCAGCACAGTCATATAAACTTATACATAATTGAGCATCTCGTGGTAGATCAGAATAAGAAATAGGTAGAGTTACCCATTGATTCCAACTAAGAAAATTCATATATATATTACACGTATTTTAGAAAAATACTGCCACCATACTACCAAAACAATAATACGTACTTCCAACGTGATGTGAAATGTTTATATGCTGTATGAACAGGTAAAGCAAGTGGTCTACCACCAGCCCACACCTGTAAAGAAGCTGCTAAATCCCCACGTCCTCCATTGGTTCCATATAGACCAGAGTATTTCAACATAGGGTCGATAAGCAATTTATCATATTCTGGTCGTTGTCTTTTTCCTTCTAATGTTCCTCTATGAAAAAGAAAATGTACTATATTAGAATAATTTACATTAAAATTGATATGTATTCATATGGCATTTTAATTAAAAGATCCAGATAATCTGCAATGAAATATTTGATTGTCTGTACTACATTTAAATTAGAGTTTGTAATCGGATTATTTTATATTTTATGGTACTACCAGTAGTCCACCTGTTTTTATTGGGGAGATACATTATGGAACATTTATTATGGTAACCTGATAGCAGCTGATACTGACACTTATTACATTTCACACTTACAATTAAATCTTACATTTTAATTTGTATTTTCGTGTCTAACGAAGAACTATACACGTAGAAAAACTTATCATTAATATCTTCCATCATTTTATGAAATTACAAAGATAACATATTTCTCTATTTCACATTTTCTATCATTCTGCCGCGGCTATTGTGCTTAATACATATACCATATACCGTATATATGCCATACTGCATGAAGGAATATTGCTACCATAGGAATGTAGATATATGTATGTACATAACATATATAGGTATAAATATTTCCTAATAGAGTCATCTATAGTATTTTTAGTAATATAAAAAGTTATGGTAACAGGTGTTGCAATTTTTATATTATCGATTGTTAATCAGAGAGTTATATCATAACTTTCATGCTTTCGTTTATAAGTAGGCAACTTACCATTTGTAAACAAAGTGATAGCATCACACAAAATCTGTATAAATAGCGTATAAAATACATAATTTATATCTTAAAGCGTACCTTTTAATTTTACTTCTAATTTTGTTGTAAATTTCCTAACAATAAAGATTTGTCTTATTTTATCAAATATTAAAGATATTATACAAGTATTATGAAATAAAGATATTAGAAAATATAGTTTTATTATAGTATTATAATATCTAATATTTTACTATTTCTTTCTATTATCATTTTTTTATTGTTATTTATTTCACCATCAATACATGACATGTTTTTGTAAATGTTTCTTATTCTTACAGTCTTGTACTTTGACAGATAAATAAATCATAAAACAATATTTTAATATAAATATTTATTATTGAAATACATATAGCATTACTTGAATAAAAAGTAGGTAGTTATTTTATTCCTGCTTTATATTAGTGTGAATTAAAAAAATTTTAATAAAACCAAAAGCAGGGAGGAAATTCTTCTCTGGCAAAAGCAATCATAGGGACATTTAACATTTTTGTTTGCAATACCCATTTTACTGAAGTATATTTCATTCTAGGAATATTCTTCAATCGTCATTCCCATTTCTAACCAATTATTACGAGTTCTGATCTTTCGTTTTCTTCTGGAAAAGTCAGACAGTACACGGCGTGTACTTAACTATCATTTTTTGTCACAGTATTTTACTACTATAGTAATTGAAGAAAAATGTTTGGATCAGGGGCTGCTCCGATCGTAGTATTGAGTATGTAAAACAATTACGATTTTGATTTTCATTTATTTCAATAGTGAGATTAAGAAAAATTTATTTCGTTATGCCGTGTGCTTTGATTATTGCAGGTCAAAATACGAAAAGGGATACCGGTCGAAAAGTTCAAAGAGAAAATATACAAGCTGGAAAGGTGAGTCTGTACGATGCATAATTTACGTACATATTTGCCTTTTAAGGCCTTCATTAAATATCTGTACGCCCACGTGTATGTTCTATACAAATAACTTTCGTTACGAAAAATTGATGCTACGTAATAATATAAAATGTAGTATTTATAACATTTATGGGAAATAAGGTCGGAGTAAAATTTATATATCAATTAAATAAATTTCTTTAAAATTGAGGACGAATGTGAACTAATTCTACATTATTTACATATCTAGGTGTTTTTTAAAATAAATTTAAATAAATTTATTTTTACATTTAACATGAATCTACGAATTTTTAAATGTTGTACCTTTTTATAAAGGCCATTGCAGATGTTATTCGAACATGTTTGGGACCACAAGCAATGTTAAAAATGTTGATGGATCCAATGGGAGGTATAGTTATGACCAATGATGGAAATGCTATATTACGAGAAATAACGGTACAACATCCAGCTGGAAAATCTATGATAGAAATAGCTAGAACTCAAGATGAAGAAGTTGGGGATGGCACTACATCGGTTATTGTATTGGCAGGGGAAATTTTAGCTACTGCTGAACCTTTTCTTGAGCAAAATATGCATCCTACAATTATAATAAGAGCATTTCGCCAGGCTTTGGAAGATATAGTGGTCATTCTCAATGAACAAGTCAGCATAGATCTGGATTGCAACAATAGAAGCAAATTGATTCAGGTCATTAATTCCTGCGTGGGTACTAAATTTATTGGACGTTGGTGTGAATTAGCATGTCAAATTGCTTTAGATGCAGTTTATACTGTAATGCTTGAAGAGAATGGTAGAAAAGAAATAGATATAAAGCGTTATGCAAAGGTAGAAAAAATTCCTGGTGGCACTATTGAGGATAGCACTGTTCTTAAGGGAGTAATGTTCAATAAGGATGTTACTCATCCAAAAATGAAAAGATATATTAAGAATCCAAGAATAGTTCTATTGGATTGTTCCTTAGAATACAAAAAAGGAGAATCTCAAACTAATATAGAAATAATGAAAGATACAGATTTTACCAGGATTTTAGAATTGGAAGAGGAGTTTGTTAAGAAAATGTGTGAAGATATTATATCTGTAAAACCAGATGTAATAATCACTGAAAAAGGAGTATCAGATTTAGCACAACATTATCTTGTCAAAGCTGGAATTTCTGCTATCCGTAGATTGAGGAAAAGTGATATTAACAGAATTGCAAGAGCTTGTGGTGCAACTGTTGTTAATCGTACAGAAGAATTACGAGAGGAAGATGTTGGTACTAGAGCTGGTCTTTTTGAAATTAAAAAGCTTGGGGATGAATACTTCTGCTTTATTACAGAATGTAAAGATCCTAAAGCATGCACTATAATTTTGAGAGGTGCCAGTAAAGATGTATTAAATGAAACTGAAAGAAACTTACAAGATGCTCTTCATGTTGCAAGAAATCTTCTTATTGAACCTAAATTAGTACCAGGTAATATTTATTATTAAAATAGCATAATACACAAACATGCATGTAAAATATATATTATTATATTGTATTTGTATTCTTATATATAAAGGTGGAGGAGCTGTGGAAATGGCAGTATCAAGGCTTCTAACAGAAAAAGCAGCAAGACTTGCAGGTGTAGAGCAATGGCCTTATAAAGCAGTGGCACAAGCATTAGAAATAATTCCAAGAACGCTTGCACAAAATTGTGGAGCAAATACTATCAGAACCTTGACTGCATTACGGGCAAAACATGCCACTGAAGGAATAACATGGGGTATTGATGGAGAAACTGGTCAATTGGTAGATATGAAAGAACGTGGAATTTGGGAGCCTCTATCTGTGAAACTGCAAACATATAAAACAGCTATTGAAACTGCTATTTTGCTGTTAAGAATTGATGATATTGTATCAGGAAGCAAGAAGAAGAAATCAGATAATGAGCCTGGTCAACCTGCACAAGTTTCAGAAGAATCTATGAAAGATTAAAAACACTGAATTTATATTGCACTTGCAAAGCTTTTATTTGTTAACATTTCATAATTCATACTCATGATAATTTTATTAAAACTTAATTCATGTTTATGAGAAGCATTATTTGCGTGTCTGTATGCATTTTCACAATAATAAAAATACTTTAAGGTATTAAAAATTAATGCAAATATTATATCTATTTATATATTGTTTTCAGTAGTTTATTTCCCTATCGGTATCAACAATGTTTCATAAACTGTCTAAGTGCATGTTTAATATATAGCAAAATAATAATATAATACTGCTTAAATATTATATTCTGAATATTTATATACCTACCACTTTCACATTTGCATTATAATACTTGTTATTAACTTCAGTTCCACCAAATGGATATATATTTTTATTCAAAATATTGGTGTTTATAAATTTTTAATTATTCTTAAATTTTATATTCATACATCAGTGTTTCAAATATCTTGAACTATTCTCATTACTTTAAATATTGAATAAAATGTTCGTTGAGAATTGCTGTAGAAGATTGTAGGTATTTTGTTATCAATTTTTATCATTTACTTGATTTGTTACAAACGATCAAATCATTGTAAATATAATTTTTTACAAATCATAAGTTACAGGTATTTAAAAAAACTGGCAAGATACAGCCAGTTTTCTATCCCATTCCTCATAGTCTTTTTAAAGAAAGGTAACATTAATTTATAACCTTTAATGATAGGTAATTAATAATAATCAACGAGGTGTAAATAGAACAATTGGTATAGTGTAAATTTTAGATTTTAAAAAATGAGAAAAAGTTCAAGGAGATTGTAATACATTTTGAGGAAGGTGGCGTTTCACGCGACACAGGTATATTGATTGTGTGTGTAGGGTGGCCGGCATGAGTAAAGGCCGACGAATGGGACACAATTTTCGTAACGGCTCTTTGCGAAACTTAAAACTGTTCGGGTAGACTGAACGATGAGCATGAATGTGAGATGATGCCAGGCACGTCTCGCAAATTGGAAACTTCGAACGGTGGTAAAAACCGACTTCCTTTCAATTGTTTTTAATCTTTCTACACAATATCGATGTCGATGTTTCTGTCAAGGCTGGCAGATGTTTAATATATCTTCGCGATTCGATACGATCAAGAGATGCAAAGTGTATCAACAACATTTTTAATGCACGATTATTCTGATCTTAATGAAAATACATCCACGTGGCTACGTGTGTACGGAAGTGAATTTCATATCTGTTTACTACTGGATTGACAGGTGTCTATGTTCTGTTAGTTTTGAACGACGACTATTAATAAATAATTATTATTGTATAGCATTACACATTGATTTTAAAAGATTAAAGAACATTCATTATATTAATTTTGTTCTATTTATATTGATAGATATTTGTAAATAATGTTGCTTAAAATAAGTTGTTCATGTAGAAATAAAACGTTTATTTTGTAAACATTCACATTTTGTTATATACATATATATACATATAGATATATTTTGAATAATATTATGTTTGTGAGAAAACTTATTTTTTTATTAGTTGATAATTTTACTTTAGTATCTATCAAGTCCTTTTTATTTTGTTGACAGAATACATATAATTTCTGTATTAGTAAAATGATATATATATAAGCAAAGTATATACCTTTTACATGTAAAAATCTTTACTTATTAAATAGGCCCTGAGTGGGACACTTTAATGGAGGTTCACCATGAACCAATTGAAAAAAACTATAAGTTACTGGAAGAAATTGGAAAGTAAGTCATTATACAAAGTACAGTTTGCATTTATAATAAACATATGAAATTATAAATCTACATATTTATAATTTACAGAGGACAATTTGCAATAGTACGGAAATGTATGGAAATAAAGACTGGAGAGTTTTATGCTGCCAAAATTATGAGAAAAAGACGAGTTGCCAGAGGTGTGGCAGCTGAAGACATTGGTAGATATTTTTGCATATTTGATAATACTTTTCTTGTGTAAATAATTGTTGAATTTTTGTTTTAGCTCGAGAAGCAGGTTTATTAGCACGACTAAGACATCCAAATATTGTTTCATTGCACAAAGTTGTTGACACAGGTACAACAGTTGTTTTACTTTTAGAATTAATTTCAGGAGGAGAACTTTTTCATTGGGTACCATCTGGTGAATTAGAAGCTGCACATGTGGTTTGTAATTTTTTTTTAGTAAATGTAATTTAAAATAACAAATATAAAACAAATACTCAACAATGTAAATTTGTATAGGTTCGTCAAGTTTTAATGGCTCTTAGTCATTTACATTCTCATCAAGTTGCTCATTTAGATATCAAACCTGAAAACATCCTGTTATCAACTCCACCACCAATGCCAAATATAAAATTAATAGGTAAGTTATTACATTAAGGTTTACATATGAATGTATTGTTAAAAACATGTAACAAAAATTTGTGTATTTCAATTTACAGATCTAGGTCTTTCACATCGATTAGTACCTGGATCTGAACACAGAGCATTATTTGGTACACCTGAGTTTGTTGCTCCTGAAATTGTAAATTATGAACCACTCAGTTTGGGAACTGATCTTTGGGCAGTTGGTGTTTTAACATATATTCTCTTAAGTGGTGCATCACCATTTCTAGGTGAAGATAAACAAGAAACTTATGCGAATGTTGCTGCTTGTCAATATCAGTTTGACAATGAATATTTCAGTACAGTATCTGAAATTGCCAAAGATTTCATACGATCCTTGTTGATCAAGGATCCAAAGTAAGTATGAGAAATTTAGAAGCAGTGTTAGAAAGTTTAATTTTGAGATATATAATGATTTAAAATGGAATGAAATAACAATGAAAAATTTGATTTTCAGAGAAAGAGGAACCGCAGAATCGTGCCTTAAACATCCTTGGATCCTCACGGTCTGTTCCTGAAAGCAATATTATAATTTCCTTTGTAATTGCCAGAGCTGACTATCATTTCTATTTTCTATCATTCATATTATTTTTTTATTTCTCATGAAATAATGTTTATTTATGTACATCGCATAACAAATGTTAGTAGCATTTGTACAGTTACATACCAATTATACATCATGCATATACATTATTTCTCACAGAATATACATAAGTTAAATGTAACAAATTTTTTTATTGAATATATGTACCTTAATTATTATGTTTTAGAAAATATAATTTTTTTACATAGTACTATATAATATAGAAATATTATTCATGTTGATAATTCATTTTTAAGGAAACGTTTTTATTGGCATTTGTATATAAATATATGACTTCGTAATTGTATATTGTAATGTAATTGATCATAAAACACGATATGTACATAAAATAATATAGTATTGAATAGTTGTGTTTGTTTGTTTGTTTTTCTGTAGGAATCAGAAGCCTCTCAAGGTCTTGGTGGAGCAATGATCAGTGCCGTTAAACGAGGCTGTGTTGAGGCTGTGTCTCAGTTACTATTGCAAGGAGCACCATTGAATGTGAAAGATTCTGTAAGATTTTTTTCGCTATATACGTCCAAATGTAATACAAATAAAGTGTGAATAATTTTGTTTTTTAAACAGAAAGAAGATACGCTTTTACATATAGCTTGTGAAGCAGGGGATGAAGGAATGGTAACTTTTTTAATAGAAAATGGAATAGACTTGGATACACCGAATAAGAAAGGCTTAACACCATTACATGTGGCTGCTAGATATGGTTTCATTAATCTTGTTAGACATTTGTGCCTTGCTGGTTGTGATGTTGATAAAACAAATCGTGGAATTAGAGCGGATGTGACAGCAATCAAATATGGACATCCAGATATTGCATCATTGTTGGATAAGCTTCGAAATGTATGTTATTAAAATGGTCTGCTTCTGTTATATTTGGTATTACATTAATGTACTTATTTAAAATTATAGCCCATTCAACGTGAAAATTATATTAAACAGTTACAACCAACACACAGACCAATAGATCGTTTACACATAAGACTTTTAGGACATTGTGCATCAGGAAAATCATCTTTAATAAATTCTTTAAAATCGGGTATTTTTAGTTTTGGATTTTTTAGAAGATCAAGAAGTCAGAATTATACTACAAAGGTATTTATTTTTAATACTTTCAATATAAAATAAAGGTATATATTATATTTATTTGGCACGTTGAGAGCGAAAATTATTTTTACTAAAACTAATTTTATAGAGGGAACCAAGTATTGAATTAGATGTAACTAGTAAGCATGGCTCACTTAGTTTTGAGTACAGTGACAGTGAATATGAAGGTACACAAGGAGTAGAATGGAGTCGCGGTAATGTAGGTAAGGAAAATAACTTTAAATATTCTTATTTATGATTATATGAAATTACATATATTTATAAATTTATTAATTAATAAGGTGGTGAATGTATCTTTTGGGAGTTATGCGGTCGGGAAGAATTTTTACCATCTTATCACTATGTACTCACTTTTCAACAACCTGTTGTACATCTTATTACAGTTAGTCTTAGAGAACCACTCACTATACAACTTCAGCAAGTAAAATTTTGGCTACGATTTATTTCAGATCGTATTGCATCAACTAATTTTGGTAAGTTTAACGATCTATTTATAAGGAAGAATATATTTTTATTTATTAATTATTTATATATTTATTAATAAATTACATGTCTTTGTCAAATATGTTTTTGCAACAGGTTTTGGTGGCAAATATAATGATGTAAAAGTAATCTTAGTCGGTACTTATGCTCCAGAACCTCTTGCTCCAAATACAAATAGTGCAAGCCTTCTTGCTTCCCTTTTACCTTTTTTGAGAGAGTTTGCTTTGATTTTGGGAGATGAACCCCAAATGGTCGCAGTGGATGCAACTAATCCTTCTAGCCCTGGTCTGAAACTTCTAAGATCTTACTTGAATAATGCGAGGATGGAATTTTTAGAGGTGAATTATGAAAGTGAACATATTTACATTTTTTACACATACTACAAAACAAATTTTTTAAAAAGTATTATTACGAGTCTCTCAGTTTTAACCGAGTTTCCATAATAACTCGTAATTAATTCTTTATTAAACTCAATCAAATTTAAGAGATCTAGATATTTGAGATTTTGAATTAAATTTTTAAGACACACCGATTTAAGTAAACTACTGCATGTCATCATACATAATATCAAATTAAGATCATTGTATGAAGATCACTTACTTTAAATTAAGAATGTAGGATGTAAATCATATGTGAATATGTTATTGCATTAGTATATTGATGATAATTTCTTGTAAAATGAGAAAGATATTTAAGGGTGTAAACATATTTGAATATTTATGATTTACATCTAGGAATCTCAGTTCAACACGAAAATCTACAATCATTTCATGCTTGGTTGCACGAGCGACTCGTTTAGTAAAAAAAAGGTCAATTGATATATCACTAAAAAATTGGTGCCAAATATACAAAATATTAAAAGGTTTAGGTTCAGCTTATATTTATATTTGTGTACATAATTATACTTCCACATCTTTTTACAGGGATATCGCCAGTGTTTGTACAGCATGCAATAAATGTGTGCATTAACATTTTCAAAACGATTCTGATCAGAATCGAGTCATTTCATTTGCATAGTGCCAATTACATTTAAACGATTCACGTCTCTTTGATTTCAAATCCCGCAATGTTAATACTATGTTGAACAAAGCATTCATTCCTAAATATGATGCAATCCTTTTTGTTGAAGTTATGATTCAGTAATCCATGGTCATTTCATGATGCATGGTTGATTTAATATATATGTATAAGTAATTAAGCTCACCAAATATAATACTTTGTATCCATAATTTTCGATTAAAATAATTATTTGCGACATTTAATCAAGCACATTCTCTAAAAACCAAATATTATAAGTAAAATTTCTCAAATCTGCTGTCACTTTATCACATAATCAATTTACTAACGACATATATTTTAGTTGCTGATTATTTGGTCATTAACGTTTATTAACATCAGCCTTACTGCATGCAATGCATGATGTAGGAAGGACCGGAAGTTGCAGAAAGTATTCTTCGACGTGACACGCCGCGGGCTGCGGCCTCGTACGTGCCCTTGGCGAATCTTGATAAACAGGTCGAACTATTTCTCAATTCCTTTGATAAAAGTGATGCGTATAATGAAGCTGTAATTTATTTAATAATTACTCTAATGCTTTATCCCATTAATACATACGTGCACTACTGTCCAATGCAATTAAGAAACTACTCTTGTATATATTTTCTGCATCAGTATATTATTTAATACTTTTCCCTTGTATTTTATTGTTAAAGATTCCATAATTTTATTATAGAGTGCACTAGTGTGGACTGGTCTTGCTGAATCTTGGAGATCATACATGCAATCATTAGAAGTACCTCCAGTTATGCTAACACAGGAGGAATTTTTGAAGGAAGTGAGAAAAATTAATCCATTAGTTTCCTTAGAGCACTGTAGACACCTTGGCTTACAATTACAGGTTTCTGTTCCTACTGTTGTATCTTTTCTATTTAGTTTTTGTTCTTGATACATTAATTAAGATTTAATCTTCAGAATTTAGGAGAATGTATGCTTCTTCCTGGGAATTTAGTAGTTTTAAGTCCGGAATGGTTTTGGCAGGATGTAATAAATTGGCAATTAAGCCTAGAACAGAGAGGACGTCTTGGTGGTCGTACTACAGGGGTTTATGCTTTAGAAGATTTTCAGGCTCGTTGTCCTTGTCCTGCAGGACAAGCTTTACAAGCTTTACAGGCAGTAAATTTATGTGTGCCGGTATGTATTTAAATGTCTGCATTTTATTCATAAGATAAATTTATGTTACTTTATTTCAGTGCGAAGTGGATGATGATGAAGTAGAATATGAAATACCATGTTTAAATCTCGTCGAGCGTTTACCAGGATTATGGGAACCATGGAAATCTTGCTCCAATGTTTTACCTCATACTGGTCTTCGCCTTTCTCCATCTGAAGCACCCTTATATCATTTGACTGCAGTATTTCCACATTTACAAGTGTGTAAAAATAATTATGTAATTTATGTAACACTTATGTAATTTTATAATTGTAATCACATTTTTTATAATGATGCTATATAGGCACAATTGAGGAAAATTACACAAACATGGGATCCATCAAATTCAGATTTATATCAATGGTGGAGAGGATCAAAATTATGTATTGGTCCTTGTGAAAGTATTATTACTTTTGAAGAAGAAGAACAGAGTTGTATAGAGATAAGAGTACGTGGACCGCGAGGTACCAGTGCTCAATGTTTCGCCCTTTTCAGCATTATTTTCGATGCTATTGAAACAACGATTGAATTAGTTGCTCCTGGCATGTTACTTGAAAGACATTGGTTAAGTCCTAGTCAACTTCGGGAATATGATGAAGTTAGTTATTTAATAATAGTTAAGTAAGAAATTAACGCAAAATAAAAAAGATGTACTTAATGTTTTTTATGAAATTTTATAGGTAATACATTCTTGGGAACCAGCACCAGTTATATCAGCTTTAATTGATAAAGGTCTTGAAGAAGCAACACTCAAAAATCCTTTAAATGGTCAAGAAGAAACTGTATGGGAAATAGTAGGTTGTGGACTACCTTTAATTGAAAGTTGTCTTCCTGGACCAAAGCAACCAATAAAACAAATTAAGTCTGCTGTACAAAGAAGATTGGCGCAAATGCTCGATCCCCCCGATCATCATGGAAGAGATTGGTGTTTACTTGCTGTGAGACTAGGTTTGGGAGATCGAGTCGCGCAACTAGATAGTACAGTAGACAGTCCAACGTTAAGGTGAGACAAATTTATAGTAATTATTTATTGTAATCCTGAGCAGCTAATCATGTATTTTGTGCAATTTATTATTTGATAGATTGCTTAACACGGCAGGTGCTGATTGCACCGTAGGATCTTTAATACAACAGCTACGAGCTCTTGATCGGGAAGATGCTGTACATCTTTTACTCTCTTATACACCAACATATATATTGTCAACAGCTGCTGACTCTGAAACAGGATCTAATCTTTCTAGATGACAATGTTGCATTTATCAATGGTGCATTAATACTTTTTGAGGAAGATGTATTTCTGAAAGAAACTTTTATCCTCATTATGGGTTTGATAGACTTATTACGTCACTGCTTCCGCCCAATATAAATTGTGCATTGCTCTTTAAGCTAAGTACATACATAATAGTACATTCCTTGTGCACATCTTTAGAAATGCACATGCACCCATGTGTACTTTTATATCAAAATATTAAAGCACATTTTAAGCGGCACAAAATTCTTTTAATATATTCTTTTTAATATATATATATATATACACACACGCACACACACACGCACACACACGCACACACACACACAGAGTTAAAATGTTGCATAAGTTGCATAAATTTCTGTCCTTTCTTATGAGTTCTTATAATTCTAAAAAGGATATAATTTAAGTAAATTTGTTAGCATAAAATATATTTACAATTCTGTGTTTCTGTTAGGTTTGCAAATATTTACTTAAGGAGATATATATAAAACGAAGTTTTAATTTATAATATTTAGAATCTTTTGTTGTGAAACATTTGTAAGCATTTGTATTGTGATATTATATTGTATGATTAACTACATTTTTAATCAAATTTCTTAAGTAAATTTGTATTAGACAGAATAATTCTAAATATTACACATAAAACACATTTACACATTATATAATACGATATTATCGTATTTGATACTAATATTGTTTTGAAAGCTTTACTTGATATGCATATATATTATATGTCTTGCCAAAACTCAGTGTCAATATACGCTGCTTTTTATGATATTTAGAAACTATTTATGTGAAAAAAGGAGTGAAACAGTTCGCACAATTGTTTGCTTTTGGTAAATTTATGGAAGCTCCATTCTTATATGGACATTTTTTACTAAATCAACATTCCTAAAATATTTATTATGTGCCATAAACGAGATTTGCTCATTTATACTTATAAAAAAAAAAAAAAAAAAAACGTTGAAACGTTCTCTAAAAATTTCTAAATTTCTAAATTTCTAAATTTCTAAACTGATCCTTCTGATGTTCGTGGAAATAAAACACTTTCTTATTAACGATTTGAAGCTTACGATACGAAGGATCATTGTTCAAAACAATCTCAAATAGTGACAATGGATTTTGACATAAGATATTATTCATGTTTTATAGGCACAAAAATATTACACAAGACGCACTGTTTATGTGCAACGCGCATGGATGTATGTATATCATTAAAACACTTGCTGTTCATTGAAAAACTATTCTTTGAACATATCTATTGTGTATTAACTTTATCCAGTGAACACTGCTTATACATAATGTGTTGAATAGGATATGATTTATATTCCTATCTGACATGATACAATGTTTGATACGAATCTCAAATGTATGAGAATAATTGAACATGATATGAATACAAGAACAAGATAAAAGTAGTGTATCTAGTTACAAAATATCTAAAAAGTTAGTTCTAATTTGCTCTTGTAAAATGTATCTAAGATACATCTGTTATCTCTGTGTTCTATGCGTATGTATTTACTATACAATGAACATTTACTATGATGTTGTGTGATACACGAATTGTTTAATATTTTGGTACTGAATCATTCTTTCGATTTTGGAACTTGGTCTTAAGTTTACATTCTTTTATGCACTGTGTTCATCATGCATTTATACGTCGACGTTAAACGTTTTAATATTGTACATTACATAGAGAATTGTTTTCGTAATGCGTACATTAGTTACAGATGAATATTTACTTTCGAAAGTTTTGTATTGTTAATTAATTATTTAGCAAAAAGGACATTTTGCAGAATATGAAATTGAAAAATATGATAAATATAATTACAATCGGTCTTTATTTATACCTTGTGAAAAATAGAAATATAGTGATATTGATTTTTTTGAACTTTGTAGTATTTACAACTTTCTAGTTTTTATAATAACCTGGGTCTTTATTGAAAACTGCTCTTTTTAAACCTTTTAAAATCATGATCGAGAGATCATGTCTGATCAGCGACATCATTGAGAGACTGTATTCTTCAAGCTATAATCAAACTTTATACTGAAATAATCTACTAGTGTCGTAAAACAATTCTGAATATAAGAAAAGAAAAAAAAAAAAAGATAAACGAACTGCAGTGTCGAAAAGTTGCGTTCAATTTTGTTCATCGCGTAATGACTTAATAAGTTGTATTTATATTTCTTATCCATACCTTTGTAAAAATGGTCGATAATAATAGGAGTGAATATACATTCTGAATGAAAAAATGTATATGCTGCGCATTTATTTGTAACGACAAGCGATGAAAAATATACTAGCTGAACGAGATGTGTAATTATTCCTTTTATACTAGGAAAAATGTCAATAAAGCCATGTTGCTTCATAGATGTATTTTAATTTATCATGAATCCAACTAATCCTTTCATAAGTTCAACTTTCTATAAAAAAAGCAACATTTTCAATATAAGTATAAAAAAATATTAATACAAAGTATATTAAATAGAGTATATGTGTATTTCACTATGATACATAGTAAATATACTTTATTAAATTAATATATGCAGCTACAAAGAATTTTATTTTAACATATAAAAGGATTAACGTACCGTTTTGGATCATCAAGACGACAGAATTCCCGCGTTTACAACGTGTAATGCACGTCGTAGTGAACGACATCGATTCGATGGATCGACAGGTGTCGCCGTTGGGAGCGGGAAAATACAAATATTAGAAAGACAATGTGGACGATATGGCGCGAAATTAGACATTTTTCAAGATAACGGAGAACGGGAGAATGTTTATCTCGGTATGGTATTTATGTAGACTAGGTTACGTAGCCGACAGGAAACAAGAACGGAATTCCTTCGAGCCGAGAATAGCATAAGGGAGGTGGAGATCGCGTTTCGTTGGTAGTCAGTGCGACGAGCAGCAATCAGCCAGTAAAGAGCCGAGATAAAATCGGGACGACAGCCAACAAGGCGACAAGCAATTATAGAATTGGATTGGATCGAGAAGTTCGAGGAGGCCTGCGACGCCGGTTTCGTTTTATTTTAGCTTAGCTTTCGAAGGCATCTGGTTGTGCATTCTCATCGCGGATCGTCGCCACGATTACAGTGAGTGTTGTCCCCCTTTTAACTCGTCTTTTCTTTCTCGCTATTTGTTATTAAATGTTGCTTACCGGTGAGTAGCAACAACGGCTTGGGTGCCGTATGAGAGCTAGATCGCTCGTTTTTCATATCGTGCATCGTCGAACGATACTGGCTGAAGTAAGTACTTCGTTTCGTATTCGTATAAACTATATCAAGTTTAAATGTGCTACCGCATCGTTTTTTTATTAAAAAGAAACAGGTTGGAGTTATTTTTCGTTACTCTTCGCGAGCGTATTTCTCATGGCGGTTCGATATTATAGTAACGTTAGCCTAATTGTAGATGTGCAGTAGATACGGTGCGATTATAGTCAGACCAAAGCAGAGTAACTCTACTTTTAATTTGAACGTTGTTATATTATCAACTTGTATTTATTCCTGATTAAAGATTAAAATAAGAAGTAGATTAAATAACAATTCACGAATTTATAATGCTACGGATGCATCTTTGATTAATGATAATTAATAATAATAGTGTACTGACAAATTACGCGTTACGTTAGTGTAATATTAATAAATCAGTTTATATATATATATCAATATTAATGAATTTATTAGGTTTAAACTGCCGACAAAGAATAAGCAATAAGAGGGGAGAAAAACACAGACTATCATCATGGAGGCGATTAAAAAGAAGATTGCGGCGCTAAAGCAGGAGATGGACGCCGCTAATGAAAAAGTCGAAGCAAATGAAGCGAAAGCAAGATCGGAGAACTTTCGAGCGGATAAGCTGAACGACGATGTAAGGGATTTACAGAAGAAGCTGGCGCAGCTTGAACGAGATTATGAAATTACCAAGACGAATTTAGAGCAATCCACTGCCGACTTGGAGCAATGTGAAAAATCCTGGTCTAAGGTGCGTAAAGATATGTGCCATATTGATTTACGAAAGCCGATATTGTGTAATTGATGAATGATGTTAATAGGCAGAGCAAGATCGAACTACGTTGACTAAAAGGGTACAAGAGATCGAGGCAACGTTAACGAAGAAGGAAGAGTTGCGTCTTTCTGCTCAATTGAAACTTGCACGTGCGACAGAACTTGCGGACGATGCTCAAAGGTTTATATTAGTTTACTGAAATGCCTTTAATAAGCGATAAATAAATATCGTTCGTCTTAGCAGATATACTCAGATAATTGGCACGACGAAATATTTTCTTTGTCATATTTTATATCTCTATTATCAGAGATAACTTAGAGAATTTTTATTAAAATTTAAGTAACGTATTGTGAAGAAATATTTTTAGGGTAGATGAGTTTGTCGAATAATATTTTGACACATCATAAACTCTATAATTAGCACGAATGTTTGAATGCATGAATAATAAACGAATCTTTCTTTTTGTCGTAGAATGTGCAAAGTACTAGAAGACAGAAGTCGGCTGGACGAAGAGCGCATGGAGAAATTGATGCACGAATTGAAAGATGCAAGATTAATCGCCGAAGACGCGGACGCAAAGTCTGACGAAATATCGAAGAAGTTGCAATTCGTTGAAGAAGAACTGGAAGGCGCTGAGGAGAGAGTCAAAACCGGCGAGGCGTTTGTATAATTATGTTACTCTCTTTTTTCCACGATTTCTATAAATTCTTTTTTACACGTTTAAACGCATTTGCAGAAAAATCATAGAACGAGAGGACGAGCTTTTCATTGTGCAAAACATAGTAAAATCTTTAGAAGTATCCGAGGAAAAGGTAGTCATCCTTTACGAACTATGTATAGCATATAAATTTTAAAGTAGCAAAATTCAATCAATTCAAAAAAGTTTCCTTATCATATACTTCGTATTACAAATCAGCTTTACCGTGTTAAATCTTTTAACATACTTTTACATATTAAAAATTATTCACTTAGGCTAATCAACGAGTGGAAGAATTTAAAGTACAACTAAAACAGTTAAAGAAAAAATTGAGAGAGGCCGAGAAACGCGCCATCCATGCTGAAAGAACGGTGAAGAAGTTGTTGAAGGATGTCGATATGAAGGAAGGTAGGGTGTTTAGTAGATGAAGACCTGCCTTTCTTTCGAGGGAAATATTTTTCAACGATCCCTGTGTTTTAGACGAATTGAGGGAAGAAAAGGAGAAATATAAGGCAGTCTGCGACGACATGGATGCCACATTCGCAGAAATGACAGGATATTAAGGCCACAGAAACGGACGGAGTTCCTTTTATTTTGCTATTCTGAGCTTCTTCCGCTTATTCGCTACATTTAATAATGGACATCAGTCGGCTGTACTCAGTTACGCTGATTTGACTCGACTCGTTATGGTGTATCGTTAAAAAAAGCTTTCAATGGTGCTTCAAACATAATTTGCTATGCGAAATTGTGCAATTAACATAGCAATTAGAGAGCGTACACTGTACTAGTTTTCCGTTAATGTAATGCTTTGCTTCAAGCTTAACACTCTATAAAAGCTTCAGGGCCAGAGATGATTGGACTGATGGTGTTATAGTTGCTTCAGAAACAAATAGTCTCTTTTCGATAGAATTAACGGCATCGCCTATTTTTCTTTCAGAGACGTTGAAGAGGAGTCGGTGAATATGAATGCAAGCTCGATACTGCATCCTCTTTTTATCATTGTACGCCAAATCTGTATTTTCAATAAACGGTATTAAAAAAAAAGAATTCTTCATCGTAATATGATTTATGAATTAATCCAATACCTTGTTAAATTCTGTCAAATAAAAATAATAAGAAAAGCATAAAGAAAATGTATACAGGGATAAACGATATCTCTTTTATGATTCACAACTGGGAAACAGAAACAACTTAAACTATATACTGTTAACTTTTAATAGATAAATTTCTAATTGCATATTCTCATATTATAAAAGAGAGACGTAATCGAGTAAGATTTTATTTTTCACCATTTAAAACATTTCTTATCTCCTTTTTTAAATAAGTTAGTAGTCTTTAATAAATGCATTTCCTGACAGAGAACGGTCTGTAGAATAGTTCTATCGTATCGAGCAACTTTTTTTATATGCATAATGTGATAAAAATTGTATAATTTTTTTTAGCAACGATATTTTAGGATTTGTATATTCGTTAATGCTCGAATCCTCAGCTTTGTGTCAATTGAACTATTGGAAGAGCATAAACGTCTAGAGAAGTCGAGGAATTCGTTTGCGTCTAACTAAAGAAACCGACTATTAGGTTCTTTTGCATTTCCTTGAGTCTATAAAGCATTGTCCTCGTCGGTCACGGAGTGCAGTAACCCGCGAGCTTTGCTTTGAAAGGCCGTGCGATCATATTATCTTTACGAATTTTATTTTTAATATATTAATACGTAAGATCATAATTCTTTCACAAATAGGGTGAAACGTTTTGTTCGACGTTCTGTTTTAATGTAGTGTGAAAGTGTTTTAAATGGACTAATAATAGCCTTAGAATTAGTGTAATATCGGAGTAGTAAAAAAAGTGTTTCCAATATATGAACTTTTGACGCAACTAAGTTCCCTAATTTTCAATACTTAATCGTTCCTTCTTTAAAATATCGATTCATGTGTGTCGAATATTCCCGTTTTTATTCAATTTTCCAACACCTATCTGTACAATTAGAACAATGTTCTCTTTTACATTTGAATTCTTCTATTTATAAAATATTCATTACTCTTAAAGAAGAACGAAGAAAAAATATTCCAAGATTTAATTAAAAATATTTCAAGAATTCGGGAAATTCATAGAAATACTTTTCATATATAGATTGCATATCAATAGTGTGCATGTCTTGATTAAAATCTTTTAACCAATTAAGATGATTCATAATAAAATATTGGTCGAACGTTTTTGCATTATCGAAGAACGATCCAGATTTTATTAAAAGAAAACAGGGTTTCGTTGATAAAAGATTTATTGATCGAATTTTCTATATAGCTTCGCGTCGAAACGTCGGTCGTTGTGATGAACGCGATTAAGAAACGCCTGCAAACGTTGAAGATCGAGAAGGATCTGGCGATGGACAGGGCCGATCTATGCGATCAACAGGCGAAGGAGGCGAATCGGCGAGAAGAAAAACTAAAGGACGAAGTTCGGGAACTGGCGAAGAAGCTGGTGCAGATGGAACGCGACTTGGAACTGAGCAAAGCTCAGTTGGAAAAGTCGAATAGAGATCTAGAGCAAAAAGAGAGAGTTTATATCGTGGTTGGTGATTTGTAGAAACATAAAATCTTCTTTTAATACATTCTATAAATATTACAAATTAAAATACTTCTATTCTGATACAAATTAATTTTTAATACGGGATAATGATAATTTTTACGGAACGTAAGAATAATTAAAGATAATCTTTACGAATGACTATAGACGCAATCGGAGTTGGCGGTTCTGAACAGAAAGATGCAGCAGTGCTTGCAGAATTTGGAAAAATCGGAGGAACGCCGTTTAACGGCTCAAGCAAAATTGGCACAAGCGATGGAGACGGCGGAAGACGCGAAACGGTTTGTCCTGTGTGAAAGAAGACGAAAAGAATTTGATTAACGTTTGAGATTTTGTTCGTAGTAAATTGTTGCTTTTAGCATCTGCAAAGTTTTGGAGAACAGAAGTAAGCAGGACGAGGAAAGAATGGATCAACTGATGGCGCAGTTGAAGGAGGCGAGGTTGATCGCTGAAGACGCTGATACAAAATCGGACGAGATCTCGAGGAAATTGGCTTTCGTCGAAGATGAATTGGAAGCGGCCGAAGAAAGAGTAAAATCGAGCGAGGCGTATGTAGGACGAATCGTAAATCATTTTATGATAATTTTTTACAAATTTTAGTTTCATATACCGTAAGTAATTTCGTGCAATGATTCACAGCAAGATAATGGAACGAGAGGACGAATTGTTCATCGTTGGTAACATATTGAAATCTTTAGAAGTATCTGAAGAAAAGGTAATAATATATTATTTATCAAATATTTTTTGAATATTTATTAAAAACAATATTAAATAATAAAGTATCTTTTTTATATTTGAAAAATATATTTATTATCGACGCTATAATATCGTATTATATAATGGATCAACTTTTTGGTGGTTAAAAGATCCTGAAACAAAGTATAAAAGATTGAAGTTAATAGCAAGTTAAAAAATTCCCATTTTGGAAATTTTGTAGGCTAATCAAAGGGTAGAGGAATTTAAAACACAGCTGAAGGAGTTGAAAGTAAAACTGAAAGCTGCTGAAAAAAGAGCCATCATCGCGGAGAAGATGGTTAAAGTGTTTTCGAAAGAGTTGGATGCAAGAGAAGGTATTTTGTTTACAATTCTTTTCATACTTTCTAGTGAAGACCTCGCTTGTCTGTATTTACTGTCACGCTTTTGTTTTTCAGACTTCTTATTCAGAGAGAAAGAGAAATACAAATACATCTGCGACGACATGGATTCCACGTTTGCTGAACTCACCGGATATTAGTCAAACTTTTGTAATATCGATCTCTGCTATTTTCTACGCCAGTGTATCCATATTGTATCTTTTCTATTAAAAGCCATGCTCGAACTTACTTATTCACGTATTTAAAGTCAATCATAGAGTGTAAAGTAATCTTCGCTAATTAATTAATCCGTTAACCAAGTCGTTTTTTAATCAAACACTCTCGTAATCTTAAAGTTGAAGCTTAATAAAGATCAATTTGAATTAAGCCAGCATTATTTTTTTATACATATAAATATAATATAATTCATTTTTCATAAAAATGAAACGATGAAATAGAAGATCCCTAAATACAGAAATTCTGATGTCCAAGAGAATCAATTCGTCTCCCCCGGTTAACAGGTTAATATTCATTTATCTAAAATCTTCAAGGAGTGAAGCAAAGAATCAACAAAGGTGATTTTCGTACAGTACTTTACAGGATATCAATTTATTTTATCGATTCTACGATCGACACAATGCTTCGAAACGCCATACCACCGACTCGAATACAATTTCAACCGTGGCATTGATAGTCACGTCGCGTCTCTTCGTTTGCTTCGCAATTGTTTGAAACAGGGAGAAAGATCGCGACTTTTTCGACGGGGTTTTCCGACGTCCCTCCGCACGTAGCCATGCCACTCAAGAATAGAATCTCGATACGCAGACACACCCTCACATTCGCGCCTTCATCTCGCCTTTCTTTACCTTTTCTTTCAGTTCTTTATTATTATTATTATTATTTCTTTACAACGATGCTAATAGTATAGTTACAGTAATAATTGTTCGTTTGATTTGCTCACTCCCCACGCCTTCGTTCATTCGCAAACGCGGTCAAACCGGTGACGTAATCTCAAATACTCAATCGAAATAAAGACAGTTCCGTATGAAGAATCGCGACCAAGGGGAGTTTGATGAATTTTTATAGAGATACACGAAAGATCTAGATAACTATATAGCGATACAAAGTCCATCATTGATGAATTTTTAGATTTTAGACGTTGTAAAGCTGATGCTTATCATTATCGATATTTTTCGCTAAAAGGTTTTCCGCTACGTCATTTTAGTTTTACATTTTATATGTTGAGAATATAGTACTTATACGATACAATTGTACGACTAGCTTGGATTTTTCAGAAGGACGTAAAACCTTATATTTGTTATGTCGATGTTGATGAACTTCCATCGCTATTGTTTTTTAGATTTTTGCATTACTTTTGATAACGTGTACCCGTGTGTAATGCGATTGTGTGTATTTCGAGGTGTTTTAAGTGACGTCACCGTTTTAACTGAAACGTACAGTTGGAAGCATCGTTCGTGGCTCAACGATAAACGCGGAGGAAATAATTGGCAGTAGAGTCGTGTGTGCTCGAGGAATTTCTGGCTCTTCATCGAACAGATATTCTTAATAAATAACGATTGACGAATAAAATCAAAGTTGTATAGAAAATCTTATTAAATCTTGCAATAAATTGTTTAGATACTTCAATACGATGATTCGAATTATAGTAATGCGTTTGTTACATCCCAATATATAGTGGCTCTAAAAGTAAGCCAAAATCTATAACTCACCCTCCAGATCCTAGATCAATACTTTCAAGTATGTATTTTAAACTGTTAGTCCTTACAATATCTGCATTATCTACTTCGGTAAAATAAAAGGTAAGCGTTCATTTAATCTCGAAAAATTGATTCCGATAGGTATGATTATTTTGAAAGATTATTTTGTCTGGAGCCAGAAATTCCCAGAAGTGAAAAACAATCGAATAGAAAAAGAATCCGGGCATATCGACGAATATACGGAGTCCTCGTTAAGTGGACGTCAGTCGGTCGGCGATATAAGCAAAAATGTACAAAAAACGTTATTATCGTCGCGATAAACGATACCCGCTTCCCGAAAATGATCTAACAAATTAATCGAACTCTACGAGTTTGATTGACGTGCTTCTCGATATATACATTCATGTATGTTGAACCGTAATGTATACGCTTACACGCGCTTTTAAGTACATATGTATATATATATTTATATAAATTTATATATATACGTATACGTATATGCCCTCGTCTTCGCAGTGTCGCGCACGCTCTTGGAACTCAGGTTGGAATTTCACGAAGGAAACGATTGAAAATTCATTATAAAGTTCGTCGAAAAAACCGCTCGTTTTTAAAATTCTAAAAATCTCGAAAAACCTGCTACCTGGTAATGATAAAAATCGCAATTGTAAAATTATTGTTTCCGGAAGTAGGAAATTGGCCATGATTTGGCACTATTCGAGTTAGTCTGCGGAATGGCAGTGTCGTGATAGTGTGTGTTTGCAACTCGTGGATCACGGTACGCATAAAAACACGCGCGTTAAACCACGTTATTTTTACTTTCAAATCAGTCTGAGGGAACGTACGAATTTGTCGCGGCTCGCGCGGACCGCGGTGCTTCGCCACGTTTCTATTTTCCATTTGTTTTTTGATTTCAATTTTAACGAGATCGATATGCTTCTTTTTTTTTCTTTATTTCAACCGTTACCGAAAAAACCTCGAAATCTGTGTGAGAACAGGTTCTTCAGATTGCTCATTTAAGAGCCATCGTCGATACCACACGAACGTATTCGCGTGCAATTTGTTATTTCGTACTCGCCATCGAACCCATTAAGGTCCAAACGATATATATGTATATATAATTTATTATAATGTTATTTAAGATATTTTACCATCTCCAGTTAAACAAGACACCCTGTGTATTATCCTAAAAAGACTAACGTTCTGATAATTGATATTGTTGTAATATCCAAACTGATGGAAAGAACACGTATCTGATCTGAAAACCAACTAAAGAGAAGCTTTGATAATATAAAATTAATTGACGATTGGGTGTATAAAATTAGAAAAATGGAAAATATTACTTATCATATTGCGTTAATGCAATGTTGGACCTTAATGGGTTAATTCGAGTTTGATTATCATTTAATCAGAAAATAACGACTGTTTGGATCTCGAATACAATTCGAGCACGATTCGCGAGTCTTTCGGTCAAAGTGCGCGACATTCGAAGAGAGATGTTGATGTATTTAATCGACGAACGATCCAGAGTCGAAATGGTCGCTGTCGATGTTAGACTAGCGTTTTGTCGGCACGGCGAAAAATTTACAGAGCGGGAGAGGAGCGTGCGGTCCGCCCGCACGCGGAAATAATGCCTTACTTAGAAGTCTTAGGATTTAATAACGGACTTAAAGTAATCAACGGTGTTTAGACGTACGTATAAACTTTACAATGCAACAGAGCCCAACCTTCGACGTGCCCGTCTTGAAGACGGACAAACGCGTCTCATTGTTGTCTTCTAAAACGTACCACGAATAGTTTTACGTTAGCTCGCGTAAAACCGCGCCGAATCGGCACTCTCTTTCGGGTTTCTTCTCGGTTAATAACTCTCATTCCGATTCTAATACCACGCGCACGTATTTAACTGGACACAGGCGAGCACGGATCGAGAACGTGGAAAACGATGTCCGGCGATTCGTTCGTTGAAATTAGATCGAATACGAGCTCGTTAACAATCGCAATCGAACGGAGAGTAAGAAAATCAGTCTTACGAATTGAAAAAATCGCTTCTTTCGGTAACGAACGTTACACGAGCTTTGAACCGTTTGTTGAGATTCGTTGTTGCTCGAGGAGCATATTATTCAGTAAAATTTGTAATATTTGATAAGAAGAAATAGTTGATGCGATTAGCCAACACAATGAAAGATAACAAGATGACTAATTTCTAATATTAATCATCGTTTGCGAAATTTAATATTTGGTTCTTATTTAGGAAAAATGTTAGTTAAAGTTAATCGGTACGATAGTACAGGATAATGAGTCAATTTTTTGATACAGCCGTGTTAAGTAATTTTTAAGCGCCGTAATTAGATCAAAAAGAATATTTTAGAAACAGAGAAACACATATACCATCTACTGTGACTCATAAAATAAAACATTTCGCATATATACAAAACATAACATAAAATTCAAGAGTCACAGTTTGTATAATGATCGAATCGATTGCGTCGGAGAAGTTAGAAAAACGAACGCAGAACGTAGTTGCAAAAAATAGCGACGGACCTGTCTAGAATCGTAGAACGGACAGCGTAGGCCAGCGTGACTAAAATAAATGCTCCCGGTGTGCATCGAGAGGAGACAAGTTGTTTAGATCGTGACAATTAGTTACGTAATGATCAATTTAATCGACGTTGAGTAAACGTTTTTTCAATCGTGTTGTGTCGCGTCTTTGTCATCGTTATTCTATTAATAATTACTTCTATTCGTCTATACCATGGGAATATCCAATCGGTCAATTGCACGAACGTTCAAAGCTGATCGTCCATCGTTCGAAGAAAGATCGAAACGCGAGATTTCCACGAATACAAGATGCCATCGTTTTCCACGATTCGCTGGTGCTCCAAGGACTTTCCCGTGCTCTGTTCGTACGATTAAGTCTTTGGTCTCGAATGGGTCGCCCGCCGGCAAACGAGTCGCAGCGGTCTGAGCAAATTGTCGTTTGGCACGCACTCTTACACGCGATTAACTCATTCAACTTCTTGACCATTCACTCGTTACGTACACGCACGCACGGATATAATATCTCGTTGCGTCATAGATAAAGAAGAGAAAGGTAAAAAGTGTATAACTTGTTCGACGTTCCATTAACGGGAGATAACGAGTCAGTCGAATTATTTTTGTTAACAATGCACGTGACACAGTTCATTTCACGATATTTATTTTAATATTTCGTTTATTTAGCCTCTCTCCGTTATCTATGAGCGATTCATCTGCCGATATTCCCAGCAACGAATATAATTTAATTTTCATCTATAATCGACAGAGAGAAAAAGGGAAACGGACGCGCGTACTTACGCGTCACCAAGTCCTATCTTTCAACTTTTTTTTTTCTTTTTCATTTTAAATCTAACCACGTCGAAACATCCGGCGAGACACCAGATAAAAGGATTTTTTTTTTTTCATTTATCTAACTCTTTGGACCATGGGATCAAGAGAGGGAGAACAGAGATATCTTGGCCTACCACGGACAATAACGGGAAGTAGAGGAGGCACACAGAGGAAGAGAGTGGAGCGAATTAAACGGCGATAGAATAATCGGAGGAAGGATTATTTTGGGTACTCGGCCTTGACCATAGGGAGCTCCTCAGACCGAGTTTCAGCTTCTTCAAGGAGTCGATATCGCACTCAGCTTCGCTGAGCTCTGGCCTGTCGGAACGGTCGCCATTCCCTGGCACTACGTTTCCCTGATTGCCTCCGACGAATGTGGTCTCCGCGACCGATATCGGCGGTAATAATGTGCGTAGAGAGCTCCTGCTGGGAACATGCCATCTTACGGGACAGCCAAAGAAATGAACTTACTACGGGTGAGAATATGACATATATGAGTTTGCTTTTTTTTCAACATTTTTGGTTGAATCTTGGCCGTACAGAGAGTTTTACGAATATTGGACGACCTATGAACATGAACATGATACATGGTCTTCTTTGGAAATTTAGATCATTATTTTATGATCGAGTTTCGTGTGATATGCTATGCGAGTTTCGTATATAATAATACTTTTCTACTTGTATCATTTGGGATTGAAACTTTGTAAAACATTTTGGGATTTGATAAGTTAGATTAAAAACTAGTCCTTTAGGTCTGAATTATATTCTATTCAGTTAGTATAATATAATGATCGCAAATTTTTTAACGATATTATAAGCCAATGAATCTATGTTCTAATAAATTTACTTTTCTCATTTTGCCTCTATTATCTATGATGTTGATCTGATCATTACATTGATTCATTACATTGTCTTATAACTGCGTAATTATTATATTGAAACCTCTCTACATAAGTGTGTGTGTGTGTGTGTGTGTGTGTGTGTGTGTGTGTGACAATAAAAAAAAAACAATTTATCAAATTAATTACTGGAGAAACGCTCTGTACGATGTGTTACGAATACAAATCAATTATGAATGAGATGAATGATAATTTAACTAATGAATGTACTTAATATAAAAATATTAAAAATTAATGAAAGATAAATTATTTATCAATTACCTAGATCGTCCTCTTCGAGGAAGTGACTTCTGCTCTGACATGGGCGAGATGTCTGAAGAAGTGCTCGACGTACCGTGATAAATGAAATCGGAAACGGCCCGAACTAGAAGTAAAATTTTATTACTAAGGTACTATTTTATAAACTAGTTGGGTGGATGATTACGCATACTGTGCTTGAGTTTGCCCGCGTCCAGTTGGTTGGAAGACTCTGTGCGAGAGCTCGTCAACTGATCCGGGTCAGACTCGCTCTCGTCGGTCTCGACATCGCCCGGAGTTTGTTGCTTTCTCTGCTGTCGTCTCCTCGAAGAAACGCTCTTCATGCTCTGTGAATATAATACGATATGTAGATCTAATAAAAATATAAAACCTGAGATTTCTCATTACATTTTACGAATGAATCACTATTTTAAGAAATATCATTAACATTAAAACGTATCAAGTAGAAATAATTGTATAAAACTTTACTTGCTTCTTTTTTATGAACAAATAATAACAGGAACAGAACTTATTTATTTCCCTTAATATATAAAATATGAATTAATACGTGAAAAAGATGTGAAATGACCAATTTATTCAGAACAAATGTCAATGGGCAATTCCAATATGTTTAATACATATATATGTACGCTAGTAATTAATAGTTACCTCATAATAATTAATATCACGATTAATGTAGGAATTAATATACCTTAATATAATGTAATTAATGTTACGCTATTTATAATTAATGTAATGAATATATGCATCAATTAATATACAGTCTGTCACACAAGAGCGTGTCTGCGATATTTCTGTAAATATTTATATATTTGTAAAAAAATTTATATGAATTGAATCTACATCTAAAACACTAATACGCTATTACTTAGTAGGGTGTCCAATCTCCTCCATTAGCGATTATAGCTTGACATCGTTTCGGCATACTCTCGACTAATTTTTGAGCGTAGGATTCTGGTAACGACCTCCATATCTTTCGAATGTGATGTACAAGTGTTCTTATTTTTGTGATACGTCTTCCTCTCAGCTTGCCTAATAGGACACCATGCCCAAAACGAAGATTCATCAGTGAATATTATATTACTCCAATCACGATCTCTGTTTTCATTCGCCCATGCCAGACGATTTTCGACGTTTCGCGTACGCGGCACTCATATTAAAAAGCTCTGTTCCTTTCACTGTTTCAAATGAAACTGAAAGGTATTCAGCAACGCGTATTAGAGAAGTTTTCGTTTGTTTACATTCTTTTTATCTCATTCTGATTAGGTGTCAGGTTTCGCAGATATCGCAGACACGCTCTTGTGTGACAGACTGTAGTAAGCCCTGGGATGGTATTAATGGTTGCATATATTACAGATTATAGTTTAACGGGAAAATAAGAATTTAGTGCTCAATAAGCTAATAAAACATTAATATTCTTAAGCTATTAGCTACTAATTTAAACTGTGAACTTACTGTCGCGGCAGGTGGAGGGCTTGCGCACCCTTCGGTCATGGCGTGCTCGTGATACATGAAACTGTGTAGCAGAGTGTTGTTCGGGTGGAGGCCGGCTGCTGAAGCTTCCGCCGCGCCTCCCAGTCCTCCCAACCCTCCCAACCCTGCCAGGCTTCCCCCGCCACCCTCCGAAAGCTGGAACGTAGCGTACGGCGAGATGTCCTCCGCTGTCTCTGTAACCCACCAGAGGCATTGCCTACCTTTCAAATCGCGTTGGGATGAATTTTTTATGTGAGAATCGATTTTTATCTGCTCTACTATAGAATGATTTTACTTTCATTTTGTAATTTCTCTATTACAATTTCTAACGTGAACTATGATTCTTGAGAAGCAACTGGTTTCTTGAGGAGAATATCACGAAACTATCATTATCAATCAAACGCACCTCTGTGAAATTTTGGTTTATTCTGCTAATAGATGTTTTTGAAAGTATAGAATAAAATATCCAATAATGTAACTACAATAATATCCTTTTATATTAGAATATATTTCTTTATAATATTCTCCTGAGAGCAGAATTGACAAACACAGAATTGACTACAAATCTCTCTAATGAGTTCTCGTCGCTATTAATTTAGAAATTTTAGTGATATCCTAAGTGATACAGTTTCTAAAAAGTTATAGAGGGTGGTCGATGAAGGCAGAAGCAATGCATGATAAAGTGTCGAATGAAATATGCGGTGGAACACGAGTGAAACATTCAAGATCGGTCGCATGAAGGGTAAAAAGAAAAAAGACGATGATCTACGGTGATGAAAGGAAGATGTAAAATAATCCACCTTTGCATTATGAACTGCAATCGAACGCTAACGGGTCTGCCCACTTTGGTTGAACAGCGCTACGCGTGCGATTTTCTTTTACCTGAACAACAATTATAGTACCAAACCTGGCTGTCGTCCGTATCGTAACAAAGGTTCACCTGGAATCTTGTCGGGCCCTCCACCCGTATTCGCCGCTTGTTGTAAAGCCACCTTGTGAATCGTCGCGTAGTAACGCTCTCTTTGGGTCTCGGCATTTTGTTGATTCTCTTGGGTCTCTTTCATGGGACGCTGCATTCTGTCTCCGAGATATCCTTATATATAAATAGAAATAAAATATGTATGTACTCTGTATGAATAAATAGAATTTATTTACAATATATCTATCGCCGATCAAAATTGTTTCATGATCCATTGATTGTGAGTTTCACCAAGTGGAGCATCAACATCTCATGGGTTATATGCAAGATGAAACATTATTATAAAACATAGATAATCAAATATCACAGTAATTTATTTTATTCATATATGATTTAAATTTATAATTAATGAAACATCCGCTTTCTTTTAATTTTTCTAAATTTAACGATTTCAAAATAATTTTACGAATGGCATGAAAAATACAGAGCGAACTACGATGTAAGTAAACCATTCAGATATTAAAAGTGGAGTTCGACAATTGGTAGAAATTTACAATGAACAACTTACTGCTTCGCCAGCGAAGACCTACAATGACCACAGCGACAACTAAGGCAACAGTGGCCACGATCAGAGGCAGCATCACTTTCACATCAGCGTAGAATGGCACGGACGAAGCAATTCCACGTTTCGACAGTTCTGGAGGAGGCGGTTCTGCAAGGTTTCAGGAACACAGTGCTTTTGGATATAATTCTTTCAACATGAATATTGTCACCAGATTGATTCGTTTTGCTCTATTTCAAATTTTGTTAGAAGCTGTGAAATGTCTCTATCCTTTGCCCATTATAAATTAACTGCTCTTGATAATTGAGAAATGATAAATTTGTTGCCTATTATTTGAATTTTGGAATTCAGCTTTAATGATCAATTGATTTGGGACGAAGAATAGTTATATCATCAAGCTTACCGCCTTCCTTTGTCAATGTTACGAATGTGAACTCCGCTTGATTGTTACCAGCTACATTGTGGGCTTCAACTTTCAGCTGGTAAACCGAACTCGGTTGTAAATTTGTCACGACAAATCTTCGTTGCATTTTCACGCTGTTTGAGACTAATGTCCAATGAAATTCGTTTATAGGTCTGTATTGAATCACGAAGAAAAGAATCGGACAGCCATTATCTGGCCACACATGAAGTCGGAGGACTAATGTGGTTGAGTTAGGACTGAGAAAAGCGGCAGCTGGTGGTATTCCTGGCGCCTGTCCCTGTGTTCGAACTGAGAGGACTGGTGACGATGGACTGCTCCCGATTTTGTTGTGAGATGTCAAGTATAGTTGATATGTGTTACCACATAGGAGACCCTGGAAATTAATAGATCATATCAGTAATACGTTCAGTATAAAATATTCTTGAAACAATTTATTACGCTTTGGAAATCTTTTATTTTAAAGATATGAATATAGAATAAATGTACGTCTATTATACCTTTAATTCGTGACTTGTGGCATGACGAGATAGTTGCAACTCATCTAAATTTCCATGCGTCGTTCGATAATGTAACGTGTAACCTGTGAGCGAAGCACCACCATTGTGTCCAGGTTTCCAGTGTAACAAAATACTGCTTGATGTAGAACTCGTTACGTAGAGGACGGGTGCACTAGGTGGTACTGTGAAAAGATTCCAATTAATCTTCTTACAACTTCAACTATTAATAACCATTTATCCTTCAAAAATTAAACTTACCCTGTGCAGTCAAAGTATAATGTAACTTATCACTGCCTTGAGCGTTCTCCACCTGACAAGTATAATTTCCACCATCTTGCGATTGTAAATTCGACAGCACGAGTTCTCCAGACGGTAAAATTTGTATGTTTCTGGTTGTGTCAGTACGAATTTGTTCGGCTTGTCCTTTATACCATTCTCTAGTAGGGTCGCCAACTGCGTTGCAAGCCAACGTAGCAGATCCTCTCCATGGTCGCACTACGTGTCCTCCAAAAGACGTAATTCTCGCTGGTACACGATTTGTTGGAACCTGTGCGGCTACTCTGGAACTTTGACCTTCGCCTACACGGGTGCTACCAGTCACCCAAAATTGATATTCTACGTGTTGTTGTAAATCAGTCGCTTCGAAATAAGTGCTCGTTGCTGGCAGTGTTCTTTTACCGTGATTAAGTTCCTCTCGGCCATCTACGACCCTATAGAATTTATACTTTTATAGTAATAAAACTAAATAGAAATTTAATTAACGATTTCAGTGTGGTTATTTTTACCTCGTATACAGATTATATTTTGTAATAATTCCATTTGGTTCTAAGGGTGGGAGCCAAGAAATAAAAAGTGCCTGTGGTGAGCTTACCACTACTTTTATGTCTGCTGGACTGCCTGGCACTGTGGATACATTAAAAATACTGCGATTATTACACTTTTACTTATAAGATTATTTAATTTCAAGTTATTTCCTAGAGATACTTTTACAATTGTGTAAACTTTCAATTAGTTTGACAAAAATTACCATCCTCTTCCGTTTGGCAGTAAGTTACTGTTGTAGGTACTCCATCTCCAACTCTTGTAAAAGCTAATACTTGAATGGTATAATTTGTATATTTCCTCAGACCCGTAAGAATAATGGTTAAAACATTAGTCTTACGAACCTAAAACAAAGTGACGTTGAAGAATCTCAGTTTAATTCTAATTAAATAAAAGAGATATTATGCTTACTTCCATTTCATCGACACTGCGCCACATATCCGCCAAGATAGGTTCATAATGTAACTTGTATCCCTGAATAATACCATTGCTATGCGTATTAGGTGGTGGCTGCCAAGATACTTGAAGTGATTGTGAAGTTAACGCAGCGCATCTTACATCTTCGGGTGGCATACTGGGCACTAAATAAATTAATTTTTGTAATTAAATATACCTTTCGAAATACACAATTATTTGACATCTTAAAAAAAATCATTTACCATCTTCCATTGTCTGTGTGAACAAAGGTTCGGAAAGTGGACCAGATCCAACTTGATTATACGCTTGAACCACTAAAGTGTACTTTGTATAGGGTCGAAGGCCTGTTAGCCGAAGTTCTGCACCCCCTTCTTCTCCGTCACCGGACACGGAACTGAAGTTGTACGAGGGATTCGCCGAGCTAAAAGAAGATTGCTAGCGTAATGGAGTTTTGAACTTGAATAGTTCAATGCGCTTCAAAACATTTGTAGAATTAGAATTGAAATGTAGTGGTGACAAAAAGGATTTGTACACCATTGTATTTATTACAGCATTTATATTCTAATTGATTAAGTCCAAATATATTAAACATATTAAATTTGACGGTACTTTTATACGACTACAAAAATTTAATACTATGAAAAAACCTGACAAAAAAATTTTATTTAAACAAATTTCTAGCATCTTTAATTTCTGTTCAATATATTTCGATTCTTTTAGATAAAATATTCATCATATTACTTCAATGAGCGTATTTGTAATTATTACATTGCAGGAGAGCTATATCTAACTAAATCACGAAGTACTGGACCCCATAAGAAAGTTTTTATAGAAGCGGTTGATTTTCATTAGACATAGGTCATTTTTCATAATTCCGAAATTATAAAATATATGTAAAATTTACTAACATAAAATGTTTACTTATAGAGTGGCATCTTTTGTGCATGAATTTTAAAGTACATCGACTGTACAAGACATATTATTTTGCTTCGATATTCCTACCTTGTTTCTCTGTAGCCAACATTGAATCCCTGAATGTCACCGTGTCGGAGTTCAGGCAGTGGTGGCGACCAAGTAATTAAAATTTCAGAGGAGGACAGAGCCCTAGCTTCAAGATTAATCGGGGGTCCAGCCGGTCTTTGTGGCTCGGTTCTGACAATCAGTTCTGCCGAGGGCACTGATCTACCCGCTGGTCCTTCGGCTATTACGCGTATAGTATATCTAGTTGCCGGTTTTAATTCGTCTATTAGAGCTGCATACGAAAGAGGCGGCCCGGTGAATTCTTGTTGTTGCCACATTCCAGCTGTTTTAATACAATTTATTAAATAGATGTTGATACATATCACTAGACTTGGAGTGTTTATGCAAATTTTTTTACTATGATATATTTTTTTTAAATAATTGAAAAATATTCACCATCGCCTTCTTTATATTGGAGAATATATTTGGTCACTTCACTGGTATCTTGTGATTTATGTTGCCATTTAACGTTAATGCTTCGGCTGGCAACCATGGCAGTTTCTAAAGAACTTGGCGGCTGTGGTGGCTCTAAATTAGAATGAAATCGATCGTTCTTTAAGCGAATATTTTTTTAGTTATATCTATTTTCATCGATGAAATTATACCTTGTACGAGGAGTTGCACTAACTGTTGATCACGACCATACAGATTGCTTGCTTGACAAAAGTACGCGCCACTGTCTGAGGCTTCTGCCGAAGAAATTTGTAATTGTGCAATCACACCATCCGGTGTTACCTCTCGTTTCACCGTAACTCTTTACACATGATAAAGTAACCATAAAAAATTTAGTTATCCTACGTATAATTAATATCTAATAGAAAAACAATTGGAACGTACAGTCTGTCACACAAGAGCGTGTCTGCGATATCTGCGAAACCTGACACCTAATCAGAATGAGATAAAAAGAATGTAAACAAACGAAAACTTCTCTAATACGCGTTGCTGAATACCTTTCAGTTTCATTTGAAACAGTGAAAGGAACAGAGCTTTTTAATATGAGTGCCGCGTACGCGAAACGTCGAAAATCGTCTGGCATGGGCGAATGAAAACAGAGATCGTGATTGGAGTAATATAATATTCACTGATGAATCTTCGTTTTGGGCATGGTGTCCTATTAGGCGTGCTTGGACTATCCATGGAAGAAGGATGATTCAAAGAAGTGTAAAACACCCTATAAAAGTGCATGTTTGGGGTTGCTTTAACGCACGCGGTTTTGGGACTTTGTGCGTCTTTACAGACAATCTGAATGCACAAAAGATGGTGAAATTGTACCAAAGGGGACTTCTCACATCCGTGAAACGTTGGTTCAACCAAACCGAGGACCAATGGATATTGCAAGAAGACAACGACCCTAAACATCGAAGTCGCATCTGCACCCAATGGAAAGCGAAAAACGCCATCACAGTACTTCCTTGGCCATCGCAGTCCCCTGATGCAAACCCTATCGAAAATGTGTGGTCCCTAATGAAATGCAAGCTGAGAGGAAGACGTATCACAAAAATAAGAACACTTGTACATCACATTCGAAAGATATGGAGGTCGTTACCAGAATCCTACGCTCAAAAATTAGTCGAGAGTATGCCGAAACGATGTCAAGCTATAATCGCTAATGGAGGAGATTGGACACCCTACTGTAATAGCGTATTAGTGTTTTAGATGTAGATTCAATTCATATAAATTTTTTTACAAATATATAAATATTTACAGAAATATCGCAGACACGCTCTTGTGTGACAGACTGTAACTTCTATGAATTAAAATTCTTTCTAATATAAACACTTGTGTATGTACATATTCGTTTTATACAAAACACTTGTCAACAAATGACAAATTATCTCATACAGAAACAAAAAAAAAAAAATTGATCAAAATTTAATCAAAAGTTAATAAAACTTTAAAACAACTTTTTTCTATCACGCTTTTAAAAATATAAGTTCTTAGCAATATATCAAAGAGTTTCATTCGACAGTATTCAAGCTAATCCCAGCTTTACCGATAATTCGTCGAGGGATTTAACTCAATTTTTCCTCCTTTCAACCAGGTGACGGTGACCGGTGTGTCGCCGTGTACCTCGCAATGCAAAGTTGCAGTGTCACCCTTCTTCACGGTGACGAGCCTCGATGGTGCCGCGAAATATGGAGAAGCTACCAAGGCATCAAAACAAGAATATAATACGTTTTACGTTGATTTTATTGATATACAATTTATTATATGATTATTCAATTTATACGTTCAACACAAAGGTACTTACAGTTTACTTTTAGCTGGACTACTTTGCCGATACCACTCCCAATGCCATTGCTCGCTTGACAGAGGTAAAATCCTTCTCTGTCTTCTTTCACGTGTTGCAATAGCAGCGTACCATTACTGAGGATTTTCGTGTACGCTCTTTCCCGCAACTCCTCGTATTCACCGGATTTGCTTCCTATTTTGTTAAAATAATGAGATATATCGAATTTGTTTTATCAACGAATTTTGGATGTTTTCTTTCTTTCTTAATTCTCTTTATTATCCAACTAAGAGCAACGTTTATTCGAGGTCTTCTAATAGAAATTCATAATAAAAGTAGTATGAACTTTTCCAACAAGTCATTATGTAAATCAGAAACAAAAACGACCTCCGATAAGATATAAATAAGCGCTTTAAACTTCACAGATTTCTTTAAACTTTATAACATTGTAGAATCTGCGATCTAAAGTTGAAAGAATAGTGAACAATGCTAAAAAAAAAAAAAAAAAAAATTAAACGAATTCTTGAAATTTCTTCTTATCGCTACGATGTTAACAATAAGATCCAATTATGTACATCGACTTGAAAAAAATTGCAAATGAAATATTATCAGTTCTTAACGGGTTAACGTAGCAAATTTCTTACCCGTGGCCTTTTTCCAAACGATAGTAGGTGTAGGGACGCCCTGCGCTTGGCAGTGCAAAGCGACGTGCTTGTTTCTTTCGACGCTCACGTCCGCTGGTTCCACGATCCATCGCGGAGGTACTGAAAACCAGAGCGGACAGCTTTAGACAAGTCGTTGTAATACTCCCGTGTACGTTATTTTTACTGGTCGTTAGCGATTTAGAGACAGGTACGTCGTGAGAGAGTCGTGAAAAGCGCGGTCAAAGGACGAGCTCGTCGACGGTATGGCGATATATCGTCGTAAACGCAGTATCGAGATACATATGTACAAAACGAGAAAGATACACTGTACAAAAGTGAAAGTACGAAGAGAAGGCAGAACGACGGCGCCTGTCGTCGACGAGAAACGATCGTTCCTTATTTTCGTTCTACTTTTTACTTTTCTTCTCGACTTCGTTTCTATTCGAAAATGATTTATCTGAGAAGTCGATCGTTCAGTATCGGAAAAACAATCCGCGGAAAGATTCGACACGCGACTAAACAAATTTTGACAAAATCTTGAATTTCCGTAATAATGGTGGAAAAAATGGTAAATTTACATAATGAAAAAGTGGCAGAGACATTAAGAGATAAAGTGAATGAAGGTTCGTAGGTGAGGTTTAGTATGGAAGTGGGGTTTTTAACTGTCGATGCGAGACGTCCGCGACGTACAAGCCTTCGACCGATTCTCTTGGATCGCTTGGAACAAATAAACGACTGGACTTGTTTCTCTGCTTCTACTAAAGGATCATCAATGTAAAGCGGTTCGATCGATACACCATCAACGTACATACGTAGCCCAAAAAGGAGACAGACGAAAAGAAAAAAAGAAGAAAAAATTAGAGAGAGAGAGAGAGAGAGAGAGAGAGAGAGAAAGAAAAAAAAGAGAATGAGGTACACAGTGCAGTATGAAGCGTCTATCTGAGATCTCTGTATATCTAGCTACGGCTCAAACGAAATCGCCACTAAATGTGTGCATCGTCTAAATTGCGACAAACACCGGATATGAGTGAGTTTCCAAAACGGTATAAATGATCCGTGACGGTACGCCGCGCATCGACCAGTGTCGAGAGTTTGAGGTTTACTGTATTTTTGGGTGTACTGTTTGGCGGGTTCTACTTTTTACGGTGGTGAAAAACGCTGCACAAGCGAGATACTGTGAGTGGGAGTTCCAACGTTTTACAAGACGGCAAATACCGGCCACGCATTAACGCGTGCGACAATATAATATATATATAAATATATATATATGTGTATGTAGACCAAATGTATGTAAAGATTGTGTGTATAACGTGTTATTAAATATATAAGATACTCGTTCAATTGTGGCGTGAAACAAGTAGAACTCTCGGAAGAAGAAAAGGCGCAATTGGGCAGGAAATGTGAGGTTCTTGGATGAGAGCATGTCGGCGGAAAACCGAAAGATATATATCGTGGATAGGCGAATAATAATATATATATGTATATATAGATATATCAAGTACCCGCTTCTAACGACTAGTTCGACGAATACGAATTTAATTAATAATAAATACGTACTACTAGCCTACATTACCGGAAAATTCGCGTTGGAAACACATGGGGCGCGTGTTCTTTTACTTTAGACATTGCGGCATGCAATGCATCTATATTGACGTTTCATTTGTACGGATACGTTCACATAGCGCAGCACTTTGTATGCGAGTATCTATATATTTGCCTTATTATCCATTTTCGTTTCGCGTACGGTCAGATGAAACTAGTTCGAGTTCGTTCCGACTCGTGCCCCGTGTATTTCGCGACCGCGAAGGAAAGATAAAAAAGAGCGTGACAGAGAGATAGAAAAGACAGTGAGAAAAGCATGCAGAAGTGTAATGAAAAAAGGTTGCCTTCCAACGAGCCCAAAGGAGAGCCACAGCGCATAGGTTCTGTGAAGATTTTTGATCGTGAGCAGAGTGGCACGTGCTCGTACTCGGTTAATCGGAAAACACTTAAAATATATATATATATATATATAGAAGTAATAATAATAATATATGTACACAAACACGTAAGGTATATGTATATATAAATATATGTATATGCAGACAGAAAAAACGACAGCTATGTCAATAGTAAAAAGAGAGCATGCAAATAAAGTGTGTATGATGCTCACATACACGCACGCACGCAGGCCAGAAGAGAGTTTTATTTTTGTTCGTACACATCGCCATTATCATTTTTTTTTTATAGTTTTGCTTGGTTGGTTGGTTGCTCCGTTTTAAAGAAACGAGTAAAAATAAGGAAAGGTGCAAACTGTTACCTTTATTATTTGGTCAAGTCAAGCAAACCTCGGGGGTCCACGAGATACCGACGCATTCCCAGAGAGCCAAAGCAACGTAAATGTAATACACACTGTGTCTGAGGGAACAAGGAGATTTCTTTGGATTTCTAGGAGAATAGGACGGACTCGATGATTCAAGAGGGTTCAATGATGAAACGTGCGTGATCTCGCTACGAATAGACTCTGTATTCTTGGTAAATCGAACAGGCCACAGTAACGTGTGTTGCTATATGTATCGGAATTATTGGTTTTAATGGTTCGTCTTTAATCCGTGCGAGAACACTACGACGATTAACGATGGTTATGCAGGGATCGAATTAGTAAAGCGTTATGACGTGATTCGATCGTTATGGACGTTAAATATGGACGTTAGATTATGGCGATTTGGATAGAGGTGGATTTGGTGAATCTCTCCGGATGTACAGTTGGGATCGGGACAAAAGTTGGTCTCGACCTCGACGTTATTTCTTTCACAGAATATATATATTTCTCACTGAGTTTCTCTATTTATCTGTTTAGCAGATATTAAAAATTCTCTTTATATCGATCAAAATAGATATGTAATCTCTGATTGGTAAAAAATATTCAGGTACATCTACTAAATGTGCAGATTCATTTTGTCAAATGTCTACCAAAAACCAAACGACAAACACGAACTCTAAATAGATACGTACAAAACTCTCAGCAATTATCTAAAAATCTTACCAACAAAAAGCAAAGTAACAAGTATGAATTTTATTTGAGACAATATACTAAAAATATTACATTAACCTAAGGAAAATAGGAAACAAGAACAACGAAAAGAACGTATTAGCTTACTAGGAACAAACCACAATTACCTGGGATTTAAGGAGAGAAAGAAACAAAAATGAGCGAATGAAAAATTCTTCGAAAGAAGAATAAGAAGATAATTTCATAGCGCGTATATGTAAAAGGATAAAAGATATTACAGATATTTCCGTCGAGATCGATGGGAAATGCTGGTATAAGATCAGAATTGGAAGTTTCGGGATGATGATGGAAAAGGTCGCCGATCATCTAGTTACCTTTTACCTGTAGCTTGGCCGTGTACCTGACCTCGGCGGCGGGGTTCGCGGCGACGCAGGTATAGTCGCCGGAGTGCTCGGCCGCAAGGTTCGTTATACTGAGGAGACTCGAATAAGGATCCAGTTGGGAGATGTTTGCGACGGAGGCGAGATTCGGCGGCAAAGGGAAAGGACTTTGGCCGTCTTTTAGCCAGGATATAGTTAAGGGTGGGTCACCCGCCGCGACCCCGCACACCGTCCGCGTCCGCATCCCCTCGGATAGTCCCTCTTGAAACGTAAATGGCTCAATAATAGGGGGTACTGGAAAAGGTCAAGAGAGAAGAGAGAACCATACGTGAGAGCGAGAAAAAGATGGCACCAAAAAAAACGCAAGAACCTTTTTTTTGTACCAGGTACATGTGTTCTTTATATATATATGTATAAATATATATATAGATGTTTTTCTTTAATATAGTAACGGGTATGTTCATATATATTATATATATAGACAGTAGTACGTCCATGTATATGTATAGATATATATATAGAATATAATATGTATATATATATATGTAGAATATGTACAATAGAGGCAGTATAGTAACGTAGCAATGTAGAGGAGAGAGAGGGTGGCCCCGCCGCGGACCTGCCCCTGCCGCCCTACAACACCTTGTACACTTATAACTTGGCATCGCACACTCACGCTGCATACGGTCGTTCCCAACGCAAGAGCTAGCATTCGCCGACTCTTCGAAAATTTAGTTTCATACAGATAACAGATTTTTTTAAGAAAATACTTTATACAAATTTACATTCGTACATATAAGCGATGCACTTATGTTGTTAATTTTTATTCAAATGTAAAATCTCTTTTCAAAGAGTCGAGACACGGATGGAGGAGAAAACATAGGATGTGATAATGGCAGGTCTCGTGCAGGAGGATGAGCCACGCTAAGCGTGAGCCGTCATTAAGTACCCGTCATCAGGTCTCTACGTTCCTGAATGACGTCCGATGGCTTTATATCAGATAAAAAAAGACTCCTTCTCGAATGAACGCGTAAGAATTTAACGAGCTGTGTGATCACGCATCTTCATTGTATCGGTTCATGTCGAAAGCTATTTACAGCGGTGAGACAGCACTAACACACATCGAAATTTTCAGATGAAGCGAGAACGAAGAAACGTGTGCGAATAGAGACTGTGGAAATGTTTTTTACTCGCTATGACTTCCACGGAGGCGCAAGAGAAAGAGAACAGCACTTCGAGATCCTCACGCGGTTCATTCGCGAGTATGGGCAACCGTGTACGCACTCACGCGATCGGCACTCGTACGGATTTCGGGCGGTCAGGCGGTCGTCGGGCAAAAATGAAGGGGGCCTAGAGGAGGATTACCATGAACCACAAGCCGCTGCGTGTGTGATACCTCTGCGGCCAGATTACGGGCCACGCACGAGTAGTTGCCGTTGTGATCTGGAGATAAACTTTCAATCATCAGTATGCTATTGTACTGGTCCATATTGGTGACACTGACTCGCTCCGACGGTCCCATAGATCGTCCGTCCTTGAGCCAGGAGATCGAGAGCGGCAGATCGCCTCTTGTCACCGAGCAAGTCAACGTAGTTCTTTCGCCGAGATGAAGATCACGATCTGCCGTGAATGGGCTAATTTTGGGAGGAACTGGAATAATAACAACAACGACACCTCGTGAACTCGAGAAGCATAGACGAAGATAAACACGTCGCATCTGGAAATCCTTCGCTGCTCATCGTGGAATCCTAGAAATTATCTTCTTCTTTTTCTCATTTTTTCTTTTCTTTGGGCGGTTCTTCCACCTTACTGTTGATCGTAGTAATCATTTTTTGGAAACATATTCGATTTGGGTCTTCGTCTTTGCCACGAGACAATAGTTAAGACTTGATATCGTTTTCTCGGCATAGAAACACCTGTAACAATCGTACAATAGTGGCACGAACGAAATGCCTTACCGATCACTGCGACGTCTCCCGATCTTCTCGCGTTGTGTCCTTGTTTGTTCCTTGCTGAACACGTGTACACCCCTGCGTCGCCCTTCTTCTGTACGCTCGTGATGACCAAAGTGCCGTCCTTAAGCACTTTCTGCCGAAGATCGTCTGGTAATTCGCGATTTGCCCGCTCCCACTTGATTTCCTCGATCGGGTAGCCAGCCACTGGACACTTCAAGCGAAGAGTTTCGCCGGCGACGGCAGTTACCTTTGGAATTAGTCGAATGTATGGAAGACCTGAAGGAAAAATCCAGCGATTAATATATTAAGATTTATGGATTATGGAAGAAAAATAATTGTTAATTTATCGGTAGTTCTGCTGACTTAAAATAATCACAATCATATCCAATAAATTAGAAATATTTATTTATGCAATTCTGAAATCTCAGAATCGGAGCTTATAAATTATGAATGTTTTAATCTTGCAACCTTTTTGAAAATTTTACCCGAAGCTTCTTCTACAAGTAAGAATGAAAGATTTTCTTACTGCAGGAATATACGAAATTTCGTAGCTAGGTAACTTCGAAAGATGTGTGTTATCATTGCAGTAAGAAGTGGAATTGGTCTGACTATGAACATGGTAGTACTACTTTTACACTGCTGGAATAAAATTCTCTTGTCGACAACAAAATTTTCCATGAAAACATAAAATCAAATGCAAATTTGGCACAGAATGTGTGAATAGCAAAGAATGACAAAATTTTGTTACTTCGAATAAATGAAATATTCAACTGAACGCATGAGCAAACGGCCTAGCATCATACGCGGTAATGCTACTTATTCGTTCATAGCTGATAACGCAGTGACGTATTTTAACCATTTTACGTGGCTCTATTTATTCGTGTAACTTATTTCCATTTTATTTAAATAATTTTCAGCTGCGAAGGGCGTCATAGAGTCAGAAACCAAAGCTCAAACGTAAACCATAAATTGGACAAACTCTAACAGGACATCAATTTGCTAAACATTATTCATGAAGTTCGGTCACCGGATTTAGCATGAAATTTACCGTAAACGTTGAGGCGTGCAGCGTGAGTGACTTTCCCTGCTCGATTTTCAGCTGTGCAAGAATATTCTCCTCCATCCTCCACCATCACATGACTGATATTGACGTGCGATATAACATCGCCGTGAACTGTCACGTATTGACCGATAACGAACCTTCGGACATGGATAACAAATTCTCCTTTAATGAACCGTAAATTATTTCTAAATTATTTCTAATATAATATTTCTAATATAATTTATAAATTATTTCCGACATAATATTTACAGATAGACGAAAGTTGGCAGAGAAATGCGCAAAACTCTAGAGAAATGGCCCTCAAAATCAGTAGATATCTGGCATTGATGTCGAGTAACTGATACAGTCTCGCTTTTTTCGATAACGCCATGCATATCTCAATATTGTTTCTCTGTTTCCTTTCACTAACTTCAACGAACTACTTAGATACATATTTATAGGATACATTCAGTTATATCTGTCCTAACTCTTGCACAATCATGCGTTCTACCGAATCTCTACAGCATGTAAAACCAGTATATAAAAAACAGAGCTTCTCCATAAAAATTCTTATTGATAAAATAATCACCGATGCAATAAACAAATCTCAGAAATCCCTATAAACTCGTACCACTATACGCCATTCGTTAATCTTTTTTTCCAGCTTATATTATCATTTAGCAGAATTCCGAAAGGACGAACGAATATTTCCGTCGAGAACGTTCCAAATTGAAGTTATATTTCACGAGCAAAGCTCTCCACGCAATTTCAGCAAAATCCTTCAAGTTAATGAACAAAGTTTTTTTTCAATTAACGATTAACTTTGATGGGGGAGGGAACACAGTAACTTCCTACTTCCAATATAGTGCAGAGAGAACACTTTTCAATTACCGCGTCGCAATGCGCGTTCTCGACCAAAGCGGCCCGATTTCAATGAAATTGCTAATTTTACGTGTACCGAGAATCGCGGGCAACAGTTTGTGCGACGAGAAGCGAATTGCACGCGTTTCGCCCGAAGCTGGAAGATCGTATAGGATGGTTTTTCGCAGAAAGAGGAAGGAAATGGTCGAAAACGAGGCGGTATAACAACGAAGTGGTACAGGAGAAAAATCACAGAGCGTCTTTTATGTCGATCTGTCGTTAAACCTTACGAGGGTCTCGCGTCATATCCTCTCGTATCCGTCCTCTCGTACCTTTGCCTTCTCTATCCTCGACGAATGACGGCCCGTGTCGTCGCAATAAATATTCCCCAGCTTCTTGCTGAGATATTGCACTTGAAATTGAAATTGGCCTGGCTGCAGATGCGACCTCTTGACTATCGCCGCCAGGAGATTGCATTTTAATTACGAGGCATCAAGCACGCGTTAAAACAATTGTTCAAGAGTTACGATCGTATGCTTTATGCGACGATCAAAGAAGCAGTAGCGTATTTTATCAGTCGTATGCGGAAGTAATGGTTGTCACGTTGAGTATCGTTGAATTGAGATTTAACACGGGCACGTGACAAATTAACCGACTAGCAGAAATAGTTTAAAATTAAACGATCAATATTAAGCAGACAGTTATAGAAATGAAAGAAATTTAATTGGACAAAATATCTCGTCGGAGCATTGCATAATTTAACACGAACGTGTTAACAAATTAATTAGCTAGTTGGAATGTTTTAAGATTAAACGGTCGATAGTTGTAAGAAATAGGAAATATTTAACAAGATAAAATATTGTTAGTTGATAAATTATTACGCAGGACGACCGTAATTACTTATAATTGGTAATAAATCAAATTAAGTTCGATACTTAATGTAGCAACCCTGAATACTTGGAGTAAGAATATTCGTTTCTTGCTTCTTTTCTATCCATTAATTTGATAAAATGTATTTATATAATTTTTGTCTATAACCTGCAACCTATAATTTGTCGATTCGTTACTATTATCAATATAACAAAATTAAATTTGATATTTGATACATCTATCATTTTTTATTTACTTCTTGATTAAAAAGCGATTGTATGATTGTTAAAGTTAGATAAGTTAAATTAAAAACCGGACGAGCAAAATCTACATTTCAGTCTTTACACAACCTCTCGTACAATTCCATATCCGGATCGAATTAATTAAGTAACCTATAATTTGCTTTGCAGCGTCTAATCGATATATGCAACAATTAACGAACAATTATACCTTGCATTACGTTGAATACACCGGTATTTGGTTACGTACAATTAAATGAAGCCTACCTTCCGTTGGTTGGCAAAGGAAAGCCATCCAAGGCCCAGGAGACCTGCGGTGTTGGATTCCCAGCAGCGGAGCACTTTAAGGATACAGCCGGGCCCGGTTGCAACGTTTGTTCGATAAACGAATAGAGCAGCATCGGTGGTGCGTCTGCGAACAGAGAAAACAAGACCAGGACACATATATCTCTCGGTATCCTTCGTTTTTAACATTCTTCCCCTTCCCAACTACCCTCGCACTTTGTTCGCGTTTTTATACGACTTCAAAGAAGCATTTGAAGCACACGCGGTTATGAAACGGCCAGAGAAATATCGAAAGAAATACTGGGCACAAAGCAAGAGGAATTTTTTTTTCTAACGTTACTACTCGACACAGATTGGACTTTCGATCGCGGTGAAGTCTCTCCGGTTCCATTGGTCGCTTCAAAAAGAAGATGGAGAAAGGCGAAACGGAAAGCAGAAGAGGAAAGATCGAGTCAGCTCGACCAAAGAATAGCCATTCGATTCGTAAATGACCGCGACGCGATCGGATCCATCTCGTTAAAAACGATACGTGGGAAGGTTAGGGAGCAGCAGATAAGGGTTGAATTGGATAGCAGATAACGGGAGAAGTAGAAATCCCCGTTTGCTCGGGGAAGAAGAAAGAACAAGAGGCAAAAGCGTGAAAGACCACGACGGATTCTTGATTCTGAAAGCCGCCACGCCTGCCTGCCTGCCTGCCTGCCTACCTGTCTGCCTGCCTGTCTGCCTGCCTGGCTGACTGACTGTCTCCAGTGCATCGCGATAGAAAACGAAAGACAATGGGCTCGCTGCGACGGAAGCGCGTCAGAATATTTCTCTCTCTCGATGTTTCTATCTCGACGACACGACAACGGCTGGAAAGGGGCCTAGGAAGGATGAAACGAAGAGAGAAGGAAAGAAGGGTAGAGGATAGAAAGCAGAGGTAGTGGAAAGGCAAAGAAGAACTGGGAAAGTCCAAGATCGAAGTCGAGTCTTTCTCGGTCGACGCAGAGGGACGGAGCTTGCAGGATGAGAGACTTTCCATAATTAAAAGTGTCGATTTCTTCGTCATTAAAAATGCTCGAGCGTCCCGTTACAAAAGACAGTTCCGTCGTCTAGAAACGAAGAGACAAGCGGGTGGATAGATACATAGATAGATAATATAGAGATAAATAGGGAGAGAGAGAGAGAGAGAGAGAGAGAAAGAGAGAGGGAAGGAGGAACAGATGACTAAAACACTTTTGTCTACGATGAATACAGGCAGGAAGTAGAGACGATGCTCGCGGATCCGTGTGGAAATTGATGAATCTCGTCTCGATGCCTTCGAGCGATCGTCAATATGTAGTCGCGAAACCGCGACACTTCGTCCGCTAGTTTCAATAAAACAGAATTTCTACCTGATGTTTATTCACTCTGTCTGCCTTGGGAGAATCGTGAAGGAAACGGAGAAGTCGCGAGGCGAGTGTCGAAACGTTATGTGGTAGTTGGAAAATGTAGAGCTTTCGAACGGTCTGTCTATTACGAGTGGTAAGTAAGTTTTAGGCGTAAATGGCCCTGAAAATGGTTCATAGTAGTATAAGTTTATAATAATTCATAATATGCAGCTGTATAGAGCATACCGCTACAATATTTTAGTAGGGATGCAAAACAAGGAAGAAGATGCTATAAATGTAGCATTCTGAGATTAACTGCTAATCACTGAATGATAATTAGAATAGATGTAAAATAAATGTGAATAAAATATATGTATATGAAGCAGATATGTACAAACATAAATGACGTGAAATTGGAAAAAAATACGAAGGAACAATGCGCGAGCATCGAAAGCTTTTGCTAGTTGGAACTATGGGTCATTTAAAAATGCCCGTATTATTAATCAATGTAACTGTAAGTTTTTTAGGAAACTGTTATTTTTACGAACATAAATAAAGAAATGGATTCTAAACTCATTTATTTAATGTATATCATAACGGCCATTTTACGTTGAATACTTTTCGTGCTTTTACACATCGCGTACACTCTATGTATTTTTCAATGTATAAATATGCACACTCTAATTATGCATTATACACAAGCTTAAATAAGTTACAGCTTTGCTTCGTACTAATTTGTAACAACGTCTATTACATTAATTAAATGTTTCCAACATCTCATCTATAGAAATCTCTTTTTCCTGTATCTCACAGTATGAAAGAATTTTGAGAAAGACAAACAAATTTCAGCGAGGAAAAAAATGTTCCAGTTCTCGACATTACAGTTTCGTCGAAGTGTATTCACGAGGCCGTGAATCTTCATTCACGTGGCTCGACAAAATACGAGGCAGCCTGGCGTAGCCGCATCCACGAGAAAGGCGAAATTTCATAATGCACTATAGTTCATAATTTTCACAGGGAAAGTAATAGTTTAGTGCTCTTGCGATCGTACTTTTTATATACGCAAACTCCATCTTCTTTTTCTTTCTTTACATCACTGCGAAGGCGGGGAAAAATTAGAAGTACCACGAGAGAGCTATCGAAGTCGAGAAAAGCGGCTCGTAGGTTAGCAGGCATTCAATCGGAACGCGATTGGTCTCTATTTGGTTGCACCTCGTCAACGAAACGACTTTTTCCGCTAGCCTGTTGGCTTGTATTACCGGCAAATCATCTCTCTCCCTTTTATTCCTACATTTTCCTACTCGTGAAATTGTAACGAACCGGTAATCCTCCTCTCTCTCTCTTCCTGTCTCTCCAAACTCCTCCTTGGATATATATATTTTGGTCTCTCTCTGCTGCTCTGTGTCCAGACCACGGTAGGTCCTTACCACGGGTGTATGGCTTGCTCGAATTCCCTTTGACGTAAATTCCGTGCATTACCGACGCTGACGAGCGAGAGACGCTAACTTCATTGTTGTTTCAAAGGCTCTCCTCTGGCTGGTTTCCTCCGCGTCCCTCGCCAACGGCATGTTCCTCTTTCATGCGCTACTCCTCATCCATAGGTGGGCGGTCCAGATATAGGGCAAACGGTCCAGAGAAAGAAGGAGGGAGAGAGGCAGAGAAAGGAAAGGGAGAGAGAGACAGAGTGAGAGACGTTTCGTGGTGGTTACCAAAGAGTAGAGGGGAAAGGGGGTTGACAGTGGTAATAGCGGCGAATACGGAGGAGGTAACGAAAGGGATGGGAAGATGTAAAGCGGCGTAAAAGAAGCCTCCTCCACTTCAAAGCAGAGATCTCTGTTCTCTCGATGTAACGGTCCACGTGGTTGACATGCTCTTTTCATGATAATCGAGTTCCTGGTAATACGATCGGTAACGTTCACTACCGATCACGCGAACCTACTTTGGAGAGCGCTACGCTTGCATCGCTTCTGACACGTAACCGTGTCGCGTTCTCGAAAAGGGGTGAGAGATCAATTCTCACAGGCATCGATCGGGTGAAAGTATTTCGGGGGCAATGGGGCTCGATTTCCAACGATCGATGAACAGAACACTTGCAATGATGGAAGCTTGTAAGCGGCGAGGGGGATCGTGATTACAAGCTTGGTTTGGGTCTGCCAATTTGGCATTATACTCGATGTGTCTTTAATAGTGTAGTATTAACGAGGCATGTTACGCAACACGTAATTGCGTATTAAATCGTTTTCATATCATCAATCGTTGAACTTCAATTTTTCCGTTTTTATATCGATACGTATTGGACGTGAATACCTCCGAAAAATTACGCAAATTAGTTGTAACGATGTCCAAGACTGTTGAAACAATATCTACCGAACGTAAAATTCGAGCACACGCTGCTATATTACTAAATTAAATTTGATGAATGAATTTTTAATAAGAAATCGGTCAATTCTTAACTAATATTTTTTAGAACGCTTGGTTGTTTCAATCGAGATATTACTTGTAGTTATCAAAGAGCCAAAATTTGTAAACTGTTTGTTGTTCAATATAGCGACACTTGAATCGATTAGTATTTTTAATTAATTTTATGCCAGTCGAAGTGGAACGCAATTATTAAAATCAAATTCTAGAGCAATCAAATATATTGATAATCAAAATCAGAGGTAAAATAGTAAAATTTATTAATTCCATACAAACTGCTTAGTTAATAAATAAATTAATTCAAAATTAATATTCTAATTGTATAGTTTTTTGTAGACGAAAATAAAAGCCGTTGTTTATTTTACATACATTTGCAATGGAACGAGGTCACGGATTCTAGACGTCACGTCGTATCAATTTATTAAATTTCCTCCCTGGTAGAATGGCAAGCGTGATGCATTTCCATGCTAATTAGACCGCGTGAATTTTCACGGAAGCGATAAAGTTTCGAGACGCAGAAAATGAATCTTCGAGAATGACCTAATTTGCTTTGTGCCCGACCAAGGTTGATAGTTCCGTGAAAAGTGAATTTATACGTATGCATAGACCTATTGAAACCCCCCTCATTTGCAATTCCGATCGAAACTGCACCGCAACTTTCCATGTAATTTTCCTTTGTGCAGTCCAAGTCGAAATGAAGCCGAGTATGTGGAATTTGGTAATTGAGATCGAGCGAGTCGAATTGAATGGAATACCGTACGTACGAATATATGCTGTTGCGCATTTACGTGTTTCTGCATACGAAAATTACGTAACTTAAAGTAGCTATTCGATCGAATACTTTTTTCAAAGTGTTATTCGTTAAATTTCAAAAACGACGCGAAATTTACACAGGTAATTGGAAGAAGATCATTTCTGAAGAGATTTTGAAAAAACGAAGTCTTCCCAAGAAGATGAATTTAATCCTGCTATGAGCCTCGAACTTATAATATTGCCCCGGTTTCCACTATAGAAAGGTCTAAAAGATAAATGAACATTTCTTACGCACCGCCCAATTGTAGTTCCGCAGAGGCCTGTGCAGTGTCACCCTCCGCTCGTCTGACGATACACTGATACATTCCACGATCTTCTCTGCTGATACCGTTCAGCCTCAATAATTCTGATTGTCTGCCGGAGCCTGGCAGTTGGCGACCATCCTTGTACCAGGTAACAAAGTGTGGTCCAGCTTGTGGATGCGTGCTGACCTCGCATCTAAATTCGGCATTACCTCCTAAATGGACGCTTAACAACGGCGGCGTCACTTCGATGTGTAGCGGGGCTGTCACGATGAGCCTGAAGAACGATTATTTATTTTGTAACATTGGTTTATTTCTTCCAGCTGCAGGTTTCATTAAGAACTTAATCAAAGACACCTTTTATTTTATCATTTAATTAGTCGTGAATTTTAAATCGCAAACGTTTTACTAATCTTATCGAAGTATCAACGCTCTATGCTTTCTTTACCTTTCTTTCTTTGTAATAAAGTACCGGACGAAATAAAGGCGTTAATAATTTGTTTGTAATAAATTATCAAGATATTATTTGTAAGTTAAATATGTACATAGAGTACTTGCAGGGAGTCCACGGTCTATGGGCATAATTACCAGAAGCAAAGCTTTAATTAGTCGATTAAATAAGTTTCTCGCTTTCTTTGTATAAAAAGAGATAGAAGTTTTAAAAATCTAACGCAATAGATATCTTTCTATAATTAAACGTTTTTTAGAAATTTCTTTACCTAATTTCAAATCCTTAAACTTTTGTATAGTAGAAAACGCGTTAATTTCAAAATAAGCTTTTCCGGAAATAATATATCTATTCTTTTCACTTTCATATAGATGTTAATGATTGGGATATAATTTATTAATTATTGAATTTCTTTCTTAATTTATTGCTATTTATATGAAATCTATTCGTTACCGAATCTCTGCGCTAGCTTCGCCACCAGGATTGGACGCAGAACAACGATAAATACCGCTATCTTCTAACGTCACAGCTTCGAGGGCCAGAACAGACCCGAGTAATCTGGTCCTTGGTCCAGAGAGTACCAGCATTGGCTCGGAACCGGTTTGTGCGTACCATCTGGAAATTGAATCGTAGATGGAACATTAAACCTTAAATGATCGAACCACTGTTTGTGTAAGCAATATTTCACTCTTGAAATAATCCAACGGTGCTACGAAATATAACTGAAGATTTAGAGATCATAAAGCTTAAAAACACTTTCTACTGGCAATTATGATCCATTAAAATCATTCTTGACGTTATGTTTCAATTATATCTTCATTCACGTACTTTCTCTATAAAGTATAATGAAGTTATACAGTCTAGTACAACTTGCGTTTGTTAAACATATATAAAATTAATATAACTTCTTAATATATCCTCTTCTACGAAAATTTTTAATAAATCTCTAGATTTATTTAACATTCAAAGAAGGACTATACTCAGATATCTTATTATAATAGAATGGGTTTTATAATCGCTGAATTTTACCCCCAAGGCTATGATCGTATATATGTACATACATATAGTATTATATCTGTATATTGCACATCTTTACTTCCCTTTTATAGCTTTAAGCTTCTTAACATCGTAATTACAGAATTATTATTACTATCATCTTAATTATAGAATTAGTACTACTATTATCTTAATAATAATCACCGTTAATTAAAATCTTCATTGTTGTACAAAATCTAGTTCCCGTTTATACAATCCTCGTATTAGCAAATACTGAGTCACTTAGAAAATTATTGAAACACGTGAAAACCAATTTTTATATTACGATTCTTTACATTACGATTAAAACGAAATCAAACACGAGATTCATTCCACTCGTTATTACCTATCATTTTCATTTCGCGGTATCCACAATAACATATTATTTCTCTAATTTATATCTCATGCGAAATTATCCAAAGTACCAATTAAAAATTCCATCGAATCGACCAGCAAACAATCGTGAAAATTCAGCTGACGATAAATTCCCTCGTAATCTCGATTAATTCAAACGTCATTCTACTCACTCGACAACATAATATATCATCCAATTACATTAACTGAATCCATTGAAATCTCTCTATCGGCATACAATTCGCGAAATTCTAGCCGAACATTCCGTTGAAAATTTGCCGGCAGCCGCGCAGAAATCCTTTGTAGCATTCGCACGAAAATGGGTCCTGGCAGCATTCCATTCTGTTCCCGTTCTCGCACGCGAATTCCGGTAAAAATTTTCAAACGTAGCGTCGCGCGGACCGAACATTTCGAAGCTAACGCGGTTTGCATGATTGCAAGTTAATGCGACTTCCCCTGCCGCTTCGGAACTTTCTTTTTTCCGGTAAAGACTCGAGGAATAATTTTTCGTCGGAAGGCAAAGCGCTCGCGCATCAGGCAAAGGGCTGGTTGGTGGAACTGAGGCGCTTCAATTTCACTGGCTTCGGGCACGACGACCTAGAAACGACATCCAGTCGCATCCACAGTGAGCATTTATTCCGGAGATTCCGTGCTTTCTTTCATCTTCACCAATGTCTTGACAGTTTTCGATCGAAGCACGTTCGACGGCTTGAACCACTTCCACAGATCCCCTGCTCTGTTTTTCGTTTCTTTTCCTCTCCTCACTTTCTCCGATCCTCTTCATCTTCGCCTTTTTCGTCCTCTCTATACCCCACCTAACCCCCTTTGTTTTTTGTAGATCGTCCAGGAACATCGTATCTTGTATCTTTGTTCGTTCTTGGATTTCTTGATACGTAAGGGAGCTGACTTCCTTCGGGAATTTTAGTTGGTAGTTCTGGAGGAAGTTACCCGTGGAAAAAAGGTAAGAAGTTAGAGTTCAAACTCGTCTAGTAGATCAGTTCTTCGATTCTTTCGAGAGCGTCAAGATAGCTGAGTTAAGTTAAAGATGTATTTTATTTGGACTTTGCGACTTTCTGTGAAGTATTTCTCTCTCTCTCTCTCTCTCTCTCTCTCTAGGAAAAGGAAATTACGCTTGTAGCGCGATCAGTTTCATGGTAAATACGTGCTATCTCGATTTGCACATGGTCTGACTGCAGGTAAATTGCAGCAAGTTTGTTGTTAGAAACCGAGCGTTTCTAGTTTCGATTGATTGCTCCTGCTTACGTCGTGTTTTGGAATAATGGATGGTGTAGGAGCGTGCTAATTTATAAGATGAATGTATGGTCAGCCACGGGTTAGAATACATACAGCCACATGTTACATATATGTATAGTCTACTAAAACAATGTTTCTTTACGGAATTTTACACAAACCTTCATAATATGATACAATGTAATATAATATAATGAATGAAATGAGAGTTACTAAATTTCTGTAATTTGCAATTACACGAGTTTTGAAAATTATTAATTGGTCTATTGAACATTACATCGTAGTCTCACTTTAAGTTACTAGATGTATTACTATTAGAAACAACTTTGGAAGAAGATACAATCCCTTTTCTTAATAATTTTCTTCAAATTTTTCGCTTCATCGTCTGTTTCCTCGCTTACTGACAATTGTTTTCTAAAAGATGGTCCTTAATTCTTAGTCAAACGTGCCGGTACTCTATGTACAATCCTTGTGGTTGTTACCACTGTTCTTCTTCTTATTATTAACATCATTGTCGTCGTTAATAAAATAAATTATCTAAACGTACAGCTTCAATTGCTAAAACATCCATTGCCTAGTTATTACAAGATAGAACACAAAGCGTTAAAAATGGTTTCATTCATAAATCTGTAGCCGAGCCTAGATCACGCGATAAAACCAATTCACCTCGTTATTTCAGTCGAATGGATTGGTATCGGTGGAGCATGTAAGTACTGTTCAAGCATATCGTTCGCAAAATGTCTTGGCACGCTATGCTGGCTAGCGATATCGCCAATAAATTTTCATCTCTCCAGATGTTTCTTGTCCGGTGCATGCATCTACCCGTGATCCTGGGTCGAGCAAAAGGAGATCCAGAAATTCCAAGAGAAAAAGAAGGAGAACGGAGAGAAAAACTTTGTAGAGCAGAAGACTCCTCGAAGACCCGGTGAGCGACATGGAGAGTTTCCGATTGTGCTCCGTTCGCGAAGCTTCACGTTCGAGTGCTTCCACTTTTCCTCGATCAAAGTCCTGCCCAGTCCTTATTTCTTTACTTACCTTCTATCTCGAATATTCCTGCCTCCGATCCTCCTTTTCCTGTCTCTGACTGTCTTTTCGTTCATCCTTGTTTTGATCCACCTTTTGACGCTGAAAAACGTAACTCACAGTTTTCTTTTAGATTAAAGAGCCAGATTAGAACGTGCGTTGTTTTTCTGCTTCTTTTATACGTTACGCTTTTATCGCCTTTCCATTGGCATGGAAGAATTTTCTCTGTATCTGAGCTTTGAGACGTTTGTCTTCAACCTATGTAGTTCTTCGGCGAGGGCAAATGTATATGTCGATCGTAATTGATTCACACAGTTGTACGTTTTTTAAAAATTGATAAAGGTGGAGAACCCAAATGGTGGACACATAGAAATTTATCGTATCATACAGAAATTAAAAGGTCTTATTCCGAAGGATTACGTCTATACACAGTCCTCGAAGGATCGATGACTTTTCATATCCTGCATCGTGACGGTAATCGTATCACTAGGAAAAGCTATACTCCTCGGTGAACGCTCGATTTACGTGAGAATTCGTGTTTCCATTTTATGGATGCTTCGTTTCCCGCCGCTTTGAACTCGCAACGACCAATGCCCCGCAATTACAGCGTTAAATTCGTTTATATCATTTGTAATAATAATTGTAACATTAAATTTACCATGCAACATGCCATCGGTTTTCGATTACGCGTAATTATTCCCATGATTATTTGGATGTATTATGATTTAATTTATATTTGCCAAAAATTTACGAACAAAAACTGTACATAGATAGCTCGATCAAGTGAGCTGCGTCTTTCGTTCCACAAATAGCCTTTCGCCGCAACTTCATTCGACTATTAATATACAGAACAATTTTTAAACGGATGAACTTTTACGAATGAAATATCTGCATATTTTTCATACAAACAGTTAGATTATTCTCCGTGGTAAAAAATATTAAATTATCAAATGGTTGGATTTCAGAACAAATACGACGTGAATAATAACCATCGTAGCTTGACAACTCGAACCCTAGCTATTTCTCAGCTTCTAAAAAACGGATCGAGATGGAAGATATTCTATTTTCTTTCCCGGACACTAAGATACAGAACAGAGAAAATCCCAGCAAAACTTGTTCAGTAGTTCTTACATGATGCGAGTATAAGCAGACAAACAAATAAACAGACAAAAATTGAAAGAACTAATCTTCTGGACACAATAGCTTATGAACTGTTCCTGGATAACTGTTTTTCTGTTATTCAATATACAAAGACGATCCTTCTACTGTTTTATTATTATTATATATAGATATAGATTGCTAGATAGTTGGAGAATTTCTGGCATTTTGGACGCACGTCGGTGTATAGTCACCTACATGTTTTGATTTTCGACATTTTTCCTATTTAATTTACCTTTCGTGAATATAAAATATTGTTTCCTTAATAGTAAAGATATTCCTATATCTGATTTTCATATATCATATTAAATAATTTAGGAAATACGAAGTAAAGAACCAAAGTCTTGTTCGATATTGCTGACTAGTAGAATGAGTCCTTCGCGACAGACACAGTAGTACTAACCAATCATTAGTTTCTTGATCGACGGAAAAATTGTACGATCTCTGTTACGTACAACTGGTTGTAACGAAGAGAATAAAAAGAAAGATTATGTTGTATATCGTAATAGAAAAAAGAAATATTTCTTTTAAAGGTGACAAACGGGAGTCATGATTATTGCGATTATACATGTATATATGCTACTTAAATCTCCAGGTATTCTATACATTGCAAATATTAAATGTAAAGTAACAACTTAAATAAACGATATAAGCTTGTAATTTAATTTACATAAATCTTATGTATTCATATTAATGCGATTAAAAAGATTCTGCGTATCTAAACAAAAGTTCGCTGATGTAAAATAAAATGTATACTTTTTATAACAACTCTTCGTAATAAGTAAAGAGCTAAGGTATCTCTATCGAAATAAATGGAAAACTCACCGATATTCAGGAGTAGGGCAGGCCTGCGCTACGCAGACTAACGACGTTGATTCATCTTGCGCGACGTGAACAACGCCAGAGTTTTCAAGAATCACCGGCGGCATCACCCCTCTGTGATCTACAGAAAAAAAAAGGAAAAAAAAGAATCGTTCGAGAGAGGGTCGATTAATGCGGCGGGTAATTGGAAAAAACCTCGGCAATTTCCCGACGATAAGAAAAATCGGCCTGTCCACCGGAGTGAAAATTACTACCTGCTATCCTTACGTTGGCCACGGAACTCACTACCACTTGTCTAGTGAGACGATGCATCGTTCGACATCTGTAGCCGTGTATTTGATCGCTGAACTCCAGGCTGTGGACCAGAAGTTCCCCGGTTGGTAAAAGGTGAAACTTCCCATCTGCAACGCAAATAATAAAAACGAGATTTATGCCTTCGTATCATTTATTGCCTCTTATCGTCGTAGTTTCTCGTTACGTTATATCATACATCCGCGTGTTACGCATATTTTATACATTTTTCATAAATGTCTAGTTATAATCATTTGTAGCAATAAATTTCAATTTATCAGACACTAAACAACGATATCTATTAATTTCAATGATCTATAACAACGATCGTTCGTAGTAAAACAACTACGATAATTTCAACTATAGATCATTCCTCGAATCTAATAAACAAAAGTATCGATTCGTCGAATGAAACTCTCTTTTCGGAAACTGTTGCGAATATCCTCGATACAAAGTATAATATCGGAATCGCCATACGTTTGGACGCGATTCGCGTCCGAAAGCTTTCATCACGGCTAGAACATGACCAGGCTATCGAGTAGATGTTTTGCAATCCGGAAAACGGCGAAGGCTATCTTCCCCGCGGTGTTAAACGCGATTATATCGTCCCCGGAGCAAATAGCTCCACGTTCGGTGAATTATTTAACGCGAGATACGACGATAGTGGGATTCGTGATACGTTGCAGAGCATCCTCTGCGTGACACTCTTTCATACATGGCAGAAATATAACGAGGAACTTTCTAACCTCCGTATTATTCATAACTGGCGTACGTGGCGATAATTTATAATCGGCGTCGACGTTTCTCAATAAACGTGGCACGCGGATTCGGAATTACCTTTGATAACTACTCTGTGCCATCGATCAACGAGCTATTATCAACGTTTCGTGATATTTTCGTCGGTAAACCGGCGAACGGTTTTACCGTAACGATAATTATGCTAATTCCGGGATTTCCAGCGGCCTGTTCTGGATGACTGGCGGAGGTACTACCTCGCCGTTCTTGCCCTGTGCGGCTTAAGCCGGTGCTCGTTCCTTAGATAAGCCCGAGCAACGTTAATGACGGTAGTTATCCTAAACATTCGCAGTCGTTTTACGAAAATCTCTATTCACGTCCGGATATCTTTAACATGGCTTTCGAATATATGATTATCTTGCACGAAAGAGGTCGTTCTTCCATTAGTTCTCGTCTTTCTTTTTATTCCTTTTTCCTTCCACGTTGTCCGGTGCGTTTTTCGCTCTTCGTCTTTATTGAGATATGTAAAATTTAATGTGTTAGACAAGATTGGCCGCGTAGTAGTGACACACATTGTATGAATATAAGTGTGTGGAAATATGTGCGTACGCGACGTCTCGAAAAACAGATAAATGTAACTGTTCCATTGGCAGTGTGGTATGGAAGATGGTGAGGCAAAGAAAGTGCTGAGATGCGTGCAAATGTATATCGACGAAGATCTTGGAAATCGTTTATTAAATAAATCTAAAACTATTTTAATATGAATTCTAAGTGTAACCTTAGTATTCCTTTACTTTTATTTCGGCAATTAAGATCCACAATTCTCAACAGTTTTCATTCTGTTTCTCGTTGCTTCGTTGGAATCTTGCATCGCGAATCGATGAAGATTTTTACAAGTAATCGCGCGTTTCTTACCTGCGTGTTTCTTGGTTCCGCAAACGAAATTTCTAGTCGCGCGTAGGACACGCTACTTCCGTATCCCTATCCAAGATTCTACGTTATTGCGTCTACGTTCGAACGCAAATTCGGCTACGAGACATTAGCACAGCTAAGACCGGCAGAGATAAGCGGACCTGCTAAATAGCGATTGTCGGCCAAGTCAGCCGGCTTGGATGGGTTATGTAGTTTCGGTATCACACTCGATGCTACTACCTATACCCTGTCCTCTCGGATCTATTCAACGTAGATAGACTGCGTATGTACGTGACCATGTACACGATGTACATACGCGTATGTATGCACGAGACGGAGGAGGCTGCCTCGAATTACGTGCAGTCTGACCATAGCGCTATTAGTAAGATGGATATGTTACGCTTACAGAAATATAGCGACCATAGATGGGGAACAAAGGCGGCTTAATATTATATAGGCAGCAAGAAATACGGGATTGCTGTTTGTGAGGGAGTTGTTGTAGAGGCGCGAGAGAACGGCAGAATGCGTTGTGAAGTTAAAAACGGTAAGTAATTTGATGAATTGCTACGTTTATTCAAGGGGTGAAAAGATATTCGCGTAACATCAGCGTGGAATTTCATTAGTTGTGGTTGTAGGAAGGTATAAGGGGGATGATCGAATAATTGGTAGAATTTTAATATTAATTAGGTTAACAGAAAGATGTCTATATAACGTCCAAGTATAAATTAATTGTTTCAGGGTATGGAAAGTTAGGAGAAGGATGATCAAACAATTTTTAAAACGTTCACGTTCCAGGTGCATAAAATTAATTGTTTTAGGATATAAAAGATTATAAAAAAGACGATGAAATAGATTATAGAATTTTAATGTTTATCAGATGGATAAAAAGATACCTGTACGATATTGGACGAGCGATAATGTGGTATTTATTAAATGCACATATAAAACGGTGAACTATTAAGAAACGCATGAAATAATAATGCCTGTGTCATCGAAAAATAAAAAAGAAACGCAATCAAGGGAAATGCAAAGGAAGATCTCTCTTTCAAAGATGAAATATCTGCATTCAAGTTCGAATGATTCATTCAGTTGGCCAATTACACTGAAATCCCTTTCCTCCTCTGTTTTAATACATCATGTTAACCTTTTTATATCATTTGCTGTTCAAATGCGAGCAATTAATTCGCACAATTTTCCGTCGATTTCTCTGAAAAACCATCGAAACGAACACTTTCGATTAATCGACGAATGTTAAATTTGCGCGCTCCATTTATAAACTTTTTCTGTTCTATACATCGGCACCATTTTCTGTTCGAACGTTTGGATTAAATTACAAACAAAAAGGACAAGAAGAAAAGATAAAAGAAAAGAAAGGAAGGACACAAAATGGGAAAAGGAGAAATAAAGAAAATTAACAACACGTTTGCACGCTGAAAACAATGAAACGCGGAACCGTATTGTACCCATACCGTTTTGTCAATGTACGCGCGCACCTTTAACGAGTCGTAAGCATCAACTTTGCAAAAGCATGTAACCTTTTTTGAGCCGTGTGTTCAAACAATATCGTTTCACGAAGACGATTCTATCGGCGAGCTCGTACGCGAAGCAATTAAAACTTCTCGCTCGTTTCGCGCGACAATTTCGTGCGTGTTCGCGAATAAACGTTTGACAATCCTCTTTGGAAAAACGTTGGCTTGTCAAAGAATTCGTGACAGTGGACATGGCGGTAATCCTCACGCGACTGTGTCTGCACACGTGTACAGTGTACATGGATGAAATATGTACGTGGAATTAATTGCGGACTGATCCTGATAGATGTATAGGGATAGATTTAATGGAAACGTACAGGATATAACGTTTATAGGGTCATTCAGAATTAAAGGAGAAAACGCAATGAAAGAAGGCTGGCAAGTTCTTACTCGAGCTTCTGTACGTTCTTTAATCCAAAGTTGCTAGTTTCTGATATATTATGATAAATGAAGACTGATGATATTTATGCAAATTTATGTTTTTATGAGCATAGTATCTTCGGATATTTTATGCATCTTTACATATTATGTGCACTTTGCACGTGTTTACCTTCAAAGTTTCTCGTAAATTAGCATAAATACGGTACAAGTAGCGACGAATGAAAACGGCTAATTAAAGAGAGCTTTTCAAAGTTGATACGTTGAATAATTGAAGTTTGCGCGGAAAAATTTTTCATCTGACGGTATAAGGAATCAGGTGGAACTCAAAATATTCTTTAACTGGAAAATAAATCGAATTGTATATACAAGTGAACATTTTTAAAATACCTTCAGTTTGGAAGATAATGCTGTTCCGTAGATCGTGAACTGGGAAATACAGTTATTGGATTAGCAAAAGCCCGATGCGAACTAATTTTTATTAAACCTGGAGCAAATGTAACAACTATGCGAAAACATTTTTGAAGTGACGCACATTTGTACAAAATTATTTTATTGTATTTAATTTTCGAATGAATTTCTAGAGAATTTAATTGTTTACTTATCAGATCGCATCTTGTGCAAGTTTGTATTGTTTCGATTTGTATCGAAAGCATTATGATTCCGGACAGGAAATGGAATTTCCGTCTAGCGAGTTTAGACGAACGACGGAAGCGGAACACAACAGACAAAAGAACTCGGTGAAATTTAATTTCTCGAGAACATTCGGAACGCTGTACACGTTTCTGCCTCGATTCGAATGATATTGTAGATCTTGCACTGGATTTGTTACATTCCTCTTCGCACGGTGTTTACAAAGACCACAAACGTGGGCTGCGTTTGTGACAGAAAGTAATTAAAAGAAACGGAGAGTTCTTTTTTAATATATTGCCTTCAATATATTTTTTAAACATATGAGAAGCTAAGTATAATAGTTAGAACAATAATGGACGATTTTATGTTTTCCTTTTAGAGACTATGCAGAAATTCTGCCTGTTCAAGAATATCACGTCGTCTTTTATTATGTACATTATCGAGTAGTCCACTATACTTAATTTTATATTACTTACTATACTTAATTTTACGCTATACGTTATGGAAACTCAGGATAGAAGAAAGAAGAACAAAGAAAGCAAAACGAGTGAAATTTTAACAAGATGAAATACGAGTGAAAAGTTAGAAACGAAATGTTTAAACAAGAGTATACAGATATAAGTTTCTATTTAAGTTTATAACAAAAATTTGTAGTTTATGTACTATTACTCGATATAATGGTAATCCTAAAAAGGGACGTTATTCGCTAGAACTCGTAATTGAAAAAAATAACTTTCGTAGGTTAAGATTGTCGATATCTCATTAAATAATTTTATTTTCAATATTATATTTCCTATTCGAGGATGTACTCGATACAATATTGGTGAATTGGTATCAGAAATAGTCGACACGACAGATCGTAAATATGGAGGTACGAAGACATTATTCGCGACACTTTGATCTGTAGCGGTTCCCCTTGGATATCAGCCACTAGGGTGCCTTCCGTCAGAACATCACTTCTAAAGCATGTTCTTACTTCCCTATACATATAGTTCCGCGTCTTTCAAATATATTTTATACTTTTACTATTAAGAACTTTGCTGTCTAAAATAGATAAATTTTATATTATAAAATTTTAAGATCACGGTATCGATGCATTCGACAAAATCTTCATCCTATATTCTCTCTAAGCGACAGCATTTTAATTCTGCTGAAACGTATAATTATTGTTGAGGTTATTAGATGTATAGGAATGCAAAGAGACGCGTGGATAAATTGTAAGATAGAAAAAATATATATTTTAAGCTGAAGTGTAAATACAAAGAAGGAATACAATATACGAGCTGGTTCTGATCCGCACGCTAGCAGTGTTACTCTATAACTGAAAAACCCTGAAGCCAACGTTGCACGTGTACCGTTTTTGGTTTGTCCTCGACAGTCTTCTGTCTATGCGCTGTCGATGGCTTCAGTGCTTGAGAAAACTAAAGACCAGATGTAGAGTTTTCTTAGAAGTGGCGACCACTTCAACAATTATAAATCTTTTCACGTGTCCATCAATGTTTAATATATCCAAAAATGTTGTATTAAAAATCTATAATATGTCGTTGATTAGAGATGAAGGATATCTAAATATTTTATCAAGCAAGACACTTCTCTAAATATGTTCTAATCAACGAGGGGGAGATAATTTAATATCCTAACATATCCCTTTTTCTAAATAAATTTTTTATTGGTCGATAAAACTTCTTCTACGTACTCGTCTATTGTAAATACAATAAATTAACGTTTCACTTTTAATTTAATAATAGTTGATGAAGAAGAAGTACTTTCCTCTAGAGCTATTTCGTTTAACAGGCTACATATGTACAATCTGACTTGAAACGAAGTATCGATTTTCGATTAATTTCTATTTCCATCGCGTAAACCAATTTATTTCTACGCCAAATTCTCGCGCAAATGAGACGGATCTATCGACGATAGTCGATCTCTGTAGACGTTTTAATAGCTAAAGCGCGTTATAGATCAGTAGGAATAAAGACAGCATCTTTGACAGTCGCTTAACCCATGGCGGTGCCTTCCGCATTTACCCGCACCCTCCAAGTGCTTTCCATCAGTCCCAATTCCCATAATGTCTCTGCTATATGGTCTCCGATTCCGTGAAATAGACGATTCGTTTCGAATGTTTGCATGTCGAAAATATGGGTTTCTAAATAGCTATGCTGACAAGTGCGCCAACAGACAATACGTGAAACGTGCCAAGAATCAAAAGAGATTCGGCAAATTGGTATGCTCAAAGCGTAGGTTACGAAATTTTGTGCCAGTAAATCCTGAGGAATATGAGAATTTGATCTTCCATCTCACCTGTTTTAAATTCTCTGATATAATTAAATTCGTAATATTTGCTTAAATTTACGTTTTTATCTCGAACCGATCTTTGGTAGTTTCTGTTGAGTCCTATTCTCACTGTTCATGCGAATATTTACAAATGATCAACCCTTTACCTCTTAATTTCATCGAGCTGCATTAACGATGGGTTTTGTTCGAAGATACGTTTCCAAAATTTCAATCTGCATTGTCGGTCGACTACTCGCTGAAGGCTAATTAACTTTTTCAGAAAATCGATTTAACGAATACGTCATCAGATATAAGGTCACTAGGTTTTAAAGAAACAGCATCTTAGAAGTATTCTGAGCGCTGATAGTATCGTAAAAAGAAATTTTAACAAGGAGGAGGAAGCATAAGAAGGGAAGAAATTATACCGGAAAACCGAGTGGGTAGACCTGGAGGTTCGTTAAAAACAAAGCGACATGCAAGAAAATTTATATATCACGCGATAACAGGGACGGTTCACGGTGTGCCAATATCTTCTCGTTGAGGGCGACGTGTGTTTTTACTGTCGTCTTTTTTCCATGGTCGTATAAAAGTTACGCTATCCCGTCGTTCGTCGCTCGAAAACCGAACGATGGTGCTCGTTGGATACCAGCCAGCTCTGTATTTTTTCATCGACTCCCGTTATCGCCGGCGAATATGCTTTTCTCAATGTTCTGCGTAATTATAAAATTTGTCCAAGCATCGAGAGTTGACGTAACGTGGAACGAACTGATTTCAGGATCTACATATGTCGGTCAGACGATCTTTGTTCCTATCGCTCGATACAATTATTCGTCGGACAGAGCGACAGTTTGCCAGAGCGCGTGTCCACCAAACTCTAAACAAGAAGAAATCTAAACGAAAAGAACAAACCAGACGGAGCAAAAAGACGAAAAATAAGCAAGTAGAAGGGAAATAATTATCAGTGAGATGAGTAAGGTAAATCGCGGAAGATTGCAAGACCATCCTCAAACGGCATTAACAACGGCGTGTCGCATCCAATTAAAAGGATTACTAATTAAGCTTACTAATTAATAGCGCGCGAACCGACGTGATATTACGTTTTAATTACCAGGTATCATCTTTTTCAATGCGTGTCGTCGCAGCGGTAGAATAGTAAGAGAAAGAAGGAGAGAGTGAGAGAGAGAGACAGAGGCTCAGGGAAAAAGCAAGACCAGCCGACGACGTTCTTAAATCCAATTAATTTCTACGACTATTAATGAGCGAGTCGCTCGACCGTTACGAGGTCGATGTCCTCGACGATCTCTCCGCGACCCACAGCAACGCCGCGGGACGGTGATGCAAGATTATTGTGGATATTAAATTTCACTGTACCGGCCGGCTGTACGCCCGTGGCCGGATATTAAATTTTAGTCCTAGTAAGCAATGCCACCAGCCGGCTATTATACCTCGTGCTACCTTCTACCTACGTGAAAATCGCCCCTACAACCTTTGCCATCTCCGCTCTCCTTTCCTTCACAGTATCCTCTCTTTCGTCTCAGTGTTTCCTTGTTCTACCGCACGAACGTGGCCGTATAATTCTTCTTGTTTCATGCTTTGTGCTTCGTACACCTATCGGCTGTGTGTTGCTGCATTTGCGCCAATGGAATGTCTCTTGGGCTTTTATTACCACCTCCTACCGCACGAGCGACCGCTACGCGGAATATTACATTTTGGTAGATAGGCGAAATTATCGATTATATGATAGCGCGCTGCTTTTCATATAGAATAATAGCGTTCGGGAGCGGGGACTGCCGCAAACTCAACCAGCTCGGCTATTAGCCGTACATATTCTTCCTGGTGTATACACTCTCGCGCGGCTTTTGAAAGAGACGATGGTTTTTTGTTTAGGCAATGGTATCCTCGAGAATGGATTATTGTTAACGCCGGTTTCTAATCTTAATTGGAAGAAGAGCGTAGAAGCGTCTGTAGAATGGTAGATGGAAGATTATAGATAAAGAGATAGAATAGCAAAGTACATGTAATTATGTTCCTATCTCGATAAAACTCGGCATTAATTTTGTCAAAAATCTCTACATGTATTTTAGTAATTGTAGTGATATATCTGTAACTAGTCGTTTCAATTCTGTCTGAGTTGGTTTAATTCAATTTTAAAGCTTACAATATTTGAAGTAAAAACTACCTTATTGAATTTATCTTCGAGGAATTCCATCATTCTTAATAAAAATATTTTACTGTACCGTATGTATAATTCCTTAATCTGTTGATGGATATCATCGAACGTGATTATCAAGTATCGCTGCATATTTTACGTAGTTCATACTATTTTTTTTTATTAATACCATGAAAAGATTCTAACCAGGTTAGAACTGAACGTAGCTTTGAACGATTCGAATGCGCTCCGATATCTTCTCTTCGACTATTGCGAGGAAAATCTCTTACCTCCTTGTAGAGAAGGATAAATGTAGAACGATGGTTCCTGCAACCAGGACACCACGCGCACCAGATCTTTCACGAAACTAGGAACGACACATCGTAACACCGCGGTGCAGCCTCTCGATGCACCTCCGATCACCTCCACGTCGACTTTGTATGCCTGGGCTACCACTGTGAACAAATAAACGTAAAGCTACATTTGCGGTTGCACACAATTCCAGTGGAAAGATTCATGGCTGAAATTTTGCTTAGTAAACACAGAGACAAAGTTATACTATTAAAATAAATTAAATAACACACGAAGGAAATAAACTAATATTAAAATAATATTCTTCATCGATAAACCAACTTTTCAAGGAAATATTTATACATATGGATATAACTAAAAAATTCAAAAGCGTTAAAATTCCAGTGGAAAGATTCATGGCTGAAATTTTGCTTGGTAAACACAGAGACAAAGTTATACTATTGAAATAAATTAAATAACACACGAAGGAAATAAACTAATATTAAAATAATATTCTTCATCGATAAACCAACTTTTCAAGGAAACATTTATACATATAGACATAAATATGGATATAAATAAAAAATTCAAAAGCGTTAAATCTCTAAACGATTAACATACTAAGTTTTCAGAACAATAATTCTGATTTATTAATAACCTTATGCCATGGTACTGTAAATTAACGTCGTATGAACTAAATAATCATATCTAAAAATATATTAGACCCATTTCTTCTACCCAAATCCATTGATATCATAAGCATATCATTCTTAACCATCGCTAAGAGATTCATAAAAGTTCTCCCCTATTTCCCATCGTTTCTCCTCGGACAAATTCAATTCACGAAGTTCATATCATCGCTACATACTACTACTACAGCGAAAGTATTACAATTCTACGTTATCTCTCCGACTGGAATATTTTTCTCCAAATTCCATAATTGCAAAACGTTTCCGACAAAACTGATCAATGCCGACGGCAAACAATTTTACTGTCGTTTAAATCAAAAACTTCGGCAAACAACCTTAGCAGTGATTCAGAGAACAATCTAGAGTTCTATTAATCTAAACTTTCGACCCAGTGCTACTCGCGTTGAAAGGGTGCCGCGCAGTGATAGTTTGCGTCGATGGTAATTAAAACGTTACGTTACACGCGTCGCCCTTATCCCTCGTTCACTCGCGTAACGTATACATTGTACACATGTACGTAGACTTATATACAGGGTGTCACGTCGTTACTCGTCGTCGACAATCGGGTGAATCTCGACGTCGACGTCGGGGAAGCGGCGAGGCGTGAGGCGACGCGAGCGTAACGAACGCCTCGTCCTCGACGTCTGCCGCTCGTTTTTCTGCTTTCCTTTTTTGTTTTTACCGTCGCCCAGCCGCTCGAGAGGCACTATACTCTTCCGGAGATTTTATTTACGTGGAAATTCCAAGGGCGACGGCCAGCGACGCTGCAACCGGTTCTGACACGCCGACGCGACGTGGCGACGCCGACGAACGTTCTCTTCCTCTCGCGTCTTTCGTCCCTGTAACACGCTGAATTTCTTCCTTCCATCGTTTTCTTGCGTTGCAACCTTCCGTCCAACTAACAAACTCGTTCCCTGTCTCCGTCAACACCTTTTTATCTCTTCTCTTCGATTATTGTCGCGTTTTCGCTCGGTAGTCGCGCCTTCAGCGGCCTGCCACGTTACCCATATTACGATATTTCATCAATTTTTCAAAGGATTCGAATGTCCTCGCAATTCCCTTCTCTTGCTTTTTCGCGTTGCCTCGTGTCGTCGAATGTTTAAATTGTCCCTGGAGAAGCTAATAACGCGCTGATCGAGCGACGCGAACTCGACGCTGCAATAGAGATTCTTCTGGAAATGAAAACACTTAAACGCGACGGGCGTCGAACGCGATTCGAAATTGGAATCTCGCTGTAGCTGGCGAAGGATGCGGGTTACACAGAGAAACCCGCGCGGTGTGATTGCCGCGCGATGGGGGTTAGGTCGTTTGATCGGAGAGAGGAATTTTTTCGATTCGATCGTCGTTCACGTTGTTTCCACTGCAGATGAAGGCAGATACCAGTAAATGTGGGTTACGCGGGTAGAAATTGTAGTGTCGCGTTGATTATCGTACGGCGAAGTCAATTAAATTTTTTGTTGTTGCAAATAGGGAAATTGATATCGGGAATACTAAATGATAAAGTTGGCCGGTGTAAAATAAAGCAATTGCCTTTTTTGTTTCGTCTATTTAATTTTTTATTTGATAGTTCTTCGTGCCAATTTAAAAATGTATCGTCGATTCCAAGCTCCCTTTCTCGTTAGATGACTGACGCGTCAGAGAGTCTTCTATGATTCGTTCTTAACTTGCGTTATTTAAAACAGCGCCCGAAAAGAAATAGAACTAAGTAGATATTTGTATGATTATAAACAGTATGGAAAATTCGTATTCGAATAATATTTTCGAATCGATAATTTTATCGTTAGAAACGCAATCAGAAAAATACGACTACGACCTGTTCTACTTTGGAGTTAGATGCGTTATTCGTATAATATTGCGTTAAGAATTGACTTTAATTGCAGTAGTTAAAAAAGATCGTGCGAACGTAAGAAGGAGATATAAAAATCAAAACGATACGGGCAAACGAAACTATAGTTGTTCTGGCCATCGTGAATCGGCGAAACTAATAGTCAGAAAGAGATAAATATTGAGAAAATTAGACGACAAAGTCAAATGATGAAATAAAAAGAAGTAATTTGCGTATCTAGCGTATTTAATTTCCCTCGTCTCTTAACTTCTTCCTCGCGTTAATTTTAAACTGTACTGTTAATTGAAGATAATGAGAATGGTAATCCGATACAACGTCTGGTGAGAAATGCAGTAGATTGAACGATTAGTTCACGTAATAGCTCTTCTATAGTTAAACAGATTGCACTGTTGCTTATGTTGGTCTACAGCTATTTGCATATTCAAATTGGGCAAATAGTCTTTGTATTACGTTCACTCGCCCAAGACGTGTTTTGCCTAAGGTATGATCCGAATTCCAAGGTCTTTACGACACAATGTCAGCAACAGTGCGATCCTTTGACAAAAATATAGTTAGTTACATCAAAAATGCAGTTCTTGCGTTCATTAAATCGTATTCGTCAGAATTTTATTTCTTTTAGAAAACGGAGTTGAGACTTAAACTTAAAATCTAACTTAAAACGTTAAAATCTAAACAAATTTCTTTACAAGGTACAAAATATAAATGACAGTAACGGTAGGACGTAAACGTTGAAAGTTTTTTGGTCTATTTTCTTCTTTCAAGTCTTTCTCCCACTCTCGCGCGATAAAATTGTTGTCTCAAATCACTAACATTAGCTGTAATCGAAGAATAAAATTTTGAGGAAGATTCGAGGTCTCGAAACCGAGTCTCAACCTTGACGTACCAATGTAGTTAAAGTCAAAGGACCTCGAACTTCATAACACGCGGTCTAAGATCCCCTAAGACTAATCTCTGGATCGTGTAATCTCTACAGTTTCAGAGACGCGAAACACGTCAGAATCCTGCCAAAGGTCTCAAGTTCTCGTCTTCAATAGCCGACAGTTACGAAACTCGCCAAAGCAAATTCCCAGATCAATAAGATTGAGATCGTAAGACTCTGAACATCTATTACGACGTAAAAGAATGCGTTTAGAATGCTAGATCCTGATTTCGAATTAATCTTAGATCCCAGATACGCGAGCTTATACCTTGACTTCGAATTCGATTTCCGTCCTCTCCTGGAAGCACATCTTCAGAAACTAAGAAGTGTCGTCTCGAGCGCAAGATCTTACGTTTATAGGTAGCTCTGGTAAAGCTTAAAAGCATTCTGTAGCGTGGTTGCTGTTGGTGGTTTAAAATATAAACTTTTAAAGTTCTCTCTGCGATGCTAGGGTCAAACTTGACGAGCTTAATAATTGTATGAAACACTATGAAACTCGAAGTCCTACGTGTTTAAAATTGGACTTGCTGGATGTCATGTTCCACGTGCGAGTACAAAATTTGAAGTCGTATGATCTGAGACTGTTAGAATTTAATCTTGGAATTAAGATAAATAATAAATGGAAGACACAATGTTTGTGTTGAAATAATACAATGTGATATTTATTAAACAATTATTTTTGGAATTATAAGTGTGTGTTCTGGAATGTAGACAGTTGGCTGGTTCTTCACAGACTGGCTGGCCCAGTGACCGATGGCCCCTGAAAAAGCCTAGAACCCCCACTCTCCATACAGCAGTGAGTGTGACCTGTGCGGGTGTCTGTATGGCGCCACATGTGGCACAGAACCTTCCAGTAGCTTCTCGACGTGCCCATCTAGAAAGCTCCATCCATATCCTCACGCTTCTTCCAGCGAATTTTCTAAAGAGCATGCACGTGCTAGCCGCCGTGCTGCATCTCACGAACGCACGCTAGTGGGGATGGCGCTGGGCAACGAAGGGAAGAATCCGTATGATCAATCTGCATGCGATTGATATCGTTGTATTCCAACAGAGACTGTGAAATTCGAGGTCCTCTAAAAACTCGGTATAACGATCTTCTCACATTTGCACACTGGTACATTCGCCAGCTACGATACGCATTTTCGAAATTCTCCACTTAACTTCTCTTTTCTATGATATAGATATTGTACATCTTCTGACCTGGCTTCTACTATCCCGACACTTGGAAGTTAAATAACAAGTTGATCGACAAGCTGAGAACGAAATGCGCTTGTTTCTTTCGCTCTCTTCTTCTTTCTTTCTCTCTGCTCTTCCCCCTCTTTTCTTTAATTACGCACATTCTCATCGGTCGATGATGACGCGTTTCTTTTTATCCCGATTCATTCTAAATCGCTTATGTCGTCCTTAACGCAGGAAGAACGCTTCCTCTCTTGGGATATACGCGACAACAACGACCATCCAATGAAACGAAGCGAAACAGTATGGATAGGTTTGCTGTTTGTAGGTTTCCTTCGATCCTGAACGATGCAATGGGCTACGAAAACTTCCGATTCGGATCAGTCGAGCCAGTTCGGGATAGAAATTTCTTTTGTTAAACTGAAAGCAGGAAGTAAAGTTTTAATTAACGGCCACACGTCCCGGCCAGAACTTTATAGCCGCGAGGGAGTAGTTGGCAATCCTGAAAGCGTCGGGCCGACCTCGCAGCTGCCACGGATTTGCATTCAGATTGCATTTTTTTTCCTCTTTCTCTTTTTTCCTCCCCTCTTCTCTCTCTATCTCTCTCTATCTCTCTGTCTTCCACTCTTTTTTTAAAGAGGTAATTACAGCGAGCTCCACACGGAGAAAGCCTGGCCGCGTCTCATCTGCATCCGGCGGGGTTTACAACATCCTTCGTCAGGACTTGCCTGGATTCCGTGTCTTGCCTCCTTCGAGGAACAAGACCAACGCATCTCCTAATGATTTTTTAATTGCTCCTCCTATTCATTCGAACGCCCCCGGAGCAATCAACGCTCGTTTGCATCGTGTTCTTTCGCTCCGCATAAATTGTAGTTGGTTGTTTAGATTTTGCTGTTCATGTTGGACGTCGTATTTTGAACAATGTAGACGGACTTTTATGTCGGAGAAATGAAGAACAAATTTGAGACTATGTGTTAACAGAAACCTATTCGAGCAGCTGGGAAACCGCGAATCATGCTCTCTTATCATGCCAATCATAAATAGAGCATTGACTTTTTAGTAGTTAGATATTAGTTATACGCGTAAGATCTTTGTCTCAAGAAATGTCTTTTGTTATCTGCTACGTAGCAAACAAATCAAACGATTCGAATTCCATCTACCATTTCCTCAATAGCGCTGAACTTACATATACCACAAAATTTATCTTCTATCAGCAACGATACAGATAGATTAAATATTTTTATGGCAAAGCTTGTGTCGCGACAGAGAAACGTTGACTCGAAGTATGGTTTTAAGGAAGAAGGACAATAGATAACGATAGAAGTGTAGAAAGTATTGAGAAAGTAAGATCGAGAGAAAATCTGCTAGTACTTGCGAGCTAGTACGTCACGTGTGTAAGTATTTCCGACGGTGTGCAAAGGCGAAAGGCTGACTATAAAAGAAAAGGCAAGCGGTACAAAAGAAGACGCAAAAATTCCAAAGATATCTAAAGAAGTAGATCAGAAAGTTGGAAAGAAAGAGACGGGGAAGATGTTTCCGCGAGATTGCGCTTGCCAGAATCTGATGCTAGCGGTGTAATATTATAAATAGCCAAAAGTCATTTATTTCACAGGAAAAATAATTCCTTGCAATCCGAACGACGTTTCATATTTTATTCTGTTTATAATTCAGCTGGTTAATATCCAATAAGTTAATTATAGAATCTGTTCGTGCTTGGATGTTTCAATATCTTTGTAGCGAACAACGTATCTTCATCGATATATTTAAATTCTGTAAATTCGTGCTTTTACAAGTACAACTAAAGCAACAAATAAATAGAAATTTATTATGCGTATTTTTAGATTATTATATACGTCCTCTACGTTCCTGCATCTTTAATCCATTGACGTACAAATAAAATAGAATTTGATGCGTCTGAAGAATATTTATTTAATCTGGTTCAACTGAACAGTTATATGCAAGCTCAGAAACAGAATATTTTATTTCGAAATTTACATTGCTGTATAATATTTAATCAGATTGATATACAATGCTAATGGGCAGTAATTAAGTAACATTATAAAATAATAAATTAATAATTCTATAAAGTATGATACATTTCAAAACATTTTCGAATATGTGGAGGAACTAGACATTTCTTCACTATCAAGTTGTTTTCGCTTCTTATATTATTTTATACGTACACATGGCATCTTTTTGCAGGATGTTCCCTTTTATTAGTCGAAGGTATATGTTCAGGAAAATGTGTCCAATGTTTTGCCTGTAGCCAAATTGGGCACTCACTTTGCGATGGCCTGTTCCGACGAATTATGTAGCATATCTTCTGGGATATTCATTTTGTTATCGGTACTGTTGCGGAGAAAGGAGGTGAGAGCATCTCGAGCATTTTAAATAAAACAGAATCGATGCATGATTTTCGGCGTCAGCCGGAGACAGTTCTTTGCGTCTCGAAGACGTCAAAGTCTACAATGGCACATGAAATGGAACGTCTTCCAGACGTCATTGTATGCCAAGGAGTTAAATTTCTCACAGATGCGCAAATATCCGAAGTCTATTCTAACGCAAAGGAATATAATTTATATCTAAAACTACGAGGCATGGAATTAATCTTAAATATATTTTGAAGTGGAAAGTAATCGAACGAAACAGAATAATTCCTGGCACACGTAGAATATCGATTCTAGGATCGTAAAACAGAATTGCGAAGGATTAAATTGCCTCTTCGTTCCAGCGAATAGAGAAACTCTCAATACTGTCATACCCATTACTAGTAATTTTCTTACCTGCCCTGACTTGGACGTCACGGCTGAGCACTCTACCGACGGAATTGCTCGCCACGCATCTGTAGGCCGCGCTGTGCACATCCTGCCGGAACGCGGCGGCCGGAAACGGCAAAAGGACCAACGTGCCGTTCCTCAGCACCCTCCGCACTCCCGGTACGTCGTTCACCGGATGTCCGTCCGCGGTCGACCAATCGATGTTGGGCGGGGGACTTCCTGTCGCGGTACAGTCCAGCCAGGCGCCGCTCGAATTCGAAAATTCCACCCTTGACGGTGGCTCGATCACGAAGCTTGGCCCGCGTAAATGCGCGTCGAATCCATGACCACCCGCGGATGTCACCGCCGCGGCTGCACCTGCGAACAAAACGAAACGCTCAACGCTCGAAAATTCGCATAAATCTGCCGGCTGATTGCGGAAAAACGGCGCCGCTCTCTGAATCGTTGACCGCCTGACACGCGACAGTTTAATTGCGACGTAAATCCCGTCCCTCCTCCACTTTTGCATATTTCTCTCACCACCCTCTGTTCCGGGTCTCTGCTAATAAAACGCTTCGCGTTCATTCGTTTCGTCTACGAGCTTTTCTTTCTTCCTTCGTGCTGATATTTCCGCCGTGATTGCGAGTCTTGGCTTCGACGTCTGTCTGCAACGAGTGGAGTGCGGCTATCGATGGACTCGAGGCAGATTCAAACGCGCCAAAGCGCACGAAATGCATAGACACACGAAATAACAAAATGCAACAATGAAATATTATGTATCAGGAATCGTGGAACACGAAATGGACTAACTTCCATAAATTGATATTTCTCCAACTCGTCGTTCGCGTTACTCGCGCACAAAAATAATCTCTCTCGCGGTTCTTCGTCAAACGAAGAAGAAAATCACGTAGTGAAAACAACATCTTTTTTTCTGATTCGATAGCGCCAATCATTCCTAGTCTTAGCCCATGCTAATATCGTTTGACTTGTTTTTAGCAATTAAGCGTTTCGATAGTCGTTTCATCGTAGAAATTCAAAGCGCACTACGAAAGAAGCCATTGCTCGTGCAACGATTTCATATTGTTAACTGTTACGTCGGCTGACCTTCTACCTGGGCCAGGTTACACGCGGCGGGCGGGATGGCAGTCACATGTCCGCACTTCCTTGTCGCGTACCCTCAATGGCCTCAGGGACCCGTCATAGGTCTTACAAAAATCTGTCTAAGATCCTGCAAGCCGGATGTAGGATCTGCTTAGCAACTGTCTTTATGTTTATTGTCTATTACGGGAAAGTTGGTTTTCGCACGTACGATGCCTCCCACTATCAACTTTCTTCCGAGGGCGGTTAAGACCCTTCCTAGTCTACCAGTCATCTTATTAACCAATGAGAAACAATGTTCACTACCCTCACTTTCCTAACTAAAAATGTTATGAATAAATCAGCTGATCCCATGCGCTAGACACATCCATCACTAGCTCTCCTCCGACACAGCATCGTCACTTCAAAGTCTGTCGTCGTCCGTCGTCAGGACAGTCCACTCTGTAAAGGGTATTACCCTTAAGTCGTTCGTTGTTCGTCGTCGGAACAGTCAAGTCTGTAAAGGGTTCTACTCTCAAGTAAAAATCGTCACTCAATGTTAAATCAGTCAACAAATCTGTAAAAGGTTCTACCCTTGAACACTTACTTAATTTGCATCGACGCATCAGTGTACCTCTGTATATTTAGCAAACTGTTATAATAAACTCTAAGTTATACTTGTCAATTCAGTGTAACTTCAATCAAACCACCCCTATTATCGTAATTGAAATAAGGGAATCGATCAGTTCGTGGCGTCGATTGTTTAATCGTAACGGGAATTTACGACTCCCGTTGACGTGCTTCTTCGCGATCGCGTCTTTCCGCGAACGGTTGTAACAGTTAACTTTCGTTCGCAAATTTTCCGCGAGAGAAATTGAGAGACGGAGGCGTGCGTTATCTGCAGGTTATTCTTACGCGGATCATAGATTCTGCCGTGGAACGCAGTTCGTCGATTTTCAGAACCGATTAAACGCTTCGGTTATCGCGATTGTCGAGCGAACGATGGCCAGCACGTAACGGGTAAGTTATCCTACTCGAAGTATATCAGAGGGGCCGTACTTGGACATAATGCTTTGATCGGGGGTGCGAAGACACGAGTCAGCAAGTACTCGGCTCTTGCATCGTTAGAAGCCACTTCAGGCTAATAACTCCGGCCAGGACACTCCCGCGACTCTGGAGTGTAGTTTAATTGTCGACGTTATTCGTACGCTACGGTAAAGAAACTACGAGCGAAGTTCTGTTCTAGCGGGTGGATAGCTAATATCGTTCATTCCTCTACTACATTCCGTACTCCTATTTCCCCATTCCATGAAACGATTCAAGATCGATGGTAACTACGTCGAATGACAGAAGTATTCGGACACTGTAATGTCCGAATAGATCGATCTGGGTTAACGGTAGAAATATCATGGCTTTTCCTTTCTCATAATCCTCTGAATGCTGTTACGATTCTTTAACTTTTTACGTCTCAATCTCGTTTTAGTTTCAACCGAGGGAAAGGCTTTTAACGTTTTACGATAAAAAGATCGTTAATATAAAATTGCAACGAGAAATCACGAACGTTAATAACCATTCCTTCGTATTTTCCTTGAATTTAGGAAATTTTTTAAGGATAGAAAGATACGATCGATCGGGAACGACTCAAATGTTAAGAGTATAACTTTGTTATACTTAAAAAGCAATTACGGAACACAACGATCCGATATTATCTGAAACAAAAGGCAGGAAAAGCTTGATCTTTGGTTCGCGAGTGAAACGTCAGCCAAGAATGGTTGTGTCAGTGAAAATAACAATTTCTGCCTGTCTACTCTTTGTTGCGTTAATTCAGCATTTCTGTCTAATCCAAGAGACTGTTTATACGTGTACAGTTTCATAATTACTTCGCTGAATTCTTTTATATTCATACGTTCATAAATATTTATGTAAACATCGACATCGCGGTACAGATTAAAGTTATCTCATCTTTTTCATATGTACCTTTCACTCAACTTTTAGAACCGCAATCTAACAGACATGAAAGATCAACACATCGATGCGTTGTTGTTCAAAGACGAAAATAAATTGCATAGCCATAAAGAGACGGAAATTACTTTACGCGAAACATCACAAAAATTTCCACAGAGAGGCACGTTATATTTTCCCAAGACTCGGTTCCTCTAGCTTTTGATGGACGGCGTATATGGACGAGGATACGACGATAACGACGATCAAAAGAAATTCTCGTTGGTTCGTATCCGCGCAGAATTCCGTTGGTTCGATTTTAACGAAGATCACGATTTCATAGCGGCCACTGTTGAAAGCGTACGTTCTAAAATTTGCGTATCGATCGCTGGCACGCTGGCCGTGTGGTCGTGTGTTAATTAAAAATTCATTTATCTTAAATTCAATTTCCTCTGACTACGAGCCAGTCGTGCTTGCTCACACACACACATATATACACACTTATACATATCCTGAATGAATGAAAAAATGTCTAAAAAATTTATACCACGCAAGTAGGAAGAAAGAGGCGAGAAAAAGAAGTGGTAAAAGTAACAAACAGAACGGGAATGCAACGGTAATGCAAAATTAATTCGTCTAATAAAAGCGTAATTTTTGAAGCGAAAGAGCATGTTCCGCCATTAAAAAGAAGCACCGCCGCTGGCTGCTCACGAGCGTACTGAAACCAGGAGATGGAACGATATTGCATATCTCTCTGGCATCGTCCATAAGTGAAGAGCGGTTCGGTGAAACGTGGAACTCATAACGACGCGACGTCCAAGGGAACGGACGTAACTCGTTTATAACGACATTTGAAGGAAGAAGAGGGATACAGAGGACGAGGAAGGGAGAGGGAAAGGGGGATAGAGAGAGAGAGAGAGAGAGAGAGAGAGAGAGAGAGAGAGTTTTGAGTCGCGACCGAATTTCGTAATACCCGTTGCAGAATAGTATGCGCGTCGCATACAAAACACAAAGTATGCAAATCCTGGGTGCCGCGCGGTCGAATTGAAATCCCCGTAGTGTCCGGCAATTACAAACCGTCACGGTGACTCGCTTCCGGAATTGTCTCGAGCACTTAATTACTAATTCCAGCCAAGTATTTCGTTGGCCGGGGGCATCGCGTTGAATTACACGCATGGCACCTTACCCTCCGCTCGTTCGTTTTCCACGCGCATACATTATACACGCGAGTGTCGCGATTAATGTGGATATCTCGACTTTGATGGACGGAACGTCGCACGGAATTGTTCGCTTGCGCGGTACAATTTTTGAATGAAAATTACGGCTGCGCTTTTCAATAACGTTTTCGGGCATTGGTTTTTAACAACAGGCAATATTGGCTTATGGTTCAATGGTGAGTCTTCAGGAATCCTTGCGTTGCAGTAACTTTTATCGGAGAATTTGTGGAAAGAAATATGACCGTCCTGCGTTTTTTCTTTCTTTTCTTTTTCCTTTTTTCTAGTTTTTTATTGTATTCGATACTATCTCGATGCTACTCGACACAGATAATTTTTTAAAAATTGATTTGGAGGTTTAATCCCTTCACTGTGTCGACTATTGGAGAAAATAGTTAGTTTAGACTACAACTTCAGGGAACCATGGTAATGTAAAGGTTCTTAGAAAGAAAAGGAATCATTTAATTCCATTGGACTAAACATACTATAAGTTATTGGAACATGCAAATACGTTTAGCTGATTACTCGGTTTTCGGTTTCTAATCAATGTATCCTGGAAATTACATCAATTCGCCGATTCTCGTTTAGTTGATCACCATATCGATGCAAACTGAATTTCATTACATTTAATAATCAACAATTAAATATGTAAATGGAATTGCTAACTAAGAATAGTACACAGCTATTGTTACATTATCATTACGCGTATATAACTATAATAATATATATCGATATATAAAAGGAAATAAATATAACGCGAATTGACGAAATAATGGTTGGCTATATGTACAGTCTGTCACACAAGAGCGTGTCTGCGATATCTGCGAAACCTGACACCTAATCAGAATGAGATAAAAAGAATGTAAACAAACGAAAACTTCTCTAATACGCGTTGCTGAATACCTTTCAGTTTCATTTGAAACAGTGAAAGGAACAGAGCTTTTTAATATGAGTGCCGCGTACGCGAAACGATTTGAAGCAGTATTCTTGTGTTGCCACCCAAAAGGGCCAAAATTGAGTTTCCCGAGTGCTGCTAAATATATGCACAAGTCGGTACAGTTTGTTAAGAAGTGGGTAGACCGATATAAGGAGACAAAAAATGTCGACGACTTCCAAAATCGGGGGTTAAAGAGGAAGACCGATATCCGACGAGACAAAATGATTCTCCGGCTTTTCGAGAAGAATCCGACTCTCTCATTACGGAAAGGTCAAGTATTTGTGGCTAAAAAGGGTATAAATATCAGTATAATGACACTGAAACGGCGTTTAGACGAATTTGGTGTTAAGTGGCAAAGTACATTGTTAAAACCGATGCTTTCAAAAAAGCACGTCGAAAATCGTCTGGCATGGGCGAATGAAAACAGAGATCGTGATTGTACTTCCTTGGCCATCGCAGTCCCCTGATGCAAACCCTATCGAAAATGTGTGGTCCCTAATGAAATGCAAGCTGAGAGGAAGACGTATCACAAAAATAAGAACACTTGTACATCACATTCGAAAGATATGGAGGTCGTTACCAGAATCCTACGCTCAAAAATTAGTCGAGAGTATGCCGAAACGATGTCAAGCTATAATCGCTAATGGAGGAGATTGGACACCCTACTAAGTAATAGCGTATTAGTGTTTTAGATGTAGATTCAATTCATATAAATTTTTTTACAAATATATAAATATTTACAGAAATATCGCAGACACGCTCTTGTGTGACAGACTGTATATGCATTCTGAATGTATACGACCTAATTTAAATGATAATTATTATATAATTGCGACATTAATACAAAGCTAACATTGGAAATAAAAAGCGTAATATTCTACTCCCGTGTTGGACGAGATTGGACGCTTTTTGGTTTAAATCGATTGAATAGTTTTCCCCATTAAGGAAAATTTAATAAAAAATTTACTCTAGAAGTATAATTGTATTATAAGTTTAGAATGAAAATTCTAGAATTATACTGTGATCCTTAAATTATGGGAATGTATTGTACCATGTATTTGCGGGAATTTAAAAATTAGAGAAATGTCTGAAATACGTATAATACACAAAAAAGATAGAAAATATGCAAAATAGAATATTCCTTATATTTCTAAGGTTCTGCATTTCTTTGATCGAAATTGTTCGATGAAAATATTTTGCGATTGATTAATTTTGAATCAAGGGTTTGATCCATTGATTTCGATAATATGCTATGTTTTACGAACTAGCCTAAATATAAAAGAACTAACATATAAAATGTATAAAAAGAAAAATTGATATATATATTCTGATCATGATTCTTGATTGTTCTCCTATAATGGCAAGCACTTTTCTATCGATAAATTAAAAATTTAATATTGCACATCGATATTGGACGAGATTCGACGTTTTTCAATTACGTAGGGTAATTATGGAATTGTTAATTCGACGTGCGAATTTTTATCGTGCCTCGGGAGAAATTAAAATGCGAATTAATGGACGAGTTAAAAGGAACATTTGAATTTAATTGAGGAGAAGCGGCCGTGAAATAGTCGCGTTGGTTGCAAACGGAACGTGTACAGGATGCTTTAAATCGAGAGAAACAAGGTGTTGTTCTTTTTCCTTTTTTTTTTTTTTTTTTTTTTGTTAGTTTAGTTGCAAGGAACTACGAATGGATGAGGAGCACTGGGAGGCAAAGAACGCGAACCTTTTTGCCATTTAACTTTACGGAGCATAAAGGAAATTATCCCATGCTGAAGCTAAGTATCACTAGCAGTCCGTAATATCCGTTCTTGTTAAGCTACTTTCCATTCTTTGCCATTTACGCTGCTGATAAATTATTTTAAGGTATCAGTTTTTACATTTTCTATTTATATTACTATAGTTTCGTAAACAATGTTGCAAGCTTATAACGTAATGTAACATTTCGAAGACTTATGAAACATTTTTTATTATAAAAATTTAGGCTGTAACTTTTTATGCAATTTTAGTATGATCTCTTAAAGATCTTTTCAGGTGTACGATACATGAATGAACCTAATTTTCCTGTGTCTCGCATTTCCTCACAAGTGCAATAATAAATTTAATATTTTACTATCCTTTTATATCCCACTTAAACAATATTTTCCTTTCTACGATTCTCAGAATCACTTTATACACATAATCTTGTCAAGCAACATAAAGCTTCCTGTTCACCAAACAATAACGTCATCTTCGCCATCGTAATCTTTTTACACGACCGAGTAAACTGTACAAACATTATAAGATAAGTAAAACGACATCGTTTGATAAATAAATTACAGTACTTTCGATCTTCCAATATCGTAACCACTTTAACCATTGATCCTAAGATTTCAATAAAGGAAATCTCATTAGATATCAATACAAAAAATACATCACATGAAGCATCAAACGAATTACATTAATTTAATAAAACAATTTAAAAAAGATCTTCTAGAAAATGTCTCCTTTACAATATATTCGTTCGTAACTCAAAGAAATGAAAAATTCAATCAATTTCTAACACATCCCAATCTAATCCTAACGCCAATCAAAAATTCTAACACAATTCAAAAAAATAAATTTTACACGTCTATTTTTACTAACTCGTAAGCCACAGTCCAGGATTTATCGCGGTTGCATAAAAGAGACTCACAATCTCTGGAAGATTTAGATTCGAACGACTGCAGCGGATAGACAGCAGAACGAGAGAATTAAAAATGCTCGATATCAACGGAAAGAATGTCTGACTGAATTCAACCGAGTAACGCTCTAATTTTTTATTTGCCCCCTCCCCTATTATCCCCGTCCACCCGTATCGATACGAAACCGTTCCGGACCGCGTTCGTTAGATTCCTCTCGGGGAAATCTAAAAACGCTCTCGAGCCCCGGGGATCGGATCCGACCAGACGATCCGTCTTCGCGGAGCGTCGTCTCAGGCATTTGTTCGACGAGCCGGAAAATCGAACGAGAGTTGGATGGATGACAGGAATTCCCGACAACGTTGGGAATCGCGTGGATTGCACGGAACGATCGGGACGTCCGAGACAACCACCGGCGGACTCCATAAAGTGGAGGAACGCTAAATAGCGACCGGGACAATTAAAGGGCAAGACGTTGGAGAGGGACGGAGATGAGAAGCGTCGTAGGTTTTGTATTTGCGCGTAAGGTTGCAAGAGAAAAGGAGATGGTCGTTGAAGATTGTAAAGACGCGAAGGAAAGAAAAGAGAGGAAGAAACTACGGATAAAAGTAGAATATAGCGAGAAGTGAAAAGGTCGAGAAGAATGGAAAGAAGAGAAGAGTAGGAAGAAGAGTTTGTGCATCGCGACAGCGAGCAAATGGCGAGAAAATATAGTAGCGAATGATAAAAAGGGTAAAGAGTGTGAGAGAGGTGAAGAGAGAAGACGGATAGAAGAAAGGTACTTAATTAAGAAACGGAGAAGATGAGTAATAATAAGTTAGAGGTTAGCTAGGATAGAGAGAATAAACCCTTTCTATTTAGAAAGGAAGATGTTCGCATGGAGAAATAGAAGAGTAAAAGCTACGAAAGAGTAAGAGCAGAGCGAGAAAGAGAAGGTTGTAACGATAAGCGGGCGAGAAAGACGGAAGGTGTGAGAGCAAAGGGAAGAGGATGAGAGAGAGGAAGCACTCGGCAGGTAATAGCTCCCAATTACCATAACGCTTGGCTAAGCCGACTAATCGGTTCCGCTTATGCCGACCGGCAAATTATTATTAATCACATTGCACGTGGATTACCGTTTATGTACATCCCCAGCGATGGCATTTGCACTCTGGGTCACGTCGCGCGTCCATGCCATCCTAGTAGCATGAATTTCCAAATCGGTCTTTGATCTCACGGTTACTCACGCTCCAGTAGAACTGGATCCTCGAGAAATGCTAAAAGCATTTCCGGCGGGTTACTTCTCAGAAATTCCTCGATTCGAAATGTGGAAATGCTGATAACAGGCCTCTCGCATCGTGTCAAAATTATGTTCGTCAGCATTGTTTGCCGTTAATGTCGGATTTCTGACTTTTGTCAATATATCGTCAAATATAAAGCTGGTAACCGTGTAATCAATAGTCAGCTACAATTTATGGCACTCTATAAATTATACAACGTGTACGTAATGCGTATACTCATATAGGAACATATCGATACATAGGTATTGTTATAGAAATACATAGTCAAAGTTAAACTCGAATTATTTCATTTTAGAATCTTCGATCGAAATTTTCATTCTATGTTGTACGCGATAAGTGATATCCATGGTGTTTGCTAGCTGATGGAAAGAGAAAATAATGAATTTTCATAATTCTACTTTTTAGAACCATTATAATATTTTAAAATTCATTTCTATCGAAGGCAAAGCTTATACGCACGTTGTAATTTTTAATCAATGTTTCAACTAATTCCGTATATTGCATTTGACAATCAAAAAACACACGTGAAACAAAATTTCAAATTTAAAAGCTTCATACCATTATTTCGCGTTTCAATAAAGCTTTGAAACTAATTTTTCCTGAAAAAAAAAGAAAACGTAATATAAGTATAAAAATGGATCGTCCACTTTATACGAGTGTAACGAAAATTGAAATTTCAAAAATCTCCATTTTCCTATACACAAATTTTTAATTTCGATCTTTCCTGCGTAAAACCTTCACAAAAAAAGCATTCTGATATTAAAAATAATCGACAAATACCAATCGTTTAATAATTCTGATCCATGAGACACACACACAAAAAAAAAAAAAATAAATAAATATCATTTTGTTCGAAAATTTTGTAACCAAATTTAGGAAAAATTTGAAGATATTGAATCTTTCTATCAACAAACCATTCAACCTTCCGATATTTATTGATTAACTTCGTGATTACTTTACCGCAAAAGTTGCAAAGTATTCAGTTTCTTGACGAATGTCGATCAATTTTTATCTATTTCTCGTAGGAATATAAGACTTGTCTTTCTTGTTACAAAATGATACGTTGACCAATACAAAAATTTGTTCTCTCATTAATTGCATTCGACGTTCAGTTAAGGGTAGAATTTGTCAAACAGCATTTATATAGACGACAAATGATAATATACAAGCTACAAAGATATATATATCAAGTGTCAAAAATCCTACGAACTTCTCGGACCACCGAAGAGAAAGCAATATACACATTTGCCACGATGATCAAAGCAAAAGTATCGAAAGGTTTGTGGTTCCTTACATCATCGCTGTACATTGACGAAGAGATTAATTATCCGTCGTAAATCATAGCGGAATTTTGTTGGGAACGTCGGGGTTCGTCGAGCCAGGTTAGTCGAGGAAAAATTGATAGAAAGAGAGGATTATATTCGGAACAAGTTTCCTTCCGTGAAAAATTGGGTTGCTTCCAGAATCAGAGCTTTTGTGCGGGATTTCGGGACGTCGCGTCGCGTCGGTGGAGTCGGTTTCCATGAAACGAGCCGACTGGCTTCGGGACCGGCCAAGGTAAGCTCGACTACGAACTCGGAATCAATAGGCGGAACAAACTGTGTAGGTGGGTAGAGGTCGCTGGTAAGATTGAATTTGCAGACTCTACCGCCCTTGTCGGTGAGAAGGGACCGGATAAAAAGAAAAAAAAGAAAGAAAAAGGAAAGAAGAAGAAGAAAAAAAGAGAGCGAAGGGCAAACCTAGAACGGATAAGAGTCTAAAAGTCTCACGAAGGTGGCTCCTCGCGAACTGTTTCCTTCTTTTTTCTTTCCCGCGAAGGTTTCCGTGTTTACTCTACCGATCAAGACAGCAATTATTTGATCCGGCTGTAGGGACGAACCCCATCGCGAATCGTAACCTTTCGAGAAGAAGCTTCTCCATTTTCCTCTATCTTTCTACTCGTTGAGATTCTGTTCCCTCTTTCCCTTCCTTTCTGTTTGGAATTTTGAGATAATTTGATATTCGCTCGAGTGGATTTTAAATATTAAGCGGAATTGCTGGAAATTTGCTCATCGTCTGAGTTTTCTTATTTCAATACCGCTTTATAGATAAATAGCGGATACTGGATTACCGGTTGAAGAAGTCATTGTTGGAGTCGATACGGTTTATACTTGGGGTTGGAGATAAAGATATAAATTCCAGTTCTTATCTTTCGTTCTTTGCGTAAATAACTATGACTATTCTTTTCTCATTGATTCGTTTAATCTGTAAACTCTTTTCCTCTATATTAGGAAATCCTCGAGAAAAGACAATTTCCTCTATAGAAGCCGGTGGTTTGTGTTAGTGTTCTACTCAAGTTCAAGCGTCGTACAATATCCATCTAAAGCTGCCAGAATATCTCCCGGTGCACGGTATACATTTCTTTCCTTTCAACGTATCCAATTTCCTCCCTATCTTTTTTTTCAATATTTTCGACCAACGTATCTCGTAACAGTGATCGGATTTACTTTATATAAATAGCAGTGACAGTGTGTTAATTTTGACCGTGTAATTAACCTCTGCAATTACTTTTGCTTCAGTCTTAATCTTCAAGGAAGTAACATTTTCTCATTTTCAATCTTCCTGCATTTTACGAACATATTTACACGTATTATACGACGTTATCGATTTACGATAAAAGAGAATAGCAGCAGGTATTAGATCAAAATCGAATTGTCCCATGAACACGTATGTAGTTACATGGCTGAGCAGCCTAAGGATCAAGGCAATTTGCATTGAGCGGAAGGAAACAAATTATCTGATATAATATCCGATTAACAAACATCCTCGTCTATCTTTCTCCGCGCAACGATCAAACACACTCGCTAAATCCCTCCACAAACAAACGAATAATCTCAAAGAAAAACACTATCAAACCTACTTCACCTATTTGATACGAATTACGTACATTATCTGCCCCGTACACTTAGTTTTTTCTCTAAACAAGCAAGCGCTAGTCGGCATTCGCTGCATGTTCTATCAGCTCCTTGCAGGACCATAATAGGCTAAGCTGAGCGATAAATTCTGGGTATCTTGTCGCGCACAGCTACCAACGGATTCATCGACGTATTTTAGAGGACACTCGAGTCACCTGAAATATTCACCTCGACCCGTTGGGCAGGTCTGAAGCCTTATTTCTCTCTTGCTCTCTCCCGTCTCTCTCTTTCTCTCTCTCTCTCTCTCTCTCTCTCTCTCTCTCTCGAGGGTTCTGCGTTTAAAGTTTAAGGAGACCCGTGTTCGCCGTTGTATGATGTCGTTGCGTTTCCGACTGGTGTAAGGAAAGGGCCGTGAGCTTGTTCGAGGTCGGTATCAGCTTCTTCGTCTCCTATATGGGTGGCTTCCCTGAGGCTATGCAGTCACGTCGCTACGTTGTAACTTTCAGCCGGACCGATGTATTCAATCTGCTACGGTGATCCCTGTACCGGAGTCTTAAATCTCGATGCACAGTAGCAGATGAATATTTTCCATTAAGTAGCAGATTGTAATCTTTCTTCACTGTGTCTGGATGAAGGATACGATCAAAAAGTTGGTAGAATTTTTATTTTTTTAAAGATAGTATCTATTTGTTTCTCGACATTTATATCGTCCCCTTCAGAACAATCACCATTAACTATAATACTCTTTTGCCAATGTTTGCTCTATCCTTCGAAACATTTTTGGGATTCATTTCGTTGTATGTATTTTAGTTCGCTCTACGTTTTTCGTTTTATGTCTTCGGTGCTTTGATATCGTTGTACTTTCATAGCTTTTTCCATTAATGGCAATAGAAAGAAGTTGGCCAGTGAATATGGCGATTAAGGAATCACAACTGTATCGTTCTTTGCCAGAAACTTTCTAACGAGCGACGATGCGCGAGTACGTTCTTCGATTCTAAGCGATCAGAAAGTCGCAGAAATTACGGACATACAACTTACTCAAGGGGCGATCAAATCCGAAGTGATCGGTCGATTTAAATAAACAAATTGAAGTGAGTCACCAACAGACGAATCTCAACAACATAAAGCAATCTTTCTTGCAACAGGTACTTTCTAGACCGCGAAATTACCAACTCGCGCGAACGTTTTCATCACACCTTGTAATGTATATCCTGCATTGTATTAGGTTCTTCGGAAAGTTCATTTTCAGAATGTGGAAATTCTAAATTCTGACGTTTCTACCTATTACTTATCAAATACAGCAATTAGGATAAGACTGAAGATCAATCAATATCCGATGTTCTTCAACGAGATGTTAGGCTTCGAGGAATGAAAATCGAATAAAACTTGAATGTCAAAGAGAGACGAAATCTCGTTAATTGACAAAATTTCATTGCGACGTATGTGCAATACAACGTGTATAGCTGGGGAAGAAATACGAAGCGACGTGGAAACGAGGCAAGCGACCAATTTTAGGAGCCAATGCCACGAAGAGAACGTCAGGGGCAACAAGTTGCCAAAGTTGTTTAGACGCCTTGGAACTGGTTTGGCGAACGCTTCTGAAAAACTATCACCGTGTAGGGACACAGGGCAATTTTACAGCGTATACCGGGCCGGGAAAAAGTTTCCGTGGCGGGCAACAAGTTGGAGAAGTTTCGTTATGACCGCGGTGGCAGTGCTTCGTGAACGGTCCGTGGGGCGTTTCGAAGAGCGTCGAACGACTAATCTTACGGCTTGTGGAACCTCGATATGAGACTATACGTGGAAAGTTTTCGCGAATCCTGCTCGTAGAAAAACGTCATCGATTTCATGGAATAGGGGTAAAGTGAATTGTCTTGGTTCTTCCAATCAACTATAATACGATCTTTCTTACCGGCGACTCCTTAACGTTCGAGATTATACGATTCGACGATAAAAGGAAAATTACGGACGTGTGGGTCTAGTCTTTTGCGTTCTTGAAAAGATTCGTGAGAACACAAGAATATTCTTCGATGAATATTTGTTTAAAAATTACTTTTAATTTAAATCCTACGCGAATGAAATTTGTCTCTCTGGTTTAATATGATGTTACATGAACTAGAACAGGTGGCACACATATATAATGCATCTTTATTCTTAGACGCTCTACAGATTTAGAATATCTTTAGCAATACACTTAGATAAAATTAAATGAATTTCAATAGAATACCATCTTTTTACTGCTATCAAACAATGAACTAAACAACTCCCCAGTTATTAATACCCAGAACGACATCCTCATTATCTACCTTCGTAAACTTTTATCTTTACGTTTTCTATTACGCGTGCATTAACTCTCCTTTTTTCCCCCTTTCTTTTTGTTAGTAGTTCCCGTCAACTGTCGATCTAATTTTCTTCGTCATAATTAATTTATGTATGCCACAGCAATACAGACGGAAATGAAAAATCTCGGGCCCGTAAGAATACAAGGACGTAATAACGCTCTCTTTCATCTAGCATTATTAATTCCGCCGCAGGCTTTTGTTTTAATAAAAATGAACTTTTCATAAATGAAAGAGACAATACCGGTTTAATTCGCAAAAAATGAAGTCATAGTTTCCCTTTATTCCGTGTAGTCGAAATAGGAGATGCAAAATACCATTATTTTTTTCGGCAATCATTGCGATCGAACGTTCCCATTGAAAGGCGTTCGGACGAATCGTAATACAATTTTACATCTCTTTTATTCATAATATACATATATATATACAGCGTTACCATAGAACAGTGATATATACACATGCCATTATATCGCGATACTTCGAGGTTTCACGAAACTTTCAATTAAGACGAAGAAAACGTAAGAGAAGGCTGGAGAAGTAACCAAAGATTATATCCCGCGAGTTACTCTCAGCAGCTCGTATTTTTTTTTCTTTTTTCTTGAACGAAGAAAAGAACGAAGGGGGTGTTGGAAAACGCGAAAGCTTGCGCGCACCTTTCTTTCTAGCGGAGGTGAACGCACCTTCGGTCACTGCTGATGTTGTCGACTCACGGAGGTGTTAGTCGTTTTAATTTCTCGAATAGAGAGGAAGAATGGAAGGGAGAGATACGAGAGAAAGAAGAACGGACGGATTGTGATTGTTTGAAATATGAAAAAAACTTTCAACCCTAACCGCGCTTAAGACGAGAACCTTTCCCTATCTCCCTCCTTCTCTTTTTCTCTTTCGCTTCCACTTGCTTCCCTTTCTCTCGTTGTTTCTCGTTTCCACTCTAAGCCAGAGCATACACGTTCTTTCAGTTACTTTTTCCCTCCCTTTCAGGCTTCCTTCCTGCTTTCTAGTACGCGCAGATTTCACAGCGTACCACGAGTGCTCCGTAGCGTAACCTTTTCGTCATTTTAAAATGCTCTGAAAGCCCGTACGGAGTTTTCGGGACAAAAAGCTGCTTTTCTTCCGGTTACGTTAGTTTTATCGCGCTCTGTTCACCTGCCGACTTACTTTCCCTCTTCCTCTATTTCACTTTGTTTCTATCTCCCTCTCTCCTTTCTCTCCCTGTCTCTCTCTGTCTGTCTTGCTTTCTTCTTCTTTTTTCTTTTCGACGTCGTAGCAATTTCTCAGCACTCGTGGCTCGCTCTTTCATACGACGTCTAGTTGATACTTCCGATAAAAGAATCTTCCTGAGGGAAAAAGGTCCCGTGAAAATCTTGGTGTTCTTGTTAGACGGCGAACTTCCGGACCAATTTGTCGTGGTCAAGAGACAAGCGACGCGTTTCTTTAACTATTGAACGCCATCGATTCGAAAGACGAATTAAGTTTCTGATGATTCTCGAAACGTCTCCTGATCAATTGATTGCATAAATATATACAACGCGAATAAATACAGTAAATAAATACTATAAATAAATATAATCTTACATAATTGTTATCAAAAAGCTGTACAATAATAGTTTTGCCCCACGATATTTTAAGATATGTTCTAATCGGAGCAGAGTAAATTAACTAAGATTCTGCAAATGTGCACGAACACTTGCGAACATACGGTAGTCAAATTTTCACAACTGAAAGCAGGTAGGTATTGATTAGCTAAAATATCAAATATAATATATAAATATTTCTATCTGTGGAAGATAAGTTTTCTATTTCAATGCATCATTATTGTTGAGGTTATTAGATGTATAGGAATGCAAAGAGACGCGTGGATAAATTGTAAGATAGAAAATATATATATTTTAAGCTGAAGTGTAAATACAAAGAAGGAATACAATATACGAGCTGGTCCAGATCCGCACGCTAGCAGTGTTACTCTATAACTGAAAAACCCTGAAGCCAACGCCGCACGTGCACCGCTTTTGATTTGTCCTCGACAGTCCCTTGTCTATGCGCTGTCGATGGCTTCAGTGCTTGAGAAAACTAAAGACCAGATGTAGAGTTTTCTTAGAAGTGGCGACCACTTCAACAATTATGAAATGAAAATTTCATTAAAAAATATTATATGCTTCGTTTCGTGTGTGAGTAATTTATGAAGTGTAACAACGCGTTAAAGTTACAGTTACAGAACGAAATCGAAATATCCACCAATCGTAAATTCTAAAAAAAAAAAAAAAAAAAAAGAAAGCTAACAGAGTAACATGTATTTTGTTCAAAATTAATATCTGACGATTTATAATCACCACATAAAGGAGTAGTTTTAGCAAGAAGTTGGAGAATGAAAAGTGCTCTACTAGCAGCAAAAAGACGAAACTGGTCTCATCTGCATAATTTTCATTCCGACCAAGCTTAAACGAACGTTCTCAAGCGTTCCGCGTCCAATCCCGTTCGCATATCGATTTCGTTTGCCATAAGAAACCCGAACAGCATGGGATCGCCCTAAAGAAACAATCGGTTCTTTGATGACGGAGCTATCAAGCAGATGTATGGTGCTTCTCTTTACGATTCACCGAGCGAGACTCGACTCAAACGATCCATCGGCAGGCGGGTAAAAGGATTTCCCGATCGTCGAGTGGGACGTAACAATCTCATTTTCTTTGTCCTGGAAGATCGAGTGGGTGGTGAGAGGCGGATGGACGCGTTCACCGCCCCGCAGGTGCAAGAATATAGGTTCGCCTGGAACAATGAACGCAATCAATGCGGTGTGGCACCCCTTCGACGTCAATCAAACGGTCGGTGTACGCGCCAGTAGCCCATTGGCCCCGATTGCCTTTTGTCGCCCCTGTAGTGTTCGCTGTACGCGGCAAAGAGGAATTGGATGGACCAGGATCCACGCGGATAGCCAGATTTGCATCCAACAAAGACAGACGCGGAAAGAGAGGAAAAGGAACTCAAAGGATAGAGAGAGTTGGCTTTGGATGAAGTCGAAGCTAGGGTAGATGAACACGGGTGGACAACGATGAAAGGGAATGCGAGGAGGAGTATAAACTGATAAATGGAATGACACGAAGGGGGAGCGTAAGCTTGGTCAGGGATTGGCGAATTGATGGTGGGGGTTATATAGGGGTGAAAGGGGAGAGAGAACGGATAGAGAGATTGCAGCGGACGGTAAATGGGGCGAATTCCAGCCGAATACTGCCTGCTTGCGACACGCGTGTTGCAGTACTGACCAGTTCACGACCCAATTTCGAAGGGTTGTTTTCTCTCTCCCTCCCCCTGTGTATTCGTCTCTGTCTGGAGCACGTACCATCCCTTCTCTTTCGATGGTGGTTCGTATCCCCACTTTCTCTCTCTCTCTCTCCCTCTATCTATCTTTGTGTCGATCTTCTTGAATCGAGTGCGTACGTGAACGAGATACACATATACGTGCACGTATATATATATACGTATGTATGTATGTTGAAGAGGTAATATATCGGTAAGCGCGTTGATTCGAACGTATTCGGTAGGTGGAGGCGTAGAGGGTGCGAGTCGATCGATTATCGCAACACGAGAATCAGGTGAAAGCGGGTGATCCTTGTTTCGAGCATGGATACTCCCTGCTGATTGATTGCTATGTAGGACGCTAATATCGCCACGCGGTGACAACGTGTAAAACATCGTCCCGTGTCTACTATACGATGTTTCTTGTAGTTCCATGGTAGCTGTTGCTTCGTTGCGATCAGACAATCGTCGCTATCGGCCAGATCAAATTTTTCATTCGAAAGAATGATTAGCTCGTCGTATCCCCAAGGTCCGATATAATTTCGTTGGTCCGATATAATTTTATCGGAAGGCGGATAGGAATTTCTAGCGAACGCTGTATATTATCGATCTCGTCGGAGCAGCCAAGAGGAATTTGTCGATACAAATGAAATTTCGGATTGCACTCGATAATAGGTTTAAGTGGCGTTTTAATGACGCGGTATAATAATTACACGCAGCTATCGATTGCTTTCCGCTTTCCATTGGCTAGAGATATATCAGATCGTGCTCGACACGACGAATATCGGCTCGCATCTTGTTAGCGATATTCCATTACACGGCGACACGCTTATGAAACAGAAATAACATTTAAGCAGCGTGCTAAACGAACTGATTTTAACGAACGGCTCTTTCCACGTGCTCCAGCCGACAAGTTCTTGTAATTAACACAATTGTTAGCTCTTTTTTTCTCTTTTTGTATTCCTGTTTTTTGTTTGACGTTGCCATCGTGTCTACAACCTGAGATAATTGAAGATGAATCTTCCACTTGCTGAATGTTCGATGTTTCATGCGCGGTCAATAACCTCGCCGTTGATCGATAAATGCAACTATCTCGCGGTTTGTAATTATAGATAATGCACCCGTGGAAACGTCGAGTCGCGTTGCTTTTCAAATTTTCGATATCTCCGAACGTCAGGCGCGGAAACGGTGATGCGTCATCGACATTTTATTTGAAACGTGATAATGCTCGTGACAATTGTGTTAACAATTTCTAAAAAATCTGTTCCGTATCAATGAAATGTAACGCTGACAGCTCTGTTTTACTTTTTAAAGCAGGAAATGTTTAAATCAGGAAATGTACTTTTACTTCGAGAAACGTCTATTTTTAAGTGTTATCTTTTAATGAACCAAATGTTTTATATCTATAATTTCTGGGGGAAAATTATGTAGTGTTTTTCAATAAGTAGCTGGATTTTAGGTTGAACAGAGTTATTAAAAGAACTTTTCACGAGTAACGAATTTTCAATGTCAAGAGTGCTATGTGCAAAATTAATAACACAGAAAACTACGTAATTTTATTAACATGTTTATTGAACTTTTAAAACTAATTTCTGATACGTATAATGTATAACGTCATTGTGACATTGTATAACTAGACTTCTGAATTTATTCAAGGTGCAAGCGAGAACTTGAGATTTGTGCAAACGCTATCTAAATGTAAACGAAACGTCTATATTTTGTTTATACTTTTTACTAGACTATGTGTATATTATTTAATAATCAACATTTTATCAAATATAATTTTTATTACGGGTTTCTTGAACGTAATATATTAACATTTTATCGACGGATCTTTTCGCTCAACGCAAATGATACATAATAGTTACATCAATCGTTCACCTTTTGCAAGAGCCAAAGCGCTTTTAACGTGTACACCTATTACATTGTAATGTAATAATTTTACGTAGGACGCCAGTTGATCGCCGATGCACAACGTAAATTTTACTTAAAACACCAATTACCATGCTTCGCCGTTAACGTTGTTAATATCATACAAAACCATAATAATACTTATACTTTGTGGAATTTTGGTTATCGAGTACATAACGTAATTAGTAGATTTTAGATCCTTGGACAGATTAAATTTTCATTCTTAAATTAGATTTCATTAAAATTATTAATATTAGTAAGATTTAAAAACGACTAAATGATCGTTCACAAATATTTCCAAAATTATCTTAGAACCCTGCACGAATCGATGCTTTGGCGTTTGAACGAAGAACGTCGTAAGACAGCGTGTGATTTGGGGCAAGTTAACGATGGTACCTTCGTCGTTTGGCAGTTTATCGTCTTCGATGGATTTAGGAAACGAGCTAAGATGCTTGTCGCTGAGTATTATGGCAGTGTTTCTTTGCAAAAGGAAAGGGACGATGGGGAAGGAAGCGACCAAGGAGGGATGACTATGAAGGAAGCAAGGACGACGGGTAAGGACACCGGTGATTTCCCAAGAGGGATCGTCTACTTCTCCTTCCGTCCGCTTCTTTCTAGTATTTCCTCACGTCGTTCTATCCTCGCAAGTAACATTGTTCGTGTCTTAAACTCGGCAACGTTATTTCGTTTATTCCGTAGTCGACAATTTGTCTCGTTATAAGCAGGAGTAAGAATCGAGATGCACCGTACAACAGAATTTTAATATTTCACGCTTTCCGAATGTTGGAGAAAAATCGAACAATTTTAATACGACGGTGAACTAATAACATCCGACCGATCTGATGTTACACGTGTCGATAAAATGACTTGGTACGATAGAAAAATATATGGATTATATATTAGAGCAGACATGATTGATTAAAATAAGAACATTTCTAATGAGAGGTGAATTTTTAGGCAATTAGGTGAATGTTTAGGAACTTTTTATGCTTCGGGAATAATTTTACAATCGAAGCCTCAAAAGACGAGCAGGATCAGACAACTTCGAGCAAACTCATTGTTCGACTTATGTTGCTATTCTCTATCGCTAGATTGGAATAGAAATTCTGTGGAAAACAGGCAACAAATTTCATTTAAATTCCTCTATCTTGTTATTCTCTCTTGGAGACAAAAGTTTGGGACCTACAGGTCATAGAAACTTAAAATGAAATCAATTTAAACTTTTCTTACAGTAGAAAATAGTCAAAAATCTACAGATGTAAAAGAAATTACTACTGGTTTCAAGAATTATAATTACAGCTGAGAAAATGATTCTAAATCGTTAGCCGATACTGTAGACCAATCTTTGCAAATTGTTGCATGTTAACACATACTTATAGATGTTCTGGCGTATAGTTATCTTTTGCTAGGTATTTATTTTTTCAATAAATTTATACGAATTATTGTACATATATTTCGTATACATTTTCATTGATCTCTAATCAATGAAAATTAGCATCATTTAACCATGGTGAATGTAATCTTCGACGCTTCTAACGCTTACAATCAGATTGAAACGTGAACATCATTTCGATATTTTGGCAGACCACGTTCTTTAATTTTTCCTAAGTTTCTGATGAATTAAATCAAATCGCATCGGATAATATCTACCGGTGTTTCGCGTTTGTACACCATCTCTCGATTCGCTATCTGTTACTTGAGCCGAGATGTATACAGATTTCGATGGTATACGTATATTTGTTCGCTGGAAGATAAATAATATCGAGTGACGATATTGTACTATGCGCCACGAGAGAATTAGAATGCCCGTTAGTTTTTACGTAACGCGTATTTTTGCAATATCTGTTTGCACAGGGTGTTCCAGAAGAACAGAGGAATTAAATACAGATAGGTAAAGGTACATTTTGGTAATTGTAACATTTTTTGTAAAACGAATATGTATTCGCGATTGTGATTTATTTTTTTAGTAATAAAACTTTGAAAATAGTGGTTTTTGGCTCGTTGACGAACAATCCACGATAGATTGACAGTTCTCGGTTCGGAGATTTCGTAAAATTTTTAGCAACAAATTATGTATTACCTTGTATGGCAATTAGAATATTTATTAGTTATAATATTTTATTTACTCATTTAAATCGTAGCTCTATAAATCTATTTCCTGCTAGTCTATCAGTCTGAAACACATAAAGGGTGTAATTATTGGGTCTCTCTATGGCTGAAACAAAGTCATATGAAAATAAGAAATTCCTTTCTCGACTAGACTTTCTTTTATAACGTCCTTTCTGTATATTTCAAGAATGAATGTTACCCTTACGAAATATTTAAATTGACTTGCGTTGATTTCAATATCGGTATGATCTTCTTAATTACAAATATCAGTGCCACTTGCTTATGCCCTCCGTCCAAAAAAAAAAAAAAAAAAAACAACTGTTCACAATTTTATACGCGACAGTCGTAATTATGAAATTTCAACGTAGGCGAAAATCATCACGATCTCGAGGATAGATTTTAAAGCTGCGTTTCCACGATATTTTCCCTTCCTTGAAAAAGTGAAATACGGTAGACGCTAAACTCTGGTCATATATGTACTTCGCTCACAGTTTGTACACATGTCCAACACGAATCACACAAAGACATATACGATCATACGTCTGTTTTATTCATCACAGTTTTCTTAACGAACTCAATTTCACCGGATACACAGCAGAGATAAATTCTGTACTTCACGATGGCCATAAACTTCCATCTGATGTTATCAATTTATTTTTCCGCAAGGCGGGCATAATTCAGAAGAGGAAGTCATAACTTGATCCCCTGCCGTATAGAAAGCTTCGGTACACCGCTGCCCTTCGTCGTTTTCTTCCGGTGCGGCTGGCTCACCTGCGGGAGGTCTTATCTCGCTGCGCCAGCCGTACTTCGGTTGCTCAGCTTACTCTCCGTTTCCATCCACTTCTACCCACCACTGTACGGCTCGTAATACACACAATGCAATCGCGCATTCTGAGAAAAATTCCGAACAAGCTCTTTCTCCCGATGTTACGACGACACTGAGTGGCTTTTACTCCGTTTCCTATTCCAATTCCCATTATCACGAGGGCGCACGATGGGGATTATTTTGAGTGGTTATGCGTGTATGGATATTGTGTATGTGTAGAGTGCGACGTTTTAATATCCTACGCAATTGTGTGGAAAACATTGCAGAGTATTGGTCGCTATACACAGAACAATTGCAAAACTTGAGCGAGTCAAAGCTGACGAAATCAGTAGTGAAAACAATTACGTTTCAGACACTAGGACAATGGAATTGACAGAAATACAGCTGTAACGTTGAATTAATCTTGAAATCCGAGTCACGATTATACGTGTAATCATTAACATTTCCGGTTTACCTATTTGTAAAATAAAATTAATTTCCTACTTCAATTGCGTGGATTCTTGAAGCAGCATGCAGAGCGTACTATTCTAATTTTATGCGAATACATGAATTTAGCGCTAGAATCGAGCTTGTCAAAACGACACATTTTAGATTTGTCGTTTCTGCGATTAAAAGCCTGCAGCTAAAAGTATCTTTACCAAAATTAACACTGACTTTTGCAGGGATAGGAACGTAATATCATTTGTTCTTTCGTCCAGTCGCGGGGAGACGCGATCACGTTGAAGCGCGCGAATGGGAGTCGTAAATTCCCGTTACGATTATAACAATCGACACCACGAACAGGTCAGTCCCCTTATTTCTTCTGGGATAATAGGGGTATTTGTTGGGGAATAAAACTGTAGTCTACAGTCTTATAATATTTATATTTTAACAACTTATTACACTGGAGGTTCCGTCGTATAGGAAGATATAATTGATATAAGTGATGAATAATAATACACTTGATATATGAGTAGTATTAATAAAGAGTAGATTAAGATAATATCACTTTGATCGTAGGGAGGACTATGTTTTAAGGAATATTGAAAGATCCGGAGTTGACTACGCGAAGCTTGGAAGAACAGTCGTGTTGACTGCACGACGTTTGGAAGAACAGTAATGACCTGTTTCGTACAATTACGGAGGAAAGCTCGGTATGGGTGTCCTTTTTAATGGGAAAAACCTGCTATTTAATAGACAAACAACCGCTTTTTCCATAAGTTATAAGAGCGTGCAATAAACCTAAGGACTGTTTTAAGGACCATCCATAAACCGAAAATACTTAAGTGAATAGAAATTAAACTGAGAAGATTCGGTTTATGGTGGTTCCTTAGGTTTATCGAGGGTCAGTGTAACGGTGTGTGGGCCTCGGCGGCCAGACCATGAGGGACGTCGCACGGACCGTCTTACGCGACGTAACATCATTCTTATTCAATCGCTTTAATCATAATCGTTTGTGTACAAATGTATAATTCGAGTTTTAAGATCTTAATACGGTAGGTTCATAGCGCACATGGAAATCGAAGATTCGTATAATACGAACTACATTTCTGATTCACATGCATCAAATCTTCAAAGTTCAATAACGTGTCAGAAATATAGATCTTGCTGAAGCTGCGACTGCACTCGATACCATTATTCCGAGTAACCCGTAACCGTGAAACATAAGTGCATTACCGCGTATTCCCCGTCCAATTTCCGGCTTTCCGTTGGAAAAATCGTTTATCCGTGCGTTTCCAGGCGTTCTCGAGGATATTCGACGAAGTTACGTACGACTTCACGATATACGTACGTACGAACGAGGTTTCTTCTTCGGGGTGGAAACAGTCTCGAGGGTCGGTCAACGTCTAACCGGGAAACGTCTTCTCCGCCGTTGCAACGCTTGGGGGGTTCATATTCCCTTTCCTTTCTTTAGTATCCCCTAGCACCTGCACTGGTGCTTATCTCGAGTCTTCAGGCCGCACCTAACGTGCTTCGTCTTCGTGTTCCCTTTTTGCTTCGCAGCCTAGTTCCACCCTTAGAAGATTGCGAATTCGCAAGCCAATCGGCCGTAGCTTCGTGTTACGGACACGCGAGAACCGTTCTTAACTGGTATACGTTGCCATAATTCACGGTGTAATGGTTCGCAGGTGTGCCGCATCGGGACGTGTCGTCGTCTTGATTGCCGAGCGCCGTGTACACGATACTCGAATCCTCGTGGTGCTATTGAACACGCGATGTGACGTGTGAGGGAAGGGCTGTTAACTGTGTTGCTCTTTTGATAGACTCGAGATCGCTGCCTGATACCGAAGGAGCTGCTAGTTATCGCGTTACTGGAACGTGCTTAACTAGAAGCGCGTGTAATTGAATGCAAATACGCGTACAGCGAGGAGATGGTTTACGAAATAGTTCCGGATAAAGATGTTAAAACATAGAGATCGATGGTTGTAACTGGTTGAAGTAATTTGAGATTGTTGGAAGGCGAGCGGCAGGATCGCGACTCCGTTTGCTTGTACCGTCACGTTTGCTTAAATTCTATCAGAATCGTTTCGAATTCAAATAGTAAAATATTCCTCTTTGCCGCTTTCTTTCCATTAAATAAGCATTTTTGTTTCTCAAGATTCAAAATTATCTTTCGACACGTACGCGTATCTCCGATTATTCTTCTGCAAAGAACGAGATATCCTCTTGACACATCCAAAAATTACATAACTTTACCGAATCACATTTGCTCGTATCCTCAGAAATGTTCATTAAATCCTACCACCCCCAAGCTGTTCTCTACCATTTAGAGTACACAAGAGATTAATTACGTTAGATAACCTTCTCAGATCCTATTCACCGCCATTTTTTGCCATTTTCGTTAAACCTACCCTCTCGGTAGGAACGCTCTTTCCTGTTCATGGTGTACAAGAGATTAATTATATTAGAGATTATCGTGCAAGCAGCCCCCGAAACTTCTTATCAACAGGATCGACTGGCTGGTTGGATTAGCTTCGATGGTTCGGCGCGCTGAATGCGACGTTATCTCTCGCGGTGCAGTAAAATTGGCGGTGCTTTTTGGTGTCACGAGGCGTATAAACACGTATAAAGGTTACTCCTCGTGTAGATGGTCTACTACGATAGTCCCGGTTTAACGACGCCGACCCTTGGTAATAAGAGGCGTCCCGGGCAACTGCAACCACCGGCAACCAACGCCTCCAACCTACAGGCGGCTGCGTCTCTTATCGGTGGCGTTTATCTGCTTCGCTTGTGAATCAGTACATACGCGGCAGTCATTCTTTACTTCTATTTAACGTCGCCGACAGACAAAACTAAAGACAGCAAATAGGATTCTCGCTGAACGGAGAATACTTCATTTTGATTCACGTACGTACTCTTGGAGTAAAGGATATGCACGGTCATAAATCGAAGCATTAAGTGGACAGCGTTTAATCTAGCTATATCTAGGGCTTTATGCATCCTGGACAGGTGTAAGCACTCTTTTTAGTCTAAAGGGTCTTTAAAGTGGAAACATTTTGAATTTCAGGTTGCAGATGTCATTTACGAGTAGACGTATGAATCTTCTGCTTAAAATCGCCCATTAAAACGTTATGGTATAACATATTCCTGTATCGCTTTTTACTTTACGACGATCTGTTCGATACGAACGTCGACTACAGGCAAAAGCTGCCAAATATATTCTCACGACCGAGCGTCGATTAAAGTCAACAATACGCTACGTAATCGCTTAATTACAATATATGTTTATAACGTAATGTTAAACGTAGAAAAGATTAGACTCAAGATACTCCGATCCCAAGACATAATCAAGATTAATACGATGTAAAGCGGGCTACTCCATCTATTGCGACGCAAGAATCTCTTCCAACAGTCCTATTTTCCGTGATCATCCGGACTGAAGTTTCGGCACGAGGCTTACAGTTAAACCAAGAGTTTCAACACTAATTCCTACCGCCATAGATAGTAGTTAGTTAACGGAGGTTTAATTCCCTTTATCATTTTGCATTTAACGTAATATTCCATATCCGAACATTTTCCGCATCCAATAACGATAGGATAGTACTTTAATTAAGGAAGTACGATTATCCCGAAACTAGGACGTTCGTTCACATCGCGTTCGCACGTATAACGCTTTTGCTAGACATTTAATTGGCCAAAAAGGGAAAGCAAAGGAAAAAATAATAATCGAGCAAATTAATCGCCGGTGACACGTTTGTCGACCAGAAATCCGTGTATATCTTGGTGCAGAACAAACCGAAATTAACAAACGGAGAAAGAAAGAAAGAACAGCGAGAAAAGCGAAATAAATTCGGATTTGCGGTTCTGGAGCGAGCCGAGAGCCGGAAAACGGCGTTGCGTCTGCCATGTCGGAATTTCGTCTCGCTGAAAACAACCAGGAATTTCGGCGAACGATTGCGAATAGCCGGGAAATAGGGTGTACGTATAGTCGAGTTGCGTTTCATTCACGTTCCATCATGAATTCCATTCTCGGTTAAAAGTCTCGCCGAAGCCGCGGCAGCTCGGAATCTCTCTCCGTGCACGGCCACGGATACAACGTGTTCGAGGGAGCCAGAGGAACGAGATCCGATGGCGGGCGCAGGACAGCGACTGGTAAAAACAGTGAGAGAGAGGGAAGGGAAAGAGGAAGGGAGAGAGGGAGGGAGGGAGGGAGAGAATGAAAACGAGAATGGTTGTGGAGTTGAATTGCGAGCCGCGGGACAGAAACGGTGAAAGCTCCAACTTCATCCGCGTAACGATAATGGGGCAACAACGCCGGAGGAAAACAATATGTAAATCGTTCGTTCGCTTCCCAATCAAAGTCAGAATCCGCGACGCGAGCTTCCGCGTCTCTCTAACGACGCAATTTAAATTCCAAACGCAGCACCCTGAACTACTGCTAAGGTATATATCTTCGGTTGATGGAGAAAATTCAGTCGCGTTACGACGAACAGGAAACGGAAGCCACGTAGAAGGGACAGAGAAGTATCGGAAGAAAGGAGAAGATTAGGTTGGAGAAACGATCGAAGAGAGACAAGGCTAGGGAAAGAGAGAGTTGGCGGAGTTGCGTCGGGCGCAAACTCGCGACGAAGTGACTTTTGTAACTTCCGGTGATCTTACTTGTATCCTCCTTCCATTTACTTCGTGACTACCGCGTCCTTTCTCTTCTTTTCTTTCTTCTTTCTTCCAGGGATCTCCCTAGAGCATAAGCGATTCGAACTCGCAACTCTTCTTATCCCCGTGCGCGCGTCAGAGTTCGACTAAGAATTGGATTTCATAGAAATGCATGAGTCGCTCGCGGGCGTGCATCGACCAAAAACGAGACGTATCGCACCACCCGTGTTTTAACATTTTCCCGGAGATCGTAGCGCGCGCTATCATATCTCGGATGACTTCGTCGATGAATATGATCCTGAAATATACGGTCCAAAGCTGATCCATCCTTTCCTGCAATTTTATCCACGACGGATATGATGTTCTCCGTTTCAAGAAATACGATAGTTCCCGTAAATCGTATGGTGGACCAACGAAAATGTCATTCTCCCTGCGTTTCCATGACTCTGGTGTTCCGCTTTCGTCGGCGAAATTCGTACGTACGTTTGCAAAATTCGAACATACCAAACTAATACGTATGACGTTCCGTTCCGTGTTAACAAATCGTGTATTTATTCCGTTTGACACGGGCACAAGGCCGTTGACTACGGATTTCAATTTGAAATCCCAATTTACGGGCGACGGATAGAGGGACGGTTTACGCAAAAAAGAAAACCAAATGTAAGAGAAAAGGAATAAAAAAAAAAAAAGATTGAAAAAATGCGAGTTCGAATCGGCTTGTGTACGTACGAGCCAGGCATGAATAATTCAACGGGGCTTGGCCCGTATTCTAAGGACGCGCTTGTGCATATGTTACGTTGCACGGTACGAGACCGGCTCGCGGATTCGCGGCGGCAAATCGCGTGCACCGTACGATTTCGACTGGTAATAAAATGCGAGACGCAGATGGGGCCCGCTTGTATTCGGCCATGTTTACGTGCGTCGCTTCCATTTACATAGGGCCACGGTATTTTTAGTCGACTCGATATCGAGGCGAATAGGACAAAGAGACACAAATGGGAAAACGCTTGAATTTTGCGCAAATGTTGACGATATCGATTTTCATGTGAAATGCGAGCGAAATGAATTATAAAATTATTGGATGAAGAGAAGAGGCGAGATCGTATATTGCATGTACGAAATTCCGAGCGCAAGGATTAGGTCAGAATTCCTTGTAGCTGAGACTGCGTTAAGAACTTTTGCGTATACCTTTGGAAATTTTTATGCACGATTTTATGAGAATGTTGCGTGGAAAAATATTTGTACGAAATATATTTATGTAGGCATGTAGGTTGATCAAACAGATTCCTCTAGTTTATCAAGCTATTTGTTTAACTTGTAGAAAATTTTTGTTGCAAATATACAGGATGTGTCACCTTTCATAACAGATGATGGAAACAGAAATATAGCTTCCATTTGTCTGTGTTGCTCAGTTTATAGCTATTTATCCGATCGAAAACTAGGTATATATATATAGGATACTTGGAGAGTGTGCTCAAAATGCCTATGTTTGGCCTGTACATAAATTTATAGTTATTATATATAATTGAATAGAACAGAAAATACGACGATTCGTCTCATTCTCACTTAGAATTACGATTCGATTTTTTTCTTAATTATCGATTCAATCGAGGTAGATCGAAATGTCGTGCGATCTATAAAATAGTAGCTTTTCAATCGCTTAAAACCTGCAAACATTTGTACATTTCACTCTGTATAAAGCGAGATAAGGAGAACGTGTCTACGCAAAATACAGTCCGAGCATTGCGAAACACCCAATACAAATTTGATCATACACTTTCATATTTACGGGGCTCTTTTCCAGTCCATTGCATCCCCCGTGTCTCGTAAGTTTCTTCAACAAACGATTCTCTAGAATCGAATGAAAACAGCGCGAAATTTAAATCCCACCGGAGGGAGCGTCGCACGAGTCACAAGACAGCACGAACCCATACACTTCTTCTACGAATGAAAACCAGCGTGGAAACGAACTTTATGCTCGCGCGATGCTCGCCCTTGGGAACGCGCAATTCTCGTAATCCGCTCAAAAGGAAGAGATACGAAAGTCAGGGACGAAAGATTCGCGGGGGCGAAAATCGAGGCTGAGCGCGTCAATGTAAACGAGAGCGGCGTAAACGGAACCAACAAGACTTCATCCTCATCTTCTTCCTCTTTTCTTGGCTGGATCGTGGTCTGAATGTCCGAGCGAAGGGCTAATGCACGGGGTCGCACCGGCTCGACGTTGAAATATCGGCATATAAAGGCCCGTAATGTTCATAGGATGGTTGAAATTACCAGCTCGGCAATGGCGCGGAGGCAAGAGGGTGGGCTGACAAACGACGAAAAATTTAGCGGTAATCTCGAGGCCGAGCGGTCTCTGGACGAGGCAATTCCCTTGGCTGCCTCTACCGCGCGCCGTAGACGTTGCTCGCTTTATGTGCGCCTCTTTGACTCGCGCGCGCCAACTACCTTCTACCCTCTCGCGTACCTCCTTCGCCGCCCTCCTCGGTCGCCTGTCTCCATCCAGCGGTACTCTTCCTTCTCCTTCTAACACACTAGCAGCAGCCTCTACATCGGTTCAGCTTCAAGCTCGCCCTCCGTCGGTTCCTCGTCCTTTCATCTTTCGTGCCTCATCTTTCTCGTCCGCTTTTCTTCCGCGCCCGGACTGAAAGTCTGCGCCGTACAATCGCCGCGCGGAAAGTTTTCGTCTGGAAATTTCGACGAGGATGCCTTTCCGCCGCACTGCTCTATCCTACTCGCATCCGACGAGTCCACGGAGCTTGTTCTCTCTCTCTCTCTCTCTCTCTCTCTCTTCAACTTGCGGCCTTCCCAGCTATATCATCCCCGTGTCTCGACCCATCCCAACCATCCGACGCTCGAATAGATAGAGAAAAGGAAGACTTCGCGGGAATAAATTTTTCGGCGATTCTCTCTCGTTCCGGCTGGCCGAGCCAACGACCACCACGCCGGAAGAATATTTTACACCGACGGGGGAGACAGGAGGGGGGAGAGAGAGAGGAGGAGGAGATGCCGGGAGTGTGGGAGTGTGCTTGATGAAAATATTAGCGGGCGGCGTACGAAAAGCGAAGCAGCACCGGCTTCTTGCTGCTCGGGAAGCAAGAACAAAGATGGCCAGGGAATAATGAGGCGGCAGAACGACCGGAAATACCGTGCCTTGGCTTGTGAGCGGACGACAGAACGTTCGAAGCACATTTAACTGTGGCAAGACCGAACTTTTTCTCTCTGTGTCTTTCGCTCTTTCTCTCTGCGTCGCTGATCATTCCAAGGGGATGGGCCATCCTTTGTCTCCGAAGCGATACGGAGCCGGTTGCTCGCGCATGAATTATTTCGAAGTTCTTGGAAATTTCCACGGGGCTCGTTCGCCTCTTTCTCTCTGACCATTTCTCCCTTCAAATCTCGCGAGGCTGATTTTACCTCCGAACGAATTCGCTGCAAGTATATTGTATATCGTAGCTGCGCATCTTCTGGATCACGAAGACCTGTACATCGTTTGATATTCCTTACGAGATTCATCGTTCCAACGGAAAAGAAATATCTCGAGGAGAGACTTATCCGTCGAAGAGCACGCGAAAGTCTGAGCGTTGTGTATGCGATGTTCGTAGTCGGAAAAAGTAAATATAAACGCGTATATGGATAAATATACGTATGTATGAGGAGAGGGATAAGCCGTGAAACGGGAAACATCCTTTATATTTGATCGCAGGATACGTTTAGATCTATTTCGAAGGGAATTGGAAGAAAGAGAGCGTAACGGGAGAAAGGATGGCGAAGGATGTTGGATATGCTCAAATATTTGTATTTTCCAAATAATTCTTCGATTCGTACCGCAGAAGTTTTCTACGTTTGACTTGGCTATTTGTTGCTGCTAGAAATATGATATAACGAATGGCTCAGAAAAAATGATAAATCGTTTTAGTTTTCAGGATCCAGGATTTCGTCTGAACAAATGCGGACATGCAATGGAGAATCGAAACATTTATGGTATTATTAATAGAGACAGTTTATGGTATTTTGTTGTCTAAGAAATGGATGATATAAATTTTATAAAGTATCGTATCAGTTGGTAGGGTTACAACATTGGATCGAAACGCCATTCTCTCAACTGAGACTAATTTTTATAGGATTCAATGTACCTTATCGACTATGGTAACTAGTTTCATTATTCTAAATTTATAGAAATTATAATTAATTCTAGAATTCCAGTATTCTCGGAACGGAGTTGTTTCTCTTAAAATAATTTTTGTATTATGACATTGTTCGTAAATTTACGTTTCCAGAAACTTTCTGAAGACTCTTCAAATTTAAACTCACAAGAAGTTTACGAGATATATTGTTTATGATGTCGCCAAGATATACCTTTTCCGTGGTTTTGATATTTTTATCGCAAATCTTCTCAACATTGAATATATGAAATCGACAGCTTTCTCTTCCTTTAATACATGTTAAATACGCAATCGACTCGACAAATTCAAAGCTTGAAGAAACAATCTTTCGTACGATTGAATCCTCATGGTACATTTAAATTACGAATAAAGAGAAAGTTCCAAATAAAAACATGAATATTAAATACGATATTTGCAGTCGTCTATTCCGGCTTTCAGTAAGAAAATATAAGCTTCCTCGTTGCCATGAAATGTTAACTGAAATAAATGTACACTTTGCCTGTGTTTCAAGGAATACGGGAAGATCATAGTCGAGCAAGAACTCAAAAGAACTCGGCTCCGTGCAAAAGTTCGCTCGAAATAATACAAAAAGCATACATAATTCTTAGTATACGTTATAACGCGTTCCATCTGCTGCAGGATAGCTAGATTCGTTGGAATTTGCATTTGCCATGAACTCTGGCAATGTTCGTTGGCAAAAAGCTTGTGAAATTATGCAGTACACGAAACCAAGTAGTCCGATTTTGGACAAATGTGCAATTACGTAAGAGCGAGCCTTTAAGTAGCAGAGAAAGGAAAATGAGCGATAAAAGAATAAAAGAAACGTTGAATACAGACACGGATAGACTAGGAAGAATCGCAACGAGACGGTCGAATGCGTTTATATAATACAAGCATCGACATACAGTGCAAGTGCATGGTAATTCGGACAAAAAAAAAAAAAAAAAGAGAGAGAAAGGAAGAAAGGAGGGGATCGTGGTTCAGGACCCGGGAGGGAAATGTTTTACAGTATCGAGTTGATGCACCAACGATTCTATAGAACACAAAATGGTGGCTGTAGCGATAGTTGGAAAACTAACGGGAACGATGTATTCAGGTTTCGCTATATTTTCGCGATTCTGCCTCTAACGAACAGACCGATCTGTAGCCGTAATTTATTTCCCTGTGTCTGCAATATTCATGGAATTTTCCTGCTCAAAGTGAAATTCGAGAGAAACGGGGAAACATTCGTCAACAAGTGAAATCGATATTGCGTTGCGCACGGATAAAGTTTTCGATTGTAATGAATTTTATGCATACGGTTACGAGGTTAGAATCAAACAAAAGTTAGTTAGTACGAAGAGTATCGTATTTTAAGTTCATAAGAATAAGTAAGCAGTAAGTAAAAGTAGGTAAAATTAGACAGAAACAATTTCTTTCGATAAAAAATGTTTCACACGGTTGATCTACGATTTCAGCGTTCAGCCGTCGACTTGAGAAAGGGAATAGTTTCGATGTCGTGCGATATAACGAAATATTATTATCCGCTGCAGTTATCGACATATCCGTATGTACAATACGCTCAGAATGTTTATCTTTCGAATTGAAAGCCCTTTCAAACGGAGCAACTGTGTCGTCTTGCACCTGTTGACTTCACTTTCTTACGAGCAAACTTCTAGTCTCGTCTCTGATGTAATGCCATCCGTATAGACTTTCAAACGATGGTAGACTGTTTGATTTTGAACGCGAAACTCGTTTAAACTCGATCAGCTTCATAACTGTAAAATCGTTCGCTTTTATGCAACGATTTCTGAAACTTATCTCATTATCTATGTATACGATCGAAGAATTCGGTTAATACAAGACAATTTTATTATAGAAGGGACCGTTGAGTGTTGGTGCGTATAAGTACATTGCTCGAAATAAAGAACAGTATTCTGTACTATTTTGAGTTTCATATCTATTGCTTGTATTTGTACATTTTTTTGGGCGATTATCTTCAAGTCGATTTATAAAAATATAAAACGAACAACTCGTCAAACTCTATCAAACCTACATGATTTCTTTTCGCTTTCATTTGCTTGGTTGGTTAATAGAACTATTCATACTAGTGATCTTCTAATTATCTTAATTATAAAAGAAATGACGATGGCAAGAACCCGCAGTGTCAAAGCGTTCTACAACGATAATAAAATCACGAATGTTTATACAAATTCATATTTTTATGAGGATAACTAAAAGAACACGGTCAAGATAGACGTTTCATCTACCCACTATATATGCCATATATCTCTACTCTGTATTATAATATTAATTACCATTCAAACGTACACATTCTATGCCTTTTTCTTTGAATTTCTCACAAAAGCATAAATATCTTCGCTCTAACGATAACCGTAGGAACAAGCGTATTACGAATAACATGCAGGAGTGTCTCGCCGCAAAAAGTTACACGAGCCTTTGCGTCTGAAACACTAATCCAGCGATCGCAATGGAAGCAAGTACCGTATTTCCTAAGACATCCTCTGCCCTTTTCCTTCCGTCTGCTTTATCCAGGAGGTATACGGTGTTTGTTTGTACTCGTAGTCTCGTTAGAAGTACGCTTGAATACTTCTAACAAGGAACGAACGAGGGGAATGAGGGGATAGACCAGCCAAGGTAATCCAAAATATATTACCAGGGCTTTGTACCTTTGTACCTTCCGCAAGCTATCCCTGGAGGGTGGTAGTGTACGCTCTCCCCACCAATCTCTCTTGCTCGCTCCTCTCTCCTCCCTATCGCTTTTCCATCCCAGCATCCCTCTTTTTTCACCATATTTTCGCTATTTCTCTCGCGCCCATCGCCGGTCCCATCCCCCTTTTACGCTGGAGTTATTACCACGCCAGGGCCGAGAACCGCAAGCTCCACACGTATAGATAACGGCTTGGCCGCGCTCGAAATGAATTCGAATCGCGCAGAATTTAAAAGCCAGCAGGTGGAACGTGTATGTGGTGCGCGCATCCGCGCGCATTTGCACACGCGGAACGCGAACGAATCATACGTGCAAACGCGTACGTACCGGAAAAATATCTAGCGTTTTCAGACAAGAATTTCGCTGTGTTCGATGTTTTATCACCACGGTCAGCCACCCGTCGTACGTGCGTCACGATGAATAATCGATACAGAAATTTTATTTTCTTCGACAATCATCGAACGCTACCTGTGTTTCTTACAGAAACGAACCACTGTATCCCATATATCATTTAGGCTAGAAAATTGTGCGGAAATGACGTCGATGAGTAGAATCACGAAAGCGACATCGAAAGAAAAAGAAGACGGTTGAATGGATTTGAACGATAAAAATTTTTATACGAATCGCAAGGGAAATCTCGGTGAGCGAGCGAAAGATGTCCGCATCGGTCGTAAAGTTAAACGAAGTTACATTCCCAGGCAAATAGCCTTTTTTGTCGGACGTCTAGCCTAGTCGTTAAGGCTGATCCTATCCGTTTAACGTTACGATACATGCGCTACGAAAACTAATTGAAGCGCGACGCTACAGCAATATTGAATACTACACCCAGTCTGACCAGCTAGTATTGATTAACAATTAAACGTGTCACGTTATATAAACGTGCCCGCCGCTCGCGGCTGCTCTATGCGTTCTTGAAATTGCTCTCTTAGGGTGGGTCGGTCAGTTCGATGAACCTTTCCCTGATCATATATCTCCTGTCACGAACATTTGTTTTTTCTTTTGTGCATCTTCTGCTACTGTGGCGGCTTAGTTATCCGACCGCAAAATGTAAAACTGTGCCTGCGTTGTGCCACGTATCGTTTATATAATACGTACAGATCGTGCGCAACGGCAAAAATTTACTGCTAATTACTTTTCACACCGTCTACAGAAGCGTAGGTTGTAGATAGATGGGAAGTATTCGCGCTCGAATGACGATACCCGATCCGACGATATTGAAATTAATTAAACCTGGGTACTCTTAATTAAATCAACGTTCCATGGGGAAAAAGGGATTGTCTTTGAGGCACAAACGGGTACCCGTTCTCCCATTAATATATCGTACGATGATATTTGATTTCACCGTTGACCCAGTTTGGCGCCAAATTCTCACGACCTTTGATCTCTGCCAAGCGTTGTAGTTTACAGAAGACTGACCAAGGCACGATGGAATTTCACGTTTTAACTTTTCTTTTTTGCTTTTTCCGTCTATCATTCTTTTTCATCCCCCTTTTTTCGTTCCACCCAATGGCGACGGATGCAATGTTCTCTTGCTCTAGTTGCCCCACTAACGTATTCTCTCATTTTTGTTCGAACGGGCGAATTAACACGGCAGACTGGGTGGAAAATTGTGCCGCATGGGCCGAGTGTTAACACTTTGCGGCTCTGCTATCTGTACGTTCTCACTCTTTTCGGCATCGGTTATCCGTTTTACAATGTTTTGAGCTTCCCCGAAATAGGCAACGTGTCTGTAAAGAAATGTCTACTCGAACAAACCGCTTGTATGTTGCATAGTAATAGAACAGATGAGACGAAAGGCGAATTCATTTGTTTTTCACGCCAAAGAGCAGAAAACGCTTCGGAATTGCTCGTCTGAATAAAACGTGAGAAACTCGTTAAGAACTGTTCGAGGATTATAGTTTTTGACACGTATTAGCCATTGATCGTTACTCCTCTTCTATTCTTCCCGCTGGAAAAGTGCTTTCGAGCCACTTCGAATTACCGTGATGTAGGTCAACGTGTACCTATCAACTTGCACACGCTTTACTGTTTCGCTTGTTATCTAGAGTACGACACTTTGTGTGTGCTCGAGAATGTCTAAAGTAGCTATTTCGATATTTAGGAGCCTGAATGTATTGTGAAATACGAAGACACAGGTTACTTTGCTCTTCGAAGTATTAACTTCTTAGGTATCGCGGCAGTTGTTACTGTTTCATTGAACGTTATTGAGTATGCTTAAGCATCTGTTCATTCTCGAAATTTTTCGTAAACTATTCCTAGTGATATTAAGAATTTAATAATCGAGAAGCTCCAACGAGATAAATCTATCCCTTTATATAGTTATATTCTTTTATAAACAATTTTTCCAGAAATCTGCTCAAATATACAGTGCTTAACAGTTATATTATACCTTTTATGTTTTGGAAATGTAAAATTATAGTTGCGTGGTAAATGCTTTACGATAATAATGCATTAAATTGCATTAAATACGTATAATTCAACCGCATCTGCATAATTATTATTGAAATGTTTATTTTCATCGAACATTCCGGTACGAAAGTTAAAATGTAATTAAAACGCACGATTAAATTTTAGAAGATATTCGAAATGTAATTACGATTTGAGGTAGCTATCTTAAAACCGATTACTTTCATCCTATAATCGGTAATTATACGGAGAAACTGATACAATTTATTCGTTCTATTTGCAATGTTAGCTGTTACTCTCGAAATTGAGCAAGCTTTCGCAGCGCAATAATTGGAACAGTAAACCGTTTCAAACAGCCTTTGGCGAATCGCAATTAGCGTGTTCACAGTCCCTCAGGCTTTTCTTACCTCAAAGCGCGTGGTAAGAGCGTGAAATGAATTTCATAACTTTACAGCGAACGCTGTAAATTGAACAAATGAGCGTTTACATTCATGGATGCTCCCTATTTACAGTGCATTAAGATAGTAAATATTATCGGATAAATACCTTTGCGAGTAATTACCTACACTTAATGTTACATGTCTAAATATGACATGCGGCACAAATGTGTATATTGCAGCAATAACAGGCGTATAATATTTGGAAATTATATACGACCGAATATGCGATGCAATTTAATATGTAGAATACAGATTTTGTATGACTAACAAAGAAGGAAACTGTTTTTTAGAAGTTACAGTACTAAACAGTTAACAGCACTAAATTTTTACAGGTGTGCAATAACGTTTAAAAAGGTTTGTTTAGGTATATGTTAAAACAAAAATAACTTTTTAACTCGAATGATCTGTTTTTATATCATAAAAATTATTGTATATTACTTAAAAGATTTCATCAATTTTCTAAATTTAATTTAATTACTTGTAGAAATATTTGTTTTAATGAATATTACACGTTGCTTTATCTTTGGATTTGGAGATTTGGAAACGTGAACTTCAAAGATTGTAAATATATGTATGTATAATCGATTAAAGGGTAAAGCTGCATTCGAGCAAGAGATAAAAAGGAACGAAAAAAAAAAATATTTCACGCTTGGTATGAATTTCCACATTATGGATTTTATATTTGTTGCTTGAAATATTACTCGATTGACCTACCATATATTCAACGTATTCTGCACATTAGAAACTTTTAAATTTTATCAATTTCTACGAACACTGCGAGACAGTGTCACTGAACGTTTTATTGTGAAAAATAATTCTCAGGATGGTTAGCACGGGACCGTGAGTTTTGTCAGAAACAGGGAACTATTTCGTGAATTCATTGAAGCGGATATCTTTACGTGTTTCCCCCTCTTCCTTTCCCTTCTGCAGCGATCACATTCGACCTTCCAATCTGCCCTGTTCCCACTTCTCGTTTCTTTCTGCACGGTTCACGATATATTTCACGGGCTGAATACGAACCATGCCCGCGTTGGAATCCTCGTGACGTTGGTAAACGCTGAGTCTTCGACATCAAAGAATATTGCTCCCTTCGCTCGACGTATTGCTACTACCGCACCGACGACAACCCCTTCTGTCCGCGGCTATCTCCTCAACAATGACCTTTTTCTCTCCCTCCCTCCCTGTCTTTCTTCCTCTCATTCTTTCGCTCTTTTGTTTCCTTCGCGTAGGTTTTGCTCAAAGAAATGCTCATTCACCAGTATTTTACCATTACTGGGGTAGTTCACCGACGCAGAGGTTAGGCGAACTAGGCCGTTTTCAAAATATTATAACACAGCCATATATATGTAGTATCGGGAAAAGGGACGTGCTTGACAATGGGCCATACCTGAGGCCCTTTACAACATCGTTGTAATTAAAGGGGATCTACCTGCAAATGGGTCAGGCAGTTGGGAGTTGCAGTTGGCAGTTGCAGTGGGCAGTTGCAGTTGGGAGTTGCAGTTGGGGAGTTGCAGAGAGGACGTGAAGACGTGAAGACGTAGAGTTGCAGAGAAGACGTGAAGACGTAAAGACGTGAAGTTGGAGTTGGGAGTCGATGGAAAGACGTGAAGACGTGAAGACGTGAAGTTGAAGCTGGAAGCCGAGTAGATGACGCACGACGATCATAGTCAGCTATATGTTGAGCATTGCTCATACGAATAAACGAACTTAACGCTCAATAACCATCATTCCTTGTCCTTGCTCTAGAAACTAACAACAAACACAACATCACCTACGATACTACATATATATCGCGGGTATATTTTTATCGGTCGATCAGAGCGCTCCATCGATTCGTCGCAACTGAGGCGCAAAAGCTTCGGCGTGAAAGAGAACGAGAGAACTAGAAGGAGTTCGAGAAAGAGAGACGCTAACGAGAGATCGAATGAGAGACGAAGACGCAAGATGAGAAACAGCAATGAAAAGAGAGAAGGGTAGAGGAGACCGTGAAGAGCAGGATAGGGAAGGTCGAGAGAAAGGGTGAAACGGGGAAGGAAAAGGAAAACAGAGAAAGAGGTTCGCCCACGCCACCCACGGTAATTATCGAAGGCGGGGTTGTCGACCTCTTTTAGTCCTGCCTGCTTGGACTTTTACCGGTGGTGGTTGCCTCGAGGATGGTGTTCATCTCAAAGAGAGGTATGCACGTAGCGGCGCGATATCAGAGAGATAGTTAAGCGTGTACCACTGGACGAGGTTTAATAAAACCGCCTACCCTTTGCACCGCCTGGATCTACACGACAAATACCAGGCTACACGCAATAAACGAAACTGAGAAAAAGTTATCTGTGCGTTGTTACGTACGTTCGACGCAGGTGGTCGGGCTTAACGCGTCCTGCGTGTAAGTATACTTTCGGGGATAATTAATCGTGCCGATGTTGGATTCAACAGACGTCCGCGTAACCATTATCGGTTTTCGATTCGGATGAAATTATACGGTTTGTATTGAATCGTGGCCGATAGACGATCGAAATTAGATAGCCAGGAGTGTGTACTCGCTTCCACGGTTATATTCTTTCTATTCTAATAAATGGTACCCTTTCCCTGTTCGCTTCGTTTCGTTCGATACGCTTTATTAATCGGTGCACGTTAATGGATTCATGGAAGGTAATCATTCGCCATGGTATAAGGATGTAGACATCGTTAGCTAAAAATTTTCGAGAAATCGAACAAGCTAAAACAATGACCTATTTAGGCATCCACATGGTACGCTCTTGATCGAAGTTTGTATATCGATATAAATTAGTTTTATATCAGCGAAAATTTGTTTGAAAGTTACTTAATGATTTCCGATATTATTTCCGTTTGATTAATTTATCTTCGATGCTTTTACTTTCTGCTTCACTTATCTTAATAGTATGAATGGAACTCAAAGTCATCAAACGTTGTTATTTTCTTCGCGCAACATCGATTCATAATTTGGAGAACGCTTATAGGAATGAAACGTATGGATAAAGTCAGATTCAGGAAAAAATCTGACGCTTTCGAGATTTCTATCGACTCTTCTAACTACTAACGAGCCAAAACTTCTCTTTTCTGCTTGTCGAACTGGAACACTCTAAGTCTCCCTCTCCGTGGCTTTTTGCCCTCCTTTTTCTGGATTCCGCTATCCCGTTCTCATCCCCAGAGATTTTTTCTCCTTTTTCCTTTTTTTTTTTTTTTTTTAACGAAGAAGAGGAAAGTCGCCGGAAGTTCCGGCAACTTTGCCACGGCTCAACGAGTGGAGTCAATTTTTCATCGCTTTCAGTTGCTCTTTCGACGGATAACAGAGAGAATGTCCGCGGAGAACCGGCGAGACTTATTTTCGATCCGCAAAATGTTAAAACTTTTATTAATGGCCCATTCATTTTTATAAAACTTTTTACAAACTAAGCTTTGTTTTTAAGTTACAGGCTAGGTTAATTATTCTACAAAATCGCTATGTTGTTGAGAAAAATGTTTATCTACAGATGCTGTCCAGAAGATTAACGTGAGACAACAAGAAAACTGTTCTCGACAAGTTGAAATTATGAAAATGATATCGCACTTGAGATGATACAATTTAAAGCTGAGTAATTTTTCTACACAGAGTATACATATACTATGTATATACATGTAAAGTAATCATATTACTATTTATATATGGAAATTATTAAAATGGCTTTAATACAAAGTAAAGTTAATTAATTCTTTTAGATAAAATTCTGTATTGTGTTATTGTCTATTTATATGAATTAAATATTTCATTTATAGAAAACGTAACATGTGTGTGTTGATATTAGTGGTGTTTGCTAATATTTTAGGTTATGTATATTTGTATATGTTCACTCAACCTTAATATTTCGCGGAAATTTATTTCAATTTAAGTAAATAATACAATACCAATAAATTACGACATATTCAAATGTTTATGGACATGTAAATATAGGACATCGAAAGTGTGTGTAAAACAAGGGACCTGAGGCATTCGCGTTTTTATTCAAATGACCAACATATAACCTCTTTTGGTAGTCATAATGTAATATAAATTACCATGGAGATAATTCATGATATGAATAACGTGAAAAGAAATAACGTATTTTACTCACCAGTCTGGCGTTCAACTCACTGTTGTCTGCTTAATTTTTCATTGCAAATAAGTACGTAGGTACATATCACAAATAAGCACGTAATGTTATATAAAAAGTCCGGAAATTTGTTTATAACGTTTGAGAATTAACTGATTGAATGGAATATATTAACACAGTTTAGAAAATTTATAAATATTTGAAACGAAATTAATTAATTATTTAATACGCACAACTACACAAAGGATCACTCCGATTTGTTCAAATTACAATACTTGAATCTTAATGTGACAACTTTCTCAACCAATAAGAATCTAATACCAATCAGAGAGCTATATTTGTTTGTACACCAATCACGGAAAAGAGTTTAGATTAATATCAAAAATTAATGCATTTATAATGCATTATCATGCGCATATAGATAATCACTTTGAATTATTTAAATTATTAAAATTATTCAAATTACTCAAATTATGTGAATTTTGATGACAGATTTCTTAGCCAATGAGGTTCTCTACCAATCAGAGAGCTGAGTTTATTTATATGACCAATCAGAAATATTTTTGTAAATGCTTACCTAAGTAGTAGTATATGTACATATAGGTATCAGTGGTAGTTGTCTTACAAGTTCGGATGTATTTGATATTTTGAAAGCGTAGATATTTTCGCGGAGTTATAAATAGTTTACAGTCTTAAAAAGTATCCTAATAGTGAGATATTGTCAAATTACGATCACGGACAAAGATTCGTTTCAACGACGGTGAGAGACAATCTTCGGTATCTCCTCAGAAGTATGTACATTTACCTTGAAATTGCATCGACAATAGTGGGTTTGCATCGATCGAATACACATATTGATTTGTTTGCAGTAAACGTTGCCTATCGTGTTAATTCGTTGACAGAAACACAACTAAGAGTTTACTATTCGTGAGGTGTATAATTCTCTCGAGTAATATGGATACCAGTTATTTGCACAGTATTTGATTCGTAATGTCCATTTGCATCATTTAATTTACTAATTATATATTCGGCCTAGAGCGTAAATTACACGCGGTAGATAAAATAACACTAATATTGATTTTACATTATTTAACTGATTTCAAGCTTTCGTATTCGTAATAAAATATAACAGAAAAATAATGACGCTTTACGTGTGTGGTATGGTGTGTGTATGTGTGTATACGTGTATATAAAACGAATTTCTGTATGTTGACACGATTCAAGTCCAACAAGACTCGTCGTTAAATGCGAGATGAAAAATGAAGCGATTTCATCGTGATATATCGTGAGTAATATATTGCGATTTGTTCCTTGGAATATCCAATTTTTTATCAAATTTCATTGGGACAATGTTATCATCAGACGAGTTCGTTAAGGAGTGAGGGGAGAGGATGGCTTGATTACTTGATGATCATATGAGAGCGAGAAGGATAATAGTCGAGAAAAGTGTGGAGATGCTGGAAGCGGTGAAGAATGGAGATGAATTGCTGTGCACATCCTGGTGGGGGGTAAGTAAGAAAGCAACAGAAAATATCAATTGCCTTCTATCTCTTTGTTTTGTCCCGTCGTTCTTCCTCTAGTTTCTCATTCTAGATTTATGTTAACGGTTGCTCAGGCTATACGGATACGTATTCGCTCGAACGACAAAGTATCTCGAGTAACGTAATTTCTTAAAATGACTACTAGATTTCGAGTATCTTAGTAAATAAAAGAAAAAATTAACTTATATGAGCGTACGGTAATTCATATTTTTAATTGAAACGCGTATCTTGTTGAAAATATACATGTTGATTTTTAGCTATATATTATATTTTTAGCTATATAGAACCAAAGGGATACGATCCACTATGAAAGGAGAGATAGTGATGATTTATGTACGCCATGTAGGTTCAATTTGTATCACGTCAGGTTTTACCGACTGAGACGTGTAGCTACGTGGACAACTGAATTATTGTTCGAACTGGAGTTGAGACATTTATAGATAGAAATAACCGAAACGATACGTACGATCGAATCAGTAAGATGTTGAACGAGTGTCTTGTTCAATCGTGTGATCTTTATTACTGTCTTTTTCCCAGTCGAATCTTTCTATTGTAGATTTTTTATTTTGAAATATCTTGTTCTGAAATATGTATGTCTAAGGTTAGAATGACATTATGTATGCGCATATGTATATATAAGGTATATATGTATGCTGCGTCTTTTTAGGTATTTCAAATTCATGTTTCTCCCTTTTTCTACTTATGTCACTCGTTATTTAAATATATTTCTCGACTTTTGTTGCAATTTTTGATGTATAGTACAAATAATACAACTACCAATATTATTTTGAAGGTTATGTTCTTATACTGCAGTATCTTAAATATTCAAAATCAATATTTATTCATCTACTCCACCGCAACATTCAACACGCTTATATAAATTCCATTCGTTAAATTGTACAGAGATACAGTCTGTCACACAAGAGCGTGTCTGCGATATTTCTGTAAATATTTATATATTTGTAAAAAAATTTATATGAATTGAATCTACATCTAAAACACTAATACGCTATTACTTAGTAGGGTGTCCAATCTCCTCCATTAGCGATTATAGCTTGACATCGTTTCGGCATACTCTCGACTAATTTTTGAGCGTAGGATTCTGGTAACGACCTCCATATCTTTCGAATGTGATGTACAAGTGTTCTTATTTTTGTGATACGTCTTCCTCTCAGCTTGCATTTCATTAGGGACCACACATTTTCGATAGGGTTTGCATCAGGGGACTGCGATGGCCAAGGAAGTACTGTGATGGCGTTTTTCGCTTTCCATTGGGTGCAGATGCGACTTCGATGTTTAGGGTCGTTGTCTTCTTGCAATATCCATTGGTCCTCGGTTTGGTTGAACCAACGTTTCACGGATGTGAGAAGTCCCCTTTGGTACAATTTCACCATCTTTTGTGCATTCAGATTGTCTGTAAAGACGCACAAAGTCCCAAAACCGCGTGCGTTAAAGCAACCCCAAACATGCACTTTTATAGGGTGTTTTACACTTCTTTGAATCATCCTTCTTCCATGGATAGTCCAAGCACGCCTAATAGGACACCATGCCCAAAACGAAGATTCATCAGTGAATATTATATTACTCCAATCACGATCTCTGTTTTCATTCGCCCATGCCAGACGATTTTCGACGTTTCGCGTACGCGGCACTCATATTAAAAAGCTCTGTTCCTTTCACTGTTTCAAATGAAACTGAAAGGTATTCAGCAACGCGTATTAGAGAAGTTTTCGTTTGTTTACATTCTTTTTATCTCATTCTGATTAGGTGTCAGGTTTCGCAGATATCGCAGACACGCTCTTGTGTGACAGACTGTATCTTGTACAGAGAAAAAACATACACTCTCTTAAAAGCTTAAAACGCTTATTATATTTCTCAAAATTGGCAGAAACGTAGGTAAATCATATTGTAATAATTTATTTAACTCGATCATTTAAAATTACTAAATACGAAAGATTTATTAAAAACAGGAGATACACTCTAAGACTTTTGCGCCAGAGTGTACGTAAAATAGGAAAGATACGTTGTCTCGAATCGTAAAAATTCATTATCAACTGCAACAAGCAGTCTATTCGACGATATCGTCCGTGAATTCATTTTCCTCGTGTTCCACGTATCTTTGGATTTAACCGGAGGCCGTGACGTGAATGCAGAACTGCTCAGGAATCTCTGAGCTGACTCGGTTCGGATAGGATTCGCAGTTTTGGCGTGGAGCCCGTTGTTTAAAGGAGTCCAAGTGGTTGAAACAGGAGCTCGTGCCACGCTGCTTGGACAATATTACTTCTCATGGAGTCGAGAATTTGCCGTAGGCCGTAGGTAACGTCGTGCTAATTCGCAGACTCGCTCCGTCGATGAAAACGGAATATTACTGTCTGTGGTCCATGTTTCTCCGGGTATTTGAATTGCGTCGTTTCAACGAATGTCTGGATGCGTATCAGACCGTATTAAAGACACGTGTCCCTTGCTTAAATGTGGTGCGACGGTAGTTGCAATTATAAAGGATATGAGCTGGAAAAGTGATTATTTTTAATACGATCGTTTAGTGCTGTGCACGCTTCAATTTATTTATTAGTTTGAATTTTTTTCAAGCGCTTTTGGATTTTTTAGTTTCTTCGGAATCTAATAATATTGGAATCTCTTGTTAAGATTGATCTCGTACGAAATTAGAGGAATCGTGTACTAGTTCCTGATTTTTATTTTAACTTTTAAATCGAAACTTAAAGCTTCAATATGATGTTCTGATTGTGATAAATTATAGAATATAGGGATTACATTGTCAATAGAGTTAGTGAGATTTTGTTTACTAAAGAATATTGTAGAATAATAATTCACTAAAAATATTTATAAGGAATTCCACTTTTAGAGTGTAGCGTATGTTGTTGTTTGGTTTCAGTTAAATATTGCGGTTATTTTTAACAATTAATGTAGTATCAGGAAAAGGGACGTACTTGACAATGGGTCATATCTGTGGCCCTTTACAAACATTGTGTTAATTGAAGGGGATCTACCTGGGAATGGGTCAGGCACATCTGGAGGACAGACAGAAGACGTGAGGCAGTCGAGTAGAGTAGAGTCAGTCAGTTGCAGAGAAGCAGTCGAGTAGGGTCAGTTGAGTTAGTCAGTTGTGGAGAGGCATTTGAGTAGAGTCCATTGAATGTAGGAGTTGAGTTTGAGCAGTTGAGAAGTTGGAAGCCGAGTGTTAAGACGTACGGCGATATTTGTAGTCAGTTTTGTGTTGAGTATTGCTTGTACGAATAAACTTGAACTTAACTCTCAATAAACCATCCTTTCTTGTCCTTGCTCTAGTTAATAAAACAACACATTTGTAGGTTACTACATTAATCTTTCCATGTTAACAATCCATTAACGTTTCTTTTTTATATATTCTTTTTATAGGGAAGGATATTTATTATACATACATATATTGTAATTCTTTATCTACTTTGCTTCTAACTTAATAAAATTTACGTTTACCAGAGTTTCAAACAATTTTAAGTATTAAATCCAGCAAGAATACCATCGTGATTAAACATAGTTTATCAATGACAAGATTAAATTCATCTTCCAAAATTAAATTTTTCATTTATATTGTAGGATTTTTTTTATTTATTTAAAATAGATTAAACAGGAAACGATGGTTATTTAAGGTGAACTAAATACAGTAATGTGCCATAACTAAGACAACTCCCGTCACCACGATTCCAACGCTCTCTCTCACGTGGACCATCCTCCTCAGCAACGCTGACAACACTCTCCGACAACATTGACCACACTCTGACTTCTCAACTAACTACTGCCTGTTAATTCGTCTTTCTCCCTTAAGCATCCCTTTGTCTTTTCTCATAGCCCCACCACGTACATGTGGCATCGATCACACCTTAATCTACATCAGAGATAAAACTTCCTCCCCGACCTTCGAACTTTTTTGCATACGCCACCACCTTATCATCATAACCCACACCGAGCTCTTTAACATCCCCAAACCAAAACATATATAAGCCGAGATTTCAGCAAGCTCAGGCAGTTTTTGTTCAGCCTTTCTCTGATACAGTATATTATGCTACCTCTGTAAGACTATTGTAATCATTGAATTTATAATGAAGTTTGATAAAAGAAAGTTAAGAGTTGAGCTACGGCTCAACCTTCTTTTTTTATAATCTAAGTCACAAGTTCACGTGATATACACGTTTCGCAACCGTCTGCGGCCATGGTCACATCTTTTTTCCGCGTAACTATTTGACTGAAGGATCGACAACACATTGATGGGTCGCTCGGTCCATTGAAGTTTCTAGACCCTTTTGGCCCATCAGCATTTAGACTTTCTTGCAACATTGTTTATGGTTCACCCGATATTTCTTAGGCAATCTGTCCACGATACTACAATTTTTACATATTTAGTCATACAGAAACGCATTTCTAGTTTGCACAATATACACGGATATCGCTGATAATTCTATACGAAAGTCGTTCTAATTATTCAAACATTTTACTAAACAGCGAAAAATTATGTAGAAATTCCATCGGAATTTTCACGTGGAATTCGTTAATGTTGTTCGCATAGATAAAAAGTTTCAATGAAATGGAATTTTGTACCGAACGTTTGCCACATGCTCCCAGTTCCAGACACCGAAATACTTTTCTGTATTAAAATATAAACGTTGTACGGTTCGTTATTCGCATATTAATGCTCAGGTTTCTGATCGAAGCTTCTCTCTGGCGGTAGCGAATAAAAACTCGTCATTATCGTGGTGGTTCGAATTTTACGCCAACCATTGATATAATCGAGTTTATTCAGTCTGTGTAACAGACCATATCGGTCGTACTCGCAATGAAATCATCTCGTCGAACTTACCGCGCATTGAATCTTTTACCGCGATAAGAGCCGTGAACATTGAAGTACGAGTGTCGACCCTACATACAGTACGGAGTACTATAGAGCATAATTGCGGAATCGGAAATAAAAGTTACCCTAGCGGACGCTCTGAATCTCCTCGAGTTATCTGTACAAATATACAAGTCAAGTATTAAGCTCTTTCTATTCGTACATTGGTAAATTCAGTTCAAAAGAGATATGGTCTTTTTTCCTTTAAATAAGATCATAAAAAAATAATTACACACATGTAACAGAAATTAACGTTATGCAAAAAATACGTTAAAAAGTTTGCACCCTTAAAGCGCAAACGTAGATCTCTCGTGTCTGATACGTTTTTCAGTAACAGTCTTTACAAAGAACCGAAGAAATTTATATGTCTTTGATCATTTGAAATTGTGATCTTCGTACAATCTTCGACATATTGCGTTTATTGCAAGTAGTACAAAGTAAAACATACAAAATGTATGTTCGAAGATCACGAAAGACCTATCCTAAGGGTTAATTAACTGATTTCATTGAAAATTTAGAAGTTAAAAAACAATACTAGCTTACATAAAACTTTAATTAGATTATACAACAAATTCTACGCGCTTTCGAGGTTCTCGAGCTCTAAATGAACAATTTTTCGCCGTATCAAAGTTTCCCTTTGTCTCTTCATTTCATAGTCTCGCAAAAACGTGTCGTTTTTAATATCCACCCCATGGATCCTCCCCCCCCCCAAAAAAAAGAAAAGACACGAGCATACCATGCCAACAAAGACGAACCAGATACGAATTCCTGAAATTGCTTGCGTACTACCATGACAAAGTTGCCTTCGTCTGGTCCGCTCGGTAAATCGGTAGTCGTCGATCGATAAACAGGAAATTAAGACGCGAAACGAAAGGTTAATGATTGTGCATAGTGCATAGTTTATATCGAGAAGCGACTTGAACGGCGATTGTATAAGGGCTGCGAGAGTTTACTACGCGAAACGCGACAGGGCCCGCGAGCGATCGGACAATGACATCTTTCAGAACAATTCATTGTTCCAAGGAAGCTCGTCCGCTTACGAGGGGAGGCAGTCGGTGGCGCAGAGTGCGGCGTCTCTGGGTGCTCGCAGTTTCTCCGGTTGTCCCCTGGCCCCCCTGACGGTTAGTTGCCGCGGGCCGTCTCATTGAATACACGCTGGGACAATGTAGTCTGCACAATACCGGTGTCAGCCGGAAATGACGCCACGCAGAGAGAGAGAGAGAGAGAGAGAGAGAGACAGAGACAGAGAGAGAGAGAGGTGGTGTACGCGCGTAGTCAAGCCTCGCGAATTGGCGGCGTTAAGGCAGCCAAGCAAACCCCTCTTCCGCGAACGAACAGGCTATCTACACTGCGTAACGCACAATTGGCCATGTTGCAGGCTGACGTACGCGGCTGACTAGGCTATTTCTCTGTCTGGCCACCCATCTCAGACAGTATTTCTGCCAGACGCGTCGATATCGCGTTTAAATAGCGTTATATCCGTGCAAATTTTTCGATCACGTTATTCGATAAGCGCGCGATAGGTAGTCTGTAATGGGATTCATTAACGTGTTGCACGAACAATCGAACGATAAGGAACGGCTTGATGGCGCGTCGTAGACATTGGGTCGTACAATGGCGTTGATGGAACCAGTCAGATGGGAACCGTTTTAAGTATCTTACCTATACGGACGCTATTGAATCAGCTTTCGGTACTCGGGAAAATGACTGATCGGAGAAGAATTGTCTGTAGATCGTCGGCTCTCCTTTGCTGCGTTCAATGGCGAACGTAAGTTAGACGGAAAGTTTTACTGACGAGGGAGATCTTGGCAGTGTTGATCTTGGGTCCTTGGTTGATCTTGGATTCGGCAAGTTTGTTTGCGTTTTCGGATAATTACAGATAATACGAACAAAGAAAGAATATTATGCGGAGATGCGTTTTTGTAACAGTATTCTACGTTGAGGATACAGGGATCAAGTAGAATCAGGCTGCAGAATAGCCAGCATTTGTCAAGAAAGTTCAAGGATGATTGTAAGCAGTTTTGAAAAAGAAACGGATAGTACCTTGGTAATATTTTAGGCATAGAAATATCTCTTTTTCGAAATCAAATTTCTAATTCAAGATTTTATGAGAAAGTAGCTTATCGTAATATCCAATGAATTTAATTCTAACTGTTTGATTGTGTAACATAAATACGCGTGAATTTAGTATGCGTCGAGTAGAGAATTTAGATATTATCATCGAAATGGCTATAACAGGTATTGACTTTAAATATGATTTTATCTTTCAGATTTATTGATAAGTGTTAACGTCCGTAAAGATTCACCGTGATTTAGGGTATATATAATACTATATCGATATTATATCGATAGTTTTGTATGATATACCGCTAAAATAATACTTCTGTTTCCAAGCTTTTCGATCCTAAAACGATTTATCTTTATTTATGTTCATTTGTTAAATAAAATTTATTCAACTTAAGAGTAGAAACAAAGCACATACATTCTATAATTACTTCAATTAAAAGCACGTATATTCCAAGTATAAATATTGTAATTAATAATCTGATGAGCTATGAACTGTGTGAGCTAATTTCAAGGTAAACGGGGACGTTTTCAGGGCAGATCATTCAGAAAGTTTCCTGACTGTCGAATCGATAATCCGGCGAATGAATTTACAGTCTCAACCTAAAATCGGCGGTCGTAAACGTTCGGTCACGATTTTGCAGTAATTAGCAGTGAGAGGAATTAGAAAAGTTTTAATTAGTTCTTCCGAGAGTTAAATCTTACAGCGGAATTTATTAGCGTAATTTGAAATCGATCGCAAACGAGAACAATAAAACGGTATGTATAATTGAATAGCGTGGAAGTGGAATATTCAAGACCATTCGCGTAACTGATTCATCAGTTATTATATCATTGTTCCATTGATATAAATTTTAAAACGAGTATCTGATACAATACTTATTTCACAATAGAATATTCTATGGTGAAAATGTGTGGAAATGAAATAAAATGAGAGAAAATGAGTCGATTATTGAATATCTGGTATAGTAGTCGTTTCACGGTGGAACTTTCTATGGCGAAAATGTCTGAAAATAAAATATAAAGGAAATCAATTATTGTAATAAACAATCCCTTTTGTGAAGTTTTGCATTAAAGTTGCTCCAACATGATAATTTCAAGACAATGATATCACTGTAACGAGTCGCTAAAGACGGCGGAAGTTTTTTAATTAACGCACATTAGGCGGTTACACACTTTACATGGTAAATTCATTTATCACGAGCGTGAAGTTTCCTACAAAAGATGCAGCAGCCTCGTCCTGTAACGGAAAACTTTATTATGCCGCAAGCTAACAATCGTTTTACATATCCCGTTGTGGTTGAAAGTAACAACACCAGAAAACATAAATTTCATCTGCAAAGAATTGCTGTATTTTATCGTGTTCTGCGTAGGGTCGCGTTGCCGTTTGCCTCGAACTTTATACCAGCTCGCGAGTAAATGCTGCTCTCCGAAAACCTCGCAGCGATTTCAATCTAACCAAATTGCGATTTCTCCTTTATTCTTATATTTTATTACAATGCCGCTCTTTAATGTACGTGTCATTTCCGCATCCTGAAGCATCCATTTTAAAGATTTGAGTATTTAGCACAAATCAAAGAATTAGATCCGTAGCATTTTGATAATAATTTTAAAAAGTAATATTAATTTCATCTTTCCCATAAATTTTGCTTGCAGCATAATTAGTGACGTATTTAGCTAAACACTAACTTGTCTTCCCATTAAAGCAATAAAGATTTGATAAGTATCAAACAAGTTTCCATTTACCGGATCACGTTTATAGTATTCCACAGTCTGTAAAAGACACAATTATTTTTTACAGTAAATTTTTACCGAACTGTGAATACGTAAGAATTATCACGGGTGAACATCGATTCGTTTTCCTGTCTCAATTCCACGATTTTACAAACGAGTCCATTAATCATCGAAATAGAATCGTCTCGTTCAATAAAGCTATATATATATATATGTCAGATTTGGACTGGAGCCTTGGGCGCGCGACAACTCCTCACGTGGATCAGCCATCGTTCCACAAAGCCGAGTTTACACTTACACGTACAGTGCTGGACAAAAGTATTGGCACAGCAAGATTGTTATGATACAAATGCTTATAACTATTAAACAAATTGATTTAAACAAAAAACTTTTTGACGTATTTATTTATTATCTATCCTAGTTTATTACATAACAAGAGCAACAATATAAATAAAATAATACGCAAAATAATAACAAAAATATATTTTTTGAACATTTTATGGGTGGACAAAAGTATTGGCACAGTAGAATATTTACGCTTATAACTAATTACATAATAAACTTCTAATATTTTGTTGGCAGTCCTTTTCTTTTAAGGACTTCCTTTAATCTTCTGGGCATCGAGTGGACTAATTTTTTAGTGAATTCAGGTACAATATTGCTCCATTCCTGCAGAAGAACTTTCTTCAAGAAAAACGAAAGAAACCACAATTGAAGAAAGAAAAATAATATTAAATTTATATAAGATGAATAAATCTTACAACGAAATTGCACAAATCATAAACAGAAGTCGTTTTACTGTGCGTTCAGTCATAAAACGCTTTAAAAGTGAAGAAAATCTAGAGAATCAAATTAGGAGTGGTCGCCCTTCTAAGGTAACAATTCGAGAAAAAAGGAAAATCGTAAATATTGTAAAGAAGGATCCAAAAACTAATTCGACTGAAATTGCTTCGATGTTAAAAGCTGAGTGTGAAAAAGAAGTAAGTACCAAAACTGTACGTAGGGTATTGAAGGATGCCGGTTATTCTGCCCGTGCAGCACGAAGAAAGCCCTACATCAGTAAAATAAACCAAAAGAAAAGAGTGGAATTCGCGAAAGAGTTTGTTACGAAAGATACTGATTTTTGGGAAAAGATCATGTTTTCAGATGAAAGTAAGTTTAATATTTTTAAATCTGACGGCAGAATATTAGTATGGCGAAAACCCAACACAGAGATGGACGAACTGAATCTGCAAGCCACCATGAAACATGGGGGTGGTGGTTTAATGGTGTGGGGATGTATGGCATCATCGGGTGTAGGAGAACTTATATTCATTGATGAGATAATGGATAAATATGTATATTTAAATATACTCAAGCAAAATCTTTTGAAAAGTACTCAAAAATTAAACCTCCCCAGGGATTTCTATTTTCAGCAGGATCGAGATCCTAAACATATGGCGTATATTGTTCGTCAGTGGATAATATATAATACTGCCCACACATTAAACACACCACCTCAAAGTCCCGATATGAATCCCATTGAGCACGTGTGGAACGAATTGGAAAAAAGAATTAGGAAACATAATATCACAAGCAAGTCTGAACTGAAGAAAGTTCTTCTGCAGGAATGGAGCAATATTGTACCTGAATTCACTAAAAAATTAGTCCACTCGATGCCCAGAAGATTAAAGGAAGTCCTTAAAAGAAAAGGACTGCCAACAAAATATTAGAAGTTTATTATGTAATTAGTTATAAGCGTAAATATTCTACTGTGCCAATAGTTTTGTCCACCCATAAAATGTTCAAAAAATATATTTTTGTTATTATTTTGCGTATTATTTTATTTATATTGTTGCTCTTGTTATGTAATAAACTAGAATAGATAATAAATAAATACGTCAAAAAGTTTTTTGTTTAAATCAATTTGTTTAGTAGTTATAAGCATTTCTATCATAACAATCATGCTGTGCCAATACTTTTGTCCAGCACTGTATATACAAGACTATCACTAAGCTTAACAACTAATAAGACTAATGAATAATAAGTTTGATTAATAATAAAGGTAATGAATACTAAATTGTACGAATAATGAGATTAACAGATAACAAGTTTAATGAATACTATTAACTATGTTTTTTTTTTTAAGTTCAACGAATCCACGGTCAACGGGATAACTCTTTTCTAAGCGCAATTACGATTGTCGAAATGCTCGATGTGTCACTCCCCAAGGCAATCGCACGAATGCCCACGTCGTGGAGATTTTTCTCGCTGTACGATTGCATTTGTTTTCTGTACCCGTTTGGAAGCATTGAGAAAGTTCCAAACGCCGTTGCTAGACAGTGTCTGCCTGGAGTTTGATTCTTAATACAATGTATGTCCCATCGTATCGGCACCTCCGAGGCAACATCACGCGTGGCTAGGCCCGCTCTCGAGGCTGCATGCCACCACAACTACATTTCTCGGAAAACCCATACAACCACTCCAGACCTCCGTTAGGCAAAACGTCCATCCCGCGACCGTGGCTACGTTCGGCGACCAATTGTCACCTCGAACCCAATCTCGCTATCACATATCTCGAACAATTACAGCTATGATAAAATCTAGGCTAGGGTACTAGAGGACATTCCCAAAATTTCCAAGAATAGGCTTCGGCTTTCCTTTCATCTCCGACATATATATACATACACATACATACACATATATTTCTACTTTCTCAAACGGCATATCTCTCAGAGAATCCCAAGAGCAGAAAGTAACGCGTGTTCGTCCTTAATTCGTGATGTGTATCATCTTGTCCCTCGTGCACTTTCACTAGCCATTCGAGAATCGGGATCAATGTCCCTCGCCATGGTTCAGCGCGTCGTATTGACCTCGGGCCAAGAAAGATGCAATCGCCTCCAATCGAACCTTCAAGGGAGAGCGGTGTGAGCGTCGTAAGAAAGTAGGCCAACAAAACAAACCGCATCGCCTGATTCATACGCTGCAAACTGTTGCTACGTTTCTGGCGAGCGAGTCCTACGTGCGCCGTTTTATTTACGATGCTCGCATAACAGTGTTAGAGAGGCTATGGAGCAAAGCCGAGGGATGATGTTGCATGGCTCGCATGCTCCCACGCCAAAGGAGGGGCGAACGAACCTTCTTGCACGAGATCCTGGCTAATTTGTAGTCCGAGGATGCTCTTTCGATTCGAGAAAGAAGAGCGTCGGAAAAACGAGGATAGAAAATAAGAAAGAGAGGGATTGAAGGAAGGGAGAGAGAGAGAGAGAGAGATTGCGAAAGCAGTAGAGAAACTGATGTCCTCTGGAGATGAGCAGCCGCCTAAAGGAGAACGATATTGCTCCTTGGCTGGCTGGATACTGTGACTCCTCTACCTCTTTCTCCTTTTCCTCTATCCTGCAGACCACGAATACGAGGAGAAGGATAAAAAGATTACGGGAGCAAATACCCGAGCGGAGACGAACCCGTCGTCGAATGGACCAACGCGGATGGATAAGAATCTTTCGCCTCTCTTTGAGACGGTAAACACCGTGCACAATCCCTTATCCACGGGGATAATCGATCTATTAATTCTTTTATCGAAATCATTTCTCGCGTTCATAAATTTCAGGAGATTTGTATTTTTGGAGAGAAGTAAATTTAAGAATTTCAGATATTTTTGGCTACATTAATCCATTAAAGGCTAATTTTATGCTAAGCTAATGTTTCATCTGTAATTTTCTTCCATTCAATTTACATTATTCGATTCTTGTTTTTTTTTTCTGTGTAGAAAAAAATTGCAAACGTTTGTTTGATATTTTCTTCGTTTCAAAGAATTGGCTTGAAATTGTTTACGTTGATAATGGATCTTGTTCGTAATGGATTTAAGAATTCATTCTTGATATAAAGTGCGATGCTCTTAGTCAAAGATATAAATACAAATTGGATAAAAATCCTATCTAAATACTCGAAGATAGAAAATGATATTGAAATATAATACGTAGGATGTAACACCTTTTGTTACCTATATCTAAGGATGACTCGATACCTGAAAAGCATCATGATTCTATCTGAGTGCCATTTCTCTGAAATGACTTTTGTCCTGTTCCAGATAGTGAGAAAATATTTTTTCCGATATTTCACGAGAAAAACGTATTAATCGATGTTCGTAAAACTGAAATTGAAATCCAATCTCAGAGGACGTCTACAGCCCTTAAAAGAGCGTGTATCAGACGACCTGTTAGTCGTATATCCTGTTCGGATCAAAGGAAAGTAATCTTTACCGGATCTCGTGGAAAATCCATGGGATTTATGAAGCACCTCGCTGACATTTCTCGATCCAGTTCTGTAGAATGTAGAAGTTAAGAAGAAATCATTAAAAATCTATCTCCCGTGAATTATTTATTTTTCCTGTCTCTTTCTATTCCTTTTCTTTAGCTTTCTATTTAAAGTAATCGGATAATTATGATCAAAGTACTCATATTTTTCATTCATATCGTCGTTTTGCTACGTCTTTGCCATTTTGTTCGAAAGGTATGCTCCAAAAATGTTTCAATAGAAATTATGTCGTTGATTAAAAGTTTTAACATCTCTCTAAGAGAAAATAATGTACAGTGAAAAATCTTCGAAACTATTCGATTAATTAATTACATTTCCTTTGACATAAATTTTCATCTTTGTATGATAAAATTAATCGAAATATGCTCATCGTTTCTATTTCGTATGTAGCACGTTATTATTATTATAATTTGTGATCATTCACTCACTTAAAATCCTTAACCGTGGAATTTTCAGATGTTTCCAATATTTGGTATTTTAGTACATTTTGCTCTAGATCGTTCTACATCATTGATACTCTTTACTATTAAGTAATACCTAATTATAGATTTCGTTCGTACAATTTTATGATAATTCTCTTCAAAATAATTAATGTGAAATACTTTCCAAAGCTATGTGCAGACATTTGACCAAATAGATTTTTGATGATTCCTCTTAAATAAATTAATTCAGCATTCCTCTATATAAACACAAGTACAGTAATAACCAGTGTTTCTCTGTTATATTATTTTCTTCAGCTAATATCCACTATAAAATAGCACTCATTTTTTTTTTCTTTTTTTTTTCTTTCAGAGAGAAACGTATGAAATCTCGCTGAATAAACATTTTTGTACTTCGCTGTGCAGAGTATGCTTTTTCGCTTTGTTTCGCTTCTACTATTAAAGATACACAGCTGTTCATTTCTATCGATTCCACATACGACTCTTGTTTAGAACGATGAACATTATTTTGAATATATTATTAATTAGAAATTGTACGCGTCACAAAGTGAAATTATTCAAGAAATATCCATCGACCTTTGAATAATTCTGACCAGGTTATATCGTACATATTCAACACCAATGGCATATTATTTTAAATAAATTACGACTACAACAACGAATAATTTAAATGCACAGGAAAATATCTATTCCCCCGACGAATAAAGATAGAAAAATGAAGAAAACTCAATCGAGAGCGGATTTGTATGTTTAAGCCAAAGTCGAAATCCTCGCTGGCAAAAGCTTGTATATGTAGATCTGAAACCGACTGCAGTTTTGACAGCGCGTTTACCATTACGCTCTCGCATTGTGTATATTCCCATATGAGCGCCCCCGTTGAGAAGCTGTGTCCTTTTGATCCACCCTCGCTCTTCAGCTGGCAAAGAAGAAAAGAAAGAAAAAGAGTGGATAGGATGAGGAGTGACGGTCCTTTTGCGCTGCGCGCGCGAGGCACGCTGCTTTAGGAAGGACGAAAGAGAGAGAGAGAGAGAGAGAGAGAGAGAGAGAGAGAGAGAGAGAGAGAGAGTGCAGGCGGAAATAATATTTTACCGTCGAGTCAACGACCGCAGAAGCACGCTCTTATCTCTAGCAAGGAATATCACGAAAATCGGAAGCACGAGGATTTCGATAAAAAGTTCCAGCAGCTTTGCGCGACCATTCGAGAAACACCATCGATGCCTAAATCGCGAATTTCTTCAGAAATCTCGTCGCTTCCCATATCCAGGAATATCCAGCTATATTCACCGAGAAATTTGTTTAATATTTTTTTCCTTATTATTTTTTCTCCCGATTAAATTCTCTAATCTTGTGAGTTTTGAAAGAAAGAAAGAAAAGATGAAATATTTACAGCGTTATAAATGCCATAAGTTAGGGAAATTTTTTCTTTCTGATTCGTAGAAGAACTTTTGTAAAGGTTCTATTATCGTAGTACACGCTTTATATAGCATCGGTAAAACAATATTTTTCAAAAATGCATATACATGAATCTCGAATTTTTTAATTTTCAATTCCGTAGACCATTAGGTTTTTAGCTCTTTGAATTTTTAAAATTCCGTTTTGTATTATTCGTCGTATGAGGTTTACGCAACTTTACGGATTATTGTGTTGCTTGATCCTTAATGGGTTAATTGGTAAGTGAAATGGCTATGTGATTTTACGATATTATTATCATTAAAAAGCGAAGGTGAAAGGAAGATCGATCGGATACTCTCTAATTTTATATTTGACGTGAAACTACTTCCCTATCTGGGATTTTTAATAGAACGTTAAGTGAAGCCACGTTTAATGTTTTATACTCGGGAGAACGGGACTTCCTTGTTCGTTTATATAAGCAAACATCGTACAGAATTGGTAAATCGCGAGAGGAAACGTAAACCTGTTTATATCCACTTGCCAGAAATAGGGAGAAAATGACGTCCTCCCTTGAAAAATCGCAACATGTCATTATTCCACGAAAGCTGGAAGGCAGTTGATGAAAAATATAAGATCAGGTTAATGCTAGACAAAGATATATTTTACAAAAGCCGGAAACGTCGATACGTGTCTTTAATTATACTTACACGTAATGTTTTCTAAATCCTACTGCGTCTGATTATGACTGGCCCTCTTCTACTTTATTACAACGTGAATTTACATTACATCGTTACTCTAGTATCGAGTAGTCTCTCGGTTTATTGGCTCTGGGTTTCCAAATTAAAATAACAATTCAAATCTGTACTCGTAAAATATCGAGAAAGCTATATTTTACCTATGAATTAGTTTTTCAAATAAAATATCGGCTCGTTCTTCTCTATTCTAATCCAAAACGCATAAACTTCCTCAATTATGCTCAAATGTTAACCGAAATAAATTTCATCCATAATTTAGCGATCAAATTGCAATACCACTTACGATAAGCAAGGATATCGTGAGATCTTTGTTGGCGTGGCATTTCGCGTGTCTTTCTAGGACAACAGACAGCTGGAGAACGGTTGTGCCATCAAACCGGAAGGCATCTCCCGGAGGGCGTTTATGTCGCCAGGCGACATCAGTCAAACCGACATGTTACTTTGGTCGACGCGTTATCGTGAAAGGCAGGTGGATGGATAGGGAAAGATGGAAGGTGAAAGAGGGGTAAGAGACACTGGAGAGCATCAGAAGAGGGGAAGTGACGCTTGAACCAGAGGAGGGGACGTGAAAGGAGAAAGCTCCGACTATTCCCAGGTGTAGTCGTGCTGTATCTCATTCTCGACGCCAGCGTCAGGTCGACTGAGACGACGGTATGCCGCTCGTATCGAATTTGCGTCGTATTTGCTCGAGTAAGGCGACGAGACGACACTTTCTTCCGGTTCCTTCGGCGTCGTTCCTCTACCATCGTGTCGGGAGTTGCGCGATAGTTGTTATGACGTGAACGTTTTACCAACTAAAGGGAACACGCTAGTCTTTTCTCTCGGCAGCTGTTGACCCTCGATTCCGGAAATTGGTCGACGTGTTACGTAACTGGTAGGATAGGATTCGTTTTACGAGAATTATTTATAGAAATGAAATAGCTGGCACCTTTGTGATTGTGTTTTTTGGAAATGAAACGATCTTGGGTTTATATTACCAGCCTCACAAATTTCTGACATCTTAAAATTAATCAAGTTACGTTCTTGATTAAAAACAAATTAGTATAATATACAGTACTCTGTATCGTTAAACATATTGCACGAAAGTACATGGAAGAAGAAATATTTCATGCTGAACCTTTGCTACAATCTGCTGTGATCACATCGCTCCAACGTGTTAAACACTTTCTCTAGTAATTCTAATAACTAAAAGTTACTTGCTTAATTATACGCCAACTGTATCTATCCTTGTGATTTACATACGCGTATCTTTTCGCACATATCTCGCGACTTTTGCCGCGAGAAACGCGTCCATAAAAATCCATAACAAACACAGCAGCGTAGCACGGAACGAAGGTGAGCCGTCTCTTAAGAACACCCGTCAAAACGTTTTCCATCCCAGTAACCGCCGCTGTCCCACTCGAGAGGCGAGGGCGCACCCCCGTGACCGGCTGGCTAGTCCTGAATTTAAAGCTACACGCGACTGTCGGCGTATAGACGATGGGACAAGGGAAGAGGGCGAGGATCAGACGACTGGAAAGAGAGGTAATGAGGGTGCAACGGTGTGAGACGGGACGAAACAGAATGAGAAAGACAGACGAAAAAAGAGCGAAAGAGGGTCAGGTGGAGGGGGAGTGTAAGGGAAAGAGGAGAGTGGGTGTTCGAGAGGGCAAGGCGAAACCATCAGCCATCGACCCCGAGAGTCGAGTTCGAGCTCGTTATATTCTCCTACAGGATGTATCCGCGTCTCTGCATCACCATGCAGTTGCACGAAAGCGGCAGAGGGACAGGAACGCAAATTCACCCGCAGCCCATCGTGTACCGTTACTATCGTGGACACGTAGCACATAGGTCCTCCTCGTGCGCTCGTGTCATTGAACGTGCCACGCTGCTACCACCTCGGTCACGGCTAATGTGTATCCGTGCAATCGCGACGAAAATTATACATACACTTCTGCCTGTAAGCTGGGACAATCGATAGTTTCATATGAAACGTAACGAGCATCAAGGAACGATTAATCGATTTGAGCTTTGTGTTGGTGAATTTGCAACAGCAGAAGCTTAGTCGAATAAAGAAACAGCCAAGTATGTAATGGAATTTTGAAAACGTAATATAACTTAGACTTCCTTGTAGTACACGTATACTAAAAATATAATAAATATATCAGTGGAAAGAGTGTTTTGTCTGATTTATAGACAGTGCTACACGTAAACAGGAGCGCGTGCAGAATTGCGTTGCGATTCGTAGACTTCCCGTCTACCATAACTCGGTCAGTTCATCGAAAGTAACATGAAATCGTTGGAAATAAAACTGTTTTTCGAGGTAGACTTCGTTTCCATGGGAGAGGAGGGTACGATTTTAAAAATTGAAGTAGGATCGTATTCGGTGCGTGAGCTCGTTGAGATTTCAACGTAATGGACTCTGTTAGCGACGACGATCGTGTGAGTGTGCTTGTTCATGGATGCATTGCTCGAAAATTGGAAACGTTATTTTATTGACCAAAAATACGAAACGCGCTTTCTAAATCGGGGAGAAGCCAGGCGAGTACGAAATACGGACGCGATTAGATTACAGCGATGAACGTCGAGCCACAGTTCTACGTGCATCGTCGAAACGAAAATTTGTGACTATTTCGAAATTGCTCGAATACTGCAACTACAAAGGGAAACGTAATTGGTCGTTCTGAAGCAAATCCGTATAACGAAATGACCTACGTATGCACATAGGAAGCTCGATTCAAAGACCAAACCCATTTAAAATGATTTTGTTCGCTTTAGGTTTGATTCTTTATACTCGATATTATGTGAGAAGATTATCTCGCGTCGTGGTTTTTGTTTCAACCTGTATACGTCTATCTAAAGGTATAGTAGATGCAAAAAGAAGAAGGAATTAGAATTGTGGGAAAAGCGGCCACCTTTTTTTGTTTATTCCCGTTTTCCACTATAAAGACAAGGGCAATAGAAATTTAGTATTTGGATCGATACTTCTAAATGACATTTATGTCTATATATGACAAAAAAGGCGAGAGCGAGTAAAATAGTCGAAGCTTTAATCGCCGCAGGAATAATCGATATACTCGTCTGTAGGACGACGCTATCAAATTGCTGTTACATTTTTGGAGAACTTCTCTTCTATCTCGGGCTGACCTGTTTCTTTTGCATGCACGCTTTTGTCATGACCTCGATATTGTCGTACGAGACGCAGGTATTTCTAAAAAAGTAGTCTAACGTTTATTTTTTGATGAAATATATGCAATTGATTTTAGATTTATTTTACATATTACGATCTTACGATACGTTTTGTATATTACGATCAAATATTCTTCGCTTTTTATAAATTATACGGTAGAACTAGAGGTTAATATATACTATTAATTAGCGACGATATTTCCATATTCAAATTTCTTCTTTAATTGGGTATCGAAAAATTAATTTTTGACCTGTATATTTATATTCAGAATATTCATAAAGCTCGCTGAGATTTTTCACGAAATGGACAGCGAAATTGCAAATAAATCACAGTGCCTGTTAAATAATTTTGGGAATTGTTGCGAGATAATTTAAGAAAATTGGGAATAAATTTGGGCAATGAAAAGATCAGCGATAATCACTCTATTTCCATTATTAAACCTGTTGACCTAGTTACCCCTTAACAAGAGTTTCGTACGAATCAAGCAAATTATAATGCAAATATGTTTTAAACCAAAAGAATTGCATACCGCGCTCATATAATATATCGTAGCGTCAAAGTAGAAATTTTCAATATATCTGCCACTTTGATTTTCGCCAAGATATCGACTGTCTATCCGCTCTTTGTTCCCACGATAATGTACATTCATCAAAGGAAGGTCGCGTGGTCGTTGTAAACAGATCCCTGCGGTATTCGCTGCTTTATCGCAAAATTACATTAAACGGTGCAGCACGATAAATGCAGGCAATTAATCAGCGGCAGCAGCCATCGAGCTTTCGAGATGAGTAGCAACGATTTTCAAATGCAGTTTCTTAATTCGCCAAGGGAACGAGCGAACGCGGCGGTGGTTCATTTTTTGAAAGGAACGACAGATACGTTGCCCGCGAGGAGTGTGCTACCGTATGAATATTAAATGACCGAAGCGTGCTGGACCGCCTCCGTAAACAGTAAAACGAGACACGGAGGAAAAACTTGAAGAAAAGATGGTCGACGGAGGGAGAGGGCTGACCAAAGTGTGTCCCTTTTGCCATCTCGTGTTTGAAACTGTTATGTGTAATTTTCTAGGAAAATTATATCGAAATCTTTGTGAAGATTAAATATCGGTTTAATTTCGGATATCATAGAACTATGAAGCTACAGTTAATCGATAGCTGTACTATAACGTGAAACAGATTTATTGAAAATTGTACTGGATCTGATTGCATGAATTCTGAATATTGATTCAGTTTTGTTCAAGAATTAGATAAACGTATCAAGAAGTCTCATTTAACGTGAGAAGCTTAAATGTCTATACATGCACATAGATACTTTTACAATCTTAAATCATAAATCTAGATCATTTTCAAATTTATGTTTATAACATATAACATCGCCTCGTAAATTCCTATCTCACATAATACTCAAACTTTGATCGTTTAACATCGCAACACAGAGCAACATATCCACATTTCGAAGTACATAATCGTAAATCTACTCCAAAGTCTCTATTTACCTTATCGTTTCCAATAAACAAATTTCTGAAACTTTCGCGGTCGTTTTATCTCTCAACCAGATGCATTCTTGTCAAAGGATAATTTGGTGGAACGAGATGGAGTTTAAAAAAAAGGGGATATGGTTCCTGGTCGGTCTCGACTCCAAAGTTCCAGTTTCCGAGCAGGTTAACGAACGAGGAGGCTTCGGCTTCTCGGCGTGGCATAAACTCGTGTCTTTTCGATGAACGAGGAGGGAATAGCCTCCCCTAAACCCTACAGAGACTCGGGATGGTTGCAGGGGTAGGGGGTTAATGGATATCGAGCGAGTCGTGCCAGCCCGCTCACCGTCTCCGTTTCACCCTCTTGTGTTTCTCCTCCTGTTCCCCTTCCGCTCGTTCGGCAGCTTCTTGAAGACTACGAGAGGAGGACGAGATTGTCGAGACTGCTGCTCGCTGGGTAGTTGCTTCATCGAGATCGCGGTACATCGGTACGTAACGATGCACCCGGTCACCGGCCGAGCATGATAAGGAGAGGGTTGGAAAAGTAGGTGTGCACGATGATGAACGCGTGTGAGCGTGTTCCGTATACACACAGTACGTGTACGACGCCCGAGAATTCCTCACTTCGTTCCCTGCTACGCTTTGATCTATGGCGTAATCTGCGATGCGTGAGGAATTTGCAGAACGTCACGTAGTCGATAAGGAAATCGTCCAAGGGGAGATAGAGGATGCGCATGGGGAAGATAGCCGTGAGAATGGGGCAGTTATGAACGAGCTTGCGAACGACCGTGATTTCTTGCTAGAAACGAGGTTGTTAAAGAGGCAAACACGTTTCTTACTTTGATTAGAGCTAGATAGTTCCTATAATCGAGAAATTATTATTAGTCTTGGGATGTAACGAGCTATGTACGACGTTTGGGATGTCAGGTAAAGGCGATCGCGTGGTTAGAATATGTTGTGCATTTTGAAAGGAAAGGAGAGGAGGAGGAATGACAGGATGAATCCTCGTTTATTGTCCAAAGATCACGCCACATATCCGTAGAATTTATCTAAGCCAGTTCGAAATCGTAAGGTTTCCGTTTAATCTATTTTGAGAGGAAGACCATAGGATTGTGCAGCGGAAATGAAGATTTTGGTATTCTAGCAATCCGTCGACTACAGCGGTGTGATATCGTCATTTGCGATGGATGGCCGCATTAAATAGCGCGTTCACGCACAAAACGTTGCGAACATGCTCGAAGCATCGGGAAGAAGGATAGATACGTAGTGGTGTACGAATGTGTGTTGCGGAGGAATCATCGGCCGTGATGATTCGTGTTCGCGTGCACCGGGTGCATTCGTTAAATTGCAGAGAAAACGGTTGAATTATTCAGAAATAATTCGAGGGAACCACGGCAATAGCCTTTAGTGAATTATTGCCAGGAATGGAACAGTGGAGAGGTCGTTTGTTTTACTACTGGACGGGCGCAAACTCCGCGACGAAATTATTCGCTCGGACGTAATCGTGTTCGCGAACGATATTCCCTTTCTTTCTTTTTTTTTCCTTTTCCTTGATTCTTCTTTTTTCGATAAAATGCCTCGCGAAATGACTCGAAAAATAGAGCAACTACCGCGTGGCCTGCATCTTTCTCCGAATCCATTAACTTTATGGTAATAACGTTATCTTGGACTAATGCACGAACAATTTTTTACACCTCTTTTTTCTCCTTTTTTTTTGTAACGTGTCAGATGTCGGTGCGACACTGCGACTACTGATGTTCCATCTTCGGTCGAGCGTCGATAGAGAAGTTGAATTAAAATAAATGTAAAAATATATACACGTACTTTCTATAAGATATCAATATAAACATGTATTTTAAATAAGAATTATATCTTTCTTTTTTTTTTAAATGAGGTATAATACTTTCGTACGAGGAAATTACTTCGTCAAAGGACTATTTGTAAGTCAACGTTGTATACACGATTGGATTTTCAGGCTTGTTATTTTAATTTTATTTTTTATTATTTTATATATTTTAACGAAAATACACTATTTCATTAAGAAAGATTTGAATGATCTTGGGATCTTGGAATACATTGTTTTCTTGAAATATTTATCTAGTTTGAAACAGATACGTTCATTCAATTTTACATTGATTATAGATAATTTTATCATCGGTATAACTCGATCAAAGCGTAATAATCAGAAATACAGACTGGTAGCGAGAAGGCGATTGCAATCGCGTGATATAATTCGTAAAATCGACGGGCGTCTTTATCCCATTCCGTTCCATCCGTTCGTTCCAAGATATCCTTGCGTTTCTCTAAACTGGATTAAGACGCGCCGCGGACTTCAATTTCCTAGGAGGAAAATCGAACTAATCAATTTTCCAGGAATGAGAATCGATCAGCTTTAACGTTGATTTCCGTTCTACGCTCCACCGAATTCAAGTCGAAAGATCGTTCGTAATGTCGTCGTTGATTTTTCGTTTTCGTATCCATCGTCTCACTCACAACTTAATGTTTAACATAAAATCCGCCTTTGTTGTGTTAACTGCTTCAGCGTCAGGAGAATACGCCGCTGTTGTTGCTCCTGGAGAGTGTCAATCTGTTTATGTGGCCATTTTCGCCCAATTTATGAACTAAATATAATAAGACATTATCAACGATAACATGATGGAGAAACTACAATGATAAAGGTGTTCCTGAAGCCTTTCAGCCTGTTAATGTGACCATCTCCATACGATACGTTAATTTGACGTAATATGACATTATCAACGATGATTGATCATAAAATATAAAAGTTACAATAATAGAAGTGGTAGAAATGTGAATTACCTGTAGAACATTCATTGTATCGTATCAAAGCGTAGAAGTTCGAATACAATACCGACAGTAATTACTTTACAAAGAGATTTTTTCTTGTTGTAATGATATAACGTGATAAAGTGAAATGATCAACGTACATGCTGCGATATGATGTTACGCTATTATTAATATTGCGACGATAAATCAAAAGCTCACTAACGATCCGACCCAAGAATTGTTAATTTTTCGATTAATAAAATTTTCTCCTTAATATTTTTAAAACGCGATAGCACGGACGTGGATCTAATATGGTGATTCCACCGTAATTAATTTTCTAGAAATAAGAATTTAAAGTGGGGTTTGACGCGAATTTCCATTCTACGCTCGACCCAGTTCGCCTTGGTACTTAGACCATCGATCTTTCGTTTTTTATGGCGTTGTTCACGATCCTCTGCCCAACGTAAAATCCGCCTTTGTCGTGTAACCGGTCAAGCGCCAGAGGAATAGGTGCGCCGCTGTTGCTGTTCCGGAAGTGTCTCAGACTGCACGGAACACGCCTCTTACTTGTTCGTAAGTTCGTATTAGCTCTAAGCAAGAGCTGTCGTACTTCTCTCGTACACGCAGTGTTTATTAAATTTTCACGTAACCCGGCGTAGTTCGCCGCCTCGTAGTCAAACATTCTTCTGATAATGGGATTTCAGCCGATCAACTTCCCTCCACTTGTTTCGATGGAAACTTCGAAACTTCGGCTTTTGTAGGTTGCCGCATCGTGCACCAGATCGTCGCGTGTTCGTCTTATTTCGATGCATTGCCAAAATGTAGGCTAAGTTAAGGTGAGTAGGATAGTACAGAGTTGGAACAACGATGCCACGGTGAAGTGAGAACATACCGATGGAATTGAAATGAATTTTAGCGCGAAGTTGTGAATTTTTTTCTTTCTAATTAGAACTTAGAGTTATTAACATTACGTTAGTTAACTATAAATTTTATATATTTTGTTTTCGGAACCGCGATGGGTTGAAATATACTGCATAACGTTTAATTTTTGCGAGATACTCTGCGTGTTATATTTGTGCACCTTTCTGTGATAATATTATCCCCTTTCAGTCATTCCCTTTGTTGACAATTTTTTAGTCCATGAAATTTGTCTTATTTTAATTGTACTAGAAAATGTGGGTCACCGATAACCACCGTAGCAGGCAACGCGCTAAGGGTGAGACGATTATAATTCAATAGTTTTCTTTACTTTAATTTTCTTTAGTTTAGTTAGTTTAGATTTTGCGATAGCGATTAGAGTAAGCGATTTAAATTATATTTTATGTAATCTTGCAATGTCAGGACACAGTTTATGTCCTGAGTTTATGTCTGAGTATGAAATCTTCTGCATTCGCGTAAAATATTGAAAACATCGTAACAATAAATGCGTGATGGTTATATACATACGTATTTGCTTTCTTTCTTAGAAGTTTATGGACTATTCTAGAGTACATTTTGTTACAAGGATTTTTTCATTTAACGATGATCTCTAATATTGGAGTTCCTCGATCATTTCAACCTTTGATTTTTAAATCAAAATTCCAGTAAAATTGGTATGAAAATCAAGGCTAAATTTCTTTATAGAATGGAACACATATCTTAGCATTTTTCAATCGCTTAGTACGATATTAGAAAAATTATGTAGTTGCGTTTAAGAGCCATAAAAGAAAGTCGATAGGACACATTTTTCGTTTTTTTATAGAGAAACAATTTTAAAATCCAATATGCTTCCGACCAATCTCTGTGTTGTGAAGATTCTCTTTCTATTTGATTTACAGATTAAATATCACTGTCCCAAATATTTTAAAGATATTAATTGTCACACTACGAATTATTTTTAGAAATTTATGATTTTTAATGAATTTATCAGAATGTTTCGCTTTTCAACTGTGTTATATTAAAATAATGTAACTTTGATTTTGCTATAAAACGAATACGTCAAAAATTTTACTTATTGGCATATTATCTACTCTGATAAATTTTTCCTACTTAATAATTTTCCTAATAATTTTAATCAATAATTTTTAATGAATAATTTTTTTAATTAATAATTCCTAAACAATGTTTTCGACCTCGCTATCCCCTAAATAAAAAAAAACTGTTGCAATAAATATCTTGTGCCACGCAAGAGTAAGAACTCGTCAACACAAACCGACCAATATATCTTCGAAATTCCTACTTTTCTTAAGAAAAAAAAAAAAAAAAAAAGAAAAAGAAAAAGAAAAAGAAAAAGAAAAAGAAAAACTTCATTTTGCCGAGTAATCGATTACCCATCGATTCACAGCAATTTCATTTGACACCAATAAAGCCCATACGATGAATTAAAGAACTAACCGGACGAAATACAATTGTACAGCACATGCGGTGCAGTGGCGAAGAGGGGCGAAAGGCACAAACGCACCGCTAATGACAGAACAATAGAGTAAAAGGACACGAGCGTTTAGCACGGTTCGCGCCGGCTATTTCAAGTTTACATTTGAATTTTTCAACTCTGACAAATCCTGTGTGTTTAAAGGGTAGCCGAGGCGCTGTGTTTGCCTCGCTGAAAAATTTCATCGATGCTGCATCGGCGATAAAGCATCGGGCGTTGCGTCAAGGAAAAAGGACGAAAAAAGGGGAAAATCGAGGGGAACGAGAACAGGTACGCGTGGAAATGCGTTCGAGCTGTTTAGCGTATCGTTTATTCACCGATACGTGACCGTCGTGCAAGCCGTTCGATCGAATTGCATAGATATTGAACACGTCTATTTGCCGGTGCGATTAAAGTAGCCCGCGTGACGCTCGTTGTGCGACTAAATGTACGCAAACACGTTTATCGTGGAATAATTTAGTAGCTGGTAACGTAACGTGCACACACGTGCGATACGTGGCTAGACTAACGCCATGGTCCTACTGGGATTCACGTTGAGTATCACATGCACGCGTGCACATACTCAGTCAGAAGTGAACGTTAGCCTCGTCTGCTCATGTTTGTTTGACCATTTGCGTGTACATACTGCCGGAATCTCGAATTAAGACAATTAAGATACTAAGTAATTAATTAGACTAGTTTTCGAGCAATGGAAAGTTTCTCATATTCTTGTTTTATCAAGGGTAACGTAACTCAGTGTTTTGAAATTTTGACGTTTCTACATATTTTAAATACCAATGCTTTCCCGCGTTGCGCTTCATGAAATGTTTAACTCGTATCGTGAAACTTATAAATTGGTAATTGGATACTGTAGTTTGTTTTGACGATAAATTCGATACTTGTTAATCCATAGGTAAAATATAAATTTTGATATATTCATGGTTTGTTTATTATTGGTTTTTCGGGTTTCGTTCGTGTTATTTATATGTTGCGCCCTGTTTCCACGTTTCTTGAACGCTCATCGTTTCCAGTTCACTTGCCCGGGGCAATTTTCAAGTAACCGAAAATGTACTGTTACGTTTTTATATGTTATTGTTCGGGTTACTTTTACCGTTAATTTTAAATTCGGGTAAATAGTAGCTGCTGCCACCAGAAACAATCTAAGGATTGTTTCAATTAGAATTTTCGTTGTCGTTATAACTTTATCGACAATTAAATATCGATGAGTAGCGTCGACCGATGTTCAACGCGATTGCCAACTAAACTCCACGTTTCTGCTAACCCGCTACGCGCAGGAGTACTGGCACGGGAGAGGATTAAAATTGACGAAAATGAGTGCTCGTTTAATCTAACAAATCAAGAGTTTATTCTGATTTTGGTCGGTTATTAACAGAATTGCTTAGAATAATAGAATTTACAATCTTTCGCGATACACTTTAGTAATTACAATATGATTCGAATTTAAGCGATGTTCGACGTTTTACAAATTGACAAATACTAGCACGTCGATTAACAAAACTGACAAAAACTAAGAACTAAATGAAACAAAGAATTAAAACTAGAGAACTAAAGAATTGAGGAACTTAGGAACTAAGAACTAAGGAATTAAAGAACTAAAGAATCAAAGAACTTAGGAACTAAGAGCTAAGGAACTAAAGAACTAAAGAATTAGAATTTAAAATTAATGAAATGTTAGGAATTGCGGAATTGAAATCTAACCGCTATAAACCAAGAATTTACTTGCCAAAAGTTGGGTAACTGATCACCAAGAGCCCAGGAATCAATCAAGCACTGAGGAACTAATCACACAGAACTAAGGAATTATCTGAATAATGAACAATGAGTAATAATCTGAATCACAATCTAAATAATAACGAACTGAAGAACAATAAAGATCGTGCTTCCAACTTGCTACGTTTATTTATACTCCGATCCATCGCAGAAGAAGGGGAGGGGGCGTCATGTGGCGGTTTGCGAAGTTAGAATTCGGTTTCTAACGAATTTGTTAAATTCGTTCGAATTGAAACACCGTCTCGCGCTATTGGTGGGTTTTAGCCTTTGTTACGGCGTGTGCGTAGCGCGGGACGTGACAGTACAATAAACGTCGAGGCGACGAACAAGGTTCAAATGGTAGCTTTATAACGAAAGAGAAGAAAGAAGAAGATTAATCAATGATTAACGAGAAACTCTCTTTGAAGATATAAGGTACTCTCTTTGTTCGTTGAATTTATCGGTAAGAAGGACAATGTTCATAAAATAGGATCAAGTGTCGTTTTTGCAATTTTTACCTTATAATCTTAAAAATAATAACAGAAATATCTGGTAACCAGCTTTCAACTTAATTCCTTTTTTATTTCAAGTAACTTTCGATCTTCCAAGGGTTACATAATAAAATGTAAACTATGAACGTGCTAACAATTACAAGACTTATTATAGAACAAATTTTGAATTTTAGATATAACACGTAAATTTGCTTTTAATTATTTCTGTACACGTCAAAATTAAACGATGTTTTTATGATCGCTGCCGAAAATCTTGAAAGTTTTGAAGCGTGATTCTTGGAAATTTAATCAACGCTTCGTTTTCGCGTTATACGGGACTCTCCCGCGTCGCCATCACCGGAAGAGACGTAATGTCGGAAGGCGCGATGCAATTTGCACGGCTCAGAGTCACCAATTGGCCATACACTCGGGACACTTTTGTCGCTGATACGTGTCGTTGATTCAACGACCCATAGCGATTTTATCGAGGACATAAGTAGTTTGCAAGAGGAGGATCGATCGGTTTTGTATTCATTATTTTCATTCCTACTCGTGTGTTCTCCTCTTGTGTTCTCTGCTTCAATCCAATATTGTATTGATTCCGATATCGTATTTCTTTTTTTTTGGGGGGGGGTAACAAACAATGTGAGCGATTATTTAAATAAATTTAAAAAGTTAAAGATCTTATTGAAACTTTTATTAAATATTATTTGTAACATCATTTACTGTAATGTTTTACCAGTCTCTAATGGATCTTTTTACTAATTCTACATTTTTATTTATTACTTGCGCCAATACGCGTACCAATTTCTTGTCTCGTAACATCAAGTCTCATTTGTGGCAAACAGTGCTTACGATATAAACAAGAATTTCATTTCAATTTTAATTTTCATATATTAGAGGCATCTAATCTAATTTACAAGTGGCAGTACTATTGCACTCGATTATTGTCATTTAAAATTCAATCACTCAAGTTCTCGTACCAAACACTTATTCCCACAGGATATACAAGAAAAGAAAAACCCTCGAAGATGAAAAAAAAATAAGAATTTCGATCAAATAACTTATACACCGTTTTTCATTGTTCCAACAAAGAATCATATAGGTATATTAGCAATGGCGAGAATTCTCTTATTCAGTTCTTGTAACAGAAGCAAAGTAAAAGACGGCTTAAATTAAAAGTAAAGTACGGTTTAAATAATTAGAAGCTATGTTGTACAATTTTTCAATTAACCTATCATTCACGCGAACCTAACCTAATTCCTACCTACTTAAATCATACCGCTTCTTGTCGCCATAAACACCGGGTAGGAAAGCGACACGAGACTCGCGTTTGGCGCAATATCCTTCCTCGAAGAGAGCCGTGGGCAGCCGAACTCTGCTTCTCAAAGGTTTGACCCGGTTGATACGATTACGGGTCGCCGTTTAAATTATCTTTTAGTGTTCCGGAGCCGGTAAAGTGGCTGGAATAATGAGCTCATTACCGTGCAAATTAGCTGTGCGATTCGTTGGCTTAGTCAAGGACGACGATATTACACGGTGGTCGACGATACAAGTTCGAGAACGTTGCCAAGGAGCTCCATTGAAAAACGAGAGCCCGTGGTGAAGTACCCCCACGCGTGTCACGGGGGTGCAGTCCGTGTGTACTTGCACTCGCCTGTGTATATCCTCTTTTTCCGTAACAGGAGAAAGAGAGAAAGAAGCTTTTGTCGTGTTCACCGAGCGTCGATGAAAAGCAATCCCGGCGAATGAAAATAAACGGGTCCGGCCGACCACTCGACGAACCAACTGGCGTGCGTGTTACGGTTGAGAGTTTAAAGAGGGTTGGATCAGGGGTTGAATCGGGGGGAGACGAAGGAGCACGTTCCAAGGCGGCGCAACACGAGGGCGGCAGCGCCAGCCAAGCTTCGATGTTTTACCCATGGTCGATCAGGAAATTGGCTCTCCTTTCGTCGTTTTATCGCGCGTAAAACTGTGACGCCTCTAACCCTGCTGACGACTTAATTTACCGGCACAATGCTTAGACCCAGCGAGAATTTCAACTCTCTTCTCCCCTCCTTTGTTTCTTCTACCTTCGTTCGTTCTTGTATCTTTGCTACTGTCGCAAAGTTGCTGATTAATGGGTTCGAAGATCATTGGATCTTACCAATCCCCTTTGGGGTTTCATCATCTCTTAAAAATTGGTTATATCTTCCTTTTTCTTTTTTTTCTTTTAATCAGTATCTTTCATTATTTTTAGTTGTATTTTTACGGTTGAACTAACCGGTTGGCATCGCCAGCAATCATATTAGTTACACGGACGTTGGGACGTATACACGTTAGATTAAATTAAATAACTTAATGCGTTTCAAGAATTTAAAGACGCCTGAACATGGCTCGAGATTTATAGCTACCTATCTTTGTTTTATTGTTCGTTTTATTTTTACAAGTTTATGATGTTTGTTGTTTCATTGGCGAGGCTCTTGTAGGCTTTAATAATGATTCCAACGAAGGAGACTAAGTATTCGCAATCTTAATCGCTTCAAACGAAAGTTGAAACTTTTCCTGGACGGCTACTCGTGTAGGAAAAATTGCGAGGAAGCTCTTTTGGAAGTTAGAGAGTAGGATTCTTGCTGTAAAGAACCTTCGTTCGAAGTTTTGAATCGTAGATACCTGTGTAGCGCGATCCAGAAACCTTAAATACACAACGAAGGTAATTTACTGAAGTAGGCTATTAGGAAAATATGGAGAGAAAAATGAAAAAAGATCTCTTAACCTAATGTCCAAGTAGAAACCTCCTGCAGTATTAACAATTTATTGAAGCAAACGTCGTCTACACTTATCTATTTATCTTCTTTTGTTTAATCTTTACATCAGGTATTTCGATCAAAAGTACTATGGTCGATACAGAAAATTTGTGGTATAAAAGTCTAATGTTCGATAGAAAAGATTTAAAAATATTCCTCTTTCATAATTAAAGAGGTATCTTATTTGAACTTCAAGTTCCTTCAACGTTTTACCACGTTTCTTAAATATTTTTCTTTAAATACTTAAGCTTAATAAAACGTGCGGTAATATGAAGTAGCAATAGGCAGCGTTGGAATTTGGGTTAACCTTGACGCCTTTGCTCACATTTTTACGTTACGTAACAGAAAGACAAGAAAAAAGAATACAAAGAAAATACGACAAAAAGAAAAGGAAAAACCAAATTTGTTATATTCGCGAAGAAAGGGAAGAATTTCATGATGACGTGATATGACGCGACGTGACCCCAGGGCGTAGCATTTCCCGGCAACCAGCCGGAACCATCAAGAACGTAGAAAAAGAACAGCGCGGATATTCGTGGGCAGACTTTAAAGTAATAATCCAGAGACGAGGAGCGAAGTAATTTCAATTGTAAATGCCCGGGCGCGGCTAACTTTGTTCGCTAAGCAAAATGACCAAGACGCGGACCTTTCTTCCCATGATCAACCAGGGTCAGAGGTGATTCAGAGCCATAGATTCGGTTCTAACGTGTTTAAATCGCTTTTCATTCTTGTAACGTGAAAAACACCAAAATGAGGAAGAATAAAACTAGTCTTTGAACTTGACTTATGGCTTTACATTTTCACGATCGCTAACGATACATTTGTATTAGCTTATAGTAATTATTATACAATAGGCTGACCACTATTAACATGGGAATATTAATGATTTCAATATCTGAAAAATTTTGTTGACAGAAATGTTGGGTTACATCAGTGATGGACTAATTGGACTAATTTTGTTCGATTGTTCTTAATCAATACACGCATGATTTTCCCAGATCTTTCTCGCAGCAATGTGAGTATTTGCATGTCTGATTATCGATTATTAAAGGTAATTGAATTTTATTTGCATAAATACAATGATCGAGTGAATGCAAATTGGCACGTTGGTATAATTACAAAAATACGATGACCGAAGATGAAAGAGCCACATGTATCTTTTCAACTGGAATTTATTTTATTTAATTTAATTAACTTCTTAGTTTTATCGAAACAAAGCGCATTTGAGTTTGTAAAATATTTGATTTGTCAATAATTAATAAATAATTTAAACACGTTACTCACTGAATAAGCGTTTCAAAACTTATATCCTTAGAGATCGAAGAATTCTCTGGCCCATATATTTAACATACTTCGAAACAAGTACTTTAAAACAGTACTTTAATACCTAATTGGTGTCAATGTCTGTTACACGTGTAATTCAGGCCAGAAACTCATTGCGTGTGCGTAGCTCTTGAATTACGTTGTTTTCTACTTTACAAAATGTATCTTATTAGTAGATTAAATGTAAGCAAATACGTGCACCAATATTGAAAATTCTTTTCACGTATATTTATAATTATCGAATATTACTTTTTACGTAAAAATATAACATCAAAAGCAAACAGCAATTTGAGCAACGCGTGATCATCAAGCAACACTTCGTAAAAAAGCGAATATTATTATTCCTCACTGAGATGAACTTCTTTAAATTAGAAAATATTTGCCAACAAAAATAGTCACGGAATCATCGAGGACACAAATTGCCATAAATTATAGATATTTACGCAAATATATGTTTTTACGAAAACAGTTAAAAAAAAAGTAATCAGAAATTTGCTTCGCCTATTAAATATTATAATAAAAACTGTATGTTGGATACTTCGTAGAATTAAATTGTACACGCAATGTATACATTACCTTCGGTATAATGTAACATTCAATAAATAAAAAGAGATATGTACATTGACAAAAAAGTACGAACAGAAAATATTAAGAGAATAAAAGATATAATAGAGGCAGAGGGCTATATAATTTCTATAAATGTGCAATGTTTGCGAACATGTTTGCAAAAGACGAGAGATTGTTTAGTCGCGTTCGAAGCGAAAGCAATGAAAACGAAAAAGAGGCATCGACCGATGGCATAAGAATAAAAACATCTGTCGTGGTTGAGTTTCGTACGTCGCGATGCGTTTGAGAATCTCATTTGCCTCGACGATGTTTTTCTTCTACCTTACTGGGGCCATAGACAAACAGTTATACATATCCGTTCTATATTTTTTCAACGATGCGAGCAAAATTGAAACGTGCTTTGCGAGATTGAGAGAAACGAATGACGTGGAAGGAATAAAATTAGACACGGAAAGGGGCAGCGAAAGAGGATATTATGACTCGCAGTGGCGGACGTAAAAGTTTCTCGTTCGCGACGATATCGGAAACGGGCAGAAGGAAATTCAAGAAACAACTGTTGGAATGAACGATGGAAAAAAGGACGATACTCAGCCTGGATGAATATTGTGCTCGATAGGAAAAGTAGATACTTATGTATTTCAATTGAAAATTCCTTTATCCGGTTAAGCGAAAAGAAGGGATGAATTAAAAAGTAAAAAAGAACCGCGTAGTAGAAAGTAGTAAAGAATTCCGTACGACGAAGAGAGTGATAACGAAGATAAAATGATAAGAAACAGAAAGTTCTAAGGAAATTTTAGGGGAAATGCGAGTGAAGTGCAGTAGCGTAGTAAGAGAAGTGCAAGTACAATAAAGTGGGATTTATATGTATATGTATATACTAAAGTGATACTTGGAAATCAAGAAAGTTTTTGATACTGACAAGCTTCTTAACAAGTTCCAAAGAATATTTGCAACGTGCTGCTTCCTAATACATATTTAATGAGCCAAGATTAAATGTTCTAGTGATAGTTATAGACGTCATCTTATTTTGTCAAGGTACGGTCATGTATCTTGTAACTTGACCATTAACGATCAACGATAAAACAATTCGAAAAATGTATTTCCTGGGTTTCTTACGAGTATCTCTTTTTTTCTAATAATGGAATAAATAAAAAACAGAAAGGTAGATGAAATTGCCAATTGAACTCTTCAACGAGACACTTGAAATTTAACAAGATTTAGATACCATCGAGCATTTTTACATAATTCATAAGAAAGAACATTTCAGTTTAGTAGATGATTTAAGATTCTTCTACAGCATTTTACAATTCATTTCGTTTCATGCTTATTGAAATTGAATAGAAAAAAATGCGATAAGATCACCAGTGTATCTTTAACTTCTTAACGCGATAAAAGGAAATGGCGAGGAAGTATTATCGAAAATGGCACGATCAACTAGAAAGGAGTGAAACATTAAGCGAAAATCGAGCAAGAGTTCCAGATGATAATATGGATCGAATTAAATTGAATATGCTCTCGCTAAACAGCAGAGATATGTTGAATTGAATTTGGAAGGAAGCACCGGCTGTAATTCGACTCACGAACGTCTAACTGAAAAGCACGCTACTAGCACTCTATTTTTGCTATTCGACAAAGGAATACGACGATTGCATGGTTTCTAGGATAACAAGAGAAGAAAATATAAATAACATCGTACAATGGTACCTATGTTTCCGTGCGAGGGGGCAATAACGTTTGCAACTTCTACTTTGTATTCTCATTACGTGTTTCCTGCACGATTAATATTGAAACAAAAATGTCGGATGGTTGGCCAGGAAACGGAATTAATAAAGCGTTGCGTTTATTTCTCATTGTTACACTCGCGCAAAGTTACGGAATACAGCCACGAACGTATGCCAAAAGACACAGTATAACAGCTTTGTAAAAGTTTCGAATTATTTCGTAGAATCGGTAGAGGAGATACTTTTCTTGTAAGTAATATCAGAGAATAATTTTGATGTTTCTCATAAAACATTCGTTCAAATTACGATAATAAACGATAGTCCTCTTTTAATGATATTTTCCAACTCGCAAATTACAAATTATCGATAGATTCTCTTACGTAATTGGAACAAGCTTGATAATGAACCGCATGAAATTTTACAAGCGTACTTTCATCTCCATAAAATTGTAATATTACAAGAAGGAACCTAATCGTCGCTCGTTATCCACAACTACCGAATCATTGTGCAAGGAGATTCAAGTTTAGGAGAAAAGAAACGTAACAGATACAGGTACGGATACAGTGTCGATTTGTTATTTCATCCATCGTATTGACCAGACGAGATTTAGTTATACCTGAGATACGTCCATTACCACGACTAAATAAAATTTCCTTACTGCGAATAAATTCTCAGCTTCCCTCTCCGACTGTTCTCTGCCAACAACCTTCTGCATGATAAAGGACAGAAACCTTCGCATGTCAACTGTTTGCAGCTAAAAAAATTTCAGTGGAGCAAGAATACGAAAAACGTCAGGAACGGCCACGAAACGTGGGTACGATAAGCGCGAAAGTTAGCAACACGATTGCAGCGTGAGATGTCCCTTCCGTCCGGTGACGAGGGTGCTCGCAAGCGTAAGTGGTAGTTTAGAGTGTAAACGCGGTGGTACGAATCAGTTTCCCGGAGTCTATATTCATAACGAATAAGTTATTCAACCAGCCTAGGGTGTGCCTATCTGGTTGTATGTATAGGCCCGTCACGTTGTCTCGTATTATCCACATAATCGGAGAACGTGGAATGTAACCAGAGAGGAAGAGAAGGATTAAGCATAGATGAGAGTGTAAGAGAAGGAGAGATAGATAGATAGAGATAGATAGAGATAGAGAGAGAGAGAGAGAGAGAGAGAGAGAGAGAGAGAAAAGGAAAGTGACAGAGCATATACCTTATCCGTATGTTTCGTACTCGTCGTTGGCTTCGCCATCTCTGCGAGAGCGCAACCCTTCAGACTGTCTAGGGATCCGTGTACAAACCGCCGGTATACTTGAGCGATAATTTTCACAGTGACTGACAGCACTCGCAGAGCCGCGTCCTGCTGTTTCCCCGTTTTTATTTTCGAGACAGAGTATTAAGCTATTTGCGTTCACCGGATCCGGTCGCTTTGTTTTTCGACAACAACCTTCCCGCTTGACGTCTCGCGATAAAGTTCGATCGATACTTCTCGTTCGTTCGTTCGTTCGTTCGTTCGTACGTTCGTTCGTTCTTTTTACCGTGGAGTTATTCCGCTGGAAAAATAAACCGAGCCAACGAGAATGGAATAGAGACAGGAATAGAGGAAGGGAGGTGGCACATGCTTCGAAACTTTAATTACGCGATTTCGTTATAATTATATCATATTTGGAAACGAGCATTTTTGCGTTCTCGGCTGCTACTGCTGGCATAGACAGCCATAGGGAGAACAGTTTCAGAGTTTCGTTCCGAATCGGTAACTTCTCGCGCTTTCCAGAAGTAACTTTTACCGAGCGTTGTCGATGAACATTTCGAATTTAGTTTCGCATCGATTCGCGCGTCAGCTCGGCTTCTGACCTGCCATTTTGCCATTTCCGAGAAAACGTTGCCTTTCGCGTGACGCCCACTTACTTTTGGTCATTTCGATACTTACGTGTTTTAAGTACGTGTACTCGTCCTACCTCTCTACGATACATACGCGTAATCGTGATAAAGATCGCATTTGACCTATCGCTTAATTCAAGTATCACAAACGTATCTTACTCAACGACGCGGAATTTAGAAGAAGATACGAGTTACGGATAATACACGGTAAGGCTAAGACTAAGTGATGTATAAAAACATCGAAGAGATCAAAATGAGAGATAAATGGAAGAACATATAATGTAAGAGAAGAAGTATATCCATGTACCAGAATAAAAAATCGCTTTTTCCTAAAAATGAGCATATTGTCGTAAACTTGCAAAATTTCTATGAAAAGTTACGAACCGATTGTTTAAATCAGTCTGATGATCCTAGTATCGAAGCTAAGTATTCTTATTTCTAAAAGATCAACGTTCTTCGATATCATCGACTTCCTCTGTTAATATAATTCAACAGAATTACAGTCTGTCACACAAGAGCGTGTCTGCGATATCTGCGAAACCTGACACCTAATCAGAATGAGATAAAAAGAATGTAAACAAACGAAAACTTCTCTAATACGCGTTGCTGAATACCTTTCAGTTTCATTTGAAACAGTGAAAGGAACAGAGCTTTTTAATATGAGTGCCGCGTACGCGAAACGTCGAAAATCGTCTGGCATGGGCGAATGAAAACAGAGATGGTGATTGGAGTAATATAATATTCACTGATGAATCTTCGTTTTGGGCATGGTGTCCTATTAGGCGTGCTTGGACTATCCATGGAAGAAGGATGATTCAAAGAAGTGTAAAACACCCTATAAAAGTGCATGTTTGGGGTTGCTTTAACGCACGCGGTTTTGGGACTTTGTGCGTCTTTACAGACAATCTGAATGCACAAAAGATGGTGAAATTGTACCAAAGGGGACTTCTCACATCCGTGAAACGTTGGTTCAACCAAACCGAGGACCAATGGATATTGCAAGAAGACAACGACCCTAAACATCGAAGTCGCATCTGCACCCAATGGAAAGCGAAAAACGCCATCACAGTACTTCCTTGGCCATCGCAGTCCCCTGATGCAAACCCTATCGAAAATGTGTGGTCCCTAATGAAATGCAAGCTGAGAGGAAGACGTATCACAAAAATAAGAACACTTGTACATCACATTCGAAAGATATGGAGGTCGTTACCAGAATCCTACGCTCAAAAATTAGTCGAGAGTATGCCGAAACGATGTCAAGCTATAATCGCTAATGGAGGAGATTGGACACCCTACTAAGTAATAGCGTATTAGTGTTTTAGATGTAGATTCAATTCATATAAATTTTTTTACAAATATATAAATATTTACAGAAATATCGCAGACACGCTCTTGTGTGACAGACTGTAATTAGAAAATTTTATATTTACGTTAAAAATTCTCATTCGAATGTCGATGGTCTCTTGACGTATCATAAGAAGATGAAACATGTGTAAAACGAATGAAACTACCACTTTGATAGTTTTAGTATTAATTGAACGTAGGATACATTGATACACGCAGGATTATTTAGTAGAAGTACTAGCTGATACAGCCAGTCTTTGCTATCGATTTTATATTTTCTATATTTTGTAATAACATGGCTGACGATTTTGTGAATTTATATTGGATCGGTAAACGTACCGTAGTCCGTGAAACAACATTGATTGTTACACAGCGAAGTCGTGAAGTTGCTTTTGACATGCCGTATTCCGGAAAGAGAAAGACATTGTTCGAAGGGGAAATCATATTGCCTCGCTATATTATGCTAGCGATTCTAAAGAAAATACGATCGCAGCGAAGAAGGTCGCTGTTGCGTTGCGAATATCCGCGAAACTGTCTCTTTATATTTCCTGCTGTCTCGTGGTTTCTTCTATCATTGGTTAATGTTTCACGTGCTTAAATCCTACTCGAGATATGTTGCTTAAAATGGTGAAAATCGCATGGAAATCCATCCAGTGGAACTCGAGATTAGCTCGAACATGCTACAGACGCTTGCTGGGAACTTTATTTTACGCTATGGATAGAAAGAAGATACAGATTTTCAACTTTGACGTAGATTTACTAGATTCTCTCGATCTGATCAAAATTGTGTCAAAAGTTTGAAACGAGTAGAGTGGCTTGAAACTGTTGCGAATAACGGAATGGTTAGTTGTACGATGTTTCTATTGCAATTCCAGTGAAAAGCTGTGGACAAAGCTGGCAAATTGTTAAATAAGTATCGTTTAAAATCCGAAGAACAACTTGGAAAAATCATTCATAACTACACGAGGATCTTTAAAAACAGATTTTATGAATTTGTCGAATGATTGCTTGAAGTGTGTAAAGAAATCGTTAAGAAACGTGGAAATTACTTCGATGTGAAAACGCTAACAAATAATACGGTTTCTTATCAGTGGAAGCCTTCACTGTTTTTCTTTCCCTATTTGTACGAACGTTAATGATCATATAACCGCAGAAAAGATCAAATTTATAGATCTCTAGTTTTCGCGTACAAACGCAAATATCTCTTACCTTCATACGTATGCTATTTTTGTGTTTATTAATCATATACCGCGGTAATGATATCGTACAATATTCGAAGCGAGTTATTCATTGAGTTACAGTCTGTCACACAAGAGCGTGTCTGCGATATTTCTGTAAATATTTATATATTTGTAAAAAAATTTATATGAATTGAATCTACATCTAAAACACTAATACGCTATTACTTAGTAGGGTGTCCAATCTCCTCCATTAGCGATTATAGCTTGACATCGTTTCGGCATACTCTCGACTAATTTTTGAGCGTAGGATTCTGGTAACGACCTCCATATCTTTCGAATGTGATGTACAAGTGTTCTTATTTTTGTGATACGTCTTCCTCTCAGCTTGCCTAACAGGACACCATGCCCAAAACGAAGATTCATCAGTGAATATTATATTACTCCAATCACGATCTCTGTTTTCATTCGCCCATGCCAGACGATTTTCGACGTTTCGCGTACGCGGCACTCATATTAAAAAGCTCTGTTCCTTTCACTGTTTCAAATGAAACTGAAAGGTATTCAGCAACGCGTATTAGAGAAGTTTTCGTTTGTTTACATTCTTTTTATCTCATTCTGATTAGGTGTCAGGTTTCGCAGATATCGCAGACACGCTCTTGTGTGACAGACTGTACAAGGTATCTTCTTTGGAACTACCGCGATTATCATGACTTTTTCGAATTAAACGTTACACAAAGACCAATCATTTGATGCAGTACGTTTGTCGAAGGTTCCATTTCTCCAAATTCCAAAATTTCCCACGCTCAAATGCAGTGACATATTTTCATACGAAGATGACGAAGCTCTTCATAGCGCAAACAAAAATCTTAATATTCTTCTCCACGACATCTTTATTTTGTCTACTGCATCGTGTGATTTGAATGTTACACGCAAATGTATCCCACGAATGTTATCTCGCTCGTTACTGTACCATTCGATTCTATTGCGTCCCATTGTTATACCATTATGCTATCGTTTTATACACAGCAATTACGTACGTTTTATTGGTTGATGTCGTAATAACGCCAAGAATATCCGTAAAACAGCCATCAGGCTGACTAGGATCATACCCATATTCCATCATCGCCTCGCGCTCGCCATAAGACACCTCCAACACCTTATCTGCTTATCCCTAATTTCGCACAATGCACTATCGGCGAACAAAGGTTGATTAAAGGTTTGCTTAGCCATTAAAATATTCCATTAACGTTCTCGCCTGTGTGCTATCGGGTGCACAGTGTAGGTGAGATCAGGTGAACGACGAAGAAAGAGGAGACGATGAACCGAATAGCTACAGAGCGTATGAGAAAGTGAGACGGAGATGGACAGCTAGACAGAGGGAGACATATATATCTTGGAGAGTGAAAGAGAGGAGAAGGCTAGTAGGCAGAGGAAGGCCGAGACGACGAAGGAACCTTATTAAGGGTGTCTGTTCCGCCTCCTCGAGCGCTTAAATTTCAAACTGTCGCTCTACGAAACACGGCGACGTCGTTAAGGCTCGGCCGTCGAGATTAAAGGCTTTCGAGATTCGAGAGATTTAAAGTCTGGAATTGTCCGCAATTAGTGCGAAACGGATAAGGAGAGGACAGCGACTGGTAGGGTGGTAGCGAGGGATGAGACGATGGTAGAGAGTTGACCGGGTGGCGAGCTCCTTCAGGAAAAGTACAGAGAGCTTCCTGTAAGAAACGAAAGAACCAGTAGAACGTTAACGAGAGAGGTCTTAAGATGCGTCGTGATCATTATCGACATTCTTCATTGTCTGAGCGATGTCGTCTCATCCTCGTCCGGTGAAACGTATTGTTCTTACGAACGCAAATAAGACGATGTAGCTCTTTGTGGACGTCGTCGCGAAAGCCAATCGTCCGTATCAGTCGCGTCCACTGTTTGTTTCCCTTCGATTCCCGCGTTTTTTTTCTGATTTTTCTTTCTTCTTCTCTCCCTTTTTTTCTTCTTTTTGCTTTTCCTGGTTCGCTTGTTACCCAGCGTAATAATGGATATAGTCGAGAGACAGAATGAAAGTTACGGTAGAATAGATTTTCACCTACGCAGCATTTTCCATGACAGTGGCTATTTAATTTTGATATCCTCCGTTTTCGTCGTTTTGTAAAATAATCGTTGTTTCTCGGTTCGAGTATACGTACACACGCGTATTACTGGGGGAAAAATTATTAAACACGGAAGCTAAAAATTTGGAAAAATGTTGGTACAGAATTTTGACCGGTTAGAGAATTCGTTTTTCGATAATCGTTCGAAGCAATGGAAATAATTAACGATATTTGAAGCATTCATTTATTCATTGATAACTATTAATATCTGATTTCGTTAGTATTAATAATTAACCACTCGACTGTTTAGCGGCTGAAAGTAGGTTAGTGAATTTTTTCATTACGATCGAGTTAATCACCATGAAATTTTGAAGGTTTCTAATAAAACATTGTTTACGCGTACTTCCTATTGTTAAAAAGAAAAAGAATGGAAGATTTCCGTGCTAAATAGAAGGCAACGTTCCTCCTTTCAAATAGTATAATTTCTCTAGAGAAGTATATCACTCGGATCCGAAAAATATGTGTTAGATCCTCTTTCGCGTTTTTTACTGGCAAATTTTGAAATGAAAACATGGGCTTGGTAGCATGACGCGTGCACGTTCTTTGGAATGAAATTACAGTTTTTCCTTTTCGCTGGCGACGAGAGATTCTCTCTAACGAGACTTTTTCACGGGGAAATTTCCACCAGATATATTCCACGAACGAACGAACGCGGCACCGGTTGATTTAGAATTTTTATATCTAAAAGAAAAAGCCGGGAAGACGCAGTTCGTTAACCGGGCCACGATTATGCCCGTGATTTTTCGATTCGAATTTAAATAGAGCCTCGTTCGAGTCCGTCGTACGATTATTGTTCCTTTAACGCGGTCATAATATATGTACTCGAACATCGGTTTTCTCTCGAACGAACGCGACCGTCGTCCAACAAAATTTAACGAGCGAGTGAAAGTCGTTCGTTTCTATAGTTGATGATATTCGTATTCGACCAGCGGTGCATTTTGCTATTTGATATGTTTTACGATTACAAAGATTATTCAACGCTAGCCAAAGGGTAAATAGGAAACTGAAAGTTCATAGCGGCATGAAAGTTTTAATGTAAAAATAAAATGAAATATTTTATTCGTAAAGCGAAAAATAGAGACATTCGGTTGTAAGATAAAGGTAGAATATTTTACGTTTAGAAATGAGACAAGAAAATATTTCGTGGAAGCCTGGAAGAGAAAGTTAAATTTGGTAACCGTGCTGATCCGAAGTTGCTCTGTAGATTCGGAGGGTACTCGAGAAATAATATCGTGATTCCCCTAGTTTGGATATGATAATTTTATAATGGGTCACGTTTTTGTTAGAAATCCCTATTTCAGCTTAAGCAAACTTCGAATGAGAAAAATGGCGAAAATTGAGGAAGTATTTCTTTAGAAGGTTATGTGCTAGAATGATTCGAACGATAAATAAATTTAGATATGTAGCGCGATAGCACTCCGTAAAGTAGACACTTGTTAGAATTGCGGTTAGAGTAGACGGTATTCCTTTCGTCACTTTGATTCAATTCGAATTATCTCCACGCCAGGTGTTTTTAATTATACAATAAAATTTATCTTTCAAGTACTGTAGACACGTATACGTGTCATATTATATCGGTGAATGTCGCCAATATGAATTACAAACGTATATGTGTTCAACGAGATTTTCCTACTACGAATCATCGAGATACTCGAAATACAAAAACACGTTTTAGTATTTTCATACGGTTAAGTAACATATAAAAGATGATCTAGACGTTGTCTAGAGAATACGTTAAGAAGAAACATTCAACTCCAGATTTAGTTCATCCAACGCTCAATGTTGGAACAGTTCAGAAGTTTCTTCGAGTATGCGTTAAATTTTCTATCATCTGTGGGAAATTTCTTACTGTAATAGGAAATGCAGAATCTTACCAAAGATATTTTTCCTATTCATTGTATGTATTTTCTCGTTTTTAAATCCCCAATTGTATTCGCGAATCCGTACACATACTTATCGATTGGATCAAACTTGGAGCTTTTAAATGAAAAGAATCTTTTTATTCGAAAAATATGCGTACACAGAAAATCGTAAAAAATGAAAAATCATTCGTCGAAGACCGATTTTTGAGAATTCACGTACGTGATAGTTGGAATAAAGGAACACGTCCCTAACAGACATATCGTACGAATCGTTTTCACACATGACTCACTCACTGATGTCCGAGATGCATTCATGCACACAAGTTACGCCGCATAGAACGTGGTCCTTTGATTCGACGACTCGATAGGATGCGCAGATTCGCCGCCTCTATTTCACAAATTAGATTTGCACGGGTGTCACGTGCTCGGTCGTTATCTCATTTCCAATACGCGTTGCCGAGCGAAACTTTTAGAAACAGGGTAGGCGCACTCGCGTCCGTACACGACGAACGTACGATTGTTTCCTGGACGGTGGAAGCAGCTGGTTTTTCCCGAAATAGCACTGCGAAAACCCCGGAACTATCGTCGATGCTTCCGCGCCTCTTTTTTTCGCGGTAATTTTACGCGCCGGCGAATTCCGTCAGAGATACCCGTGAAATCAGTTCGCTCTTTCATCCCTCGTATCAGCATATCGTCGTTGAAAAAGGAAGGTAGAAAAAAAAAAATTTGGGCAAAAATGGAAACTGCGTTTTGTGAAAATTTCTGAAAGCACCTGGCAGACTTCTATCGATCATCGCCTGACACGTAACGAAACGATGTGTCCGAATGCGTAACGTGCACGAGTATATCTGTGACTGTCGAACACGGCTCGATCGCGCCCTTTTCACGAATCGGATCCATACGAGACTTATGAAACTTCACTCAACGACCGACAAGATCAATTCGCAAAGTTAACGGTCAGCGTGACACACGCGGAAACAGACTCGTAATCGCAGGACACTTACCAACAAAAATTAGGCAGCTGGCCAGCATTGCTCGGATCCTGACCCGTCCTTGGACCTCTTGGTCAACCTGGTGGAAGGCAACTTAAACGAGGAGCACTTAGCCGGTGGTCCTCGAACGTGACACCGGTGCCGGCGCTTGGTCGTGGTGGAACGTGGTCGTGGTCGCGGTCGCGTCGATCGACCGGTAGTCGGTCAGAGGTCGTGTTTGTTCCTCCGATCCTCTGTCCGTGGCCGCGACGTACGCGCGAAGTAACACGCGACGACGAGGCTGCGAGGATCAGCGACGATGGTAAGTCACGAATGGTTAGGGACTTCTCTGTCACACGGCGATCGGTGTCGTAATCGACGTTGATGGTGGTGCAGCCGACCGCGAAAGTGCACGCGGTGGCGGTGCAGGGTCATACGTGCGCGGCCAGACCAGTCGCGGCGTAAATCGGCGCCGAGGAGAGGAGAGGAGGGGACAGATAGGTGTAGATAGAGCGAAAGAGGTCCGGCAGAAAACGCGGCGCGTCCACCCTCGCGAAAGTCTTTGGCCTCCGGCACCGCCGGCCACGACTGATCGTACCGGAGAACCCCCGCGAGTCCTTGCGCGCATGCGTCCAACCCTCTCCCTCGCGAACTATGGCGATCCTTCTCGCGCCGATTTCAGCTTTCCACTGTCTCTCTTTTACTCCGCTCGGCCGTGTCGTAGGGGTTGGAAAGGGTAGCTGCAGGTGCCACAAAGAATGAAAGGGAGGACGTACGGTGCGCGGCCGTTGCACGCATCCAGCATTCGTAGATGCTTGCGATGCGTTACGCTTTTGTCCGTTTTTCTCTCTGTCTCTCTTCCTTCTTTCATTTTTCTCCTTCTTTGTCTTTCTTTTCTATCGTTCCTCGATATTGTCTTACTGTGGAAAAAGAAAGTTCTTTCTAGAATATACGGTTGCGTCTTGAGGTACGCTGTAGATGTTCGACGTGAAACGCGAACAGATAGGTAGATGATCAGCATGGGTTAGTTTGTGATTTCTGGTTCAGCAAGTATCTTCTTTTTCTCATGCGTTTTTCGCGAGGTAGAATGCTACGTAAAATAGGATGTTGATCCGACCGTTGTTTTCGTCGAATTTCTGTTGTATATACTTGCTGTTATAGTTCTTTTAGAGCGTCGTAAAGAGTAACTCTAGCGTAATTTTTATTCAGCTTTGTCGCGGATGTTTTCTCGTAGCTTTTGCTGCGATCGACAGGGATGGCGTGTGCATGGGTGCTTGGAATGAAAGGCCGCGAGTATTTATGCTTGGTGATTGTTCCACGCACGGTGGAACTTTCGAAGACTCGGCCGGCCCGTATTTTGTATTTTGTGTACGACGCTCGCGCGCCCGTGTTTTCGCTTGGAAATTGTCGCGCTCGCTTTCCACGACACGCTATTAATTTAAACGACGGCGCACGAAAGTTTGTAATATATTCGATGTCATTTCGCTTTTAATTTATTCGGTTTTACGTTAATTAAAAGAAAACACAGGCTTTTTTCTATTAAAATATTTGGAACATACAGCGTTATTAATTTATGTAAAGTTTTTAATTTTATTTTACTGGCTGCATCTTCGCTTCTCTGTTATACACGACCAGATTCGCTATTGAATTTTAACGCGTGACAAAAATTGCGTTCGGAGCAGGTTTCTAGTGGAAAACCACGAGCAAGCTTTTCAACGGTGGCAGCGAGTCTATTGAGGACGAATAGGTTTGCTCCTATCAATTCTTCGTAAGAGTCTGTCGTCGTTTTCGTTTTAATTCTTTGATCACGACGCTAAATGTCTCGGCACTAGATCGACGTCACACATGTGTAATATCGTACGTTCAGTTAGACTGGTTACGTATGTGTTAAATTTTGGCAAATTAGAAAACTCATTTCAGCATCTTTAAAAGTAAAAATATAGCATCCAAAATAGTTTGGTACCGGCCAATATTTTATACATCGTTTGACGACAAACGCATAAAACAGTACTTGGATCGTAGCTTGGATATACTGAAATATTTAGAATGGATACGCTAGTAGCCTTAAGTTGTCGAACCCGATACACCGAGATCCCAATATCTATTCGTTTAATATGCTATTATCCCTGTCATTGTGTTCATCATTTGATATTTTTACATTAGTATAGGTATCCTCGATCCAAAGACGTTGTGAACCAAAAATCGCCTGAACTAATGTGAATCAGAGACGCTAAGAATCATAGAACGCATAGCCTGGACTTCTCAGGTCATTGAAACTCACGTATTAAGCCTTTGAGGTCCTAGGAATCTGTATTTCGGATCTCCGAGATCATCGAAACCAATATATCGGACTTCATAAGTCGCGGAAACCCATACGCTAGGACTTTGAGATCCAGCACTGCCACGACGTCGTTCGAATCCAGCTAGAATCCTGACGTCCTTGGAGCCTACACGCTAAAACCCAAATGCTTTGAAACCAATACACTATGACCATGAAACTATATACACACCTAGTCTATTGGCTAGGTTTCAGCAAGTTCTTAGCGTATCAACTTCAACGGCCTCGAGGTCCAAACGTATGGATTTCGACAATCCCAAAGGTCTAGTATGTGGGTTCCAACGACTTTAGAGGTCCTGTGTATTGATTACAATGACCTTAGAAACCTAGGACGTAGATTCTAACAATCTCAGAGGCGTAGCGCGCGAGTTCTAACGTTACTGGATGCCTAGTTTATGGTTTCAAACGAGCCACGAGACCTAATATATGAGTTCCATTGATCATAGAGGAACGGTGTATGAGTTCCAACAATCTCCTAGTTTAGATATTTGGATTTCAACGACATTGATGTAGCAGAATACGCGTTTCATTAATCTTGGTGTCTTGCGGTCCTGGTTTCAGCGATTTCAGAGACCTGGTGCATGAGTTTCAGCGACGTCGCCGTAGTACTGGTATATGGGTTCCAACGATCTTGGAGTTCCAGTGCATGGATTCCAATGACCCGGGATGTTTAGTTCATGAATTCCAATAACGTGAAAGTCTTACTATATGAACTTACACGTCTAAATACACACATACATACACGAATCTTTGCAAGTTCCATTTTGAATATCATCCAACTTCGATTCTCCCTAATTCCTCGTTAAACGTATCAAACAAAGTTCAAACGCTATGCTTATGATACTGTTTGCTATGAAGTATTGATAAGTCATCAGTGCGTTTAAACTATTAAGAGTCTCGCGTATAATTTAAACGGGCCAGCGAATAATTCATGATTTCGCATACGATAGAGATTAAAGTTTTAGCATCCTTGCCGCGTATAATCCCTTCCGAACCGCACACGCGATTTGCGAGCACCAATGATCGTTTATTGTGTTGAAATATGTAGATGCCGTGTAGAGCCAGGAAGAATAAAGCAAAAGCCGGATATTGCATAACGATCGTACGATGCGATACACGTCGTGTTTGAAGCCACGATGCGGTGACGACTCAAAATGTTTCCTCGTTTCGTGGTAACAGCTTCGTAGAATTATAAATCGCTTGATTCTTTTCTTTCTTTTTTCTTTCCTTTTTTTTTTGTCTATTCATTTTACGTGTCCATAGAATTCCCCGAATGGCGAAACGGAATATTTTTGTCAATTTGGCATTGCAATTTAGTCGTTCATGTTTTCGAAATGTACGGGAATTTGCTCGTATCCGAGTTTCAGGTTCTTTATTTTATTATGCGCGTCTGCCAGTTTCTACGTGAACGTCAGAATAAAATAGTGGAAATTGTATTACTGTGCAAAAGTTGCAGACTTTTCAAGAAAAATTTCATAAGCAAAGGGTGTGTCCGTACGATATTGTTTGCATTTTGTTGGTACTTTTTAAGCATTCGATTCTTGAATTTAGTAATTGCCGCAAAGTATATCAATTAAATCGAAATATTCGATATTTTAAGAAGAATATCTTAGAAAAAAAAAAGAAGAAGAATATGTATAAATGTGTAATTTCCATTCGCGAAACGTTTTTACAATATTTCCAAAAGAATTTTAATACGATCTCGTGTAACGTATCACAATTTAAATGTAATGAATGCTTTAAAAAATATTTTTATACGTTCCAGCAGCAGATTCCGTTGGTTTTATAAAACTTTATAAAGTGACACTAAAGAAAACGTATTAGTCAACCCCTACACACAGTAAGGAACAAATCGTAATCGTTCAGCAATTCGAATGATCATAATCTATTGCTGTACTCGTGTGTATTTCAGTAGCGCGTATATATAAAATCTCAGACGTGCAGCGACTTACGGAAATATTCGATCACTTGATGCAACAAACTTTTTTGTGGCTATATGTTAGGTGCTTTAGAAAACTTTATGATTATACGACTATATGTACTTACCTAACTAATTTTAGAAAACTGGGGATAAAATTCAATTTTGGTAGAAGAATGGTCTGTACATTCTCAAACTTTAAAATCTACGTACGCAATCGTAAAGGCGTGAAAAATTCATAGCAAGATCCTCCAGAGAAATACGTATTTTACGTATCTCGGCTGACTTGGAAAAGGAAAAGAATACACCGATACTACTTTTCCTACGAGCTTGATATTTGTCTTTCAGTACATTCTATTTATTTGTCCCCCGGCTAATCTAATGTAAGAGCAGCAGCAAAGGCAATTCGAGCGAAACTGAAGACACGCGTTTGTATCAGAGCTTAACGACCCATCGCGAGATTCGCTGCTTGTTTCTTTGAGCGTTCGACGAGCACGCTCGTTATCCGTTCTCCGACGATTCCTTTGTAACAGTTTGCTGAAAATTTATCGCACTTTATAACGCGTATATTGCGTCCCGGCGTCTTTCTCGTTACCGGTTGTCATGTCGAGATTTCTCGAACGAGCTGCCGACGCGTCGTAAAGGGTGGTTGGCGAAGATGGAGAGTGTCGCCCGAGTATCAGCGCGTATGAAAAAAAAGGGTGAACATTTTGCAGTCGTTGCATCTTTGAGGAACTTTGCAACTTACGTGCACGCAGTCTCTCGTCCAAGCTGCTCCGAGCTACCTCGGAATGTATAATTTATTCTTTTAGAGTTCCTCCTTATGTTCGTCCATCTTCTTCTCCTCTCCTCTCTCTCTCTCTTTTATCTTCCTGGTTCCTCTACATTTTTTATCCTTACTCAAACAAGTCTCGTCGTTTTCCATATCGAGCTTTCTTCTCGCAGCGCGCGTTGTCTCTGTGCTTAAAAAGCAAGAAACAAAAGGGAGAAAATATCGCAAAGAGAAAAAATAATGGAAGAAATAAGTAAGAAAATACAAGTCGGAAAAATACGTATTCGATTCTTCAATTTTTACGCAGTTGTTTGCCAGAGATTCCAGCGTCCGAGTTTTAACAACTTTATTAAAATATACTCGCACCCGGTTTGGTTTTCATTCTCTTCTCTCCCCTCCCGCAATTTCTCTCTCTCTCTTTCTTTATCTATAGTTTCTCTCTTTCTCCGGTTTTCTCGGTGCTTTCCGAAACGAGCCTCTGGAAGTTGTAAGAAACTGGATGGCTGCAGTTTCTTCCTCGGAACAGAGGATGCCGGCTATATCATATTCATACAGTTTTTACAAAGTTCTAGGGCTTCGTTGTTTATGCATACGCAGTAGCGAAATTTCTATACCAGAGGCAACGATCCAGCTCGCGATGTAAATTCAAGCGAACGAAATTTTCTGGTTTACTAGGCTCGAACGATCCTTGATTCTTGACAGAGAACGACGAGCCGACTTGGCGAATCAATTTACATTCTATTTTGCTACAATATATTTTAGACTTTGTAATTTAATTAGACGAGCACCGCTTCGTTTTTTAATGCACGGATAGATTATACGAAAGGTACAAGGTATTTTGTTTACACTGGCGAACATTAAATTTGGCCTAATTAATTCGCCTTTATCAAGGGTTTAATGCGGTAGTTGAAGAATTTTCTAACTCAGGAACAATCCAGTAATCGGGTTAAGGGGCTGTTCGGTTTAGCGCGCTGAAAATTATGCGTTTCTCGTAAATGTTTTGCAGAAAAGTCGTTGAAGATAATTGCGATTTTTGCATCTTTCCAAATTATTATAAAACGGAGGAAAATATTTTATTCAGTCGTACGCGTTATAGTCGGGAAGAGAAACACAACCAACGCTAAAAGCATTGCCTTTTTTTATTTTTTTATTTTTTAGTGTATTTTATTGTGGTGCGAAAAAATGGCAGTCTGCAAATTGACTTAAAGCAAAAAGCGTTCGTTGTAATCAGCAAACAATCTTTATTGCAATGGTATTTGAATTCTTCGAGCTAGAAAATTGGAAAATATGGTCTCCAGAAAAAAGTGTGATATATAAAAAACTACTCGAGATAAAATAGCGTGTCAAGGTCTTCAATTTTCTGATTGCGATCTATTAGACTTGTTTAATCAATTTCGGAAAAAAATCTCTGAGACGCTTGTTTTAGAAATTCCAAGTTATCCATTAAAGGAAGGAAAAAACATTCAGCCCGTGATCCCTCGGAATCGAATAACCTTCCCAACTTATTAGCCGCGTCATAAATCAGAAACTCCTTTGAAAATAGAGTTAAGCTTAATAAAGACAAATTACTTGGGCTTGAACCTTTTCCAATACAGACACGGTATAATGTGTATTTGATACATAATAATAGATCAGAACGATTCATTAATGTCAAAACCAGTGACAACTAAAAAGTATAAAAATTATATTAAAAAAAAAAAAAAAAAATGCGCTGTCGTAGATCTAGAAATTTTTGAAAAGTTTCATTGCGAATAAGTCATTTCGACTATTCTGACGATACTGCTTTTTCAAGGAACGAATCATTAGACGTGCCAACTATCGAAAATCCACTGGATATTAAATATAATAAACAATACTAAACAGTCTATAATTATAATTCTCGTATATTAAATATTATCATAAGTATACAATTATTAACAATTTATTACCAATAGAAAGTTCAAACCTATAAAATTCAAAAATATATACATCTACGTACGTGTACTTGTTGTGCCCGATATCAGAAACAATGTAAGACTTTAAACAATCTTAAGAATAAAATAAGAACTCCTGAATTTCCCTCGCTTTGTTACATCTTCAAAGCGTTGCCAGTCTCGAAATTTAACCCTGACCATCTCTCCGTGTGCGTCTTCGAAATGATCACCATGGAACAAACAGGGAAAGAGGAGCAGGACAGGTTGTTTTCGCGAAGGATGGAATCGCTGGTAATAAGGCTGGACACCCAGTGTACAGGCGGAAGGATGTGTTCATTGGCTGAGAGAACGGGGCGGCGACGAGGGACACGAAAGTTTTGACGTTAAGCGACGAGGGAGCTTGCAGGCAAGCTTGAGCCGTATGAAAGGAACGACGGAGACATACGGAGCCGAGGTAACTGTTGTCGTGGTTAGACAGGGACGAAAGGAGCAGGAGACGGGGGAGAAAGTGGCGCAAGAGAGGAACGAGGGGTTTGAGGTTGGCGAGTGAGATTGGCGATGAGAAAGAACAGAGAGAGAACCGAAGGTGGAACGGAGGTAGCACAGCGTGCAGGATAGAAAGAGACGCGAATAGCTTGAGAGTGGAGAGTGAGAATGAAGGAAGAGAGTGGAAGCACTCGACAGGGGCAAAGGAGCAACAGGAACGAAGACAAAGAAACAGAGAGGAAGAGAGAAGGAAGGGAAGAAGGAGAAAAATAGGAGAGCGTGTCAGCATGTGTGTATGCGTACGTGCAGAGAACGAAGGCAGAGTTTGGTGCGTCCCGGGGTTGTAGCATGCACGAAAACGAAACGAAGCGAAGGCTGGAGCGCGAGAGACGGATGGAGCTAGACCAAGTAGAACGAACGAGGAGAGAGGGTAAACGTGGTAGTGAAATGGACGAAAGGAAGAGAGAAAGAGAGAAGGACAGGGTTACCGTGGAAGAGAGCGCGTGCATCGGAGGCAGAGGGATGCAACGACTGTGTCCGAGCACGTCGTTAAAACCCGACCCGGGGCTACGGATTCCGAGTCGTCTACCGGTGGTAGCAGCCCCTCTTCGGCATCCTCGACACCCTCGACACCCTCCAGCAGCGCCGGTCTATCGCCCGCGCTCTACTCGTTCGACTATTGTTTCGTCAAGTGCGACGTAAAAGACTCGAAGATCCGCCCATTGTACTGGCTATTAAGGCTGTTGTCTTGACGCTCTTTTTCTCTATCTGTCACATTAGTCGCTTGTATCTCTATCTCGTTCTGTCTATTTCTTCCTATTGCCCTTTGTCCCCGTCTCTTTCTCGCTTTTACTCTTTCTCTATCGTTTTCGGCGGGAGAAGCCACGTAAGGTAACTCGTAAAGAACCAGCCGGAATGATTTGCACGAGTTCAAATTTGTCTCCGGCTCACGTTCTTCGCAGAGAAGCGAATTAAGGGACCAGGGAAAGGGGTACCGCGGGAACGCGTGCTTTCTAGGTGAATGCCTCGGGCACCGGATACGCGAACGTTCCTCCGTTGTTCCCAGTCAGTGATGCGCGCGTGTTTTGACCTTAACAGAGTGCCTACACCGAAATATCGGATGCATTTTCGGGCCTTGAAAACGTTGGCTCTGGTTACCCGGCATCGGGTAGTTCTGTGGCGCGCGCGCACGTTCGTATGTGTGTACGTATGTGTGACCCCGGCATATAGAACACAGAATGTTGGGCTCGCAAGGTTTGTACAAAATGGGATTTGGAGATTACACTATTTTTTTTTAAATCTCTATCACGTTCATTTTATTCCGATTGATATTACTTAAACGATGATTGTATTAATATTTCTTTATCGGTTTCTATTACGCAAGTCGATGTAAAAGATAGATGGAAGATGATCTATTTTCTACTTTATTAACGAACATTGGTAGTTATAAATACTGCTAGAATTTTAATAATTGCTTCACTTTCGATCCACGATTGCGCGGAATATAGTGTAACATAAGTAGAGACAATTATCTGTTTATATAACACGTTCACTATATTACTGATATTTGGATATATTGCATGTTACTTTGCGTAAAATTTATTTCTATAGGTTCACACCCTTTACACAAATTATTGTAATTCGTATATGGAAAGCATTCTTCGAAGTTTTGCTATTTTTAATCGAAGCGCTTAACAATCGTATTGATCATGTGAGAAGAACAAAGATGATCCAAATATCTACTCATAAAAATGTACCTTTTGAAATTTATTTACAATTATCTATACCATTGTTTATGACAAATAACCTTATGGTTAATTAGTTTGGTACTTCAAAAATTGGATATTAATTATACATATATCCGGATAATAAGCCTGGAAATTTATAAAAACTGAAGTTAGCTTTATCAGTCTCGTTTATAAAAGTATCATAAAAATACGTGGAGGTATCAAGTAATGATAAAGTATAAGATCATATTCGATCATTCGCAAAAATATCGATAGGTAATTCACGACAAAGAATCTCATAGATACTAACGATACGTAGTAATCGGAAAATAAAGTGCTGCATCGATTGCTTAATGATACACCCGATCTATTAAGAGCTTCATATGATATTAGAATTAAAGATTGGGCAAAGACTTTCTTCGCATGTAATTGTCGAAGAATACCGGTTCTCTAATTAGAGCAGAATTTTAACGAGACAATTTCTTGAAAAATTGACGAGTTTTATAATTGCCGTTATTTCTTGGAATAGCTTGGAGGGAAGTATTTCCGCATCTTCGAATTATCTTTTCGCAATAAAACTGTAGGTAGTCGCACTTCATAGCGTCGACCTAGTTAGGTAAATAACGAGCATCTTTTCTCGGAAGAAACTTCTATTACAAGTTGCCGCACGCTTTCAAAACAGATTGTCCTACTTAATCAATTTAATTCGTTCTTAAAGTGGTTGCTGATCCGACTCCAACACGATTACATCGATATTATCGTTCGGAAATTTTATAGCAGATATCGTATTCACGTAATGTGGACTAATATTAATGAAACGTAATTATCGATTCGTTACGTATCGCGCGAGAAAGCCACGTATCAAAAACATTACCATAAACTCATAATCCTCTAAACGATCATTTTTTAAACCCATTTTTTCTTCCGAGTTTACCATCGAACAAAAGGTTCTCGAACGTAATACGTTCGTTACGCTGAATTTATCTCTTTAATACGCGCACTGGCTGGTAGCCCTTTCCCGCGCTTTAGGAAAAAAATCTGTGTTTCTCCGAGCGCAGAAAAAAAACGCTCGTAATTTAAGTTTATTTCCATGCTTGATTTACTGGCAGTCCAATAATCGAATTCTAAAAGCGCAGCGAAAGCGGCCGCGACGGAACACACACGCTCCGCAAGCCCTACCTCTACAGCGTAATATATCAATGCAGCCAGTGTAGAATGGTACGTCGTTTGTTTTGTACTAGTTACCTCTTTCCTCCGCATTCTTCCGACCATTTTGTCCCTCCCCATTAGTCCTCTTTTCTGTCTGTCCTCTCGCTTTCACCGTTTCTTCCCCGCCCTCCCTCCTCCGCAACCCTCTCTACCTTTTTATAATATCTAGACGCAAATTGCACTTGGCGACGTTGCAATTGTTCCCTTTTATTTTCTTTGTGATGCGCCGTAGGTACGAAATTGACATAAACAGTGGTTCCGAGCTGCTGTCTCCCTTGCCACCCATTCCCTCCTCTCCACCATCCTCCTCGCCTTCTTTTATTCGTTGGCTTTTCCCTCACTACCCCCTGGTAACACGCCGCTGTTCGAGGCTTGTGTGACGACAAATGAACTATTAAGGCAACGACGGAGGAACATGGCTGAAATTTTCACCGACGACCGTTTTAAGGCTTGGCGACCACTTAACTTCGCCATCGCGTGAATTGCATCAGACCAACATCGACGTGTTTCACCGTGGTATACGTAGTTTAACGCATGTACGTATGGCGTTGCGAGTTTGACGGTGATGTAATTTAACGCGTTTGCACTTACATTGAAAATTGGAGTTTGCCAACTATATATTGTATAACTACTCCCCCCTTTTTTTGTAAATTCATTTAATTGTTCGTTTAATCGTGACGTTGCTAATCGAGTATCCGAGTACCCATTTTTATATCTATCATTTGCGATCATTTTTACATTTTCTAGTGAAACCGTTCTATCGCCATTCTTTGAATATTTCAATGTTGAAATATATCCAAAAGCTATAGTTATTAAAGATTTAAAGTTACTTGTAAACTTGTTGAATGGTCACAGCGTTATGGCTGACTATGTAAGAGCTAATCTACTGAAGTCGCGTGCGAAAGCGTACCATTTCGTTGAGACTCTCCCGTTCCACTTGCAAATTTCTTCGATGAGAATCGATGATACGTTTGCATAGCGTTACATATTTTGATTAATAGTTAATTTTCACTAATTATTATCGCAAAATAATTGCCCATATTAAGTATGAAATCCATCTTTAATTTTTCTTGATCGTAGATTCATATCTTCCTTTTCCATCATGTTTATCGATATGTTAATAAGCATTAACAAAGCCTATATAATCTCATACCTAATCATTGTTCCCAAACTAATACTATTTTATCTATTACGAATTTTATTGAGTTTGGAATATTTAGATTCTCGGTACTAGGTTATAAGTTACGCTTATTAGCACACAAAAAAGCAGTAGAGTTTTACAATTTGATTTTCAAGCGTTAAGTGACGAGTTACTTTAACGTATTAGCGCAAAACCTATTCCAGCGTGTACAGCAAAGCGTAGAAATGAAGTTAACGACGAGAGAAAGTCGATTCGTTTCATTAATAGACGCGCACGAACCGACACGCTATTGATCGAGCTATTAATCATATTACACATCCCTTTGCGAAATGTTTCGTAAACACTCGTCTTTCAGCTACGGTACATACATACATCGACGTACACGTATAAGCAAAAACTGTGTCGAGTTTCGGAATTAACTTCCTCGAGGCTTTTCACGCGTAGTTTGTAAATTCATGGCATATCCGCGGAAGAAACTGCTCGAAACAGATTCGAAGAACCGAAGACCGAGAGCTGAGAGAAGGTGGCTGCCACGAAAGGGTGAAAGAGAGTGGCTGGTCGCAAATTGGCTGGGTAATCGATACCGATCTTGGGATTCCATCCCAAGATCAGGCTTGTTGTACCGTTTAATTAGAATACGGCTGCACCGCTGTGTCAAATGCCGAAGTACCGCTGCCAGAATGGGTTCAACTTCTCCAGATTTTCATAGTCCCGTCAGATTGATCGAGCCTGTTATCGTTCCCCATTAGCATTTCGTGCTTTGCCGTCGTCTATCGCATTCGGTCGATCGGTACCCTCCGAAACGACGAGCCCTTAGAAAGAGATTTAAGAAGATGGAATGTGTTGAAGTAATTACTTCAAGGAAAAACTCTACATCTTTACCTTTTGTAAATCCGTGACCTGGATACCGCTGTAACGAAGAAAATAGAATTTAGTGAAACAAAAAATTCGAAACAAGGAGAGGCTCATATTATTGTGCTTTTGAATACAAATTATATTTTGGGTTACGAGGTCTAGAAACAAAAGAGCTATGAGTAGATTTCTATTGCCGTTTCTTGTAGATTGCAACTAGAGATATAAGGTTAACTTTTTGGTAATATCCTTTGCTAGAATCTAGCGAAACAAAAAATTCGAAATAAGGAGAGGCTCATATTATTGTGCTTTTGAATACAAATTATATTTTGGGTTACGAGGTCTAGAAACAAAAGAGCTATGAGTAGATTTCTATTGCTGTTTCTTGTAGCCTTCAGCTAGAGATATAAGGTTAACTTTTTGGTAATGTCCTTTGCTAGAATCTAGCGAAACAAAAAATTCGAAACAAGGAGAGGCTCATATTATTGTGCTTTTGAATACAAATTATATTTTGGGTTACGAGGTCTAGAAACAAAAAAAACTATAAGTATATTTCTATTGCTGTTTCTTGTAGCCTTCAGCTAGAGATATAAGGTTAACTTTTTGGTAATGTCCTTTGCTAGAATCTAGCGAAACAAACAATTCGAAACAAGGAGAGGCTCATATTATTGTGCTTTTGAATACAAATTATATTTTGGGTTACGAGGTCTAGAAACAAAAGAGCTATGAGTAGATTTCTATTGCTGTTTCTTGTAGCCTTCAGCTAGAGATATAAGGTTAACTTTTTGGTAATGTCCTTTGCTAGAATCTAGCGAAACAAAAAATTCGAAACAAGGAGAGGCTCATATTATTGTGCTTTTGAATACAAATTATATTTTGGGTTACGAGGTCTAGAAACAAAAAAAACTATAAGTATATTTCTATTGCTGTTTCTTGTAGCCTTCAGCTAGAGATATAAGGTTAACTTTTTGGTAATGTCCTTTGCTAGAATCTAGCGAAACAAACAATTCGAAACAAGGAGAGGCTCATATTATTGTGCTTTTGAATACAAATTATATTTTGGGTTACGAGGTTTAGAAACAAAAGAGCTATGAGTAGATTTCTATTGCTGTTTCTTGTAGCCTTCAGCTAGAGATATAAGGTTAACTTTTTGGTAATGTCCTTTGCTAGAATCTAGCGAAACAAACAATTCGAAACAAGGAGAGGCTCATATTATTGTGCTTTTGAATACAAATTATATTTTGGGTTACGAGGTTTAGAAACAAAAGAGCTATGAGTAGATTTCTATTGCTGTTTCTTGTAGATTTCAGCTAGAGCTACAAGGTTAACTTTTTGGTAATGTCCTTTGCTATAAATATATGAACGTACTCCCTATCATAGCTCCTTCTATTGTATTGTTACACTGTAAGAGTGAGGATCTGGATCAGCATACACTTATACTTATACCTATGCTTATTTCAATTTATTTTTCTATTACAAATTCATCTACTTGTTCGTCTACCAGTTAACGTCGACAGAACGGATATGCAGGTCTTGCTCTTCTTCTGTCATTAAAACAACGTTCTCGGCCTAAAACATACCAATTACAAAATACAATATCACGAGCATGAGAACACGCCAATATCGATAAGAGACATGACGAGAATGAGAATTCAGAGATCGTTCAGAAGATTTTGAAGCTCGTTCTTAGCTTAATCCTTGTATGTGTGTAATCTTGCAAAAATTCTACATCAAATAGGATCGAACGTATATCCAATCACGATCAATCGATCAAAATATCTACTGTCTTTATTATTTACCAGTGTCTTTATAGGATGATTCTTGTTCTAAAGTTTAATCAGCTATCCGTACGATGTACGATATCGAAACTGATGGAAGCTAACGAGAATCGTAAGCGCCGCAAAACGCATAATCCATGTTCAACGTCGACCAATCACCAGCACGATATTGCAAAACTTGCAGGAATCGATTTGAATTGATTTGACAGGGATATAAACCATCAATTAACGATTGTCGGTTTGTTTAATTGGCATTAGTTTAATTGCCGTTACTATCCACAGCACCTCGAACGGAATCAATGGCGAAGTAATGAGAATACCGGAACCTTGAATAAATGCGAAAAAAAAAAAAAACGAAGGAGGGTATGGCCGAGGATTGGCAGAGAAGTAGAGAATGAATCGATCGGAAGAAAGGCTCGTCGATGCGAATGTTTTCTAAAGGATAATCGAGACGGGGAATAAGATAGCGAAACGAAGGAGGAGCGGCCAATGGAAAAAGAGAATTAATGAAGATTGAAGCCCAGTAGACGACCAATTCTGAATACGTTATTACATCTTTTCATAATGTACCCCGTCATTATTTCTGTATAAGAATATTTATTCAACGATCAATCGATAATACGCGCCATAGTCGTATGTACAGTCTGTCACACAAGAGCGTGTCTGCGATATTTCTGTAAATATTTATATATTTGTAAAAAAATTTATATGAATTGAATCTACATCTAAAACACTAATACGCTATTACTTAGTAGGGTGTCCAATCTCCTCCATTAGCGATTATAGCTTGACATCGTTTCGGCATACTCTCGACTAATTTTTGAGCGTAGGATTCTGGTAACGACCTCCATATCTTTCGAATGTGATGTACAAGTGTTCTTATTTTTGTGATACGTCTTCCTCTCAGCTTGCCTAATAGGACACCATGCCCAAAACGAAGATTCATCAGTGAATATTATATTACTCCAATCACGATCTCTGTTTTCATTCGCCCATGCCAGACGATTTTCGACGTTTCGCGTACGCGGCATTCATATTAAAAAGCTCTGTTCCTTTCACTGTTTCAAATGAAACTGAAAGGTATTCAGCAACGCGTATTAGAGAAGTTTTCGTTCGTTTACATTCTTTTTATCTCATTCTGATTAGGTGTCAGGTTTCGCAGATATCGCAGACACGCTCTTGTGTGACAGACTGTATGCTACAATCGTTGCATCGCTGGCTAACCAAGCTCATGACAATCGAAACGATTCAAATTGGACGAACATTGCAACGCCAATTACAGGAAAATAGAACCGTCTTCGACTATAATAGCATTAACGGAAAGAACTTTCTGATTATTGTCTACTTATTATTCTCTACGTTTCTGTCGGGTTCTTAGCGATATTCTTCGTACTACGATGCTACGAATGTAATTCTTTGTTACGAATTGTATACCTTTGTTAATATCGCGAGCAAATGTGGAGTTTATAGCGTGTATGTTGAAAGCGCATAAAGAGAAAAAGCAAAGGAATTGATATACATTCGTTGGTTCATTATTTTATGGTCTTAGATTTTGTCTTCTGTTAAGGTATTTTCTTTTGTTTCCTCCGTTTGAATTCATTTCTTGGAAGACGGACTTTCATAATTTTCAAACTTTTTATTTTTGTTCAATATTATCTGTATTGCATATCGTAGGATTCTATACGGAGAAACGAATCGGAAAGGTCAAGATGGAAAATCTTGACGCAAAGTTAGGTGTACTTAGGTGCACTTAAATTTCGATTACGTGGAGCTCTGAATAGACGAAGATTTTTGTTCCTATTTGCACTCGTTAGCATTACAAAGATAGTTTATTATCATTTCCGTTATTGATGAATAATTGTTAATAATTGTACGTCTATTGAATACTTCATGAGGTACATCCATGAAAGTTCCAGATTCAATTTCCTCGGAAAGAAGAGTTCGTCTTTAACGATAGCTTGACGAATAACGTAGTCCACGGATTTCTACGTTAATCTATATTTTTACAAAATCTTGACAAATTTCAAAGCGTATACAACGCGTAGGAATATATGGAATACGACACATACAAAAATATACAAATTGGACTTTTTAACGGCTGAAGCAGATCTCCATTTAACTTCCATTTCTTCGTTACTACCTTAGTAAAGCTTCACCTGCACTCGTGAAAATATGAAAGTTCATAAAGATTCATAATCGATTTACAGAACGCGATTATAATCCCGAAATACGTTCATGGAACGTTCAATCGATCAAAGTCTTAACGGGATTAAAAAGACGGAAAAATCGACAAGCAATAGATGGGTTAAACGCCCTTTAAAATTTAAGGCGTTCCACCCTTGGCGTTTCGCCCTCGTCCACGATCATCTAACTAGCTCACGGATAAAGAGAGTCGCCGAACGAGGTAAAGCGGAAGAAAGGGGGAACAGAGAAGAAAGGCGCGTCTTAACGTCCCGAAGGCGGCAGATGCGAGAGCGAGATAGGCCACGAATCATCGTTCGAGGGGCGGAGGAGCAAGGCGGTTACGTGAAGGGTCATAATTAAATTCAGATTTGGCGGGGCAGGTGGCGGGAAAAAGAAAAAAAAAGGGAAAGAGAGGTCGGTCGAGAGAAATCGGGGAAGAAAAAGTAACAGGGAGAGAAAAAGAAGGTGGAGGGAGACACGGCGGAGACGCGTCGCTGTCGTCGTCCTCGTAATTGAATTAAAATTTGAATCGTTGAAGAGACGAGTGCCTTAAATGACGGAGAGAGGAGAACGACGAAGCCTTGGAAAGTCGGATAGAGCGAATGAAAAAAAGGCTGCAACCGCCATTGAAGGATATATCCCTTCGAAGAGTAATCTCGCGTCGATTTCTTCTTCCCTGGCGAAACTGTAAAAATGCAAAGTGAATTCTTTTCACAAAGAGAGCCGACGGAGCGTATTTTGCCTCGCTTCGAGACATAATGAAATGGCTCCCCGTGTTATATTGTATTATATATTGTATTGTGTGTGTGTATTTATTCGTATATATGTATATGTATACATTCTACGTACATACAGGAGACATTTTAAACGGTCGCACCGTACGATCCAAATTGTGACGCGTATTCAGTGCTGAAATTGGTTTCAATTCATGTCGACGAGCAGCCTTCGCTCGAGCTGGTGGTGGCAACCTGGAATTTGTTTACATCGTGCGTACGGTGAAACGTGGAAGTCACCCGGACAATTTGTAACCTTATATCGAACAGATTGATATTGAAAAAAAAGCTGCTTGATTAGTTAATTATTCTCCGAGAGTCGTAAAGATAATTATTTTTAAGTAATTCTCCGGCAGCGACGGAGCGATTTCTAAGAAGTTTTTAGGATTTTCGTATTTAAAAACTCGACAATTCAACGAGTACGAGTGTAGAACGTAATTGTTACAAGTTATAAAATTTATCCTACTTATTAAGGAATTAACGCTTTCGTCGTTCCCTAGAGGTACATCTTCCTTTCTTTTCTTTAAAAATCGTTAGAGTTTTGATTTCAAGTGTTCGGTCACCGTCTCGAGGTTCTCCAACAAGTAAGATCTTTTACGATATTTTGTGGCGAACAAAATAGTTGAAAATCTACCGCTGCTAATCCCACGAAACAAATCTTTCATAGAAATTATAGCACTGATTTAAAATCCTAGTGTCGTTATATCCTAGAATTTAGGTTCGTTTTAAACAATTCAACGGACATTTGCATCCTCGGACGAAACGAATTCTATTTCGCACGTCTCATATTTAACAAGCTTATTGTCTAGTCGATAACATTTAAAAGTAACTTCTGCCTTACGCACATCGTCGTACATAGAAGGTAACACGCAACGTGTGTTCCACGAATACAATGTGTGTTGCGCAATGGAAAATCGAATCAACGTTGCACAGTGGCCGCGTTAGGTCATAAAACGTCACGTACTTACTCGCAACGCATGTATATGGAACAGCCGAGACTCGTGCTTTCCTTTCGCTGTGTACGAGAATGGTTGTACGTATCCGAGAAACGGGTGGCTGAACGGAGATCTTTCTGCCTCTCGTTTAAAGAGCGATGGCCGCTGGAGAACGGAAACTCCAGCCTTTCGAGTCGAACTTGGGACCGAGTTAAGAGTTTCTCCTTTTCTAATCTCTCTCTCTCTCTCTTTCTCTTTCACTTTCTCTTTGCTTTCCGCGTTTATTTCTTTCGTGGTTTCTATTTTCGTCTTGTATTCTCGGGTGAACGGCACGAATGAGCGACATTCCGCTACTTTGACACGTTTCGACCATCCTCCGAAGTTATTTAGTTACGAGAGCTTCGTGAATCGTTCGAATTCACTGATCCCGGTTGGTTGTTTAAATCACGTCAATGATATCGAGTAGCATGGGAAATTATTGGAACATCGGCGACAACGGTGTTTTATCTTGTGTTTTATGTTGCAGTTTAGTCTTTAATCCCATTTTTCTCTCGTTATTGTCGTTTCGAGTTAAAATTGTCAGAAAATGAAGAGAGTCCAAAAATCGATTCAAAGGCGTGTTTAATTCGTTGTAATCATAGCTGTGTTTAATTCGCTATAATTTCGTTAATGATTTGAATTCATTGAATTTGTTAATGAATCGCTTTATTCTATATTATTATTTCAACGTATTTAAAGCTTGCAAGTTTTCTTTGAACGAAAAAAGAACTTCAACCTTTGAATGTTTCATGAAAAATATTTCCACACCATTGTATTTATCATCTAATCGTCGTACTAATTAACTACATCAGTATAACCGAGTATATTAAACGTTGAGTATATTATTTAATGCTACCTTTATAGAACAACAAAAATTTGATGCCACGAAAAATCCAATAAAAAAAAAAAACGCTTAACTGAAAAGTACGAGTATTTTAAAATACCTTTTCTAGCCAGTGTACTGTATCTGAAAAATAATAAAATAATCAAGGCGATTCCTATTCGACTCAAATCTTGGATATTTCATCGTCAAATTTCCCAATTACCCAGGCACAATAGCGGCTGGCAATATAAAGCAGAGTAGGCGGATAGAACTAAAAAGGAAAACGAGGTGCTTGTATGTAGCGCGTAAAATGCGACCTATTTAATTGATTGTCGCTGCAGGAGAACGTTAGAACGGTAATTATTTTTAATTATCCCTTTACCGGCCGAGAAATTACTCAGCTGTATCGTTGAAGTTTTCGCAAGTCGTCCCCGTTAATCATTTATACGATGCACAATCATTCTTCCGGGCCAAGAGGGCGAATGTTAGTCAATCTGAGTGACCGAGGATTAATTTCAGGAAAGCCGTTCATTGCCAAATTGGCTTTTACGCATCAGGGGTGATTTAACCGATAAACATGGCCCAATTTGATTACGCGTATCGAAGCGATCGTCATGCAATCCACTGTATATTAGGCCTCTGTTTTAAATGAATCAAACTCTGTTATCATGGGCCGTAACAACATTCTACCACGCCGCCGTTTGTTGCTAACGTGTACTCACAAAAGTTTGAACAATCGGTCTAATTAGCACTTGGAATCCAAGCAACTTCGAATCCCGCTCTTTGTAAACGATAATCCTCGTAGAGGCAATATCATCGTCGTGTACAGTTTCGAGTTTTTCACTTGTATCGATGTCTTGGACACGATATATTTTGTAATTAAACTTATCAAGTTCCGATGTTGCACCAGTGCAACGTTTCGTTTGTAGCTTCTTCCTTTTTTTTTTTTTTTTTAAGTCAATTTGTATCATTGTATCTCGTTTTTCAATAGCGTGGTATTGAAAATAATTCGAAAAACTTTTTAGTATTTTTTCATGATTATTTTTTCTTCCTTATAATTCCTACAAATTTCTGCTTTCCTACGAAGTTTGAGAAAATTGAGTTATTTATCGATCGTTCAACTATTTCCATTCACTTTTTCGCATGTATACAGTAGCTTTTCCTCAAACTATCTGTCATATTAGTACACTTTTTTTACCTTGATAAAACGATATGTATATTCCATAGTGAGAGATAGTATGTTAGTTTGAATGAAGAATTTCATAACACTTGGATAATTAATCATTTTCGCGTAGGTCTTAATGTATCAAATAATTATATCTTTTCTCTTTTTGAGTACCTAAATTATGATAGCTCTCGAAGCTATTTCCTTAATACGTTTCTTGTTCGAATAAAATATTAGCTTGTCTGAAAAGTTTCTTTCGTTTCATAAGGTGATAATAGATAGACAACAATTTCTGTTTTATATTATTTTATTGAATTAGTTATGATACATCTCGTTATATTTCTATTATTATGTTCGTGTATAATTCAATAAACTAATATAAAACAAAAAACATTGTGCGTCTATTATTTCCTTATAAAACGATAGAAACTGTTCGGACAACCTAATAATTTTGAATATGGTTCTATCTGTTTTCAAACTGATAACTCGTTAAATTTCTTCTGTAACGTGCAGACTTTCTATGCACGATAGTAATAAGCGAAAAATGTCTGTGAAAAATATTTGCTCTCGTATGCATTGGTAAAGTCCCGACAAAAAGATCGTTTAGGAATATTCAGGAAGTCGCGTCTGGCAGACTACACATATTCCTCAGATATTAGAAATGTATTTTCCGTGATACCATTTCATCACGAGATTTTAACGAGTCGCAGCTCCATTACTATCTGTGGAAGCGTCTGCATATCGACGGATATTCTGTTTCTACTCCCCCTTTTCGGAACATAGTAACACCTGCGACGTCATCAGAATAACGCGAGATTTCTGCACTCTGCGAGAAGCTTTCCGGATAATACATGTAAAATCAAAGTTTTATTCCTTCTCATTATTCAAGAAATTCGACTATTCGATCATTAAAAAATGTCTTTAGTTTGCTGACGTTATGCTCGATTCAATTATTTTATATTTTATTCCTATGTTATATTATCACGTTATATTATTTTGTATTACGCTATATTTTATTTTAACTTATTTTATATTTTCACTGAATCATATTCTTCAAACATATTATAGATATTCAATTTTTATATTAAATTTTGTCACGTTGAAAAGGGCGATCTAACATGTTTATCCTTTAAACACGTGTACTAGGTAGGAAACAAATTATACGAAGTTCATATCGTATTATATTTCTACCTTTAGCATAGAACTCGATTTAAAAAATGTCGACTCAACTTTTTCCAGAAAAATTGCTTACACGAAGGGAATATCTTTTACATAGGTAGGCACTATTTCTCTCTCCATTTTCTTACCTCTCAACCGAAACAGTATTTGGGTTTAAATGTTCGCGTCGAGTCTCAATCAAGTTTTCACGGAACCATTTAATCTCATTTTAATCTCATCTATACCTTCAAGATACTTTAACAACATCTTAACGCACGCTCTCGCGATATACACAGGTATACATTATTTTTCGTCTAGCTGATTATTTTCGATTATTACTCATCTTTATGAATTCGATCTACTATGCCTTATAAGGATACAAAGATACCCACGTATCTTGTAAAAGCCACGTTATACGACGATTTGCATTTTGTTATTTATTTCCCATTGAAGTTTAATCGTTCTCAACGATAAACCTAGCGTTAGGTGGTTAAATCGGTTGCTGCCGAAAAACAACGCTAACGTCCGGTACCTCGAACACGGGATGAACTATTCGCCACCTGCACAGGGGTCGAAGGTTGTTTAATTCGTCCCTGTCACGGTTTCTCTCGTTGGAGGTAGATTCTAATCCGCAATTTCAATCTCTCTTTCTCCGAGTCCCGAAAGAAGCGCGAGTGTAGGGCAGCCGGGGAACGAGAGAAGCACAGCAGGAAAGGCGTGCGCCAAGTACGAGAAGGGATGCGAGAGAAGGAGAAAGAGAAAGCGAGGTCGCACAAAAACCGAGGGATGCGAACCGTGAATCAACGGACGATTCACAGCGGGACTCATTCCGTTCTGCTTTTATTCCTGAGACTTGTGGATTGATGGTATCGCTCGCAGATGGAAATGCGTGTAATTTTTATAACACCCGCGCCTCGCGATCGTCTGCACCTCTGAAATTCTAAAGGGTTTCCGCCCCTATCCGACGTCAGTTATGCCTCGTCAATTTTCATACGTTGTTCAACGTGCTGACCTTTGGCCGCTTTTGTGTCGGCCAAATGACGATTTCACAATCCGTGCACCTGTGGCGGGTGCACGAGAAATAATAAGCATTGTTTTGAAAATTAAACGCGTGTCTTCTATAGCCGGCGGTTTTCGGGGGAACTTCGAGCGTGGAACGAAAAAATGGATGATTTTGGGAAGGGAAAGTATTGGATGTATTGGTGAAAATATATTTTACGCAACGATGTGACTGACGTAGGTTCGTAAGAAATAGCTGTGTTGATTGAAAGAGTTTGTTGCTGGGACTGTTCTCTCTTCAACATCCAATCGTCTATCAACGCATCTTTAATATTAACTAACGTTCCTGTTACGTCGCGTAAGACGGTCCGTGCGACGGCCCTCATGGTATGACCGTCGAGGCTGACATACCGTTATACTGACCTTCAATAAACCTAAGGAACCACCATAAACCGAATCTTTTTAGCTTAATTTCTATTCACATAAGTATTTTCGGTTTATGGATGGTCCTTAAGACAGTCCTTAGGTTTATTACACGCTCTTATAACTTACGGAGAAAGCGGTTGTTTGTCCATTAAAAATAACAGGTATTTCCCATTAAAAAGGACACCCATACCGAGCTTTCCTACGTAATTGAACGAGACGGGTCAGCACTGTTCGACAAAACGTCGTGCAGTCAACACGACTGTTCCTATCAGCTTCGCGTAGTCCTCATTTCGATCAAAGTAATATTAACTTAGTCTATTCTTTATTATTATTACTCATATATCAAGTGTATTGTTATTCAACATTTATATCAATTATTTCTTCCTATATGACGGAACCTCCCGTGTAATAAGTTGTTAAAATATGAATATTATAAGACTGTAGACTACAGTTTTATTCCCCAACAAATACCCTTATTATCTCACAAGAAATAAGGGGATCGACCTGTTCGTGGTGTCGATTGTTATAATCGTAACGGGAATTTACGACTCCCGTTGACGCGTTTCATCGCGATCGCGTCTCCCCGCGACTGGACGACATAACAGTTCCTTCGAACAGAGGTTCTACACTACGAAATAATCTCAGACGCGTTTCTTGAAATATGGTTTCCATTCTCAATTTTCGGGACTGTTTACACTCATTCAACGTGAATATCAGCACGTAAAAAGAAATACGCGTGGAATAGTTGTTAAATAGATGGTATATTTATACTGTATGTGTGAGTGTCACGTCGGAGACACAAGAAATCGCGAAATTAACAGATCGCCGGTAATTTCCTCGCGTCCCAGTTCGAACGAAATAATTCTTTCACGAATAGGGCGAAGAAAATTAAACTTCGTATATGAAAATGGACTTTTATTATATAAATCCAACAGAGTGACGGTTCAAAGTGTTACAACAAAAAATGAACAGAAAAGAACTCTAGTACTGACTTGGGAGGGTTTTTTATATCAACTGTTTAGTTCCTGTGGTGGGGTGATCGCTGGAAGCCGGTCGCATAGGTATGCTGCTACTGCTTAGTTACAATTTTTGATGACTATGGTATGCAAAGAATGTGATTATCCTAGCGCTGTATTCCGAGACGTCTGTGACTTGAGAGTGTATGTTTCCAGGTCTCAGTTGAGACAAGAGCGATTAAAAACCGTTAGAAGCGATTAGAAACGATCAGAAGAAAACGGACAACCAAGCGAGTAGGTTAGCGAGTCCTTCAGAGAGTAACGCACATGTAGAGATGAATAATTTGTAAATAAATTTTAAACTATTTGTTCTTCCAAATCCTCTCTATACCTTAACAATAGTTTTCCGACAACTATGTCGTACATGAGTTTCATTAAAATCGGCGATTTACACTCGAAGATGTTGCCTTGTTAGATCTTTCGCAGATTTTATTCGAATTAGATTTCAGCTGTATTAATAGAGGAAGCCTATATTTGTATTTAGAACGAATATAAGGAAGCGTCTGGTTTTCATTTACTAAACTACGTTGCTTGTCATATGCGTTACAGTGACAGGAACGCAGAAAGTTTTTATACACCTATGGTCGTCGGAATGCGGTCGTAACGCGAGTAACAATAAACCTGTCATACGTTGTTCTGCAATTTTTGCCACAGTGACAAAAAAGAGTGCAACGCACTGCCGTGATTGCTACGTCAAAAAATATTTCATTTCGTCGATCAATTTCGTTATTAAAAGTTGCTGTTATTGCTACATCGATGTAGTCTTTATCTTCATCGAGCAAGTACAAGTTACTACAGACACATTAAATATCTTTCTCCTCTCGAAGATTGCTACCTTATATCATAGAATCTTCCTTAAAATATCTCGTCTCTTACATAGCACGCATTTGTCCAAACGTGATACGAAAACAAGCCTAACTCGATTACTTAAAACCAAATACATAGCTCCAACAGAACAAACATACGTGCCTCATCGCCGATCGATCTTCCATCCTCTTTCCCCTTCTGCATACCTGTTGAAGATTTACTACAAATTACTAAACGATAACGCGCGTTCTCCACCCATGAAACACTTTTAATCGAGCAGTACGAATGCCAATTAAACCGAGCCACCCTCGTCCAGGTGGCAAACACCGGCCACCGGAAATGCCAGCCACGCCTGTCCGCGTTCCCCGAGCGACTCGCGTTAACCATATACACGTAGCTGCGCCGAATCTATTCCTAGTAGGACTTATCGCGGAAAAATGATTTCCCGTTGCAATCGTGGCGCGTGGCAGCGATCGGAACGAGTGGTGAGAAATAAACGCCAGGTAACGAAGTTCCGTATTGATCAGTGGGGGGACGGGATCACTGGCGAACCGGTTAAGCGGCTCGAAATCGGATCGTTGATCCTCTGTCTCTGATCTCTTGCGAAATCATTTATACACACCGGAATCAGCTGATTTTTTCGTCCATCGGTAGGCGAGTGTCATTTGTGCCATTCCTGTTGGATCTTTCGCTCCCCCTATTCCGCCTTTCAACCCCGTTGCCTGCACCTCTACAACCCCTTTCCTCTCTCTCTCACTCTTTCTCTCTGCCTCTCAGCCCGTCCCACGCTCGGTCAATACGACAAATCCGCCGGCAATAAAACACCGACTCGCGCGCTCTCGTTCCTCTTTTTTGGCATTTTTCTCCTCCCTCGCCCTCTTCCTTTTGTCTCTGTTCCTCTTTTTTAACCTCTCCCCCTCCCTCTGTCCAGCTTCGACCAACAGCGCCCAACTGCCACCCAACCTACTCACCCCCATATTCCCTCCCACTCTTTCCACTCTTCGTCCCACTCTCTTTCGTTCCACTTGGTCTCTTTTTCTCCTCTTTCGAAACCTCGGCGTTTGCACGTATCCCAGAGCCACCCCGTATGGATCGAGGCCGGTGGCCCAACAGCGAATAATAAATTATCGTCGCCCGGCAGCGCGTGTGCATCCGAATTTTCCGCAGCCCTCCACTTCGCCCCTTTTTTCCACTGTTTCTCCCCTTTTCTCCTCTACCTGTGTATATTCATATATTTCTCTGTTTCTCTGATTGGCTTCGTAGAAAATACACCGGCGGTTAATTCAAGCGAAATAAATAAAAAAAAGAAAAAAAAAAGACATTTTGAAATGATTGAGAAGGGAAGAGGGCCGTGTCTAGGGCAGTGTCGATTGAATCCAGGTCGACGCGAAACGTCCGCGTTTTTTCAGTGAAACGCACCCACGTATTCGGTACTTTTTTTTTGTAATTCATTTTTTTCATTTTGTACAGCTGTATCGCATTGCAACATGCTGCGATAAGAATTTCGATGCAGTTGTAGCAATACAGTGATATGTATAGTTATACATAAAGTGGAATTTTCTTACACGTAGGAACGCCACATGTTTTTCGACGTTTATCGCCTTCGAATCGGTACCGGTGATATCGTATTACGCCGATAAGAATTTGTATTTGTTTCTATTTCCGTTGGTCGCGTGTGACAGCCAACGCGTTAACTACTACTATAAATATTCTTACCGTTCGATCGTGGATGTTACTGGCTTCGGCTATGACAATTTCGAAACTTACGAGTTGGCTATATTACAGTTAGTTTTATGTCGTGGTTAGCATTTTTACAGTGTGATATTTTGTACAGCGATCGTTACACATATTACGTTTTGATTACGCTTCGATGCATTGTATCCTTATTTGTTAAAATGTCTATATTTCCTAACATAATGGACCCGCAATACCGTATACTATGTTTGAAGAAACGTATTATCAAGATATAAAGTACCTATATACAAGCGAATAAATAGCGCTGTATCAAAGATAAATGACTCTTTGTTTTATTATTTTATCGTCTGTGTAACCTCGCTGTCTTACAACGAGCGTTACTCGTAATTGTTGTTTTCTTGTACGAGTATACAGAGTGGTCCACAATTCATTCAAGAATAACGATATCGCGTAGGTTCGTTTTTGAGAACATTGAGTTTGAAAATTTTGCAAAGTATAGATGTAAATTTGCTTAATTCGCAGCTCGACGGGAGCAGATAATCTATAAAAAAACAATGCTTGTTTTGCATGTAAAAATAAATTGAAAATGTAGAATACAATCTTTTCGTAATACGTTTCGTTTCGGAGAAGATCAAATTTGAAAATTGGCCCGGTACACGTGCACCGAGCTAATTCTTAACTAACCTAGTCAAATTCTATTTCCTCGAAAACGGGAGCGACGAAACTTTATTCTTCGTTTGCAACGTATTTCCGCGTGTAGAATAACCTTCTGTCAATTATCTATTTCTGTCCAGTTTCGATTTAGCCAAAAAACCAAGCCTCGATCTTAAGATATTAATAACTGCGTAATCAACGATTCCAAGTAAAGGTACACTTTCCCTGTTCGAAACAAGAACGTTAGTCGTGAAACACCTCGTTAAGCTTAATGAAGATTCTTCGAAAGCGCGAATTGGACAGAGAAACAGGAGACACAAAAGTCTAGATGTCTTGGAAATTAGTTTATCGTCGTTGACAGAACAAGATGGAATTCTTGAATAGCCGTGCAGCTCGTTTATTCGGCTGCGAACAAGGGTTCCTAACCTTCTTGACTGTTGTACACTCGCTACCGAAGGAATTCTGTTACGCGATTCTCGTGTTACACACTGTCTTTACAATGCATGTTACTCGTGTTGCTTTCCACGTCAACTATAATTACTACGAGGTTAAGTCGTAGTAAGTGTATAACGTTCCGAGAAAGAATACACCATTTGCGAATTTATCCTGTGATAAATGTTTCTCCAGGGTATTATGGTTTCCCTTTTGAAATAAATGTCACGATTCTTGTTACCGCGTATCGGTCGTGTGTTACACGTCGTTTGTACGCCTTCTCGTCTCGCTTAATCTCTTAATTTTACGACTTGGGATCGTCGATCGAATATCGTTGTAACGCTCGTCAAGCACCGCCAATCGCGCACAAACTTCTTACGTAGCTCGTACGTGGTAATTCGTATCGACCGATCCCTTTAACGAGCCGATCGTACGACGAAAATATACGAGCGAAAGTCAAAGCAGAACCTTTTTTCTGAACTTCGTGGGGATCTCGAGCCAAGCACGACAATATCCGCTCTGTCGTTTAATGACGTTACCTGCGTCATTAAAGCCGATCCACCGGGAGATCGGTGGGTGATCGGTGGGTGATCGGTGATGGCGCCTCCTTCGATACGAAACGGCCGCCAATTCGGATCCGGCGGGCACAGTGTGCGCTTAATTGGTCAGATTTGTAATCGGCTACGGTGAGCGTCAGGTCGATTCCGGTTTGGCACTACGAGGCTTCCCGTGATAGGGGTGAAACACGACCGCGAACGTTTGACGAAGATGGAGGTAACGCGTATTCGACCGGATAAAATAGGATGAATATAGAAACTGTGCGCTTTTTAGACGGTACAGGTAAAACGATGGAGACCAGATGGAGAGGGCGGAACTATGAAGGTGGAAGGGAAATGGAAGGTGAGAAAGAAAGAGGGCCAAGTGCATGTAGAAGGCGTTCCAGAAATAGATGGCCAAATGTTGGCCACAGCAACTTGACAAACACGAGCGTTAAAATATATCGTGAAACGTATTCGTGAAGTGGATTCTACCGGTAAGGGTTCGTTTAATCGGCAGTAATTAAAATTTTTGTTCAAATAAATGGAATCCGTGTAAACAAATGTTCTATCGCGTATAGAGCAGCTCACGATGGTGTTTGAACGTTTGCCGTAAAAATATGTTACACGAAACGTTTCGAATTTCATTAGTACTGCAACGGGACTCGATTATCGTGATTACATTGGTAAAATTGTTTAACAAATTTGAAAATATACATAGAAGTTATAAGATATTTATTGCAAATGTATATTCAGCAGAGATCAGTGAAGTATCTGAGCCGTCAATTGTCCCTTGTATCAGTAAGTTACATCTTTGACATCTATCGTACTCGTGTATTTAAAATAACTATTTATGCCGTTTACTAATCTTTTATTAGATATGTTTGCGGTAAAAATCTCGTAACGTTTAGATACGTCTCTAGATCGGTATCAAATTATAGCAACATAGTGCTGATTCTCGTGTCTTATTATGGTGGCAATGAAATTTCAAAATATTTTTCTGCAATTGAAATAAAATATTTTTAACTACTTTATGGTAGGTGTCCAAATACTTTCGCATATTTCTATTACCTTGTTTCATTATTCGAGTACAATATTGTACAAAATACTCGAGTTTCGTATCAAATTATAGCAACACAGTGGTGACAGTCGTATCTTATTATAGTGGCAATGAAATCTCAAAATATTTTTCTGCAATTGAAATAAAATATTTTTAACTACTTTATGGTAGGTGTCCAAATACTTTCGCATATTTCTATTACCTTGTTTCATTATTCGAGTAAGATATTGTACAGAATACTCCAGTTTCGTATCAAATTATAGCAACACAGTGGTGACAGTCGTATCTTATTATAGTGGCAATGAAATTTCAAAATATTTTTCTGCAATTGAAATAAAATATTTTTAACTACTTTATGGTAGGTGTCCAAATACTTTCGCATATTTCTATTACCTTGTTTCATTATTCGAGTACAATATTGTACAGAATACTCCAGTTTCGTATCAAATTATAGCAACACAGTGGTGACAGTCGTATCTTATTATAGTGGCAATGAAATCTCAAAATATTTTTCTGCAATTGAAATAAAATATTTTTAACTACTTTATGGTAGGTGTCCAAATACTTTCATCATGTTTCTATTGCCTTGTTTCATTATTCGAGTAAGATATTGTACAGAGTACTCCAGTTTCGTATCAAATTATAGCAACACAGTGGTGACAGTCGTATCTTATTATAGTGGCAATGAAATCTCAAAATATTTTTCTGCAATTGAAATAAAATATTTTTAACTACTTTATGGTAGGTGTCCAAATACTTTCGCATATTTCTATTACCTTGTTTCATTATTCGAGTAAGATATTGTACAGAATACTCCAGTTTCGTATCAAATTATAGCAACACAGTGGTGACAGTCGTATCTTATTATAGTGGCAATGAAATTTCAAAATATTTTTCTGCAATTGAAATAAAATATTTTTAACTACTTTATGGTAGGTGTCCAAATACTTTCGCATATTTCTATTACCTTGTTTCATTATTCGAGTACAATATTGTACAGAATACTCCAGTTTCGTATCAAATTATAGCAACACAGTGGTGACAGTCGTATCTTATTATAGTGGCAATGAAATCTCAAAATATTTTTCTGCAATTGAAATAAAATATTTTTAACTACTTTATGGTAGGTGTCCAAATACTTTCATCATGTTTCTATTGCCTTGTTTCATTATTCGAGTAAGATATTGTACAGAGTACTCCAGTTTCGTATCAAATTATAGCAACACAGTGGTGACAGTCGTATCTTATTATAGTGGCAATGAAATCTCAAAATATTTTTCTGCAATTGAAATAAAATATTTTTAACTACTTTATGGTAGGTGTCCAAATACTTTCGCATATTTCTATTACCTTGTTTCATTATTCGAGTAAGATATTGTACAGAATACTCCAGTTTCGTATCAAATTATAGCAACACAGTGGTGACAGTCGTATCTTATTATAGTGGCAATGAAATTTCAAAATATTTTTCTGCAATTGAAATAAAATATTTTTAACTACTTTATGGTAGGTGTCCAAATACTTTCGCATATTTCTATTACCTTGTTTCATTATTCGAGTACAATATTGTACAGAATACTCCAGTTTCGTATCAAATTATAGCAACACAGTGGTGACAGTCGTATCTTATTATAGTGGCAATGAAATCTCAAAATATTTTTCTGCAATTGAAATAAAATATTTTTAACTACTTTATGGTAGGTGTCCAAATACTTTCATCATGTTTCTATTGCCTTGTTTCATTATTCGAGTAAGATATTGTACAGAGTACTCCAGTTTCGTATCAAATTATAGCAACACAGTGGTGACAGTCGTATCTTATTATAGTGGCAATGAAATCTCAAAATATTTTTCTGCAATTGAAATAAAATATTTTTAACTACTTTATGGTAGGTGTCCAAATACTTTCGCATATTTCTATTACCTTGTTTCATTATTCGAGTACAATATTGTACAAAATACTCGAGTTTCGTATCAAATTATAGCAACACAGTGGTGACAGTCGTATCTTATTATAGTGGCAATGAAATCTCAAAATATTTTTCTGCAATTGAAATAAAATATTTTTAACTACTTTATGGTAGGTGTCCAAATACTTTCGCATATTTCTATTACCTTGTTTCATTATTCGAGTACAATATTGTACAAAATACTCGAGTTTCGTATCAAATTATAGCAACACAGTGGTGACAGTCGTATCTTATTATAGTGGCAATGAAATCTCAAAATATTTTTCTGCAATTGAAATAAAATATTTTTAACTACTTTATGGTAGGTGTCCAAATACTTTCGCATATTTCTATTACCTTGTTTCATTATTCGAGTAAGATATTGTACAGAATACTCCAGTTTCGTATCAAATTATAGCAACACAGTGGTGACAGTCGTATCTTATTATAGTGGCAATGAAATTTCAAAATATTTTTCTGCAATTGAAATAAAATATTTTTAACTACTTTATGGTAGGTGTCCAAATACTTTCGCATATTTCTATTACCTTGTTTCATTATTCGAGTACAATATTGTACAGAATACTCCAGTTTCGTATCAAATTATAGCAACACAGTGGTGACAGTCGTATCTTATTATAGTGGCAATGAAATCTCAAAATATTTTTCTGCAATTGAAATAAAATATTTTTAACTACTTCATGGTAGGTGTCCAAATACTTTCGCATATTTCTATTACCTTGTTTCATTATTCGAGTAAGATATTGTACAGAATACTCCAGTTTCGTATCAAATTATAGCAACACAGTGGTGACAGTCGTATCTTATTATAGTGGCAATGAAATTTCAAAATATTTTTCTGCAATTGAAATAAAATATTTTTAACTACTTTATGGTAGGTGTCCAAATACTTTCGCATATTTCTATTACCTTGTTTCATTATTCGAGTACAATATTGTACAGAATACTCCAGTTTCGTATCAAATTATAGCAACACAGTGGTGACAGTCGTATCTTATTATAGTGGCAATGAAATCTCAAAATATTTTTCTGCAATTGAAATAAAATATTTTTAACTACTTTATGGTAGGTGTCCAAATACTTTCGCATATTTCTATTACCTTGTTTCATTATTCGAGTAAGATATTGTACAGAATACTCCAGTTTCGTATCAAATTATAGCAACACAGTGGTGACAGTCGTGTCTTATTATAGTGGCAATGAAATTTCAAAATATTTTTCTGCAATTGAAATAAAATATTTTTAACTACTTTATGGTAGGTGTCCAAATACTTTCATCATGTTTCTATTGCCTTGTTTCATTATTCGAGTAAGATATTGTACAGAATACTCCAGTTTCGTATCAAATTATAGCAACACAGTGGTGACAGTCGTATCTTATTATAGTGGCAATGAAATTTCAAAATATTTTTCTGCAATTGAAATAAAATATTTTTAACTACTTTATGGTAGGTGTCCAAATACTTTCGCATATTTCTATTACCTTGTTTCATTATTCGAGTACAATATTGTACAAAATACTCGAGTTTCGTATCAAATTATAGCAACACAGTGGTGACAGTCGTATCTTATTATAGTGGCAATGAAATCTCAAAATATTTTTCTGCAATTGAAATAAAATATTTTTAACTACTTTATGGTAGGTGTCCAAATACTTTCGCATATTTCTATTACCTTGTTTCATTATTCGAGTAAGATATTGTACAGAATACTCCAGTTTCGTATCAAATTATAGCAACACAGTGGTGACAGTCGTATCTTATTATAGTGGCAATGAAATCTCAAAATATTTTTCTGCAATTGAAATAAAATATTTTTAACTACTTTATGGTAGGTGTCCAAATACTTTCGCATATTTCTATTACCTTGTTTCATTATTCGAGTAAGATATTGTACAGAATACTCCAGTTTCGTATCAAATTATAGCAACAGAGTGGTGACAGTCGTGTCTTATTATAGTGGCAATGAAATCTCAAAATATTTTTCTGCAATTGAAATAAAATATTTTTAACTACTTTATGGTAGGTGTCCAAATACTTTCGCATATTTCTATTACCTTGTTTCATTATTCGAGTAAGATATTGTACAGAATACTCCAGTTTCGTATCAAATTATAGCAACACAGTGGTGACAGTCGTATCTTATTATAGTGGCAATGAAATTTCAAAATATTTTTCTGCAATTGAAATAAAATATTTTTAACTACTTTATGGTAGGTGTCCAAATACTTTCGCATATTTCTATTACCTTGTTTCATTATTCGAGTACAATATTGTACAGAATACTCCAGTTTCGTATCAAATTATAGCAACACAGTGGTGACAGTCGTATCTTATTATAGTGGCAATGAAATCTCAAAATATTTTTCTGCAATTGAAATAAAATATTTTTAACTACTTTATGGTAGGTGTCCAAATACTTTCGCATATTTCTATTACCTTGTTTCATTATTCGAGTAAGATATTGTACAGAATACTCCAGTTTCGTATCAAATTATAGCAACACAGTGGTGACAGTCGTGTCTTATTATAGTGGCAATGAAATTTCAAAATATTTTTCTGCAATTGAAATAAAATATTTTTAACTACTTTATGGTAGGTGTCCAAATACTTTCATCATGTTTCTATTGCCTTGTTTCATTATTCGAGTAAGATATTGTACAGAATACTCCAGTTTCGTATCAAATTATAGCAACACAGTGGTGACAGTCGTATCTTATTATAGTGGCAATGAAATTTCAAAATATTTTTCTGCAATTGAAATAAAATATTTTTAACTACTTTATGGTAGGTGTCCAAATACTTTCGCATATTTCTATTACCTTGTTTCATTATTCGAGTACAATATTGTACAGAATACTCCAGTTTCGTATCAAATTATAGCAACACAGTGGTGACAGTCGCATCTTATTATAGTGGCAATGAAATCTCAAAATATTTTTCTGCAATTGAAATAAAATATTTTTAACTACTTTATGGTAGGTGTCCAAATACTTTCGCATATTTCTATTACCTTGTTTCATTATTCGAGTAAGATATTGTACAGAATACTCCAGTTTCGTATCAAATTATAGCAACACAGTGGTGACAGTCGTGTCTTATTATAGTGGCAATGAAATTTCAAAATATTTTTCTGCAATTGAAATAAAATATTTTTAACTACTTTATGGTAGGTGTCCAAATACTTTCATCATGTTTCTATTGCCTTGTTTCATTATTCGAGTAAGATATTGTACAGAATACTCCAGTTTCGTATCAAATTATAGCAACACAGTGGTGACAGTCGTATCTTATTATAGTGGCAATGAAATTTCAAAATATTTTTCTGCAATTGAAATAAAATATTTTTAACTACTTTATGGTAGGTGTCCAAATACTTTCGCATATTTCTATTACCTTGTTTCATTATTCGAGTACAATATTGTACAGAATACTCCAGTTTCGTATCAAATTATAGCAACACAGTGGTGACAGTCGTATCTTATTATAGTGGCAATGAAATCTCAAAATATTTTTCTGCAATTGAAATAAAATATTTTTAACTACTTTATGGTAGGTGTCCAAATACTTTCGCATATTTCTATTACCTTGTTTCATTATTCGAGTACAATATTGTACAAAATACTCGAGTTTCGTATCAAATTATAGCAACACAGTGGTGACAGTCGTATCTTATTATAGTGGCAATGAAATCTCAAAATATTTTTCTATAATTGACATAAAACATTTTTAACTACTTTATGGTAGGTGTCCAAATACTTTCGCATATTTCTATTACCTTGTTTCATTATTCGAGTACAATATTGTACAAAATACTCTAGTTTCGTATCAAATTATAGCAACACAGTGGTGACAGTCGTGTCTTATTATAGTGGCAATGAAATTTCAAAATATTTTTCTGCAATTGAAATAAAATATTTTTAACTACTTTATGGTAGGTGTCCAAATACTTTCATCATGTTTCTATTACCTTGTTTCATTATTCGAGTAAGATATTATATAAAATATTCGAGTCTGATCACGTATTTCTGAAACACCCTGTATAGCGGAGTCTCGACGAGAAATAAACGGAGAGAGAGAGAGAGAGAGAGAGAGTGTGAGAGAGTGAGAGAGAGGAAGAGGGGAAACATAGGAGGGTTGGCGAGCGAGAGGAGACATGGCCGTGTGGCACAGATGTGTTTGAAACATGCTACCACTACCAGGCCTACCCCAAATTTATACTCGCACCCTCCGACCCCGACCGCCCACACGGTCATCCCCTATTTCACACACACTGGCGCGCATTTCCTAAACCGCGCTAATTTAATTGCTCCTCGTCATCGATGGCCATTAACCGAAATAGAATTGTCGGCGATATCGTTGCCTGTGCAAGACGCAATTTCTGTAAATCTAACGCCTTGATGGAAATTTCAACTGTTGGACGTCTAAGGGTTACATCGAAGGATCTTGTTATGTGCGTTCGTTTGACAGAATAGATTTGAAACTTTGGATAGAAATAGATGGAACCAGATAGTTATGGGCGTGAAACAGTCATGGAATGTACATAGGTGTTCGTAATGAGAAGCTGCAGGTACTATGAAGACGTCTTACAGACATCTTAAAGACATTTGGTATTCTGTACGTTGTGTACACTCTGGAAGGATATCCATGAAATCTGAATTACTTAGGCTAATTTGACAAGGAAACTATCTTCACATAGGTCGAATTAATTTTTAGCTATTATAGTTTACAATAAATATAGATGTTTAAAATGAAAAATATTCAATTCTGTCGTAAAAAAAAGATGTTAGAATTTTTTCTAATTTTCATTTAATTGTCACGCGTTTTAAAAAACTTTGCACTATCTTAATTGTACTAATAATAATACAGATTGCCATACAAGTAGACGAATATATAATTTGCAACAAGCAGTGCGTAATAAAAGACGTAGCCGTTTTGATCGGTCAAATAAATTCGAACTGAAATTTGCGTTCGATTTCGATGGGTGTCGCGTTTAATGTGAAAATAGAGATAAGTGGAAGCGTTAGAGCGTTACAGGGATGAAACGATACCGTTTCCGGTTTTGCCAGTCGGTCGGTTACCGCGGCAGTGTCATAAATTGGTGTCAGTCGATTGCACGGTTGCGAGGCCATCAGCGTCCAATAAATTTATGCGACAATTGATGCTGCCTGGACGTCTACGGTGAAGAGCCTTCACTTGAAATCTAATTGGTCGCGCGCGGCCGAACGCACATCGAATATGCCGTTAATTGAAACAGAGTAGCGAAAACGTCGTAACGTTCGTGCAAGACAGACTGAAATTCATCGTCTTGCTGTATACTTCCCTCGTGTTTCTTTTTTGATCAAATTATTACGAAATATTAATATTTATAAAAATGTAGCGTGTCCATGGTGTAAATGTATTATTTTGAATTCTTTGATGATGGATTTCATATTTCATGCGAACTATACGTTTGTCAGCTGTCACAGTGGGACAAAACGAACAGTGACAAAAAAAAAAAAAAAAAAAAGGAAAAAAATGTTTAATTCTGCTTCCGTTTTACATATTTTTGAAGTATTACATTACACGCATATCAAACAATTTCTCAAAATTACAGATTCGAATTTGTAAAACTTTAACAATTCTAGCAAATGTAATTTGATAATATATTGAAATCTGTTTCAGGTTCAATAGTATTGCGATAAATAAAATTACGTATCCCATAATAATAATATTCGTTTAATCCGGGATTTTTAAAACGATGTATTCATTAAACAAAACATCTGTTACATGTATTATTTCGTAATGCAACGTTTGATCAATGAAATACGCAACGCGAGAATAATTTCATGAATAAATTGACGTAAACCGAAAGTATGGCGTAATTTACGTATTTTCGCGATTGTTTTTGGGTTTAGCAAAAGCAATATTGCCTCGATATAAGCCATGTTTCTTTCTTTACGGAAGCGTAATGACGAATCGCTACCTTTACTGCGAACTGGCTGAAACGCCATAAATGGGCAGCGAGATGAAAGAGGAATTCCTCGTTCCTGGAAAAAGTTGCCTCTTCGAGCAGGAAGGATTTCTCGAGCGATTCGTTCGCTTATCGATTCAGTACGTAGCAGGATACTTGATCGAAAAGAGATCAATGCGCTTTCTAAAGGTAATTAGGATGTCGAACAGAACGTTCCAATAACAAAGTACACAGATGCTCCTCCTCTTACTTCTCATTCGACGCTATTACAAACTTTGTATTTTTTCACGAGTAATTCGCGGATTCTCGTGCGATTAAAATTGTTTACCTTTTGTTAAATTTTATGCGTAGGTGATCGGACAGAAGAAAGTTTGAAACTTAAATCGGAAGGAATATGATAATTTTACGAAACAAAATGAAACGGTGTTGGTACAAAAGATAATTTAGTTTCTACTACAAACGATATATCGACTTGAAAAGTTATACATACACGAGTAACAAGCTTATAAACGATATGATCTCTGCTCCATAGGATATTCAGTTTACAAAATCTAGACATGGAAAGACTAAAATAATTCTTCGAACGAGAAATTTTCTTATCTGATGAAACTTCATCGTCGAGATATTAACTCGAACGCGCGGTTAGCAAGCCGGAAATCGTGTACTACTCTTATGGACCACGATCGTTGGAAGCGGTTTAAAAATTTCGCTTCAACGCACCGGCGACCATATCAAAAAGAAACACCAAGAAGATACTTACCAATTTGTCGGATTCGAGTCGGATGAAAGAACCGAGCCACCGTTTGAAACGAACCAGAAAAGAAGAATAAAATATCATCTGGCTGGTTAGATAAAAAAAAAAAAGAAAACGTGGAGGGACGAACCAAGAGAGCAAAAGGGGGTGGCATCCGCGCGAATAATTCGAAGACGGACGCTTGGTAATTATTCAAAGCAGATATCTGAAGGGTCCAATTAGCGTCGGATGCTTTTCGAGGCTTTCTTCGAGGGCACCTGCGAGTTCTGTAAATTGGCTGCATTAAAAACAACGCGGCGATAGAACGCGAACGTGGAAATCCGCGCTGCGAAGTCTCGAGTCTGCAGGTTCGTTTCATCGATCGCAATTATTCTTCGATAACCGAACGCCGTTCAATGAGAATCGTTGTCGACGATTATTATTACATAATTAGGAGGTTCGTCGATGCATTGTTTTCCAGGAGTTTCGTATTCTCACAGTTTTGATAGATGCAACTGGATTTTATATATTTAGTTTAACGAGGTAGGTAACAGCCGTAAAACCTCGATCCTCTGGAGACTTGCTGTCAAGCTGCGCCAGTGTGACCATATATCTCGCAAAGATAAGACGTAATCGACAATCACGTGCCTCTCGATGGTCAGTTAATACAAACTTCATCGATCTCCCGATATATACAGTCTGTCACACAAGAGCGTGTCTGCGATATCTGCGAAACCTGACACCTAATCAGAATGAGATAAAAAGAATGTAAACAAACGAAAACTTCTCTAATACGCGTTGCTGAATACCTTTCAGTTTCATTTGAAACAGTGAAAGGAACAGAGCTTTCTAATATGAGTGCCGCGTACGCGAAACGTCGAAAATCGTCTGGCATGGGCGAATGAAAACAGAGATCGTGATTGGAGTAATATAATATTCACTGATGAATCTTCGTTTTGGACATGGTGTCCTATTAGGCGTGCTTGGACTATCCATGGAAGAAGGATGATTCAAAGAAGTGTAAAACACCCTATAAAAGTGCATGTTTGGGGTTGCTTTAACGCACGCGGTTTTGGGACTTTGTGCGTCTTTACAGACAATCTGAATGCACAAAAGATGGTGAAATTGTACCAAAGGGGACTTCTCACATCCGTGAAACGTTGGTTCAACCAAACCGAGGACCAATGGATATTGCAAGAAGACAACGACCCTAAACATCGAAGTCGCATCTGCACCCAATGGAAAGCGAAAAACGCCATCACAGTACTTCCTTGGCCATCGCAGTCCCCTGATGCAAACCCTATCGAAAATGTGTGGTCCCTAATGAAATGCAAGCTGAGAGGAAGACGTATCACAAAAATAAGAACACTTGTACATCACATTCGAAAGATATGGAGGTCGTTACCAGAATCCTACGCTCAAAAATTAGTCGAGAGTATGCCGAAACGATGTCAAGCTATAATCGCTAATGGAGGAGATTGGACACCCTACTAAGTAATAGCGTATTAGTGTTTTAGATGTAGATTCAATTCATATAAATTTTTTTACAAATATATAAATATTTACAGAAATATCGCAGACACGCTCTTGTGTGACAGACTGTACCTGACATCGATTTAATTCTACAAGAGCATAGCGTACAAAACTAATATACAACGATACCGATCCGTCGCGATTGCCAACGATATCTCGTATAGCGTTCCGCGTGAACGTATTTTACGTCATTGTCGATTCGCTGTAAACTCATATTTATTGTCACAGTTACGTGTATGTTTTAAACTTTCGCATTGTATCGCAAACCGAGCGATATCGCGCGTTGCAAAATTGAATATCGATCCATTGGTTCGATAAACATTAGAATCGAAATATAGTTCATGGGAATAGAAGATAAATACCGGTAGCTGTCGCGATAATAGTAATTAAGCAAGCTGTAATGGCAAGGAGGCAACGGGTAGGATCGTCACGCGAATATCCTGTTTCGAATTACGCGGTCGTCGATGCTTTTGTAGAACGCTTGCATCGTGTAACTTACACGAACGGATTATTAATGGGAACAATTACGGTCAGCCACGGTACAATTGTTATAGGAATTTCGTACTGTGTACGTCTTCTGACAGGAAGTTTCCTCAAGTTCGTATCTATCTATATAGGATCCATTATCAACCATTATCGCGCACTTTCATTAAGTTAGTTCGTTGAAACGGAGATATAGAAGATGAACTGGCAGCAATTCCGTTAGGCAACGCTAACAAAAAGTTAAAAGCGTTATGTTTTATACAGATTGTTTTTTAACGTTTAATTAAAATGTTCGCCGTAACTGCGCTTTCAGCATTTTTACGTTTCCATCTTCTTCTTGTTTTAATAAATAAACAGATATTTCACGATTTATTACTTTACTATATTTATTGCTTTACAACTTTAGTTAACAACATCGTTAATGATTCTTCCGTATTTTCTTCCGATTTAAGATACCTTTTACCGATAGACAAGCACACGATCGAGTAGAAGATGACTCAAGGTTTTTGGAATCAGCTTGGTTGTCGCTTGTGAACGGAATAAATAAAATTTAGATGTTAAATAGATCGACGTACGTGCACGTAGTATGTTCGACATACGATCGAACTAAGCAACGTAAACTTATCGGTGAATGTGAAATTCTTGAGAGTCTACATAGATTACATCATTTTATGGAAAGAAAATAATATGGAAACTGGATTACGTATTAAATGATCAGGCAGAATAACAAATTATGTTTAGAATAAGCGAAAGTTAAAATAGAAAGTTGACCGTTTAATGAATCTTCTTGTATTTCTTTTACATTTCATATTCATTCGATTTAATTTCCGTTAGAACAATTCATCTACCGTTTATCGTTGGTTTCTTGTTAGTTTTTCCTTCTTTCCTATTTCATCAGTTTACCTCGTTTCAATTTATTCTGTTCTCCATTCCATTTCTATTGTTTTTATTTCGGATTGTAACCTCGTATCTGCCGCGGCCACGCTGCTTTACGTGTATTTCATCGCTTCGACAAACAGGTCGCTAAATAAATAAACAAATACTGACATCCGGTAATTTCTTGAATATTACATTACAAAATTCTGTATTATGGAAATCACGGCAACTTGTTAACATTATTTATCGCATTATTCATCAGGCCGCGTTATCAATCCTTTATACAGTATATCGGCTTATCGTCAGCGAACTTCAACAAATTCGATCGATCCGTCTACAATATTCTAAAAATATCTAAATTACTCGAAACGTTCGTCGCGATTAATGACACAACATTTCATAGATTCATCAAATAGACCTTTAAGCACGTGCTCGGTTTTCTGAAAAAAAAAAACCGAGCACTTCAAATTTACTTCAAATTATAAAAGACACGTTATCGCGTCTACGAAGCTGATATTTCAATTTTAAAGTAACGTATCGTTTTACATTTTTATCGATATGTATGTAACGCAAAAAGTAGCCAAGAACACCGTGACAGCTGATAAAGGAAATTTTTTTAATGATAATGCGTGGACTATATTTCAGTGGTTTTAAGAAATTCAAGACACACAAACGTTAAAAATCGACGAATCAAAATCGGAATCATCGATATTAGCAGAGCGTACCATAATGCGCAAAGAAAATGTAATTCGCACGTCTGAAATATTTCTTTTTATAAATTTTACCAGATACTCGTTAGATACGTAACATCGAGTTTCAATATATCGAATAACCGATATATCATAAATATGTGTATTAAAACCCATTTACAAATTAACTATATAATCGTAAACAATATTTGTTATTCAAATAATTGTTAAGAAGAGAGCCAGGTACGTTCCATTCACAGAAGCAGGCAAAGTACAAAATTGAAAGCACAGAGTCCCTCTTTGCCGTTACTAAATAAGAAACAACAAGTAATTTCAGACAACTGTCTTTCAAATTCTCTCGGAAGAATAAAAGTTTCTTCGCAAGTAAAAGGGACGTAGAAATAAAAGTACGAAAGATATAAAAAGAGAAAATCATAAAAACTTTTTCTTTTATTTACATTTCTCGGCACGTTATACTTTTCTACGTCGAACAAAATTTCCTACTTCGGCATCGAGAATGCTCGGGGCACGTAACCACGTAAGTGCCTTAATTACCGTGTAACTTGATTACGTAAATTAATTAATGGGAGGATATCGGGCGGACCGCGAGAGTCTTTCGGCTGCCTCTCGTAAAACGTAACGAATTTCACGAATGCTTGGCAAAACCTGGTCAAATTTTCGCCTGGCTTCGTACGCCTCTTCTTCGAAATTAAACGACAAAACTCGTTTTCTGGAGAAAGCTCGTTGAACAGCTTTGCGAACAAGGAAAGGGAGAAAGGGTGATGGAATCGTGAAAGAATAAAGGCAATTAACGAAACGAGTCTTGGTCTCTTTGTCGACGAAAATATCTTTCCAATCTCTTCTTATATCTTCTTCGTGTCTTTTCTTGAACGATATTCGTCTGGTTTCGAGCGTCGCAAGAATGATTTTGGCGAGCGTAGGCTTCTTGTTATACGAGCGGGGGATGACGTTGAAAGATGCAAAGCGGCGTACAAAGAGCTTATCGTGGGCATACATAATTTACATTGTTGGACTTTCCATTCAATTTGAAGATCATGGAAGAGGAACGTGATAATTCTGTTTATTTCCTATCTTAATACTTTTGATATTTAATAAGTTTTTCTTATTTTTAATGCGACGTAATTGGGAAGAAAAATAACACTTTGGGTTGAAAGATGCGACTCTTTTAAAAAAGTAGCTGAAAAGTTGAAACGAAATTTTGTGGAAGTCAAAGATAATCGTTATTGAAACAAACAATATCTTAATATTACAACGAGTAATAGTATCGTTACAATTTTTTAGAAATATACGTTTAGTTTCAAAATCAAATAATGAAATAATTGTTCGGCGATTGATGAGGTATTGAACCTTTAAAATGCTTCTCTATAGAAAAAAGTAAGAAAGGCTTATTATGTTCTTCTTCCGTTTCTCGTATTCCTGCATCTTGCATAGATTAGTAGCAATGCAAAAAAAAAAAAAAAAAGTAAAAAATAAAAAAAAAAAGAAAAGAAATGGAAGGTTACGAGAAGTTACAAATTACTAATTAATTGAGAGTATTTTAAGTTAAATATTTCATATCTTCAATAATTTAGTAAGTTTTTTGTAGACTTATTATTTTTCAAATTAGCATTTATGGTAGGTTTCATAGTGAGTCGTTTTCTGCAAGAAGATTATTTTTTTACATCGCAGGATGACGTGTTCCACCGTTGCTGTAACATTGCGCAATTCAGAAACTGGAGGTCTTATTTCTCGAGGAAACAGAAATGAGTAATTTTTGAACTTGAATTTATTTTCATACACGAGAATGCTGTATTCTATAAAATGTTATCCTCCGTCCATAATTACGTAGGTAACGTGGGTGTAACGTAGGTAGTTACGTAGGTGTTATCGAGGAATTATGTTTCTTTCATGAAGGATATTGTCACTAATAGACATCGTTTCGTAAAATACAAACTTTAACAAATTTGATAAACACCGTACCGTATAAATCTGTCAATACTCGCTTCAATATTGTCAATAGATGCTATGTTACGATTCTAACGCTACCTACAACTTTCAATACCATTTTATAATTGATTCAGACTTTGAAATCGTATCATTTCGAAATATCTACTCTCTTCGTTCCTAATACTACCTTACAGTCTACTAAATCAAGATTAAAGATCCTCTCATCCATTCGAGGTCGCTTAGATACTCTCGAATGTATTTTAAAATACATTATGTAGTGCAAAAGGAACAGTAATTTACAGTTACTCGCAAAAGAATATCAATAACCTCGAGAAGCGAAGAAAAGATCGCCCCGTCAACCAACTTCGTAAGCGAAATAACGAAGCACTCGCTCGATCGAATTTTTCCAATTTTTCTTTTTCAATGAATGAACTCTGCTCGCGAACGACGCATTTCGTGCAAAGGGTAGCTTCGAGTGAAACATGTAACGAATGAAAGTCGTAATCAAAGATGGATTTCCGACGTTTCCCTGTGACACATCGTTACGAGGTTTCCTCCTCCTGATTATCCAGCGCACTGCGCACCGTATCTTTTCCGTAGAGCGATGTTTGCCGAAAGAAGCCTCGGACCGACCGATATGAATTGATATGAATTTTCGGAGCCATTGGTGCTTCGCGTAATTTTCCCATTTCATCACGTTCTACACCGAATCTATTGGGTTGTCCGGAAAGTGTCTTTCTTTTGCAAACGTGTGTTTTACAACAATGCATCTTCATACAAACGTGAAACCTAGTCTGTGAAATATCGCGGTGTTTATCTCAACAGAACAAAATGGATCGTACGTAATTCGATAAAATAATATAAAACAAAAAACGTTGTGCGTCTATTATTTTCTAATAAAACAGAAGAAACTTTTCAGACAATCTAATACGAAACAAAAAATTAATTTAAGATTTGTAGAGGATTGTGTAGTAACTTACAAATGTGTTGTTTTATTTAGAGCAAGGACAAGAAAGGATGGTTTATTCAAAGTTAAGTTCAAGTTTATTCGTACAAGCAACACTCAAAACAAAACTGACTACAATATCGTCGTACGTCTTAACACTCGGCTTCCAACTTCTCAACCGCCAACTTAACTCTTACACTCAACTGCTACACTCAACTGACTCTACTCAACTGCTACACTCAACTGACTCTACTCAACTGCTACACTCAACTGACTCTACTCAACTGCTACACTCAACTGACTCTACTCAACTGCTCAAACTCAATTGCTACACTCAACTGATTCTACTCAACTGCTCAAATTCAACTGCTACACTCAACTGCTCAAACTCAACTGCTACACTCAACTGACTCTACTCAACTGACTCTACTCAACTGCTCAAACTCAACTGCCTAACGTCTTCGTCCCACCGATTTTCCTCATCCTCCTTATGTTCTCCAGATGTGCCTGACCCATTCTCAGGTACATCCCTTTCAATTACCCCAATGTTGTAGAGGGCTACTGGTATGACCCATTGTTAGGTACATCCCTTTCAATTACCCAATGTTGTAAAAGGTCACAGGTATGACCCATCCGGATCTCCCACTCCCTCACTCTCTTTACAACAGGCCCTGTGTATATCCCCCTTTTCCCGATACTACAATTGTAATAGAGAATAACAAGAACTTGCTGTTACAACCCGTCAAATATATTTAAACTAATTAAATAAATCAATAGATATAAATAATGTCGAGACACGATCGTACAAACGTATTCGCTAAGACAGTGTATAATTGCTCGCTGATAACTCGTAGATATTTATCGATAACTCGTAGATACTCGGTATATTCTCATTCGCTCGCGATCATGTCCGTTATTTATACTGGTCGCGGGAGAGTCGGAAAATTCAAATTCATCTTCGTTCGATGGTTGCACGTATCGGCGACATTGTTTTGCGCGGAGTTTATTTATTATTACACCATATAAGTCCTAACGATATTAATACTCCGAGGCAAAACAACAGCACGATTTAATTTGTCCTTTGGCTCGTGTGCCGCTACAGATTTAGTCCCGTTCGGAAAAGTAAATAAAAATCACGAACGAAGCTGTGCTGCCGTTTCGCGTGTCGTAAATTCAAGAGCGATGTCGCGAAGTCTCGAAAATCGTGGACGACGTTAGCGACCCTCAGGAATGGCCGCATTTCAAATTCATGACAGTCGTCGGTTGCCTGTTCTACGCGCTATCGCGATACTTTTCGAGTGGATCATTCCAACCATACCGTGCCCATGATATTTACGTCGTTACAATATCGTAACAGAGGAAATGTTATTGCCGCGAGCGGGAACGATAGTAAATCCATTGGTTCGGTGATACCGCGGTCTGGACACGCCCGTTTTGCCGCGATTTTAATTTTCGCGCGCCAGATGACCGTGGATTCATAAATCGAAAGGGGACTCGCCGAATCGGGAATTTACAGCCGTTTGATTCACGCTACACGCGTTTGTCGTTGCGTGTGTGCAAAAGGATTTGTGCGATTTATTGGTTCGCAGATTCGGGACAGGGGATGAGGGGTTGGCAGAAGGAGAAAGGACACTATTTTGCCTGCCAATGAATCTTTATTTGTTTTTGGTCTCGGTAGTTGTGGGAATCTGTATTCACGAGTCGGATAGTCGTAGTGCTCAATTATGTATCTACTCGCGTGTTTTCAATCGTCGTCTATACAGTAACACGTGATGTATCGCTTTGTAACTATCTTGCACTTTCTTTTTTTAGATGTTTGGTAGTCTCACTTGAAAATTTGCAAATCTGTTTTTGTGTGTTTTCAATGTGACATGTATGTACCTGTTCGCGTGTATTATCGGATGAATATCGTGAGGTGTATTATATTTCAAGGATTGGAGAAGATGAGGGAAAGGTTGTGTAAAAGAAATAAAAGCTCCTTTTGTGTGTCAATGAATTTTTAATTGTTGCTGGTCGCACGTGGAAATCAAATATAAAAAAAAAGTACAAAATATGCTGTACAATATTCTATCCCCCACGTCGTTACAACTTCTTTTTTTTTTTTTTTTTTTTAATCCTTTTCCTTCGTGAAACCGAATTATACGCGGATATACTCTATGAACGACGTAGGATCGAATTTACAATATCTACAATATTATTTGCTAAATATTTTGGTCGAAGAGTAGCCCGTACCCTCTCGTTCAGATATATTCCGTGAATTCAACGAAACGAATAGGGATATCGAATTCCTAATCGAAAGAAAACACGCGTTTAGCTTGGGGATTTTTGTATGCGGATGTTGGAGGTTGACGAAAGAGGTCCAAGGGTTTGCCGGAAGTGGATTGGCAATCTCGACCAGCTTGTATGTACAACCAAAAGCCCGATCTCGTTGCGTTACGAAGAAAGGGAACCTCGGAAGCGTGATGGTGGCCGCTGCTCTCGCTGTTGTCCTTTTCTTTCTTCTCTCTGTGTCTGCTTATATTCCGTAAGTCGCGGGAGATGGAAACGCGCGTTTCTGGTCGCGACGATGTTGCTGTCGCGTTCTTCTTTTCATTCCTCCGCGATGGTCGTGTTCGCGTGAAGGAAATAAAGAGAGAGAGAGAGAGAGAGAGAAAAAGAGAGAGTGGGATAAAGAAAGAGGAATAAAAGATGGATGAACCACACAAGAGGGGTCAGGCTATTTCTTCGTGAACCGACAATCGGTGTGATTACAGCCAAGATGTGCACTGGTGGTGATCGGTGAGCAAAATTTCCTTCTAATTATTCGTGGTCCTCGGTTGTCCTTTACCACCAGCCTGAAAAGAATTTTTCGTGCGTTAATCGGGAAGGGACGACGGGACCTCTTCATCGGACGATGGCCCCGGTAACGGAGCTTTTGTTTACAAGCCCTCTTTGTCTCCTAGGACCCAGGGATCGTTGTTTTTCCTCCGCTATTTTGTAACGTGAAGTAACCCCTTTAATCAAAAGCATGGAAGCAACAAGCCACGTGGAATTGTTCGTTACGTGGCGGCGTCGCGTCGTTTCGTTCCAATTACACGGCTTCGAAACTCTGTTTCCACGATATTTCATCAAACCGAACCTCTTCCCGTCGATTAATCGCGATCGCGCCAAATCAAATGTTTATCATCGGATGTTACGCTACAAAATGGACGAATATTTTTGCGATACACACGCGCGATATATAGAGATGGGGAAGAAGGCTTTTTATCGGTTCCTATATCGAAGCTGCTACGTGAACAGCTTAATCGGTATTTAAACTGCACGCCATAAATTTAGATACATCGGGTCCGTTCATTTTTGATCGGGTATATTGGATTTCTCGGTCGCGGCTAACTAGTTTTGCGTTTCAGCGACGCTTCAACGTTTCCCACGAGCCTGGTTAAAAAATTATTGACGCGCATTAAGGGCTATTTGTATCAACTCCACTGCGAGAATGTGTCGTTCGGATCGATGTCGTTGCTGCTAGACTCTCGAGGCAAACCTTTTAGAAAAGTCTTTTGATTGTATGTCAACATGAAAATATGTCACGCTGCGTGGGAACGCTATCGTTCGATGATAAATTCTGGTCACATCTCTTTTAGAAATATTTTAAACATACTATGTTTTATGGAGTTTCGTTATATAGTTTTTAAAACTTTCCAGATTGGTTTTAAATTTAGATGGAAAGGAAAAGTTGGTCTTGTAGTAATTCGGACATATGCAAACTCAATGGAATATATTAGAAAAATATTTAGAATATTTATATACTGGTAATATGGAAAATCGGAATAAATGAAGAATTAATTGTCATTGATTCGAAAGTATTTGTAGAATAATCTGCATTTTTAAATATACAAGTATTCCGTTCGTTAAATTTTCTAATTATTCTTGTATCTGGAATACTTTTCACGCGAAATAGTTTTTGCAATTCAATATTTCTTCCTTTTTAACACTGGTATTTATTACCACTCACACACGTACAGTATTTTCCAGCGAGTCCCAATAAAACCGTATAATTAATCACAACTTTAAAATCTATTATCCACCGATAATTCTCTGCGTCGATTCAATCCAGGATCCATTCCATTTATCTTACCCAGCCTTGACAAATTAAATCGAGGATCAGTAACAACATTCCCCATAAACAAACAAGCAAATAAATTCCCCTGCCTCCGAATACCAGCTAAATCAGCTAATTAACGCGTTACCCCTTCAACGAACGTGTCAAACAAAGATCCACCCGTCCAAATTAATTTGCACGTCCCAAGAAATTTCGTTACACCTTCATCCTAATTTCGAGAGTTGGAATTCAAGTTAAAGAGGAAGAAACAAGTTCATGGAAAATTTGTTAAAAATTCAAACGCTACTGATCTATGTTTTTAAATTAATATTTCGAAATTGATCAACTCTGAGGGAACAAATAGAAAGGAAGAGAAAGAGAAAAAAAGAAAAAGGAGAAGCCACGGATAACAGAAAATTCATTGCTTATAATTCCAAACATTTTCGATCTCTGTTCTTGCTTGGAGACTGATACTAAAACGAAGAAATAATAGAGAAAGAAACGGGATCTTGGAAGATTCTTAGTAACTTCCGAGTACTCTCGATCGCTGTTCTTCCAAAGTGGTACTAAAGTAAGGAATAAGGAAAGAGAAAACAGCGTAGAGAAAACGAGATTACGAGGAATTCATTATACCTTCACCTTCGAGCCGATACTCTTACTTCATAATGTTATAGGAGAAGAATAGAAGAAATAAACAAGGAACAAACTTGTAAAATATTCGTAAGAAACCGAAAACGCTTTCGTTCGATATTCTCGTTTCAAAATCGACGAACGTACTGAGGCAAAGAAGAGAGAAGACGAACGAAGAAAAAGGGAAAGAGAAGACGATAAAAGATTTGGAAAATCAAATTGTTTTCTTACCACCGCCGCCGCCACCGCTCCATCCGCCACCACCACCACCGCCGCTCCATCCTCCTTTCCATCCACCGCCGCCGCCACCACCGTTCCATCCGCCACCGCCGCCGCTAGGCCATCCACCTCCACCGCCGCTCACAGTGATCACTTTGATGATTTTTCCACCGCCGCCGCCACCGCCGCCGCTCCATCCGCCACCACCACCACCGCCGCTCCACCCTCCCTTCCATCCACCGCCGCCACCGCCGCCGCTCCATCCGCCACCACCGCCGGACCAGCCGCTGCTTATGTAACCGGCTGCGAGACAAAACGAGAGCGTTCGTCAGTTTTCTTGACTCGTTAACGTACACAAATTGCTACGCTGCCAGGCTCCTTGCTATTTATTACACTTTTCTTGATACACAGAGTAGATTGTTAAAAATTATCCTCCAGGTTCACTATAATCGAACGATTCCGGAAAGTATAGAACGATTCTCGGTTAACTTAATATTAATTTTTGAAATTATCGGCTGGTTACGTTTCCGAAGGTACACGGAGCAATGCTGAAGTTTAGGTTTCTGATTAGCGTGGAATTAATTTTTACGATTCAATGTTAGTTCGCTACGATCGAGATCGTTTCTGAAAAATGCGAGAAAATACTTAAGATTCGCGCTTTCGATCAAAATTCTCATCTAAGATCGAGTTTCGTCGAATTAAGTTTCCGTTCGAACTTCGATTCGAGTTTCGGTGTTTTCTAGAAATAGAAATCGTCGAAGCGACGATACAGTACGGTACTTTTACCCTCGAGTAGACAACCCTTTAAGCTACACTGTTGATTGGTTTCATGTTGTTCAAAACCGTGTTATACGAATTCACAGAAACGTAACTTTCCTACACGCACGAACCTATAATTCTTTCTATTTGTTTAAAAAATTAGACTACGCTCGAATCGAATGATAGAAATCGTATAGTTAAAATATGACGTTAGACGAGAATTTGAACCTCCGTACAATTATTTATAACGTAAAATCGTTTCAGAATGTTGCTCGCGGCGACACGACGTCGTTACAAGATACACGGTCAATTTGATTCTTGGTAAGTCGATTAACGATGGAAGGCAAGCGATCGTGAAAATTGAGAGAGCGTGCGCGGCTTTTTGCCCGTCACTCGATTAACGTCTCCTGCCAAGGGTAAGAAAGCTCGTTCCGATCGCGGCGTGTTTTTCGTCCTACGACTCATCCATCGTCCGTGCTCGTAATCGGAAGGAACCACGGTTTACTAGCCGTGATATATACCGCGATTTCTTAGCTCCGCTAGAATTTCTCAGTCACTTTAAATCCACGTTCACTGGGCTTAGCAGATACTACTCACCATAGGTGGTGGCTACGAGCGCCAAGAGGATCGTAATCGCGAACACCTGTAACGAAAAGATGTCGTGTAAATCGTATCCGAAAATCCGGCGAGAAGAAAGAGAAAGAAAGTACAGAAGAAAGAATAGAAAAAACAGCGTGTACAAATGGAAACGCTTACGAACGCGTCTTAGCACGTACCTTCATGTTGAGGTGTTTGATGCCCATCGTCGTGACCGGTGCCGCTTTTATAGCTCTTGCCTTTCTTCGCCGATCCCCGCCTTTCCGCCTCTCCCCGTTTAAGCAACAAAGTTCGTCTTCTGCTGTTCGTAACACCTAACTTTCGTGACCACCACCATCGCGACGAAAATCCCCTACCTGGCCTGGCGATCAAGCCAGCATACACATCTCGCGAAACCCCCCTCTTCTTTGGGGTCTCTCCTCGTAACGTCGTAACCAACGTAACGAACCGCGCGCTGGTTAATCTGAACGAGCAATCGTGAATCTTTTCAGGAGGACGCCATCGCGTCTGGGTTACAGGGTCGTGCGATCCTTTCTGCTTACTTCTTCATTTTCTACGAATACGTACGGTTGCGTATATTTGACTTTGCGCCTGCTTCGTCCACGTATTGATATTTCATTGTTGGATATACGTTCGTACGAATATTTCTATACACGATATACGGATGTCTCTATATTCTCGATGCATATGAACGTCTCTTTGTGTTCGTTTTGGATGTTTCTATGGTCGCTGCGTAAATGTTTCTACAGTGGCCATAAAAGTTCTATAGCATTGTATTTGTCGCAACATTTAGAATTGACGTGCTAATTAACTAGATTCAAGTATATTATATTTCGTCTTATGTTCACCGATATTTTCATACGATTGATACTTGACACTATGAAAATGAAATTTAGAACCTGACAATGCGCGCTGTATCCAAGCGTATGTATACACATATGCTTATTCCGTATGTTTGTCGCTGTACGTTTACTGCGTATGCGTACGGATGTTTCTGTATCAGTGTACGCGAATACGTGTATCTATCTCTAAGTACATTTTGTGTGAGTATGTGTGACTCGGTATACAACGTACTCCTTCACCCTCTTCTCTCTTTTTTCCTCTCCCGTGTGTTTGTGTACGCGTATTGTTGTCAAAATCGCAGATCGTGAGGAAATTCGTCGACCTCGTTGCCGCAGGAAACGCGATGATTCATTAGCAAGATAATCTCCGATGCTTATGGAATGTTTACCCGCGAGAGACGCCCGACATGAATTCTTCTTCTACTTCTTGTTCGTCGTTGTCGAACGAGGTCGACGCGGTGAATCTTCTTACAATAGATAGTCGTTAGAGCGAGGAAAAAGCAAAGGGAAGGAATCTTCGGAAGATCTGAGGATGCGGGAATTTGATGCAATTTCGTGGAAAATGTGTCGGTCTGGGAACCAGGAGACCAGGATCGCGAGCGAAACGGCATAACGTTTTTGCACGTTTTATCGTTTTCGTAACGAATATCGCGTTTGCGATCTTGGAAACATGAGAACCGAAGTCGTGTGATCAGCTGCATGTTTTATTAACTCGTTCCTCTGCATTATGATGTAATTGTTATGTCATTTCTAGTTATCAATTGTACGCTGAACAATCGTACACCGCCGGAGTAAATATTACACAAAGTATTTCTTAAAAAGTAATAAATCTGCTATTTTTGAGTATTCAGGACGTACATATGTACATACATGAGTCATCCAAAAGCAAGATTGATAGACTGTATTTTCTGAGAAATTCTAAAGAATTAACTTTCCACTTCAAGATCGAAGAATCAACGTCGATCGAGCTAAATTGCAAATCTCGTTGCAAGGATAACAAGATGACCGTAATTGTCTTCAAATTATTTCATATTTGAATTTATATTTTTTATATTTGTAATTATATCCTATTGCAGTGGATACAGCATTTTATAGCTTTTCATTCAACGCATATGAAGCGTCTATAAAAATCTTTTATAGTATCGAATAGTTTCACGAATCGCTGTACGTATATCCGAAGCTTTTAGAATGGGAAAGCACACATATCGTCGACATGATTTCACGAAGCATTTTGCGGTAAGCAGATTATTAACTCGTAACGTATAAAAGCCTCCTTGAACCACTAAACTAATAGGAAAACTCTAAAACTTCCATTTTGCCAATTACAAACGGTCCGTCCTTGAATCCCAGCCAATTCCTCCCATCCGGGCAAGTACCCATCATATTGCCATACTCCGTCCCAAACTCATCTACATTTCAACCCATTACGCAAACTACACTTTTACCAGACCGGCGAAACGCAACAGCCAGTAGCGTCATTGTTACGAGATTCAGTGCTGCTTCTTAATTGAGTAAATTCGCTGCAGCATCGTGATCATGCGAATATTCAGACACCAGCTACCATTTCACCGCTACGTTATTCATTGAATTCTAATCGCACAATCTAATCTAAGTTTTGCCAATTTCAACTGTTCCGCGGCGTTCACTTTCTAGTTCTTTGGACAAATGGAAAAACTGTTTAGTTTCTTTATATATCGTTTGTAATACATCGTAAATAATTCTTCGTTCTGGTTTCAATCACGAGATACGTATATTAATAATTTAATATATTTTAGAATTGATCGTTAATTCATAGGACGTGAAGCTTTTAATTCTTTTTTTAATGCATCGTTATGTCTATGTTCGAAATAGATCGTCATATAAATATTTCCAAAAACGAGAACGCGTCGATTTTGCGTTTATCGATCGTTTTCTCTCGAAAGAGATTCCCCGACATTCGTTTGTTTTTTATTATCTACGCTTTGTCAGTGAGGGTCGTTCATATCGTTATTCCATATCTGAATACAAATTGATCGCTTGTTCAATTTCATTAATTTTTCTTTTTTAATTTCATTTGATTTATGTCTACGTATATACAGAAATATCCAACGTAAAGCAGTCGTGTTACGATATTTAGATAATGAAACAAATCTTTATATTTGCGTTATAGTTTCAATCGAGCTGCCGATATCTCGTTATACTAATTGGTGCGAGTATACTCGTAAACGATCAATTTAAAGAAACCTTCGTTCACATTTCGTTTGCCTGTGTTCATAAAAATATGAAATTGCATGAACGTAATTTAGTAATTGACATTCAGGATCATGTCAGTATTTAGTTTGAACCACGCAAAAGGAAAGAAGGATAGAAGGGAGGGAGAAAGAAGAATAATTTTATAAAAGGGCGAAATAACGAATCGCGAATTGGCCGGACCTAAACTACTCGCTTTTTCAGTCGAAAGTGTCCATTATCGTGGATTTCCTCGATCAATTGGGGTTTCGTGATGACGATAAGCGTTTCAACTTTGTAATAATGGTGTTTCGAGGATAAAATGGTACGATTCGAGCCGATCTTATTCGTCGGGTTGCATCATCGAGGCGCTTAATCGCTGTGGAAAACAATGGAAATCGACGATAATGGATCGTCATTTTGGGGGTGGTTCGCATGATCGTTCGTTTCTGCTAATGCGTCCACGATCACGATACATCTCGCACAGAACGATCGCATCGCGTGAAACTGTTCGCTTTCTCGAGATGGAATAAAGGTAAACGACGTCTCTCGAGACAGGGGCCGAGCCTTTCTGGCCTTTCACCGATTCTTCGGCCCGATCGACTTCTTTTTACGTTCGGACGGACCTCGAAAAATTACGTCGAGGTGGGATTTCCTATACAAAGAATAACGCGGTTCTGTTTTTTTTTCTAATTGGTTTCCAACTGTTGCGTTCATCTTAGCCGATGTGTTCTATAGCAAGCGTACATCACGCCTTTGTTCGTACCAGTCTCACGATAAGGAAAAATGAGACGAAGGTATAAAGTAACTAAGAGTGATTAACACGTTGATGTATTAATGTGAACGTAATTAAGAATTGAAAGAGAAATAGCGAAGAAAAGTGCGACTCTGCGGCCTGTATTAATTCAATCGATATCTTAGAGAAAGGAAGAATTTTTACAACATCTTCAAAGAAAATTGAACAAAAATTTTAATCTTCTTTTACGTTTAATCTTCTTACAGTGTAATAAAATGACAAATAATTCGGAATAACCGACTCGGATGATAATTGTCGTTTTATTACATCGAATATTAACAATTGTTTGTTACGCGCATGGTAACACTCGAGACGTGGTCATTTGTGAAAAGATAAATTCGATCAGCGACTTATAAACGTCTAGAGTTCCGACAATACTTTCGAACAAATCGAACAAACTTCTTCTTTATCCTTATCCCTTTCAAGTATAAATAAAAAATAACATGTTATTCTTATCTAAATAGTAACCTGATTTATATCGATTTACAATACCAAAGATTTTGGTCGTCATCATAGAACATGGATGCTTCGAATTGCACAAAAGCACGTTTAGCGCTACGAAGCTCACAGAACCATGATCTTTCGGTCCCTTTGTTCTTCCTGGTAGGTCAGCCGCGACCACAATGACTCTTCTGCCTGTGGTCAGACGAAACAGAGGCTCGAACAGCTCATGCGAAGATTTGAATGATGCTCGTAGTACAGTCGCGTTACTGTGAATCGACCTATCGGATCTGATCTTGCTGCACTTCACCGGTGAAAGTTGCACTGTTGCGCGTTGAACAAAGATATACGGGATAAGAATTACTTGGCAGAGAGACCGGTCCGAGGATCCATTCGAGAATTATTGGTTCTGATCTTGCAGAAATTTTGACGATAATTTAGCTTTTACCTTCTTGCTTTACTTTTACTTTTATTCGCCGATGAAAGTATCGAAGAAGGTAAGGATCGATTTACGACGAGAATTCGAGGTACGATTGCGTTGAACGCGTAAAATCGGTTCATCGTTGATTCGGCGATTGGACAGGTTAGACAGGATTTTTTTATTTCATCGTGGATTAGACGTGATGCAGGAGCTTAAAAAGATTACGTGAATTGGGTGGTGAGGGGTATACCGCCGGTAATTAATTCCATGAGATAATTAGCGTAGAATGGGAAATCTAGTTAATTTGGAAAGGATAAGAGGCGTAGTTTTAGGAGTAGTTTGAGTCGTGCTTTAACTTATCTCGTCTTTTAGTTCTTTTTCCTACAAAATCTAGATTTTATCTAATAGAAATACGTATGCTTGAATAATTTCTCATCTCATTCCGTGTAATAATAAATCTGTTTCGCTATGAAAAGATGTTGAATTATAAAGTTTGGAATTTAGTCGGTAACTTTTACTCTCTGAGATTTTCATTTCTATATTAATTAATATATTTAAATAATCTATATTTCTATCCGCAACTTCCTATCATCTTTTTTGTATATTTGAAATTATTTCTATAGAGAGACTAGAGTATAAATCGGCAAATATTTGACAATCGTAAGTTCAACTAATTTAGTTGAATAATAATAAATAAAAAAATTTTGATAAATTTTATTTATTAAATTAAATTAAATTAAATTAAATTAAATTATTATTAAATTTTATTTATTAAAATTTAATAATAAATCGATAATAAAATGTTTAATTTCTGTTTTCTGTTTTATAATACATAATTTAGAAATTACATTTCCCGTACTCCGAAGCGCTAGAAATATAGAACAAGTTTTAAAAAATTATTTATAAATTAAGTATATGAATTATATTTAGAGCAGGAACTTTACCTGTTTTGTACCTGTTACCGTGTATTAATTCATTTTTAAATCGTCATTTTTTACATTTATTTAATGGTTACAAAAATCCTCGGTAGTTTACAAGTAAATTAACAAGCTCGAAATATTAATCATCAGCTTCCGTCCATTAGTTCGCTATTCAAAACAACCATTCACCATTCAACATAAATTCTACCACTTCGTCCGCGTATCACAGAAAAGTCTTCCTATTCAAGCCATTCAATCCACCATCAAGGAATTCGATTCGCTCGTAAACCATCTCGACTCTCGAGCAGAATTCTTTCGCTTGGCCTGTTATTTCTGGCGAAACGTAGCTGGGATCCGCCGAGTTGCACAATTTCCTTCTGTTATTCGATCTCGATCGTTGATTCAGTGTCCAGAAATTTCATTCTCCTCTCTGTCGTAAGAATTAACCTTGCTTCGCGTCGCGTTTCTTCTTCTTTCTGATTCTACTTTTATCATTTACATCTCGTTCATCGTCCCTCTCGATTTTCATTATCCGCAGTGATACACGACGATGCATCATTTTTACGACAAACCTATTTTTAATATCATCCATCTTAAGTGGTCTACTGTAAGCGATATTTATCTGGTTTTAACTGCAAAATTGTATAATCGTACGACCTGACTTTTTGGAGTGAAAACACTTTACAGCGTAGAACCACGTTACACTGGAAAAGATGTTAAAAGTTGACGCTTGGATACAAGCGTGGATATTGGCTTGGCAACTAAGTGATTGCGGATTTTGTCAATACCACCCAATGACAAAATCCGCAATCACTTAGTTGTCAATCCAAAAATTTCTTAATTAAATGCATTCTACTACGTTGCTATCAATCGTTCATTCAGCTGTGTATATATGATATCCATTCGTTGTTTCTGTTCGATATAATTTTATAGCACGTCGAAAAAATTTCGTTTCTGACAGATTTCTCTACATTTATCCGACCATACGTTCGGTGAAATCCGCAATTAGAATCTACTCTGCGCAAACACGTGCTTTCTAATTGAGTCTTCCTTACAGTTGAAAACCAAGCGCCTCTTTGCAATTTAGTGGATTTACAAGGTTTCATGTGATTCGTAAATTCAGTTTTCCTCGCTCTTTGTATCATTTTCTGCAGAATTTTTGATAAAGAGACCAGGAAAATTGGAACACGTTTCACTGTTTTGCAACATGTCCTACAGTGTTAGACACTCTACGGACATTGATATATGGAACGCAGACGAATTATACGGAAAGGGTTGATCCGATATAATAAAACTTCGCATGTCGTTGGTAAACGAGCTCGATACAAATTGTATCCTTTCGCGAACGTTTGCAATCTCCGCAGCATTATGCGAAGTGGTGAAAGTTCCGCTGTTGCAGACACCCAAGGTGCAATGGAGTAAGTATAGCGCAGGCTGGGCGCGGAAAACTAGCCAGAGGGCGGCTGGTTCAACGTTCAAAGCGGACTCAAAGTAACAATAGCTCCGCGTGTTTGCGTTTGCCGGTCGATGCAATCGAATTCGACCGACCGATGCGGTACGATGGTTTGATCGTTTCGGCTTTTCGCTATCACCGATATGTTAGCACGAGGATCGACCGAAGCAGTCGAAAGGATTTTCTTGCAGCTCTACATAAATTGGAAATAAATTTTCTTCTTTTTTATCCTTTTTGTCCGTTCTGATAAAAAGCGGATAATGAGATGCGATATTTGATTGAAGAGATCGATTATCGGTTTCAGATCGCCAAAAGAATGCAGAAATTTAAAGGAAAGCAAACTTAATATATTTGGTCACCTCGAAAAACAATTTATCGCTAGCTTCGTCAAACTGTATTGCGATAAATTATTTTGAAGCAATAACGCATTCAGGATACTGTAGCGTTTCTATTTATCAAACCAGTTAACATTTCAAATTACCAGAAGATTTCAGTACTCAATATTCTGGAACTAATTCCACGTATTTATAACATCACTTTGAAAGATCACTGCAACGCAGTGACCTAGCGTACTTTTACCATTTACGAAATTCGACGCAATGATGGCAACATGGATGATCGTAAATATACAGAAAATATAAAATATTATCGGCACACATACGTGAAACTCATATATACATACATACAAACATTCATTTATATCGATGGTGAATTGCGAAATACGCGAGCATTCTCGATACCGAAAGAGCAAGGGAATCTCTCTCACCGCGAGATGCTTCCCCGGCACGTGACGTAATATTACGTGCCTCACGGTCAAGAGGTGAAAACTGGTCGAACCTGCTAGCGTTGGAGAGATTTTCTCGCTGAAAAACCCACGTATCGTCGAGTTTATAGGCCGTGAGCATCGATCGGTGTTCTTCGTTTTTTCGTTCTTCGGTGTCTGCTTTTTCGTCTGTTCCTTCGAATAGGTGTCCTTGCGGAGTTTCAAAGAGGAAGAGAGAAAGAGGAGAAAAAAGCAGCGAGGGAACGAAGGCGAAAGTTTTACAAAGTACAAAACGCTGACTTTAGAAACAACGGTTTACAAAGAGTTGCACTCTTGGAATTAGTTTAAGGGGAAATGAAAACTGTTGATTATACGTTTTACCAGAACGGGATGTTTCAAATATCTTTCGAGATGTTTTATTGAAAGAAGCTTTGAAAGAGGCTGTTTCGCAGAATAATAATCGAGGGAAACACTTTGAAGGATAATTAGAGAGCCCTTTAACACCAGAACTAAACCACGCGTAATCTGTGTTTAAATACGTTGCACGCGGCACATTGCGAATAAAGAGATACGATAAATAACGCGCGATTAATCGGTCTCTAACTTTAGAAATACCAAAAAAGTAGGTTTACAGGAAAGTAACGTCCGTGGCATCGATCGAAGTACAATGGAAAGGTAACAGCGCGAAAACTTGTCTTCTCTAAATATCCAAAACACTGGTGATAGTTTTATCAAAACCATTTCAAAAAGCCAGGCGAACAATATATGCCAGAACCTCTCGACAAAACACACCACGAAACAAGCATCTCCACGAGAAGCGTTAAATTTAAAACACGCGACACCACAGCAAATTGAGCTTTTTCTATGCAAAAAAACAGGTTGCTCGCGTCCTACACGTCGAAACAGAGGAAAACAAAAAACCCACCGTATATACGTGTATGTGAACTACGTTAAACTAATATCGCAAAATACATTAAATCGATAAAAATATTAAACAAATAAAAGTATCTATAAACCAATTAAAGTATAATATTAATTAAAAATTACGTCGTCGCGTAATATCGCATAGCTTCACAGTGTTCTTTAAAAACGAGAAGGAAGAAAAACACGTAAACCGTTCAACGAAAAGAAACTTGTCTATAGAATGTCGAAGCAAGAGTGTCGCTGGGACTCGATTGATTTATCGGTCTTACAGATCTATATCGTGGATGGTCGTGGTCGAGGCCACTAAGGAGTATATAGCGGTTGCTTTCTCGTCGTTGCTTGGTCGAGAGAGGAAAAATAGGGGACGATGTTCTGAAAATACAGGAAATCCGATGTTCTTGCAGTCGTTAAGGTTAATGGGTATCGAAGTAGCATCGGTGGAAAGCTAGAAAGAAAGAAATATATATTGGAGAGAGGGTACGGTCGCTTGGGTGGTGAAGCATGCCGGTAAAAGAGCGGACAAAGTGGTGGAAAACGGCGATAGTTGTCACGAGCATTGGCCATTCGGGGTTTGGCTTTTGTTATTTTCAAGCGAACGGTGAAATTAATCATTTATTATTGGCTTATAATTCTCGTTTAATTACTGCCCCGTTTCGTCGGCATGAGCAGCATGTGTTGTGTATTATTCGTTCAACATTGATCAAAACATTCGTTTAATTCGCCTCGACGATGTGGATAACAATTAACTTCGCATTAACGGCGTATTATTTGGCGAACGAGTTTGCCGCATCGCGCTACTCTCTCGTCAGATTTCGCGCCACCATTACCCTGATTAGAATGATTAATGCCCTTCTGAATTTTCCTCCTGTTTAAATCGTACCGTTAAACGCAATCGTAAATTTCCTCGGCTACGATTCCTCGCGCTTTCCGATTCAGATTAAGGAGATAGCTGAATGAAATCGCCAAGCGTAGCTACGTGAATGAGGCTCTGCTATTGGGTGTATGTAAAAGTAATGGCTGTTACATTCGTGTTAGTTAAGATCGGAGTAAGATTTTACAGAGATGGAAGAAATATTGGCCAAGTAATTGGAGTGATTTGAAATTAAATAGCCAGCGGTGAGAAGACGATCACAGGGAATAGATAAATTCAACGAACCAGAAGAAGATAGATGCATCGCGCACATTATCCGACGATATTTCATTTCGACCGGTCACCTGTTTGTTGCTATTGCATTTACGAAATGTAGAATTAATAGTATTTTAATTTCGTATTTAATTGACGACGGGAAATAACTATATCACGAGAATTCCTATATACTTTGAATATTTCATTTATCAAGTGCATTCGCATCTTTAAATTTCTCATAAAAATCCGCGACCTGAAGATCATCGTTAAGCTTGCGACTAGTAACGCTGCAACGAGATGTTTATGCGACACGAAAGATGCTCCGTGGTTTAAGTACGAAAAAACGTTCTCTATTATGACGTTGTTTAACACGGCTATGTCATAAATAATAACGCCATGAGCATGTCCTTTCCTATATTCGAGGTAGAGTTCAGAGATATATTGGAAAACTGCTGACAATAAATAGCGATGTCGACGTTATATAGACAAGACAGGTAGTAGCTCTGTTTGAAGATTATTATTGTCAAAGAATTGGAGAAAATACCGACCCAGCAACCTTCTTGTACTTGTCACGATTTTCACAATCATTCCATTCGTACAGATATGTATACCTGGTGATTTATTTTTCACTGCCGCAGGCGAAAGACACGAACCTGCTATGAATGCTTTCCTGAAAAGACCGCTAGCAAATTCCAGACGAAGCGCACTATCCTGCTCTTATTACTCCTTCTTCCTACTTTCTCTTCTTTTGCTTCCGTCTGTATGCAACATTCAGGACATTATTCTTTTAACATTATAACTTCAGATATTTTGTAATGTCAAACGATACAACACTTGCCAACGTATCACCGTTAATATTACCGCAATATCCTAGGGCGACGTCATTCCTAACAACGACGATATTCTTTGTTGAAAAATATTACACAAACGAAAACGTACGACCGTGCAATAATATTAGGTTGTCCGAAAAGTTTCTTTCGTTTTATGAGGAAATAATAGACGCACAATGTTTTTTGGCTTATATTATTTTGTCGAATTAAGTACGATCCTTTTTTTCTGTTGAGATAAACACCGCGACATTTCACAGACTTGGTTTCACGTTTGTATAAAGGTGCATTGTTGTAGAAAAACATGTTTGCGAAAGAAAGACACTTTTCGGACAACTTAATGGAAGAAAAAATATATTATACGTAAAGATCGACAGATTTACAGTTTGTAAAAATCCAAAATTGACAAAATACTGAAATATTTTTAACCGATGTATCCGAGTAGTATTTAGCCTGGAAATAAGCAACTGGTTTGCGACTCGAAACAAACAACTCACAGTCCCTTGTTCTTTATCCAAACAGTCGACAGAGTGAGAGCTCTGAGAATAAGAAAGAGATCCACGAAAGCGAAAAGCTATAAAGTTTTATAGTCGAACAGTGACATCGTTTGGTAGACGACGAGTAGAATATGTACGATGCTTTCTCGTTTTAATATCAACGATCCTGTCGTGATTGTACGCTGCTCGGCCAATCACTTTTTCATTTGCCGCCATCTCCAGCCTCTCGCTTGTTCTTCGTGTTCTTTCTTATCCGGTTCGAGAACAAAGTCAAGCTGAATACCATGTCTGACTCGTAATAAGTAATTTATTTGTAATAAGTAATTTATTATACTCGTAATAAGTAAATTATTTCGAGGTAGGGCCGTACTAGCTGTCGATTGTCAAGGATTGTCTTATTGTCCAATGTATTCCCAGTTCTCATGATCATAAGCGACAAGACACGTCGAATTTACGCTAACGTTCCGGGTAACGCGGATTTCTTTAGAATTTTGGCTGCACGCCGTATATTAGCAGAGCACCGTATGAAAATTGCTCGCGCGTGGAAAACTCAAAAGCCTTATTCCCTTTCTCTTTAAGATTTAACAGCAGAGTGCACTATGATGCATCATAGTGATCCGACCGCGATGAGGCAACTCGCTTGTCAGGCTTGCCAAAGATCCTGAAGTATATCTTTGTGAGAAACAGCTTGAAATTCTCTTTTTATTGAGTTGTCCAAAATGTTTCTTTCGTTTTATAAGGAAATAATGGACGTACAATGTTTTTTGTTTTATATTATTTGTTTATTCAATTATGTACGAATATAACAATAGAAATAGGACGAAATGGATCACACCTAATTCAATAAAATAATATAAAACAGAAATTGTTGTCTATCTATTATCACCTTATGAAACGAAAGAAACTTTTTCGACACCCTAATACTTCTCTAAACTTTGTCTCCTTAAAATGAAATAGCTCGATGTCTATCGGAACTGGATTCATCGTAAGAATGAGCTTGTAGGTGAAGATGCGTGCGTTTGGAAATTGAAAGTGATTTCGAGGGCGAATAATCGTACGACGCGAGAGTATAATGCTAGTTTTACACGCATGCTCAACGGAAATGAGAAAAAGAGTGACAATCTGAAAATGAGTGGAAGCCTTGACGTTAGGCACGCGACGTGACTAATTGCCAGTCGTTAAGGTATCAAACAAGTATTAATGAGTGGAAGTCACGCAGCTACTAAACGATAGTGTAATTGCTTGTTTGGAATAGTAGTGTATGGCTGTGTGAGAAGATGATATCAGAAGATAGGTAGCTTGTTTTATTACTATTAGAAGTGCCAACATTTTGTTTACCTTCGGATGAAAGAACATGATGAAGAACGACACGATAACAACTTATTTCTTCGAGCAACTTTCTCGAGAATACCAAGATGGAATTTTTTTTTTTAGATAACGCGAAGAAAAAACACTGTTATATCACGCAACTAGCAAACTATACTGTAACGATCGTTATATCGAATGATTAGTAATTTGTTAATTTCCATTGATTAATAGCCATATGATAAGATTCTCTAGTATCCTGTATCGTATACGCTCATTGAAAAATCGAGATTTACGTAAAATTCTCTCTCTGATGTTAGTAATTGTGATTACAAATGCTTAAATCATTCCTGTTTTGCTAATGCATTAAAACACTATTAATATAGAAGTATAGGCATATACTTATAAATCAAAAATACTTTTGCCATTTTCTCTTTCGAATCTAAACTTTTGATTTAAACGTAGAATATAAAATTTTGGAAACTGTGGAATATCTTATTAATTTTTAATGACTTACACTGAGTGCCATAAGAATCGGAGATCGTGGATCAAATGATTTGTTGTTTATAAAGACGAAATGAAAATGACTCCGTAGATTTGCGAATAATTGATAGTTAATTTCAGCTTAATAAATTAAAGGAATAACTTTAAATTCTTGATTCTAGCTCAGGTACATTTCAAAAGTAAGTAAATCACATTGCAAAAGCTTTGCATATTCCTTTACTTGGAAATTGGTACATCTGTTTATATAAACATGAAACTCATAAAATTTATATCTACGTACATCCTAAAAGGGAAGTCTCGAAAAGCTCGCTTTGAGAGCATCACACTGAAGATTCCTCCTTGCTTCTTCGTTTTTTCTTTTTTATCGTATCAATAAAATTAAAATGTGGCTACTTGGAAACAAGATTTTTACTCCATCACGAAGTACAGTAAATTAATTTTTTAATTCTAGTTTCACCGAGTATTTTTAATATCTTACGCTTTACCTTCTACTTTATACATATTACGCTCACAAATGTGTACATACCAATGAAGCATTTCGAAAATGTAGGTAGAAGTTGTCGGGTAGATATACAATATATTTTCAATATATTTTTCTGTTGACACAATACGATGTTGTATCAAATGCTTATTTAACGCTTTTACAAAATTTTCTTAATAGATCGACACGATCATAATAAAGTTTTAAATTTACATATATAACACACACAATATATCCATAAAAATTTTCTATTCTAACTGACTTGAGTCTAACTTTGTGAATATAATCGTTTGTATATTTCCAATACATCGTAGCATTATCAAATGTTTTTCACGCTTTTCTTTTCACCCGATCGCTAACAGATTCGAAGTGTGATTGGTCGCGTAACAAAGGGTTTGACGAATAAAAGATTCGCGGAGGATGATTAAGACGTAATTAATAGTCGACAGAGGAATGATATTGAAGAGGATCGTATCTAGCCAGCGGGTCTTCCTGCCGCGATGATTATTAGGTTATCACGGAGAAAATCACGAATGCCGCTACTTGCTTCTCGTTACGAGAACTTAAGCGCTTCGATATGGACGGTAATGAACGGCATTGTTTGCCGGCCGATGCCTCGCCGTACGTTTTCATCTCTTCTCTTCCACGGATACGCCGTTAATTATTAAGCGCGTACTCCATCGTCGTTCATTATGCGCCCTGCAATCCTTAATATCGCCCTACACCGTCCGATTTATCGACCACCCTCGTCAATGAAAGTCCCTATGGTCTTTGACTCGCGTTCCTTCTTCGATCTCGTCCGAGTGGCACAAGCTGTACGCCGCTGAATCGGCTGAGGCAGTGAAAACACCAGAAAATACGATATACACAAAAAGAGAAATGATGCGAACGTTTATTTCATACGAAGATTATAAACGTGGAAGAAATCGAGTAGTTCGTGGATTCGATCGCGCGGATGAAAAAGAGATTTCTTTTCTAAATACAAAGTGTAATACGTTTGATTTGTATTAATAAGTTTGATCGATATTCCCGTGGCAAGTCAATTACGGATTTTTATGTATTTATGTTAATTGTGAATATACAATATGGAGCGTAAATGCAAAAATACGTGAAATATTAAAAATAGAATATACCTTACTACAGTTAATAATAGATGAAACGTTCGTTCAAGCTTCGGTTTATTCGTTATTGGAGATTGACTTGAAAGTAAAAGTTGCTACTTGATTTATCTCAATAAATAAAACATAGCATGCTTAAAAAGAAATTCCAAAATTCAGACGGCGAGATCGTTAAGTAGGCCGGCCACTTTTTACCGCTTCGAAGAAAGGAAATCACTTTGACCTATTTATATAGAATTTAGCTTCCGCAACGTCTTTCGCACAACTGGCAATAACATTAGAAAATCGAAGATCGAACTGTAGGAAAATTAATTATTTTGGTTGATTCGTATCGCGTTGCTCGTTAAGCGTCGATACAAAGAACACGAAATGATTAGAGCAGGATTTATTCGCGTACAATTGCAACGATAATTTTCAAATGATATGGGTCGAAACGCTGTCCTATACTATTTGAGAATAGTTGAAGCTAACTGTTACGTCGCGTAAGACGGTCCATGCGACGTCCCTCATGGTCTGGCCGCCGAGGTCCACACACCGTTACACTGACCCTCGATAAACCTAAGGAACCACCATAAACCGAATCTTCTCAGTTTAATTTCTATTCATATAAGTATTTTCGGTTTATGAATGGTCCTTAAAACAGTCCTTAGGTTTATTGCACGCCCTTATAACTTACGGAGAAAGCGGTTGTTTGTCTATTAAAAATAGTAGGTATTTCCCATTAAAAAGGACACCCTTACCGAGCTTTCCTCCGTAATTGTACGAGACGGGTCATCACTGTTCTACCAAACGTCGTGCAGTCAACACGACTGTTCCTATAAGCTTCGCGTAGTCAACTTAAAACATAGTCCTCACTTCGATCAAACTGATATTATCTTAATCTATTCTTTATTACTACTACTCATCTATCAAGTGTATTATTCTTCATCACCTGTATCAATTATCTCTTCCGCCACAACGGAACCTCAAGTGTAACAAGTTGTTAAAAAATATAAATATTATAAGACTGTAGACTACAGTTTTATTCAACAACAAATATCCCTATTAACCCACAAGAAATAAGGGGATCGACCTGTTCGTGGTGTCGATTGTTATAATCGTAACGGGAATTTGCGACTCCCGTTGACGCGCTTCAACGCGATCGCGTCTCCCCGCGACTGGACGAAAGAACACTAACGTTGAACCAGCTCGATACGAATGCGTGAAATTATTTAACGAAATAACTCGGTGCTCGCGCGGATCCTCGCAATAATGATGCCTACAGCCGCAAAGTGACTCGATGGAATGAGATTGTAGGCGAGGTACCTGTCACGTTTAGGATGCAACGCGCATAATCGCTAGACCAAGTATTATACATATGTACATGTACGTATACATCGATCCGCGGCTATCACCAACGAGTCGCAATTGGGTAAACGAAAGTCTAATTAAATTCGAATGATTTCGTTGTGAAACGAGGAAGTTTGGTTGACAAAACCCGGTCACCGTACGTTTCCTAGAGACACACAAATGTACGTGACTTTGCTTATCATCGACGTCGTTGTTCGTTGAGAAAATATCGAAACTGCAAATTACATTTTCAGGGATACTGTCGTACATTGTCTCGTCACGAAATCATCACGCTTATACAAGCATTTTATGAATTATATGTATTACATAAAACATATTGAAATTTCCTCGAAATTTTAATAACTCGTGAGTCTCGACTGGTATAATTGTATTGGCAAAGTATCAGACAAATCCGACGCGATAACGTTTTATTTAATCACGTTGAATTATTCAAACTTTTTAAATTTTAAAGTTTATAAAGGTTTAGCGTTTCGAAACTGTATGCTGAAAATTTTGTTCAATTAAACATTGGGAGTTTGGAATTTTTCCTGTGAAATGTTTCAGAGATATCTGAAAATAGGATACGCGGAATAAGTTACCGTGTTAACTGGTTCCTGAAATGAACCAAGTACATATTTTTGTGTTTTCCATTGGTATAGAAGAGTAGCGTGAAATTGCATTGATATACGAGGTTTCTGCTTCGAAAAATGAGCGGTTTGTAAAAAATGGTTATTTTATGATAATAACTTTCTTTCTTCTACCAGGGACGTTGATTAAAAAACATGAACATATTTCTCTCTTCTTTTCGACGAATTTGCATATTTGCTTCTGCTGAACTCTATAATCTTTAGCAAAGAATTTGAAGGGTAAAAAAAGTAAAATACATGTTTACAAAAGGTAAATTACATGTTTACAGTATGAATGTACGAAACTAGAGGAAATCAAAATTATAAAATCGTTACTTATATATATTTTTCTTACTACATGGTTTACTACAAGTGAGAAGATTGTCCTAATTCTTGCTAAATGATTCAGTCGAAGTTTGCACGTGTTTAGGCTTTGAAATAGAAAGTGAGCACAGTGCTGAATAATATACTACTTTGGAAAGTAGTTGCTAAAGCATACTGAGTAATTCATAACCGAAAGATGATTAACTGCCTAAAAGTATATTCAACACTAATTTTCTCTCATTCTTTTTAATATATATATATTTGGCTTCTCTTTTATTATATCATAGTAATACTTTCTACTTATCAATTATTTTAAGTTATAAAGACATATCGTATAAAAGAAAGCGGGATAAAGGTCGCATTTGGGCTCAACTTTCGCTCAAAATTTCTTTCCCCTATACATATACACGTACATATCTCCTATACGATACAGCAATCGAAATATACACAGACTTTTTTCCGATAATTTTCAAGATAATATCGCTTCCTCGTTATCCGTGGTCCACGCAGTGACTACGTATTTATGTCGCTATTAACGATTTAAGAGATAAAGAACGGCCATGCTGTCAGAAGAATGTTGTATAGCGTGAAGAATATTTTTCACAAATCATGAAATAAGACGAGTAGCCTTGCGCGATCATCTTTCCGAAAGGATAATACATTGCCGTAGTTATGTAGCTCAATTACAGTCATTAACACTAGAAGTAAAATTGACTGGTTTTACAATTTTATTTTAAAATTCCAACTTTATGTTATGTTTTTGTTACACGCTGATGTAATGACTTTCGTAGCGATAACTAAATGAATAGTATAATGAATTTTATTTTGTTTTTTATGTATTCAAACTGAAAATAATTTTGTATCAAGGCTACTTATACCAACATGAGTCAAAATGACTGGTACTTGTCAAAGTGTAAAAGGGTCCTGCAATCTGTTTATCGAACCTTAATTAACCAGTTTCCTCGTTTCGTACAACTTGCCACACGTTTTTCAAATTTTTATTGCGTATCATTCGATATGATGATATCAGATATCAGGAAAATTCCGAATCGATCGCTAGATGCTAACACTAGAAATACCATAGCAGTCAAAATGAATGCTTCTACAATTTTATAAATGTGTCAAGTCTCGTTTAGGGATCATGGTCCCAGATGTATTAATAATACCAAAAATGTACCACATAACATGGAATTCTTTCTATAAGAAAGTAATAAATCAATATATTTAAAAATATTCTATTATTGCGTATTTTTTAAAGACCAGTCATTTTCACTAGTTTTGGTAAAAATAGCTTCGTCTTAACTATCGTTAGTTCTAGTGTTAACTCCAGCAGCATTCACATCAAATTCCGACGAAACGAATAAATTCTACGAATGATCTTAAAAATATCTATATCTGTTGAGGCTGGACGGCGAGAAAACCCTGAGCAACAACGATCCAGCAAAAACACTCGTTTCACTTTACCGACAACGATCAACGTGTACGATCGAATGATTCTCGGCAAATTAGCCGTAAACAAAGAAACGAGATTAAGAGACGGTGTAACAAAGTTTGGCTCGGTTAATTATTCATACGTAAAGAAGCGTCGTTGTATTAAAAGGAATAAATGGCTGGCAGGAGGGAAAAGGGAATCGCCACGATGAATATCCATGACGACCTCTTCCTGCCCGGACAGACAAATGCCGGAAAGAGCTTTAAAACCCGCCGAGACAAGGATACATCGCGGACAAAGTATGCAAATGCGGCCCATAAAAGCGTGCACGTTAGAGATACAAACGGCAGAAGATGAGTAATCGACATGGTTCTCTGCTATGAACGTAGAAATACACGGTGTGTATCGTTGCGCTGGTAAACAGAGACTTGCGCGCTAGCAGCAACGTTCCTCCTCGATCCGCTCGAGATATGCAAAGGCGGATAAACAGAGAACTTGGGCTTTCATCTTCTCGACCTGTGTTTTCAAATCGTCCGGTAAATACCCGCAACAGAAGAGAGAACTGTCATCGAACGAGATAAATTCGATCCTACCGTGTAGATATAGCGTATACTACGTACAGTCTGTCACACAAGAGCGTGTCTGCGATATCTGCGAAACCTGACACCTAATCAGAATGAGATAAAAAGAATGTAAACAAACGAAAACTTCTCTAATACGCGTTGCTGAATACCTTTCAGTTTCATTTGAAACAGTGAAAGGAACAGAGCTTTTTAATATGAGTGCCGCGTACGCGAAACGTCGAAAATCGTCTGGCATGGGCGAATGAAAACAGAGATCGTGATTGGAGTAATATAATATTCACTGATGAATCTTCGTTTTGGGCATGGTGTCCTATTAGGCGTGCTTGGACTATCCATGGAAGAAGGATGATTCAAAGAAGTGTAAAACACCCTATAAAAGTGCATGTTTGGGGTTGCTTTAACGCACGCGGTTTTGGGACTTTGTGCGTCTTTACAGACAATCTGAATGCACAAAAGATGGTGAAATTGTACCAAAGGGGACTTCTCACATCCGTGAAACGTTGGTTCAACCAAACCGAGGACCAATGGATATTGCAAGAAGACAACGACCCTAAACATCGAAGTCGCATCTGCACCCAATGGAAAGCGAAAAACGCCATCACAGTACTTCCTTGGCCATCGCAGTCCCCTGATGCAAACCCTGTCGAAAATGTGTGGTCCCTAATGAAATGCAAGCTGAGAGGAAGACGTATCACAAAAATAAGAACACTTGTACATCACATTCGAAAGATATGGAGGTCGTTACCAGAATCCTACGCTCAAAAATTAGTCGAGAGTATGCCGAAACGATGTCAAGCTATAATCGCTAATGGAGGAGATTGGACACCCTACTAAGTAATAGCGTATTAGTGTTTTAGATGTAGATTCAATTCATATAAATTTTTTTACAAATATATAAATATTTACAGAAATATCGCAGACACGCTCTTGTGTGACAGACTGTATGTAGCTGTATATGTTTGAGCATCGCCTCTTCGCATAATACGCGTTTAATCGTCGAATAACGACGTTATGTAGAGAAGATGCATCACCATATTGAGAGATGGTTGAATGGGTACTTTGTGAAGCATTTTTAATGCTGGAAGTCAGATAGCAAAGAATCGGCAGAGTCGTTAAAACGTATAATTACCGAAGTTTCAAAAGTTTGTAAACTTTAAAGTAGATTTTCCATAGCTGGTCATAGTCTTTCAAATAATACACCTGGTAATTAATCGCGCTTGTTGCGATCTTGTTTTCATGAATTACAACGATTCCGATGTACTTTGTAATTTACAAATTATTGTCGAGATATACTGTAAGGAGTAAGAGGAAAAAATCTCACGGCAACATATTATTAAACATATTATTACGAAGTTTGTGTAACAAGTGAAAATACCGCGGTACTTAAATATGGAGAAAGATGTTGTTTACAAAGTAGGAAATGTCGTCTGGCAGACAGAAACTAACGATTTTAAATACACGCGCTTTCCTTGCGCCAGAAATTGAGGAATTCGTTGAAAAATTTCATAAAGGGGCGGGCGCTCGTATAAAGACGGTGGAAAAATTTCTGGTAAAGGTGGATTTACGAGCAAACCTTTTCACAGGTAAAACCCTCTCTTTAATCCGAATAAAAAGTTGTTTCTTGTCGATCCTTCGTCTACTTTCTAGGTATCGTTTTGAATACCGCCAGCGACTTTAAAATATAATGGCCATGAAATTTATGTTTCCTACCTGTACGAAAGGAATGAATTAACTACAATTAAGAAGGTCTCTCTTTGACTGGTATAAATCTAAGTTTTCCTTTTTAAATAGACGAGTTACGATCGTGTAGCGTGGATGTCGAGTTACGGTTTTCTTAAAAACGCGCAAGTATCTTGGGAATGATGATCCTCGCGCTATTTCCCAACAGCACGAAGGATTGTTAAAGAAGATATAAAAAGTAAGTATTCTGTTATCTACACGAAGATGAGAGCAACATTTCCTCCAAAGACAGTGTGCCAAATTTTCTCCATATCTCGTTACAAACCTAAAATCCAATAATTAGACTGCTTCTAAAAACTTTTAATAATCTCAGTATTGGTAGATTCAGTCCGGATCCAGGCGTTTTTAACAGCGATAACGGTGACGATAAAATTATAACAGGTAAGTTGGCATGGCAATTGAAGTCCTTAAAGGGGTTCTGAAGTGTGTCGTAGGAAAGTTTCAATAGGAACCATCGACGGAGGAAGCCAGATGGCCGGGGTCGAGCTAGCGGAACACAGTCGCTTTCGTCCCCTTAGTTTCGTTGCAGGGAATTATACCGGGATCGTACGAAATTCAAAGAGGGCGAGAGACTGAAACGATGGGTGGAGCAGGGCATAAATGAAAGCTGGCCACGAACGATTACGAGACACGAGGGACGGAAGAGCGTGACCAGTTCGGACAAATTGCCTTTCGATTTATGGCGACAGCCGCTAGAACTCTCTGTACGTTACTGCCGATGCCGATGGTTGTGTGTGGTGGTGGCGCGATTTGTTAGCTGGCCATGCACTGGCCAATGCCTCGGTGAAAATACTGGGACAGACAGAAAAAGCGAGACGCGGGATTACGCCGTTACCGTTGCGGAATATCGTTCCACTGATATCGATTTAATGCGCGACATTATCCTCCCCGGAATAAGAAACGAGAGGTCGCGATGCGATTCACCCGGTTCGGCGAATCTCTCACTAATTGCTGATTTATCGTGACTTTCCTTGGAAGATGACGACGGTACCTTTTTCCTTGGCGTTAGAATATCGTTGCCAGTACGGATCTGCGAGACTTTAAAGCTTTTGAAAATACGACCCTAAGGGAGTTTCCTTCGTAGCATTTGACCTTTCAAACTTTACAAAATGAAAGTCCCCTCCGTTTATAAAGTTAATCTTCCTCGTGGCAAAGAATTTTAAAGCGACCTTCTCGTAGGTCCGATCCTTGGAATAAAAAATCGCGGGCTGAAAAAATGAGGGAACGCGTTATTATCGAATTTTCTCCGAGAGTAGCAAAGAAACGAACTTGGTGTAAGGCGAGTCCAATTAGTATCGCGGCGACTAATTAGGTGTGTAACACGGTTCGACGAACACGTGCTTCTCCCTATCGACTATTTCCACGATCCCTCTTTTTTTCTCGGCGCATCATTACCAGCGTTGATTAATTAAAAGTAGCAGAGAAACGGGCACGCTTTATTGTTCCTCAAAATCCTTCCGCGTAACTGTGTCACACGGTACGTTACGAAATGCGCTTCGATAGTTTGCTTCTCATACGTGCACGTTGCTTCTCAGTTCTTTGATTCGCCTTAAGATTCGCTGTTATTTATGCCGTCTCTTTGCAACAGGCAAAGAATATGGAAGCGAGTGGTTCGTTTCTCGAGTATTTGACGTTAATATCTGTGTAATGAAATTAAACTACCGATAGAGAATAAAGTTGATAGGATTAGCTCCTAAGAAACTTATTTATAATTGCCGTAAAAACATCGATACAGTCTGTCACACAAGAGCGTGTCTGCGATATTTCTGTAAATATTTATATATTTGTAAAAAAATTTATATGAATTGAATCTACATCTAAAACACTAATACGCTATTACTTAGTAGGGTGTCTAATCTCCTCCATTAGCGATTATAGCTTGACATCGTTTCGGCATACTCTCGACTAATTTTTGAGCGTAGGATTCTGGTAACGACCTCCATATCTTTCGAATGTGATGTACAAGTGTTCTTATTTTTGTGATACGTCTTCCTCTCAGCTTGCATTTCATTAGGGACCACACATTTTCGATAGGGTTTGCATCAGGGGACTGCGATGGCCAAGGAAGTACTGTGATGGCGTTTTTCGCTTTCCATTGGGTGCAGATGCGACTTCGATGTTTAGGGTCGTTGTCTTCTTGCAATATCCATTGGTCCTCGGTTTGGTTGAACCAACGTTTCACGGATGTGAGAAGTCCCCTTTGGTACAATTTCACCATCTTTTGTGCATTCAGATTGTCTGTAAAGACGCACAAAGTCCCAAAACCGCGTGCGTTAAAGCAATCCCAAACATGCACTTTTATAGGGTGTTTTACACTTCTTTGAATCATCCTTCTTCCATGGATAGTCCAAGCACGCCTAATAGGACACCATGCCCAAAACGAAGATTCATCAGTGAATATTATATTACTCCAATCACGATCTCTGTTTTCATTCGCCCATGCCAGACGATTTTCGACGTGCTTTTTTGAAAGCATCGGTTTTAACAATGTACTTTGCCACTTAACACCAAATTCGTCTAAACGCCGTTTCAGTGTCATTATACTGATATTTATACATAGCTTTTTAGCCAAAAATACTTGACCTTTCCGTAATGAGAGAGTCGGATTCTTCTCGAAAAGCCGGAGAATCATTTTGTCTCGTCGGATATCGGTCTTCCTCTTTAACCCCCGATTTTGGAAGTCGTCGACATTTTTTGTCTCCTTATATCGGTCTACCCACTTCTTAACAAACTGTACCGACTCGTGCATATATTTAGCAGCACTCGGGAAACTCAATTTTGGCCCTTTTGGGTGGCAACACAAGAATACTGCTTCAAATCGTTTCGCGTACGCGGCACTCATATTAAAAAGCTCTGTTCCTTTCACTGTTTCAAATGAAACTGAAAGGTATTCAGCAACGCGTATTAGAGAAGTTTTCGTTTGTTTACATTCTTTTTATCTCATTCTGATTAGGTGTCAGGTTTCGCAGATATCGCAGACACGCTCTTGTGTGACAGACTGTATTTACGTTGAAATAATAGGAATATCCTGTGGGTCAAAAGCATCCGAAGGGGGATGAAAATTATCAGATACCTATAGGGTGGGATTAAACAGGGTAAAGGCTCGTGGAAACTATCCACTATCAACTCTTAATAGCCGTTAATAACAAGCGGCCCGGCGTCGATCGTAGCCGGCAGCCGGAGGAATTCTAATGAATTTCATTAGCGACAATGACGATTAAAGTGATAACGTGCTCGTCTTGCGTCGTCGTCGTCGTTTCGTCGACGTCGCATTCGACGTCCGCGTTATAGCCGTGAATCAGTGCGCACGTCTATCAAGAAATCGATTCCGCTCGGTCGGCTACGAGCACTTTAGAACCGTTCCTTGTGGGAGGAACTTAAAGCCACCCTTATCCGCAACTTAACTCGTTCGTCGTAAACGTCTTTGCTCGAGAATTCGAGTAGCCAGCCCCGCTCTTTTTAGCCCCTTCTCCTCTCTTCTCTGTCTGCTTTCAAAGAGTAGTTCGTCTTTTAAATGAAACGCATCCGGAATGAAACGCTCCGTTCAGCTTCCTCGGTGATCAAACACGAGTACCTTTAATGGATTTTTTTTCTAGAAGATGCATTGCTAGACAGATTATTTTTCACTGGCAAATTTGTTAAGGTTCAAGAAAAATAATTACTTTTTATCCTTTTGAAAGAATGTATATATACACATATATGGAATTTAGATGTTTAGATCGGTGAGACGAAGAGATTGCGAGATACTACGTGGAAATTTTTAGTTTTTTGATAATTTAAAAGTTGCTTAATTAAGGGTCACGTAGGTACACGAGGCAAAGATGATTCAAGATCGTGAAAAATTGTGCCTTTCTCTTAAGAGTATCGTCCCTTTATATTTTTCATACCGAATTAAGTTATGACTGCTTTTTGCCACGATTTGAAAAGAAATATAGTCAATTTCTATAGTAAAAGAGACAAAAGCGTGCATACTATTTTATGGAAACTATCGGTCGACTAGCTTGTACCGCTATAATTCACGAGATTGTATCGCTATATAAATCCGTGAACACGTTCCGTCTACCTGACATTTTAATAGAAACTGTAGCATTCAACGTGTCCGAAAAGCACTGATTTCTAGGGACGTTAAACGTTCGACAGGCGATTCGCGTAAATTCGGCGCAACTTTTAATGAAGTTAGGGATAGTTGACCGGCAGCTTCCGCGCGACGGAGTGCAGCTTTCTGTATAGTTACGAAGTGGTATTACTCTGCTGTCAGCGGTCTGTGCTTTCACTGGGTACTGGGTGGATAACGCGGCATTTCGAGACACCAACGACTCGGGAGGATCTGTTCGCATTCGAAGTTTTTTTTTATCGAGCAGCTTGACTTTGAAAGCTGCTGAAATGGCTCGAGGCAGAAACTTAGGAGCCGCATATTTTTTCCTCTATTGTCTGCTGGCTACAATGAGGGAAAGTTTGGAAACTGCCGGTTATAATAGTCGAACGAGAGTTTTAGTTACCTATGTATGTATGTATATGATATATATGTGTATACATTATTTTTTGATATATTTCAGCTCTATCTATCTATATCTAGTTTAATATATTTAGCTTTGTTCCAACTTTATTATTTGTTCCAACTTAAATATAAAAATTGACCCAACGATATAACAAATATTTTTGCGTTTTCGCGAAGATTTTCCATCGGCTGGAACGTTTCGTTTATGTTCAAATATTTTGCCATTGCTTTCCGGATGCCTTGCACCTCTTTCAAATATTTGATCTCGCGGTGCCATGATCCTGTGATTCTGCTCCAGTCTTTTGTTTTTGTCTGGCGTATTAGAAAAATCTCCGCGAAGTAGCCTGTGTATGTATAAACGGTGCTCGAGGCTCTTTGGACGATAGCTTTCTTAAAAAGCACTCAATGTTTGGAAGCATAAAGAAAAGTACGTTCCGATCTTTCTACCATCACGCTCATGTTAAAACAAGAGAACCCTTCGGCTTCATGTATTTCATGGAAAAGTTCTAAACATTCAAAGGCATAAAATTAAAATTTCGAGGAATATCCGCAATAATATTCCTCCGTCTAAGTTAAAAAGTTTGCGAGGAAGCGATAATACAGCGACGTTTATAATCGCGTTGATGTTATAAGACGTGAACGTTGGAGTAAAATTTTCCGTGCAGGGTCAGACAGTCAGGCGGTTGTGTATTGTTCGCGAAATTTCTGATAAAATCTCATCGCATTATTAACATCAGAATCTATTCGTGTCGTTGGCGGTTGGAGTGGTTTAAGAGCCTATCGCATCCACGACTTTGACTATCGACACCTAAGGTGGGTTCTCTTGTGTCAAACGAGGTGTGAGCGTCGAGGGTGTTCGCACGAATTATCGAGCAAGCTGCGGTCCAGACTCTCCAGGAATTGATTTTCCACCTCTTCCACCTTCTCCGTCTATGCTTTGGAGCTTGTTCTTGCTCGTGTCTGTACGATAGGCGTTGATTTTTGCCCTTCTTTCTGAGATTCATCCCCGCCAACTAGCAACGTGTTGGTATTTCTTGCAGCAAGATTTCAGGATTATAATAATAAAAATCTTGAATTGATATAAAATGGCAAAATGTAAAATACACTTACTGTTCAAATGGAAGTAAATAATAATTGAGCATCCAAACGAAAGAATTTCTATAGTTGTAATTGTATACTAACGTGTGTATTAACTCTGTTAGAATTGAATTTCTGCTTAGTTTATAAGAAAAATGATTTTTTGTTAATTATCAACGGTAGAAATAGATCTTTTTTGATGGTTTTATAAGGAAGACGTAACGCGGTGGAATTGGAACTAACTTTACTCGAAATAAATTGTAGCAAAATTAACTTCTATGCTAGTCACCTTTACAGTTAATCCCACGTTATACGAAACACCCTGTATATTCCTAATCACATAATCGAGGAACTATTGACAATGTTATACGCACGTTTTTATTACTGTCTACGTTAGCGGAGACAAATACATTTATCGATTATTTAATTACTGAAGTATTAAATCACGCAACATTGGCCGTGAAATAAGTTAATGAACATATGAAACATATTTCCATTTGAAATATACATGGTGCGTCATGTGAATTGTCAGAAATCTATATAAATCGGCATTGAAATGTTTCCTTCAGTTTCCATAATGCAAAAAGTAATTCATATATACGCGTGCACAATTTATATGGTATAAAATAAATAGGCCGCGACGAATAAAGTTATTTTTTCCAATTTTACCCAGTTTGGCTCGTGGCGCATCCCTTAAACAAAAATATGGGGTCGGGAAACTCTGTTGAAAATTTTACGGTCGCAAAGGGAACGTTATGGTAGGTAAATATTTTTACATAGGTTAAGCTTCGAGTTTCCAAGGTCGAAGCTAGCCGTGTCTAAAAATATTCCAAATATTCTCCCTCGCGCAACTTATCCTCGGTATGTTAAGAGAAGTTTCATTAAATATGAGAGAGTGAGAGAGAGAGAGAGAGAGAGAAATTAATCGTTGATCATTAAAACGCAAATCCTTTTCAAGATCATAAAACTAATAATTTATCAGATTTTAACGCCACCCCTTATCTCGCTTTTATAATTTTTAAATTTATAAAGAACGGAAGAACGTTCGGTCCTCGGTATGTTAAGAGAATTTTTATTAGCTGCGAGAGAGCTCACTAAACCCTGGCATAAATCCTGCTCGTAATTAGTCGTCGATTGCCGTTCGTCGAGTAGCGAACCATCATCCCGGAGCCACGAACCAAACGTTCGAATCACAGCAGTTCGCACGTACGAGCGATCGGCAAACGAGCCGATTGTTCGCTATCGAGCCAGATTCCACACGATGGTAGCAATAGCGCGGGGGTAGTAGGACAATATCCATCCACGATCCGGTCGAAAAGGTTCCCGAACGGCGATCTATCGGCAGATCGAAGAGCGAGTAGGTGGACTTGTGCCAATCGCGGATGTCGCAATTCCGGCTGGCCGGCACCGACACGCTGGAATTCCGCTCGAGGAATCACGCGAGAATTCTGTCACGTGGGAATTCGAACGCTTTTTTTCCAGCGTGCCTCCTCCATTATGAATTTCAAGCTTTTCCTAGAGAATTCAGGGAATGCGTGGCACGTACCGATCCTTCGACTTCTTTCCCTCGATTTGGATCGCTCGACGAACAGTGTAATGCAAAGTTACTCGGATAACGAATTTTCTTTTCCTTTTCTTTCCCTTCGCGAGTACAGTGTCCAATAATATAAATAGACAGATAGATCGTTGTTAATTTCAGTGTTTGATTCGCAGCAATGTATTTATCTATCGATTCTTCTTTCTTTAATTCGCCATATTAACGACTAATTACATATTTCGTTGTTCTAATTTACCTAATTATTCGTTCTGTTCCTTTAACTCTGACTCCTCGTACAACCACGAACGTTCTACTACGTTCTTCCTTTAGTACGTCAGCTTTCCTTATAAGATATATAAAAACATCAGAAAATATACGTTTCTTTCGCCTACGATCTAAAAAGTCGCACGGAATGGGAAAGTTAAACAGTCGATAGCATTGAGAAAAAAAAAAAAAAAGAAGGCTTCACGCTTATTCCTCTTCTAATATCATCGCTTATAACGTCCTAGTTCCTCCCTTTCCGGGCCGATGACCTGCTTTGTAATTATTTCTACCCTAACTCGTGCCAGTTATCTGACCACGACACCACGACTAGGATAACACTTTGATCTCGATTTAACAGTTTCCAGAGTTAACTTACTTTAAATCTTTCGTCGACTATTCCAGCAAAATCGTGTATTACACTTTCTCTCTCTCTCTCTCTCTTTTTAAGTTCTTCTGATTCTATTTTATTTTACCCCCTTTGATTAAATAGTTTTGATCATTGTTCTTTGGTATTCTTTGGTCTGGTTGGTGATCGTTAGTTGGATAACGCGGCTGAAAGAAACGATGGCAGGATTCGTTAGGGGATTACGATTGTTTTCCAGAGCAATGTGGATTTGTAGCGATAGGAACAGGAGGGATGACGAACAGAGGAAATGATGTTCGAGTTGAAAATCGTAGGGTTTTAGCGGTTTGAAAGAACCAAGAAGCGTGTTTGATATCTTTGAAGCTTTTGTAAGAAGGATCTTGTAGGAAATAATGGAACAGGTTTCTATGTTATATGTCTTCCTTCTATCTGTTCATAGGGTGCTTTGATGTTTCCAGAATTATCTGTCAATGTCTATCATGAATTCGATAAGATAGCAATAGCAAAGCAATAGTAATTGCAATTTTTATTCTTGTACTCGCAATTACGTTATATAGACGATTGGATGATCATTGTCATCGGTTGAATGAAGTTTTTTGTATTTGTATGAAGCAAATTTCTTGAATACGTCTCTTCGATATCTTCAATATTACGATAAACTGTAAATGTTGAAGTATGAAAATTTGAAAGATTTATATAAAATACATATGAAAAGGCAAAAGTACGTATGCCAAATATCCGGTTATATAATATTTATAAGATGAAACAAATCTTTATTTACTTCCATTTCTTCCACTACGTTCATTTTTATATTCGTAAAAATTTCATATTTATAAATTTATCTATGAATATTTTTGTTATATTATACATATACACATGTACTCCTACAAACAATGATGTATGTGTATCTACATATATATATATATATATATTCATTTACGACGACACTATTTTTTTTTTTTTTTAGAAAAAGTCTGATACATTTTTCTTCCTCGTAATTGAAAACGTGAAGATATCAAGCTTGAAAAACATAACGTTTGTATGAATTATAACCGAAGGAATTAGATCACTGATCTTGAAGTATCAAACATGTTAATAAATACATGTTAATTAATACAGTAAAATAAAATAGGTTTATTCAAATTATCGATTAAGTGATTCTTAACTTGTTCTGATACGATATTCAACATTTAATAATAAAATGTTACAACAATCCGTTCTTGAAATTTCAAGTATCACTTAATATATTTTTTGAATTTTATCTATATTTCATTTTGCTAACAATTTCAAATCGCTTTGAAATCTACGAATTATGTCCCGATGTATGATATTACCAAGTATGTGATTATCACAAGCTATGCAAATTATCTGTAAGTCATCTTTACTTATTTTTATAAAAATAGCATTTGCACATACACGCGCTCATTTTGTAACATGTTCTATTGGGTTGGCAACTAAGTGATTGTGGATTTTGTCAATACCACCCAATGATAATTAATATGTTTTATTTTTCAATATCATCGGCAAATTAGTTTAAGCAGTGATTAACTTGGTGCATCCATTGCTATAGTCTATGCGAATACATTCGATTTCATAATCGGCTTGCAGGACAAAGTATATTTTCCTCTGAAAGGTTAATGAGCGAAATATTTAACGTAGTTTAAAGGTGCGCAGCGTCAAACTTGACGAAAGTTCAGGATTCTTTCCGACTATTCCAGTTCTCCAACTCTTCCCATAAACTTGGATCATCCCGAGAGTGAACAACTCGGAAGCAGTCGGTATTCGTCTAGGGTTACATATATATATGTCGAGTTATCATTGGGGTTAGGTACTGTTGAGATATGTGTAATTTTATATGCTAAATTGACTGCGTAGTATGTGAGTATGGGTATATGTGTGCGCGGTGTCTCGGAAACAAGAATGTAAACTGTTCCGTCGTCAGTCGTGTTTGGAAGGGCATCTGGTATGGAAGGTGGTGTGAGAAGGAAGTGCTGAGACACGTGCAAGATTGTATCGTTTAATATTGTTGGAATCGTTCACTAAATAAATGCATAATTATTTTATTGTGAATATTAAATGAATATTTAGTATTTCTATACCTTTATTTCAGCGGTAAAGATCCATTATCATTAACAGGTACATTTAACGAATCTTCATTTGGATTAGCTATTGTTGTTATACAATATAGATGATAGGTAATGGTACAAATATGATTATTACAGAATTTGACAATTAACCGTGGCGATTAGATACTCGAGATGCTAATGACAATAATGTTAGATTCAATAACGAATACACGGTCAACGGGATAGCAAATGCACTTTCTTCCAAAGTCTAAATCGAATTGTCTTACTTGTCCACAGTACAAGTCGAACTCAACTTACTTGTCCACAGTACAAGTCGAACTCAATTTACTTGTCCACAGTCAAGTTGAACTCAACTTACTTGTTCACAGTACAAGTCGAACTCAATTTACTTGTCCACAGTACAAGTCCAACTCAACTTACTTGTCCACAGTACAAGTCGAACTCAATTTACTTGTCCACAGTCAAGTTGAACTCAACTTACTTATTCACAGTACAAGTCGAACTCAATTTACTTGTCCACAGTCAAGTCGAACTCAACTTACTTGTCCACAGTACAAGTCGAACTCAACTTACTTGTCCACAGTACAAGTCGAACTCAATTTACTTGTCCACAGTACAAGTCGAACTCAACTTACTTGTCCACAGTACAAGTCGAACTCAACTTACTTGTCCACAGTACAAGTCGAACTCAATTTACTTGTCCACAGTACAAGTCGAACTCAACTTACTTGTCCACAGTACAAGTCGAACTCAATTTACTTGTCCACAGTACAAGTCGAACTCAACTTACTTGTCCACAGTACAAGTCGAACTCAACTTACTTGTCCACAGTACAAGTCGAACTCAATTTACTTGTCCACAGTACAAGTCGAACTCAACTTACTTGTCCACAGTACAAGTCGAACTCAATTTACTTGTCCACAGTACAAGTCGAACTCAACTTACTTGTCCACAGTACGAGTGGAACTGCACTTACTTGTCCACAGTACGAGTAGAACTGCACTTACTTGTCCGCAGTCCAAGTGGAACTGACTCATGTACTTTCCTCTGTACCCCTCGGGTCAATTATATTTTTGAACGAGAGTTATATAACTACTCCATACCTCTGTTTGTACAACTATAATAAATAATATAATACAATATAATAAAAAGTCTAGACTAAAGTATTGGGGATTTTCCCAAAAATTCCAAAGGCAAGGCCCCGATGTTCTTTCATCTCTGACATATATATGTATACCTATCTAAATAATATACTCTCTTTCACGTTGAAAAACGAAGTCGAATCGACGTCGATCGAACAACGATGACACACGACTTTTTTCCGAGAGATGCAAATTATTAGCTAAATGTAAAATTCTATCATTTTTATACGATATCGTAGAAACATACCAAGTATTTTTAATGCTTTCATTTACTTTTGCCTACTATGTACTGTGCGTGTACGTGCGTGTCTTCTCGCATACCGACAGAAATTATTGACAGATATATTAAGAATGAAAACTAGGCCAACCTCCTATCTATATCCTTTTTATTACGACTCGTATGAACTTAGGTTTTGGAACTTTTGTTTGCTACCTTGTCCGACAGGTAGAGCGTATAAAATTGACACTTACGATTCTTTTCAATACATATACACGAACTGTGTAAATATGTACGGTACTTTATAATCTTATCCAGTCCTGTGCACACAGAATCAGCAAAGAAACTCCTAAGCTCGTTGCGAAACGAATAGCCGGCATTTCTAGTCGCGTAAACGGTTCCTCTGGTTACGCTGCTGAAGGATACCGTTCATTTTTCCGGCCTCGGTCGCGCGAGTGTTTTGCATTTTTCCAGCGGATGGGGACGTGGACTAGGCGAGCCATAGGAAATAAACGCAGAATAGGTGGCTCGCAAAGTGCTCGGGGATCCGTGAGAAATATTCAGAAGCGGCGGCAAATCGATTTCGAGAAATATACACAAATCTATTCCTGGGCCCGGGAACGACGTCTCGACTGTGCGGCGAGGAATTGCCTCGAGCTTGGGAAACGATAAACCGGAGGAAGAAAGAGGAAACGGAAAGGCAGTGGGAGAACGAAAAACCAGGGGAGAGAGACGGATGAGAAACGACGTTCTTTAGCTGGCGAAAGATCGATCGCAATCTCGATAAGTTTCTGTTAGCTGGAAATCAAATTTTCAAGGAAGTTCGCGCGCGTTCGACTTTAACGCCGTCTGCGTCGAAATCGGCAGATCGATTCCAGTTTCGAATCCTGTGCTTGAAAACTAAAAGCGCGTGAAATGAAAAGAGAAAAGCACGGGATCTATCCGAGAGGACGACCAGACTCGTCGGGATCTACGTGCCATGCTTCGGGATCGAATGGATTTCGTATTTTGACGAATCGCGAGAATTACGTCGGATGCGACTTAGACGATACGCGGAAGGGGACGATGGCGATAAAAAGTTTCGCGGAGGTTGAATATCGAGCTTGAATTTTGATGATATTACAAGGAAAAATGAGGTTTTGCGGTAATAAGATTGAATTCGCTGACGAAAAGATTAGGATTTAGGATAAGATAGGGTTATGTGAGTCGGTTAAGCTTCGAAATTTCAAAACTCAAGTTGGAAGTTTGCGTATTATTTCGATCCGTTCTAGATTTTGCGACATAAATCACAAAGAACATGATGCGCAACGCTCGATAGCTGTATCGTAAAAAGTCTAATTTATCACGAGACGACCGGATAAAATAGTAACTTCCAACGTTTGTATCTCGTCATTCGGAAGTTTATTATTTCCAACTAGGAGGATCGTAATATCGATGAAAAATATAATTAAAAACAATGATCGTTTACATAAATGACAATGCTAACGAATTCTGTCTCTATAATAGAATTACGGTACTTCAGTTATTCAATGACGGAGCTCTCAATACCTCCATTAGCTGACGTCTTAATCTCAATTAAGTTACATTCCCATTAATCGACATAATCCGACATAGTTCAGAAACAGTCCCAGCAAGTCTTGGTAAAGCCATGTACGCCCTAAATCCATTCTCGATAACGTTCGATTGCGCGATTTCCCTGTTCAACATTGTCCTCGAAGCAACTCGGAAACAGCTTCGCTAAGCCACAGTACCTTTGAGCAGATCCAACGAAATCCCGACCGTTTCGCTCACTGGACTCGTAACGAAACACCAAAAGATTACACGGTAGAAATGTTACACGACATAGTTTGAAATGAATAGCTTCGTCGAACATACAACGAGATACGACGAATTTATCGAAGTATTTCGTTCTATTAATTCTATTGTTAATTAATTTTCTTATCCTTTCTTTCTTCAATTTTTTTTTTTAATCATTCCTTTACGAGTTTATCGGAGACTACAAAAGGAAAAAGACAAAAATTAATTTAATCCAAGTAATATACTTCTGATCGCTGATACTAAAATTACGTCCTCTTTGCAAAGGAAGACAAGTTGTGCAAAATCACAAACGAATTTAAAAATCCTATTCAAGTAGTTCTACGTTGACAGTAAATTTTCATTTTTCGTGCCAAGTAAAAACGATACAATTATAGGTGTGACACTTGAGACGGTTTTTGAAATTTATATCTTTCTAATTAAAAATCCGAGATAATTACTGCCGTAGCGAAATGAAATAATCACCGGTTGCGAAAATGTCAACAGATTTAAGAGTATCACCTTTTTCAGGGACGTCTTCTATATAAAAGTATCTTTTATGGTACCGCGCGAAATCCCCCTAATCTCTGTTGTATTAAAAAAAAAAAAAAAGAAAGGAACAAAGGACAACAGAAAAACCTCCCGTAATTTGTTCGGCCCTTTTCTTCTTCTTCTTCTTCTTCGTCATTCAGATCTCGCGTGATCGCACGTGATTCATGACGTATTTTACGAGAACGACAAGAGACCCGAAATTATCTGGACGCTCAGGTTTGTGAATAGAAACCAAGGTTATACCACCTCGTTGTGTCCATGAAAATTAGCATGAAATAGCAAGCAGCAGATCATTACTCTGCTGACCGATGCTCCCCGCGATAGCATCTTCCTTTTTCTTTTCCTCTGTGAGTGCCGAAACTATTTGAAAGGATCTCGGCCTTGACACCATGCTTAGTCACCGTACACGAGTACAACTTCCGCGAGATTTTGCAATTTCCTCCGTTTGGTACCGTGACGTATCTTCGACCATTATATAATGTACTTTTTATTTTATTTATAGACTATAAAAAATTAATATCACGAACGTTTATAGAACGCCGATCGTGTATGCTCGTCGTCGACAAATTTGTTTTCAATTTTGGCTAAGAATATTTAAGTAGTCGGTAGGTTGCGCGGTGTGTAACTTCTTACGTTGTAATCTCGGACGTTAGCAGAATTGTAAATGGAAGTATGTGTCTTCGTGAAATTTAATATAAATCATATGCTTTTAACTGGAATTGAAACTGAATTTATGTTCTATTCGAAACTTTGAGAAGAAATTCGATAAGTTGCATTCAACTGCTTTACTGAAATTTTCCCGGCTCGAAGTAGACGATTTATTACATTAGCTTAAATTAGGTGAGAGATGTAACGTTTGATTTGATCCTTGAACGGGATCGCTATAGATAAATTTCCTTCAAATTTTAAATCAAATTTTAAATCCCCCTACAGATACTGACCCAATGGTTAAAATATTTGCCTTCCGGTTAGTCGATCTTTATTATCAAGGACTCGCATTTTATTAAATTCTTTATGCCAGATTAACATTGTTCGTTTTGAAATATGTAACAAATGAATATTGCGAAATAATAATCCCACGAGAGAAATTTAGAACGAGTATCAGTTAAGTTCGTTCGTTTTAATTGAAAAAGTAGGTATACACGTGAAAATAAAAGCAACACGAGAGGAAAGAACGAGTTTGCTTAAAAACATATATTTAATTTACTCTGTAGATTACGTTTTAAAAGGCATACATGTATACTAATTAGTAACATATAAAATATAAAACAGAAAGAGAGAGAGAGAGAGAGGCATCTAAAAACAATCAGAACGTAACAATTAAAGATAACGAAGAAATTAATTAGTTGAATTAATGGCACTGTAATATAAACTTCGACTTTAGATCGCTTTCGGGTTTCAACGGTATTCTTTCATAGTACTGTGCGCTGATCAACGTATCTGTCATTGTTGAAGCAGAATATTACGATCACAGATCATTATAATTTATCACACGAACCTGAACAATACGTAATCGCAGGATATAATGTGAATACCACTACATTCCAATTACATTAGCTGAAACTTCAATTCTTTTTATGGAAATAGCGCAAGAACATTGAAAAGAATTCCCGAACTTTTATTATAGATTGTTTTATACCTCGTCTATAAATTCTTGAAAGATCCGGTTTTTTCATTTATCAAGCGATTAACTTATCGATTAAATTACTCCATGTGCGATCATAATTCTTCGTTTAATTGTTCTATTTATTTACGATTGTTCTTTTTAATTTTAATATCTCGGATAATAGTTATTTAAAACAACTAACAATTATATATCCTCCAAATTTCTTATTCTAACTTCTAATTTCTATCCTAACGGTATTCGACGCAAATAACTGTCTTCTGCGAATGTAATTACCATCAGCCTTTATCCAGCACAAAATGATGAACCATTTGAAAGAATCACAAGCTTCTAGTAGCCCCATCGCAACAAACAAAACAAATAAATCCCTCCGCGAAAGGAGACGATACAAAGAGCATTCAATCGCATCCTCTTCAATATTTCCAGCGACTTCGCGACATACCCTTTCACATCGCACGTCGCGTCGAGACACTTGTTCAACCAAGTTCCGTACTACCGTGGAAATATTTTCACACGTAACAGCTCGTATCGATCGAAAGCCGATGTCGTTGCCAATGCATGTCGTACCACGGCAATTAACCTGTAAACGTGCAAGATTTCTCGGATTTTCAAATAAAAGAAATTAACGCGTTAGCATGAGTACCGTATACGATTTACGGTCAGCAAGATTATTCGTAATCAAAATACAATCAGACTGTTTGAATAGAATTTTTCATGGCTTCAATCTTTGTTTCGGGGGAAACTGAAAATTTCGTTTGAGAGATTAACACGAATATACAGCTTTGTTTGTTAAAAAAACAATAAGAGATGTTAGCGCAAGTGGTGTAATGTATGGTCGTCTAGAAAGGAAAATTTGAAAATTATGAGCGTAGAAAATATAAAACGGAAGAGTTAATCATTCGATGACTAGCCAAAAACGAGAAACACGAATCGTGTTCCATCCGCTTTAACTTTTAATTATCGCTGCTCGCGTTGCGAACAGTCGCTGATTGAGTCAATTGCACGCGAATCCATTGTATGTTAAACCGCTGATTGCCTGGTCCAGTCACACTGTGCAACCAATTTTACGAATGTCTTTTCTAATTCGGAGCCTCGCCTTTGTAAAATTTCCTCTTTGTTTAAATCTTACGAAAATCAGGACACATGTTGATGACTTTCGGGATATTCGTCAACTTAACAATACAACGAGTAAAGTAATTTCATGCAGAAATTACTATGTACCTATTAATGAGGTTGTACGAACAGACAATAACAATCAAACTGGTATACTATAGTAACGTCATTGGAATTAAACTGTAACTGTTTGAAGCAGAAGAAAATCGTAGGCAGAAGAAGAAATAATTTTGAAAGTTTTACGAGACCCAAGTCGTCAATTCGAAGGTGCTTGGCCAGGCTCTCGTGTGATGTAACCGCCTTCTCTTTTCCTACGACCTTCTGTGATCTTGAGTGATTATGATCATTGAAGTGACAGGAACAAAGATTCTCTGTTTAAACAAGCAATTAAGTCCATTCATTAAGCCAATGTATCGATTTCCTAAATTACATTACCTTCGTTTATTAATATTTTCGAATAGCGTGGCAATTAAATATTATTCCTTAAAGCGTATACAGTCTGTCACACAAGAGCGTGTCTGCGATATTTCTGTAAATATTTATATATTTGTAAAAAAATTTATATGAATTGAATCTACATCTAAAACACTAATACGCTATTACTTAGTAGGGTGTCCAATCTCCTCCATTAGCGATTATAGCTTGACATCGTTTCGGCATACTCTCGACTAATTTTTGAGCGTAGGATTCTGGTAACGACCTCCATATCTTTCGAATGTGATGTACAAGTGTTCTTATTTTTGTGATACGTCTTCCTCTCAGCTTGCCTAATAGGACACCATGCCCAAAACGAAGATTCATCAGTGAATATTATATTACTCCAATCACGATCTCTGTTTTCATTCGCCCATGCCAGACGATTTTCGACGTTTCGCGTACGCGGCACTCATATTAAAAAGCTCTGTTCCTTTCACTGTTTCAAATGAAACTGAAAGGTATTCAGCAACGCGTATTAGAGAAGTTTTCGTTTGTTTACATTCTTTTTATCTCATTCTGATTAGGTGTCAGGTTTCGCAGATATCGCAGACACGCTCTTGTGTGACAGACTGTAAATCGAAGAATTTCTGTTCTTACAAGCAGTGAAAATTTGTATTCCAATATATAGCGTAGTAATACAAGAACTGTACACTTAAAGGAAAAACCTTCCGTTACGTCTTATTGCGGATGTCTTGATCCTGATTTCACTTGCACTTTTTGCGTGCCTCGTGCCCCAACGTTCTACAGATAAGAATATTTAATCCCTTTCAACACCATATTTCGTGCAATGCCTTCTAGCGAATCGGAGTACGCAACCGTTGCCACGTTCCTATCGTGTGAATCCATTTAAGTTCGGTGCAGTAAAAAGGAGAAAGATCACCTTCCGCTATTTATTTTGGATTAAGATTGTTAAGTAACGTGTCGCAAGTACTCCGATTCTCAGAAAGATTCGTTTTTTGTGCAACCGCTGTTACGTTTGCGGTGTACGAGTTTATGTTAACGAGTGGCTCGATCTTCCTCTGATAAAAATACTCCATTTTGTTATGACACCACGTTTTATGTTACGTTCGTCGCAATGTTTTTCGTTACTTTTACCTTCCTCTATGATTAACGATGGAACCACCACGGCTTTTTCGTGTATCTGTAGGAAACTCGCTGATGCAAAAATATACGGAATGCATGTAATGCGTAAAAATATACGAATTATTAACAAAGCAGAGTACCGTTGTGGTATTCAGCGAGTGAGAGGAACTTTTGTTCGGTTGTTGGATTTCTTTAATCGCGGAAATTCGAAAATTTTTGTCTGGCAGTCTGAGAATGCAAAAATTGGAAAATTTGAACGATCCATCGTAGTAGTATCAGATCTATTTTATTATATATGTTGGAATACGATATTACACACATACACACAAACACTCTTATACAGACACTTACACAGGTCATACTCATTACTGTATAGAGAGTGGGGTTCAAAATATTTAAGGGATCATGGGTCATTACCTACAGTCAATCTGAGAGTAACTGGCCAACTGTCAACAATCCATAAATTCTTTACCTCCATACTTTGTTAATTATACCATATCACTCACTTATATTTTAAATACATTTGGTTCTGTAGTTCTGTTTAATAAATATCACCTAATATTATTTTAACATAAACATTGTGTCTTCCACAGATTATTTATCTTAACTTTAAGATTAAATTCTAACAATGTATGTAACTATACTTTGTTACATTTTTTACATTTCATATCTTTGGAGAAATGTAAATTAATTGGCAATTAGGAGTCCATTCAGATTCATGAAAATTAGCGTTAATGACTGTACAAACGTCTTCACAGGTCATTCACAGGCACGGTGAGTACACGTCGCTTAAAGAAATATGTCAATAGACGTATTTCAAGGATAGCAATATCGTAGCTCCGTTGCAACACCATAGTTTGTGCTGTGCTTCTTACAAAATGGCTTGTGCAGATATAATCGCGAAGCTAATCTCATCATGTGAGAATTCCTTGATTCAGCGTGCCATGAAACGCAGAGATCATCTCTGGCCTCTCCTTTTTGTTTATATTAATCGATCAACATGTTGCAAGTTCCTCTACTTCTCCAGAAGATTTATTTAAATACGCGTGACTCGTGTTCCACGTATCTCTGACCTGAATAATTACAATTACTACACCTGGCAATGCATTCCAATAGATGGTACGAAATCCGTTTGAGAAATAAAATAATATATTGGTTTTTGTCGAATCATTTCTCATCGGAATCTCTCGTCTGTTTCTCGATTGCTTCGTATATTCAGAAAATTTTTAAAAGTATCTCGGCTTTCGTCGATTTAAGGCTATCGACTAGAATTACACTATTTTCTATGGAAATCATTTTCAGAAATTTCATTCTCGACGATTTCAGGATTCAATTAAATACAGTTCTTCCATTGTACAATATAACTACAAACGTATTTACAGCAATAACACGACGAATACCGGTTTGATATGGCGAATATTTAGTCAACAAAATCTCAAATGCACTGATACACAGATGATCTCTTCGATTCTGTGCGAAGGATTCTGTTAAAACGTTAGATCTTTCTCCCGATCGACGCAGAATTTAAATACAAAGAAATTAGAGGATGCGGCAGCGGGATTGAGCACAGGAAGAGTTTCCGCTGGCGAAAGGTATCGAGTTTAAAACGAATGCCGCGTCGTTTCAGGCCAGCAAGATTCGTATCTAAACGATTCTAGAGAGCACTTGCGTAACCTCGATTACGATCGGTCGTACGAAACGTCCGCAGATGAGATCACAGCCTTCGCGTGGTCAAAGACCGAGCGAGAGAGACAAAGAACAAAAGGTGCAGCACAATGGATAATCGGTGGAAAATTGCAGCCAATTATGAAACACTGTGACTCGTTTGTCAAACGTTTAGCATGCGATCGATGGATCGATGGCGAAGGCCGCCGATAAATCGCGTGTATCTATCGCGCGAGGTCGCGAGAACAACTGATTTATCGATCGACCGATCCCGCGTCGATATTCAAAAGATGCTCTAACTCTTGGCACAATTTTTTGAAAGGTTAAACTTGAATAGAGCACAGTGGACGATCCAATCGTCGCGTTACATTAGCGTTGACTTTTCAATCGTACCACGATCCATTCTGTCTGCTTTCCATGTTAAAAACCTCGTCACGACTCGTTCAATGGGCATGTTGTATATCGTTGATTCGCTTGTGGAGATTACGGGTGCAGACATGCCTGCGCGTTCCATTTTTCTTGTACGCCATTTGGACCCTGCCTTGACTAGACCGAGTGTGTGCAAGTACCTACATATTCTTTCGCCAACTTTTCTCGCAAGTTCTACGCGGTTTCTTCTATCCAACTTTTATTGCACCCGCAATGCTTATTTAACGGGCCGTGGTAGAAACTTATGGCACGGTACGGTTATCGTGTTTTTGTAATACCGATCTATATTATTCTTTCTTGACGAAACATCTTAGTTCAGCATTTCTATATTTTTACATTTATGCGAAACGAAGCTGCTTCGAGTGAATGTTTCAGATGAAATGAAATGATCATACATGTGAGTGTAAATGTGAATATAAAATTGGCGAATCTCAAAGTGTGTCGATTAATAAGAGCAAACACAGGAAAAGTATATATATGTAAAAAAATTTTCTATTGCTGCTTGATACCGGCAATTTTGAAAAAATCAACATTGTTTTAAACCAAACTGATGCGAATATGGTTAACACGAGACCAATCAAAAATTGCAATTTTAAGTTGATACCTATATTTTATTTTTTATTTTCTTTTTTTTTACTTCTTGATCTTTTTATTTTTATTCTTTTAAATTGTGTTTCAATCAAATAAATATTTATTTTACACGTCTGCCACTCTAATTATACTAAAAGGTAGTAACAAAATCAAAAGACTTCCTCTTGAATGGTCGTTAAACTGTTTTCTTATAATCTACTCGTTAACCATTGCAGATATATATGCGTGTTGGATTTAGTAAAGAATAACATTCTTTGATAATTAATTAAGCTTCTCGTTCTATCTTTTCTACATCTTTCAATTTCATTATACGACTACGTAATTAATTCTTAAGTTCTTGTAAAATAAACGAATTATTTCCATAAGTCTATACGCTGTAAGAATATAACACGAGTAATCGTAATTTCCAAGCTAAAGTACAAAAAAACAATGTTCGTATTATCATCATTTTGGGTTACTTTTTTAATTTACGAAGTTCTTCATTTTGTCTCCTGAACCAGTCAATTATTAAATATTAAAATCACCGTTATCCTAATTAAGATTCAAAGCAACTAAAATACCTCTTAGATATTTTCAACAGACGTAGGATGTATAACCTACTTTCCAATCTATAACATTGATTGACGTAACTTCTGAACCATTCCTATCATTATTACAAACAAATCCCGAATAATAGTAATATTTATTCTTCGTAGAAAATTGGATGAACAACGTCAAAATACGTTTTCGACGGATAAACTAAACGAAGAATTCGTTACCTCAAACGAGCATTATCGTGTTATAAGTACAAATGATTCCAAGATCGTAGTACAGAGCCAGAAAGGACACGATTTCTCCTGTAAAACCTAACGTATCCTATACCTAACGTATACCGGATGTTAATTTAAGTAACAATTGGGTGATTACACCAAGGTGTTACACCAAGTTGAAATATAGAGAAACGCGACGATACTACGATCGAACAGTCGTTGCAACGTATCTTTTCACGAGAAATCGTATGCCATCCGGTTGTAGCGCGATCTCGGAACGACTCTGTACGTCTTAATGCCAACGAACATCCCTGAAAACCCAGCATCGTCTCCATCTCGCGACGTAAACCCTACCGTGAATCCTTAACGGCCTGGTAATGGATCTCACAATTCAGGCAATTTCGAGCGCCAACGCGCGCGCGCGTACGTACAGCCCATAAGCAAAGCCGCACTAATCCGTGAAAGTAGGCCGGCGTGCATTACCGCTAATCGCGCGGCCGGGGTGTCGCGCAGAGGCGTTTCAGAATGAAACATCCCGTACACCTGGTCGAGGCTAACGAGGGAACCACAATTATCGGGGTTCACGGTACGCGCACCTGCTTACCGCAGTTGCATCGGCTCGTAAGCAGAAAACCAGCTCGGGCCAAGGAACACCGCCGCGATTGTCACCGTATAGTCGACCAGCCACCTTGACTCGGTCGAAGACTCTCCGCTCTTCGTCACGCGCACCTCAGGCGCCTCCAATGGAATAGTCCCGCCTCACAGTCGCCGATATCGCAGGAGAAAGTTTTGTTACGCGAGCCCTGTAACGTTTTAACCGGCGTTATGACCGGCGTTATGTAACGCGAGAACGCAGCTGCGAATGCGTGCAGCTGCTAAAATTGGAGCGGTGGTTGTGGAATCGCGAAGGGTTGATTAACTTATTAACGATGAACGTAATCGTTAACACGCTGTTAAGTCGCTTTCTTTTTTCGGGAGAAAAGCGCGATGAATCACATTTTCAACGCTTTTTAACGCGATTCGACGCGTTTTAAGGCGATTCTACGAAATACATACGTGTTGCTCCGACAACTGCGGATGTACAATTTCCACTGTCGGGCTACTTCCTCAACGTGAAATCAGTTCTGACAGTATTTACAGAACGCACGGAAGGTAGGAAATTTTTTAGAAAACTATCGTAAAATCTGTACGTTCTCGACCATCCTGTTTCGGCAATGGCCCCCGAATATCCGTGTTCGTTCTACGCTCTTAAAGTTTACCCTTCCGTAGGATCGGTGGATATTGGGATCATTAGATGAACGAAAATATCGTCTAGGTAGTAAAAATACGTTGGACACAAAGAGAAGCTCGGTAGATATTGAACACGGTGTTAGCTTTCTTCGGTTAAACGAACCAGTACGATTCTTTCGTTCGAATTTATTCTTCTTTTAACACAAAATCTTTTAATAAGTGCACAGTTCTTGCACCATCGTTGGGTCTTAAGCAATGCTAGAATCGAAAGGAGACTACGGATATAGATACCTATTATAGGTAGATATTAAATTAATATAATAGGTTCATTATAGAAATGAAATTTCAATGTGACTTTAAACTCGTCGTAATTAAGATTTTCGATAATAATAATTGGTTTCGTTGCATTTTCATCTAATTGACGGTCTAACTAACGGCCACGTCGTTGCGGTACGACAAAAAATAACTTCACACTCGTCTGTATCTTTTATTGCATCCTGCGATCTAATGAAATCAACGACATTAAAATAGCGTTAAAAGTTATCTAAAATCGTCTTTCAACTGTGTTTTATGGTCAAAGTCCTCGCCTATCCACGCGTAAAACGTAGTCCTCTGAAACGAGTTTCTCGATTTCCAAACCGTCGCTTTCGACGTATAGATCTTGAAAGTGGTTTCAGCCTGGTTTCGCTGTTCCGTAGTCGTCACCGGCTCTCTACATACAGTAGCGGCTATTACGGGAAAAGTACACGGTCCTCGTAACAGAAGATCCAGTATGTGCTTTACTGACAAGTATCCGTTGCAACTGTGTTGCGTGTCTTTGTTCAGGAGCAACCGGCCTCGAAATTTGGCTACTTCTTCGCAGACCAGCGCAAGGAGACGCTAATTGCCACGGGTTGACACAGTTCGCGCGAGGAGGCGAGAGTGGCGTTTTAGTTGGATGAAAAGTAGACTGGCGCGTGCGCGCGAGCTCAATTCGACGCGTGTTGATGGGCCTCTTTTGTCGTGTTCGCGTTCCTGCTTCGCGATAAACTACTTTCTACTACAATGGTCCCGCCTGTGTAGAAAAAAAAAAAAAAAACGCCTCGATGCCAGAAATTGTCCACGACTGGTTCGGTTACGAGTACAAGTGCGTTTAGACAAAGCGAGCGAACGCTCGTTCTCCCGTCACTTTGCTAAAATTAACAGCAACTGTATAGGGACGCTTTTTTACTGTTTCACCTCGCTCGACAAATTGATCCTCGTCCAATGGAGTTTTCAGTGACCGTCATCGACAAACGTCGAATATTTTAGTTCTATTACCAGTTAAGCAGGTCGAGTTAAGACCGGGAAAACGAAGAATTAGCTAAAAAGCGCCAGCTGAGTTTTTTTGCATAGTATAATTTATCCATTGATAATATTGGTGAATTGAAATTGTGGGATACAAATTTCTACTTTACGATTTTAACAATACTAAATAGAAGTGGATAACCGGGCTTTTAATTTGTAGAATTTACTCGTAGAACCCCGTTTGCTCGATCATCAAGCTGATCGCTGTTACGCGAAAGAATTTATTAGTTACCGATAACTTGTAACCTCTGACTCGTGAAATATTCTTTTCCTAACGGTATTTGTTTTTTCGTCCAGTCGCGGGGAGACGCGATCGCGTTGTAGCGCGTCAACGGGAGTCGTAAATTCCCGTTACGATTATAACAATCGACACCACGAACAGGTCGATCCCCTTATTTCTTCTGGGATAATAGGGGTATTTGTTGGGGAATAAAACTGTAGTCTACAGTCTAATAATATTTATATTTTTAACAACTTGTTAAACTTGAGGTTCCGTCGTGTAGGAAGATATAATTGATACAGGTGATGAAGAATAATACACTTGATAGATGAGTAGTAGTAATAAAGAATAGATTAAGATAATATCACTGTGATCGAAGTGAGGACTACGTTTTAAGTTGACTACGCGAAGCTTATAGGAACAGTCGTGTTGACTGCACGACGTTTAGTCGAACAGTGATGACCCGTCTCGTACAATTACGGAGGAAAGCTCGGTATGGGTGTCCTTTTTAATGGGGAATACCTACTATTTTTAATAGATAAACAACCGCTTTCTCCGTAAGTTATAAGAGCGTGCAATAAACCTAAGGACTGTTTTAAGGACCATTCATAAACCGAAAATACTTATGTGAATAGAAATTAAACTGAGAAGATTCGGTTTATGGTGGTTCCTTAGGTTTATCGAGGGTCAGTGCAACGGTGTGTGGACCTCGGCGGCCAGACCATGAGGGACGTCGCACGGACCGTCTTACGCGACATAACAGTATTAGTCCCGATATTAATACGATATTATTACACGAGATGGCTGCGATAATAAATTCGTTGTACTTTGATAGGATAATAACGTACGAGTGTAGGTCAGGAAGTAAAAAATTGACCCAGCCTTCGCTTCCGATATTGACGGACGTAGCTACAAGTGTGGAATACTCGCTCGATCGCATTTCTGAATCTGCTTGTCAAACTTGCGTCGCTACCAGCTACCGAATTTCTATGTACAGCGATTTTTTCGCAATTAACTAGAGATTTCAAAATATTCTCACGTGTCGTGGGCAAAGTTATAAAAAAATTGCGTGAACTTTTCGGCTAATGGAACTTCATCCGATATCACGTGTTAATGTCAATTACGAGTAAAATGCTAATGCGCCATTAGATTAGGTAACGTAGCAGCTTCGCTCGCGTCCAGCAATATCGTACCGTAGATAGCATTTGAATTAACAATAGTTAATTTATTTCAGTATCAAACATTCCATTGAAGTTTATTCAATCTTATCGCAGCATTCTTCACGATCATCTCACGATTAAGATTTATTTCACGCGTTATATTACCGTACGTTAATAAAAAGATAAAATAGGCATAAAACCAAGTATACTTAACGCGTATGTACATACGTGTTATTAACTCGTTCTCATAAGCGTAAAATGTTCCATTGTACAGCGATAAAGAAAAAGGTCGACTGAACAGGTTTTTACCCTTGCATGCTAATTAATCATAATTAACAGGTATGAGATGTCGTACCACTTGAATCCATAAAGATCGACAGACTGAAATAACTAGCTAAGGTAAATGTTACGACCGTTCGCGGAGAGACGCGATCGCGAGGAAGCACGTCAACGGGAGTCGTAAATTCCCGTTACGATTAAACAATCGACGCCGCGAAACTAATCGCTCCCCTTATTTCAGTTACGATAATAGGGGTGGTTATATTGAAGTTACACTGAGTTAACAGGTATAACTTGAGTTTATTGTAACAATTTTCTGAATATACAGAGGTACTCTGATGCGTCGATGCAAATGAAGTAAGAGTTTAAGGATAGAACCTTTTACAAACGTGTTGACCGATTTAATGTTGAGTGACGACTTTTACTTGAGGGTAGAACACTTTACAGACTTTAGTGTTCTGCCGACGAATGAAGACTGAGACGTAAGGGTAGAACCCGTTACGGAGTGTGTGGTCCTGACGACGGACGACGACTCACTTGCAAGTGACGATGCTGTGTCAGAGGAGAGCTAGTGATGGGTGTGTCTAGCGCATGGGATGAGGTGATTTGTTCGTCGCAATTTTGGCTAGGAAAGTGAGGGTAGTGAACATTGTTTCTTATTGGCTAATGAGATGACCGGTAGACTAGGAAGGGTCTTAGCTGCCCTCGGAGGAAAGTTGTTAGTGGGAGGCATCGCACGTGCGAAATAACTTTCCCGTACTAGACACGTGAACATTTGTTAGGCAGATGCTACATCCGGCTCGTAGGATCTTAGATTTTTCTGAGATTTATGACGGGTCCTCGAGGCTATTGAGGGCCCGCGACAAGGAAGTGCGGACATGTGGCTGCCATCCTGCCCGCCGTATGCAGCCCGACCCAGGTAGAAAGTCAGGCGACGTAACAGTAAACGTACATAGATTCGTGAACTCATAATCGTACGTGTCACGAACGCATGTATACGTTAAGCGATTAAAAGAGCATAGACTGTGCAGACATAAATTCCATCGTTAAAAAAAAAATAAAAAAAATAAAAAAAATAAAATAAAGAACACAACGATACTGTTTGATCTTGGATTTTAGTCGGCAGTCATTCGCCACAAGACCAGTTACAGAGCCGATTATGAAGGATTTCAGCGTCGAAGTCTTGCTGTTTTAAGTGGAGCAACAACGTGGAACAAGCAGGATTCGCGAGTAGGATTCAGTAGGATCGTTCGATCGCGAATCGGCTCTTCGGACTAGTCGTCGGGGATTCATTTTTTGTGTTATGCCGTTGGCTGCACAATCGCCGTATCGATTGTCCGAGCCGATCGACAGCGCTGAATTTAGGATTGTTTCGTGGTCCGACTTGCCGGGCCCGCTTCGCAATTAGCTCCTTATTGATGACCAAGACCCGATGGACTATCGAGTAATAGATTACGGTGGTCCAGGAATAATTACAAAGCTTGCGGACGCGACCGGCAAAGTTTTAGTAATGTTTCAATGGGTTTCTCTTCAGTTCTTTTTGATTGTTTGCGGTCTTTACAGGCTGATTTGTAACTGCTGCTTTTCTTAATCTCTCGCAGTCGTTCGAGATTAAAGCTACTACGCTTTGGATTAGTTGCATGAGAAATTTAAAAAGATTACTTTAGACGTATAAAGCGATTGGTATTTAGTATTAGTATCTTCTGCTTGTTTATTATATTTATTAAAAGACATATATGTAAACTCCTTAGAGTGTGATAGGGACTCCCTCTGTTTACGGATAGCACGACTTTCTTTGTTTCACGGACAACCATTTTGAGAGACATTCATTTCTCAAACGAACGGACAGAGAGCAACATCAGAGATAGACAAGATCACAGAATAATTATTTAAAACATTGAAGATTGACGGAGAAAGATCGGTAGCTCAGGACGTTGAAAATCGATTCTCGATTTTCAGACTTCAGAATCGATCATCTGAATTATTCCGAGATTTACGACATTACATACATACGGATATCGAACAGAGATCATTTCTCTTTGAAGACTATAGATACTTGTGGATCAGAGCGATCATTGGAATATCCAAGTTTCAGTTAACAATAAGCGAGAATTATTCGGTGCAAGCAACTGCTAAGGCAGTGTTAAGGATTCTCAGTTATTAATGGTTTAGTAAATTAACTATAGATAGTTTGTATTGCAATTAAGGAATCTACATATTGAACATGCATCTAAAATGAAAAATATTTTAAATAGTAGAACTATTGCATTTTGTTCCAATTAACTGCATTAAAGCTACGTTTAAATGACAAGAAGGAAATATTTGTTTCTCGTTCGCAATAAATTTCTAGACTGTTAACAGTTTTGCATTTTCGAAATACATCCTTAAAAAAAATATTCTACGTCACGTTGATTTACGTGTTATAAATTACACGGGACAATAATTTTCATAACACCGTGAAACGTAATGAAAGTTAAAAGTACGATAAAGAGGATGGACTCGTAACATTTTACCACGTTTATCGACAGGAACGAATGCAATCAGAAGACAGATGGTCGCGAGTGCGAATGTCAAATTTGCATTTATAATTAAGCATCCGTAGAATAGAGTTTGGCACGGCGAACGATTCTGCAGTTGGTCGAATCGAGTCAATCGATTCGTCAATTTATTTACAACGAATCATCGCGTGGCCAAGCTGTCGATGACAAAGACAAAATCACCTTGTAACCAAATCACTCGTTTCGTTGTTTGTTCATGTTAATGGAATCAAAATGGAAAACGAGGAATGGGTTCGACGCGCGCTGGATGTATAGCGTAAAAAAACGCAAGTGGAGGGGAAGAAATAAAAAAAGAGGGTGTTTTACTGGGAAACTCACATAAAATCTGCATCTCATGTCTGGCCGATTGTTTCGAGTTTCGTGCGGACTTTTACTCCACTTTTTTCTTCCGTTGAGATACGAAACGTAACATGTAACATCGAGTGCAATGGAAAAATTATTTCATACGGATCCCTTTTCCATGCAGGTTAATTTAAACAATTTTAATCATACATTGCGATCGCAAACATTTTTCAAACGAATCTTTTCCAAAGATCATAAAACTCAGTGTTAAAAAACAATTCGATAATGTAAATTGAGCGAAAACGAATCGCAAATCGAATGTTATTTTAACAGAACGTTGACCATTAATGGATTAAAGAACAAAAAAAGAAAAACAAAATGTTGGCTATCCTCCTTCAGAATTGTTTTATTTCGAGAACAGAAGACAATGAAAAACAATTTTCAATTTTTAACATATATATTTAATAAATCCTTATCGGTCTTTAATATACAAGTAACTTATATCGTTTTGCAAAAAATAACCATCTTTTTCTATACTACTTTCACTTTTATCGATTCCTTAAGTGGCAAACGCTAGACATTCTTCCGCCGATTCCCATAGTTTGACCGGCTGTTTTCTTCTTTCCAACCTTCTATAACCTCGAGTGCAGCGTGTCAAGGCTACCCGAGGCCAACGACACGGCGTACCAGAATCGTCTAGCCGCGAGACTTCGATCGTTTATGGTGTTGCCGCATCCTTTGCGGTTCCCTAGCTGGAAAGCGATCAAGAGAAAAAGAAAGCAACCGAGGGAAGTTGTTCCGACAATCCGTGAAACCGCTGCACATTCCACGCAGCTACATTGCGCGGATTCTCTTATCGAATCGTGAAACGAATTTTTATCGATCTTTATCTATCGAACACTATTTGCGTAAAATTGAAGAGACGTACGATCAAAGGGATTGCAGTGATATTAGGTAACTTTCATATTTAAATTATTTTTATTGGAAGAGAAAGAAGGGTGTAGTAAGTTTCATACTTGAAAGTGCAAGAATTTATTGCTACAAGAATTTAAAAAGTGACGTGATTTTGATTAAGTTCGAACTGCCTCCTTATTACCGTAACCTTTTTTAATTTTTATTATTTGAAAACGATAGCTGAATCAAGGATTTTTCTATCTACGAAATAATAAGATTGTTGAGAATTTCTGATCTTAACAGCCGAGATGAACACTAAATTTACACTTGGAATTTATATTAAAATAGTTATATATATTTGTCCGGTTAACATTATGATTAGGGTTAGGAACGTGTAATGAATATTCTCTGGAATTAGCCATCGTGGTTACGCAATAGAGAAGATATGTACTCGTACGGATATGATTATTACAGAATTTGACAAGTAGCCCTGGTAACTAGATACTCGAGATACTAATGACAATGATCCTAAGTTCAATAATGAATCCGCGGTCAACGGGACAACGAATATATCCTCTTCAAAAGTCTAAATCGGACTCTTTACTAAAGCGTGAAATATCCGCTGATCGCAAAGACGCCGTTCTACTCGCGGACGAGATCATACGAGAATGTGTCTCTCCGTCATCGTGATGCTGCAGAGGTAAACTATGATGGGGTGTGTCTCAGGGCACGAGATCATCGGATTCGTCGAGGACAACCCACGTCCAGAAAGCGAGGGAAATGGACGTTGCTGTTAATTGGTTAATTTCTATGTTGGTGGTTAGAAAAGGATGCTAGCCGCCCTTGAGAGAAAGTTGGTAACGGGAAGCGTCGTTCGTGAGGAAAAGCAGATTTCCCGTATCTTCCCGTAGCGGGTGGTAGATTTGGGGACCGTTAGGATAAAGACTGTTTGTTCGTTTGAAGCACCTTAGTTAACTAAATCCTAAGATTTGTAGCGGGTCCTCAGGCTAGCTGAACATATACTGTGAATGATGCATCGACATCTAGCGATCATCTTGCCCAAAGAATAGGGTCTATGTGTGGCGAGCCACGGGGCAGAGACCGTTGGAATGTTTACTGTTACATAAGTGTCGATACTGCTATTTCTTTAAAGGAGAGCTATGCAATTCTGTACCTCTGTTAGATGAAACGTTCATCCCGTGACCGCGGCTACGTTCGGCGAATAATTATCGCCCCGAGCCCAAGCTCATTGTCGCGAGCTTCGCACAGTTATAACTGATTTGATTTGATTTACAACGACTATTGGGAATTTTCCAAAGGATTCCAAAGGGGAGGCTCGACGTCCTTTCATCTCCGACATATTTATTTGATAAATGATTCCAAAGATATTCATCGATACACACTTGCACGCGTCTCAGCACTTTCTTCCATACCCGACTGTTAACCGACTGAACAGTTTACATTCATTTGTTTTTGAGACGCCGCGCACACACATGCTTCTACACACTGATATTCACATACAAGTAGTACTATTACGCATCTAACCTAATCTAGCACATAAAATTATACATATCTCAATAAAGATTAATAAAAAAATATACAAAGTATGAGGCATCGATACGTTACGAAACTCGCTTTAGAGAACCTCGGCTATCGCGAGACGATGATCTCTGTGTTTCAAAGATCGTCAAACCGAAACTCAATCGCTACAGGGACGTTGGGAATTGACACGATCCATCGTGAAACAAATTCAACGTAATATTTTCTGATTTAACGGGTGTACGTTGACAGTCATGTCATGACTATCTGCGGCCATTGACCTAATCGTAGTTACTCAGATCGGGCTGGAAGAAATTGAAATGTCCGTCTGTTAAATCTCAAGCTGTTTATTCATCTTCGTTGCATGCCATTATTCGAATAGTGAATCTCATGGTTCTTGGGTAATTTACAGCGAACCTGGCATTTCCACAGGCTTGTCTATAGAATCTCACGTGTCCAGTCATCACTGTCATATGTCATGGTAACCAGATTAGAGTACGTCGGTATAATAGGACTATCCGTCTGATTTAGTATAAATTGTGCCGAGTATTAGAAATTCTTTTCGCCTAAATATATTTCTGTGTCGTAAATTTTTCTTCCACTAAGAATACACAAATGAATATTCGAAACTATAGTTCATAGCGCGTGTTGCTTGAAATGTACGTAGAAACGATTGTTTCGTCTTACATCTTCTGTTGTCATTTCTGTATTCAGAGGTAGGATCACAATAGCTATTATTTTACTCTTTGGATAAATCTATCACACCGTTCTGAGCCGAAAAACCTTTATTGCACTTTCTTACATGGACTAGGGATGAAAAGAACATTCTAAATCTATTGATTAAATTTAAGTAGAACTATTTTCTAGTTACTACTTACTGTAACTAGCGCATCTGTATATGAATGGCGAGCACGAACTCACGTTGTCATTTTCAGCATCTTCGTTACACGATCTACGCGTAGTATGCAAGCTAATTTTTAGAACCTGTAAGTTTACTTAATGAAGCACGAACACAGATGAATTAATTCAAGTCACGTCGCCTTTAGTATCTTCGAATCTACGTATATTATAATTTGCTTTTAACAAATCCGACACGGCGAAAGAACGTAGGTCCTCCTAAATAAGCTTCTTAGAAGATCAACGTGTATTTTCTTTTTACCCGATTGCACGATCGGAATCAAACTTCGCAATAAGAATTGTAACTTACTTTTATATGTTAATTAGATATACAAAGAGATACAATAATAATAGATAGCACCAAGAGGCTGTAAATATGAAGATAAATTTTCAGAAATAAAGTTTGCAACATCGCGACTTTTCTTTGCTATATAACTTGATCAACGTGGCTCGAATGAACTATCATTATAACGTGCAAGAGGCCGACAATCCACAGTGTCGAGTTAATTTGTCGTCGCCTGTTAACAAGCTCAATTATCTGCTTCATAAATATTCGCATCATCTCCATTCCGCGAAAAGGAGTAAAATCTTGTATAGCGTTAAGAGAAGATCGAACGGGTGAAGGGTAATCGAACGTTGCATCATTTGTGCGTTTTGCATCGAAATTACGATGTAATTGAATAGCAGGGACGATTGATTACCGTGGAAATTAGAAAGTGAGGCCCGTCTGATGGCCTCCTCCTGCTCCACGGTTACTGAACCATAGACCGCGCGCGTGTATATTTTTCCCGGGCGAAATAATCGAATTTAGACACGCCGTGAATGGCAATTCAAACAATCGCATTTCCATGCAGTCAAGCAAATATCGAGCGAATCGAGCGAACGACGTACGAGTGGCCGTAATTCACCGATATGTTTTACATCGATGATTTTACGTGAATTGTTTACGATGCGGAATCGTATCAGCGCACGAGACCGTGCAGTTTAAAGCTTCTCTCGAATGAGCGGGAGCACGCCTTGTTACGCGTGTATCTATAAAAATATGCTCGTTCGACTGAAAATACGTCGATCCAGCGCTTGGAATCAAAGCTTTCAAACCGATACGCCTGACTCGTAGTTCGAAAATCTCGTATTGCCACTCGAAATTCTGCATCCGAGAAGTATTTTGCTTTTGCTGTGGTAAAAATTATCCAGAAAGAGACGAACCGTTATAGAGTTTGATATTGATATTAGGGGAATAAGCTTTGATTAAAATAGCGTATTTAAACACGTGTGTTCAAGCTAAAAGACCATTGAAAAGCAGAGTAGCGAGCTGTGTCTTTGTCTTTTCGAATATACGTGCCCATTCATCGATAAGAAGACAATCGGAGAGAAACGAAATAATCCATGAAACTACCTTTGAAAATCCTTAGATTATGAAGAATTACGTATTTATTTATGTTAGACACCCTATCGTGTTTTATATCGTATAGTAAGTTGCATGTAGACTATAAAGAATTTAATTCGTTTTAAACTTTTTCAATGAGATTTAGTTGAGGGAATTATATAAACGTCAGCGTATAATTGTTGACTAATTATCTTTCTATAAAATTCTAGCAAGTAGTTTTCGCAATTTCGTACCACCACGTATTTCGGATTGTCATTTTGAATGAACACAAAATTTGAACTAATTAATTATTTCTCTAGAAATCGCGTTCTATACTAATATTATGGTATTATCATATACGTGTAACATATTTTATTTAATTGTTTGCGTTTTGAAGCTTTATGCTAATAACTTACCTATTATTGGTTATACATGTCGATTATGGATTATAATTTTTTAATTATATTTTAATAACGTTTTAACAGATTTTCCAAAAATGTAGAGTAGATCGTTCCTACTGCAGTTTCTTTAACATAGTTGACTATTTGTAACGTCGGAAAAAGTTTCATTACAACAACGTGATTCACAAGGACCTGAAAGTCTCAAAGAGTATTAACCACATTATACATGCTGATTTTAAAGTAGGACAGACTGAAACTCTTTCTCAAGTAGATGTAGATGCAGAAGAAATTTGTAGATGGAAATATCGTACCTACTGAAGTTCGACTTGGGCCTCTAAGCGAAGAATAATGTCTACGAGGATTCTCTCTCGACGAGAAGGAGCGTGAACGACTAACGCTTGACCCACTCTGTTTTTATTCAAAGTTAACAATGTCTGATTATTCAACACATGTAAATTACATTTACCACGCTATCATACGATCTATTGGAAAATTTCTTCTTAATTAAATGTACGAACGATTTCTTGATAACAAACCTCAGCTACTCCACAATCCACAAATTGCTGTGCATAATATTTAATAAATAGAAACGATGATCAAATACCAATAGTAAAAATCACCAATAGGAAGAAAAATGTACTTCGGTTAATTTTGTTACTTAATTCAATCTAAATTACTTAAATTAATCGATCGGTTGTAGACATTTATCAATCTTTAAAGATCTAGAGAGAGAGAGAGAGAGAGAGAGGGTCAGTGCTAAAAGAAAGGTATCGTACGAAATAAATTCATTTATTACATTTTTATCTATCTCAGCTCTCGTCCGATATTGTACAAATCAGGTCGCTAATAAATGAGTAAGAAACAAGAAATTAATTAATATCTTAATCAATAATATGGTAAAGAGCTCGACCAATAGCTCTTAAAAGTCGTTCTTTATTTTTCCGACATTTGTATAATTTCCTATTTCATTCTTAATTATCTATCACAACGTCGCCTTAATCCTTCTCGTTTGGTTTTTCCTTCTGCAAAAAAACGTGTCCAAGTAATTGTCTCTTAAATTGGCGTTCCTCGACGACGTATCTGATAACTGTCACCCATTGCCGCGAGATATCGACTCGGCTCGACTCGAGAATTTTTAACGAGCTGAAAATCGTAGAAACGTGGACGAACCGTTGTCGTTGAAAATGGCATCATTTGTCGGCAGTTGTTCATTGCGCGCCGAAATATGTGCAATGTGTAGCGAGAAGGTTCTTTATACGGGACGTGTGGCACACGCGCTCACGCGAAGCAACGAAATAAAAAAGAATAGGTAACACTGGAGAGCGATGGAGTGAGAAAATCAGAGACTAACTTTTCACGCGTGCCATGTTCGCGACACAAAACGCTAACGGGTCTCTGGACTCGCAGCCCCCGTTCCCGTGCATTTACAAAATTTCCTCGAGCATCGCGGAATTGTATCCGTCTACTTCAAAGGATTTCGCGTCGGGAGGCCGCCACGAGTCGGCAAAGCGGCCGTGAGTTAAAGAATTATTCGTGAAAGCCGTGTACTCCCGTTTAACAAATTGCGATTCCCTCAATACGAGCGTTCCAAATGGAAGGGAAACGCACTGTCGCAACGCTACGCTCAGTTTTTCAGTTTAGAATCAGTTCTCTTTGCTTGCCAAATAAGCTTACTTTAGGATAATTTTGTCATTGTTGCGACGAAACTATAGCAGACTGCCGTATAACGCGTCGAAGATATTGCGACTACTGTTTTCATGTAACGCGATTCTCCGCACAACGCACCAAATGCATAAAACGAAACAAAATAATAGATTCGTTGAAAAGATCGTATCTGTGAGCGAGATTGATTCAACAATTGAAAATGAACATTTGCTTCCACCAAAACGAAGACGTTGAAGAGTGACTTTGAACGATTCGGACAGTGACTAATAATCGAGACAGTAAGAGTATTTTTCAATGTAGATAATCTTGAAAAACGTAGTACATAAATTTGTTTAATTACATTTTTGTTAAATTTCAATGAAATAAACGATTTCTTACATACAACTGTTGAAGTGGTCGCCACTTCTAAGAAAACTCTACACCTGGTCTTTAGTTTTCTCAAGCAGTGAAGCCATCGACAGCGCATAGACAAGGGACTGTTGAGGACAAATCAAAAGCGGTGCACGTGCGGCGTTGGCTTCAGGGTTTTTCAGTTATAGAGTAACACTCATACATATTGTATTCCTTCTTTGTATTTACACTTCAGCTTAAAATATATATATTTTCTATCTTACAATTTATCCACGCGTCTCTTTGCATTCCTATACATCTAATAACCTCAACAACAACGATAATATGTCTTCTTTCAATCAACCTGGTATATACTTACTTTTAAAGTACTATCTTGTTTCATAAAACATAGAAGATTAATGTTGGCATAGCAATAATCGTTTCAAACATGTTGCCTTAGATTATTATGCGCGTTATACGAGAAAAATTCCCGTACAACAGAATTTTCTATAAAGCGAATTCATATAGCACGCAACGTATTAAACGCGTTATACCACAGTCTACTGTATAGTCGCTTATAGCCTGGCGACATAAGCATTTAACAGCTACGGAAGTCGCGGTTAGCCGTTAAGCATCAACGTTCTATTAACGCAATTTCTTACTTGCTATTTTATTCTAGTCAGTTTGCTGGCCGTTAGTCGCGCTACATCGGAATCCAATACCTTCGATTCTACAGAGAGTCAGAAATTATCCAGCCGTGCATAATTCAAAGGAAAGAGACACTGAAAATCAATTAGAAATTTCTATTATTGGTAGATCCTATAAAAACGTTTAACCAACGTTCTTCGCCTAATACCAAGACCTGTTCGGCTCTGAATCATCCACAATCCCCAACAGAGTCTTCCCTTCGTTCTACTCTTGTATCTTTCTTGCTCGTGCAATTCAACAGAACCACCGTTGTCTCGCCTATCGCGGATAGCGCGACACTAAGTGCATTTCCTCGTAACAGAATCCACTTAATCCGTGCGCGAATCATGAAATCCGGGAAACGCGGTTACCGTTTCTCCTCTGGCCGCGAAATTCATCCGCGTGAAATGGCCATCGCGAGAAGGTTCGGAGGACAAAAGCGGAAATAATTCATGTCGGGAATGATATTCGGTAACGTGCACTGATACACGATGCCATGGTTCGATCGGACCTAGTCAGCCCTCGAAACAACGGTCAGCTTTGATAGGCGCATCAGAGTCCACGTGATTGATCGATGGCCCCACTGGTGAATTACGATCATTGCGAGCTGGCATTCTGGGCGTCCTTTTTAAAGGAACGTTCGCGGTGCTCCGTCGCGACATTGCATCGTAATGGTAACATTTCTTTCGGGAAACTTGGTTTAATTGATCCGATTTGAAAGGATTACGCGCGATAATTGATTGGAATTCAGAGATCGAAGGAATTTGTTAATCGTTTGAGTGGATTAAGGGATTTCGAAGGTGAATTTTCGAGATTAGAGTGCGCCGTTCTTATTAGTCGATACTATTGAGTGTGATTATTGATCGAGATTTGGGATTTGGAACGCGACGAATAAATTAATTTTCTACACTTTTTGAGGTAATTAGCTTCTAGATAATGCGAAATGAACTTCGTGTTTTGCTTTTATTCCTCGTAAAAGAAATATACTGGATTGTGAATTATATGCCAAGAATTACGTAATTTCGATGTAAGAAATCAGTCTTTCGAATCTTTATTGCCTACTTTGCAGTAAGTTTGAATTGATAGTAAATCTTTCTTGTGTTCTTTATATAAAAACAGCTGTATGTCTGGTCTGTGATATAAATTTAATCTTCAAAAAGAAAGTTACATTACTAGCAGGATCGTTATCGTTTACATATCATTAGGTAAACGCATAACATCCAAAGAGCGAAATCAAAAATGAGGAGTAACAACATTCGTCTGATATCTTTACCAGAATTTCCTGGCAATGACCTGAAACTTTCTGTTCGACGTACTACTTTCCTTAAACCAGTGTCTTCAATTAACGAAATATTGCACGCTTATGAAATATTTAACTTTCCTGCCATCGAAGTATTGGATGCAAAGTGAGGAAAATTATCGAACGATTAGAAATAAACTTTATAATATTTCATAAGCTAAGATATCCTACTTTTTGATATTCTACAAACACAAGTTTGAAAAGAAAGTCACAAATTTCAATTCAATATATTTCTTGATCGCCTCAAAAATTGTATTTAAAAAATACACGTTTCGTGCTTACAAGAATTCTCTTACGATTCAACCACATGACCTAAAACTGAACAAAATGTTTGAACAACGAATTATCATCTTCCGTGCCTTTATACTCTAGAAAAACGATCAGTTTGAAAATAAAGTTACCATTTCGAAGATAATCATATCACTTGGCTACTTCAAAATCTGTGCACGAAATGTTCTATACTTGTACAAAGTATCCAATAAGTCTTAATCTCTTCCACCAAGATACTCCACTTTATCCTACTCTGCACTCTACAAACTCGGCCAGTTACAAAGTAAAATTACTCGATTCGTTTCTTCGATTGTTCCAAAAGTATTACACGAAATAATCCATATTTATAAAAACTTCTTTTACCACCGAATTACTCAATTCGAACTGAAAACAATTTCAAACGATAGATCTTAATCTTTACCACTCTAAGGGCCTCTGCTTCGTAATAGTCTAAGAAAGCGATAAATTCCAGGATAGAATCGCTAAGCTCCAAGTTAACACGATTTCTTGACCACTTGAAAGGTTTTGCCAACGAAGAATCCTCAGAAATACCCTCGACGAGATAGCAGAGTCGACCTTTCGCCTCTTGCCAGTGGGAACATATCTGACTCCGCGACGCTTCAGTGTTGGCCAATACGGAAAGCAGGATATGTCGCAAGGATGTCGCAAGCATCACGAGAAGCGAAAAAGAAAGGATAACGAGTCCGGTGTTCCCACACGAGAAATTACGCCGTCGAGCAGCCATAATAATAACGATCAACGCAAACCAGTGGTCTTTTTCTCGGACAGCCTGTCTTCGTTTTAATAACGACAGGAGCGGTAATGATCGACTTGCTCGATCGAAAACCACGGGTTGCAAGCGTTGACATTATCTCTTGGCAATCGCGATAGTAATTACTATTAACCTCGAGTTTGCCTTAGCCGTGGATAAATCAATGCAACCGATTTAACTTAAATACCAAACAGTTTTCTTTTGTTCTCTCGTTCTCTCTCGTTGTTCCGAGCCTTTCCTTGCCATGAAAATGCTGTTTCTTATGCTGAACGAATGTATGTTAAAAGTCTCGGCCCTTGTATCGTTTATATAAGTTTTTCATTACGTAAATTTTGTGAATTTGAATGGAAGAGTTAACAGTTTTGTGTTGTATTAAAATATGATTCGTTTGGGATTGATCGTAAACGGTAGGGATTGTTCGTTCTCTGGGAATACGTCCAGTCGAGTATTTGCTATTGAATTATTGAAATTTTAATATGGTCTTTTATTATGTAAATTTTGTGAATTTCAATTCTACGGAATTTGATCTAAGATTGTGTAGTTTTATGTTGTTTCAACTGGTAGCGTAACTTTCCAGGATCGGCTTAGGAATAAGATAAAATACGACTTTCTATAATGTAACATGTCCTTTTATATGTTCGTAGAAAAACATTTATAAATTGTTTTATATTAAGGATGAAGTAAGTTAATTGATAAATCAATCGCGAAGTAATTTTTCCCAAATGTAGGTTAATTGAATCGTACAACAGAATTTATTGTGTTATTACAGAAACGAGCGCAGAAATATCTAGGCAGAGGTGTTTCTATTTTATCGTTTAGTATTCTGTTAAAGTTTCAAGAAACGGGGATCGAAATAATGAAATGTGAAACTTAATCAAACGAACATTCCAATGGAGAACATACACAAACAAAATGGGAAATACACAAGCGAATAAAATATAAGACGAATCTATAGAATAATTTTTTACCTGCAATTTCGTTCCCAAATAAACGAATATCGCGGTATGTAGCTTTATATTTGCCTTATTAAATAAATATCGTTAAAAATTGCGCACGTTTATTGCAATTCTTGCTTATCGTACACAACGATGAAACGACGAAACGATGGACGATGGACGATGCAAACAAATATTACATTTTTTGCGTAATAGGTACTTTTCATCGCGGTAAAAAAATTACAGATAATAATTTCAGTCTTTCTGCCAGCGTAATTACACTTCTGCCAACTTGTTACGAAAAAATATTCATTTCACAAAAATTCGCGTTTTCTCATTTTTGCTCGGAGTATCGCTTCCCGTTTAATTCATTCAAATCTATTAGCATCGAACATTTTCCACGTCCTCTCCGTACGGTTAGTTAGAAATTTAAATTTGAAACTCTCAAATTCGAATGGACAACAAATCGACCCACGCTACGAAAAAGCTACGAAATAAACTACAGGAAAAAAGAAAAGCTATTTTATACTCCGAAAATTACGCAAAGATATATCACCGTGGTAGACATCGCGTCTTTCTTGCGCGTTTAGTTGAATTTTCGCACGATTAGATCCAGAACGAAAGAGTTTCGTTGGTCGCGCTGAGCGAAGGAAGAGAAACACGGACGTAGTACGAAACGTAGAAAAAAGAAGCACGTTATCCATCTATCTTCGTGATAAATCGTTACTACGTTATAAAGCGATTTACGACAATTGTCCGTTGCATACCTCTATACTGAACGTTTCGCAATTAAACTGCACTGTCCCCTATCGAAAGATTTCTTTCGCGGTGTTAATGCATTTCCCGTCCCTCTGAGATCATTTCTCGAATACCGTAATAAGGCATATCTGCCATTGGGAACACTTTTACTCTTTCCAGACCGGTCAATTATCTCTGCGGCTTAATTATTACGAAACAGTTGTTTGTTTCTCTTTTTTCGTCCTTTCCTACCTGCTTGTTAGTCGCGTTATTCGCTATTATTTGTAAAGCTAGAAATAAACTTCGTTGGAAACCAGAGACATATCTTTGCTCGTTCAAACATACTCTCTGCGTTTTCTTCAATTTTTTTTTTTTTTTTTTTAATATTTTTCGGACGTTTCGATTTCGTTTTTCTTCCCAAGAAACATCCTTTTTTCTTTTTCTTTTCCTAACTCGAAACGATTAGTTGAGTAATTAAGTTACCTGTTTCTTTTTTTATATTTCGTTCACTGATGAATTTCTTTGTTCCTGCATGTACCTACTCTCCATGTAATTGCTACAAAGTGGACGTTTAACCCTTCAGTCTTAAATGACCCAGTGGAGCGTGAGTTAACCCACACTTTCCGTCGAGGAAGATCGATAGACTTCATCTTGAAAGACACCAAATACCTAAAACGGAATTCGACGCGCATATGTTTGTGTATTTAATTGCGAAGAGATATAAAAGGTGAGATTAATACGATATATTGGATTGGCAACTAAGTGATTGCGAATTTCGCCACTGGGTGGTAATGACAAAATCCGCAATCACTTAGTTGCCAACTCAGTAGTTGTGACCTATCGTTTGAGCACGTAGTGACAATAAATGAGACAGAAGTTGAGAAAGAAATTACGAAATATTTAGCTTGGGACGAGTCTGAGAATCAACGAAAGCTACTTCAAAGAATTTTTTAGCAAATAATAGGATAATCGTTCTCTGCTGTGGGTATACTGTAAGCAAGTTATGTACATCAGTTTAGGATAATAAAATATGTTATTATTTGCATAATCGTATCTATGTATAAGTAATATTTAACAAGTACTTTATTGTACCTAGATATTTGTACCTAGACAAAGATTTTAACACAATACACTTTATTTCTGTTTTTATAATTAATTTTATTTCCTATAATCCTTTTTAAGGATATATTATATTTATCGGGTTATCATTAGAGTTAGGGGCGCGTAACGAATCTTTCTTTGGATTAGACATTGTTGTTATGCACGAGCGAAGATATTTATTAGTCCAATTATGATTGTGACGGAATTTGACAAGTGACCATGGTAATTAGATACTCGGAATGTGAATGGCAATGATCTTAGACTCAATAACGAATCCACGGTCAGCGGGGTGACAAATGCGATAATGAACTTGACACACGTGTTCCCTGTACCAGTCGAACTTATCGGATTGAACCTCAGTCCAAGTGGAACTGCCCTTATATACTCCTCTTCGTATCTCTCTGTATCCCTCAGGTCAATTCCTGTTTTTAATGAGAGTAATTTAATTACTTCATACCTCTGTTAGGTACACGTCCCTCCCGTGACCGTGGCTACGTTCAGTGACCCATTATGTCACTTCGAGCCCAAGCCCACTGTCATAAATCTCGGATAATCAAAATTGACTCAACTCATAAACAGCTATTTTTCAGTTTTATTGTTTAAGTACGGCTATAATAAAAAGCCTGGACTAAAGTATTTGGAACTTTCTCAAACATTCCGAAAGGAAGGCTCCGATGTCCTTTCATCTCCGACATATTTGTTTATACTTGAGTGTAACATCAAGTTAGAGTTTAAGACAATTTATCTTAATATGAATTAAAGATGAAACGAACTACATAAATTTTTCATTAATCGACATTAACAAGGCTACGTTCCATTATTATTACAAGATCCTTTTATTATAGTATAATGCAACAATGTTCGGAAACAGGAAAAGTTATCTAAATAGCATAAAAATAGCTCGTAACAGTGGATAGCAAGAATATAAATGTACTTAAGTATCACTCTAGAAAATTACACGGATTTTAAATTTCTCCGTCGTAAAAACTTTTGGGCGAAACTTTCGCAAGAGTGTTTATAGCTCGACATAAATTCATAACTGCGCTCGCGTTACACCGCGATAATAGATAAGAGCTAATAATATGTATCTCGTTAATTATGCGTGCGATAAAGGAATTAAAAACGAAATTCGCAGAGAAATCTGAAATACATATCGTGTACCATAGAAATTATCCCTAATTCCCTACGATAAGAACGTAGTTTGCTTATGGGACAGAAGATATAATTAATTCCTTGCTTTGATTTGAAAAATACGAAATAATGTGTGTTATAAATGAACATACATCATGTTATTATAACAGTACATCCTCTTCAGGAATCGATAGATAAAACATGATTTTCATATAATTATATGAAAAAAATATTTAAGAAACATTTAAATTATTAATTAAAAAAAATTAATTAAAAAAATTAATTAGTAATTCGAAAATCAAATATTATTAATACATAAATAAATAGGTAAATAGAATATATTTGATACCTGACCTGATTAAATTTAAATTTAACAAATATAATTACGTAGACCTAACATTTAATCATCGTGATAATATAATTATTAAGTGTAGAAATCACTATTAACGACCCAAATAATATGATTAACTTAACCACCCCTTACCAACCCGGCATACTAACTCTGTCGAAGATGGAATGATTTTGATTTTTCGGGACGATTCATGAAATTACAATAGGATCCAGTAGCGTTCGCGCTCTGTGCAGAGAATTCGCTTTAAAGAACGATTATTCAACGAGCACTCGAGCCGTGGACCGATTCCTAGGAAGTGGAAGAAGAAAAGCAAACCGTCAGACTTTTCCTCGTTTGTTCATGAGATGACGAGGCGCGACGCCCCCCTCTCCCTTTCTTTCTCTCAAACTTCCAAACAGTTACCAAGAGAAAGGTGATTGATGGTAGAACCTCGTGAGTGGCTTGGCAAAATTTCGCGAGAAAAGCAGCATCTGCATGACAGAAAAAAGAAAGGAAAGAAAGAGAGAAAAGGAAGATAGAGGAGGAAATAAAAGAAAGAAGCTCCTGCCGGCCACGGATAATTAATTCGATTTGCCACTTTCTGGGTGCAATTAATGATTCCTCGCGCCACTGCTGATTTCCTCCCTTCTAAAGTCGCTTTCCAACGGTCAGAATGATGATGAAATCGTAGAACACCAACTGCGCTTATAAGAATCTATAAGGTGTTCACGGTATTAGGAGCCAGCGTTTTTCTCGCAAATGTTAGATATTCGAAAACAGTGAAAGGAAGGAAGTTTCGATGTTTCTTGCAGCCAACGTAATACAGTACATCCATTTTTCCATATATGCGAGAATATTGTGTAGTTTTTTAAATAGGATGCTATATATATGTAGTAACTTACAAATGTGTGAATGTTTTGTCTAGAGCAAGGACAAGAAAGGATGGTTTATTCAGAGTTAAGTTCAGGTTTATTCGTACAAGCAACACTCAAAACAAAATTGACTACAATATCGTCGTACGTCTTAACACTCGGCTTCCCACTTCTCAACTGCTCAACTCAACTGCTACACTCAACTGACTCTACTCAACTGACTAACGTCTTCCGTCCCACGATTTTCCTATTCCTCCTTATATTCTACAGATGTGCCTGACCCATTCTCAGGTACATCCCTTTCAATTACCCAATGTTGCAAAAGGCTATATGTATGACCCATCCGGATCTTCCATTCCCTCACTCTCTTTACGACAGGCCCAGTGTATGCCCCCCTTTTCCCAATACTACATATATATATTTGTATACCTTATGCAAAAACAAATTTAAGCGTACTATCAACTCAAAAGAGGCCAGAAATCTCGTAATGTTAAATCTACAATGTGTTGCATTGACACGGTTACGTTGGTCCAACGCTGATGCGCGATGTCGCGAACACCCTTGTGTTTGATTGTTCTGGTCTATTCGTGAGAACGAACACACATCGTAACGATAGTTTAAAACGAAGAAACATGAAGATCGCGTTGACTGATGAAGTTCCACGTGAAATGAAACAAGCGCTATAGATCTGATTTCTGCAATGATCCGTGACGCTCGCGATGGTTAAGAACGAGTTGACACGCTCGACAGCCTATAACGTACATGGAAACGTCGTCGAGATGGGATCAACGGGAAATACGAATGACTTCTGGGTAGCAATTAACGTGCGTGACGTTCAGGCAATGTCCAACGTAATTGTATTGCGGGCCGCTGCAACAGTCAACGCAGTGACCGAGTCAAACGACATAGGCTTCAAGCATTTCGTAGTTGGTTCTATGGCCAGCTTTTGAAAGAAAGTCTGGTTAATGAGCTGAGAATCGAGATGCGAGTCTTTTTGTTTTGGTGGATGGAGAAGAAGGAAGTAATTTGGTCGAAGAATGTCGGGTGATTTTAATCGTACGAGAGGGGCGAGTGTCGGTAAATTGAGGAAATATGAAAAAACGAAGGGATCTGTCCGAGGTTGTGAAAGAAGGAAATGACAGAATTCGTTTCCTTTCTTTGGGTTTGATTGTTTCACTGAATTTGAAAGTTTTAGTTTCTTTTTTCTTTTTTGATATTGTGCTTGTATGAATAGTGTTTTAACCGTGAAATACGATAGCTCGTTCACTTTTGTGAATGAAAAGAATAAATACCGAGAGTGGAATACTTTATAATTAGACTGTAGATGTTTATACAAATCTAGCTTTTTTAATTCTATCGTTGCTCGTACAAATTTAGAGCGCAACTAAAGAAACAAAGATATTTTGTGCATTCTTGTACACCATCTGCGTCTTGTAAATTTTTGTTCATTTAAATCTTCTGTCAATCCATAAACATTTTCCCAATCTACTTAAAATACTTATATAAATGTAATGGATTGAAATAAATGAAAGTAAATGAATAACCATGGATCATAACAAAAGAACACCGGAAATACATCATCATATCATAGTATTCGCAATAGGTAATTTTCATCTTGGTTTATTATAGTAATCGATTAGCGACTACCAGAATTCAATGTTCCACCGTATCAACTCGCTCATCATCGTCGCAAGGTATTGCAACTATACAAATAATTCATAAATCTTATTTATTAAATAAGACACTGTTTGGTAAAAAAACAAAAGATAAAATCATTAGATATGTCGCATATATTATGTTAGAAACAAAACGCGAAAGGGGAAAATATGTAATATAAAAATATCACTCAAAAACAACGCATCTTTTTGCAATACGTTCTCTATTTAATAAAATTTATCCGCATTCGCAATATGTAATTGATATTCAAATGAAGATTACCGGAGAAGTTTTTTTCCCACGATTACACCTCGAATGAATTATTGTCAAATGATCGTTACACGTGATCGTACCACACGCAGTATTTCCATCATTAAATGAGACGATCATGCAAGAATGAGAGAACGCATAATCTTCGTGAAAACCCGAGAATATCGCGTAGAAAAATAATACGCTATAAATATAACTTGGCTAAATATGTTTTCTGCACAGGTCGAGCTTCGCAATATTTTAGAATGAAATATTACCAGGAATTCTCCTTTTAAATTGTCAGAGTCCATGATTCTGAATAACTGATTAATGGTGTACATATCAGTCAGTTGAACGTAGTAATAATTATTCAGAAGATCGATTTGTAATATAGCTAACTCGCGTGTCTAACACGAGGATAGTTTATTCGTTCTTATATACCGATACGTCTGAAAGTTAAAACGCGAGCTGATTAATGATTAAATGCAACTCCACAAGATTGAAACTGGTTCCTTTTAATTTGCGACTGATTTATTTTAAAACAAAATTACCACTAATTTGCAGGATACAGGAAAATATATATATCACTGTAGTAGTGGTCAAATGTTTAGAGAACACGAAAAACTTGTTTGTATATAGAAAGATGTTTTACGATACCTTCTTCGATAAAACTGTAATAATACAAAGTATAATAATACAAAGAGATTTGCATATGGAAAAGTTCTATTAACGACGAGTTACGTGAGATCTTAATTTTTGAGACACAGTTTTCGGAGTTATTATATAATTACTTAAATAGGATAGCGAATTCTTGAAGATCGAAGTTGCAATTTCATTTCGAACAACTTGAGATCTAGTTTGACAATTTTATCGCATACCGAGGAAGTGAATAGGAAGTTGCAAGCAGTAGTACTAAGTTTCACGAATGATGAAAGTACACGTACAACAGTAACCGAACTGCCCTGTTTTTGCGACCACGTTTTCAGGACAGAGTTAAGAAGAAGAAAAAAACAATATCATATATAAGCACCGCCCTACGGCGACTTAAATGCAAATTATAAATTATAATGCCAAAAAAAAAAAAAAAAATTCAGACACAATAACATTGTATGACTATGTCGTACCGTCGCGTATCGGTACTTTTACCTAATCCACGCCACGACTGAAATTCATTGTTTATTGTGAATTCTATACATATGTAAAAAGTCTTTCTGGGTCAATAAACGTTATGAAAGAAAACACGTACAACAGAATCAACTGTATGAAGTTACAGAGTGAAGGAAAGAAACGATTTTAAGCCGAGTAACTTCTTTCTTAATCGGCAACGGAACAGATTTCGCTTTCGTACGGTCAACCCTTGTATCGTTCGCTGCTCACGTTCGAGTACCTGACCTGTTTGTAAAATCATTTTTATAGCTCGTGTGTACCACGATAAACAAGTGTATAGGGGCAAACTGGACGAACGTATGAATCTACGAAATGTATCTACGTTTCCTCTGAAAATAAGTATATTTCTCGAAATATCCGTAACTGAAAAATCTAGAGGAGTAATTGAAAAGGAACGACAAAGCTGTTGGAAATTTCACGAAATAAAAATTGGCTACATGTATGATCCGTGGCACTTTGATATCAGTTTTATTTCTTTTATACAGCACGTAGCTTACTTACTTTGAAACGTAGTGCATTTTAGTCTTTATACGTTTTCAAATACGCAGCAATGGTTGATAACTAGAAAACGACGTATTAAATCTTTTTCTATCCAGATTTACGTAACTAATGAAAATATTGAAAATTTTACTGAGACTTCGTATCTAAACATTCAAATTTTCGATACAAAAGAAACGATAAAACGGAGAACGCGTATTTTAATCTGTAACGGAGTCATTGAAAATACGAATATAGTTGAAAAATCTACATTTTACCTTTTTTTTTGTATTAGGTTGTCCGAAAGGTTTCTTTCGTTTTATAAAGAAATGATAGACGCACAATGTGTTTTGTTTTATATTAGTTTATTGAATTATGCCCGAACATAATAGTAAAAATAGAACGAAATGGATCATACCTAATTGAATAAAATAATATAAAACAGAAATTGTTGTTCATTTATTATCACCTTACGAAACGAAAGAAACTTTTCGGACAACCTAATACAATATTTCATTTCAGTTGAATTACTTTAATGTTAAAAACGAATAATAATATAAAATCACATGTCATCGATAACATTAAAACGTGCAAAGGTACGCAATATAAATAGAATATTTCTTTAATTCATTCATCATTTTATATGTATCTTTTTCCACAAGATATCACAAACTTGTTAAGCTGTTGATTGAATTAATCTATGAGAAGTAATAGTAAACTGTATAAAACGTTTCGTTGTATCTCCGTTCCAAATTTTCCACCCCTTGTGTGCTCAACGTTTCTTAAATTTCCACTCGACGAAATTCAAGAGATCGCGTTGCAATCGAACGAAAACATCAGCCGAACGTGCGCTCCTTCATCACGTGCGCCGAAACCAGGTAAATGTTGTCTCGTTGGTCGTGGAGCTGGTCGGAGAAAACGATCCGCTTTAGCCGTCGGGGTTTCTCTGTCCGTGTCCTGTCTCCTCGATCTGCTCCCTTAATAAAGCTAATTGCACCTTCTCCGACCTTTCGCCCTTCGTCACCCTTCCTTACGGTCGGCCTTTTTCGAGCAGCGTCTCGCCTCAAACCCTCGTCCTTTCCGGCGACATCTCTCGTTTCAGCTTCAACGGCCAAACGCTGTTTAAGTCTCGCGTTAGCGTCCATTTAAGGACGCGGTCGCATTAACGTTCAAATAGACGTTAGTTAAGGACGAACGTTGCAAATTCCGTTTATGGCTTTAACATTGTAACGCATATAGCAAGTGTACGCAGCTAAGTGGAGCTACAATTTTATGCCTGAAAATGACAACTTAAATTCATCGTGGACAACTCTCTTCCTTATGCACGAGTTTTAGCCAAATAAATAATAACTTAAACTCTCTGAAATTCTTCCTTGTTAACCCCAAACGTTTTATACCTCTGTCATCTGCAATTATCACGGCTATATACAAAACTCACCCCCTTTTAACTACTAGAATCACACGAATTGGCTGTCGGATAGCGAAAATTCATCGAATCTCTCCGGAGGAATTCTCTTTAATGCAATTCCATCGATGAATTTTATACACATTTAATAAACCCGTTTAAATCCGGCGCTAATCGTCGTTCTTCACTGGGATCCTTGATCTGATTGTCGGAGTAATTCCGAGGCGTTCCATTCTCATTTAGCCGAATCGAACGGTTGGCAAAGGGGTGATTTTCCTCCAGCCTGGAACATCTCTAGTCGGTTCTTCTTCCTTCCATCATTATTCCATGTCCTGGTGGAGTCGTGCTTCCTACCCTTGTAATTTTTCATTCACCAGGAATATCCAACCGGTGCGCTGCCGACGCAGGAGAGAAGAGAAGTCGGAAAGAGCGGTGCTTTCTCGAGTGTGAAAGCTAGACACTCGAAACACAACCCTCAAAGATAAGTCTCGTGCGAACCGTCGTCCTGTATTTTCCTTTTCTCCCCCCTTCCCTCTTCCTTTCTTTCGTTCCTTTTCCTTCCTCTTTCTTCTCGGCGTTTTCTCTCCTCCTTTCTTTCTTTTTTATTTGACACGACGCTAGTGTCGGTGAATCGATAGTACGAGACTTTATCGCTCAACGTATCTTCCTCTCATTTCTCCTCGACCATCTCGCAACAGATTCGCAATTTGCATGTTTCAAGCTGTCGCGCTCGCGTCGATGAAGGTTTGGGTAAAGAGGCGCGTGCCTCTGCGAGGAACTCGCGGCCTCGATGCCTTGCCAGATAGATTTTCCTTTTTTAGATGTTTGCTTGTTCTTCAGGAATTTATTTTTTTTTTTTTTATATTTATTACGAAGAGCGTGGAGTTTTTAGGAATTTTTAGAAACCTACAAAGAAAGGAGAAATCTACATATAACAATATCAATTGATTAAGAATATTACACTATACGTATAAAAATGATGCAAATTTGAAAAATTCATAGACATTCTAATGATTATATCTTCAATATAGAATCGAATTTTAGAGCAAAATATATAGCAGGAAAGAGAAGCTAAGTACGTCCCTAAGAATCTTTGTTCTCCAAATGTTAACGATTATACACATCATACGTTTGTGTAAATTTCGAATACAGCGAAAGTAACTCGTATGTAAATCGTGGTTACTCGATGTTCTATGGCACGTATTTTCCAGATGTCACGTCTATGACTCTGAATTGGAAGTTCAAAGAGCATTCGCGGCAATCGAGAAGCCTTATCACCTTGATCGATCACTCGACATAACGAGATTGGCTTCCGCGCCTCCAATGGAAAACCTCTATTTTTCACCAGCCATGAGTGAGGCATGAGTACGTATCCATCATACGTAGGTACTGTTTCCACCTCTATGACTTGAATGTCGGTGCTCATGTCTTAGATATCTACTATCTTATACGTCTTAAATCTATTAACTTTGATATTATTAGAAATGTGATATGAGAAGGTTCTCCCCCAAAATCTTTTCATTTTTTATCTTTCTCTGTTTTTAAAGCAACGTTTGCGTAACTCACTATTAACAATAGATGGAAAATATATATTTTTTATAGCCATATGATGGATTAAAGGGAGGAGACAATTTTTACTTTGTAATTTCTTATTCGTACGAGCGTAGTCGTTGCTATCGGAGAATACGTTCGACGATTAATATAAAATACAGTACATTAGAAATCTGAGTTATTATCGTTGCATCGATTATTTTAAAATACAGCTATCGCATCTCCGCCAATATAAATAGTACAGGAAATATCGTAGAGGAATTCCTTTTTACTTTAGAAAATTTTTACTCTGAGTATGTTTTTATGAAAAGCGTACGTTTCTAGATGAGAACCACGGCGGCTTAGCCCCTTGATCCTGCGGTTGTTCCTTTCTTGCGCTTCCTGAAAGGCCGTATTAGAGCTTCAAATTAAGGTGTCACGTGAAATATATTTGTACTTCTACGTCTGGCAATTGTTGGAACTGGCGGAAAAATAAACGTGTAATTATACGTATAAAAGCGAAAATATGTCGCATTGTCAGTGACAATTTTTCATGGTTATGGTTATTATAGAGCTGTAGCTGGACGAGAATGTAAAAATAAATTGACTCGATGAATTTTTGACAAAGCAACATGCTTGATTATAGAAAGCTCCGATTAAAAATTCATCAATTGGAAGGACGGATCGTAATTAGCTTATTCAGTTGGACAAAGTTGGTTTTGCCTGTTAATTACAAATTTAAACTCCTGTAGATTTAAACTCACAATAAAAAATTAACAGATTAATTAACTGCGCTACAATTATCGTATTGTTTGCTTTAAAAATTTCCTGGCTTCCCGAACGATATGCAAATGTTTTAAACGTTACGCTAATCATAAATTCTGTACTTGTGTTTTTTTAAACTGTGGCATCTTTTTAAAGAAACGAGAACACGTTGTGAGATTGTGTCGAGAAAGCCTTCAAGATCGCGCCAGGATTAAGTCGAGGGCAAAAAAGAATTCTATACAAAATAATTGCTAGAAGAGATTGCAATTATCAGTTGGACGTAATAATAATAATTATCGTTGCGTCGATAATACGTTAATTAAACTATCGATTAATAATGTAATATAATAATTATGTTTAAGTATACAAAGCGTTAAAAAAAAGGTGAGCGATATTTACAACATTTATAAAGTGGCAACGTTCAGCGGCTGATTTCTCAAATTACGAACAGTGTGATTTCACGTTAGAAATGGTGTAGCAGTGCGAGTCACTGAATCAGATAACGAAGCTTTGAATGAATCACCTCTGTCTTATAATATTAGAATAATTACTATTATTGCAGATACTGCGCTGCAGTTAAATTAATCATCGTTAAATACTTTTTAGTCAGTGGAAAAGAATTAACGATTATTCGATATAGTTTCTTACGTGGATTGGTAGATCCATAGATCATTCTATAGAAGACTTTGTGCTAATTATATCCAATTTGAAACTACAAGAACAGCGAGAGTTGTAGCGTGCGGCAGAATGGAGAAACGAAACAGCTGCAGGAATTAAATTTGTAATTACGCCTGTAATCGGCCGTGCCGCTTCTATTTACGCTCGTCAAGCGACAGAAGTCAATGAGTGAGTTCGTGAATAATTAAAACTGATTAATTTGTTGTGCCTGTTACGAGATTTAATGTATCGCTTCATTAACTACGCAATTATTCTCAAGGGCAATTAGGATATCAACTATTTTTATCCTGTAACGCAATTAAATCGAATGTTTTGTGTTCGTCAATTTGATCCCATAGAACGATCAAAATTCAAATGAATCAATCTCGATTCTTTCGACAAATTAACGAAAATAATCATCGTGGAAAGTTCGAACAACGTGTTCCCTTACAGACGTACGAAGGATGTCGTTCTATCGTGCAAAAGATGCCTAGCGAACAGAACAACTTTGGAATGAAAGATTTGTGAAGCGATCGGTATCATTTGAACTGTTCTACGACAGTGTAGTTGCAGTATCCATCGAAATTAAGTAAACGTCAAAACGTTAAATCAGCGAGAAACTGTGAGGGTAACGATCGACCAAGTCGAACGAACATAAACCTAAACTTTATATCCCAAGAGAGTGGACGTGCTCATGTAGTATACATCTAAGGAGGAAGCTTTCGATCATGCGAGAGAAGGCATACGCGCGAGACTGGCGAACTTGGTACGCTCAATTTAGCGCATCGATCGCGCGAGCAGCGTCGTAAAACGGAGAAACGTTGCTACCGCCAGTAGTTTCGATCCGAACAGAGCGTATACTTGTAAGTTATGGGAATGACGAGAAGGTGTGAGCGGCACCTTCTCGTATCCTCGTTTCTGAAATGTCGTGCTTCGACTGTCGTTACGAATCGCGGAATCGCGCCTCTCGTGAAATGGAGAGAATCTTGCTTCCGGCCGCGTACCTCTTCTTCTTCTCCGATAATTTCTTCGATCTCCTGGAACACCTTCTGTCGCTCGTCTGCTGAGATTTTAACTCGATTTAGTGTCTAACAGCTTCGAAATCGTAGGTTTGCGCGTGAAAATAGGCGGCAATATATCGATCTTGACACATGTCGCTTAAAAGTTATTATGTTCCATATCGATTAACAACGTAACCAGCGCGAACTAGCTTGTTAACAATATACGAAATGCTGCAACAAAAGAACGAACCGTTGTACATTGAATCGATCAAGTAGCTGTACCATATAATCCTTTTATTTCTACTTCTATGAACGCGAAGTAAATTGGTTTTATCTACGTTAGCAGCACGGGAATCGATTTTCGTACTGACAGAACTGATTTATGGTCCCATGTTAAGCGAACATTTTGTACTCGACTTGACCAAAGCCAAACACTCTAACTTCTTGAGTTGTATGTACGCAAATACTGTTTCTCTGCTCTGCATTTCCGACCGACTGTGAAACGTTTTGCAAACGATTTTCACTCGAATTGTCTATCGTTTGTTTGCCTACGTGTACAGACATTTAGATAGATGCTTTTGAATATTTCCTTTTTCTATCTGTTTCAATAATCTGTATACGGTTCTATTCTCTCTCTCTCTCTCTCTTCTACTGCTTTAATTTGGTAAAAAAATGAAACAGTAGCTATAATCGGATTAGCTTCTTTTTACTTTGACCTCGTTTATAAATTCAATTCTTTCATTTTTGTATTTTTGGCCTCGCTTTAAATTCAATCTTTCCGTTTTTATATTTTTGTTCGTTGTAATTGCGAGTGAAACTCGTTCGTAAATCATTTCACGAGGCTTTTGTACTCGTTACAGTAGTTTTGGAGAATAGGTTGGTGGATACGTGTCTCCCGATTTTCACGACGATCAAGCCTATGTATCGAGCATTTTTCTGGCTATCACGATAAACGATGCCATCAATGAAACGGTGAGTTGATAAATTCAGCCTGCGATATATTTTTCCACCCTGGATAAATATTCGCCAGCGAAATCTGAGACAGTTGTTAATCAATACCACACTAATTTTATTTAGTCTCTGTCGTTTGTTTTCATATTCAAATTTACATCTCGTTTGTTCGATTTGTTACCTTATTAATGATATTATTCGAATATCTAAAATCAATTTGAAAACGTTCCTTGAAAATGTGGCAGCGAGTATGTTTTATTTCTATTCTGTTGCATTTAAAAAGCGAAATAAATATACACAATATCTGACGAAACTGACGAAACTATTTCAACGCAGTACTTATGTAATATGTGTGTGTGTGTGTGTGTGTGTGTGTGTGTGTGTGTGTGTATGCGCGTGATCGTGTCAGTTATATTAAACACGTTGAAATTTCATTAGCACCGTAACGAAACACAACTGTCATGATTAAGTTTGATAAAATACAGTTGGAAATAAATGATTTTTTTTTTTTTTTTGTACGAAAAGCGTACGTGTTACTGCGCCTATTCATAAAGATTTAGAAGTTTCTAACAGAAGCACCTAAATCAATATAAAATCTTCTTCTTTTCATAAAAGCTCTTAGGTATTAGATACTCTATACGCCATATATTCTGTACTTTACAGCTCTATCCTCTATAGAAGCTTCCAAGTATTATAAGCTGCTAAGTGCACAGTTGCGAATATCCATCGTATTTAAGGCAGAAGCTAATTCATGCTAATCACAAAGAAAATGTCGCTGGAACAATACGAATTAAATCTCTTTCGAAACATTTACAATTTAATTAATCACTATTTGCGACACTACGTTGTCAACTTAGTATAATATATATTACCTCGCTGTACCGCACATTTCTTCTCAGAATCTCGATATCTTCAGGTACCTTCCTTTCCAAAGCTATTTCTACCAAAACCAGTGAAAATGACTGATCTTTGAAAAATACATAACAATAGCATATTTTTAAATTTATTGATTTACTACTCTCCTACAGAAGGAATTCCATGTTATGTAGTACATTTCGGGTATTATCAATCCATGTAGTACTGCAGCATAACGTATAACGTTATACAGTATTACGTTGTAGCGTGTAATGTTATAATATATTGACTAATAACGTACAACGTTATATGGCATAACAGTATAACGTATAACGTTATATACTATTAAGACATAACGTTATATAGCAGTATGTTATAACGTATAACGTTATATACTCTTACGGTATAGTGTTTAACGATATATAGTATTACGATATAACGTATATCGTTATATACTAGTACGGTATAACGTTTAACGTTACATGATATTACTTTATAACGTATAACGTTATATAGTGTTACGTTATAACGTATAACGTTACATATTATTACGTTATAACGTACAACGTTATATGGTATTACGTTATAGCGTACATAGCATTACGTTATAACGTATAACATTATATAGTATTACGTTATAACGTACAACCTTATATAGTATTACGTTATAACGTATATCGTTATATATTACTACGGTATAACGTGTAAAGTTATATACTATTACGGTATAATGCTTAACGTTATATTCTATTTCGGTACAACGTTTAGCGTTGCATACTATTACGTTCTAACGTATAATGTTACATACTATTACGGTATTGCGTTTAACGTTATATAGCATAACAGCGTAACGTATAACGTTATATAGTATTACGTTATATCGTATAACGTTATATAGTATTACGTTATATCGTATAACGTTATATAGTGTTACGTTATAACATACAACGTTATGTGGTATTACGTTATATCGTATATCGTTATATATTACTACGGTATAACGTGTAAAGTTATATACTATTACGGTATAACGCTTAACGTTATATACCATTACGGTATAACGTTTAACGTTATATAGCATTACGTTATAACGTATAGCGTTATATAGTATTACGTTAAAACGTATAACGTTATATAGCAGTATGTTATAACGTATAACGTTATATACTATTACGGCATAACGTGTAACATTATGTGGTATTACGCTATAACCTGTGATGTTATATAGCGGTACGTTATAACATATAACGTTATATACTCTTACGGTATAGTGTTTAACGTTATATAGTATTACAATATAACGTATATCGTTATATATTAGTACGGTATAACGTGTAAAGTTATATACTATTACGGTATAACGCTTAACGTTATATACTATTACGGTATAACGTTTAACGTTGTATAGCATAATAGTGTAACGTATAACGTTATATACTATTACGTTATAACGTATAACGTTATATAGCATAACAGTATAACGTATAAAGTTATATAGCATGACAGTGTAACGTATATCGTTACGTAGACTTTGACAAGTACCAGTCATGTTAACTGGTATTGGTATAGGTAGTCTTGATACAAAATTATTTTGAGTTTGGATACATAAAAAACAATTTAAAATTCATTATATTGTTCTTTTATTTATCGTTGCGAAAGTTATTACATCATTGCGGTAAAAAAATGTAACATGAATTAGGAATTTTAAAATAAAATTGTGAAACCAATCTATTTGACTGGTGTGGTAGTTCTTGTGTTAATCAATTAATAGATTTTAATTTATCGACATATAATATGCGAGGCATATAAACGCGGTCAGAATGGCAGGATTAAATGTTTACGTATGATAATCCTTAAATGAATCAAGTAAGAAGCAAGGAAATGGGAAGAAAATTGATATTCTCCTAAAAGAAACAGTTGTTCTATATGCTGAAAAATGTGTTGTTCGCTCCATAGCAAGGTATTTTTTAAAATCGCGTCACGATCATATCGATGGTACAATTTCGTTCAAGACTAATCGATCTTCCGGTTGGAAGCACAAAGGAAAGCAAAGTTATTCAATTCTCCTGAACAAGGAAACGTCACGTAACGTGGACCAAAGGCATACCCAAGGCTTTTGAACGCTTTTCAAGCAACCACGTCTTCCAGCCACGGGAAATAATCGCGTCTTTTGTGAGGCGTTCGTTGAAAAATAGCCGGCCCATGGATTCCGTTTCTCTTCGTGGTTAAAATTTTTCGAAACGATGCACGTCGGTTTACAAAATGTCACGCGAGACACTGACCCCAGCCATTGAGAAATCCAATTCCCAGCGGACATAGAAGGCAGCGCATTGTTTTGACAATCCATTCCCCAAGATCCATCGATCGCGACACGTATAGAAGACGAGTTAACTTCCTTCCTGTACAATGTGTACTTAGTTCTGTTTCCTTCCTACTTAGAAATTTCAGAAAGTATCGTGAGCTTCTAGGATTTTAGCGTGTCTTTCATGAAACAAGTGACTTGCGTTATGAATAACTATGAATTTCTCTCGTTACTATGATCGTAAAAATAAGATGGATTTATTGGCTTGGCAATTACGTGATTGCGGGTTTTGTCAATAGGTGGTATTGAGAAATCCGCAATCATTTAGTTGCCAGCCCAATATATTGATCATAGAAGGATGCGACAAACTTTTTATATTTTTCTTAATAATTTTACCGAAAAATTACAAAATCTCCGAAAGTAGTGGAGGTATGTCGCTCGATTTAGGATCGAATGTATGTTTAAGTCACTTAGCTATTCCTTTGAGAATTTTCTAGGAGAGTTTTATGTTTCCATTTTATGATTTTTAACGAGTTTATTCAAAGTAAACAAGGTACAAAAACACGGAATGTAATTTCAATCAAAGAATGTTATGTAATATCAATTTATATGGTAAGCGTAAAGACACAACCAAATGAAAGTCAAGAGGATTCTAACGTTCGAGAGACGAACATTTCACGACACCCGAGTGACGTCGAGCACTCGCAATTGACAAATTTCTAATTACAAAATCTAGAAAAAGGCAAACTCAACTTTCTTGGTCCACCTAAATTTTTCGAGTTAATCCCCAAACGCTATTCACATCTGTTAGATCATCCTATCGATAATACGGCCACTGATTTTCGTACATCAGATAAAACTAAAAGAAATTACACGTTAGCAATTCAGATCAATTGACAGATTCAAGATGAGTGACGAATTTTGTCGTATTTTTTAAATATTCTTTCATCTTTTTTTATTAAGTCTTCTATCCAAAATTTATAAAACTGGTACCAACGATTTTCATGTTTTAAAGTTAACTTTTGAAAACACAGCATCGCTTATTAGAACGATCAAATATAGAAATCGTACTACACCCTATTACCAGCTGTATGTAAATTTCAAGCATTTATCGATGCAAATATTTCGTACAGTTTTATACAAACTTTGTACTCGAGTTTTCGAACAAATAACCCATGAACTATGAACAAATATTTAAAAATCTAACAAATAATTCGGTCTTCGACGCATCTGTCTCTTCATTTTAATCACAATTCTCGTACAAAATTGTGCAGTTAAACGTGTTAAATCCATGCCTAACAATGTTACGTAAAAATGTGCAAACAGATATTAAAAATATGTTGGAAAATAATTGGAAGACCGAAGCTGCGCGCTATGTATTTCCCGAAATATATTCATTTCTCTAATAAGATATATTTCTCTAATATTCATTCGCTTTATGGGCGAATTCTTTAAATACTGCACTTTAAAATTAGCCGAGCGTAAATTATAAAATCGTACAACTCTCTGCCAGTTGTAGCTGCAATCTATGGAGGGACGAACGGTAATAACGTGATAACGGCATTAAAAATTAATACGTGAAAAGTCGGTTGTGAAACAGCGAATTTAAACAGCATACGGCGCGAGAAAAAGAGAGAAGAAAAAAGGCTAATATTAAATTTCGCGAGATTGCGTTTACCTTCTTTCTGTGCAGTAATAGGAACGTACTATTCTCGTGGTTCTCTTCAAATTCTCTAATAAAATTTACTAGACTTTCTTCTTTATTTTTCGTTCGTAGTCTCGCTCTTCCATCTTTTCTAACTTGTTGATCAAGGAAGATGAGGTAACTTGTCATGCGAATAACAATCACGCCAATAAGTTTCATATTTATGACAAATAAATGAAACGTTCGAACATTTTACGAAACTTAATACCAAGAAACTGCCGAACTTAACGCCACTGTTGTATTTAAAATTTAATGAATGTAGACTTGTACGACGAATGTCTGAACTTTTTCGTGTTCCACGTGTCACGGTGCCGATCATGCGACCTCGAATCTGCATCATCTTGTCATTATTCGAGCCACCACAAACCACCCAGGTTTGTGGTACTATCAAATTTATCACTTAAGAAGTCTTGAGAATCGCCACGTGCGACGGTGGACTTATGTGACCTCGAATTTCATCAGCTCGCTGTCATAGCATAGGCCACAAACCACTCCAGGGATGTGGGAGTATAAACTCAATTACCTAGTATCGTAGGATTCGCCACAGACCACCAAGGAATCGTGGGGCTACCAACTTCGTCACTTTGGAATTGTTAGACCTCGCTACGCAGCATCCTCAGGATTTTCGAATCTCGAACCCCACTACGCGGAATCATAGGCTCCGCTACAAATTACTCAGGAGACGTGGGACTTTAAACTTTATCGCTTCGGGCTTGTGAAATACGTCCGAAACCATCACGAAGTCGTCAGATTTCCAACTCTATTACTCGGCAACGTGCAATCTACGATGTATACTAACTTGAGAGCGATAGAAAGTCAAAATCCACGATATAGAGATCGTGTAACGAACGAGACGTATAGTTCTGAATGCCGGACTTTGATCCTTGTGTTCGCGTTTAATATCTCAAACTATTGATTTTTGGATTTTTCCTCACGAGTCGTAGATCATAAACGTGGCGCCGCGAATTTCCAAACCACCGATGTAACATCCTAATTTCAGAACTCAATCTTTGGACTTCGATTCTTAGATTCAGGCGCAGATCTCGGATTTAGATTCAGATTTGGATCGGATTTGGATTTCCAATGTTCTACCTAGATTCAGAATTTTCGGTCGTAAACTCAGATCGCTAATTCCAGGACCAGACACCGGGTCTTGTTCACATTTCACATGTAAATCGTGGATTGCGAACTTTCTTCGTTCGAAACACGCCCCGTGACCAAATAAAGTACAGAACTCGAAGATCCTCGTTTCTATCGCCTGCGGCGAGTTTTGTTACTCTCTAGTGAAGATTCTGACGTTCTAATACTTCGAGCTAGCCGATGAATGGTTTCTTGCCATAAAATCGTACATATCGAAAATTTGCTTACGTTAATCGCGTAGCTAGAAATTATAAGACACCGCCATGGTATGGTGCGAGAGAAGCTATCGCTATATTTTTCGCGTTGCAGGTAAGATCCATTGTCTTTTTCCAAATTTTCCAATTTCCTTTACCTTCGTAAATGAAATTGGACAAATTACTGTAACGTACATATACCACGGTATACTACGTGTGTGTTACTATAACGTACATACAAGATCGATAAGCACGTTGTTTGCCATTTCCTCTTCGAATAAAAACCTGCTAACCTACCAATTTCTCATCGCCACACCATAGAACAAGAAAACAGAATCTTCTCCAAGAAGCGCTTCCGGGAATGCTACTACATGTTGTTATTTATTTCTCTTTCTTGATAAAAACCCAGTAACCTTCCGATTTTACATTATTTCATTACCCAACAGAGAACACCCATTATTCTTTCCAAGAGTACAATAGAATCTACCGATCTTCTTTCTTACATCGCAACAAACATTTCCTATCTCTTTGCCAGTTTCTTTTATCAGTAATAATTAATACGTTATTATTTTCATTGTAAACTCCTATAGGCATCTTGGCCTATATTGCAGCCAGCGCTATATCGAACGCGAGTAGCCAGGTGGTAGGAAAGTGGAATATTGTAAAACGCAAGCTCCGGTGCGTACTTGTTAAGCCGCTGGACGTCGTTTCATCCCCGGCGCGCCGCTTCATTTCTGAGAGTTTCGCTGCACGCTCGGCTGCCGTGCGAATTACAGAGAAAAGGAGGGTTGCACGAGGACGGGAGGAGGAACGGGGCGGGGGGCCGCGGTTAAGAGAAAGGAATCAGCGTGCCGGCACGCGAAACCAGCAGAAGAGACGACTCCCTAATCAAGGCGACATTGTCACAGGACGAACAATATCCAACGCCGACGTGCACGCGAACTCACCCTCCGCCCCTTTTGCGCGCTCGCGAGTACCAAGAACACGTATTACGCGCGCGGACGCATTCAAAAGTATACAGGGTGTCGCTTAACTAACGCTACAATTTGGAAGGAGAAAGATATTTGTACGCGCAGAACCACATCCTTCGGAATATTATATCATCATCTCTTTCAAGTGACACCCTGTATAGATATACACGCGTACGCGTAAACACGTGCGTGTACACGATTACAGAGACGCGGTTAAACGTATACGCGTGGACAAGAGCAGGAACGAACTAGAATAAAAGTGTACAAAGGTGTGTAGGGATCGTGAGACGAGATCGTATTGGTGGAGGCGGGAGAAATATGCGTGTTCCTCCGAGTGAAACACGAACACGAACACTCGAGCCTCTACAGAGCTATTTCCTCTTCTCTGCTCTTCTTTCAACGTGTTCTATCTCCGTTTTCTTTTTTACTCTTTTCGCCGTTCTCTCTAGAGCCTACCACCCCCTTCACGATCCTTCTTGCCTCGTCTAACCCTCTCTTTTCCGTCTTGGCTGGATTTTCCGCGCTTGCGTGAGCCCCGAGACTCCAAGGAGAGTCTCGTTAACGCATAAAGGGACGCGTTACTTGTACTCCTAATGGGAATGAACCCAAAGAAGGAACCACCGACACGACTTTTATCTTCCTGTACGCCGTTCATCCGTCTGCGTGTGATCCTCGCGTGTGTCTTCCATGATCCGCCTTTATCTTGCACTTTCTCCTAGTCCTTTTAGCGATGTCGCAGCTTTCACCGTCATTGATGATACAACTATGGTTTCACGACACTGATCGGTTAGTAGTAACGAGGAGAAACTGATGATATCTTGATTTTGTAAATTTTATTTATAAAACATCATCCGTGTTGTTCGACATTTTATTTCCAATAAAACGATACTATTCATTTGTGTTCGTCGCGAAGGATATGAAAAATGTTGACAGATCCCGACGAAACTCTATACTTGGAAATAGAAAGTTTCGCAAGGCGCGAGTCTTTCGTCATCCAGATTATGCCGCTAGTTTGAGACTTTGCGAGGTCAGTACGATCAAAATTCCGAACGGTTGCTGATGAAAATTCGTATAATCCGCTTTCAGAGTTCACGAGCTTCTTCGTATTTAACATGCATACTAATTTCAATTTTCGTCTATTCCGCGCTGCAAAATATTTGTTCAAACGAATTATCGCTATTACGCTTATTTGGCGAGAACAAGTTTCAATTCCAGAACTATCTATCGTTATTCTAAACACGCTGGAACTTCATGCGGAATCGAATCAAGTGCCTCTTGTACGATGCTCGTGATCGACTTAAATTATAATAATACGAACCAAATTTATAATAGATCGAAACGCGAGCAGAATGGCATAAACCCGGGCAAATTCCAATTTAGGAGTTCAATTCACTGCCTCAAACTCGCCGTAACTTCCTTTCAGAATCTTTTTTCCTAACGCGGAGTACACAGCATTACCATCAATTTACCTGGTCCATTAGACCATTTACTCGATAGTAGAGGATCCTCTTCCTCTCTTCGTCGAACGGTCCAATATCAAACCGGAATCTCGAAACTTTCCTTAATAAATCTTCAAGCTCGAACGAGACGGGAACAGCGCAGCCCCAACATCGATACCGTTCATAAAACGCCTCTCCTTGGACCGTTTCCGGTCTCTAATTATGCCGCAGGAAAAATCGTCCGTAGATAAATGAGAAAAACGAAAAAGTTACCAGCGAGTTGGGGCGTCGTTCGAAAAGCTAGATAGCCACGTAACCGTACAACTTTTAGGATTATAATTAGTTCTCATCGCTATCGGCCAGACCCTCGGATAGTATTTAAATACCGGCTTGTATATATTTATCGTACATAGTTACACCTGACTGGCTTAAATACATACGTAATTGATAGAACATCTGTTGGCTATCTTGCGACTGAATTTTTCGAGCTACGATGCTTTAGGTAAATTGCTCTCTCTCTCTCTCTCTCTCTCTCTCTCTCTCTCTCTCTCTCTCCTCCCTGTCTCTTTCTAAAGGCTCGCTCGGATTAGACGAGTAAGGTTTGAGTTTGATATGAATTCAACTCTGAATTGAAATAATTGAAATCTGTTTGATATTCTAAGCCTGTTATTTTAGATCATTTAAAACATTTCGTTCGCGTTTCTACGTTTACTCTCGTGGCGTATAGCGAGTCGCTTGTGTCAAAGTAATTTGAAGTCGAAGTAACCTTGTTCTTTTGCTGGATTTCAAATATCTTTGAATATGTTGATTTTGAAGTCTGTTTGTATTTGTTTAATGTAAATCTACCACTCTTTGACTTTTTTTCTTTTTTTCTTGTAAAGTTGAAGTTGAATTGAGGTGCACTGGAAACTATCTTTATCATCGTAAAGGTGTTATTTTACTTGAACTTGCTTTAGGATATTCTCCGAAGCTTCAGGCGAAGTTGATGTTCTTTCAATCGCTCTGGGCTTGGAAGAAAAGGCAGTGACAGAGAATAAATAACGCGAAGATAAATCTAACCATATTTCTCCCGATATTTGTTTCTTAAATGAAATAAAATGAATAATAGTAATAAGTAAAATTTCGCGAGTTATCATATTGAGAAAATCATACAATTTCTTTGTTCAATATGACGAGTATTTTCGTACTAATGAAATTAATAATACGTTACGACCATAGTATACATAATTATAAAAAATTTCTTATGAATCCAACAATAAGAATTTCTTCCTTCAAAAAATGTATCCCGCTTCTAATTTGTTTACAATTTTCATTATTCGTTATATCGTATTTGAAAGTTTGATGTACGTTTATAAAACTCAGCGGCTAATATCTCCACTGTGTATCATCGTTACAACGATCGATCATATCTCTTTGCTGTTATCATCGTTGGCGTTTGTTGGTCGTGCCTGCTAAAATTATTTTGAACACGTTCACCGTTCGTTCACGTTATCTATCTTACTATCCGTCACGGTATTGCACAACAAAAAATGATAAAATAACGCGTTCCTCTAATGTCGGCTGCCACAATGAATATATTTTAATTTCGCATCCGCTGTAACTTACACTTAACGTAATAAATACCCGCACGCGGTTTTGCTCGGTGAACGATCTGAAATTCTTTCCCGTACAGCTACTTTTCGCAAAAAAGTATATCGAGACTACGTGTATAACGCAGACCCATAAACTTTGATAATGCGTTAAGTGGAAATTTATACTTATGAAATATTATACGAAATTATCACGCGACATATATCCTCGTATCTAATATTTTTGTATTTTTGTTATACAGGCTGTCCAATACAACTGCGTTAATTTTATACGTAGCTTTGGAACGATAGAAGATGGAAAAGAACTTCATTAGGCAAATTTACTTGATTTCAAACGATACACGATCCTGGTGTAGATTCTACTATAGCGGAAAAGATTCGGAATAACGCTAAGATTGATAACACTGATTATTTCTCGTCCCAAGCGAATTAATTGCAAGAAGTTAAGAAACTATTCCAGTCTCTTAAACGTTTCGAGTACGCGGTCCAATTGTTGGGCAAAGTCAACTTACAGCGAGAAACGGTAATGCAGTTACCGGGTTCTTGAACACTTTTCCATGAAACTCATAAGTTCCTGCCGTGTAAAGGAATATTCTCTCCCCGGGGTATACTTAGGATAGACGTAGTTCTCGTTCGGGGTCGTCTTCAATCTCTTTTAAATCTCCGTTTTTCTCCCCTTGCTGCTTTATTCAACGCACGATCCCAATGACCTGTAATTCGTTCGTTAATTGAATGATTATATTACGTTTTGGTAATCATTTAATTAATTAAAACCACGATTAATCTCTGCATAATTCTAATCATTTTCTACATAATCCACTAATATTCATCAGTAATTTATCCCATATTAATATTACGTGCATATCGAAGTGTATTTAATTCTGTAAAATAATATAATGTATTTTAATGGAATTAATACAACGAACATCATAAATACATTAGCGTCGGCGTATATGAAATTTTACTTCCTTAACATCTTGGGTACAGTTGAATTTTGTGTGAAGCTGTTTCTCTGTACGGCAGAGTTTAACGCAAATTACGCGTAAACGATACAGCACTGCAATATATGACGGATATATTGTTTTCTACGCAAGCGCATTGGAATAAAATTTTTGATAATTAAATTATCATTTTTCTTAAAGATATGGCGCATACACTTGATCTTTAATAATTTACTTTAATAATTAATAATACAATTGAGCGTGATATATTTTAAAGCACGGTACGGCACATATACCCACGTCACAATTTTCACGCTCATAGGATAGGAGCTTCTAGGATTTTAGCGCGTTTTTCATGAGACAACTTACTTGCGTTATGAATAACTATGAATTTCTCTCGTTACTATGATCGTAAAAATAAGATGAATTTATTGGCGTGGCAACTAAGTGATTGCGGGTTTTGTCAATAGGTGGTATTGAAAAATCCGTAATCACTTAGTTGCCAGCCAAATATATTGATCAAAGAAGGATGCGACAGACTTGTTATATTTTTCTTAATAAGTTTATCGAATAATTAATAATACAATTGAGTGTGATATATTTTAAAGCACGGTACAATGCATAGACCCACGTCACAATTTTCACGCTCATAGCGCGATAGTGTTTTTCGAATTGCTCTTTGTTTTCTATTTTGAAGCGACATTTTCAGCTTGAAGATTGTAACAAATTATAAGGATACGGATCGGCGTGTTAAAAAGAGCATCAAAAACAAAGACTATATATTCTGTCTGTATATTGTTAACACTGTTATAAAACGTTGCGAGGATAAGGAAAGTGTGAACCAAGGCAACTGAGAGACGATTTAGTTCCAACGGAGATCGAATGAGTCCGTACGGCGGACCACTATAGTCCCACTGTAACACGCAATAGAAATTGGAATACACCCGCTATATAAGGGCGGTCCGAGTTCCGACAAATCCAGAGTGTCGTCTCACCTCGAGAGGTGACTAGGCAAATTAGCATGACCAAACACTGATATTCAACATTTTTGACGAGACTTTCCGAAGATGGAGAACTTGCCCAGGAGAAGTAATGAATCGCCGAGAGATATGATAGGAGACATGAGAGCACACATTATTTGTTTGTTATTTATATATTTTTAAATATGTCGGAGATGAAAGGACATCGGGCCTCTCAGTTGGAATTCTTAGGAAAAGCCGAGACAATGAGCTTGGGTTCGAGGCGACAGATAAAACGCCGAGCGTAGCCGCGGTCATGGGATAAACACTTTGTCTAAACAGAGACTCTATCCTTCGGGCACGATAATTACCAGATGCCAACGCATCTCTACAACTAGCTCGAGGACTCGCTATAAACCATAGGATTTTGTTACCAAGGCCCATCAAACGAACAAACAGTCTTTACCCTAACAGTCCCCAAATCTACCACCCGCTACGGGAAGATACGGGAAATCTGCTTTTCCTCACGAACGACGCTTTCCGTTACCAACTTTCTCTCAAGGACGGCTAGCATCCTTTTCTAACTACCAACATAGAAATTAACCAATTAACAGCAACGTCCATTTCCTTCGCTTTCTGGACGAGGGTTGTCCTCGACGAATCCGATGATCTCGTGCCCTGAGACACACCCCATCATAGTTTACCTCTGCAGCATCACGATGACGGGGAGACACATTCTCGTATGATCTCGTCCGCGAGTAGAACGGCGTCTTTGCGATCAGCGGATATTTCACGCTTTAGTAAAGAGTCCGATTTAGACTTTTGAAGAGGATATATTCGTTGTCCCGTTGACCGCGGATTCATTATTGAACTTAGGATCATTGTCATTAGTATCTCGAGTATCTAGTTACCAGGGCTACTTGTCAAATTCTGTAATAATCATATCCGTACGAGTACATATCTTCTCTATTGCGTAACCACGATGGCTAATTCCAGAGAATATTCATTACACGCCCCTAATCCTAATAATAATTTTAATCCGTGTTGAGATATGTGTAATTTTATATGCTAAATTAGCTATGCGAGTATGTGAGTATGGGTATGTGTGTCCACGGTGTCTCGAAAACAAAAGAATGTAAACTGTTCTGTCCTCAGTCGTGTATGGAAGGGCATCTGGTATGGAAGGTCGTGTAGACAAGAAAGTGCTGAGACACGCGCAAGATTGTATCGTTTAATATTGTTGGAATCGTTCACTAAATAAATACCTTTATTTCGGCGAAAAAGATCCATAATCATTAACTATCCGACATATATATATATATATATTTGCAAATTTGTATATGTACTAATATGATTACTGTATAAAAGCTTAAAAACTTGTAAACGCTGGCTTATCTTTTCTTGCAATTCATACGACAAATCCTACAATGTTAAATTTAAGTATCTTTTAAATTAATCATTTTTTCGAATCAATTACCTGTATACTCTTCTGTAGAGAATTAAAAACTGCATCGAATGGCGTATGAAAAGTGTATTGTACCATTTAGAAAAACAAAGACCACCCTCAAGTCTCGGAGGTGCATCCACCTTGATAAGATCTGCGAACATCGCCAGATGTCCCTCTCGAAATAGGACAAGTTTTACCTGAAACACCTTTTCCGAATAATGTACAGTTTGTATTTTACGATATTATTTATCGTAATTTCATGTTATTTTTATACCATATTATTTTATATTTAAATATTCGGTATAAATTCGGTAAAATATAAAATGTGAAACATGAAGCTATTAAGATCTGGATTTCGATTAATGCAAAAATATTTTCGATTGTTATCGAGTAGTTAATTGTTTATGACAAGCAAATTTAAACAGATTCATGAAGCTTTTCCAACGATAATTCACGTAATTTATTGCTTGCTGATTAATATGTTCATTTTTATCATTTGAACAGATATGAAGCCACTGTCGTGAAACGATGTTTGTTCGGAAAGGTTTCTGGATAAATTAATTTATTACCTGTGTTAATCTAACATAGGACATCCGCGAAAGCCACTATAGTGGCGCATCGTACAGGTGTAAGCTGAATTTTTTATATGTGACGTCGAAACTTTCATTTATCTCGATGGAAACGTTGGTAGATAATGTTCTAGTGTCTACCCAGTAGAAAAATATTCTGTTGTAAAGTTTTGACGTAGTATCGATTTATCTTAAAATATAAAAACCCCGTTGCAAAAATTTGAGATGAGACGAGTAGAGTACAATGAATTAAAATCAGCTAAAACAGTAATACGATGATCGTGAAATATGGTGATTATAGACAAAGTAAACATTTATTCATAACGAAATTTTTACTACAATATCGGTTTATAAATTGCTTACAGTCTAAAGTTACAGATCAAGTAACAATTCTTTAACATTTTCCAGTGAAATTTTCCAATGTTTTGCCAAACTTTTCTTGTTGCAACGTACATTCTTTAAATTTTGACACATTTGAATGTTCCATCAGTTCTCCAAACAATTTTCCAAAAACTTTTCCCGTTTAATTATAAGGATCTATGCTGCAACATCGTTAACGAAATCTTGTACAAATAGACATTTCCTGACCATCGATAGGTTGAGATCAATTTTCAGCCATTAGTGCCATGGTAAATTTGCTAAATTTATTCACGGATGTAAAAACGTTGGTGGTATCGTTAAACTGACGCGTCGCATCGTGTAAATTGCGTCCGTATAAACTGATCGCAGTGTTGTTCGTTTAAATTTTAATGAACGTAACAGACAGGGAACGGGGTGGAAATCCTACGGCACCGACGTTGTTATTACCTTCGAGCTTTGTTCGCAAAAATACAGCAACGGAAGCGCGTTAATCCGCGTCGTATCGACGTTATTATTGGCCCTTTATCATTCTATGCTCGCCGCGGGCAGTCTTTCACGATATTTTCACGAAAATGAATTTTCCGCGCGCCTCCGCTGATACATTATTGCCTATACGTGCGTTAACGAAAAGTGCATCGCGTGCCATTTCGCGTGCAAATATTTTCGTTCTTGTGTCGCTTAATAGAATTTTCTTATCAAACTGTCAAATTACTATCGAGCATAATCATTTTTTCCAGTAAATTAGAAATTTGTTGTGGTGATTTGATTATATCCGGTAAAAAATAAATTCGCAATTTTTCCCGTTCTGGTATTGAGATGATTAGAAAATGAAATGTGCTTTAAATATTATTAGGATAATTATTTGAACCTTTGTCTAACCATTGTCTCGCTTGGAACTTTAAATCAAGATGCGCACAGTTTATAGAATTTTAGATAAATAAAGAATCCATACGCTTAATATTGGTAAAAAAATGTTATTTTACTGATAATACGATCAAATGTTTTTCCATCTATGTATCAGTATTATTAATTTTTTACTGTATCTCTTGTTATTTTGCTCCAGATTTTGTTTCCGATTCCTGGATATACAAATCTCTCCTTTAAATATTGCACGTAACTCATTCGAAATTTTGTCAATGAGATTTAAGTTAATAAATACCATGGAAGACAACACAGGTTCTTAACTTATCACGTTGCCCCTGTAACTTTGCCAAGTAAATTTTATAAATTCTTATGTTTTTATCTTCGCAGGAATGCAAATTTTTGACTAATTAAACGTTAATAATTCGTATCGATTATCACATTTTGCATGAACCGAGCACCTGTCCTAGTACTTTTGAATGAGAATGTAGGTCATTGCAGGTGTATTAATTTTATGTCGTAACTTTTTTGGTATTCCATTACATAGGTGTTACACGTATGCTCGCACGTAGATCTTTTACGTTTTCTTAAGATTCGATATTTGTAGGATTTTCGTTTCAATTTGAAAAAATAAATCCACATTGTTCTTCGTTATATCGTGTTACGATTTTACAGTGACAGTTTATTAAGATAATTCATTCGTGAAAAGATATATCCACTTCCTTGCTATGTCCTTTTGCTGCGCTTGACTAACTCGATTTTCTCAATCTCATACAAAAGCTATTTTCTATCAAAAATACGATATATCCGCGATACAATTATAGATTCACCTATACAAAAAGCTATAATAAATGACATACCTAGATTTCAAATAATACGTGAACAGAGAGGTGGGATGAGTTTGAAATTATGCTAGTGGAACCTCTTCTCTTTATAGATCACAATGATAGATAGTCTTAAAGTCCGAGGAAGGATTTTAAATACGTCACGGAAAGTTGAAAAGCTCCGGGTAGAATCGAAAATTTGACTGACAACTTCCTCGAAATCGCTTCCTGCAAAAGATTAATAGGTTACGAAGAACAGAAATAGATACGTTGTGACTCGTGAAAAACTCGGTTACTTTTTCGACGCGATGTTTTTCCAAGATGCTTCTGGCCGAATATTGAAATATCGATGAACCGGCTTACAATATAGCCAGACATAATTTCCATTAATTTAGACCCTTCTTCATTCGCATACTTTCGTTCCTTTCGTTTTATAAACTTCCAAAATATCATTTTTCTTCTTAGTACTTTTACTGCCTTCGTACTTTCAAGATTCGCTATGCTTCATAGCCGACTTGAATTAATTATAAATTGTAAAAATATGATTTCCTTTATCAACACGCATTTATCATCGAAATAATTACGGTTCGTATATTCGTTTGTGTTAAATTTAGATTAAATAAATATAGATTTTAAAACGTATACGACTTGACAAATTAATATGTTCGTCACACCTGTACAATCGTATTTGGTAAATTTATTATATTTCGAATGAGATTTGACTTGAACGTAGTTTCTAAAATATAATTCTTCATTTGGAAACGTGTACATAGAAAGAAAGATTTGCTTCGTAAATTTGTTACAATTTAGATTAAGTTCAAGTTAGATATATATATTCCAACGATATAGTTCCATCAGTATATTTATCATTTACAAAATATACCTATTGAGTTTACTGTGACTTGATTTAACTTTGAGTTACAAGTTTTGTCCCCGCGTCATTGTTATATCAACGGTTGACTCGTTTAGTACTCAAACTTCATAAATTTTGTATGCCTACAACATTTACACCGTATAATAACTCTCGCCTAATGTAACGACTTCAGAGTATATTTCCAGCAAACAAAGTTACAGGTCGTAAACTATCCATAGATCTTTACGATCTTCGCAAAGAAAATGCTCTATCTCGTTGTATCTGAATTATAACATTTTCTTTGCAATACGCTTGTCTAACAAGATTTGTCATCGATGTTAAACCACAGTTAGTACCGAGCTGAAAGTAAGCTGCGTGCTTAGATTCCAACGATCTATAAATATTTCAAAGAACGGAGAGATATCTTCGAGTAGACTCGACTCTAAACCGACATTTTTGGGGAATAAGAGACGTAGTCCTCGATATTATTATAGAATCGATCATTTATCGAATAAGTTCGAAACTATACGAGTATCTTGCCAGAAATCTTGAACGAATGTTTGGCTATGGGGGGAGAAAAACGTGATAATCAATTTTTCTAAGTTTTCTGATTTTAACAATATATAAATTTTTATTTGTAATTATTGTATTTTTATTTATTTAATAAAAATTTTCGAGCAAATAGGGAAATTTTAAGACGATTGAAAATGAAAACGATCTGCTATGGTCAAAAGCTGCAAACTCTTCTGAAAATAGCTGAGAAGGCGATAAAGTTTCGTGGAAGCCACCGCTATAATTATTAAGACAAACGATATTTTTCAATCTTTGAAGCGGACAACCTTGAAAGACACGTTTCAAAATCGAATCGACGAGTGGACAATTTTAATATCATGGGATCGTTGATAACAAATAGGAAATGTGACTTATCGTGTTCCTTTCTTATCTTATTAGCGGATAGAATAAAAGGTTTTTCGGGCGACGTGGAGCGTGTTAAATTCTAATAAAGCGTCACCAAGCTGAATCCATCAAGGTTCGCAGCTTGAAATTCCACTTTGAATTCCGTAAAAAGTTTCGGGCATAAACGAGCTAATAATTAGGCACGGAAACAGCCGCAGCTCCAGCTTCCGCGAGAACTTGTCCGTCTATCTTACGGGATCGCGGTGCCCTGAGGCAGGCCGCGTTAACTCCAAGTTTACGATCCGACAGAGGATTTCGTGGAATTGGAATGAACTTTGCTTGAATATTCTCTCTTTCTCCGAATTAGTTGTATTCGCGATGTTTAGGATGCTGAGCGAAACGTCCAAAGCAGACAATACTCGACTCTCTCCTGCTCGCTTTCTATGATTTTAGGCTCAATCGTGTCTTATTTTTATCATTCAAGGATTTCTTAAGTTCGAGGGAAATATGAAAGAATCGTTGCTGTGATACGCGTGATTTCTTATTCTAATTTTACTTTGTTATCAATATTTTAAAGTCATTTTGTTTGTCGATAGAAATGCAACGTTGAAACATAAAAATCTAAGGATTCTAATAGCATATGAATATTTAAAAATTCTAAAATCCTCCTCTCTAAACGTTAAATGGACTTTTCTTCGTTGACGAAGAACACGGTTACGACTGATCGCTATTTTTCATTTGGATAGAGGAAATAAGAATTAACAACTGTTAGAAATACATTATTGTCGAGGTTATTGGATGTAGGTGAATACAAAGGAACGCGTGGATAAATTGTAAGGTAGAAAAATATATATTTGAATATAAAAGTGTAAGTACGAAGTTCGGAATACAATTGAGCTGATCCAAATCCGCACGCTAGCACGGACCAGTGCTTGAGGAAACTAAAGACCAGATGTAGAGTTTTCTTAGAAGTGGCGACCACTTTAACAATTATTCTATAGTGAGACAGCAATTTGACGATAAGATGTCTCCTAAAGTATTAAACTCGTACCAACAAAATCAGAGTAAAAGCTGTCTGAAGAACTACGTACGTAATAATGCAACGTTATAAATCTACAAAATTTCTATGAAAAAATTACGAGTTGGTCATTTCAATCACTCTGCCGGCGTTAAAAGAAAATGAGCCCTCTGCTATAATATTTAAATTCACGTGTCAGATTCGAGCAGCTGGAAAATACGACGCAGGCTACACAACTGGCGATTATTATTAGACGTCGACCGATTTCGTGTAGAAAAGCAGTCTGTCGTCCCATAGGTACATTTCCCCAATGGTTATGACATCGATTACTAGCCCGGTGGAATCTCGCGGGCGTGTCGAGACGATCGTAAAAGGCAATCGCGTAACTATAATCGTAGAAGCATATGCGAGGTCGGTAGAACTCGTTACGACCGCGAAAGAGACGAACGCATTTCGACCTGGATAAACCTGGGACACCGGGATAACGCCCGCATCCCATCGCCGCGTAAAATTTCATAGGTCTGCGAAATTTCTGCTGAGAGAGTAGTCGAGTGACGCTCGAACGTTTCTCTTTTCCGATGCACCGGCCCGCGTCGATCCATTGATACACTGCAAAATTGTTCGAAATCGTTCCGACCACGCTGTTCCACTCCATAGCTTAGTCACTGTCAAATTCATTTCGATAAACGAGAGCGTAGATTTATCGGTGGGGAAATTGGCGTTAACGTTGCAACCGAAGTATAAAAGCTGTGCGTGTCTTTGGTGCCGGCCGAGACCTGTATTCTTCGATGACCGGGCCTTCTCGATCGATGAAATCTCACGAGTATTACGAGTTATCGATAGATTTCAGAATTGAGAAAATTGTATTCTTAATTCGGATCTACCTACAACGATCTCCTCTCGATTATCACTGTGTAGCTTGGAATTGGACAAATTAATACCCTTGAAGTTTCGAAACTTGATTAACCAAGAGACGATGAAATCTCCAATGTAATTTTGTCATTCTTGGTTTTGTTGCTTATCTCGAGCAATAGAATCTCTTTGACTCCGCTTGTACTTCGAATTGCGGACCATCCTGTGTATACTATATTGCAATTTGTAGTTGTATATTCCCAGTTATATATTCATAACTAATCCCGCTGTGAATTGCAAGCATTTGAAATTTAATCTGTACTTTGTCGATTGTACCTTGATAACGATAGTAGAAGGAGAAAGAAACAGCTGATATATGTAGTAACTTAGGTGATGTGGTGTTTGTTTTAGTTTCTAGAGCAAGGACAAGGAATGATGGTTATTGAGAGTTAAGTTCGTTTATTCGTGTAAGCAATGCTCAACATATAGCTGACTATAATCGTCGTGCGTCTTCTACTCGGCTTCCAGCTTCTCAACTCACTTAACTCAACTGCTTAGCGTCTTCTGTACAACTTGACTGCTTCACGTCTTCTTTTCGACTCCCCAACTGCAGCTTCACGTCTTCACGTCTTCTCTTCGACTTCCCAACTGCAACTCCACGTCTTCACGTCTTCCCATCGACTTCCCAACTCCAACTCCACGTCTTCACGTCTTCTCCTCGACTTCCCAACTGCCTGACCCATTTCCAGGTAGATCCCCTTTAATTACCCCGATGTTGTAATGGGCCCCAGGTATGGCCCATTGTCAGGCACGTCCCTTTCCCCGATACTACATATATTACGGTATTATCGATCGATCGCACCTCATTCATACTGTCATGTACGTACGTTACAAGAGCCTGTGCTGGTGCAAGAGTTGCGCCACGTGAACAGAATTCCTCTGAAGGAGTCTCGAGAATATCGGGCGAGAAATACTCCTAATTCGGTAAAAGTAGCTGCTGGTTTCCGGTTGCGCGTGTAAAGCTTCAACTTTATGCGGCTGCGAACACGAGCACCATGGGTGCACATGCATAGAAGCCGCTGGCGGAGGCCTTAAGCAGCGACCGGAGTTCCTAAGTTGCTAATAAACTAAATAAGGACTTAAGTATGGTATAAGGAAACGAAGTTTGCGGTTTAACGTGTAACACGGCAAATTTAAAATCATATCGTCAACGCCGGCGCCGACATCGCGCCACGCGCAAACGAGATAAGTTGTTGCCTGACGAAAATACGTTTAAGTAGTTCGAATATTAAACTCGTAACTCGTTGGATCCGTACGTTTATCTCTGTTCCTAAGCTGTTCCTTGCCGAATAGACTTTTTTCTCGGTGGCACGTAACGCGCTGACAAATTTGTCAGCGATGATTCTCGTAATTTGTTTGCAAGCCTGGCAAAAGCTTTGGAAAAACGATTCTTTGGCTCGTGGCCAAATTTCAGATTTGTGGCGAAGATGGGATATACAGGATAAGTCGATTGGCAGATTCTGTAGAACAGGAAGCAAACAAGAAAAAAAAGAAATAACGTGACAGAGGAAATTTGGATAGGATTATTTTATGAAATTTATTAATTCCTTTACAATCGAATATTTTTTCTCTTAGCTTTTACAAAAACAAACCGAAATTGTATTCCGTAGATAAATAAATCGATATAAATGAATGAAAATTAATCTGTTGGAAAATTGTTGGAAGTTTCGCGATGCAAGTGAATAAAAATAAAAATGATGAATGGTACGTAGAAGGAGGGTGTGTTTCGTGGTGTAACCGCAGATAGTCGTTGACTTGGCCTCTGCGCAATAGTCGCGAGATCGCTGTTAATCCCCAGAGGTAGATAGTCATTCACGGACAGACAGGCTAAGCGGATCGCGGCGGATTTTAATTAGAGAGACGACCGCTTTCCGATTTCATCGTCTAGTGCTCCAACTCTCCGTTCCTTGAATCCAGCATGCGCTCCGTCGACGTCTAGAAAAATTCGTGGTACTTTTACTTCTTTGATCACTCGCGTTTCGTAGTTAAACACAAGCTCCCTTTCGTCTCTCCACTTCCTCTCCTATTGAATTACTGAATTCCGAGTAATCGAGTTTGACGGTTTCATACGTTGGTTGTGGAATTGCTATATTTGAACAGCTACATATATGTTGATAAATTACAAACGTAATAGAGTACGAGAGTGATTTAGACACGTAATGCTTTGCAAGATCTCGTGGAATTAATCTCAAAGATGTTCGACATTGCAAATTGTAAGTTATGCTCTGCACGGTATATGTATAATACTGTTTCTTACATTTTATATGAAAGTACCACATTTACTTGAAACTTTATGCAGGTCGAGTAGTTACGTAGTTTCATATTAAAGAAGGAGAATAGTTACACCTTGCGTTACAGACAACCTAATTCTCCCATCTACAATTTTCATCCGCCTCTGATCCGTATAATCACTTTACTTACAATTTCATTGGAACTAGTTTGGCAATAGGAGGCAGTCGTCTTTTGCTCGATGTACTCGAGCAAAGAACGTACCGATCGTCGAAGATTAAGATCATCGTTTCGCTCGAAATATCTTAAATTACTTGTTTCTACCCTCGAAATGTATCTTCTGATCGATTTTAAGACTTCCTTACTTTCTTAAATCACAGAATACTCAACCGACAAAAATTACAAATTCACCTTAAACAACGTATCTGTGAAACGCGCATTAACACCACCGGCGTATTTCTAGCAACGAGTTACGTCCATCATCGCTGAAACTTTGCATCCACGGTTCATCCAGCGGGTGCATGTTTCGGTAACAATTCGTTACGATAATGGAGCGCGCGCAACGGCGGCCCCGAAGTCGCTAAATCGACTCGACGAATTTCTGACGCCAACTATCTACTATCGCGGCTAAGTGCTGAGAGTGCACTTTTCGGTTGGATATACATGTACACCGGACCATTTAGCGGGAAGAAGATAAGTTCTAGTCTCGGTTACTAGGCGACCAAGTCAGCCTTCACGAGAGCTCCCTGTTCGAAACAAAGATCAACCACCGACCGATGAATAATACTTTTGTATAGTAGAACAAGAAGCACCTTTCAAGTACAGAGCTTATCGGTATCCAGCAAACTCAGCGATTCGTGATGTTGGACAGTTCGATGTCTACTTACCACTTGTACAGCTTGCTTTACAACTTACGTTGTCACATCTTTTTGGTCCTTAATCCTTTGACAGTGTAGCGGAAGACAGGTTCTTGTGAATTATTAAATGTAACTTGAAAGTTGCGCGTCTTAAACGTCATCGTACGTAGAGAAATTAATGACGTTTATTGCAATCTTTATCGCAAAGAGTATTAAGAGTACGTACGTATATATAGATTTGCATTGTATCTGGTACCAGAAACGCAGGAAATTTTGACGACGAAGAAGTAATTATTCTCCGGATTGTTCATTCCAAGTTCGTTTTAAATTTTATCAGACCATCAAAGGATTACTATACTTTGATCGTATCAGGGTTCAAGACTTTGTACAAAAATTCTGTGCTTTTCTAAATACGAATAACACGGCTCTTATGCCTACTGTGTCTCGGTACAGCTCTAAGTGTTCTTCGTGAGTATCAGTTAGCTATTCTTAATTTTTCAGGTGTATAAATTCGACTGTTTTGGTTCCATTGCATTTATTACGTTACCTCCGTGCGTTTTTCTTTTAACAACATGCATACGTTCGTCGCATATTTTTATACTCCTTTTCCCCGACCGCGTGGCATTAGAATGCTCCCTTTAACCACCAAGTAACGTCAAGTTTGCAGAATCGACAAAAGTGAACTTATCAGGTTTCCCTCGTATGGTCTGCAATTATACAGCTCGTACTCGACCATCGAGCACGTACACAACGTGATACCACAACAGTAAAGTTTTGTCCGATACAAAAAGAAAAGCATGGAAACTTCGTGTCGAAACTGCCAACAATGACGAAGGGATATCCAGCGTGTCCAGTGGCAATTACCCGTTTTCCATGCAATTTTTCCGTGATACGTTGACCCAGTTCCGCGAACACTCGATTTCATCGATTAAAACTTCCGCCGGTTTGCCTAACGCCCACCCCTCTCGAAACTCCAACTCGATGCCTCAACCCGAACGATTAATTCTCGCGCCGTCACAAGCGTTACTCTTCTCAAATTCCTTTCTCTCTCTTTCTTCCCGTGAAATATTCCTAAGAAGACAAACGTTCCGGTGGAACAAGCACGATACGTCGGATACATATTTTCTGTGTGCTTCGGGCTAAGAGAAACCATGTTGGAGCAAGGAAGAGAATCAGAAAAAGATAGAAAAGAGAGAGAGAGAGAGCTTTGGAAAAAAGCAAGAAGCACCCAGGGCTCGTTGTTGGTGCAAAGGGGCGGTCGAGTCAAGGGGATGAAAATTTTGAAATAAAACGATAACGAGGGCGGCGTACAGTACACCAAGCCCGCCTGCTAGAAACCGTCTGCTGCTTATTACGTCACGCTGAACGTAGTTACTAATTAGTTACATTCAAAGCGCCGCGGCGCGCACCGGCGTCGTCGAAAGGGGTTGAACGAATGCTGCTACCACCGGTGCTGCTGCTGCTGGCTGTTACTGCCGCTACTACCAGCAGGAGAGCCAGGCAGACCGATAGAGATGGCGATGCTGGTGCTAGAGAACGAGACTGTAGATATTTCACTCCATACTATATACTACTACAAGTCGATGATACTTGTTGAGGTTATTAGATGTATGTGAATACAAAGGAACGCGTGGATAAATTATAAGGTAGAAAATATATTTTAAATACTGAGGTGTAAATACAAATCGGAATATAATTGAGCTGATCCAGATCTGCATGCTAGTGTCACAGGTAAAAAAGCAATAAAAGTGCTAACGGGCCAAGGAAAGAAGGGAGATCCGGATGGGTCATGCCTGTGGCTCTTTACGACATTGGGTAATTGAAAAGGATGTACCTGGCAATGGGTCATGCACATCTGTAGAATAGAAGCAGGAATACGAAAATCGTGGTACGAAGAGTAGACGTTGGTCAGTTGCCAGTGAGCTGCGAGGAGTTGCTGAAGCAAGGAAGCTCCAAACAGTCTAAATAAATCCGAACTAGCCTAAATATCAAAAAGTGTATCATACTATTGTACAAATAGTAGAGTGAAAATAGAGAATTCGATCTCCTGTTCGGAAATCGACAAGTTTTCTTATTTTAATCTTATCTTTTGAATTTTTAAGCGACACTAGCAATGTTACCCTATGACTGAAAACCCTGAAGCCATCGTCGCCTGTCTACAGTTTATGGTTTCCCTTCGACCCGGTCTTTTGTCTATACGCTGTTGATGGTTTCAGTGCTTGAGAAAACTAAAAGACCAGATGTAGAGTTTTCTTAGAAGTGGTGATCACTTCAACAATACTAACAGAATATAGCAAAGATAATCTGTACCACTCGTATACGCTGGTTCACGAACGTATCCGAACCGGAGAAAATTTTCATGTCTGTGTTTTACGCGTTCTATAAGAGATGTTGAAATTTCATTGGCATCGTAGGACACGACTGTCACGTTGGTGAGATATAAAACTGATCTGAAAACTTGTAGAGAGATTATTATTTGTTGTACTCACCGTGATCGGAAATTTATGGCACGAGTGAAGCGAGAGAGATTCTACGGCTCGAGTTAAGAAGAAATTCGAGAGTAACAAAATCGCGTTGGGGGCTACATTTTCGAAAAAATCGAGTTTCCATGCTACTCGGATATACGTTTTGCCTAATTCGCAAGTCGACCGAAGTGGATAATCGACGGATTATTCTACATGCGAAAATAGGTTGAAAACGTAGAATGAAGGTTTCTCGTCTGCAGTTCCATTTTGGAGGAAATCGAATTTGGAAAGTGTATGTAGCAACGAACGCGTTCAAACAGTCGTATTCAAAGTCTATCTTTGTCCAAAACGAGGCGTTAAACGGCGAAATTTTATTCCGCATTTTTAACTTGCTTTCACGTGCAAAATATCTGACTATCGTGTATCGTCGACTTCTGTCGAGTCGAAAATTAGTAAAATACGCGTACGGGTACTTGACAAGTTTCGAAACTCGATGTACTCGCATACGAAGCCTGCAACGCGATATTTCTATTCTTGGCTCTCTTCTTATTTCCAGCCACGGAATCTTCCTCGCATCTACTTGCATCGCAAATTAAAGTAACGATACAGTGATGTTGGAAACACGCTGACTTTTACTGTACCAGCCGTAACAGTATATTAACAGTAGCGATAACGTTTGTAGCGATACATGTCAGTGGTATAACCGTATAATCATATACCTCCATGTGGCGAACTTAAATTTGTTTTCCTGCTGCGGAGGAGGAACGGGGAGATGAAAAAAAAAAGGTGGAAGACATAGGAATAGGAGGGTGAGAAAAAAGAGAAGAGAAGAGAAGAGAAGGGGAGGGGGTAAAATGGAGGAATACACACGCACAGGAAGAGACCGGATAAAGCAACCGAACCCGCGTCCTTTCCCCCGTAGGCGGATAGTTGAAAACCAGGCACAACGCGTCTGCGTCTCTTCTCCTCTCCTGTCTCTCCTTCTCCTCTTCGCAGCGTTCTCATCTCTATCTCTTTCGGATTTTCCCTTTCTGTTTGACCGGCGCGCGCGAGCCTGGCTCTCTCGCGCAACCCTTTTATTTTACGATCTCGTTTCCGCCGCGGCGTTCCTCTTTTTTTTCCCCTCCTCTTCTCTGTTCGTCCTTTTCCGAACACCAGCCGCTCGACTCTGTTCCTCCTTGTTTCAACCTCGTTCCTCCTGCTTTTTTCAACCCTTCTCTGTTCCTGTCGCTATGCATCCTCGTCGGGTTTGTAACTGCTTTGACTCTCCTCCACTTTCTCTCTCTCTCTCTCACTCACGTACTCTCGCTCTTTCTCTGTCTTTCTCACGATCGTTCTCTTTTGCCTCTGCGCGCAGGTTTTTTCTCTCTTTCTCCTATTTTCTCTCTTTTGCCCGGTTCCAGCTTCTCTTTCGCTCCGTGTTCCGGCTGCGCTCCGCTCGCCGCGTATCCACGACGAAATCGATCGACCGAAACCGTTCCAGAGAGGACGAATGAAAGTAGCAAAAGAGCAGGAGAGGAACGAGGCCTGAGCAGATTATCGGGCGGAACAGGGACCGACAGAGGATGGGGATCCACAGAACGATTTAAGGGAACCGTGGCAAGGAACGAACGAAACATTGCCAGCCATTTCTATTGGCATCGAAGCCACCATAGAAAGAAGCAACGCAACTTCTGCTCCGGCTTTTATGCCTCGTTGATTTATTATTCTTTGGTTGAATCATTCGAGTAAGTGGAGTTTTCATTTTACGTTCGGAGAACCTGCTCCCTTCTTCTCGCGCGTCGATCGTTTGTCCCTTCGTTCGAAGTATCGAGTTTTCGTGATCTGTGCTGTCGAATACGTCAATGCTGTGTACGTACAAGACACAGAGGATATTCGAATAGGAAGTTTAGCGTTGGTCGATCATTTGTAATTATCGGACTGTGAATTCTTACGAAAGCTCGTGATTTGGTGCCACGATTACGCTTCACGTTGCGTATGTGCATATGTTACACATACTTTGATAAATTAGAAATATGAATATTCAAAAGTGAACAGAGCGATCCATAAAACGATAAGCAACTGGGAGATCTTGGTCAATTACAACAATAACTGGAATGAAATTTTATCATCGCGTGAGTTCAAACCTCGACCAAATTTGAGAGAGAGAGAGAGAGAGAGAGAGAGAGAGAGGAGATTTCTATCCCAAACTCGTGGAAAAATAGGGGAAACGCGTGGCACGTAAATTTCAAAGATAAAGGCTGGAAAAAATTTAGAAAAATAATTACTATCGATTTTAGGATTGAGAATTGACACATTGCGTATACAGAATTGCGTCGTCACAGAGTTCGTTAATTGCCATGAATTAATAATACAATTTTTACACATTAAATGATACAGATATCGTTGCGTTTGATTAACGATACGAGAAGAAAAGTGAATTGATGTAATTCATGTTTGCATTTTTATTGTTACAATTTGATCGATGAAATTGACAGTAAGTTACGGAAGCAAATATTGAGAGAATAAATGGAAAGATACGAGAAATATTGCAAATATAGAAAAAACAAAAAACATATAAAATACAATTTGTATCCTCTGCCTAAATTGTTTGTTACGTTCTCGGTGGAATTTGTATCGTTGTAGAAAAAGTAATCGATTGAATTAAAAGTTACATTGACTTCATACAGAAACTGAAAATTATTTGCCGCTGCGAACTTCAAATTCTTTCAATTTCAAATAATCTTTACATTTCCAAAAGTAAAAACCACATTTACGAAAACAAATGCTGATTCGAGTTCGACTATAAGAAGAAGCACTTATTGAAAGATTAACTGGAAAATCTGCTATATCTTATCCGTATAAATATAATCTGGAATATCGATATGCAAATTCAAATCGAATATAAAGAATCAATCAAAGTCCTAACAAGAAATTGTCCGCGAGCCATGAAAATTTACGACGTATAAATTTCTATCTGACCCAATGGCGGTCGTCTTCCGTTCCACGTCGAACGTTCTATTTCATCTCGAATATTTTTATCTCATCGCTGCATGCACGGTAACTCTTTCATAATCAGCTTTCCTTTTTTCTTATCTCGCGAGCCAGCCGGATCAATCGGCCGTAACGCTTTAAGAGCACCTTTCCGTGATACGATTGAACTCGTCATCCGCGAAAATTCTTCGAAATTTCGCCTCGATCACGATACCAATGCAATGAAAAATACTAGTAAATCAAAAGTATTCGCGATACCTATATAATAACGCACGTACGCATAATAAAACACGACACGAGTGGAATATCTCTTGATTCGTCTAACTGCGATATTTCAAATAATTTCAAAAGTATGCGCGAATGCGAAAAGTATGTTGCTCTTTCGTTGCAAATTGCAATTTCAAATTGCAATATTTATTTACACGAACTTAACACGCCAAATTATTATATTATTGTATTATGTCGTTACGTTTCATACGAATATGTTACGTTTCACACATAAAACTTTATTAACGTTGATTATCTCTTTTATCATACATACAAATTTCTAAATAATCATCGACATCGTATAACGCGTGTTAGATGATATTTAATTCTTGAAAAAAAAAAGAAAGTCCCAGAAGCCATTCCATTGATTTTATTTCAATCCGAATATTCCTTTAAAATCGTAATTTCATCGAACCGGAAATCATGTCCCGTACTGGTTACAAAGAGATACAACGGAGTAACACGATTTCTGATAGTCCCGCTGAATTATGGCGGATCGATCGACCATTTAATCACAGCTGTCACGCGGCGGACATAATTACTGCAGAAAGATATTCAATGGCGGTTTCAGCTGTTGACGAAATTCCATCTGGCCCCTGTTGGTCCGCTTGCTTCGACCATACAGCGTTTCTGCTCTTCCTTTTCCTCCTCCTGTTTCGTGATCTCGTTACCGTAAATCTTTCCCCGTGTACTCCGCGAACTCGGCAAAACCGATAGAATCGAATTATTCGTCCCCCCTGCGCGCCAGTTTCCACCAAAGAATACAGATGAACTTAGTAGTATGAAGTGCTCCTTCCAACCGATAAATCTTTTCGAATGGCCTACCGGCCTGCCTCTTCCTTTCTTTCTCCAAACTTTTTTTCTTCCATCGTCGTCGTGGCTATTGCTCTCGCCGAACAACGAAATCATTTCCGCGGCCAGATTGCTCGTTACCGGCTCACGCGTTCTCGCGACCGGACAGCTAACCGAATTAAGTGTAGACATCGCGATCGCCTGAACAGGCAAAAGCTTTCACGATCTCGATTTTTCCTCCGCGATGAACCAAGATTTTCTTGCTTACCTTGCTACATAGAATCGCGGATGATACTCGCGAAACGAATGCCGCGAAAGATTTGCTGACGTCTTGATGAAGTTTGGGGTGAAAGAACCCGCAGACTGTTGGGTGAAAGTAACTTTCCTTTATCTCTTATTATTAGGCGTTTATGAAGAGATTTATGGGTTACGTTTATACGATAATGTTTCAGCGGAGCGTAGAGTAGAGGAGTGTAGAGATTACCGGACAAAAGCAAACTTTCCTTAGCTTTAATTGGGCGTTTTGGGAGATTGTAGCAATTTAACGGATTATAGCAATTTGGAAATAATTTTGGTAACATTTACTAGGAGATTGGATTTTAAATCGCGAAGCGAGTTTGAAATATAGAACTTTAGGAAACGAACTTAAAGGAAGAGTTGTAGATGTTATTACAGAATGTAACATGATTATAACATGAATATACGCATATTCATATACTGATATACGTAATATAACGAAACATAATATTATAGTCTTCGTTCGTTACATGTGTTAGAAATTGAATCGCAATTCATCACTCTGACTCTCAGGCGGTTCTGGAATAAGTGCCGAGAGGTGAACGTGTATACTTGAAATATAAATTTAATGAAAATTTACAAATATTTTTCTCGTCGACTCTATTGAAAATTAACGTTATAATTCTATACGAAGAAGTTGGAGATTTCCCTTTAAGAAATATATAAATTCAGGTACAATGAAACGGAAATTCTCAGATTCCTGCATACACACGTTGAAGAAAAAATACGAACGAAAGTGATTTCGTATAAACAGCAGAGAGAAAACTTATAAAAGATGTATTCCACTTTTCAGAAAATTCCATACATCGTTTATTTCCATACTATTAGATTGTCCGAAAAGTTTCTTTCGTTTTATAAGGAAATAATACATGCACAACATTATTTGTTTTATATTATTTTATTATATTTCTATTTTATTTTATTTTATTATATATATTACGTTCTATTGCTTCAAATTAGATAATACATAATTTAATAAAATAATATAAAATAACAAATATTGTGCATCTATTATTTCCTTACAAAACGAAAGAAACTTTTGGAACAACCTAATACTTAAACCGCTCTTTCATCTGTTGTTAAAATTAAACAGATATACCGAACTATCAATGTTTCAACGATATCGGTTGCCAAAGAAGCTTGTCTTTTTAACGAACTTTCTTCGTTAAAAGAGTTATATTTCTCATTTGAAGTAAATATTTTCCACTAACGGATACCATCAAAATCAGAAAGTCGATAAAAATAAACTTCTCATATATATACGATTAAAGTACTGAGCTAATTACACCGATGGTACAAGTGTAGCCGTGCACTTTGTTTTCTTTTCAGCAAAAATGTATTGGATGCAACGCGAATCGAGTAAGCAGGGCATGTGAAATAATTGAAATGGAAATATACGTCATTGATGAAGTTTTGTTGAAATTTGAATTCGTGTATCGGGTCATAATATTTGCCGACAAAATATTTCCCTTTCAGAACCGGCAGGAAATTTCGAAAGAATGAAGCGCACCGATCTGAATGACAATGAAAGCTTAACTTCTGCGTTGTGTTCTCCAATGATCGTACATTTAAAAAAGCAGAGACTGAAGTTTATCGAATGCACGTTTACTTCCTAAAACGAGCGACTAACGATGAATTTATTTAATCTCGAAACTGCGATCAACATCGAACGTTCTTGTATCTGGTTGCCATGTTTCTTAGCCGCCTACGTGCTCGCCAACTTAAGCCACTTTTACTTCGTTCCACTTAATTAAACGCGACATTGTAATAATTTCATACTGAGTGGAAAATGCCTGGCAAATCGATCGACTATCCATCTCGCCATTAACGTCCCTTCATGACGGGGACAATCGAGTTCAATCAACGGCAAGTACGTTGATAATTCGATAATCGTAAAAATTTCCAATTCCTAACGTTATTTCTGTACTCGATAGCATCTCCTAATGACTACTCCATTATCATAGCGTTTTTACACTATAATTAACACTCCGACGCGATTAAAGATCGTTTACGTTTACAGACCATCGTACATATACGCGCATTCTTTGCATCTTCGAGTTTTCTATAACAAACGCGGCAAAATCTACGGTCTGCGTATAACAATACGAACTTGACATTTTAAAGCTCCTGATATTTTACGTGGAAATAGAAGTTTAAACGGATAGATAGAACGAATAAAATTAATTGTATAAACGTAACATAAATGATATAAATTGATGAAGTACAATCGAGCAATGGTTAACCGAGTGCGTCACTTAACTGGGAATCGCTTAACCGCGCGAGCCAACTTTATTGAGATGCTCGTCTCGCGAATCCTATGAATGGAATATCAATTACTGGAAAACGAACGGGGAAGATTATCCTGACTTACTTTACCCTGTTGTGAGTCGTCATACGGCACGTAGTCTGTCGAATAAATCTCTTCCCTTGTTACGTAATCGGTCGCTCCCTCGATCCATCGAACGAGCATAAATTCTCGTTAGAAAGATGTCTGCTTATGCTGTCCCACTATTATACTCGATACGTGAACGAAACTCGAACGCGACAGTGTAAATCGCTTCGACGAAGAGCAATTGGCGATCTGTGTTGATGAAACGATATGCAATTTCTATTTATTCTATCTAGGCGCATAATTTTAAGCCTGGAAATTTCAAGGGTAAATTAACGTTGCGATTAATCTTAAAATCGTCGTGTTACACGCGAAAATATTCTTTCGCTACGTCGCGCGATGAACTAAACTAGCGTGGATTTTTTAGTCTCGTAAATTTGTTGTTTAACGCGACTAGGTAAACGCGAATCTATGTAACGCACATTAGTATGGCAAGCGTTGTTCTTTCGTCTAGTCGCGGGGAGACGCGATCGCGTTGAAGCGCGTCAACGGGAGTCGTAAATTCCCGTTACGATTATAACAATCGACACCACGAACAGGTCGATCCCCTTATTTCTTCTGGGATAATAGGGGTATTTGTTGGGGAATAAAACTGTAGTCTACAGTCTTATAATATTTATATTTTTAACAACTTGTTACACTTGAGGTTCCGTCGTATAGGAAGATATAATTGATATAAGTGATGAATAATAATACACTTGATATATGAGTAGTATTAATAAAGAGTAGATTAAGATAATATCACTTTGATCGTAGGGAGGACTATGTTTTAAGGAATATTGAAAGATCCGGAGTTGACTACGCGAAGCTTGGAAGAACAGTCGTGTTGACTGCACGACGTTTGGAAGAACAGTAATGACCCGTCTCGTACAATTACGGAGGAAAGCTCGGTATGGGTGTCCTTTTTAATGGGAAAAACCTGCTATTTTAATAGACAAACAACCACTTTTTCCGTAAGTTATAAGAGCGTGCGATAAACCTAAGGACTGTTTTAAGGACCATCCATAAACCGAAAATACTTATGTGAATAGAAATTAAACTGAGAAGATTCTGTTTATGGTGGTTCCTTAGGTTTATCGAGGATTAGTGTAACGGTGTGTGGACCTCCGCGGCCAGACCATGAGGGACGTCGCAAGGACCGTCTTACGCGACGTAACAAGCGTTTCCGTATTTCCAACGTTGTTGCGTAACAGTACAAAACACCGAACAAAGTTGCCAGTTGTTAATGTTACAATTATCACGTTGCGCTAACGATATTACAAATTTGCTAATTGAGGTTTCGCTGGCGAAATAACCAGCGTATCGTGCAACGTGCATCGTACAAATGATTTCTAACGGTGCAACGACAATTTCTAATACCGCGACACGTCGTAATAACGACACATGTAATGAAGTTTCTCTCACGTCCACCGCTACTCGATGCTACGCGATTGCTTTACCTAAATCGGAATTTTCATCGGTGTTAAATTATGAAACTGAAGTATTCGCGCTACTATTATCATAAATTGATTAGCGTCTGAATGTACCTATTATAATGTGTAATATGTAAATTGTTACGTTATGTAATCCGATGTCGATTAGTAGCAAGTGTTTCTAATCAGCTTTACCGTGTTAATCCGATTTGCTGTCTGAATATTCGTTCGATCAAATAAAAATTTTCAATTTTAGTTTTAAATTACTATCTATCGATCTTGAATAAACCTATTTCGATTTGATAGCTAAAGTTGGACAAATAATACACCGGAATTGCGGTAGAATATTTGTTATGTTCGTGAATCGAAATGGATTGAATTAGTTTGTCGCGTTGCAAAGATTAAGCCTCGAAGTAGAAATAGTCGATTACTATGTTACACCTAATCTACTCTGAGACATCGGAAACTTGAATTATGCGCTGCATGTACGTAACGTTATTAAAGAAAAGATGATTAAAAATCGAGATACTCACGGATGCAAATTATAAATGAATAATAAATACTTGTCACTGTGTTCGATACTTTTGATATATTTACGTATATTTAAGTGTAAAGTGCAAATGTTTTACACAGAACGTATCGTCCAACTATCGCGTAGAGAATTATGTTTTTTAATATTATCAACGCAAACATAACACCTGCACCTTCTTGTGCAATAATTACCTATGATTAGTAAATTGCAAGTCGTAGGTCAGTAGTTCCTTCCTTAGAATTTAGATTTAAATAGCGTAATCAGACAGTTATAACTAGTAAAATTTACTTGTGCAACCACATTTGCTGTATTACGAAACTTGCAAACGTTGTACGGGACTACTTATCGATACCCATAACGTGTAAAATTTTCTTAGTCTTTCTGTTACTCTAAAATTTTCTGTTAGTCTTCTTTCATAACATTTGCAACCGTTTCTACAGCACTCGTCGCACATTTCAAACCCGACGTACATCTGTGAATATTTCAAGCCAAACTAAAAGCATTTACTAATTATTGAGAGAGAATCAAATACCGATACGATCTTCTTCGCCAAGAACTCCCAAAGTCTTGATGCAAACGTTATCGCTCATGAACTTCATATACGAAGATTAAACAAAAAGGAAAGAGAACACGAAAGGAAATGATTGCACGAGTCGTTCGACTGCTATTCATCGTGACTATCGACCTGCGACTATCGTTTCGTTCTATTCGCATCCGTGGCAAAATAGACAAAACACCTCTCATTCACATAGCGATCGAAGGCAAAAAAAAATTCGAATCGATCGACGTGAAAGTGCCGTTAACGCTCGAATTCCGCTAATCTGACCGAAGAAGGAAAACACGGCTATTCGGATATGGTAAAGACGAGATGCAGCTGTTAGAATGCCAGCCAACGACAGCGAGTTGAACGCATCGCCGGCCGGTACGTGCCAGGAAACGCTAATACCCGAACAGCTGATTGATCGAACGGGTTTGCTATGATCCTCTCGTAATCGTTGTAAGCCAAATGCGTGCCATGATACGCGTTACCGCAACCCCCTGCGTTACATAGAGGAGGAAACGCGACGTGTTAAATAGCAACAGGACAAAGATTATCTCGAAGCAACGTTTGTCAGCTCCACGGCTGGTCGTTTACCGAAGTGATCACCTACGGTCGTCATTTGCGTGGCTATTCGTGTTTCGCTAGGCTATTTGACACGCGGAATTATTTTGCCACTCTATGCGCGTATCTTTTGCTGCTCGGTTTTGTTGTTAAGTGACGGAGAGCTTTGCGCGTATTAAGCCAGATACAAATGCGTGTCATCCTTACGGTTGGATGGTCGCACGACAGTTTAGCTTACCATCTCTGGTAGTAGCACTGTTTGTGTTTCAGCGTTGTTGTTGCATTTGGAATAAAACGATAGGTGATACACTGGAATATAGATATAAAAATTTCGTTGCTATATTTAGCTTGGACTGCAAATAAAGGAAAGGTGATACTATTAGGTTGTCCGAAAAATTTCTTTCGTTTCATAAGGTGATAATAGATTAACTACAATTTCTGTTTTATATTATTTCATTGAATTAGGTGTGATCTATTTCGTTCTATTTCTATTATTACTTTCGTGCATAATTCAATAAACTAAAACAAAAAAACATTGTGCGTCTATTATTTCCTTATAAAACGAAAGAAACTTTTCGGACAACCTAATATTCTGACGAACATGTTGCAAAAGAGAAAATTACCTCCAGATGGATGAATAAGACGATATGCTACACAACATCATCAAGGGCGATGGTTGTAATCGATGGTGCAACAATCGTAAAGAATTACCACGTCGCATGCCTCATGGAAACGTAATTGTTGGCACCGATCAGTTTGCCAATTTATCTAATTATCTGTTTAACTTCCTAGCGGGCAATTTAGCCTACCCTCGAGGGATTTAATTAACTCGGACGAGCATAGTTTGTCCTCGCAAACGGAACACATTCGTCTGCAATACGTTTGAAACGCGTAATGCGTATAGATCGGACGAGAATAAATCCGATTCTTATCGTAGAAGCGGCTGAGTCGAACGAAGAAGTAACGAAGGAGATTTCACTCGGAGGAAACGTAAGTTTCGACAATTTCTCCGTTTCTTGGTGGCAATCCAAAGTGTACAATTATGCAAGTGCTTCGCGTTCCAAAGAACGTACATGCGGGAAATTTAAAACGAAGTTTAAGAGGCTCGAGTCTATTTTTTTTTCTACGTTTTGTCTATCTTTGTAATCTTTCGAAATATCCAAGAAGGAAGTGAGAATTTAGAACACAATTACCAATAAAATTTAAACAAATTTACAGTTCTACACATTCTGGTTCCGCGAGATGACTGATAAAATAATTCATTTCGTAAAGCCGCAAACTCTTCGTTTCTATATAAAAGCCATTCGATCTTACCAAAAACGAATGCGAATATTAAACCTGCATTAAACTTTCTCACGAATAACCAATAATTTCCAATATTCTTCGGCAATTACAAAAACTTTCAGTATTCTCTCGTTAACACGCTCAATGCGAAAGACGCGAACGAACATGTGATCGGAATTTCCTATTTTCTTTCGGATGATGCTTGGATAAATACGTTGCTAAAGGAAAATCCATGCAATCCCTGCCACATTGAACGCGTTGATTAATCCAAGATCGATCGATATTCTGTAATTAATAACTGCAAAATTACCGATTGTGAGGATAAGAAAGGAAAAACAGGGGATAGAACCGAAACAAAGGACAATCCTCTTGGAAAACACGTCCCAACAGACTTCGAATCAGCGCACCATTACTATCGATTTATAACTTCTACCGTGAAAGCACGAGCTGTTGGCGATAATGAACGAGAGCAACCGCGTCTGGTCGACCAAATCCCGCGTATTTCCACGGCCGCGTTATTTCTGCGAGTCGCGAATTAGCAATTTACCTCGGTTGAGTACTCCTGGCAAGCCGATCGTCCTCTCCTCTTAGCCCAGGCTAAACGCAATTTGCTCGAACGGAGGCTAATGCAAGAGTTAGTAGACAGTCAGTGCTATGGGTCACGACGTAATCCGATTTCCTGAGCGTTAATTCGCCTACCGACCAAACCGACCTGCGCTCCTGCGATCGCATTATTTCCAAGCCGGTCACTCGTTTCGGGGACACCAGCGTCAATCGCTTGCCTCTACACGATGTCTGCAACGTTTCGACGTGGTTACGACTTTGGCTAATAGATAGATAAGATAATTCCCTCGAGTTTATTTCCAGAGTTATATACGATCGTTTATTACTCGGTCGTTCTATATGACGTTTCTGACGTTTACAGATATCTCGAGTTTAAAGAAAATACAATATATCGTTCTTGAAAATTTTGTATCAAATATCTTCGTGAAACGCGAATTACGAGACCTCTGTTTGCAAATTGTTTTTGTTCGTTAAAATAAGAGCGAGATTGAAATATAAAAGGTATAAGTTAGGAGAATCACTTTCGTGTAACGAGAGATCGATGAAGCAGAAATACAAAAAGCCTCGTGAAACGACGATGGTCGTCGTGACGGTTCTCGGGAACGTCCCGGTTCCTGTCCCGAGCTCTCGGTCCAGGGCGTTCCCTCGTCGCTCCCCCGCGAGATTTTTCGCAGGGGACATTCTGGTTCTTCGTCTTCTTCTTGGCAGCCAGGGGGTGACCACCGGCCCCCCGGCGCCGGCGTTCCGTGGGCCGTCGTGCAATTCCGGGGAGGAAATATTGAATGCACCCTGGTATGTCACCAACGAAGTAATACATCGCGACCTCAAGATACGTACAGTCAAAGAGGAAATAGCTAAATATAGCACCAGATACAATAAAATAGTCAACAAACATCGAAACCCCCTAATTACTGGATTACTCGATACATCGGACCGAATCCGCAGGCTGAAGAGACACTACCCGTTAGACCTAAGCTCCAGATTCAACTAGTCTTTATTTTATACATATTAACTTATTACAAATAATTTAGCCATGTCACAGCGCCACGCCGGAAAAAATTACTAAAAATTCTCAATGCGAGAATTGATTGTAAATTTTATAAATAAATAAAATAAAAAATTCACAGACTTGGTTTTACGTTTGTATGAAGCTGCACTGTTGTAAAAAACACGTTTGCGAAAGAAGAACACTTTTCCGACACTAATATTTTTCTGTGTATTTGCCGATTTCTTCTTTGGCCGATGGTAATTTTAGGTCTTTGCGTAAATCCTCGTTTTTGACATACCATGAAGCGTTGACTACTGTTCTCAGTATCTTCGATTGTAGCGACTCTAGTTTATTTACGTGTGTAGTATGAAAGGGGAAACGTTTAGCACTTCCCTAGACAAGGATGGAACACATATAAATGGTAAGGCACTGTCGCTTTTCGGCGGCACTTACCAGATTTTCTTGTGGGATGGCACCAGGAGCGATGGCCCCCAATGCTGCCAATACATTAGGATCGGCTCGATTAAGGGGACACGGGGAATGCACCGATAATAATTCGCAAAGAACGAGATAACGGAGCATTCTTATCATACGCGCAGGCAAGCCATCGTGGAGTTTTAGTCGATAAGAGTTGGACACTGCTCTGCTGCTGCCCGCAGTGGCAGAGTGTCCATGAGGATTTCTCCACGTGAAAAAAAAAAGTTTATTTATGTGGCTCATTGCCGCTGTCTCCCATAGTGGTATTCCGTACGTCCAAATTGCTTTTATTATCTTTCGCCATACATTCGCGATAAATATCTTGTAACTTCTATATACGTGTTCAAATTGTCTGCAAACTTTACCTGTACGATCGTGTCTCGTTACAATGCTAATGAAAACCCAAAATGTTTCATACTACGCGTACGATATAGACGTTTCGTATATAGCGTGTAGTTGAAACACTTTGGCGAGACAGTGTGTATGTTTGGAAAATGATTGCACGGCAAAAGTTAGAGAATAATGCAAATCGCGAACCACTGTTTCGCAATCGATGATTGCGTTCCGTTAACAACGCGTGATTTGCTGATTTTCGGCCGTAAAAGCGAGCGTATCGCCGTGCGATTGCCCCTTCGAAATCGAATACCGTAATCACGCGTTCGCAACCGAATTTAATCCTTTCAGCTATGCGTCACCTGTTTGAACACGCGCCCGTGACATGTATCATTGTGTCGAAAAATGGGAAATTTGTATTTTGAGAAAATTTGTGCATATCAAATTGTAGAAAAGATGGAAATTGCTAAATTCCGACATGGTCGAGGTAATTGGTTTCTATATGAAAATATGAATTTCTTGTTCTACCGATCGCCAGATGCGCCTGTTCTACACTGGTTGCGAGCGACAGAATTGTCTGCGATCAGGAGATTCAACTTGCAGGTAGAAAGACACGTGAGTAGAGACATCTCTTCGTAAACGATCGAAGATTCTGGCTACGTGACCAGCACACACATACGCGATGAAAACGAATGAATTTCCGGCGAACGACCGTGGCTGCTAGAAATTGCAACGCGTTATAAATTGAATGTGAAATTTCATCGGAGATTTGTTGTTGCCGTGGCACGCAATTTCACCTCGCAGCTGCGTTTTTTTCTCGTCGTGTATTTAATAACGCACGTGTGTGCTCCGAAAAAAAAAAAAAAAAAAAAAAAAATGGGACGAAAAATGGCGTGAATTAGATCGCATGTAGTTGTTTATCGAACGAATTTACAAAAATTGAACTTGTCCCGGTAGGCGCGTCAACAACGTTCCTCTCCCGCAAAGGAAAACAAAAAGGGGGAAAAATAGGCGAATAAATTTATATACGACGTAAAGCCGCGTTTTCGATATTATTAATAAAACTGACGATTAATCATTTAATACATTCGCGAAATAACAGAAAAACTCTAATGCTTCTTAACCTTTTGATAAGAATTGATATTTATACATGTCGAAGATGAAAGGACATCGGAGCCTTCCTTTCGGAATGTTTGGGAAAGTCCCAAATACTTTAGTCCAGACTTTTTATTATAGCCGTACTTAAACAATAAAACTGAGAAATAGCTGTTTATGAGTTAAGTCAATTGTTCTTTCGTCCAGTCGCGGGGAGACGCGATCGCGTTGAAGCGCGTCAACGGGAGTCGTAAATTCCCGTTACGATTATAACAATCGACACCACGAACAGGTCGATCCCCTTATTTCTTCTGGGATAATAGGGGTATTTGTTGGGGAATAAAACTGTAGTCTACAGTCTTATAATATTTATATTTTTAACAACTTGTTACACTTGAGGTTCCGTCGTGGCGGAAGAGATACAATTGATACAGGTGATGAAGAATAATACACTTGATAGATGAGTAGTAGTAATAAAGAATAGATTAAGATAATATCAGTTTGATCGAAGCGAGGACTATGTTTTAAGTTGACTACGCGAAGCTTATAGGAACAGTCGTGTTGACTGCACGACGTTTAGTGGAACAGTGATGACCCGTCTCGTTCAATTACGGAGGAAAGCTCGGTATGGGTGTCCTTTTTAATGGGAAATACCTACTGTTTTTAATGGACAAACAACCGCTTTCTCCGTAAGTTATAAGAGCGTGCGATAAACCTAAGGACTGTTTTAAGGACCATCCATAAACCGGAAATACTTATGTGAATAGAAATTAAACTGAGAAGATTCTGTTTATGGTGGTTCCTTAGGTTTA